>CM067077.1:31383499-32637249 GCA_033980235.1 Diadema setosum | reverse complement strand
GACATTGTCTTTCGAATGATCCACGTTTTACCAGTTCCGCTTTTCAGTAGAACACTCTTTTCCATCTTTATATGTACCTTTTGTCGTGCACCACTTCAAAGTACGGATTGTTTCTATTCATTCGTTTATATATCTGTATCAAACTTTTATTGTTTGTATTTCTTATAGCTTGTTAATAATGATTTTCAAAATGTATACTATGTATTTTATACCCTTTGTTGGGTGGAAATAAAACAGAGTTGAATTGAACTGAACTGAACTGAATTGAATTGAATCATTTCTCTGAAAAAAAAAAATATATATATATTTCTCTTTTTATCTCTACTTATTACGAACCTTTCACTGTAGCCTCCTTTATGGAGAATCTTCATCTGCTTGACGATTGTACTCTTGCCAGATTCCCCAGCACCTGTTTCATGACATAAGAGAACACATTATTACATTAATTTCCTTCAATTGTAGCGATTCACTTCATTATCCTATCACGTACGTATTTCGTATTCAGTTTCAAAGAGTAATCAGCCTTTAGATGAAAAAAAAAAAACTATACAATGTACATTGTTATTTTTTGACATCCAATTGTTTTATCATCATTTTGTGATGTCCTGTACTTTTAAAAGATTGTCATATAAACATGCACACACACACACAAACACACACACACACACACACACACACACACATATATATATATATATAAATATATATATATATATATATATATAAATATATATATATATATATATATATATATATATATATATATATATATATATATATATATATATATCTACAGTCTCAAACGCAACACATCATGCTAAGAATTATAAGACAATATGATTATTATATGGCAGCATTATGATATAAGAATTTATTTATGTATTTTTTGGACATAATGGACGTTATTCTGATGATGATTTGAGGTTAGAGTGGATATTTGTATTGAATTGAATGATTGATTTGTGTATATAAAGGAAATGATTTAGAAGATTGGTAATATGTGAAATTGCATTATATATTATATGACACATCAGGTTATTCATATAATAATCGTTCTGTTGGTAGGTCCTGACGAAGGCCCAATGACGGGCCGAAAGCTTGACAAATAAAAGGGAGACTAAGATCGAGAGCAACGTCCCGCCTCAGTCCAATTTCTTTCAACTATATATATATATATATATATATATATATATATATATATATATATTTCAAATCATATCATTCTGTTATAAACATCAAAGTGGCGAGGTCGAAACGTTATATAAGCCATCATCATTAACCACAGATAGCCAGTGTCACATTTTAAAGGGGCAGTCTTTTAACTTTATAATGCATGATCATATGAAAGTACTGTGTCAATACTATTAGAAATCGCATATGCTTTTCTTCAACGAGATCTGTGAACTTCAAAAAACTCAGTTGAAATCGCCTAAATCGCTCATTTTTCGGGTAGTCGGGAACGCCCCCAGAAAAAGCAAGGACCGGTCACGTGCCTTGTCAGGTGACACTTTGACGTACGAGGGGGTATTCATAGTGCCGACTGTCTCGCCGTATACCGTACTTCACAGTGCAGTGAGTCTTGTGTATTTGTAGGAAAGTTAGAGAAAATATTTCAAGAAAATGTCGTGGAGGTGTGTCGTCACCGCAGCAAAGACACAAAAGATGGGTGTAAGTCTGCACAACTTCCCTAGGCTAAAGATGACGCCATTCGAAAGAATTGGGTTTTGAGACTCATTTCATTTGCTGAAGCGAGCCCAGCAGTGCAGTGCAGTGCAGTGCCAGTGGGATGCATGCGATGAATGGTTCTTCTATTCAACGTTATAGTCGTCAGGTTGTACAGCCTCGTATGCAGTGATCGCTTGGAGGAGTGGAGCCAAGTACATGTAAACTAGTAGAGGAGGGGCTGTATACTCGGCTAGGATTTGTGCCCAAAAAGAGGATCCTACAGCCCATAGCTATCCCTGTCATCAAGCTGGGAACTGGAAGCCAATCCCATCGTCAGAGAGCTGAAAAACAAAGCGGATCAGCAGTTCTGAAGCTGGAGAGAAAGCGGGTATGTTCTGTATAGCGTCTAGACGACTCTATAGAGTCGAGATAGAAACACGAGACCAATGTATACAGAGACTCTAAATCTCTAGATCTATAGAGTCGGGTATGTTCTGTATAGACGACTCTCTAGCTATCATATGAGTATCGTAACTACATCTATACACAGCCCAGTTGCTGTATAAATCGGGACGGGGTTCGCACGGCATCTGGTTATGGCCTCGGCCTAGGCCTATTGCTAATATTCTACTAGTATCATATTATTTACTAACAGTTTCACGGTTTAGATAGGTTGATAAGCTCTGTCTGGCGTTTCGAGTGGGACTGCCTTGCTTCCCAAATAAAGCTCTAAAGAGTTGTACGTAGTAACCGAATGGTTGGATGGTATGTTCCAAAACAAATTATTAGATTGAATTGATCTAGGACTGGGCATTATTGTTTGTCTTCACTTGCCCATTTGTCATTAGGCAAGTGAAATCTTCAATATCCTTTTTTTTTTCTTGCCCCAAAATGTTTCCCATATTAGTTGGCTAATGTAATGTGATTTCATAGTTTACATGTACAAAAAAAAAAGTCACTTTCCAATCAGACAAGGAACTTTCTGCAGTCGTTTATTTTCAGTTGTCGTCATTACAATTTCACTTGCCCTTGTTACAATGTTGAATGTGGGGAAGTACTAATGGCAGTTATTACTTGTGATTAACAGTATTTGTTTCTCCCAAGAGTTCCTACATGCATCTAGTTAACCATGTTCTTACAGGCCTACATAGACATTTTTTTTTTATTCAATCCTCTCTATGCTATTACTAATTACAGGGTTCAGCTGGCAGCATTGCATTACAGTGTACAACACAAATCCAGACCGGAGGCAAGCTCGAGGTGCAACAGGTGATCTGCTCTACCAGATTGTGAAGCCGAAATACAAGGCTGGGTCTTCTAGTGTGAAGGTTCGTAAAGAATGGCGTAGATATTTTATGCAATATTGGAAGAAAATGAATTCACGTTACAAGACCAATTACAATGAAGAGAAAAATATTAGAATGGCACAATTTGTCAACTACACATTTTATTATTTGTTTGTCTTTGTAGAAGCATGGCTTTCTTGACCACTGAGTACACATAAAATGCTCAATTTTAAAAGGTCCCAAAATGTTTCCCATATTAGTTGACTAATGTAATGTGATTTCATAGTTTACATGTACAAAAAAAAAGTCACTTTCCAATCAGACAAGGAACTTTCTGCAGTCGTTTATTTTCAGTTGTCGTCATTACAATTTCACTTGCCCTGGTTACAATGTTGAATGTGGGGAAGTACTAATGGCAGTTATTATTTGTGATTAACAGTATTTGTTTCTCCCAAGAGTTCCTACATGCATCTAGTTAACCATGTTCTTACAGGCCTACATAGACTTTTTTTTTTTAATTCAATCCTCTCTATGCTATTACTAATTACAGGGTTCAGCTGGCAGCATTGCATTACAGTGTGCAACACAAATCCAGACCGGAGGCAAGCTCGAGGTGCAACAGGTGATCTGCTCTACCAGATTGTGAAGCCGAAATACAAGGCTGGGTCTTCTAGTGTGAAGGTTCGTAAAGAATGGTGTAGATATTTTATGCAATATTGGAAGAAAATGAATTCACGTTACAAGACCAATTACAATGAAGAGAAAAATATTAGAATGGCACAATTTGTCAACTACACATTTTATTATTTGTTTGTCTTTGTAGAAGCATGGCTTTCTTGACCACTGAGTACACATAAAATGATCAATTTTAAAAGGTCAAGATATACATTTTCTCTTTTTTTTTAGGGGGGGGGGGGGTGGAGGGGCAGGTCTTATGCCTGTTCCACTAATCAGAAGTCATAGAAGGGAGGCAGTCAGTTTTCCATTCCCGAAGACCAACACTCCACATTCCATGACCAATGGCTACTTTGGCATTCTCAAATCAAGTCTTTGCATTGAGGAGGACAAACCCCAATTTTGATATGAATTTGCAAAGATTTTTTTAATGTCATTATCAAAATGGTGGTTTCTGTTCATGACACCTCAAGGACTTTGTTGCTAATAACCAATGCAAACATCTTAATTCCATCTATTTTGTGTGTCCCTTTGTTTCTTTCTGTTGAATTTTCTACAGCACATGTTGATGATGTCCTTTCTGCTGTTGTGGAGTACGATGACAAAACTCCTGCATCCTGCCAGCCTTCAACGCCTCCCCTTGTGAGTGCCATCGTGTGTCATCCAAGGGAGGAAGTTATTGAATATCACAGGAGACAATTTGCACCTCACAAATGATGTGATGGTTTCAGGAATCCTTGCAATTGAGATTGAAGTTCATATTATGTACAATATGATACAAATTTTTTGTGGAATGATTTTTTTCATCTGTTCTTCTGTCAGATGTTGGATACAAACACTCAAAATTTTGTTATGCATACCCAGCATTCTTATGCGCTCTATTCATGAGTGATCATCTAAAGACAAGATAAGATCACCTTGATTACTGTTGTGTCCCGTCTGTATAACATGTATGTAGCATTTCATCACAAACAATATGATGCCAACTAGTGTTTCAAAGACCATTTCTTTGCCAATTGAATATTGTCCTTTTAATAGCAAAATCATAATTCATTTGCAATACAGGAGTCATGTGGATACAAAAGGAAAACTGTGTATTCTTTTGTTGATGTTTAAAGCATAAATGACCATATTTATGGACAGATGAGCTTGCATTCTTAACACTATTCTGTAGAGATATTTAGTGTTGTATTAAAATGGTAAGTTTAGAAGATTTCTACATGAATGCTGTCCCTTACTATGGTTTTATCATAGCATGTTTGCTGTTATAGATTAGAGCTCATCACTCTTATGATCAAATATTGATATTTTTGACAAGATAATTTAGAATCAGATGTGCATGCATTATAGAACACAACACACTCAAAAGGGATTGAAAAAAAATTGTATATACATGTAGTTTTGAGAAGAAATGCAATAATTTACTCTTGGTATATGATTCACAGATTTATGAAAAAGGAGAACAAGATGTGTTCTAAGCATTAACATTTTACATAATCTTCATCTGTGTTTAAGCAGACTTAGGCCCAGTTACTCAAGTTCCGAGACCTGGAATGCATCCACAGGGAGAATCCGCACTCATAATGCGATGCTTAAGTCTAGTTGGGGAATTATTCTGTTGATATCTATTATACATGTAGTTCTCCATACATAATCATTGAAGTCAAGCATTAAAAGTTAAGCATTGTTTTTTCTTATGAATATGGTGTCAGGGGTCTTATGAAAGAACAATTGCTAGGTCACTCAGACTCAGACATTCATAATTATTCATGCAGATAGGTACTTCTGAAAATGTGCACACAAGCAAACACCCACATGCACATATGCTCACATACATTCACACATTTGTACACATTTTTAAATGTGTGAAAGATTGAATAACATCACTCACCTGTATTGTTTTGTATATGTACACTTGCAATACATATATTATTTCTATCCTAAATTTGAGTTCTGTAGAGATTTCTGTATAGTGAAGAAGAAATCACAAAGCTTTTGATTCAATGTTACATGAGAATGTCTCATAATATTGATATGAAATATACAGTATGTATGTGGAAAAGATAACTCTTCCGGACTGATTTGATGTCAAATGTGGATGTCACTCATGCGTGCTTGACTGACCAGCTGCCATTGATCCAGTGGAATAAATCCCATTTTGTTCCAACATTAGGATATGGAGATAACACACTGGTAGGGTTTTACAATCTCACTCCTGTAAGTACAATACCCCTCCCCTACTTTTCCTCACTCCCTTTTACTAATTTTCTTTGGTCTCCTATCTATACACACATCAACACACACACACACACACCCTTTGCCATACTACACACATACCCACAAACACCTTCAAACAGGCATCACTTGAACACTCCCACCAACATGCAAATCGCATACATATGTACAATGCCATACAAATCTTACCTGTACATATATCTATGAGGGGAATATTTCTATCCATTCCATGAGGGGGAACATCAGACAAACATAGGGCAAATATATCAATGATATATTCATCCTATGTGTGTTTGTATCTGATATGCCTGAGTGTACTGAGGGTGTGTGTATATGTGTATGTTTGTGCATTTTCATGTGTCTGTATGAAGCTAATCTTTTTTTGTTAATAAGGATGAATTTATACTGCATGTACTGTATTACTACAACCGCTCCAACTACATATAGAAAACACAACACACTTTTTTTTTTCCATTTGCTTACAAAATATAATTGGTGTAATCAGCTGGAAGGAATGTTTGACAAATGAATACTGGTTCATGACCGAATACTACTATATGAGCCAACTACATTCCAGATCAATGAGTTCGTAACTAGACTTGGTCCTGTTCTCTAAGTAGAGGCTGTGAAGCTATTGCCGGAAAGGCTACAGCATCTTAATTGTATTAGATCATTATTTGTTTTTTGTGACCATGATTGACAACATAGCTGTTCAACATGTCAATTCTACACAATCAAAATTACCTTCAGTTGTATGGTTGTGAAAGTGTCATTTTCCAATTGCTAAAACATGCAGTAGATCTACATTACAAAAGAGAGAGGGGGAGCATAGTAAGAGTAAGAATTGAGACAAGAGTGCATTTGACATGCAGTCGAATCTTGTTATAATGAGGTACATTATGGGACCAGAGATATCACTCCTGTATATCAAGATCTTGTTATAACTACAGTTTGTCATATCACTGCTTATAATATTGAGGTTCCACTGAACATGCATCAATAAATTACAATAAAATACAATGTACTGTAGATCATTTGTACAGAGAGGCTGAAGTCCAACAGCATGTTTCTCAGCTGTGTGCCTTGATGAGTTGGTGTTAGACGCTGCATATCATCAGTATACCCAACATACCGGTAATGGACAAGGTGTCTGACAAAGTATACATGTGACATTTCGCAATGTACAAATTTATCTGATGCATTTCTACACTGTGACCACATTCCCGTTAAGCAGATCGCAATGTGACAAGTTGTCACATTCTACACCCAATATCAGTGCTGCATATACAGTCTTATTACAACCTGTGCAAAATGAAAGCCTGTCACTATTTCTGATGGATGAGTTTATCAGATTTTTCTAACAGCAGAAGATGGCAGTAGGACTCTCACATTTTGGCCCAGAAATGTCCAGCATCATCTCACCAGTTACCGGTATGCAACATGTCTTGATCGCCTGATATTGAAACAAAAGTGAAACAAAATGAAATGCAAAAGGAGTAAAATTTGATAATCCTATTATATGACATCATGTGTTCATCTAGGAATTTATCTTGAGAATAGGATTTAATTTAGACAATGTAAATGGGACCCATGGGGTATGGTAGTCATTATTTTGGGGACGACTGTATAATGGCAGGATAAAATACATGTATAAAAACATGTATTGACTGCCTGAAATTGAAACAAAAATGAAATGAAATGGAATGCAATGGAATGCAAAGGGACTAAAATTTGATAATATATTACATAAGTGTTACTCTAGAAATCGTGAGAACAGGAATAAAATTACACAATGTGAATGGATCTTTCATATGTAGAATCGTACAATGACACCATAAAATTCATTAGGAAATCATCAGGGATATGAAAAAAGCCTAATATTTATTGCAACATTTGGAAAATAAAATAGGGAATTAAATGTGCCTAACAAACTCACTTGTTATCTGCAGCATTTGTTCAAGCACCTTCTCCATAGGCCTACTGTTGGGTGTCCTGGTAGCTTCCAGTTTCTTTCACCCATTCATCGAGGCCCACAGTTGAGAAACCTGTATGTGCTATAATACAGCGCATTGGAGCATCGAAATGTCTTCCGTTGTACCGTAATTCTCAATCTTGTCCATTATGTGCTCTGTCTCTTTGCAGCAAACGGATTCCCTGGCAGTGGTCATGTGGGAACACAGCTGCGACAGAGGCACCTGAAAACAAAGAAAACATGAAAAAAAAAAAGAAGAAACATAACGAACAACACATTCCTATTTCCTTCTTTGTGTTTATTAGTTGGTGTTTTGAAGTATGTACTGCACTGTCACACAATGAGGTTTAGACTATAGGCTTATTAGTCATTAGTGAAATCATTGTTTGAGTTCTAGGCAAGTGTGAACAAAATATCGTTCATGACTAGGCCTGTAGGAACCCCTACTGCCAGAGAGGTTACCACTGATACCAGACTCTTCAAACCACTGCTTAGCCCAGCCACATACAGTAATTGAAATTGCAGTTATGGTATGGCCGGCAAACACTTGTACCTTATTGCAAACAGCAGTTTTTCACTTATCCTTTCATAACTTGTCTTGTGCTCGGCAATTTACATGTGAAACTGTAGTAGGAGGGCCTAGTGGAAACAAACTTGGTTGGAATTTACCAGTCGATTACCTCATGATAGGAAGGTCCTTGGGGCCAGAGAAATGACCTCCTTATATACCGGGTACATGCGTATACAGGTACAGTACTATGAATTACATCAAAGTTTATACCAGGACTCAAGTAAAATACTGTTAAATGCGGGAAAAAAAATCGGGATCTGAAAAATCAGTTTGTCCTTGTGACATTATGAATGGGATCAAGAGATATGAGAGCTCAAGTATGACATCTGCCTCGCCAGCTCAGTGCATAGCCTTTCAATTCATACCGTCGTTTACCGATGTCCCTCTTCAACTCCAGTTTCACGTTAATGTTGTATTGTAAACAAGATTCTGTTTTGATTTTTCCGACCCCAATCGACCTGCATTCTGTAAAAATTAACGTTAGGCCTAACGTTAGAGTGAACTATCTAGACTCTCAGCGTACTTGATACTAATGATAGTTACCAATTATTATCTTCCAAGTCCCAACCTCGTCGCGGGCTCGTTGCCATCACCCTGTTCCTCGAGCAGCATCCTCACGGGCCACTGCCCCGGGGGCGGGAGGTGAAGAGTCGGGTTCATATACTCCAGAACGGTACGGCTACGGGCGGGATGAACTCAATACAGATTAGATTTAGGGTTGCGTGGGGCTGGAGCTGGAGCTGACGAGGGGCTGCTTTACCTTCGCCTTCATCATCTCGGTGGGGGTAGCAGCCAGAAAGGCGAATCCAGGTCTGAATCCATATTGAGAACACTGTCTTGTTGACCACGTACTGCTACCAGCTTGTTTACCGTGTATAAGCTAATGCAACGCGATCTCCGCGGAGCTAGCAAGATATGCTTGCTGTTATCGTAAATATTAGAGTGCCATCCAGTCTCCAGTTGAAATTTGTTGTTATCATCCATGCACACACACAGAGTCACAATGTACGGTCAGCAGTAAAGCGGCTGTATGTACGTCTACTTGTCTTTTCTCTCGCAGAAAATATCTAGTTTTTTCCAAACGTAAACCGGATCCAAAAAGGCAATTATCATGGGTAAAGTGTTAAAAAAAAAGTCAGTGGTGTCACTGGGCCTCTACTAAAATGTCTAAACAACATATTCAAATCACTTTTGGGACGCAAAGATTGTCAGAACTGGTTAAATCTTGATTTAAAAATAGATAAAGTTTCACTCATTTTACATTGCCAACGCATGAGACGAACTCGGTGGCTTCGCGGGGTCTCCCCCCTCATACGTCAAATCGCATAAGCCAATCAGCTGCCAATTTTGGGGGGCGTTCCCAAATCAGTGAACATTTTGAGCGATTTCTTGTTACTGAGCAATTTTTGGTGGATAACAACGCCAGAATCGTGTTAGTGAGCTCAAATACCTTCTATACAGCCCCAATGTCCGAGTTAAAAGACTCCCCCTTTAATGTTAAATTTCAAAAGGCAACGATACATTCTGCGCCGCGCCCTTTTAGAAATGCATTTTAGCCAGCGAGTGTGTGCCCATGACTTTTTTATGTATGGGTGAGTGTGTGTCTGTGTATAATAGTATGTGTGTCTATCTGTCTTGGTATGTTTGTAATGATCCATATGAATGCCCAGTCGGTGTGTACGAATGTGATTGACTGCTGTTTTGTATATACTAGTACTTTATATCATATGATGCGTATACTACTTATCCGATAACATTGTAAATAGAACGATATCGTACACTCGTACTAAAATAGACCTGATAAACAGAGCAAAGTGTATCTTTATACGTTGCTGCTTGATGCTATTTACTTCATTTTTTTTTGTAAACAAATTTGTATTGTGGCTGTCATCTTATGGTTAAGCCTGTATTGCATCTTATAGCCTTTAACTCTTTGTCGTGGACGAGCTATCACGCATTCCATTGTGCGACGGGCTCTATACGTCTGTGACACATATCGGAGGCGTCATTTGAGGCGTTTTGCAGCTCACTATACGGTCCCATTTTCAACCATCGTTAATAAAAATCCAATGATAAAACGACGTGTCAAGTTTCATAACCAGCGCTCGTATCTAAGCTCATTTGACACTGAGCACTACGTACTACTCTTGAACTGTCTACATCCCCACTTCTCTCCACCCCCCTTCTCTCTCCATCTCTCTCTCTCTCTCTCTCCCTCTTTCTCTCTCTTTCTCGGTCGGTTTCAGAGCAAAAGCACGACTTGCATTTTGATACTGATTGAGATTGAAAATATATGCTACATGTAATCTTGGGCATAAAGCATTAAAATTATCAGGCAGTCATAAACAGTGGTATTACTCATCTTTGCTCATCTTTTTGATACTTTGGATGATTTTGTTTACCATGTGAGTACGCATAGAGACTATCCTGTGGTATCACGCGTTCTAAGAACATATTATTATTATTATTATTATCATTATTATTATTATCATTACTATTATCATTATCATTATTACCAATAACCTCATGAGCTATAACTTTGGAAATCGTTTGTGCACAGTGATCTATATAATAACACTTATTTGTCTTTTTTCCTGCGGCAGACTCTCATAAACATGGCAATGTCTTTTGCCGGCGTATTACATTAAACTAGATCAAGGTTTGTCGAGGGTCGAGTAACTTTGATGCTCATTACAGGGTACGCGGGCGACGGATGTTGTTAAAGCCGTTCGAGTTTTAGCATGCAACATCAATTAAATACATACCCTCAGCTATGTTTAATCAAACCTGTTTTAAAGAGGATATAAACTTATATCACGCAGCAATGCTGCCATAGCAACGGTACTTTGCAAGGGTAAGAATGATGGAGAAGAGACGCGTGTATCCTCCAGTGTGTGAAATATTTAACACACAAAATACATGATTGGCTTATAATATCTTCTGCATACCACTTTGTACCAAGTGCCTATAAAACCTGGATGCAGCACAAAGAAATGCGTGTTGAACAATAGGTTTGACGGAGCTTGTGACACTAATCACATTTCAGATGTTTAGCTTATTTATGAGTCTTTCAGAACAGATATTACGGTAGACAGTTGGGATTCAAAAGACAACTATCACACAACAAAACACACACACACACACACATGACCTACACGAATATTAAAGGGATGGTACAGTATTGGTAGAGATGAGAATTGGGTTTTTAACTTTTTTGCGAGATACCAAGAAAACACTTATGATATGGTACAGAGCATACCATTTTAAGAGGATTTCAAAGTTTATTTGATGAAAATCGGGTTTGGAATGACTGAAACATCCAAAAACAAAGTAAAACAAAGCGATCGTAATAAAGTGTGGGTCCCACACTTTATTGGAATCACTCTTTTTTTTTTCTTGGATATCTCAGCCATTTCAAACCCAATTTTCATCAAATAAAGGTTGAATTCCTCACAGAATTACATGCTCTTTCATATTTCATAAGAGGTTTCTCATTATCTCACCGAAAAATTTTAGAAACCTGAAATTAGGTCTCAACCAAAACTATACGATCCCTTTAACGCGCAACAGAAAACACGATTACGTTAACTCGTCTACCGATTGTATTACCGATCGGATGTTCGATAGATTTATTAATGAATACATAGAGTTTGTGCGTGCGTGTGTTAGAGAGGGAGAATGGGTATTGACAAATATAGCACACTAAGCAAGCAGAACCACGAATACTGATAAAATGACGAGTGAGGTGAAATATGTGCTGGTAGTTCAGCCTATTCATCCCACTCTGTAGTTATTCCCATATCACTTGCGGAAGTCTATGTGAACTGATGTCTCACTGAATCGTCTCAGTATTTTAAAGGGTAGTCTAGATGTAGACTGTATAATATTCACTGCGCGTGCACATGCGTGACTTTTCTCCTACAACAGTAAGGGGAGCCCTATATAAAAACCAGTGCTGCCCCCGATTTAGTGTCCTTTAAGTATGCTGTATGTATATCCTCACAACATTTGCGTAACTTAAAGCTTTTAGGGGGGTTTGATCTACAGAGGTTTTTTTTTTCAGTTTCCCTGAAAATAAAACGGTAATGCAAGGTAACACCAGTATAGAAAGGAAAATGTATGCGAAGTGAGAGGTACTTTTTTTAACATTCTAGGCCTATAGATCAGTTAATCCTTGGGTAAACTAGCAGGCTAGCACAAGAGAAATACATCAGCAGACACACATAAATTTCCTATCCTATCATTACTCCTTACGCTCCTACGTATAATATGTATGAAAAGCGTCAGATGTTTTTTTAAAACCAAGAACAGAATACTGTAAACGCATGTTCACCTATACCCGGAAGATATCCATTTTTAATATTTACTCTATAATTCAATAAGGTCACTATCATGAAATTATTATTTATTTAGGAAATCCAAAAATAGTCAGTTGTGCATAATCATCCCTGGGGCCTGTTCGTAAAGAGTTGCGATTGATCTTACGCTCAATTTACTGAGCGTAACTCGTTGAACCGAGCGTAAGTTCAATACTGCGCCAAAGTTCTGTTTCTTAGAGACACTTACGTTCGATTTCAAGAGAAGCCAAGCGTAACTTTTAGTAGATTGAGCGTCACTTGCTATCAATCACACGGTTGTTTATGAAACGCAATTTGCGATTGATTGCCAATTAATCAATCAATTGCAATCAATCAATTGATTGCAATTTGCGATTGATTGGCGGCCACTTACGCTCAATCTTTACAGTCCCCTGGTTCCCTTCTTTGATTATCAAGACTTGGAAAGGGAAGAGAAAAAGCTGTAGTCAGGATGGGAGGAATAGTTCCCTAACAGCTTTCAACGGGTCTCTTGTATTCTCCTAAAACAAAAAAAACAAACAAACAAACAAACAACTTGTTGCACAGATATTATTCCTCTACTTCATACTTGTCATATGTCTATTTTTCTATATGTGACCCTGCATCACAAACCAACAGAAAGTCGCTAGACATGAAATTTTAGTTAAGAGCATATTCTGCATGAAAGAGCAGACTTTAAGCTTTAAAATGATGTATAACTCAATTCAAATGGACTCCCCTAACCTATCTAAACATTGGAAAGAAAGCACAAACTCAGGAAAAGTGTGAACTGAGAAAAGCGGCTCTGAAGTACAGTGTCTATTCAAGCGCTTAATCTTTACCAAGACCTGCTGGCTGTGCGATGAATGGAAAAAAAAAAAACCACTGGAGTAACAACAATGAAGGGGTTATCAAATTAAACTGAAACTGAGCCTGCCTTATTAACCTAATATATTCTGTCAATAATTAATGCTAACTTTCAAAGCAGTAGCATCATCCTTTCAAAAGTTATTAGAGTTGAAAGTGAAGAGTGTGTACAAGGTTTTTCAGAAATGAAAAGGGGACTCTAAAGACACACCTAATTACACTATTATACCAGAAAATGTTCAAGATAAACTGCTAAAAAACACACTTTCCTGCCCGTTTTATGATCCCAAATTTTATCACAGTGTAGAAGAAGACTTGCTATTTCAGAAAGTATGAAAAAGTCAAGATTGGCTATAGTTGACCCATTTCACCTATTTTCAGTCCTCACACAAAATCAGTATGTGCGATTTTTGTTCGTTTTGTGATGCACGGTCACATATTAGGTTATTATAACTTGCCTCGTGGTCTTCCCTTTTGCCACTTCTGAACCTTGCAGTGTCTTCTGGGTAGGACTTACTTTGTATTTTTTTGGGGGGGTCATATTTATGATTATAAACTATAGATTAAATATCTTTTCAGGGATTAACCTTCAAAAGGCTATAGTTTTAACCTACGTTCTTTTCCGTTCATTTCAATATTATTTTATTTTCACATTTTCATTTTTTTTTCTCAAAGAAATAACAAATTCATAGTACAACAGGTATAGAATACAAAATGTATACAACCATGTCTTTTGATTGCAATAAATAAAGAACAAACTGAACACAAATGTTAATGGTCATACATCATGGTATAAACGCGTCTCAGAGAAGTAACAGAATGGGGCATAAAGCTAGCTTGTAAAAATGTTGATTCCTGCACCCTCTAAATTGATATAATTATCTATTTGCATTTTTCTTATGCCTGTATGATACGAACTGATGTAGTTTAGAATTATCATATTTGAGGAAAAGAAATTAGATTAAAACAAAACATAAATAAATGAGTCGAATATAATTATGATTTGTATTGTTTCACTGATTTTTATTGATACGTGTAATTATTTGAAATAATTGGAGTTGGACCCATCGGAAGACCAGCGCACGATGACAAAGACCGAGTAAACTTATTGTCCCCATTGTATTGTGGCGTTAATAATCTCTGATTTAACGTTGATTACATTGAAACATAAACAAACAAACAAACAAACAAACACGGAATCAATAGAGACATGATTCTTCTGCTTCAGTGTTGCTTAGATTAATGTGCTGAAATTGAGAAGCTAAAAACAATTTCTCGATACATCCTGATGACGATAACAATGGGATGTGACCATGAATGCACTAAACAATTTTCACGCACGAGGATGGATCTACTTTATGTAATTGCGAAGGTATACAGAAAGGTTATTCTTTTGACATCTGATCTTAGAAAGGTAGCTTTAATAAATGCGTGAGGGTTACTTAGATTGACGGTTAAGGTATACACTGTATGATATCAAGTTATTACGGCACTCATATCGTAATATGAAGAGTTTGTTTGCAAAAACCGATAAGTCCATATTTGCCAAATGGAGATATTTGCGATTAAAGATCAAGAAAAATAAAGAGAATAATAAGAAAATTGTTGCTTCTTTTGACCATAACTTCAAAATCGTACCTTTATATGTAGTAACCAATATATCATTTTAAAGGTATTATTTTGTACTTTATGACAGGAAGAGTACTTCAAAATCTTCGAAAATGGACTTATCGGTTTTTGCAAACAAACTCTTCATATGTTAATAGCACATAGAATTATGAGATGCCACGAGAAATCATCGTTAGTCTGTAGCAGCATGCGAGGCGTTCCAAAATAGGCTTTAATGTAGCCTGAGCTCTGTTTTCACTATGCACACACACACACACACACGCACACACGCACAGACATACAAATAATATTATAATACATTTATAAATAATACTTTACTATACATGTGTGCGCATGTGTGTGTGTGTGTGTGTGAATAAATGTACATAATAAGAATTATATACCATGTTTTGATGAATAAATGTAAGAACACATAATGTATTCTGTCTTCAAGTGAGACCCCCCCCCCCCCCCCCCACCGCCTCGGTAGCCCAAGGTTCATACTTCAAAACGCGACTGTTTTACACGTTTTCCGTTTATTTTGTTTTGTTTTGTAATGTGCAACCAATCTTGTCTTCATCATCAACGAGTTTTGATTATAGTGAAATGCGGGAATTTCGCAGGGACTCAATTTTATTCGCGGGAAGATTGTCATGAGTCGGCTGGTGCAACCGGAGGGTATTAATTTCGAGAAGCTTTTTTGGTTCCTCATTGTCTAATCGGTAGTCTGCGTGAACACTGATTTATCTTATTCTACCCTGGCGCCAATTTTCATTCGAATATGTAATACGTCGAATTTTGGAGGAAAGTACCGTAACGATACTAATAAATCCTTTCTTCGGGGCATTCAAGATCTAATGAAACAGTGCAACAGCATTTAGGTGACGACGAAAATTATTTTATCATAGGTAAAATTTTAACCACCCCCCCCCCCTCCCCCCACCCACCGTGCCCTTCCTCCGTTCCACACCTCGGCACTTAATGCATTTAATAATACTTTTCATACCTCTTTGGATGCTTCAAATGTTTTTTGCTCCGATCTGGTTAAAGGAGAATAGCACTGCGCTATATTTAGCTAGGATGTGTGTAGGGTAACGCATAAAGCGGCGCCATTATTAAATGAATACTCATTTACGCCATGATGATAAACCAAGTTTCCTACCGGGGCATAATTGCCAACCTCCGTGCCATGGGCGTTGCTATATAATTTGCGGCCGATTCACTAAATTGGTTTTGAAACATGTGGTTTCTGTATAGAAACATCAATCACCTTTGCTTGCCGTGTCGTGCCCGTGAGCTCTTGCTGAACACATCGACAAAAATAATATGCGATGGAATAATCATCAATTAAAGTTAATGTGGAGGTGGTTCAATGTAGCATTAGAGTCGCCAGGCTGAGAGGGGAAATATTGATACAACCTCTTGGCAGGGTACACGGCGAGTTTGTCAGCGTCTAGTCCTCCTTTTGTTTGTTTTCTTTGCTTTTCTATAATTATTTCATACGCTGCCATTACAGTTTTTCCTCAGCAGGGAGACAGATTCGATTTGTGTGTGCGCTTGTCTGTGTGTGTTTTACGCATTTAAAGGTAGTAATGTATACTTCCACAACGCCATACCATAAAGCCCACTCTCATCCCCCACCCCCCCCCCAAAAAAAAAAGTATGTTGATTTACATTACGGTATAATATTATCTAAAACATATTCTTGTTGTTGTTCTTGTTGTTGTTCAACAGCTCATATGCACAAATACATGAGGAAATACTGATCATATAATATTATACTATAATTACTAGTATGGTAAATGATGTTCTTGTATTGGTTTCAGACAACAGCACACACGCACACGCTCACGCACACATACACACACACACACACACACACACACACACACACACACACACACACACACACACACACACACACACACACACAGGTACACTGCTTGTGTATCTGCATCTTCAAAACATTTCTACTGAGGCCATTGAAGGGTTGATTGACTATGTATCATAGATTAGATACACGGGATACGTCCTTTCGCGGTTTACTCACTGAGCGCTTAAAGGAATTTTCTATCAGATAGTATTGTACATGTTACCTCGAGCGAATGCATTTGTAGTCACTGTTTTCGTTGTGATTGTGATTAAAGAGAAAAAAAAAATAGCTATCTCATATCGTTTCATAGACCACTATGCATAATAGAAAGGATTGGGGCAGTCGGTATATGCGAAGTGTGGAATACACTGCTACACGTATTTCCAATTACTTAGGATACGGATTTGGGATAAAAAGTGACCGTCTGGTCTGTGATATCCAAATGTCGTAGAGATAGATTAGTCCCTCTTAGGACATACATTAAGAACCGAAAATCCTCGCCGGCATTTCCTGCAATCATCTGACATGTGGGACACATCCTCTCAGAATGATATTACTACTAATAATAATATTGATAATACACATTCTCCGAGAGTGTAATAGTCGGGAGAGACGCTCGACGCACGTGTGTGTATTATAAGAGGGTCTCTTCTGCCGGGAGTGGGACCGCCTTACTTCCGATAACCCACGCGGTTTCGTTACCGGATGCCACCCAAAGGGTGGTGAGATCAAAATGAGCATGCTTGTGAATAAGATCTAAGGCCTTTATTCAAATTAATACTCGCATGACACCCTCCCCCCCCCCCCGCCGCTCTCTCTCTCTCTCTCTATGTATGAATATATATATATATATATATGTATATATATTATATACATATATATATATATATATATATATATATATATATTTATATTATTTATTATTATAACATGATAGACATAATCATATAATCATTTATATACCTACATCGTATCAAACTGAAAGATCGTAGTTGCTGAGATAATTGTATAGAACGCTAATTTGTAGCATTTCCTTCATAGAAATACTCTAAAATGCTAATCTATTCCCTTGTAATATATAGCAAATCGGAAAAGAAGAATAAAGAAAGAAGGAAGCTCAGTAAATGCCATGTTTGCCATATCATTCCAAATTATGTGTTTTGAGTTTAACTGTGGCAGTTTAAACTGGTGTCCACTTTTCTATGGTCCCGTTATGGTGTCAGGTCTTTATTAGTTTATATAGCTATAATAGGCAATCTACAAGCTAACAGTTTTACCACAACCAGTTGGAATCTATAGCATAGTAAACTCGTATAAATCAGATATACACTCATGATGTGGTGATTTTACAACACTAATATGAAAACAGGTCTACACCACACGGGTGGGGTCGTGATTACTAGAGTGCAAAATATGTGGGAACTTCTCAAATATTTCGCCTTGCTATAACATAAACTTGATGGTTGATGAGCTATTTTGGGCACAATTACATTATCATGAAGATATCTTACTTCCAAAGACCTTTATTTGATCTTTAGTTGAACTCTTCTTTTTTTCCATCAGCGAAGCGTTTTGTGATCGCTTTCTTTCTCCTTTGTTTGCAAATAGATTGTGTGTTTATGTGTGAGTGTGTTTATGCGTGTGTGAATTTAGTCTCCCTTCATTCTCTTTAACCAGTTACATGCAGGATCTTGAAATCGTTGGGATTTTGCAACAAGATCCACAAGGATTCCAACGCCAGAGGGTTCGCAGCCTTTAAACCAGAGTTTATATTTAGCTTTCCTTTTTTGGCGAGATGGTTAGTTGCTTTTGATCATAGAAGAATGAAGTTTCCTCTGAGCATATTTTCTCTTTTCAAATTCTTTTCCCTTTTTATTACGAAAGGAATACGAAGGACGTTTCGACCGCGCCTCATGGCACAGAATGGTATTTTTTTTTTTTTTTGCTCCACGATTATCTTTTTAACGTCCCGTTCCAATCGGATGAATTTGAATGTGAAGCAAGACAATCAAACGTTGAAGCCGTAACAGTTCGTATCAAAATTAGCCCAGCGTACAAAAAAGCGCCCTACAGGCAGTTCTAGTCCCATTGATAAACTGTCGGGTTTTCGTGGTTACGGCTGCAAGTCTGTCGCTAAATTTAGATCTCTGAGATGCCGGCCTCATTGAAGCTTTTGTAGAGAAAGGTTGCACTCGTGAACTACATATTGCACTTTGTCACACAAGTTCGTTCTTCTTCTTCTTTCGTTTTTCACTCTGTCCGCTGCCATGAAAATGAATCGGTAAATAAAGTGGCTATACTTGACATGCTTGAGGAAAAAGGCCAGAACGGAACGAGCTACCTGCAATCTGCTGACACTCCGTGACTGATTGTCCTACATGTATTGTGTCCGTGGTTTGGATTTAACCCTTTGTGTGCGTTGAGTGCCGATTACACAGAAAAATCCCATAGTGTTAACACACTCTCCAAAGTCTCTGGCACAAGAAGAGTTAAGTGTTTATCAGAGTAGCTGAAGGCCAGCGAGATATAGAAGGCTGACATTTTCGTCTCAACACACAGCAGTGATTGCATACGAGTATCCTAAGTGGTCAAGACTGTCCAACCTGCTTACACCATTTCGTCAATTCAGATAAAAATCATGTTATAATCATTATCATTATCATTACGTCAGCGTCATCGAAATTGTCATCTTTCATCATGTTACAGCTGTGTAATCATAGGTGTACCATAATATGAAGAAATTATAAAAAAAAAAAAAACAAACAGAGGGACACAAAAGGAAAGTTCATTTCAGCTGGAAATAAAAAATCATGAGCTGCAGTGGTAATCATAACGTCTACTACAAGTCTGTGAAAACGCATTACATCATGAGCTGCAGTGGTAATCATAACGTCTACTACAAGTCTGTGAAAACGCATTACATTACATACCAGTCATGCACCTTAAGTACTCGCTGTTTGTAATTTCCCTGTTCACGATTTTTAGTAGGCCTAACTAATAACATGCTGCTTTTGGAAATAACTGATATCTCGAGAACATTGTCAGTAGTGTGTAAACATCCAGATAATTTTTCACTGTACCAAAGAGCTTACAACAGCCTCATGTTTCCTAATTCGCTGCGTGGTGTGTGATACTATCATTAAAAAGTATACGCCACGTTTTGATGTGTTATTTGCTTGCTGGACTAAATTAAAGTGTGTTGGCATGGCAACATAGCAGATAAAGCTCTAGACTTTTGGATTGTTACAGACTCTGGGTTCAAATCCTTTAACGTTCGAACACCCTTTCACAAGATGGATAAATCATCATTCCACAATATTTCTCTTGACCTAGGTGTATATGAATTGGGTGCCTGGCCCTCTCTGTTTCTTAGAGGTATTGTTTACCTTTGGGAGCAATGATTTAAAAAAATGTTCGAGTTATCACATTTGTGTGTAGGTCAGTTGTATCAAAATACATTCCTACCATATGAAGATTTCGCAATAAAGCCTAAAATATAAGGAGATATCACTATTTTTCTCAATAAACCATAACTGTAGATGGTTTATTCTATAAGACACTGTCTTATTACGACTATTGTTAACATTTTGTATTTTTAACAATACCCAACATTGATTATACTGATTAACACTTTTACATTGGATTTTTATATTTGTTTCGTCTGCAAATGGGAAATAATGCCTTTAAAGTACCGTTGGAGGATAGAGAGGCTACGTATGGGTTAAAATGACCACGTTATAATTGATATTTAGAAGCAGTATATGTTTGTATCTGGATATATCCATCCCAACAACAACTAGATATGACAGTGGCTATCAAATAACAATACCTCTGAAATATATACTATATGCATATACTGTAATATATAGAGAGATACAGGGGTTATATGAAATATCCATGGATGTAAAACGCGTCTTGTAATTGATTATAACTCAAATTAAAGCTTAGAGAAAGGACCAACTGAATATCTTGTTAACAGAAAACTCCAAGAATCTGAATTGTGGCTGCTTTTGACGTGACGGGTCATATATATATATACATATATATATATATATATATATATATATATATATATATATATATATATATGTATATATATGCTTATATAGGCCTATTTACTCACCAACCAGAAGTAATCGCATGGTCTTCCGCATGTAGTGCTTGAACTTCGTACTTTCCGTTTTTAGGTAGCGATCGATTTGCTTACTGCGCTGGCGGGCGTCCAAGGTCTCACACGTGCTGATCCGCCCCGAGCCTGGTCCTGCCATCTTTGGCAGGTTCTCGTCCGTCGTGCTCGGCGTGATCAAGCGGTAGTTCGTAGAGACAGGCATATTTTGTGCGGTGGTATTCGTGAGTGGTTCGTGAAAGCTAAATCCTCACTCTTCCCCTCCGTATTCTTATTCTGCGCAACTACTTGGGAATTGCAAAACCATGTCACTCCGAAAGTTCCGAGGAAGATGAATGTTCTCTCTCTCTCTGTGATGAGGCGGGACTTGTGAAAATGTTCTCGCGTTCGTACGAAAGAAAATAAACAGAAGGCAGCTTGCTGGTCATGTGTTCGGTCACGTGACCAGTATCTGTCTCGTTTGCCCCCTTAGACGCATATCTTTCATGGCGCTTGTTTACGAATCTGTCGTTGCAGCAAAAGCCTCCCTGCAAAGGATTCCATACACGCAAGGCACCGTCCAACAACCGCGCAGCTATGCCGGGAGATCCGTGGCGCCGCGATTGCCAACGAAAAATCGGGCGAGTATTAATCCTGCAATGTTGTCCGGTTTTCCGCAGTGAGCGAATTCGTAATCAAGAGCAGCGTTGTGTATATTTCCCTGCCATCGCAGTTGTCACCTGGCTTAGATAGGAAACAGTCCTCCTCGGCCGAGGCCCCTTTCCGCTCGCTGTTTATACCACTACAGCATTTGACCAGACTTAAACTGATCGGTCAGACCTCGCCTCTGCGCTGGTGCCGTTACAGTGTGTGACTCACACACAAAAAATCATCTGCTTGTCACGTTGAATGAATGGTGGTGATAATGTGCCGTCTGAATCTCGCCAAAACCTGTCAGCTGTAGATTGTCACGTGGTCCCCACAGTTGGTTTCCTCTAGAAGAGATTCTTTTCCCACCATATTATCCGTTAACAGGGTAATCCTAAATTTGAGAGAAAGAAAGATTAACAGATAAATAGGTAAATAGCTGAATAAATTAATTGCTTGGTTGGTTGGTTGATTGATTGATTGGCAGATTACGGAACGAGATACAAAGATTGAGGAGAGAAACTGACATGGTTGGATTCAGATATTGCAGTAAATGCTTTGTTCAAGACTCGAACCATCAGGACAGGGTTTCAATTGTGGAGAGCGTTGAAGATAATCAGTTTCAATACAATCAGGGTAATAAAACAATAACAACAACAACGACGACGACAACAACAACAACAGCGTTACCCACAATGCAGCTATGTTTGCGTCTCAGGTTGCGGTTGCTGCTTTCGTGGCGTTTGAAAGGACTCACACGAACTCTTAGCTCGTCATCATGATGTTGTAGTTTATCTATGAGCAATAGCACTACAAAACTCATACTTGGAGCGGTTCTCTTCTCTTCACCTTGTTCGCATTGGAAAATGCTACTGCTAAGAAAGAATAGGGAACCTACACCTGAATAAAAGAATTCAAGGTGATAACAGCTGCAATGTAAGATGCATAAATGAAGATAAAACTATATTCATATTTAAGATAGTAGATAAATGATTGAGAGAAAAAAGCAAATACAGGTATACTACAAAATAATTAATATGGTCTTTTATAACTCCTAAAACAGTGTCATTTAGTCTTGAGATATGTTTAAAATATGTTTATTATTATTATCTGACTTTGTGCTGTGAAAAAAAATAAGCTGCAAAATCGAAAATGTGTATATATATATAATTATATATATATACAAATATATATATCTAGTATATTGGACGCCAGGATCTAATGGAGGTGAAAGAAGTAAATACGACACGCTGCAACTCACTCACTGTCGATATGGTGCTACGAAATAGTGTGCTATTTCGTATAAGCACACACACGCTTTAGCGCACCGAGACACACACTTCTTTGTGTTTCTAAGCAACATGGGGGGGGGGTGGGGGTGCGCAGGTTCCTAGGACTGTATGAGAGCAGGTGTACTTGCTCATTTCCTTTTTAGGGACACCTTAGCTATTAATCTTTTATGAACGGGCATAGGAAATCAACCCCGATGACAATGACACGTGGAAAGGGTTAGCTCTGACCTTTTTGGCCGTCGTCGCGGTTAGGATTTACGATACCCTCGCATTTCACGAGCACTTTGGGAATCGTGCTGCAGAGATAGGGGAAAAAAAGAAGATGAGCAAAATAGGTTCCATCAGAGGAAAGTGAGAGAAAAGGAAAGTGAGAGTGGAATTCAAACAGAAGGCCCTAACGGATCGGGTGAACATTTTCAGCAGTCACATTACAGTGGTCATGATATACATAATTTCTTGGGTCGTCGTATTTTAAGGCATGATGACAGAATGTACTTGTAGTTGTGAAAAGGGTATGTACATGTGGTATGTAGTTATGTGCAACTACTCTCCGGGGCAATGACTTAAAGAAGCCCGATATCTGTTTTAAATGCTGAAAACAATAATTGAATGAATTTCAGCCTGTTCTCACATTATGAATATTGTTAACAACTTATCGTCTGCACTACCAAAGACGGTTGCATTGCGATCGCTTCGGACAAGGGTCACTCGCTATGGAAGCCAAACGTTTACAGGCTCATCGCTATCGTACGAATCAAAAGAGGGCGGTTTAGTACTATGAGGCAGTTTGGGCATACTCTTGGGCCGAATGCAATAGTTAAATTTATGCCCCCAATTTCAACCAATGAGAATCGAGGGCTCATCGAATATCATTCGATAGCGGAGGAAAGTGGAGAAAATACAAACAGACATAAATAATTGCATTAAAAAACAAACAAACGAAAACAAAATATGCGTGAAACAAAAAGATACCTGGTGAAAAGTATTAGCTGCAGTGCAACATAATGATACATATTTATTCATGTTGTATCAATTACAGGTTTGATATAACGAATTGTCTAAAAGAGCTAAGATTTAAATTACGTCTCTTTTCTTTCTTCCTCTATCTTCATCCTATTCTTATTCTTCTTCTTTCTTTTATGTAAAGATTTTTGTCTCATTTCTCTTCCATCTCTCCCTTCAAACCACTTTTCCCCCTTCCCTCCCCCCCCCCTCTCTCTCTCTCTCTCTATCTATCTATCTAGCTTGCTACAATTCAAAACATACCACCCTTGCTCTGCGCGTACAGTAAGGGGCTTGGGAATGGGAGGGGTTACTATAAAAGGGATACGTTGGTCCAAGGGAAGTGCAACGTTGCTTTCTTCCTGAGATGTGAACGTCTGGTATAATCAGACTACGAAGATTTCTCTCATCTCTAAGACATACGTCTTATATACAATATTACAAGTCAACGTGTGCATTACATTTCTTCTGTAGAAACACACACACACACACACACAAATCTTTTCTACAAAGAGACATAGGGGGGTGAGCGGGAGATACTCGCCATACATGTTGTGCTCAGCAAAACAAACATTAGTATCGGTTTGTTTTGTTTTCTTCTGTTTTTTTATTACACTACACCGCACGCAAGACCACGTACATGGGACTAATATTGCAATGCATCGACTGAAATCCAACTTTATGCATCTACACTGATATAGTCGGCGGTTTGAGTCACCTGAAGTTGCTGATAAATACGGAAGAAAGGTGACGTTTATTTACATTAAGTGCTGATTTCATGAACACTCTTTAGTACATTTTACAACTTACTTTATGACGGAGTCCATTTTGAATCAACTGAAAAGTAAATTAACCCTTGAACCTCGTAGGAAAAAAGATTCATGTATTCATGGGCCTGTAGAATTAAGTATAACTGTTTCCTAACACCAAAATGGTGGACACACCATTGGATCGCTATAGAACCATAAATTCTCGCTGGTCAAGAACACCTCGCTATAAACCACTTTTGCTGGTACTAGAATCGAGAACCACAGACAGGAAAGTTCAGAATATTTCTTTCAGTCTTGTGTCTGGCTTGCGAACAATACTGTCAAACACGATATTTTTGCGGCATGAAATTTTCGCGAATTGGAGTCGACGGCCTTTTTCGCGGGATGAAATTTTCGCGAGTTGCCTCTAACATTCAATGCGTATACAGTGTAGACAAGAACTTTTACGTGCATTTTAATTTCGCGAATCTTGGGTCTCGCGAATTTCGCGAAATTAAAATGCACGCGAACATTCCTCGTTTTACAGATTTGTCTTTACTGAATTGTCAGCTGATAGTTCCACTTTGCGCATGAGCTGAAAACGGGCATGTTGGTTTTTAAATTCACTAAGATGAGCATCATTGATGTAATGATTAAATTTTGCTTGCTATAAGCACATCCATCTGTCAGCATGCCTGGTATAACTTTGTCAATATCACTAAATAGGTTGTTACTGCTTTCTGTACAAAACAATGAAAACAAAATAGGTGCTTGTCGAAGCGTCCATTGGCGTACCATTCTGGTCTCCTTGTCTATACGTAAGTTCATTATTTGTTTGAACATTACTTCCATAATAAATTTTCACGTCGGGCAAGTTCATGCATTATACTTCTTTGAAAACGAGTGAAGCGTCTAACCAACTGAGAAATAAAGAAAGGTCATTTGTACCAATGTGCACATGAGCTAATTGTGAACTGGCCTATTATTGTCTTTAGCACAGTCACAAAAAGCGAAGGATCTGCTCATTTGGGGGCACTAAATCATATCGACGTATACAAAGTAAATGCCCACTATCGTACATGAATCACTTTAGGTACCGAAGCAAAAAGGATTTTTTTTTTTTTTCGTGTCTACCTTCGCAATGTTACCTTTCGCAGGATCGAGTTATGCGATGCTATACTGTATCCAACCTATCATCATTATCATTACTTTTCAAAAGAGAGCTTACTGAAGTGCATATAAGCGGTGATTTGGACTTAGTGAAAAAATGAAATAAAAAAGGGGAAATTTCACCATACCTGTCATGATTACATAAGTTTTTGTTAACACTATACAGATGAAGAAACGAAATCAGTGGTCATCGTTATTACGATAACAAGTTGTCTTAAAGTACAGAAAATACTTCAGAGAGCGGTGTCTTTGGTATATATTCGTTTCCTTGATATATTGATATATTTGGTAATATATATATATATATATATATATATATATATATATATATATATATTACTTTCTTGGTATATTCGTGTGTGGGTGTGTTTTTGTCTATGTGTATTTCTGTGTGTGTGTGTGTGTGTGTGTGTGTGCGTGCATGTGTTTGGGCTAACATATGTTTAAGTAGAAGATGAAACATATTTTCCAGGTAGGATCAAGAGAGGGAAAAAGAGATGGAGCTACAGCTAAGGCTTTTTCTGAACTGTATGTATTATGACAGTGTTCAGCAGAGTCTGATGCAAAAAGGAGGGATATACATAATGAAGCTCCCACTCACCCCCTCCCAACACACACATACACACACACACAAACCCATACATCAGTTCACTAAACAGAGCCACCGTGTGTAATATTTTATAGTGTACGCATAACTCTTGGGGAAACGCAGGTATCTAAAGCTTCCCGACAAGAGGAGCCCTTGTCATGTCTGTTGGGAATGTCTGCGCAACCTGTTAAACAAGTGATATGACATCAGAGGCCCATTGCAGCGGCATTGACATACATGTACGGCGGAAAACCAAGCCTAGCGCGAACGGACGGAAATAGATACCACAGGGAAACCAACCCTGCAGCATGTTCGTAATTATGCGTGTGCTGGCGGAATCCAATACAAAAGGGCGCCAGATATTAATAGCCAACAGGCACTCTCACACTATAAGCGTATATGGCATGTTTTGGTTAAAGATAGAAATACATACAAACATTCAAACACAATATTATGCTATATAATATGATTTGCAGCAGGAGCGCCGAGTGTGAAAGCGTGGCCCCTATAAAGGAGAATGTAAAAAAACCCATCCCCAGACCGCAAGATTACGAGAGACTGGTGGAAAGGGGGGGGGGGGGGTTCCCTTGCAACATAGAGTATTATGTCAGCTATACCACATACGTTGTAAGTTGCTGTTCTTAGCCCCTAATTTGCTACTCGAAGTTAAGATCCGCATGCTGTAATTGTGCGTCTAAATCCAGCTGCTCGACATTGATTTGCATCCCACAATGCAAAAATTCGAGGGAAACGTAAGTCAGAAAGAAGTTGATTAGCTGGAAAGAGAAGAACAAAGCGTGTTCAAACCTTCACCAACCCTAACATTTTTTTCCCCACCGTTAACCACCACATTACCACCTTTAGTACTAGTATGCATTCACGTAGGTATTCTTTGAATGGGGTGGCAGCATTGGCCGTATAATTATGCTTTCGTAAAAGAAACTTTACTGAAAATTTTAGAAATAATAGGGGGAATACGGATAATATTCATGGTTGTTAACGATGATGAAAAAAGAACAGGAGTGGACTCGCTGATAGCACCTGCAGACGTGCGCATTCGAAGAAAACCATTCATGCAATACAATCTTAAACATAATTTAGGCAGGGCTCGACACTAACGGTGGCCCGGTGGCCCGGGGCCACAAAAATGAAAGTCGGGCTACCAAATTTCAAAAAAGGGCAAATTTGGTGGCCCTCCTCGGGCCACCACAATTTTTTGAAAAGTATGTCAATAAATGTCGCCGGAAATTAGCAGTTAGATTTGTTTAAAGGATGGATGAAAAGGACTGAATGAGTGCCTGAGAGTGAGTGTTGCAAGTTTGTTGAAGTTTAATTTATGAGTAGATATGTCCAACTTCTAATTCTTACTATCATAAAACTTAAATATTTGACTCATTAAAAAAGAACAGGGCTTTATATGTTTTTATTGGGGGTTTTTTCGGGACACCAAATTTTTCTCTCGGGCCACCAAAAATTTGAAATTTAGGATCTTGGTGGCCCCATCGGGCCACCAAACAAAAAAGTTAGTGTCAAGCCATGATTTAGGTAATGTAGAATACCATTTTAAACGTCAAATGAAGGTTGCAGTATGTTCATTTTGCATATCTTACTACTGACATGGGATAATACTCCGAATATCATATCTTAAAGAGACAGTTATAAATATCTATTCAAGAGTACTTAACACAATACTGTTCCCTTTATGGTAACTCGGCATAGGCACGTACCTTTCGACGCAGATAACATTCCGTCAAAGTACAGTTCGGCAGATAAGAAAAGACAGTTACAGATTTAAAATAATATCTTAAATTTGAAAAAATTGATCTGGCCTCAAATTCTTGTGAAATATTGCTGAACATGTTGCTTCTCATTTGCAGAATGAATCCGCCAAACTGACCCCACCTCTCCCCCCCCCCCCCCCAAAAAAAAAAAGAAAGATCATACAGTTCAGAGAAGTAAAAAAGCAACAAAAAAAATTTACTATACTGAAGTTTTCTTGCCATTGCATATAAAAAATCAACTAGGCTTAATATGCGTTAGTTATATCAAGCGCTGCATTACGCAATAAAGATTGGAGTGTTGTCAACTTGCAAAGTACCGTCTGCAGCCGCCACTTAACAATAGCATAGAAAAGCCTGACGATAAGCGGGAAAAGACAAGACAATGTTCACACCTTGCCGCCGTATTGATCCACAAAGAACAGAACGTCCCTCGTACTCAGGGGGAACAGCTGGCTTGCCGGTTCTTTGACGTGTGAGACGAATCCAGCAAAGCAACGGGCACGGTAATGCCTTCAAATATCCAGGGAAATGAGAAGTTAGGTGTCCGTGTTAGAGCGAGAGATAAACACTATTCCGATCCACCGTGGGCTCATTACGTCCATTTTTGCGATAGCTGAGCCCGTGACGTTTTCATGTTCATAGCCGGGTCTCATGTCGAAGCCTGATCTCGCGTTGCTTCGCCGTCAGTGCGGGGCGAGGCCACGCTGAAATACCGCTGGCGTTCAGAGAGAAAGAAAGGGAAAAATACACAGAGCGAGGACAGACAGGGAGAGAGAGAAGGAAAGGGAGAGAGAGAGGAAGAGGAGAGAAAGATGACTCCTATAGGAAAATACACTTGAAAGAAGGCGGCGCTATACAGCGAAGGAGGGACAGGGTCAGACGGGCTGCATCGCATGTGAGCGCGCTGGATGGCTGGCGAGTAAATGACATCGATTAATCGGGTCTCCTCTCTCCTCCTTTCACAGTCTAAAAATAGCCCGCTCACCTTCCTG
Organism: Diadema setosum; assembly: GCA_033980235.1. Lineage (NCBI taxonomy): Eukaryota > Metazoa > Echinodermata > Echinoidea > Diadematoida > Diadematidae > Diadema > Diadema setosum. The sequence continues at coordinate 32,607,832 of CM067077.1, read as the reverse complement.
TGGCGTAGAATTTTCGTGCTTGTGCGATGACAACCCGTGAGTTATCCGTGCAGGTATATTGACTGTTCGGGAGAGCTCGGCGCGACACGAGTCAATCCGTAGACCTAGGGTCCGCCATTTCGCAAGGGCAGTCAGAAAAATGATCTTGCGCGGCCAGAATGAGTGGTAGCAGAAGAAAATTAGGGGGTGGGGTGGTGAGGGGAGTATGTGAAAAAAAAAAGCGCCACGGTTTACGCCGACGAGGGAGGTGAGACCGAACTTGTGCTTCTTGTCGGCTGAGCAAACTTTAAACAGTTCGATACGGGCCGCCAATCAAGCGATCGTCCCATCGTTTCTGTAGGCCACCTTGAACGGGCAATATCAGAATTGATTGCCGGTAGAGAATATAGCAGCGATGAAAACGAAAATAACACACAAAGACTAGCAGAGAAAAATAGGGGGATGACAGACCCGTTTATTAGAAGAATTAGGTTTGGGGCCATGTCACTTATTTATAGTCTGTGCCTCTTTAACTTACACTGTATCTTTACGTGTTATTCCTTCCCGCATCATATCGGATTGACAGAGGTATAAGAATCGATTTATGTGTAACATGAAATATAAGAACCGTAACAAAAAATAATGCTGAAAGTCAAAGCTGGTACATTCTATTTTCTTTTTTTTTTCTCTTTGAGCCATTCCCTTTTGAACATCCATCGCCTAGCTTTCTTCATCATTATGATGATTTTTAATTACACAAACTGATATGTATATGTATATATATATATATATATATATATATATATACCTTAACTAGTACTTACTTTTCTTTTCTTGAAGAGTTTGTTTGCAAAAACCGATAAGTCCATATTTGCCAAATGGAGATATCTGCGATTAAAGGTCAAGAAAAATAAAGAGAATAATAAGAACATTTTTGCTTCTTTTGACCATAACTTCAAAAATGTACCTTTATATGTAGTGACCAATATATCATTTAAAAGGTGTTATTGTGTACTTTATGACAGAGACCGTACTTCAAAATCTTCAAAAATGGACTTATCGGTTTTTGCGAATAAACTCTTCATTTATTTATTTATTTATTTATTTATTTATTTATTTATTTATTTCATAGACCTTAACTATTACTTTTCTTTTCTGGATCATTAATTGCCTTCACCATTCGAAAAGCTTATTTGCCTCCCTAATCTGACATATTTATCAGGAGGTCCATTCACGGTCAGTTTGCAGTGATCTAGAGATCATGCAAACTGATTCAAGGCAAATGCCAATCAGTTTACAAAGATAACTCTTGGCACTACAATGATTGAAATCTGTCGACTGTGTTCACCTCTTTTTTGAACTCCTTTCTCAGTAATACAGTTTATTGTCTCAGTGTTTCTTTTCGGGACCGTGTTTTATCAGGAAAGGGTTCTATTCGTTGTTAGGAGTAATGTTGCAATTGTTAGTAAAGAACGAATCTTCAGTGCTGATGTGAGAATATAATACGAATGCCTCAGGCAATCCAATTAACACGGCTAGCAGGGCAGATAAATTTAGGTTCACGATACGGGTAAAATGACATGCGGGGCACGTTTCTCCAACACGTTTAATCAATATTTGATCATCTATGAATGAGATATGAGAATACAGAGAGTGTTTAATCTTTAACTTCGCGTCAATAGCCTGCTATTTTTAGCAGCTATTTATAGCTCACAGTTGTGTTTCGTGTATCAGCAACTGAGCAATTTTGATCTGCGATAAATTGTCGTATTATATGCGGGCATGATTGTGCCTGCCTGTTTGACAACATGTTTGTTGTGCTATAAACAGGCTGTGTGTAAATATGTATCTGTGTGTGTGTGTGCGTGTGTGTGTGTGTATGTATGTGTGTCTGTGTTCATGCATCATAGCCAGCGGTCATCACACACACACACACACACACACACACACACACACACACACACACACACAAAGTGGTAGATACCATACGATGAGCCGTATGACAATCCACACAACCGCGAAAATAGGCTGAAATCATAAACAAGCCATGAATTGTGATAATCGTACGTTTATGATTTTTATCTCTCGTGTGTCTGGCTATATCTTTCTCTCTCCCTTTGACCCTCTTTTTCCGATCTAACCTCTCTCTTTATCTCTGTTTCTCTCTGAAGATAAATGGGAAAATCGAACCAGAATAGAATTTTTGGTTCATCTCGTTTTATCCTCATGATAGACTTATGAATAACAGATAAAGATACCTCTGTATGTTGTATTTAACTATAAATATATAAATGTACAGATATATAAATATATAAATATATAAATACATATATATATATATATATATATGTGTGTGTGTGTGTGTGTGTGTGTGTGTGTGTGTGTGTGTGTGTATGAGTGTGTGTGTGTGTGTGTGTAATCATTTATAATCATGTTTATAGTTAGGTACATAATTATGAATCTTCAAGTTGTAGTATTTGTATCTTGAATGCACTTTTTAACCTATTTCAGTAACTCATTTTGCAAGTCATACAACAGGTGCTTGAGGTAAGATACCATTTCCATGCAAGATCGTCCTTATCTCAGAAATACAATGAATTTTATAAAGATATTAAAAAAAGACAGAGAGAGGAGGGAACGGGGAGAGGAAATTATCGCTTACTACAAAGTATTCTTATCATACTAATATGACACAGACCTGTAATTCGCTGTCTTAATAACTGGAGTGCTTATTGAGGGAGAGGGGATAAGGTGTGTATGTGTGTGCTTGTATGTTTGTCTGCCTGTTTGTCACATGTGTGTCTCTGTAGGTTTGTATGGGAATGTGTTTCAGCGATAGAAGGATCTCCGATACAAAGTTGCTAGCAAGATACAAGGTAGGATTTCATATTAATTCTATTTTATAAAACAAGAGATGATACCCACTAACCCACTGAGATATTTCAAATAATGTAAACTTGTGGTATTAAACTCGAGAACAGGCAGCTGTCCTGTGCGCTGTATGATATGCCTTTGTAAAGCTTCATCACATGTTAACTGAAGTGACCAAGGAGCCGAATTTACGATCTCGCTCAAACAGTCTAGCGCCAGCTCCTGTTGATGATCACGAAACCTTACGGACAGTGAATTTCCCCACAAGAGAAATCATACAACAAAAGTACAGAATGACGGACAGCCCAAGAAACAGTTTTCATTCTTTTCTTCCCATGTTGCCCTCCAAGTTTCCTTCCTGAAAAGGGAGCAATATTAACGGCCTTTTGGGTAAAAGGCAAGCCTCAAATCTACCAAATATTACGACACATTATATTGCAGTCATCATTTTTCACAAAGACTTCTAAGAGACTTGATCCACTGGGAATTTATTGTCATGATTGTTGTCGTTTTTTTTTTTCCAGGCTTATAGATGTGCTGTCAAGAGAAATTACAATTTCGGCCATGATGGTAAATTCCGTGTTCATATCCATTCTTTCGTGTTTTCAGGTTTTCATGATGCTGTCTCGTGTTAAAGCATTTTGATGAGAATGCCAAATGTAGAGTATAATGATGATAAAAAAAATGGTGGGCTAAATGCCTGTGTGCATTATCTGTCATCACCCCACTCAGAAAAATCATGAAATTATGTTCTACGCAGATCTCCGAAATAGAATTAAGGTACCTGATCAGCATTAGCAGCATTTTCATGGTCCAGTAAAAACTATAACTATCAGCCTCATTATCATAATCTTAACAGTTCACTAGATATATTGCTGGCATAACTGTCAGCATCATCACTGTTTATGTTATCCATTTTACTCTGAAAAATCATTGAATCTGGTAGGCATGATATACGTCTTCATGTGTTAATAGCAAGAACCCCGTGTAGCAAAGTTTATTAAAGTGTACAATGGTAACTAGTATCATAGTGTAATTAGATAAAAATGTTTGCGATATGATCATTGCAAATATGATATTTTGATTCTATAATCCATCGTCACATCACTATCGCAATCAGAATCACAGAGTACTCTACAGTCAGGACCACTTGTCGATAACGGCAAGGTGCATATTTTGCCAGAAGTGGCAAGAATTTCGCACTGCTGCCCGTTAACGATACTACCGACGATACCACCCTTAAGAATGTGCGTGCTTCGTCTATGGAAAAATATTCTCCGGGAGGAGTCATTGTGTATCGCTGAACAATGTGCGCAAAGTAACGGACAGTGCATTTCAAAATTCTCAATACAGTATGCTACATAAATAAACTTCTTTCTCAATCATTTAGGGAAAAATTACCGCTGAACCTTCGGCGAAATCGTTTAAAAAGCATGGCGATGTTGAGAAAAATTTTTCGAAAACGAAACGGTCGTTTTCTGAATAGTCTCATTTGCCAGTCGTCTATTGAAAATATGCGTGCGTCACTTCTTATCGTATGTGTGGTACTGGTGGGTGTTGTGTGTGTGTGTGTGTGTGTGTGTGCATGTGTGTGTGTGTGTGTACCACCGACCACTATAGACGTACACTCAATGTTGTGCACTGGGTTCGCACCGAACGCTCGTGTAGACACGTGTGTGATGCTCGGCTAGTCGACAAGTTACAATGGGGGTGGTGCCTTGCCCAGCGCGGTGCGGTACTTGGAGGGACAATTTTGTTTACCTTGTTTCCCACGACTGCATGAAATATGTTGTTTGTGTATGCGACAGAAATCTGGTCAAATTTTGCTGTGGTAACTTTAGAACTTTAGGTCATCACTATCAAGCAGTGTACAAGTGCAAGACTGCACAGCATGGTGGCAAGTGACCATTGCACTCATTTACTAAATATAGTCCATTATTCACCTATGAAAGAAATGCACCAGTCCGGCTGTAAGAAGAGACGGAAAGTGGAATTTCTGTGAATGTTTCTGCCACGCAATATAACTAGTTATTTTGGTCATCGATGCTAACCAAAGCAATGTCTCACATACAGAAGTAGGTCCCTATCTGGATGGACATTAACTCGAATGTATATTGATAAGAAATAAGAGATTGACAAGAAATTCGCACTGTAGACAGCGGCAAACCTATTGTCAACGACTTAAAATAATTTTTGTGATGGGCAGTCCCGTCGTGAGATAGTTCCGTAGGCCCTCTCCTCTGGTTGTACACATTTCATGTGCCAGCAATCGTCACTCTCAAGTGCGTCGGACTGCTAGACAAATGAAATAGATTAATCGGCCTGTCACAAAAAAGAAGAAGCAGATCGAATCTCTGCTTTCAGAAACTGGATACCCCAAGTTCGTGCGACCTTATGTTTCCGAAATATGCCATGCAGAATAATTGGGCATGTTGGGAGTCAGTAAAATGTGCTCAAATTTGGACTGCTTGCTATAGACAAATCAAATCATATAGGTACCTTTCTGATCAAAAAGTGTGTCACCGCTATATCTTACAATAATTACATGTATATTTAGATAAGGCCTGCAGTGTACACTTTTATAATCAGCATGGCCATCACAATTGTGCCACTTGAATGGTATAAAAGTTATGGCAGATTTTGAGGAGAGATGCATTGATTATTCCACCATTTTATGTGTTCAACTATATTTCGCTTATGGAACTTATAACGTGGCAATTATAATGGGCATGATGCTGATGCAACTAAAGATGGCATTGCCACATTATGACATAATACATTATTGGATCATGGGAGCAAGTTGAATCGAACTACTCAGTCTAGTCCCCATCCAACCCCCCCCCCCCCCCCCCCCCCGTTCCGCGGCCACTGAGTGCATGCAGTCTGCCATGCCTGGCGATGATGATCATCGCACCCTCGAAAGCAGTTAAAGGCTGCAATCACTCAAAAGCACTTCTGTTGTTCTGAAAAGCAGGGCAACCTAAGCTGCAAATCCCCGATTTAATCAACAACTCGTGGTACAGTATTTAACTCTTTAACTCTTTAATTTTCTTCATAGTACAAGCGATAAATGAAAACGCTCATTGAGTAGCAAGAATTGTTCAGGAATGTTTCGATTTGCATCCCGAGTTTTGATTTTGTAGGATCACTTATTCGGTTTGAAATTTCACGTACTGGTTAAACGTCATACTTTTCATTTGTAAATGAATAAACAATTATGTATGATTAGCCCACCCTAATAGAACAAAAGTTGGCTTCTACTAGTATGTCAATCATCTGCAGCTGCAAATCCATGTGATCAAAGCTACTGTGTATCTTCAGAGATTTGATACAGCCTGCGCATTTGCTGTAAAAAAAAAAAAAAAAAAAGTAATTGGGGGAGCTGCCTTCACAGCTGACTTGCATGGTCAGCATCAGTGGTCAAGAGCTGTTTGGTGGTGGGGTCGTGACCCAAGTCACTCTTCCCGCCCGCGCCCTTTTGGAGTTTAACCTTCAAGCCTACCACCGTGACCACGATGACTGAAGTGAATCGCCGAGTATACGTTCAGGCAAATTTACTATCAAGACATAGTTCATTGCATGGAAGTGTCGCTGGATATGCTGACAATCACTGATGATGCCTTCGTGCAGGATGCAGAGATGATAGTTTTGTTTTGATTTGTTCGTTTGGTTTTTTTTTTTTGTCCGTGGATTGATGTTGTCAGGGCTCCATCGGCATGATCCTTGGGAAAGTAGGAAGCAAACTTGGGATACATGTGTCAGACTGACTGGACTTCCTTTGTTCTACACCGAATGTTATGTAATAAGCCCCACTCCACACTCCCTCCCTCCTAGCGTTAGATCGATCCTCTCGTATGCATTCTCACTCTCTTGGAAGATTATGCGCGGGATGTTTACATGTGGCACACTGACTGGAGCATCTTTGTTTTACATCTAGTTGAAATAGGAAGGGGTACCTCATCCTCCTCTCCCATTCGCGGAGGATACAATGTCATAATAATTATTAGTATAGTAGTGTGATGTATATAACCCATAACCTCAACATGCAGCTGACATGGATTATAAAAGCTGCATAAACAAGCTCGGATCACATGCATATCACTGTCAATGATGGGAGAACACGCACGTACGTCACTTCGATTTGCTTTTATTTTTCGCCATCTACTTTTGTAATTGCACTATTTTCTGTCATTAGTTTCGTTGCCTTCCACGAAGAAGCCGCGCCCTTTGTCGAACCACGTTATGAACGAACATTTTTTTTTTCGAGGTTCAATGTCATAAGTACTTTATGAATGGAAAATGTGCCGTGATTCTATTACCCAACGTCTAACGGGTGGTTGTTCCACTGACCTGTTGATCATTATCATGTAGTGTTCACACACGAAGGAATCGTCCAATCATCATCGATCCCTGATATACATGGAGTGTTTTGAGATCATGGATGCTCTAAATCAAGGTAATGAAGTAATTTATACAAAGTTCTTAGACTAATCCTCCTCTAATCTCATGCTAGTAACTGCAGACTAATCCTACCCGATACGATGACACTCGCTGGTGTAACGCAGCGAACAACGAATGGCTCGCACTGCGAAAAACCAAGCAGTGTGAAATGTAAATCCCGTCGTACGTCGTTGTTGTTGTAGGGACTGTACAGTAGTGGTTGAGGTAGGGGTTCATGTTTTGAACATTCCTAAGTGAGATAATGAAAAGCCTCTTATGAAATATCAAAGAGCATGTAATTTTAAGAAGGGTTCAACGTTTATTTTATGAAAATTGGTTTTCAAATGGCTGAGATATCTAAAAAAGTGATAATAATAAAAGGCGACATGCCCCAACTTTATTAGTATCTCTTTGTTTCACCTTGTTTTTGGATATCTAAGCCATTTCAAAACCGATTTTCATCGAATAAACTTTTGATACCCCTTAGAACTGCATGCTCTTTGACATCTCATAGAGTGGTTTCTGAATATCTCACAAAATGTTAAAAGCTAAATCTTCACCTCGACCAGAACTGTACACACCCTTTAATGAAACGACTGGACTTTTGTTTCTGCTACGCAGCGATCGTCGATAGCTAAGCGATAGTTTTGCGTCAATCGTCGCATGATCGCACAGCGCCGCCAGCGGCAGAATCCATTTACTTGCCGATAATAGCAAGATTTTCTCTTGCCGAAAACGACAAGTGGTCCTGACTGCTCTACGTGCTTGTTTTTAACAATTTAGCTTGTATTTTCTCTTTTTATATCAGTTTCTTGTTATGTGTTTGTTTGTATAAATGTGTGTGTTTGTGTGTGTGTGTGTGTGTGTGTATGTGTGCGTGTGTGTGTGTTTGCATGGCTTTACCAATGATTCAAGGAAGGTAATTTTTCACTTATTTTTTTTTCAGCGATAAGGTTTTTATACTGATGGTAGCATTAAACAATGTTGCTGTGACGCTGGCGGCGTAATTTTTGTTGACATTAATCATAATTATAATGATATTCATCATCATTGTAATACTACCTGTGACAAAGGCAGCAGTTAAATGAAGGACAGCAACAACAGGAAAACAAATTCATTTCATTGAATGTTCTTTAATCTCTGATAAGGCAAGTCGGAGGTATGCGCATTTGTTAGAATAGATCTGCAGTTTAGATTAATAACAAATACCGCCATCAGCGGCAGAATACACTTAATTCACTGTCGACTGATCATTCTCCCGGGTACATTCATTCCTATTACATGAAGTTGATCGATATTCAATTACAAAATTGATTTGCTTGTCTGTTTTTTCTTTCTTTTTCTTGTTTTCTTCTCTTTATTTATTTGTTTTCTCTTGCTCATGCCCCTCCTCCTTTTCCCCCCCCCCTTTTTTTTTTTTTGCTTTTCATTTATTGGGAGAAATACTTGTATCCCCTGTGAAACGTTATTTCTTCAACTCAACTTTAAAGAGTTAATTTTGACATACCCGACGCAACCAACCCTGAACTATAATGTAATATGGTGCTAAGTAAATTAAGGTGTCATTTGAACCAAGCTTTTATTGTGTTAACCAGTCCTGAAGCCGTTGAACTTTTTCAGTTCCTCCTCCAATATTGCTTTATTTACTCCCAGATTTTGTGGTTTAAATCGTCTACTGTTTTTAGAATGTGTGTCTGAATGAATAAGAACTAACCCATTTTGTATTCTTCAATCTTTTCCATCAGTCCATTTGTCTACAAGATATTAAAACACATACTAACCAAATGTCACCCAAATACACAGACACAGCATCTCAAAAGTGTTTGGCTCTTACAAGCGCCATTAAAAAGGCAAGATGAACAGAAAAGTGACGAATGAAATATTCCAGAATTATTGCTCTAAGTCTTATAGACTTCACGCTATAACACACGATTTCAAAGCAAAAACAACAAACGGGACATAACAAAACAAACCGCAAATACTGTAATATACACTCCTTGAGATTTACAACACTAATGTTCTGCTCGCGAAACAGGAAAAAGAAGAAAAAAAAAAGCAAAGAACGGCACCTGTGGGATTAAAACAATGATCGAATAGAATCACAACTCTCTTTCCCTAAAAGCAGCACACGTATCACTGATTTTATTGAGATTGAAGAAGGATCTGAAGGTGACGTATATCTAGATGACGCACCCCGTCTGTATGATCTAATTTCGAATTGTCCTTTTCTTTCCTGTCTCAATGGGGATTCTCCACAATATTTCGTCCATGCTTCTCACTGTCCTTTAAACATGCTTCCTTACTGATAATAATACAACACAATTTCTGAACTCGGGACAGACAATTTTGATACGACGAAAGTGCTTCTTCACACATCCATTCCCGAAGCTGTCTTGTAGCGTTTCATTCCGTAAACAATTCGTAACGTTTTGAAAATTATTATCATTTTTAATATGCAATCGTTATCATGAAAGTAATGAAATACATGATGTGCAATAACTGATGTAAGAGGTGTTGTGATAGGTAGCGCTCATTTTCTTAGAAAATGCAATTCGTAACCAAGTACTAACTTAAACAACTACCAATTAACATTGTTTATGACGCAGACGTTGGCAAAATAAACGCTACTAAGAAGGAAAAAAATCGTCATGCGCACAAATCACGCGATGGTTATATTCTCCGGCTAAGATTTCAGAGTGTCAAGAGATGAGCTAACGACGAAAGCAAACCCCCTAACAAACAAACAAAATACAAACAAACAAATAAATAGATAACAACAATTAGGCCTATTACAAAACCTGAGCTTATTCAGAAAGCAAGCAAACAGTTTACTAACCTTCAGTACGATTGAGCAACTTTATCTTGTCAGTTCCAAGAAACTCCTCTTAGCACACAGTCACGCACACACACATACACACACACACACACACACACACACACACGCAAACACAATATTTGTACAAAAATACATGGCTAGAGAATTTACTATCATCAAGAACAACAGTTAGCCTATTGTAAATAATTCAACCATAATATCCAACTAACTATAAGCTGTATTCTAAAATATATTATATTTCAAAATGCAAGAGAAATACAATTTATTCACGACACAAAGTAACTGTTATCTTTGTTACACTGTAATCGATACAAAAATAATGTTCGTTGCACAGTTTAGTTATCAAACATAAAGTATGGTTTAATATGCCATTGATAATTTTTCGTTTTTCGTGAATTGATGTGGCAAAGATAAGATGTACTTTTTTTTCTATTCTTACGAAACCAAAAGAGTTGCATGTTACACGTACAATGTATAATAATATGGATCAATAAACTAGCTGCTCACGTTCTGATTAGAAACAAAGGTGAAGTGCAATCATTCCTGAAGCAAAACGTTTCTTTGCTTAGAAACAAATGACGCAATAACAGCATAAAACTGCTGATTTCATTTCGAATGAGTAACGCAAGATTTCACAATGACAAGGCGCGTTCTGACGTACATTCCATGCATGCATTGCTTAATACAAACACACACACACATTCACACAAACACACACACACACACACACGCAATAGTAAACGAGAAATGGTTATGTGTAGAGGAACTTGTATATATGTTAGTGTTACTTCTCTATCGTTTATATACCTTCTGCAGATTGTCAACATTGCTGACGTATGAGTCGAGCAATTAGAACCGCGACTCGAATGAGCAAAGAGTCAAAGACTTATTTATGTTGACAATCATAGACTGAGGTTTACCCACGACAATGAGTGCCATCCCTTGCCCAGCACCCAGCTGCACAACCACATGGCCAGACACGACGCCAGCCGAGGTATTGACTCGTCTGATTGACCTCCATGCCCGGACGGCCCACCCCACCACCCCTGCCGGGCCCACAGCTCCCGCATCCGTCAAGGCAGAAAAGGTGAAGAGGCCAACCATAGCAGCAGCCGGGTCCAGCGAGGAATGGGCTTATTTCCTCCTGCGTTGGTCAGACTACAAGGCTGCTACCCACCTCACAGGGCCCGACATCATATACCAACTGCTTGAATGCTGTGATGACAACCTCAGAAAGGACCTCACAAGGACCTTTGGGGCCCTTGCTTCCGAGGACGAATCGACCGTCCTCTCCCGCATGAAGACACTCGCCGTCCGCCAGGAGAACATCATGGTCGCACGTACGCAACTGCACCAGATGCACCAGGACAGGGACGAGCCAATACGGGCATTTGCAGCCCGTCTCCGTGGCCAAGCGAGCATTTGCAACTACCAGGTCACCTGCCCCTGCAGCAAAGAGGTGGACTACAGCCACACCATGATCCGGGATGCCCTCATCCGAGGGCTGGCAGACGAGGATATACGCTTGGACATTTTAGGTGAGACTAGACAGGATATGACCCTTGAGGATGTGCTCGCCTTCGTTGAGGCCAAGGAGAGCGGCAAAAGATCTGCTGGCCGCATCCGCGGGGAGACCCCCCCTGCCACTGCCTCTGCTGCCGCAACAAGCTCCTATCGCCGCCATGTAAAGGGCCACACCCCGGGCCCCCCTATTGATCCTCCCTCACCCACACTCCCATGTGGGCACTGTGGTCGGCCAGGCCATGGTCCCACCAGACCGGAACGGCAAAAGGAATGTCCAGCCTACAACCACCAGTGCTCCAAGTGTGGCATCCTCCACCATTTTGAGTCAGTGTGCCGCCAGGCTAACCGTAAGCGCCGATCGCCGAAGGCCACCCCTTCTGCCAACGCCATGCCAACCAATGCCGCCACTGCAGTTTTCAACTCCCTTTGCTCCCTTACCAGCCCTTCCCCTCCTCCCTCCAGTGACCTGCGGCTCGACCATCACGTGTACAATGAACTCTCTCAAGTATGGGAGAAGCGTGCCTCGGACCCACAGCCCACTGTCACCGTCTGCATCCGGGCCATCCCATCAGACATTCGAGCCCTTGGGTTCCCGGCACGCTTCCTCCGCCCTACACCCGTTGTCCACTACCTTGCAATGGCTGACACTGGCTGCCAATCCTGCCTTGCTCCCACCTCTCTCCTGCGGACTCTTGGCCTGACAAAGCGCCACCTGCTCCCTGTCAACCTCCACATGACCGCTGCCAATGAGAACAAGATTGACATTGCGGGTGCCCTGGTGCTCAGGGTGTCCAGCACCTCCCCATCAGGGCAGATTGTCGAAACCCGCCAGATTGTCTATTTCAGCGATGCTGCCACCCGCCTTTTCCTCTCCCGGCAAGCTTGTGTTGCCATGGGGCTGGTCCGGAAGGACTTCCCGACGATCCACGAGCGGCAGGAACCCACCGCAGGGACCACGGCCTCTTTGTCCACCCCAGCGTCCTCCACGCCCACTCCGTGCCAATGCCCTACACGCACCGCACCACCCCCACCTCCTTCTACGTTGCCGTTCCCAGCCACCGAGGGAAACCGTGGGAAGCTCGAGGACTGGCTACGGGAGTACTACGCCAGCAGCTCCTTCAACGTTTGTGAGCACCAGCCACTTCCCATGATGTCCGGCCCACCAATGCGTCTCATGGTGGACCGTAATGCCCAGCCCGTGGCCTTCCACACCCCGATACCTGTTCCAATCCACTGGCAGGACGACGTCAAAGCGGGCCTCGACCAGGACGTTCGCCTCGGAGTGATTGAACCGGTCCCCATTGGCACACCTGTCACCTGGTGTCACAGGATGGTGGTCTGCCCCAAGAAGTCAGGCAAGCCAAGATGCACAGTCGACTTTCAGCCGTTGAACCAGCATGCTGTTCGCGAGACCCACCACACCCAATCACCATTTCATCAGGCCAGAATCATTCCACCACACACCCGCAAGACTGTGTTTGATGCGTGGAATGGCTATCACAGCATAGCTCTTGATGAGCGCGACCGGGACCTCACGACCTTCATCACCCCCTGGGGTCGCTACAGATATTGTGTTGCCCCCCAGGGCTACATTGCATCTGGTGATGGTTATAGCCGACGTTTTGACGAGGTTGTTGCCGACATCCCAAGGAAGACGAAATGCGTGGATGACACCCTCATATGGTCCGACTCTATTGAAGAGGCATTCTTCCAGGCCGCGAATTGGCTCGACACCTGTGGGCGCAATGGCATCACACTCAACCCCTCCAAGTTTGTGTTTGCGCAACAAACAGTGGAATTCGCAGGCTTTGAAATCACCCCAACTGCCGTTCGACCTTGTCCTCAATTCTTGAGGGCCATTCGCGATTTTCCTACCCCTACAAGTATCACCGACATCCGTAGTTGGTTTGGCTTGATCAACCAGGTATCCTATGCCTTCGCTTCGGCAGAGCGCATGTTGCCATTCCGTGCCCTGCTGAAACCTGACACACCCTTCGTTTGGACCACACAGCTGAATTCCTTGTTTGAGGAATCCAAACGCCTGATCATCGCTGAGATTCACAATGGAGTGGAAATCTTCGACAAGGGTCGTTCCACCTGCCTTGCAACTGATTGGAGTAAAGATGGGATCGGCTTTTGGCTCCTCCAGAAACACTGCTCATGCTCATCCACCAGGCCATTCTGTTGCAAGACTGGCTGGAAGACCACCCTGGTGGGTAGTCGCTTCACGTCCCGCGCAGAGTCTCGCTATGCCCCGATAGAAGGCGAGGCTCTTGCTGTCATCGATGCTTTAGACAAGGCTCGCCACTTCGTCATCGGATGCTCTGACCTCATCGTGGCCGTTGATCACAAACCCCTGCTCAAAACCTTTGGTGATCGTTCCCTCAATGACATCCCGAACCCCCGTCTTCGCAACTTGAAAGAAAAGTCGCTACGCTATCGTTTCCGGATGGTCCATGTCCCAGGTGTCCGCCACGCAGCAGCCGATGCCGTCTCCCGCCACCCTGTCGGGAAACCACAGCAATTGTCTCTCCCCGACGATGTTGCAGCCCTTCAGGACCCTGCTGCAACTCATGCCCCACCTCCACTACCTCCAGGACTCCTGCTTGACTTACATACCCCTGCTGAGACCACTTCCCAGACCTGCACAGCAAGTGCTTCTCCCCCTACAGAGATTGTCAAATCTGTCACTTGGGATGCTGTGCGCCTAGCCATGACAAGTGATCCATCCATGTCCCTGCTGCTGGAGGCTATCGAACAGGGCTTCCCCGAGAACCGCAATGACCTCCCGCCTGACCTTCGCCAGTTTCACCAGTTCAGAGACTCCCTTTCCCACTTTGACGGTGTGGCATTGTATCGTGATCGTGTAGTCATCCCCCCTTCCCTCCGTGGCCGCGTGCTGCAGGCCCTACACTCGGCACATCAGGGTATCACACAAATGTGCTCACGGGCTGAATCGTCCATATTTTGGCCTGGCATGACCCCCGCGATCACTGAGATGCGCACAAGGTGTTCTTCCTGCAATCGCATGGCACCGTCCCAGCCCGCTGCACCCCCTACTCCACCCGCATCTCCAGCCTACCCTTTCCAGTGCATTGCCGCTGACTATTTCCACTTCCAGGGCCATAACTACCTCGTCATTGTGGATAGGTACAGCAATTGGCCCATTGTCGAGGAGGCCGCCACTGGAGCTGATGGACTCATTACTGCCCTACGGCGCATTTTCGTCACGTACGGCATCAGTGACGAGCTGTCTTCCGATGGAGGGCCTGAATTCACATCCCACAAAACGGCTACCTTCCTCCACAACCGGGGTGTTCGACACAGGATTTCGTCCGTTGCCTTCCCCCACAGCAATTGCCGTGCGGAAGTGGGTGTGAAGACAGTGAAGCGGCTTCTCACCGGCAACGTCAACAGTGATGGCAAACTGAACTCTGATCAGTTCCAACGGGCGATGCTACAGTATAGGAACACGCCAGATCGGGACACAGGATTATCGCCCGCAATGTGCCTTTTTGGCAGATCTATCCGGGACTTCATCCCAATACACCCAGGGAGGTACCATCCACACCACATCTGGAAGGACACCTTAAGCGCGCGAGAGGAAGCACTCCGCCATCGACACATGCGGGTTTCCGAGCGCTTATCCGAGCACACCCGCCATCTACCACCCTTGGTCATTGGAGATTCAGTGCGCATCCAAAACCAGACTGGCCCTTACCCCACCAAATGGGACAAGACTGGCATCATCGTGGAAGTCCGCCAGTTTGACCAATATGTGGTGCGCGTTGATGGATCTGGCCGCGTCACCCTTCGGAATCGACGCTTCCTCCGCAAGTTTACACCCGTTGTGCCCCGGGCACCGCTCTGCATGTCCCCCACCCCGCCGGCCGTGTCACCCTCCTATCCTGTGGTACATCAGTCCCGCCCCGCCTCCACAGACGCACCTCCACCGGCCCGTTTGGACCCACCTCCTGCTACGACCCCTCCAGTCGTTCCGCCCATTCGCCCGCAGGCTGACGACGTCCCACCCCCTGCTACTGCCCCTCAACCTGGATGCCCGCCCCAAGACCCTGGTCCTTCGGCACGGCTTCCACGGGCACTTACCTCCCTCCTCCCACACAACGCCCCAGGTCTCAAGGAACGCCCCGTTGCTGACCTTGCCACCTCCGCGCCTCCAGGACCTCGACGATCCCCCCGTCTCCACCCCCCAGTATAGCTTAACAAGGGAACATTTTATGGACAAATCTTTGACTGCCTCAAAGACTGGGGGGGCATAGAGGAACTTGTATATATGTTAGTGTTACTTCTCTATCGTTTATATACCTTCTGCAGATTGTCAACATTGCTGACGTATGAGTCGAGCAATTAGAACCGCGACTCGAATGAGCAAAGAGTCAAAGACTTATTTAATGTGTCAGTGCATAGTAAAGAGCTGTATGGCGCCATGGTCTCTGCTAGAAATCATCACGTGATTAGTTTGCGCATGCGTCCTTCTTCTGCGAGCTGCGAAATCGGGTGGATAACGTGGTGGAGACGATGGACATCATCGACGACATCTGTTCACGACGCTGGGTGCTCGACATCGGCTGATCACAGAAGTAGAGCATGGCACATGCCATTGCAATCTCTGTCAGCCTAAGGAGAACGATAAACGAAGCAATAGTAAAATAGTTACGTACATGGAGAAAACAATAATTACAAAACGTTTGCGACAAAGGAATATAGCTTTGTTATACAAATTCACAAAAATACACATACACACATATTTATATGTTATAGCTGTATGTTTATGTGTTTGTTTTATATTTATTTTGGTAATGTTTATATGCAATTAATAACTCAAAGACTAGGGTTTTTAGCTTATTTTAGGTCGAATAATTTACAAGAAGAGAGAGAAAAGGAAACTGTTATGAACTGGATGTTCGTTACCCACTGCAAAAGAAAAATTCAACTTCTAAAGAGTTTTGATTTTCCGGTTTTTAATAAGCGACTAATTTTCACCTTATTTTACGCCGAAAAAAAATAACAACTCAGGAATTCAAATAAATTCAATTCTGGTTGCCATATGTCTCACTATCAAAAGACCATTAATTCTGTCTATCTATCAGTCTATCCATACTTTTCTTTATAATATATGTTTTTTGTTTGATTTTCTCCTACGTGTTTTTCTGTACCCTTTTTTGCGTTTCTTTTGTCATGTTTGTTTTAAAGGGGAAGGCTAGTAACTGATCAGTGGGAATCAGTGCGAATGCTGGGGGATGATTGTTCCAATTCAATTTAAGAGTACATTATATACCTATTGTTTTGTGAAAATTATTTGCTTCAGAACGGTCTCATATTCAAGTAATGTGCAGCTTAATACCCCGTCACTGACCAGGCATATGCTAACCTGGAAACATTGAACTGCACATTACTTGAATATGAGACCATTCTGAAGCAAATAATTTTCACACAACAATAGATATATAATGTACTCTTGAATGAATCCCATAAGGATTGGAACAATCATCTCCCAGCATTTCCACGGATTCCCATTGATCAGTTACTAGCCTTCCCCTTTAAGGTAAGCTTCAACAAATATTATCTTACCTGAAAAAAGTCAAATAAAGAAACGATTCCAGGGAGGCCCCTTGGAGCAGATTCACCGTTCGAAATGTGGATATGACGAAAACTAGATTGAGCGTGCACTCTGTCAGGTTTGTAACCATGGTAACAATTGTGATGCGGATGACCTTCCTTGTAAGCTTTGCCCTCTTCTTCGCCTCCGAGAAAGTCGGCCGTTGGCCTAGTTTCGTAGTGGGCGCCCTGTCTTGTTTTCGGTCAAGACATGGACTACCTGTCCGGGTATTCCTCAAGAGCCTTTTTTCTTTTACAGAGGGCATATACTTCCCTGCTCTACCACTGTGAGATGGGGATTGTACAATTCCAAGGCTGCACACCTGACGAGGAAAAGCTGTGTGAAATGAGGTATTTGAACTGTTGTCGACTTTCTTTGTGATGTGTATAGATTTGTCAGTGTCATGACCAGCAGATTGCGTAGAACACATCGCGTCGCTAGGTGGCTCCCTTTCGCCCTCCTGCAAACCTGGATCCTGTCCATTCGAATCTATTGGGGAGCTCTTTGAGGTGTTCTTTTGTGTAGCGCCCTCAAGTTTAGGTTGGTGCTTATCATGGCTGGGGGCCGTCGATCCTCTGCAACTGTTCGTGCCGTTGACTTGATCGTGAGAGTTGGGATTCGCCTTCTGAGGACTCACATCCGTAGCGCCAGTCGTTCCAGCGTCACTGGAGCAGGTCCTGACAACTCCAGAGGAATCGTTTGGTGCGGAACTTTCTCCTGTAACAGACGCTGTCGAGTTTCCTCTGGTTGAAATTCTTAACAACGTATTCCTCGTTGAACGTTCCAGGTGCAAGATCTTGTACGTCAAATATAGCGCGGCTGTACAGAGAAAGACACCCCATACCACGAAGAATCCATGGCAAAGAATCACCAACAGCGTCATACTCTTGGAGACCTCAATAATGGCGCTAATGACGATTACCAAGACAAAGTGCGATACTGTGATAAGAGCTAGAATTCTGATGTTCCTCTTGCACGATCGCACGGAGAGTTTGAATTGGCTGACTTCCCTCAGCACCCACAATATCATTGCAAAAGCTGATGTCATGCAGGGGAATGCTATGTTGAAAATAAGAGCGTTCACGGGTTTTGGCAAGTAAGACATCTGGTCATAGGGATCTACAAACAGGTACAGAGCTCTACAGATGCACATAAAGGCTGCGAGAGAATTAATTGAGATCAGGAAGGGCCGTGTGGACGTCCTCCGACCTCGCTTGCGCCGCAGCAGGACGACGGTGGCATAAAGGGCGTACAGACCGATCAGTACAAAGACAGTTCCGAGTCCATAGCAATGCACATAAAACCACACTCCGAAGTGTTCTTTATATCCCACTGTTATCTCAGCTTCCGGTTCCGGTGCAGACTCTGGCTCCTGCTCCGGGACCATGTCATCCTCCATGAGATGAATCGTCGAGACTACAGCATCGGCTGAGGATCCCACAATGGTCGCGGCACTCTCCACTTCTGGGCGAGGCTCTTGGGAGGGCGTCAAGACGGGCTGCGGCAATGGTCCGTGCTCGGGTTCCGGTTGGGGTTCGGCCATGTTGAGCTGGAATGAGAAGCACGATACAAAACTGTTCCGATAACTAATGGAATAACTCCTCTCTTTACAATTCAGCTCAAACCCAACAGTATACTGATCCCAACATCCTTGAGGTCTGAAGTCATTTGCATATCATCTATTTCGACGTCCTCATACAGGAGTGCGGATTGTTATTTTTATTTTCACTAGTCCTATGCTTATTCTTTTGAATTGAACACAATTGCTTTTATCTGTCCTGTCCTTCATGCTGCTATCTCATGCGCATCTAATGGCGTTTGACGTCAATAAATTATGCAACATTCAATTCTACGTTTTTGAAACTTTTCCCCATCTATCTTCACATGCGGCTTGGACAAAGCATATCAAAATAGCTAAAAGAACATCAAGGTATTACAAATACAGTGTGAAAATTCGAATCTGATGGGTAAAGATTCGTACAGAAAATTTAATCGTTTGCTTTTTGCTTGCTCGCTAGAAACTATTTTTGATGTATGTGAGAGCATTAGGATGAACAAGGCTGAAATACTGGAGCTGCACTTTATATTTTCAATAGCAATCAAACAATATATAAATACAATATTATAAGCTGGATACCGCTGGACGAATTAACAGAACAATCACACACACGCACACACGCACACACGCACACATACATATCATAAATTTATATACGCATATCTTTGGCAAACATTCAAGAGTCATTTAGATATACAATATACAGTAGACAATCGCATTTTTTTTGTCATTGCATAACTGGAATCCATTGCAGAGGACATCACAATAAACATATATGGTGATGCTTGAAGATGTGATAGCCTATTCCTCGTACCAAAACAGCAAACAAAAACTGTTTTTTTTTTTTTTTAAGGATTTTTCACTCAAAGAGAAGAAAACAAAGATGCGAATGCGGGGAAGGGGAAAGATTCTGGAATGGCCTGTTGACTTTCCTTAAAAAGAGCAGATTGATGCTTAATGTTGTTACGCTTAAAATTAGGATAAGATGATCATGACCGTAAGTTCCTGTGGTAATTTAGTTTTCATTCATTTGAATAGTTAATATGCAGTGCCCCGCTGCTATAAGGAATAGTGTAGCTTTTTAGTGGACCACTCTTTTTCCAAACCTACTTCATTGTTACCCTACAAAACATGCCTAGATGTTCTTAGCTTTACTACTTATTATCATATCTTATCATACACTACGCGATTCACTTTTCGTTTTCTTTTTTTTTCCTTGACTGAAATTAATCAAACTATTTGATTGTTTTGGGCATGCTTTATGTTGTATATTTACTGTTTGTTTCACTCCTTCTGGATGAAAAATAAAACTGAACTGAACTAACTGAACTGAACTGAATAATATCCAGCATTGGTTGTTGGGCAAATACTCTGTAGTCCAGTGGATATACGACGCCTAGCTGTCCGGTAATTAGATTGTTGGTTTGTATTCAAACCGAGGGCGTATGCCGGCGATTTCTTTTTTTTTTTCTTTTTCTTTTAAGGCTACTACTATTTGGGTACTTATTTACCTAGATGAAGGTTGATTTGTCAATCAGTTGCAATAAAGATTTCCACGTTTTTTTCAGCAAGGAGGACATTTGCAGTGATAACAGATTTGATTTGATTTGATATCTTCATTGGTCCATCATTGACAGCCCACGATCTTCCTTATTAATGTGTTTTTTTTTCTTCTTCATACGAAGTCTAAAAGATTATTGTATCCTTCTTATCAACTGTTAATAACTTCATGAACAACGATGAGAGAAAAGGAAGAAGCTGAAGTAAAAAAAAAAAATGCATATCGCTATAGTATACATGTAGAAAGCTTTGCGAGAAGATCATTGGCGAAAACAGGTAGCACTTTCAAAATCAATCCATATATATTATACATTACATATATTACGTATAATTATATTATTTTACAACCCACTCAGATTAAACCTTGTTGGATACGTTTACTCTATTTGATACATATAACTCTAAAACGGGATTGCATTGTACTTTGATTTTCCAATGCATTGCCAGGAGTGTACTTGATAATCTTAGAATCTTTCCACAGAGACCCTATCTTATTTATCAAAATGATATCATTTTGCTTTTACCCGTTCTCAGGTGAAGTTCTCTCGCCTACTGACGTAACAGCCTTTGACTTTAAAAATAAATTCAGAAAGATTGTTCTCTACCTTAACGTGATAGCAGGAATACCCTTACAAATCACTTAACTCCATATTAAGGTCTTTATCTTTTCAACTTGATATTTAAAAAACATTCATAATGACTAAAGTAAAGTCTACAACAGCTCGATAACGTGAACCTTTATATGTCTGTATGTGTTATATATATATATATATATATATATATATATATATATATATATATATATACAAAGCTTTCAACCAAAAGGAGCTAAATCCATTGAAAAATTATGGATTTAGCGTCTTTTGGAAGCAAGAGCTCTTCATAAATATAATTATATATACATAATAATTGTTAAGCACAGGTAACGCCAGAAAGGTGTATAAAATAACGTCGACGAGAAATATATGCTTTCATACTATTTGAACCATGTTCATTCTCTATTCAACCAAGGCAAACTCGATCAATTCACCCTTCACGAATGAAAACCTTTGGATTCATCGATCCTCTTTGTCCATCAACGCCAGCAAAACCTGTCATTCTCAAGGTAAATAATAAAAGTCATCCAGGGCCATTTATCATTCTGGGAACTATTTTGTATTGTCACTCTATTTTATTGAATCATCAACTCAAATTTGATGCATTATTGCACGTTCATTTGAGAGAAAATAGCTACAGAAATGGTTAGGTTTCACTCAGACAATTTTTTTCGTCTTATTAGATTTTGGAGTACAAAATACTGAAGGAGCTATCTTTACCACCTGAAATTCCAAGAATAAATGATAATCGTAAAAAAAAAATCAAAAGATAAGAACACACATACACACACACACAGACACACACACGCATCCCTATATTCGTATTTGAAGTAGGCAATTTAACAGGCAGTTATATTCATTATTCATAAAATTTTGCGAGAGAACTATCTCGCTCCTACTGATGTGTACATATTCAACGCTGAATAATGTAGATTTCTCTCAACATCCATTTAGAAAAAAATACATAATAAAGATATTTTATTTCAGGTTTCAGTATTTTCATTTTTTTTTTTGCGTTCAAAACCAGCCCATTAGCTAATCTGATTGGTGACAATTTCAAAAAGTCAACATCGTCAATGGAAATACCCAAGAGAGAAAGAGAGAGAGAGAGGGAGGGGGGACATTTATTTCCGGTAGAAAGAAACTAGTCTATTAACTATTTCTATGGACCATATCTGACTACTCGTTTGCCTGTTTGTTCCGTTTTAAATCTGAGAAGATGGCTGGATAGCCCGTTTTTAGATGTGCTAGCTGATCTTTCATGGGGTCCAGCGGGATGCGAGGCGGGGCAACTTCATTGGAAAATGCACTCTGCTTTTTGCGATGAAGCATGCTTTTTAGTGGACCTTCAAATCTTTTTTCCCCTCCAAACAAAACTTTGTGTTTTTCCGGTATGCATGTATATCTTCATTTGTTAACTATCAATATTATCCCTTGTACCGTTGAATGTATACCTACGATGTAATTCCTGGTTTATTATGTTATGTTTTGCTGGAAAAAAATGAAATAAATGAATTAAAATTGAAATGAATGAATGAAGTGGGATCTTTTATGTGCATGAGTTATGACTCTCTCGCACACGGTACTTCCATTTTATGTCTTACTCGAGATTAAGAACTTACATAATTAAACCAATTTATAACACGTGATTCATCATGCTCATCCTCATCCTGGCACTAGTAATGATACAAACTACTTATGGCATTGCATTTATACCGTGGCATTTTCGCGGTGGTCTATTTTCACAATTTACCCAAATAAGCTTTCAATCGCGGAAATATACTGACAAGATTAATGAAATAGCAAATTTGCCCCTCACGCACTGTCCCAGGCCAGCACACTAGCGTCGCAATATCAAGGGACTACTCGTTGTAGAGCCCCGATGACCATGCTATCGGATCATCTGCTGAAATATATGTAATAGTATAGTACTCTTCTAAGAAATTTGTTCTCATTTCTCGAAGAATTTTGATCTCATTTCTAAAGCAATATCTTAATATTTTTTTTTGCTATTTCTTGTTTTTCTTTTCGCAATATCATGATAATGAGAAGACCACAAAAGGAAAACCTAACAACACACGAAAATTTATAATCAACTGCCATTAGCGAAAATATCAGCGTATACATCATTATTTTAACCATATTAGCGTGGCCTGACTTACCTTTGTTACAATCAATCTTCCTCTGAGATTTTTCTACTCGGTAAATCGTGACTTCAAAGTAGGTGTACGCATTCGAAGATGACCACTTAGGTTGTCGAAGCTTACATACTTCGCTATAGTCATGATTTATATTTTGTTTGTCTTGCCTTAAATACCGTTAGCTGATCGCGTGATTGGACGACTCAAGTCCATCGCCAAGGTTGCCATCTTCTTGTCGGCGATTCCTTCAAATGGCCTCCAATCACAAATTTCAGCCTTTTTCCCGTTTTTGTTACGATTGCATTTCATCCTTAATGTAGTTTTTCGTCCTTGCGTGACCATTTTGGAAAGAACGGTTTACTGCACATCGTTCTGATAATGCATTAACTGCATGATTGGATTAGAGTACGAGCTTCAAACTTTTGGTGAGCATGCTTACTCAAAATTAAAAGATAGATTAATTTGAGCATTTCAGATTTGTTTCTTGTTTTTTCTCAAAGACGATCACCTATCCGTAAAGCGAGAAACGAACAAAAACAAACACGTAGTGTCCTGAACAAGAGAAGAACGACGTTCGCGTGTGTGTTCTTTTCCTCATCAATAAACATGGTGCCGTGTATGAATCTACAGCAACACTGCATGGCTTATTGCCACTTGGTCTAATGTCAGGTATGCTGCTTCTCAGTTCGTCTATAAAACACGACAACGGTTAAACTCACATTTACTATCAATTATGTCTAATGCCCTTTTGGTCCAGTCCTCACTTGGTTTAATGTCCAATTTGGCTGATTATTGTTTCGTCTAATTCGTGTTTTGGGTTTGTTTGTTTTTTTCATTTCGTCTGATACCATTTAGTCTCTTACCAGTTCGTCTAATTTTCGTTTAGTCTTCTTTTTCTTTTCATTAATTTTGGTCTACGGCCAATTCGTCTACTCTTAATTGGGCTAGTAGTAATGATGGTGACACATGATATTGACATACATTATTTTGTACATCTATATGCAATAATCATATTATACACTCATCAATTACCTCAATCATTCTTTTGTCTGCTCGGAGAACTGATTGCTACGTAAAAACCCCAAAGCGTTGGACTCACTGTCCAAAGTCCATGTCGCGGAAACAGCGACACATACGGATACATTTCGCTGAACAAAGCTGAAATTTCACACTGTTCACATTCGAGTGAGAAATGTAATTAGACCGGCCAACTGCAAAGGATAATGAGGCTCAAGTGTCAAATTAAACTTTGTTAAGTTGTCTATGACGTTCATTCAGGGATTCATATCATTACTCTTTGTAAACCAGTGAGCTGGCCTCAACATTGTGAATACCCGAGAGTTAGCTGATCTCCAATTTGTATCATAAAATGTTTCTATGAACTTTTCCCCTTTTTATCGGTAAATTTCATCAAACTATACATAATTATAGAACTTGCTTTCGAAAAAGCCAAGATGTCTGACGAAACACCCCAAACACACTGGTACTGGACACGAAAACTGACAGCTTAACGCTCATTGCTGAAGTATGCAATTGTGATGTCATCTATCATAGGGCAAGCCACAGTCATGCGCGTATCTCTGAGCGGTCAATGGTAAAACTAATGCTCGCTGGGCATGTTAAGCAAAAATAAAGACTGTTCACGTGATTGCTCTCAGCCAATCATTTGATTAGGATCCATATAACCATTAATATTTATAATGAGCTGTATTTGTGACGAGTTGACTTCGCGCCAAGGATTGATACTCTTAATGAACAGACTATCGTTACCTTGGTCACATGGTCACGTCCCTTCCGCTCATCACGTGTTTCCGTTCTTCGCGTCCTTTCTTTTCTTTTTTCGGTGTCGGTCACCTCATTTGACCTTGTGCCTTCAAAGTCTAAGCTGTTATTTCATTTCTAAGGTTGGTATCTATCCAATCCAATCAAGTTACTTATGAGTGTGTAGATGTGTTTTCGTCCTTCATATAAACACACACACACACACACACACACACACACACACACACACACACAAAAGAAAACAGAGTGAATTAGAGGATATCATTTCACCCAGAGGCCGTTATCCCAGTCAAACATACTGATTACGGTCTCCTTCCACCTGCACCTTCAGATACGATATAACGTATGTTCGTGTATACACGTATTTATCAATTTCTTTTAAGTGCTCTTTGTGTATTCATATTTTGATGAGAACGTTGTCGATCTGTTTTAGTGATTTATTTCGTACGAGCAGAGAAATAAAGCAAACTGAAACTGAAACTGAAAAAAAAACCCGAACAAACAAACGTGGCAAACAACCGTAGGGGAGTAGGCCTATAAGAAAAGGTAGAAACCTCATATGCCATGAGTCCAATCAATTCGATTCAGTTCTGAGTCAATCCAATTCAACTCAAATATCATTTATGATAAAACAGTAAAATGAAAGAAGAACACGGTCATGTTCTTCAGGATACAAGCGACAACGAGGAATTCTGATAAATATTATTTGCTAATATGTTCCTCCTTTGCCCAACACTCAGTCTGGCCAGGTCCATTCAAAGGGAGCATTCCGTTTTTCTTTCATTTTCGTATGGCAAAAAGGAAATCCTATGCTACAACACACATCAGAGTTTGAGCTGTGAGATACCGGTACTCATGGGTTGTAACCACCCCACCACTTTTTTTTTTTTCTATTGCAGGTGAAGGATGCAGATTAACCAATCAAGATACATGCTCTTTTTACTCTTACTATACTCACAGTAGGTCTATACAATTTACATAACTTTACTGCAACATGCATGGTGGGGCACTTGGCTAAAACGCCGCTACAACCCAATTAAAACATTGCTATTCTAGTATAGGCTTAAAAAGAGATGTTAAGCTGTCCTGGTGTTATGCCGACAGGAATTCGATATTACAGGAAACGTATGTTACCTCTTGGAAGAGTTCATAATCCACTTGGAAGAGTTCATAGCCCACAAACTAGTGACACCGATCTACGTCCAAAACTTCACGCAGTTTCATGGAGGGACACGCAACTTCAGCATGTTCGACCTACAACTCGGACCGTCGAACCAAATTTCCGACAATCAAAAGTTTTTGTTATCAACAGCGTAAGTGCCCAGGCAAGTTCCTACTTCGTTGGTGTGCATTTACTGCGCACTGTTCGAAAGGTCATGATTGAAGTCGTGTAAGGCGCACAGCGAAAATTACCTGTAGGTGACAATCTAGACTAAAGCGTGCCTGAGAGTCCCATACATTTTTTTTTAGCGGCTAGATGACGCACGGATGGTTTTTGTCAATAGCAACATGAGAGACTATTTGTTGATGTTTCCATGATATTCTTACTAAACTACATTAGTATATAACTTAGTCTGCGGATGATTGGCGTTAAAAAAAAAAAAGGCTTCCAACAGATTTCAATTCGTTCATAGCGTGCAACATTCAGTGCAACGTTAGTTCCAGGCCGTGATGCATGCCCGTCTGCGCGGTGTTGGGAGCGTATGAGTCTGTAATGTTCTCGTTTCGCTCCACACCGTTTTGACGGTAATTTATTAACACATTGTTGCCATGTGCATCAGCTGTTGTAGAGAGGAGGCTTTCTAAACCAATGTCATCCACGGGATTCCACTAATTTCAAAGTGATATATTATTTCAGGAACCATAATGATATACATTGCACCAGTATTCTCCAATGGAGTCCGTAAGGCGGCTCCGTGAGATTGGATTATGGTAATTGTGTACATTGTGTGCAATCCCATATCAGTGTATGATCACACTCAACGGAAATTGCATTTAAACAATCGAATTACGACAAGAAAAATATATTGATCATAAGGACAATACTTCTATTGATAATAATATCGGCAAGGTCATGTATGACGCTACTATACAGAAAGTCTCGTTTAGCATGACAAAAAAAAAAGAGCAATCACAGAGAGTGTGCTTTCACACTTGGTATGAAAAATCAAGCCCCGTTAAAAGGAGTAGAAAAACAACAACAGCAAAGTTGATATGATAAGTGATACATTCGAGACTGCTGTTTCTATTTTGTTGCTTTGTATCATGATGACTGTTGAAAACTACGGTAAACAGCTGCAGCATACATTACATACAACATAGGCGATAAACGCCTAAATTTACAGTCAAAACCTGACATGAAAAGAAAGACACATAATACCAACAACGACGTTATAAGGGTGTTGGCTTCAGGTTAAGGGGATGGTACAATATTGGGGGAGGCGAGGATTAGGCTTTTAACTTTTTGTGAGATACCAAGAGACTACTTGTGAAATAGTACAGAGCATACCTTTCTAAGACGAATTCAAAGTTTATTTGATAAAAATCGATTTTGGAATTGCTGAGATGTCCAAAATCAAAGTGAAATAAAGCGATAGTAATAATAGGTGGGTCCCACCTTTTATTAGGATTGCTCTATTTTTTTGCTTATCTCGGCCATTTCAAAACCAATATTCATCAAATAAACGTTGAATTCCTCTTGGAATTACATGCTCTTTCATATTTCATAAGAGGTTTCTTATTATCTCATCCAAAAATGTTAGAAACCTTAAGTTAGGTCTCAACGGAAAAAGTACGATCCCTTTAAGTGATAGTTTATATTGGCCCGTCTCATAAGCAGAATTAGGATGATAATAGAATAACAAAGTTCAAAGTTCAAAGTTTATTTCATTTTTCAACAAAAACATATGTTTCACTTCATTTTGTAACAGAAAATAAGGTAAGTACAACATAGTGAAAAAAAAAGAGTATAACAATTGAGGACCTAAAGTAATCATACATTGTATTGCAAGAAAGAAACATAAGTGATCAAAGCGAAATACATGTATACCGTTGTTTTAAATGCGAAAAATGGAGGGACCCACTAAAAAGACAGAGCTTGTAGTATGTGGGTCCCTCTGGAGAAGAACATCAACGAAAAGATCCTAAATTGAACCGTCGTATATACAAACAGATAACAAAGTGGAAGAAGTCTGGAAGCCCACTAGAAATTAGATTAACAAATAAATACATTTACATAGACGCGAACTAACATAAAACAGGACTAGACAGTCAAGTAGTGCCAAGTGGTGCCAAGACTAGTGGGTTTTTGCTAACATTTCCGCGTTCCCTAGAAACATTGGCATTATTAATTTTTGTAAGTGTTTTTTTTTTCTTTCTTTTACAATATGGACAGTTCCTTCAGAAAAAAAGCAACAACTTCAAAGCACAAGGATGAAACGATTTTCCTACTAACACTGTTGGGGATATTAAGCTCAACATAATGAGGATATTAGATGTGTTTCCAAGAATGTCGAAGTACACTTTAGGTAGTAGTGGTGATAGTGCCAACCACATAACACTTCTGAAGGCCATATTCCCGTCAATAGCCCCAGCAATAGACTGTACTACAGTATGTGTAACTGTCTACCATCTTTAAGCAGTCTCATTCGAGGACGTGGATAGCAACGCACCGCACGAATTTCCGACTCACGTGTCAGCGCTATTTAGTTCGTCTTGTCCACCAAATATCATCACAGCGAGGACTGGCCAACCGTATCATCCGATGACACATCTTTAGGCAGGTATTCATGCCTATATCAAAGCATTAAAAGGACTTACATGCGAAGTAAATACATGTAGACATGTGTTGATTTATAATACTCTGATACTCTGATCATCACCTACATGATACATGGCCAAAAGAATGTCTAAATACGGGTCATATATGTTTTATATACTTTTTCTACTATTTATCTTCAGATTACTTGGAGACGCCCACAATGAAACCTTCCAAACTACTAAGATTCTGTTCATGACGTCATCTGTCAATTACTGCTACAGTACTAACACGATCAACACCAAAAAGACACCAAAATGCAACCTTTCCTATAAACTCAGCATAACTTGCGTGCTTCTATACCATTGTATACATTGTATCTTTTTAAGCATACTAGTAACATTCAATGATCAATGTATTATATCAACACAAGTCAATAAGACATGTCAACTCCCTCTATAGCCTTCAGTCGCAGCCTTTGAAAGGGCCTATGACATGCAAATATACATTGTATTTCCATGTCATAATAGACTCTTTAATATGTCATGTGCCTTGTTTGAGACATGCAAAGGGGGGACAAGTTGGTGTATTGAGTTAACAAGTTCCCTCTCCCAACAAGTTTATTCTCTCTCGGTGCCACCACGGTGGACAGTTAGAGCGGAACGTTGTTATTCGTTGCTCCCTGACAACGGTTGTCAGAGTCAGTAGTGCGTCAACTGTCAATTGAGATCCGGTATAGCATAAAAATAATATATAGGTTGTGCAAAATGCTGCACGCGCCCAATGTATTATAACGCCTGGTAATAATGATCATAGTTGTCAATTCGACCCCTCCTTCCCACCTCCCCCCCCCCAAAAAAAAAAAAACAAAACAAAACAATCAAACAAACATAACGTGGTATAATCATGTCTTCACAGCGTTGCCACAGAGTGTCAGAGTCTATAAATCGCAGCGTTATCACACTGTGATTATACAGTCAGAAATCTTGTCTCCCGTATAGAGACGATATAGATGTCATCTTAACATCCAAAAGGGTCCCTTCTGTTTCTCAGGGAGCAAACTCAGTCTCATTTTGCAAAAGGATGGAAGTATAATAAAGATTATGAACATCAAGATGTATTCTATTTGGAAGGGAGATTACACCTACACCTATCACGCCCGAAAGGGCTGACCTCTGAGAACCGATCGAGATGTCATCATAAGCCACTCACAATAGAAGACATGCTCAACTAATCATGACATCGATGGAGTCTTTGTTCTGAGTATAGTCATAGATTGATCCCCTTTTTCTAGCAGACATCAATCGCTGACAGATTCACATAAAGAGGTTCATGCGAAGTGTCGGGTTATGAAACCATCGGGGAAATCGATTTTATAATACCGCTTCCGGAAGGAAGAGAAAGGGGAGGATGGCGGTTTGGAATGTACATAGGCTTTACTATATTTGTGGAATGCACGACAAAGAAACATAAGATACTTAATATGCACCAACATAAACAAATATAAACATCTACTCTTTATGCATGTTGCAATAATTGAATCTTTACTGTTGACCATTATGTGTATGTTAATTTAGTGGTTTCTTGTTTAGACAGCTTACGTGTGTGTGTTTGTGTGTGTGTATGTGTGAGTGTGTGAGTGTATGCGGGTATGTGTTGGTGTGTGCGTGTGTGTGTATGTGTGTGTACCTTCGTGTGGGCGTTTGTGTATATATTTTTATATATGAATTACAGATTTCTTATTTAAATCAATTAAGACACTGTCCTTTCAATGCTTTTGTCTACCTGTTTGTTACATACTATTATTATAATCGTATCCGGGCAATTACCCCCAGAGGGCAATTACCCCCCGGCTAAATACTGGTTAGTGGTAAGGTTAGAGTTAAGATTAGGGTTAGGGTTGGGTTTAGTGTTAGGAGTTTGGGTTATGGTTAGGATTAGTTTCAGGATTAGGATTAGGATTAGGGACAGGGGAAGGGTCCGGGGTAATTGCCCAGGGGGTAATTGCCCTAGACCCATTATAATACGTGCAATCCATGCTGTCTGCTCTTTTTTCCTTTGTTATGCCAGTTGAAGGCGAATTTCTGTATTTTTAACAGACAATAAAGTTCCTTGTATCCTTGCAGTGTTTAAAATGAGCGGTTACTTTTAATTCTATGTACGTTTTTACGGTATAGAAAGTTTAGAAGATAAACCCTAAACTTACTTGGCATGTATGCACACATAAGTTTTCTAGAAAGGGAACAAACCAGCGGCATTACCTATACAAAGAACTCACAGGTTATTATGTAGAAAGTGAGGGAAGGAAAAAAAAAAGAAAAATATGAAGGCGAAATTGAAAAGGAGTTTAAGAATTACTGAAATATAACATAAATGTAAACGCACGCATTAATCGTTGCAGCACTTACCTCATTGTTGAGGAGCATGTTTCTTCTCCTCGCCCTCCCAGCGAAAGAAACGTTAAATACAATGCAACACTACGGAACGCTTCTTGCTGGTATATCTCCTTGTCAAGCTTGCAGTGCTAAATATGTGATTGGATATCCAGAACTTTATTCTATATTCTGAAGAGAAAAAAAAGGCGAAGATTGAAATTAAATCACCTGGAACTCAAACGCTATCAAACGCCCACATAAACTGGTCAGGTGTATCCACCGGCTTTTGTACCGTCCGCTGCGGATGTTTCGTTCCAAGAACACATGTCCATTTGTCCAGCTGTCCGCTGCGTCATCATTATTATGCTTTGCACTGGCTGTAGCTCGGTTTTGCCAGGCGATAAACATCACAGTACATTATCGCCGTCACATTGCGCATGCGTTCATTTATACCAACAGATGAACCCAACTAGGATTTTAGTTATGACCATCAATGTTTTCATGGAAAAGAACATTATAATTTACGGCGATGGCAAACGTAGCTTCCCGTGAAACGACATCTGATCAGTGAATTACATTCTTTTCCTAATGAATAAATTATGATGTCACTTTTAATGTTTTTTATTTCACATTTTAAATGCTAGAGGTATAGATATGTTAATTCTTAACTCTCAAAGCAATCATTTTACAAATCAAAAGACTTGCCAACAGCTCGGAATGAACCCATGAGGACGGTAAGATAAATATACGTGAATCACAATTTGTTTAGTGCAAATTTAACATATGTTACAGCCTTGAATTGTATGATTTTCTTCAGGATCATACACAAGAACAGAGCCAAGGCAACAATCAAAATGTGTCTAATGAAAATGTATAGAACACTTAAACGAGACACTGGGCAGGAGACTTGATTCAAAGGCATGTGACAGTCGAAAGTTGATCGTCATTATGAAGATAACATTTTTATCTTTCTTATTCTTAACTTAACAATCACATTCCATAAAAGTTTAAACATTTCCAAAACGGCTTAATAAGAGACAATAAGATAATGAGATTATTTTTTTTTTCTGGTCAATTATCTATGCAATATGATTACTGAAAAGTCATTATCATTGTAAAGTTAAACAAATCAACGAAATTTCATTAACCATTGGCAATAACTTCGTGAAATAACGTTAGCTGACATCCCACTTGTGTGATAATTATTTTATTTCAACTCCATCATTTCAAAGTCAGTTAATTTCAAGGGCCTGAAAAAGAAAGATAGTTGTTCTAGATCGTTATACACTTATAATAATAATGATAAGGTCTCATTTATCCGGGGTAGCCTCTTCAGTGTTGCCATTGCTGTACCAGAGGGCCCTGTCATTATTGTTACCCTAGCGTTGCCAGGTACCCATTTATACACCTGGGTCGAGAGGGACATTGTGGGTGAAACATTTTGTCCAAGGACGTAAGCACTGGGCGGGATTCGAACTCGGGTCCTCCGATCGGGAGGCGGGAGTCTTACCCACTATGCCACAGCGCTCCCACACATGAAGGAAGTATTCAATTTTCGATGTCGTTCTACCTCCGTAAGGTAATTTAAATTGTTGCTTGAACTACGAAATTTTCCACAATTACGTGTCGAATTGTTTGACAACGCAGCAGCACGCTATCAGAAAGCCTTGGTTTGTCTTGTTCGATACTTCCTGTAGACTAATGAAAACAAAACTCAACGGTCACGAGCTTCATCCGCTCCTCTGTTTTCTCATTTTCACAAAACATGTTCACTTCCACCATCTCTTTTTTGTTCATCACTTCCTCATAAAATAGTAGTCACGAAAGAGTGATCAGATTTCACACTATTATGTTCATGCACTGAAAAAGAAAAAAAAAAAAAACCAGACAAACAAGGAATTGCACTGGTCGTTTGTCCGTTGCCAATGGCATTAGTGATCGACACAACATTCCCCGTCCTCGAAGGGAACAGCTAATAACATATTTGTTTGATTTCATTTTCGTCACGATATCAATGATTCAAAACTGGCTAATAAAGTGAAGGCAATTGGCAATGGAGGACGATACGCTCTAGATAGAAATAGTACAGTGACCACGCAAAATCATGAAATCCTCTATAATCAGTGATAATGAATTTCCCTCTGGTGCACATAAGTGACTGAATAGTTTCCTGTCAGTCAATTTTTATCCATTCATTCGTGAACAAGTGCGAATTGAAAAATGAAAGTGAATTTGCAGCAGCCAGCAGATAAAACCAATTATGTCACCTGCGTCTCCTCTAATCTTCATTAAACAAGTCATAATATTGAAATTCCCCAGGCTTGCCATCTAAAAATCATAATAGGCTATAGATTATCATAAACAAGAAGAAAAGATGAAACAGAGAATCTTACGCTACTATGAAATCATCTACTATGGCATCAGATTCATGTCCACAATTCTCAGTATATCAGAAATTACTTTCCTGTTTGTTTTCTTTGGTAAGATCATAGAAAAAGAAGTACATCCTTTGAAATGTGGTTATCTAAAATCAGCCATGAAGACTTCACAGTAGACAATACATTAACGCGCTGCTATCCTGGTTTCTAAAAAAAATCCAATATATACGTATCTATCTATATATAGCTCTCTCTATTATTATATGTCTATCTAAATATCTATTTTTTCAGTATTAAATATATACACTCAGCAAAAATAAGTAAACAATTTTCAAGCTCAAATTTCTCATAGAATATTTGGCTAAATATTGACTTTTATATACCGTATCATGTTAAAGGTAATCTAATTGGCTATCAGCCTGGTAGTTCATTTAAAAGGAAAACTTTACACATGAGTGAATACATGCATTTTTCTTTTCCAAGGCACATAAGTAAAAATTGCAAAAATTGATAATTTCTCATTTATGGGTACATATGCCCTGCCGTATAACAATGAGAACAAAAGACAAATTTAACACAATGAAAAACAAAAATCAATTTGGAAAAAATCACCCACTGACCTCTGTAATGTCTTTGCAGCCCCAAAGATAAAGAAAGGCAAAAATAATGGAGAAATAAAGAATCTTCTGTTTAATCCAATTTCTAATGACATTAGAAAAGACGCAATATTAACAAAAATGGTAGAAATTTGAAGTGTTATTTCAAATTAAGAAAATTAAAAATGACATTTGTTTCTTGAATTTGTCTCATTGATTCTAAAACTCGTGAATTAAAAGAATGAAATACAGAGATTCTTCTCATTTTTTCACCTTTGCGGCTTACTCCGTATGTCATTTGAATTTGAGTGGACGAAAAAGCTCTTATTTCCCCCTTAAAGGGGGTGGCTAGTAACTGATCAGTGGGAATCAGAGGGAATGTTGGGGGATGATTGTTCCAACCTTTATGGGATTCATTGAAGAGTACATTATAAATTATATCTATTGTTGTGTGAAAATTATTTGCTTCAGAATGGTCTCATATTTAAGTAATGTGTAGTTTAATGTTTCCAGGTTAGCATGCCTGTACGGTGACAGGGCGATCGTTAACGGAACCTAAAACCAGTGATTGTGGTATTTTCCTGTTAAGTTCAATAAAAATAAAGAATAAAAAAATGGCGAAAAATGTCATGATTAGTAGAATTAGCATGAAAATAGTGCTAAACCCAACAGTACAAAAATTAACAAAAATTACTCATTAAATGCTTCAAATTTCATTAATGTTTATTTCATCTCCACTTTCATAACTGCCAGAAGAGTACAGGTTATATGATGAATCAGAATCATTCATTTTTGTAGATGAAAAAGTTTCCTCACTGTTCACATTTAGATCTTTTTCAGACACCCTTCTGTCTGCGACCATGGTGGTCGCCATCTTGAAAAGTGTGGCTTAGCACTATATTCCTGCTTATAAGATGTGATTAATTTTCGGGGCAAAAAAGGTGTCTGCATAAAAAAAAAACACCCACTTATTGTTGAAATTTCGAGATTACATTTTTATGGATTATAGAGCAGTGATTCAGGATGGTGTAAATGCATGTAACTCATTTTTCACCAAAGTGTGGGTTAACACTATATTGCACCGGCCCCTCATATATAATATATATATTTCATATATATGCTACATACACTTAAACAAACATACACACACATAAACATGCAGACGTGCATATTACTCAAATACTCTTTAACACTGTGACATATTACTATTGTGTTTAATTTCAGATTCATGCAAGCCCGAATCACCTAACTTTTCAATGAAGATAACACAAAGTCATGTCAATTTGAAACTAATATCAATCGTGAATAAAGAATGAATATGCGCCCCAAAAGGGGTATATACGAACGAACTCATTACATTTATGTCCTATCAATCGGACAGGACATAAAATGGAGGTCCAATGAGAGAGTAACAACTCGTACACGTAAAAGATCCCACTTCATTCATTCATCGCAAAGGGCAGGGTGCTTAACCCGGTGAAGTGGTCCCACCTCACATCCCACTGGACCCCATGGAAGACCAGCTTAACGTAGCTGAATATTGGCTATCCAGCCATCTTCTCAGATGGAAAATGAACAAACAAACAAACAAACACAAGCAGCATCACTACGATGAAATAAACTTAAATCAAACAAACATCACTCTTATTGTAAGCATGATAACTTTGCTATACATTGTACCAAATTACGTGTATGATTACATTGTCGAGACAGCTAGAACATAGATATGGTCGAGAAATTTTAGAGTGCTATAATATTATGTGAGGTGATTCAATTTTCATTAATTCCGTCTCAGTTTGCTGTAGAAAGAAAAAAAAATGTCGGAGAAATATGAAACGTGGGTAACTCATACTGCAAAGATCATATGATACAATTTATTATGAATAATATGTATTCATCTCGCAAATCACTCAAATTTTAATTTTCCAATGCATATCAAAGATAAAAAATAAAACAAGAGAATGAATGTGAACAGATACGACTGTAATCACCAATTACGATTCAATGTTGACAATACCCGCACACGCACACACACACACACACTGCAGACCCCTATGTATGTATATATATATATATATATATATATATATATATATATATATATATACATATATATATATGTATATAAATATATATATATATATATATATATATATATATATATATATATATACATACATACATATATATATGTTGATTAGGTAGTCCACGTGTTGGCAAGATAAAAAGATAAACAACAAAACTGGAACAAAGTATGCATTTCAGTATTATATCACACTATACTTTCACATTGCTATGATCCTTGTGCAATACTGTGCTTCGTTTTTTCTTCTTCTTATGTTTGCCATTCTGAGTATAATTCCTATTAAATGTATTACACAATGTATTACCTTATTTATTATAATCTATCACTTCATACAATATGAATTTTAACATTTCCTTTTATGACAATTATTTTAGTTTATTGTGCCGTATCATAAACTGAGTTTGCATATTTATTTGCCTCATTTTACATTTCCGTTCTTATTTGTCTCATCATCAATGGGTGCAGATATTCTTAGTGCCACAATAGTATTTCATCGCATGCATTTTACGTATTTTACATATGCTATTAGTTCACATTATTATGATCCTTGTTCAATACATTGCTTTGAATTCACGTGCCATCATATGATTTCTTCCGATTTGACTCTGCAACAAAAATCAACGTTTCACATCTAAACACTTCCTTTTTATCTGGCAAATTATGATATGAAATACTGACTAATTATTGTTTCTTACATGATAGTAAGCATGCTTTAAAAAACTGACATTATATTTCATTTGTATAAAAATTATGTCCGAATAAGTATTTGCTTTTAATATTTGCATGCTATATTGTTCTTTTGTGTTACTGTTCAAAGTTCATTTTAATAATTATCACTAGATGTTAGTGTTGATTAACATTAGTATTGATTATTTTTCTATAAAAATCAAAGGAATTATACCATTGACGC
Source organism: Diadema setosum (assembly GCA_033980235.1). Taxonomy (NCBI): domain Eukaryota; kingdom Metazoa; phylum Echinodermata; class Echinoidea; order Diadematoida; family Diadematidae; genus Diadema; species Diadema setosum. The sequence continues at coordinate 32,570,823 of CM067077.1, read as the reverse complement.
TTATAATTTCGAATGCTGATTGACTAATTGAATGATTTTTTACTGTTTATTTGGTCTCTGTTTCACTTATCCAATCTGATATCTCACATCTTTTGAGTCAACGTACGTTTCAACCAACATTACTTTTTTTTTATGCCTCACTTACCCGATATCCATTATTTTTTTTTATTGTACTTGTGAATGTATTTTGTATGTATTTACGCATGTATGTTTTTTTTTTATTTTTAGTCGCTTTTATGTTGTATATTATATCATTTTTTATGTTTATTACTAATATACAGTTGCAATAGGGTGCACCTTACCCGACAAGCGTTTGCTTCTTATAGGTGTCACCCAAATGAATCCTTGTAATATTTACCTTGTTTTATATCCGAAATAAATGTGAATTGAATTGAAAGTTCATGCTGTATCACCAACGGTTTATTTCTGCACATAAATTTTCGAGCGTTTCGCCGCCCTTTCTCAAGTGTATCAACACTTGAGAAAGGGCGGCGAGACGCTCGAAAATGTGTTATTATATATATATATATATTATAGTAATAAAATGAATTAGTGTCTGTTTGTGTGTGCGTGTGTAGGTGTGTGTGTGTGTGTGTGTGTCAAATTAATGAAAGCACAATTCTTTATGCTCGATTTCCAGTTGTGTCCTACCTCTCAAATCCCTGAATATCATTTGCTGTCACAAGGTATCGGGAGCTTTTAGGGATTACGATCCGCGTGCAACAATTCCAGACTCACCGTGATCGAGTTCCACCAGTTTTGAAACGTTTATGCTGTAACCATGACAATAATTCTCCAAAGATTTGGCATTGCTTGTTCGATTCACGTGGATCCGGATCTTTGATATATGCACGAAGATAATTACAGCACTCAATTCAATTTCAGTTCAATTCAATTCAACTTTATTTTCATTTCAATTAAATAAACAGGGAAAATTATATACAATGCATTAACAGAACATATTTGTAATAATTTCAAAAACGTAAATCAACAAAATACATGTGATCATGAGTAACAACATAATTGCGTTTTTTAAAGGTATATACATCAGTAACGGACTATCTGTCAAAATCCCCCATGTGACTCGTATCAAAATTGTCAGGTATTCTTGAAACGACTAAGAGAGAAATTTCGCAACTGGGGTGATGACTTATTTACTCAAATTGCAGTTTTGTAGGAAATGAGTAATAAAACTAGCATGATGATTGAAATGACGCTCTCGAATTCTGTTCCGGAGGTGAATTCTGGTTAAAAAAATAAACCAAAAAAAGAAAAAGAAAAAAAGAATAAGATCACATTACGATGGATTTCGGTGTGTACGGCATAACGTTTGTGTAATATCTGTAACTTTCATCCGATTGGTGATGCATTTTTGCTCAGCAACAAATATTATTAAAGGACAAGTTCGCCTTCATTAGCATAAGGATTGAGAGAATGCAGCAATATTAGTAGAACACATCAGTGAAATTTTGAGGAAATTGGACAATCGATGCAAAAGTTATGAATTCTTAAAACTTTTGTGTTGAACCGCTGGATGAGGAGACTACTAAGGCTCGTGATGTCATATGAGTACAACAGTATAAAGAAAATGTAAAGAAAATTCAACATATTTTCACTCTTTTCGCATAATAAAAGCGCACTTGACTTGCCTCTTTCTAAAGGCAATGGGAATAATATTACCCATATCATTATGTCAGTAACGAGTCAAGGAATGTGTACCTTTTTTCAAAAGATGAAATTTTGTGAAATTCTCTTTATATTTTCCTTATACTGTTGTACGCATGTGACATCATACACTGCAGTAGTCTTCTCATCCAGCGGTGACTGCACAAAAACTTCAAAAATTCATAACTTTTGAACGGATTGTCTGATTTTCCTCAAACTTTCAATGATGTGTTCTACTAATATTGCTACATTCTCAATCCTTATGTTAATGAAGGTGAACTTGTCCTTTAAAGGTCTTTTATTAATCGCCTAGTGTTTTGAAATTGCCTAACTTCTGTCAACAAATATGTTTCTTTTTCTTTTTAATATTTTTAAACCAGATGTTGTAAATACCGATCTGAAATTCAATTTGTTATTCATCACAACCTTATTCGTTCATTTCTTTATATTTTTTATTATTTTTTGGCTGCCGGTGCCGATATGATGCTTCCTGATGATAAAATACATCGCGTAAGATAAAACTGTTTTCGTTCATGCACAGAGACATAGGGCCTAAAGGAGCAAAATGAAGCAGGATAAAACTGCTTTCCTGTGCATGAATATTAGCAGTGCGTTCGTTTCATTGCGTCGCCCTCTACGTTGGTTTGCCTAGCGAAGAGAACTTTTTTTTTACAGAAATATTGTTACGCGAGAGACCGAAATCTCCATCTTGACTGTTGGTTGATCTGAATGAGACAAAGAAAAAAGCCAAGAAAAAAAGAAAGAAAAGAAAGAGTCTGCAATCAACAGTGTTACCCAGTTCTTCCTCTTCACATACAAGCACACACACACACACACACACACACACACACACACACACACACACACAAAGAAATGTAAATAAAATGAAGATCCAAGAAAAGACAGAAAAAAACCCCACCAAAACTAAAACCACAGATTTCCACTTGGGTTACGCATTGAGATTCTTGGTTCCTCCATCTGTTATGGGGGCGGGGGGGGGGGGGGGGGGTAGGGGGCAAATTGTAATTGAAAGTGTCTCTTGTTTTTGGTATGCTTGACCAAAATCAATTTTTCTTTTTATACCACAAAAGAAAAAAAAATAGAAAATGTCCCTTTTTGTCACTTAAATTTATATCTAGCTTATTGTTTTTACTTTTCACATGAACATTTTCCAAATATTCAGTCGGAATTTTGCTCCAAAGGTGTGCAACAGAACGTGGAATTTCAACTCTAGAAATGTAAAAGTCCCTTGGGTGGTGGTGGGGGGAGGGGAGGGGGATATTCCAAATCGCACACCTTCTCCCGGCCAGATAGGTCGCTGTGATGAGAAATTAGATTTTCAAATAATTTGCTCAGTAAATGAGAAAAAATAAATAGAAATATCACTTAACAATTACAGAATCTAGCTTCCTTGGGGTGTTTTTTTTTTCTCAGTTTGAATACCGATAAAGAACCAACTTACTGTCTCGATGGAAAGTTTTCTTAATTCGCTTCACAAAGTGTGCATCATATCGTTGATCTTCAATTTTTCTAAATGCACAAGCAACCCTTCCTAAACCCTTCCCTGTTACGTTCGTCTACGCTCCCTCCTATGCGCTCTCCAAAATTATAAATATTCTTGCCCCCTACCTCCCCCCCCAAAAAAAAAAAAAAAAATCCTACATATAGCCATGCCCCTCCCTGACCCAACCCTGCTCGGTTGCTTTTTACTCCCTAAGAAAGGTGCAATATTTGAAATTTTGCCCCCCCCCCCCCCCATAATCCTAATCATAGTTAAAGGTCTGTAGGCAGTGTATGTGTGATTAATGAGTGATGGTTGTGTCAATAATTATATGCATGCATGTATGTATGTATTTGAGTGTGTAAGTGTGTGTTTGTCAAATAATTTCTCAAAAAACACTGCTGCTATTAGGCATTCATAGCTTCATAGCTGCATTAAGAGCACTTAAATTAAATAATGAATGGTAAATCGAAGCAAATTAACAGGAAGAAAAATACAAATGTTGAATCTGTCATGTCGGATTTCATGTAGGCATAAGACATTTTGGCTTCCCACTCATCATTCATTTATACTGCCTGCCATTAACGGTTCCACAGTGTCTGCAAACTCACCGGCAAATTTGATTTCTCTTCTAAATTACATTTTGACATGTCCAAGTGAAATGTATTGAACCTTAAAGCACGCTTGCAAGCTCAATCACATTTTACCCGTAGATAGGCAAACGCACACGCCCACACCCACCCACCCACACACACATGCACACACACACAGTCACGTAGGCTTACACCATGCATAGGCTACAGTGCCTCACACGCACACAATGTTTGTGTGTGCATATTTATCTTCTGCATTTTACGATATATTCATTTCAGACATGATGACTGACCTTGGGTCTATGGTTATTATAATCATGTGCCAAGGTCAGATGCGGAATGCTCTATCCAAAGGGTTTTGAAATGTTATAAGTCTTGGTTTATGCCAAGGTAGCACTAAAGCCTTGATAAGACTTAAAAGCCCGACGTTAGAACATTTTATATACTTGCAACAGTCATCAGTATTCATGTTTCATACCAAATGGGTCACTTAAAGTACTTTGAGTATTACATTAATCTCTTTCCTTCTCACTAATTAATTTATTTTCTAATTTAGTTTACCTAACCTCTTGGCAAACGAATTTTAAAGCATCACAAAATCAGCCCATATCACAGAGCGTTTGCCCCATGAGCGTATACAGCAGATTACTTTGTTAGTACTTGCTGCTCCGGAGTCATCCCACGAGACCGACACCCACGAGTCATACAGCCCACGAGTTCCACAGCGAAAACAGGTCAATGAGTCATACAGCTCACGAGTCACACAGCCCATGAGTTCAACACTAGGCAAATAAAGCCCATGATTTCGACACTAGGTAAAAACAGCCCACGAGTTTGACAGATACAACACAAGGCTAAATGTGTCGGTCTCGTGGGCCTTGTTTGCTTAGCGTCGAACTCATGGGCTGTATGACTCGTGGGTTGTATTACTCGTGGGCTGTATGACTCGTGGGTGTCGGTCTCATGACGTGCACCCGCTGCTCCTTCTACATCACACTTTCACCACTTCCACCATTTTAAATCAATATGATTTGGGTTGGCTTTTTAGGGTTTTTTTTGTAATGTTTTGTTCTATTTTACTTTATTGTTATTATATTATTTTTCATTGTTGCTTGTAGGTGATGTAAATATGTGTCAACTGCAGTTTTCAATTTTTAATTGATATTGTTGTTGCTCTGTACATTTTTGATTTTCTCAAAGACACTAAATCTGAGTGACAAAGCGAAATCAATTTTCTTCGCCATTGCCATTGTCATTATCAAATTGTCGTTGCCATTGTCCAAACACGCGTCACAGTCATCCGACTTTACATAGGATTTTTAGCGTTTCCTTGAGAAAGCCCGTTCTGCTTATTCTACAACTGTATTGGGAAGATATATGGGACTTGTCAAGTTTGATTACGTTTATCTAATTCCATAATGGTATTTGACTATTTAAACCTAGAATAGTAATCAATCACAATACATGGGCTCCAAATCAAAGGGTTGGAGATAGCTGGGGATGGAATTCTAATCCCTTGATCCCCCCCCCCCCCGCCTAAAAAACAAAACAAAAACAAAAACAAAAACAAAAACGGATCCAATACACATTCACCTTTTCCACGATTCCATTCGAAAATGAGAAAAAAATACGGCACGAGAATATTTGATTTTCCCCTTTTTGATGAACAAAATTTCCAGCTTGACCTCATAGAAGCAGCATTAAAGGTGCATTCCAGACGACTTTTATAATTTCAAATCATATAGTACATAAATCGACAGCTCCATGTATAGATTTGTGGAATTAATTGTGGTCCTTGAGCAGAGAAACCAATCTGAAAAATCTTAAAGAAATTACACTGAACAGTGTTGATGACATATGAGCCTCACATATTTCAGAAATGTAGCAGTGTAATTATATTACAATACCGCTCGCTTAACAAGTTCACGTGTGGAAAATCTATGAATGCCTTCTTCTTTTGTTCTGCTTCCTTGAGCCCCAACTCGTGAATTCTTATGGTGAGGCTGGTATGTCATCATCCTTGTTCATTGCAATTTGTTATACATTTTGAAAACATTCTTATTCATTATTAATCATCCCAATCGCTATGAATTCTGAAATTCTGTAGTCAGTATAACTAGCAATGTTTAAATGTAAAAATCATCCGGAGGTCTCCTTTAAAGACGGACCGCTTCATTTTCCTAAGGCCCGTCACCCCCCCCCCCCCCACACACACACAGACATTTTTCATAAAATATGCTGTAATATGAACACATGAGGCAATAAAAAAAAATCTCATCTCTAAAGTCGTCACATGAATCCACATTCGAATGCCTACGATTGATAATGACATAATACACAGTAAATTGGTCCGTCGGTGAGGCGGCATTGATACACCAACTTGATTTGCCATTTGAAGAAAGTTGTGTCTCATTGCCTTTATGTCTGAAATGATATAGCATTCAAAGAAATATACCATTTTAAAGGTACTGTTTACCTTTGGAAAAAGTGATTTAAAAATTGTTCGAGATATCATATTTGATGCATGTGTGCAGGTCAGTTGTATCACAAATTCAAATTCAAATTCAAACTTTATTTTCACTTTTTCTTTCCAACAGAATGTACAAGAAACAATATTATGAGTTTGACATGGGAGTAACAAAATATACATAACCAGACAGGATTAACAAAATGTTCATGTCTACATGATCAGTACAAAAAAGATACATACATTCTATATACACTCTGCGAAAAAAAAAAGTGGAGGTACCCACTCAAAAGACTAGGCTTGTATCATGTGGGTACCTCTGAGGGAAAGGGGGAAATAAGGGGGTGAAAAGCTTACAACTACAAAGAGTGCGGGAAACTGGGGAAGTCGGGAATAGAGAGGAAAAAAAGCAAAAGTGTGAAAAGAGGGAAAAAACAGGGGAAAGAGGGAGAGAGAGAAAGAGAGAGGGAGAAAAAGAAAAGACTAAATAATTTTGATGCAATCACCAAGGGCGAAAGCCCACAGAAACAATTGGCCAAGCGTCTTCGAAAGTGATACATTGTCGAGCTGCTTTCCAGCGGAAGAGATTGTAACTGTGGGGACGAGAGCACGTATAGAATACTAGCACGCAGTAAAGATTATCTGTGCCTCAAGAGAACGCAGCCTATAGTGAAAGAAGAGAAGACAATGTCGTGCTTACGAAATACATTACAAAATTAAATTCATTCGGTTACATTATAAGACTTCATAAGAAATATTTTCAATCTCTTTTTAAAAGAATTCAATGAAGGTGCATTTTTTTTTATATCCATGGGAAGGGAGTTCCAGAATTGAGGACCTACATAAATAAAAGTCTGCTGAGCTAGCAAGGTTCTTAACAGAGGTGAATGAAATTCATTTGACTGAAGTTAAAAATTAACGGGAGGCAATTATTATTATAAGTATACATAATTGCCCCATTTTTAATAAAAACAAATCTTTAATTTTCAGAATCTTAGTATCAAAGAACAAAGGATCTGTATGAGAATATGGAACGGTATTACAAATAATGCGAAGAGCCTTCTTTTGTAACAGTATAACCCTATCCAAGCGTTATTGATGCGTATTTCCCCATACCAAAATTCCATAATTCAAATAATGTAATATCAGAGATGAATACAATGTAAACAAAGAATGTTGAGGAATGGAAAATTTTACTCTATTAATAACACCTATATTACGTGAATTTTTTTTACAGACATTATCAATATGAAATTTCCAAGAGAGTATATTGTCAACTGTAATGCCGAGAAACTTTATATGGGAAACATTTTCTAAGACAGCGTCACCAAAACAAATGTCCGCATTCAAATTATCTAAAGTGTTACTGAAAAGCATATATTTTGTTTTTTTGGATATTCAAAGACAACTTATTTGCTCTATCCACTCACATAAATTTTGTAATTCAGAATTAACTGTCTGCACAAGAGTATTTGGGTCTTCATGTGAGTAGAATACATTTGAATCGTCGGCAAAAAGTATGAACGATAACACATCGGACGAAGCACAAAAGTCATTAATGTAAACAATAAACAGCGGGCCCAATAAACTACCTAGAGTTATGATTGTCCAGAAAAACATATTGTTTGCGATCAGTTAGATAACTCCTGAACCACTCCAAGGCCTTCCCACGTATACCATAATGAGACAACTTGTAAAGTAAGATATCGTGGTTTATAGTGTCGAAGGCCTTGGAGAAGTCCAGGAAGATACCAATCAAATGAGAGTGATTGTCTAAAGCATGTGCTACTTTATCAACAAAATTCAACAAAGCGTGACAGGTGCTATGCTTTTCTCGGAACCCAAACTGCGAATTTGTAAAAACGTCATACAATTTTTAGAAAATCCATCCTTCTTTTATACATAATTTTCTCTAAAATCTTGGACAAACAAGATAGAAAAAGAAATAGGCCTATAATTGCTAACATCTAACTTATCTTCATTCTTATATATGGGAATAACTTTAGCTACTTTCATTTGTTCCGGAAACACACCCGTTAACATTGACAAATTAAAAATATGTGCCAAAGGATCCGCAACAGAAGATATAACACCTTTCAAAATAATATTGCTTCTGTCATCATAATCTGAACTTTTTTTTTTTGTTTTTCAAACCAGATACAATATCAGTAACCTCATACCTCGTGGTGGGAGTAAAAAATATTGAATTCATATTATATTGATTTAAAAAATCAGAAAAATGTTTATTAGTATCGGGAATTTCTAGAGCAATGTTTTCTCCAATATTATTGTTGTAAAATATGTGTTAAACACATTTGCTATATCCGCAGAATTATCAATAATTTCATCATTAAATCTTATTTTTGAAATACTAAACTTTTCATTTGATATATTCATTGCTTGTTTTGATACATTCCATGTACTTTTTATATCACATCTGTATCTCTCTAATTGCTTGTGATAATATTTTTTCTTTTCAATACGTATAATCTCAATTAGAGTATTCTTGTACAAAGTATATTTAATTCGTGCTTGTTCAGTTTTTTTTTTTCATTTTAGATACATAAACAATTTATTTTTCCTATTTATGGAACGCAAAATGGACTTCGAAATCCAAGGAAGCTTTGGTGTTGTTTTATAATTCCCTCGTTTGTCCTTTCTTTTAGGAATGTGATTATCCAAATGATTATTAGAAATATCCAAAAAATTATTCAAAGCCAAATTAATGTCATCAGTATCAAACACACAATCCCAATTGACATTATCCAAAGAAGCACAAAAAGAAGCCAAATTTTCTTGGGTTACCTTACGCCTCAAATGTCGCTGAGATGAATTATTACTAATATGGGTGAGTTAAAGGTGCGTCATTATTGGAAAATGATCGCTAATATCTGATAAAATCATCGACGAATTTGAAAGGGTTAAAACATTACTAAATATATTGTCAATTAAAGTGGCCGACTGATGGGAAACGCGAGTCGGTTTCGAAATAAGAGGTAAGAAGGAAGAGGATAGGAATGTCTCTAGAAATTCTCCCGAGATATTATCCGTCGTATGTTTTAACAAATCAATGTTAAAATCACCGAATATAAAAGAGTCTGAGTTTATAAATAAAGGGTTTGTAAGCAGCTCAGTGAGATATGATAAAAAGTCTTTGTTGTTGGAATTGGGAGGTCTGTAAATAATACCTATCACAATATTTTTCTGACCAGGAACAGTAATTTCAATGAAAAGTGACTCAACAATGTCATTCATTTTGCTAAGCTCTTCATGGACAGTGCATTCAAAGCAGCGTAAAACATATAAAGCGACTCCACCACCAGAGCGATCAGTTTTATTATTCGCAAAAATATTGTACCCTACAAGACTGTTTTGGACATGAAGACAACCACGTTTCAGTGAGTCCTATCACTGAAAATAAAAATTTATTTATAAACATCCTACCATACAAAATTTTCGCAATAAAGTCTAAGATATAAAGAGATATCACTATTTTTCTCAATAAACCATAACTGTAGACGATTTAGTCTAAAAACATTCTTATTCTAACTATTGTTCACATTTTTTATATCTTTATCAATACTTAATATCGATTATACCGATTCAAATTTTTACACTGGTTGTTTTTATGCCGACCGCCCATTTGAGAAATATAATTCTGAAGCATTAATACTGGGATTTTTGTTTCATCTGCAAAATCTGGTAGATTATTCACGGTCTATTAGTCTTCACAATGTATCATCAGCCAACCATCAGAACAAGAAATATGATGTTGTATAAATTATCTATGATGTACACACACATAAAAATTCACAAAAAAAAAGCATGACAGCCAATGACATTTCATAACATTAATAACACGAGCACTCTCTGATTTAATAAGTTCTGTTGTTGATCTCGTTATGATTAGTTGCGCGTTCTAAACGAATGCACAGAATAGAAGGAATAAACAACATCCGTTTGATTATTTCTGTATGAATAAGTTTATATACGATAGTCGACACATTTTTACAACCATGTCTGTAATACAATTTTCTCCAAGGGGTCTTGTATGTGAAACAGATGTCAAAATGAAATTAAAGATAATAAAAAGTTTTGGTACCTCAAAAGCTTCCCTGAATTTCCTTGTCTTGGTTTGTGTTTCAGGTTAAAGTACGTTGTCTGTGAGAATTACTCGCCCCAAAGTGCTCTCATGTCTTAGTAATAATGCAATAATGGTTTCGTACCAGAGCCGACGCTGACCAGCGTCGATAAATATTGTACGAAACCGCTGACTGCGACCAGCAGCGTGCAGCCCATTGTACGCATAGCTATTGAGACCAGCAGCCCCATACGCATAGCGTAATGGGGCTTCGCATTGTAGCATTCAGGATCATGACAGAATTAGTATCGCGGGTAAATGTCAACTTAAAATCCAAAATTTCTTCGATTTGAAGACTTACCAATTTAGTTGAAGTATTGAAAACAGGCTTCGAACAACGTTTGTTTCTGCCAATAGTCCCTTTCTGTTCGAATTGATGACTGAATGTGACTCGGTCGAGAGGACCTTGGGAGAGCTACATACACTGGATACCATGGCCAGCGCATGCGCGCACAAACATCTTATCCGTTCATGGATTTGAAATTTGTGTGCACGGTTGTGTTCGCATGCACTGGCTGTAGTATTCAGTGTACTGTATGTAGCTCTCCTAAGGTCCTGTCGACCGAGTCACATTCAGTCATCAATTCGAACAGAAAGGGACTATAGGCAGAACCAAACGTTGCCCGAAGCCTGTTTTCAATACTTCAAGTTAATTGGTAAGTCTTCAAATTGAAGAATTTATGGGATTTTAAGTTGACATTTACCCTGCGATACTAAATCTGTCATGATCCTGAATGCTACAATGCGAAGCTCGATTACGCTATGCGTATGGGACTGCTGGTCGCTATGCGTATGGGGCTGCTGATCGCAGTTAATTGCATGATTACTAAGACATGAGAGCAATTTGGGGCGAGTAAGTCTCACAGTGTTAGTTATATGAAAGGTACTTTAACCTGAAACACAAACTAAGACAAGGAAATTCAAGGACACTTTTGAGGTACCAAAACTTTTTATTGCAACTGATTGACAAATTGCCCTACATCGACGTTGTCAATCAGTTGCAATGAAAACATCTCGACGGAAGAAATTCATGAATTTGAAACTTTTTATTATCTTTAACATCACCAGCTCCTAAAACATGTTTTATTTTACTCTACTTTATTGTAAATTCTCAAGAATATCAAGATCGTGCTGTGCTTAGATAAGTCAGTTAACCCAATATCAATGACATTTTCACTCCAACCACCATGCATACTCTGGTTATTCTACACAATCTTGTGAGCGTACGATCACCAGGGAAACCAGAAGAATGCTTACTCACAGAAGAGCATTTCTTTGAAGTGATTAGAGAGAGAGAGAGATAGAGAGGGGAAGAATTACACTGCCATTTCAGGTTGAACTTTTGCATTACACAGATTTCCTAAACGTAGCAGTCTTGCAACCACAGATCTAAAGTTGCGGTTGCTCCATAAAACTATGTAGGGCATCACGGAAGCGTATATCGGAATAAAATACGCAAAGAGGGGTAAATTATGCCAGGGCTTTTTGACTAATGACGTAAAAGTCACGAGTTCAGGTCCCAGCGAAATCATAAGGACAATGTAAGTCGGAATCATCATTTTGATTATGAGCACTTCTCCGTTGCCAATGTTGAGTTTTGCAGGGACGTGGTGCCGGCGATTCTTCGGGATTGACAATCGCTGATTCCTTGGTTGACGAGCTGGAGCATCCTCGCCGTCAGGTTGGTTGCTGGAGTTGATGGAAAGGTGTGCGACATGCGGTGAGGCCAATGTATTTGCTAAATCCGAGTGGCTTGTCGCTCCCTCCCGATGGCCAGGGTGTGCTTCGTTCGTTGAGCGCGGGTAATCCTGGAGTTCCTCAACCCTCCGTCTGCTCGAGCGAACCTTACTGAGTGTCGCGCAATGCATGATGGGAACGATGACGAGTGAAATGAACCAGAGACCAGCGCAAGAGTACGCAAAAATGCGCAGTCGGTCAATATGGTCAATGATCGTGCTTCCTAGTACTTGGACCTCATCGTAGAACACTACTAACCAATACGGTAGAGTGGTCACAACCACCGCAAACCAGATTCCAGCCGTGACCAGGCCCACCTTGCTCCGGCCGACACACCATCGTCGATAGGCTGTCTTCGGGCGAGCGATGGCAAGGTATCGACTGATCGCAATGGCGCAGTGGATGTACATGGAGAGTACGTTGGCGCAGTGCATGAGGGAAAGAGCGCAGAAGTCTATGATTTCAATTAGTTGCCTGTTTTCGATGTGAATGAAGATCGTGATTATGTAAAATGGATCGATCAACGCCGAAACGATGAGATTCACGGCGGACGTCTGCACAACAAAGATGTTCATTGGGTGTTCTCGTAGAGGGCGGTGTGATATGAACGCAGCGACGACTAAACCATTTCCTAGCGTTCCCATTATGATCAATACTGTGAAATAGGTGATAGCGATGATGCTGACAGCGTCACGTAGATCGAGATAATGCCATCCAACAGATCCGAATGAAACGAATGGATATTCCGAACAATTGTACGTCCAGTTGTTTCCCCACGATAAACTTGACATGATGGTAGGTTATAGTCTGTCCAGCCGTTTCACAGGTTCGGATTTCTCACTTTCCAAGTGTGACTGTTAAGGTATAGATGAGTGTGACAAACTCTTAGAAATTGAACTAAATACCCTAAAGAGTAAAATCAAGTAAAAGAACACAGCTCACCTAAAAAAGGACTCGAACCGGTGAGAACATTCTAAGCTATATCGGCAAGACTGCTTCACGATGATCTAGATAAAGTCTTGATTTTCGGACCACCAGCTGGCTTTAAAAATGCCCTCAGTCAAGAGTCAGTCACTATTGTTTCTCATTGATTCTTTTCTCGTCCCCTTCTCCTCTGTTCTTGTTTTTTTTTACTACTACTACTACTCTACTACTACTACTACTACTACTACTTCTTCTTCTTCTTCTTCTTCTTCTTCTTCTTCTTCTTCTTCTTCTTCTTCTTCTTCTTCTTCTTCTTCTTCTTGAGTAGTCAGTAGAATGAGTTGCACAAAATAAGTGCGTTCTCTGTCAGCTGTTTCCAACTAGACTAGGAACACTGGAATTAGATATACTCTTGAGTCTGACCTATAGTCTGTTCATACTTACCAGTCTATTTCCACAGATCGCAGTCCTAGTGTGTACGAATTGCACTGCAGAACAGTCTTTGCAGAATGCAGTCAGCCCCACTTTCCTGGGATCTATCAGGACTGAAGAAGATGGTTAGATTTTGATAAACAAACTTCGAATAAATGAAGAGAATGAACGTTCCCTCTTCCAGTGCTTCGTATGGCCAAGGCGGATCATCATGCCACACGACACTATGGGGCAAAGAGTGTTACGTGCATAAATCACACAAGTACTTAAACAAAAATATGAAGAGTTTGTTTGCAAAAACCGATAAGTCCATATTTGCCAAATGGAGATATTTGCGATTAAAGTTCAAGAAAAATAAAGAGAATAATAAGAAAAATTTTTGCTACTTTTGACCATAACTTAAAAAATATACCTTTTTATGTAGTGACCAATATATCATTTAAAAGGTATTATTTTGTACTTTATGACAGAGATCTTACTTCAAAATCTTCAAAAATGGACTTATCGGTTTTTGCAAACAAACCCTTCATATATACTTTGTGGGAGCAAGATCGTTTCATCTCGAGACAACTGTACTTACAATCCAGTGCGAAAGGAGTTGCGACACTGTAGTTTTTTAGTGCACTCTTTTGGTACTATAATTTATTTTGCTTGTCTGGGAATAGTTTTGCGATGTTGGAAATATGCCTCGAGTAACATGTGGGGGAAAGATTTTGGATTAGGCTGGAAATTTAACATTGGGATAACCATTTTATAAGTAAATTATCAGTTGAATTCACACATGTTTTAAGAAGAGGTTATACATAAGGGAAAATTGGAACTATTGTTTTGCCACGAGATAAGTGATATTTGACCAATATGATGTCAAAGTGTGCAAGACTGAATGTAGTAGAACCTGCAGGATCACAGTTTACCTCCTCATGTAAGATTATACAGCTAGTACGACTCTACAGACATGATAGATAGTCTTGACTTGAATAAAGTTCGTCTCTATCAAAGAAACCGCTGAAATAATTCGGGGTCATCCCACTAGCTCGACATCCACGAGTGAGACATACAGCCTACGAGCTAGACATCAAGTAAACAGACTCAAGGGTCATCCCACTAGACCGACACCCACGAGTCATACAGCCCACGAGTTCGACACTAGGCAAATAAAGCCCATGAGTTCGACACTAGGTAAAAACAGTCCACGAGTTCGACAGATACAGCATGGGGTTTAATGACTTGTGTCGGTCTCGTGGGCCGTGTTAGCTTAGTGTCGAACTAATGGGCTGTATGACTCGTGAGCTGTATAACTCATGGGCTGTATGACTTGTGAGCTGTATAACCCATGGACTGTATGACTTGTGAGCGATATGACTCGTGAGCTGTATGACTCGTGAGCTGTATAACTCGTTGGTGTCGTGACGTGCACCCAGACCCACTAGCTAGACACTATTCGGGTAAAACAGACCCATGAGCTCACACTAGGAAAATAATCTCCACGAGCTCGAAACTCGGCAAATAAAGCTTATGAGCTCGATACTGCGTATCCAGTTTGCCCCGTGATGTAATGCTCGTGTGCTTTATTTTTTATTTATTTTTTTTTATTTTTTATTTTTATTTTTTTTTTTTTTTTTTGGGGGGGGGGTGGTGTCGAGCTAGTGGGCCTCGACTTTGCTTAGTGTCTAACTCATGTACCTTATTTGCCAAGTTCGCGGACCGTATAGCTCTTGGGTATATTTAGTTGATGTCAAGCTCATGGACCTTATTTGCCTAGTGTCTATAGCTGATGGACCGGATGTATTTTAGTAAATGTCGATCTCGTGGGCCTTGTTCACTTAGTGTCTATAGCTCTCGGGCTGTATGACTCGTGGGCTGTATATAACTCATGGGTGTCGAGTTTGTGAATTGCACCCAATAATTAAACTGGCTACAGGAGTATAAGTATCAAAACGAGCAGCAAAAAACAAACAAACAAGCAAACCCCAAAACAAACAAACACAACACAACAAAACGTCCAACAGTGACAATGAAATAAAGAGAAAGGGATGAAAAATACGGACAATAAGTAATGTCTGATCAAACTAACTTTTTCTCTGGCACCGTCCAGGTCACTTTGTAGCCCTCTGTAAGAATGGTTGCCATCAATGTTCAGAATCACGGACCCTCAGACGGGCGATGGAACATCTATACGTTTCCAAGAGCGCACGATTGAGACTATCGTTTAATTTCGTATGTCATTGAGGGACACGAGCGATACGGAATATATCAGATATTATAAGCGCAGCAAGAGCTGCTGCATTCGTCAAAAGTGAAAGCGAACATCGACCGCCGTTTCGTGAAGCAAAACCGTTAAAGCTTTGGTCGTCATGCAATCACGCACAATTTAGCTGTCGTATCGTTTCACGTAAGGATGATACAATAGAACAATAAGGAAAATGTCCTCTGATATGAAAGTGTATCCTAGAAGATGTCTGATACTTTACCCAAACAGTGCGGACGAAATCGCCAACCACTGCTCTCACTGTTTCCATGGAAAGCCACGCGTCTTTCTTCGATATTGTCAGCATGTCAAATTCCATAAACGTTTAAACACGAGGGGACCTGGTTCCCAAACACTGTACATGTGGTGATGAATCACAAATCCAGCCTTCTAAACAAAACTGCACGATGAAGAGCATGTTAAGAACAAAAGGAAAAGAAAAAAAAAGAGGATCTGATCAGTTCCACGGAGCTATTTAAATTCAGAAATATCTTGATGCAGAAAGTACATAATGTAAATGAAAAAAAAAGCCGCAGTCACTGGTTCAAAGTAGCTAAAAATGAAACCTTATTCGTCTAATCGCGTGTTGCCATTTTCTGTCCACAGTGAGAGTGGTAGTTCAGCTTGCATACAGGAGAGAGTGATACGAGAGAGAGAAGAGAGAACATATGAAGAGATATTGAGAGACAGGGGGAAGGGATAGATCTCCATTGATAGAAAAAAAAAACACGTTGAGAGTGAAATATATAGAGAGACGGGGGGGGGGATTAGACTTCCATACATATAGAAAGAAAAAAAAAAGTAGGAGTTGGGGAGGGAAAGGGGGTTGGAAGAGAGAGAGGGAGATTGAATGACTAAATTGAATGAAAAAAACAACAACTTACCTTGTGCAAAAAAAAAAAAAAAAATCCGTGTCGTGGCATGGATTCAAAGAAAAAAAAAAAGCATCCTTTTCTTTTCTTGTTTTGTATTCAAAGGGTACTCATATACGAAGGTTTGTATTTAATGATGTTTTTTTACGTTAGCATGGAAATTATTACGAAGAGCTGTCCATCCATAGTAGAGCAGCAATTAATTAACAGCCGGGGCTGTCCTTGCACTCAGCCTGCACTTAATACCGGCTTACAATTAGGGTAATCATTAGTGACTCTCGATGGCTGACGGGCTTGGGGTTCGGGTTGTGCTACACCATTTAGTCCCACAAGCGTTCATCGCTTTTTTGATGTAACATTACTCCCTCATTACGCGGTGACGAATTAATGACTCTTTGCATGTTAAAAGTGACTAAATGTGTAAAAAGGCGAATGCCATTTTTTGGTGTAAAAAAGTATATATTCAGTTGCAACATCATGAATTATTTACAGTTCGACATGCGTAAGTTTAACTTTACGTTTGTTTAACTCATTTCACATTTTCATTAAAACCTCATTAATGTCCATTACATCGCCTCTTTAACACATTTCACATCAAGTTCAAGTTCAAATTTATTTTTTTTTTCTCCAGCTCAAACTAATTGATAGCACATACACACAGTGTAGATAGAAGGAAATGTATGTCAGCATTAGAAATCAGAAGAGCAGGGTAAGTGAGACATTTGATTGATAAATGATTTGGAGGGTGGGGACGGGGGACACGTACTTGTATTTCAGCTGAATTTGTTTTTCTTCTTTATAATGTGTGTGTGCGTGCCTGTGTAGAGAAGTATGTGATGGGTGGGGTTGGCTAAATGGAGATAGGTAATAGTAGAGTAATGGTGTGCACGTTAAAAGGGTTAAACAGGAATACGGTTTGTTTTGAAAAAATGCACATTTAATGGTTATTCTATTTTGTACAGGGGGTTTAATAGGCTTAAAGATATGATGAAATTCGTTCGGTTAATTCAAGTACGATTTTTTTTTTTCAGTTTACTGCAGGTTTTTAGGAAATGCTGTGTTCTCAAGGGAGCGTAAGGGAGTTTATGTAATGAAGCAGATATTGATTAATTTGATCAAGTTGATCAAGATATTTTTTTTCTCTAAGAGTTATGCAGAATTTGATATAATTTTTGTATATAGAGTATGCTCTGCATAAAAAAAAAAAGATAGTGATTAAGCAGCACAAGTTTTTGTGTAATGAGGCAGATATGGATCGGTTTGATTGGTTTGACCAAGATAACTTTTTCTGAGAGTCATGCAGAATTTCATGTCATTTCTCTTAATATACATGATATGATTTTTGAAAAAAAAAACAACAACCCAAAATATATTGTACTGTATGTTGGAAAATATATATTTAGCAGCACAAGAGAGAATAATAAAGCTGTTTTTATTTTTTTTTTCATATTAATTTCGTTGTTAACATGGACCTGATATTGAATGAAATAAAGAATATTAGAAAACAAAAAAGTGTGTCTGTGCGTGTGTGTGTGTGTGTGTGTGTGTGTGTGTGTGTGTGTGTGTGTGTGTGTGTGTGTGTGACAGGTAGAATTCTCCACTACGTATGCATTCAATGCAGTCCAAAGGTTAACAGACTAAGGAGCCAGGTTCATTTTAATCACTGTAATTACACAAAAATTCTACTGCAAAAGATTAACTTAATGCCTGTCTCACGAGACGGATTCATGTGCATTGTCAAAACATAAATTTACAAATTTCATCGGCCGAATTCGTTTGGAGGTATATACGGCTTGGCTCAGTCAAATGATTGAAATTTGAAGCCCTTGTCAACGATTATGGGCGATATGAGTACACGTGCATGATGAGTCGCGACATGAGCGACAAGTTTCTTTGTCACATTCAGAAGTCAACATGAATATAGCCTTTTGTTAGGCCTCTTGGCATGGGTTTATATTCCATCACGTTGATTCTGGCTCAACTAATTTGAATGTAATTGATGATGGAAAATGGCGAGCGAGGCTCAGGCGGGTGTAAAACTCACAGCGAGTGGTATCACACACAGGCGCTCCATATATATTGAACCCCTAACCTATAGCCGTTAGTCTCTTTTACGGCGTGCTATTAATATGAAATGCAAACTAAAGCCACCGAGTATTTATTTAAGGATAGAGCTACGCAAGGACATTTATTTCTTCTCTTATTAAATTGGAGATGTAATTTATGTTTATTTTCTTGTGATATCCATTGTACAAAGAATTTCCACAGTGGGCAATAAAGTAATCAATCAATCAATCAATCAATCAATCAATCAGATACAAAACTCATAAAATCCTTTCACATTTTTGTCATGTCTTAGAAATTCGTTCGGACTCCACAAAGGGACACGATTTTCAGCAACCTTTTGCCGACATGACGCTATTTAAAAGATTCACTTAATTGTGCCTATAGATTTTTACTCTTGTTTACAGACTTACATTGAACACAGGTGCAGATCCAGGAATTAAAAAAAAAATGGCGCTACCTCCTGATCTCTTCATTCTTTTCTTTTTATCAGTCTTTTGTTTTAACAACCAAAGAGAGGGATGCGCTTGTCCCCCTCTGGATTCGCCACTGGAACAGGTATGCAATTTTCCTTTACGGTACCGTCTGTAAACGTCTTGCTGCTCGAAATTCTCTCGTCAGTGATCATACCCATTAAAAGAAAAACCCTTTAAAAACCCCATGTTTTATGATTATCTGGAACAAAAGTTGTGAAACCCTCGATTCAGTAACTTACGGAAATACAAGATAGATTTGAAACCGTGATCACTGTTGATTGGGTATTCTGAATCTGAACTTTGGTCACCGCCAGGTCATATCAAGCGGTTACGTGCTGCTTAGATACAGTCCCACACGTTGCATTATTTTGACGTCTATTTGTCAAAACTGCCACTTCTGCTCCGTAGTTGTCAGTCATCAACAAAATCAACAGTTGGTCTGCCAAAATGGAACACATATCCTATCTGATGTGAATGCACAGATGATGGAAGTCTAAGACATGAAGCAGTAAAGAAAATAATATTCGAGAGGTAGGCCCTAGTGTAGTCATATGATTTTTTATTCTTTTTTGTTTTCACCTGTACACACATACACACACACACACACACACACACACTCACACATACACATAAACACACACACACACACACACACACATATATATATATATATATATATATATATATATATATATATATATATATATATATATATATATATCATGTATAACGGTCCATAGGGCGAATATACAACCGAAAACCGAATTTTTCAATGTCTTATCAGTGATCTGGGGTATAGGATTACTCGACAGTAGGACACAGATTTTTGTTTTGTAGAAGTAGAGACCCGTTCTCATTTCTTGTAAACACACTGTACAAACTATTCACTTGTATTATAGCTTTTAAAAGGATGACGCTATAATCGTTTTGAAAGTACACGTCATGGATAAAATGTGTTAATGAAGCATGCTTAATTTCAGCTGAGTTCGGTGATCCCTTCATTGTTTTACTACGCAGTTTCACATCCTGTTTTTCCTCCCGCTCAATGCACAGAGCACGGCTTGATTAAGATGGTGAATAGACCTTTTACTTCAGAGTCTCTTTTCCCGTTACACACTTTTCCAGAGTGTGAACTTTCTTTCCAATATTAAGATAGTTTTGGAGAGTCCATTTGAATTAAGTCATGCACCATTTTAATGTTTACGTCAGCTCTTTTAGAATCTGCCCTTTAACGAAAACCCATGTCTTGCTTCATTTAAATTGTCGGTTTTGTGATGTGGGGTCACATCCTATTTTTCATTATGAATACAACAAGTCACAACTGAATATATTAATGATGGTACACAAATTTCTTTGTAATAAATTGTAGCTTCATTTTGTAATGAATCATTTTTTAATTGCATGATTGAGTGTATTATATTATATTTCACATTTCACCTTCCACGTACTCGAACAATTTTCGCTAAAAAAACGATAATGTATACGGGCCCTAGATACTGGAATGACCTCTCCCCCGAAATAACAAGCTGCTCGTCTTTATATTCCTTTAAACGTAAATTAAAAGAGTTTTTATTGAGTGCATATTTTGCAGACACTGAACAGTCCTAATGTCTTATGTAATACTGTGGTATGTTATTGTCCAATCAAACATTTTGTCAACACGTTGCAGATTCCATTTAGGGTCTTGCCATCGGGCTCTCTGAATTCATCATTAGCAATTCCACATTCTACTTCGTTTCCCTCTCTTCCTCTTTCCCTCTACTCCTCTCTAACCTTCTATGCAGAGCTTGACGGCAGGCACCAAATGGCTTAATAGTTGTATATGTTACTTTTTGTGTCTTACTGATCATATCCTGGTGAAAGTTTTAATGCAGCAATAGTTTATACCAAAGTAGGCTGTATAATAATGATGGCTCGGTCACAGTAAGTTCATATTAATGTATAGTTTGTTTTTCTTCTTCTTTTATTACATAAAATTTGGCAACCTTACATCATCATTCTGGTCTTATCTTCTATCCGTTCTCCGTTTCTTTTTCACTAACACTGATTACTCGGGGCTTACAGCCAAACAAGCTAGCTTTCATGTAGGTCCCGTCATACTTCTCTTTGATCAACCCCATTTCGATTTCGATTTTGACCAGTTATCATTACATGTAATTACTGTGTTATCACCATGTATATTGTTTGTTTTCTGCACATTGTTCACAAGGTAAAAGAACTTGTCTGGTTTCTGTTGTAATGTTCACAAATGAGAAGTATGAAAATAAAATGAATTGAATTGAATGAATTGAATTTGTGATTTAGTTTTGGTATTTTTTTTCAACGTATGATTACATTTGGAAGATTTTCTTTATTGTAATTTCATATCTACATTGTTAAAAATAATGCAGAAATAATATACATAAAATTGAATGAAATAACAAATTGAATAAAAATAGAATTGTCTGTCCGTCCACATTCACAGTAATTGTATATATAATATGAATTAATGTCCATTTCTTTTCTCATTCTTGGAACGTTGTCCTTACTGTTTTTTCCACGTTTCTCTCTGCTTACCTTCCTCTTACCCCCCCCCCCCCGCCGCCCCCCTCTCTCCCTCTCTGTCTGTCTCTGGGGCTTGTTCAATACGAGTGCCTTGTTGATTGTTATTAGCTTTTCAGTTGGTTCCTCACACTGGAACGATTTGTGAAAGACATCTTATTTAACGGATATCACCTTGTTTTTCATTGTGTGTGTGTGTGTTTGTTTGTTTTTTATAATCCAGGCATTATCGTGTCATATAAACGTTAATATGCATAGATGTGTAAAGTAATTGCGCTTGCTCAATTCAACAAATTGGTAATCTCTATCCTAGTCTTGTGATATTGTCACTTGTTGCAAAAATTGTTGTGCGCTACTTGGGAAATGAATGTGAATGTTAATTGAAAAAAATAAAAAATACCGGCACGCCCTCTTGTGGCTTGGTCTCCACGATTGGTTGACAGAGGGCGCCCTTCGAATGGAACGACAGGACACCGGTTGATCTTCTCTAAAATAGTATTAATATTCGTGACTGTTATACCATAATTGTAGGCCAAATGACAATCGAATGAGAGAGTATTGGATCGAAATAAAATGCGCTCACAAAGAGGGAATAATATGAATATGGGACCAGTTTGAGTGGCAAGTAAGAAATATCTTGATTCATAAGAGCATTTCCAACTCAGAGAAGTCCGATATTATGGTTTCAAAGCTGGAAGGGTTACATAACTACCATTCGGTCATGAGCGAGAAATCTTTGATCACATTTTTGTAAAATAAAAAAACTCATTTGCGTTTTATGAGGGGGGGGGGGTGGATGTGGAGTTCTTAAACATTCATGTTTCTACCTTAAAAAACTACTTTACTACACTGTCTTAGATCTTGAAATATGATATAATGATTTCATTGGTCATGTTTTCAAAGGTAATCAATAAAAATTGTTGTCAGATGCAATTATAACGACCAAAATATAAATCAATGATATCTTAAATGAACTTTAGTGTATCAGAGTAGCCTGAAAAGCTCTTCTCTGGGAGACTAAAGACGTCTGCACTGATTCAACAATATAGTTCTATTCAAAGATGTTAATATATTGCATAATCAGTAAAATTGTCTGTCATGAAAACAATCTCAAATATGAAGATAAAGTTGAGAGTGACCGATTTCGGACTATTTTTCGTATATATTTGTGTTCTTTATTATTTGTTCCTTCTCTTCTAAAAACATATCATCTGTTCGTTTAGCTGGATGACCACAGACAATCACTGACTGTCATATGCATACATTTTTATTTGAATGTTTTGTCTTGGACGTTTTGTGAGTTTTAATATCCTTGTTTTCTAATCGAGAGAGAGTCATATTATTCTTCCTTTCACAATGAAGAGTGTAAAATAAACATGTGTAATAATAACCACCCTTTGCCCCAGGTTAAACCCTGAATATGATTGAATACGACAGGTTTGTTTATTTGGTTGGTTGATTACCATACTGCGTTTCTTGACACTCTTTGTCCGTCTTGAACTTATGGAAGAATCACGACGATGTAATAGTAAAGTATGCATATGTTCGTATTATATGTTTTTAATTGTATATATATATATGAAGAGTTTGTTTGCAAAAACCGATAAGTCCATATTTGTCAAATGGAGATATTTGCGATTAAAGGTCAAGAAAAATAAAGAGAATAATAAGAAAATTTTTGCTTCTTTTGACCATAACTTCAAAAATATACCTTTATATGTAGTGACCAATATATCATTTAAAAGGTATTATTTTGTACTTTATGACAAAGATCGTACTTCAAAATTTTCAAAAATGGACTTATCGGTTTTTGCAAACAAACCCTTCATATGTTCGTATATGTTTTAATTGTATATATATATATATATATATATATATATATATATATATATATATATATATATCTGTATGCGTGTAAGGTGCGTTATATGCATAAGGTTCACAAAAAAAGACCATCACTCCTGTTCAAATTTAAGAAGTAGTATTTTCGATAGATTTATTGATTCAAAGTCACTTATGTTACATGACAAACAAGTTACTGTAAGTCTGTGCATTTTCAGTGTTAATAGATACAGTATTATGCCTATGTTTGGTTTTTTTCTTTCAACCAAGATAGTCATGGAAGCGAGTTATACCGCCAAATATCTTGGGGCACGCATAAAGTGCTCTCCACTATTACAGTCACTTTTCCTTACCTTCAAGCGTCAGAATCCCTACATGTTTAAACAATAAGAATAAAATGTGAATACAGCAGTGTTTTAGTACCGAAAGAGCTGATGGACATTAAAGACTCCCGTCTACCGACGGTAGCAGACACACACTTTCACTAGCCCCCTAAAACTCTGCGAATCTGGAGAAGTCGCGCAAAAGGAATTTTTTTTTTTCTCTCGCGGCTCTCTTGGTATATTCTTCCTAAAATCTACGGTAGTATTCACATAGTAGGATCTAAGAACAGTGAGGCGCACAAAACTGCCATGCCAGCGGCTTTCGTAAATATTGCATCAGTACACTTTATCAAGACGAGCTGATCTAACGAAAAGTGCATTATCTCTCATTCAAAAAGCAATAATTCGAAAAGTAAACATAATTATAAGCACACACACACAATAACGATTTAATCCAATGCCAACATGTAACAAAATTCCTCCTATGAGTACTATCCCCTTTCTTTCCTGCAAAAGTGAACATACCGCGCAGATAAATCATAATAACGTACATTAAAAATAATTCCATTCTTCAAATATCCTTTGAAAAAATAAAGGATAACGAATAGTGCATGGTAATTTTTGTAATCCCACCTTTCGTAATTACATCTAGATTTGCTTTGTGAATCCACAGACATTTGAGGGATGAAATAATCTATTGAATCTATTCATCGTAATCTTTATTCTTGATAGTGAGAAGGGAGGGGTGGGGATGGACAGACGGATAGAATAGTTTCCATGGATTCAAAATTACGTTTTTGATTTGTGCATATCTTTATGCACTGACCTTCATTATTTTTCGTTGGGATGAAGGGGGAAAAGGACATCGAATTAAAAGAAGAAGAAGATAAAAAAAAAAAGAAGAAGAAGAAGAAGAAGAAGAAGAAGAAGGGAAAAAAAAAAAGAAAAAGCCACAACAAAGGACTGGGCAATTTCACATTCATCGTAGTTGTATAATGTCACCATCTTTTCAGCCGCACACGATGACTGCCAGTATGCATTCAGCCACCTGTTCAAAATGCTTGAAGATACTAATTCTAGTTGGCGTTATTCCCTTCTTGCGTGCAAGCCGAACATTAGAATTCCCCCATATGCAGCTGTGACCACATGATCGACTCTCGGCACTGTTCAACGCCCTCTATTGGCATTATACGCCATCGCCCTGTACTCTTGCAATCTGAGAGCTCTACGTGCGGTTGGACATGAAGTAATGATGCTGATTGTACAAGACAGCTCTAAGTAGATGGCCGGTCTTCCAAAAAGATTGAGAAGCTGTGAGCTATTCATAGATTTGGTTATCCTACAATCATGCCTTGCCACATTTCATCATATACAAGGTTCAATTCGAATACCCGTATGGCCAGAGAATGTTTCCATAGGTTTAGATATTATACTTCACGCACTTTAACATTTCCAGAAGTAAAGTACTAGTATCTTGTAATGAGATATAGGAGAATCATGTAGATTGAATAAAAAAAGAGAGCATGGTGGTTTCTTTTGAAGAACCAATCGAAAGCAATCTAAACACGATAGCAGCCAATAGATAAATAAAGAGACAAAATTACAAATCAGATGCTCAACCTTGTGCCACCTCACATGGCCCAAAAAGAAGTTTGAATTGAAAGTTATAGTGTGTCGGGCAATGTATGGAGTGTTAGATACATGCCAGCCGTTGGGAAGTAAAAGCTATTCCTTAAAATGAATAGTTTTTATTTTTTGGCTCACTATTTTGTAGTCAGAATCAGATTTGACACTCGATTGGAAATAAGTATGACACGTGTTAAATCTAATGACGAACTTTATAAAGCAATCAAACTTTATAACGACAGGCAACCTGCATTGACGCACGATGGTCCTTTTCGTGAACGAAGTGTGCTATGACAGAGACATATCAACATTCATCCAACTCGTAATTATAAACTTCTTCTAAAACGTAGCAGTTTTTTTTTTTCCCGGACACATCTTCCTTTAATTTGATGGGAAAAAAGAAAAAATGAAATTGCTGCGACTGGCGGAGACGTCATCCCCCTCCCCACCACGAACAAAGTAATACATCTCAAGTTTCAATCACAAGTAGTATACCTTCTACTCACCCCCCCCCCCCCCCAAAAAAAAAAAATGAGTATACGCATTGTATTATTTTCGTATTATGAGACTTTAACAAAGAGTCACATACGAGCCAAAGTACTGAACGTAAATTATCAAGCATGGAAGTCTGCGAGTAAAGAGTACATCTAGGAAAAAAATCATGATATCACGGTAATTATAGCTCACACATTTTTTTTTTTTTAATGATGATGCAGTTTCATCCAAAATGACGCCGATTCTTTAGTTGTTTCGGTAGAATGTACGAAATACTTTCCACATGTTTAACTTATTCAAAGATTTACCCTTTTTTTAGAGATAAATATCTTATGCATTCAGAAAATCAGCTGGAATCCGAGAACAAAATATCAACGTCCAGAAGAAGGGGTGAGTTTAGTCCTTCAGGAATCCCGTCTCGAGAGGTTCTGCGGAATCTGAATTGAGATCTTTCTTGTCCTTTAGGAAGCCTGCGGCTAGCGGCTCCATGGCACCACCGAAGCCTCGCTTTGCAGCCATGAAACCTGAGGCAAGAGGTTCCATGGCACCTTCGTGTAAGTCCCTCTTACCTCCTACAAAACCTGGATTTAGCGGTTCCATACTTCCATGGAACCCTTTCTTGACAAATCCAGAGCTAAGTGGTTCCATGGCGCCGCCAAAGCCTTTCTTGACAAAACCAGAGCTCAGTGGTTCCATAGCGCCACCGAAGCCTTTCTTGACAAAACCTGCGTGTAGAGGTTCCATTGCACCACCGAATCCTTTCTTTACAAACCCTGAACTCAATGGTTCCATTGCGCCGCCGAAGCCTTTCTTGACGAACCCAGAGCTAAGTGGTTCCATTGCTCCACCGAAGCCCTTCTTGATGAAACCAGAGTTTAGTGGTTCCATTGCACCACCAAAGCCCTTCTTGATGAAACCAGAGCTAAGAGGTTCCATTGCACCACCAAAGCCCTTCTTGACGAACCCAGAGCTAAGAGGTTCCATTGCGCCACCGAAGCCTTTCTTGATGAACCCAGAACTTAGTGGTTCCATTGCACCACCGAAGCCCTTCTTGATGAAACCAGAGTTTAATGGTTCCATTGCACCACCAAAGCCCTTCTTGATGAAACCAGAGCTAAGTGGTTCCATTGCACCACCAAAGCCCTTCTTGACGAATCCAGAGCTAAGAGGCTCCATTGCACCGCCGAAACCCTTCTTAATGAAGCCAGAACTTAGCGGTTCCATTGCACCACCGAAGCTCTTTTTGACGAAGCCAGAGCCCAATGGTTCCATTGCTCCTCCGAAACCCTTCTTGACGAAACCGGAGCTTAGAGGTTCCATAGCACCCCCGAATCCTTTCTTGACAAATCCAGAGCTCAGTGGCTCCATTGCTCCGCCGAAACCTTTCTTGAAGAATCCGGCATCGAGTGGTTCCATGGCACCACTAAAATCTTTCTTGGAGTAGAATCCCGCATCGAGAGGTTCCATGGCTCCAAAAGACTTTTTCTCTTCGGTCCTCTTTTTTGAGTAGAAACCAGCATTTAGAGGCTCGAGCGCACCTGACATGAAAGCAAACAAGACAACATGTATTATTCAAATTCATGAAATTCTTCCATCAAGAGGTTTTTATACAACTGACTGACAAATTGCCCCACATCGACGTAAATAAGTACTGACTTGACCAGTGTATTAGTATTAGCCATGATCAAAAATCATAGGCGTACGTACTCGAGCAGGATTCGAACCTACGACCTCCTGATCTCCTGACAGGCGTCATCTCCACTAGCTCAGTAGTCTAGACATAGTATATTGTTCATCGCATAAATCATACATTCCGCTTGCTCGACCATGATTAATGTCTTATTTATATTTTCTTTGTTTTCGTTATTGACCATGTTTATATTAAGCTGACGAACAATGCTTTATGTGCCCGTTTGTATGTATGTATGTGTACGTGTGTATCTAGGTAGCTATGAATCTTCTGTCAGCATACCTAGTAGCTCTCTTTTTTAACAAATACACAATAAAAATTTTACGTTTTACGTTACGTTATCACGCCTGCCATCATTTATTCATTTACAATTAAAGAGACTAATTTGAAAAGTGCAGCTGAAAATCGCACTCTGTCGTCTGACGATTGTCTAAATTCTTTTCTGTCTAAAATGTAGACTTACATGACATGAGCCTACTTTTACATCAAAATGTCGTCACAATGATATCATCTACGTATCAACAAATCACGCAACATCAAAGTTTGTTTACAGGTGTTCTTCGTTTTGTTTTCTTTTGTTTTGTTCCCATACCTTCGTTAAATCTCTTTTTCATGAATCCGGCCCCAAGTGGTTCCATGGGCCCTCCCATGAATCCTTTCTTCTGCCAGGAGTATCGGTTTGGAAGGAAGCCCGTGGCGAGAGGTTCTAAGGCCCCTGTGAAGAGCGTCACGGAAGGGTAAAACGTGTACGCCGATCTGCCTTTCCCGTTCTTCTCCTGGTCGGCGGTGACATCCTCTCGTAGCATAGAAAGCAGCTGTGACAGCTCCCTGTCAGATGGCTGAGCATCTTCTGTCGAGTCATTGTCGGAGTTGTCGGTCTCATTCTCGTCATCATCGACGGGTTCCTTGGTGAGGACTTTCTCGAGTGCATTGATCAGGTTGTCCTCCTCTTGCTCGAGGTCCTACGATGTCAATGAGAAAAGGGAAAATGTTCTATGATCAGTTCAGGCAACTACCCTGTGAAGGATAACGCCGAAATACCCTATAGAGGATAAAACGGGAGAACCGAGCGAGCTCGCCGAACCTGGCTCAGTGCCAAGCGAATCGCCTTCACGTGTAAAGTCTATGGGAACCGACAAAACCGCTTCGACATGCGTGCGTTTAAACACACACGGTGTATTTTGCTCCCCGCGGATTGCGCTCCTTTTCCCTTAGAGTGAAGATTATTAGTCTTTCCTTTCATAGACCCTTTTGCAGGATAATCCGCGGGGAGCAAAATTCACACGCTCTCTGTCATAGCACAACATGTTCGAAAATTTTGTCCACTTAGTCTCATTCAATCCGGTCTGAAATTTTTGTCAGGCTATCGCTGAAACAGAGAAAAACGCGCACACACCGCGTGCCTCCGTGCTGTTAGCCCACGTGGAATGGTTATCGTATTGCTCTCTGGCTCGCGTTGCTTGCCTGGTTGCCGCTGTTCGCTGCTGTAGGTACGAAGGAACCTCACTCATCTCACATTTGATGTAATGTACATGTAATCACAACTGTAAATTTTGGAAATGAATTATGTAGAATGAAATCGATGCTTACATCTTTATAGTATGAACTTCAGGGGACATTAAAAGATGGTATCAACGCAGTTTATCAGAAAAATCAAATGTGAACTGATCACGTCCCTGCGTCGTTAGGAAAGTGCTGTGACATTGAAAAGGCAGTCTCGCTCGGCAGCGTGTCTGCTGTGGAAAGTTACGTAAATTAGTGGGGTTTTCCTCTATACCAGTCAGCTGCCACTGAGACCTTACATTAGCATGGTACAGTCTATCCCTGTGCACTAACTAGGCATAATTATTCAATTCTCTTTTCACCTCCCTGAATTATGGAATATACGCTGCCATGACTGCATCGATAACATTTTATGAAGACTAAGATGGCGTTTTGTGTTATATCTACTTTGGACTGTGAGAGAATCATAACTGAAAATACAGCTGTAGTTCCAGTTGAGGAGATGTGTGATACCATCGTCTTTACAGTTCGGCAAGTGTACCGGCCACGGGCAGGTAGGAGAACGAAATACATTCAGTTGCCAAAACTGGGTTTTGAAATTGCGTTCGATCGTCTATAGAAGATGTTCTTACTCTTATATTATAGATGCGTATATTATACTAATATCCACACTGCAGATGATAGAAGATGTGACTATTAAATACAGATTTAATAATTGATACATCATGAAATGATTTGAAAAGAAAAAAATAGTTATACGTTCTTCTCAAGAAACAAGTCACAACTGTATCTTGATAACATATAAGATACTCGAATTCAACATTTTCTGAATGATGCCAGTTTTCGTTTTGTTTTTGCTTTTGATGTTGTTGACACCCTTGTGTTTGCTGTGGGTGCTTGTGCTTGTGTGCGTACATGAGTGTGGGGGAACTGTGTATTTTGTTTATATCATCCTGCAACGACGTGTACTTAGTGTAGTTTAAATTAGTTTGGATTTGTGCAAATTGTTGCAATCCATCAATAGCGCGAGTTACTTTACAATAATTGGTGGATGTGAAGACTGTGTGTGGTATCTCCCCGGCTGGTATGCGACGCTGCGACTTGTCCGGCCTGCATGTGGGTGTACAGGGCCACCAGGGAGGTGGAACTCTCTTTCCACCTCCCTGGGGCCACCCAGCTCATGGTGAGCGTGCAGCGCTCGCACGAGCCAGCAAAATCCGCAGAATTTCTAGTTATAAATCGGAACGACCGGCAATGAGAATAGAGATAAGGATCGCAACGCTTCGTTGAGCCGCTGAATAGCCCTGAGAGGGTATTTCAGGTTTATCCCTCACAGGGTACTTGCTTGGACTGATGATAGCGAAGTGACAATTACCCGAAGTGACGAAGATACATACTTTACAAAACATTTTAACGTTGTTGTTTTTTTATTGACACGTCTGTGTTTCATGTTACTTTACAACTGACTGATAAATTCAGCTGTGCTTTAGCCGTGTCAGTCACTTTTGATTCCCCTTTTAACCCGTTCCACACCGGAACCTGGTGGCTTGTGTATTAAATCTATGGAGACGTCAAAATTCAGTATGAAACTGGTTGAGGGAACCACTGTAATGAATGAAGCAATCAGGTAATGGAACAATCAGCACAATAAGACAGATGCAGGTAGATTGGAAGGTATTTGATCCAATGCAGAACTCTGGTTTGAAGTTTACTTTCCCTTCGTGGCAAATCGTTGGAGTTTGTCACAGGTCAACAAAACGCTAGACAGCAGATGGAGGCGGGAGTGTAATTTGGGATGTCCCACGGAAAAAAAAAATCCCCGAGGTAATAGATCGCTCCAGTTTATCACTGGAGAAAAACACGATAATGAGTCGAAATGGGAAGGGAAATTAGAATCACACCTTCCTGGATAGCAGAAAGCGGGAGATAGAAAGCCACCAGGCTCAGGGTAACGAATGACAAACTGATTTGTTTAATGGAAACACGGAATGAAGAAGAGATAAAACAGCGTGAGAGATAAATAATTGATAGCGCAGCAAGATGACCAGGTTTGTCCCCTGTTTTTTTTTTTCTTGATGACAGCAATGTCACTAAAAAAATTAGGTGGGGGGAGGGGGAAACAAGGAAGTCTAAAGAAAACCAATGACACTCTGCGCAATGGGGCTTCGTTGATGAGCCATGATAATGTTTGTTATTCATAGAATTTGGATTATGACGTATATCCGTTTAATTGAAGAGGGAGATATCCATCTGTCTGTCTCTTCTATGCATAATAACATTTATACACATCTCTCTATCTCTTTCTCTCTCTCTCTCCCTCCCCCGTCTTCTGTCTGTACTGTATTCTTTCTACAACGTATCTACGACAAGTCGCCTATTTACTGAATGGTTTCCAACATTGCTCATATCACTCACTCATTCATTCATTCATTCATTCATTCATTCATTCATTCATTCATTCATTCATTCATTCATTGACTCATTCATTAATTCATTCTTTTGTTCATTCATTCATTCATTCATTCATTCATTCATCCATTCATTTACATTCATTTATTCATTCATTCATTTTCATTCATAATTCCAAACAATATACATGTATATTACACCCGACAAAATAACAGTACATTCTATGTAACATGATATCATACACAAATATATTTTGTCTTGTAGTAGACTGGAAATGGAAATTGAGGAGCTGCTAAAAAGCAAACTTGAAACGTATAACCTATGATGCAGTCCCCTGAACTACAAAATAATACATCGATACACAACTTACAACTTACAACGGAAGTAAACATACAGCGATCATTTATAGTCAATGCAATAGTCACCAGTGCCATTGGAATTTCGATATCGCATTTGTTTCGATGATCTTTCTCTCTTTCTGTTCCCTCCCCTTTGTCTAAGTTCTTACACTCTTTAATGAACACACTTCTTGTGAATATTAGGTCCAATAAATGAGTTGCTATGGTGTTCAGATTGTTTTATCAACACTTTTTTGTTTCTGTTTTTTTTTTTTACTTTGCTGTGGCTGCTCATTAAACTCACAGTCAACACACATCAACGCACAAGCACAACTGAAGTGTTAATATCGTTTGCAGAGAAACCTTGAAGTGCTTCCAATTCAACAAAATTTGACGCGTTTACTTATTCAATTTCAAGAGTCACGTCCGTCTTCCAAACGGTTCCAAACGCTCTGACTGAAACCACTCCCCGAGATGACTTACTGATTTGTTTTTATTTTCATAAAGAATTTTCAATTTTCTTCCTACCCATGAACACAACAATTATTTCGCCATGCAGAAGATTGCGTAGCTGCGCATGAAATAATGAAATTAAACTATTCACAGGATGGTGTTTTGTGCCGCGATACACTATTGGGAAGAATGCCAACTCTGCCATCATTATGATACAATAAAGCACAAACGAACGTTTACATAACTATGCAGGTACAGGAATCAATCTAAACGTCGCTAATCATTTGGGTATTTCAGTGACTTTACCACGATGAAGAAGCATGACATTTTTTTTTTTTTTTTTTGCTTGTGTCATCCAAGTGGTGGAAAATTGCACTCATAGTGAGAAGATAGGAACAGACAGAACTGCGGTGATTTATACTCTAAATCTAGGCCAGATGAGTAGTTTGAAATAGTTCGGTATCCCCGCGGTATATTTCACCCCGGGGACTTTTTCCGTTTCGTTGCAGTGTCTCCAAGCATAGCTTCAAGTTATACGTTGGTTACTGACTGCGTGGAAGATTTCAGTTTCGGGTTCAGATTGGGATTCAGTGATGTGTGTCGTGGGTGTCGCGAGCATCAGTGATCTCCAGTTCGTGCGGTTAGTATATAAATAGATAAAATCTTATGATTATTCCGTACTGGTTAATAGGGAAGTGTCACACTTTCCAGTTTTGCTCTCTGCAAAAGAAGCATTGTGTTCAGGTCGAGCATCAAAATGTTAACAGCTGCAACGGCATGCCAATTCATCTCCATTGGTGACACTCGAATGTTCACTACATTCTATAAAGAAAAAACAAACAAACAACGGTTCAACTTTACGAATGTCACACTGGAAAAAAGTTTCTAGTGCAACTTTTCAGACTAGTGTTACAATTATAGCACCTTTAAAGATGCAAAGTTGAACACATCATTTCTTAGAGCGTAGAGATGGATTAAAATTATGACAGACAAGATTAATGCAAGGGTTGCATAATAAAATTTAAATTATTATGACAGAGATAAAGATAGATGATAGATAGCTAGATAAATATAAATATAAATATATATATATATAGAGAGAGAGAGAGAGAGAGAGAGAGAGAGAGAGCGCGAGAGAGAGATATTGATAGATAGATAGATAGACAAATTGATAGATAGATAGATAAATAAATATATAGATACATAGATAGATAGATAGATAGATGGATAGATAGATGAATAAGTATAGATACATTGATAGATACAAAGATAGGCAGACAGAGAGAGGGGGAGAGAAAGAGAGTATAAAGGTGCTTGTTTTACGATATCATGACTATTCCTAGAAGATTGCTCTTTACTAACGAATAGTTTTGAGAAGTTTTTCGCGCGTTTTTTGGTTGTTGTCGATTTGAGAAAGAGTACCAGACCTTCTCTCGATCTCTTCTTGAGCGAGAAGCTGACAGTGAGAGCGATAGTTGACCGCCGCGTCCCTCCGCCGGCATAGCCCGGGGCGGATGTCGGCGTCGGTGATGGCGATCATAATGTTGCTCTTCTCCAAAGAGCACGAAAGCGGTAAATCCTCCACGACGGACACACTGAGAAACGAGGTAAAGTGGCGGAACCGAATCTCGGAGAGGAAGCGAAAAACGATTTGATTTCACCGAAACACTGAAATAGTGTCTGTCACCTTCCTTACCGATCACCCCGTCGTTTTCCACATAAACTGAAGAAGATTTTCCTACTCCTCTTCTTCGATTAATCCCACCTACTCTGTTTGCCCAACGTTATGCACTTTTCTTCAAGCAACGTCGAAGTTGAAACCACGTTGAAACGATCAGCTTTTGAATTCAACTCTGTAGAAAATATCTACACCCATTGGATATTACAACATGTAGACAGGAATGTGACAAGCTCAATCTTGTAAAGTGGGGGGGGGGGGGTGATGACTTATGAGTGAAGTGCATTTGGTATCTCGTTTGGATCCAGCAATGTCGCACACCAAATGAACTGTACGTGTGATCGCAGACATATTGAGAATAATCATCAGGAATATCTTAATATTCCTATCATGGGCTATAAATGCATGTTGGATGATATTACTCCTTCTCCTCCATTTCCTGTGGCTGATGTCACCGATATCAATTTAAAGTTTCAAAAATTTCTTGCTTTATTTTCGATATTGACAGACCTTCTCTCTATCTATTTATCAAAAGTCAACTAACACCATGTTGTAGATTTGCTCTTAAATCATTTTGCCCCCCCCCCCCAAAAAAAAGGTCGTTTCCCTAGCATGACTACATTGACATTCTTACTACCGCAACTGACTGTATTGTTGCTACAATTACATAATTTGCATTTTCGCTTTCTCAAATAATGCAAATAATAATTCAGCCAAGAAAAGATATCTTTCTCTAAAACTTTATGATCTAACAATAACCTTCTCAGCTTGTTTTTGACTGAACAAATGGCTTGCGCTTACCCACAAAAAAACACAAACTTGTTTATGTATTATAAAATCATGCACAAATATATAGTATATATCAAGAATACAATGAAGACCCCCCTCTTCTCTCTCTCTCTCTCTCTCTCTCTCCCCTCTCTCTCTCTCTCTCAAAGAAAAGACAAAGAAGAAGCCTATGTTTGCTATTCTCTCAGTAGTTTTGTAAGAACAGATTTTTTTTTTTTTTTTATGTGCCGGCTTTTTTTTTTCCGCGCTGCGTGCAAGGAAAAAAAAAGAATCTCATAGTAATGAACCTTTTTACAAAATCGTAACATTTACTTCTCAAAGTGCATTCTCGCAAAGGAGAGTCTAACAGTGCAGCGAAAAGAGTATAGACAGGTGATGTTCTTATCCTTTCTGTCGAGAGAACAATCCTATAAGGTCTGGTGACC
Organism: Diadema setosum; assembly: GCA_033980235.1. Lineage (NCBI taxonomy): Eukaryota > Metazoa > Echinodermata > Echinoidea > Diadematoida > Diadematidae > Diadema > Diadema setosum. Next base: position 32,535,591 of record CM067077.1, on the reverse strand, counting down.
TGCAACTCTGCTGAAAAAAACAACCCGAGAATGAATGCCAAGGGAAAAAGATGAATGGGACGAATATGATAATTATTTTGCCTGCGGCATGATAAAAAAATGCTTGGTAATGCAGACGGTGTTAAAATACTGAAAGCGCATTTTCTTTTTTTCGAAGTAAAGTGCAATTTATCATTGAGAGAAATTCTTCAGATCAATGTAAATTTCTCCTTCATATCTAAATTGAATCTCATTTCGTTTGTTGTCTTAGGTGTTAGAAGGAGCACATTCATTCGTTTCGTCAGCTAAGAAATGGTTTCAAAGTCAAAGTGTCCAAACACAGAAAAAGAATCCGCTATTTTCATTCTATTTTTTAAAGTGAGGTCGCCATCAAATAGAGCAAAAATTCCAACGTTACTGCATAACAATGAAAACCCACATTTGAGATATTTACAATCAAACCTATTAAAAAAACAAATAAATTAGTAAGAAAATATGGACTGTCTTTCATCAAAACTTCAAGGCTATTCCTTGTTATACAACAGATCTGGTATCATTGGAAATGTTTCATTTTGCCTTATCTGCTTCTATTTTGCGTTATCTGGCATAAGTTCGATGATTACGTAGTGTTCGTGGGGTTTTCAAAATAGATGCTTTCAATACAAGTTATATAAAGTTCTATAACTTACATTACACCCTTGTCAGCTTGAACAAGGTAAAATAAGTGAACAGCGTCAGGTTGATATGTTGCTAAGATTTAATATATTAAATGAATTCTGTTGTAAACATACGCCAAAAATCACAACTAGCCAGCACGTAACCTTCCAAGTTCAATTTGTTCATTTCGATGCAAGGCGGTGCACCGCGGTTGTTAAATAGTAGTCAGACCTATTTGAAACGTTGTTTTCCTGAAGAAAGAAAAAAAAAGGCTGCCGTATCAGCATGGATCAAACTAATATCTTTTCAACTGCATTCCTTTGCAGAGAATGCATCAGCCGAAGGCAAAATCATCGTGCTACATCAAAACATGGTTATAACACACTGGAAACATCGGATTCTACACTTGTGGTTGTCTGTTTTATGATGAATGATGCGTGGGACCGAGAAAAAAAAGACATTAGATTCGTCGTGACTGACATTTCAAAATGGTGTCGAATATTGTTCTCCGCCACGGGGCACGAAGGAGCGATAACATCGCTCAAGTTTTGGGGGGATTGGCCCATACAGAATAATTTGTCAAATTTGTCAGACTCCGAATCGATCATGTCATTCACAACATGCATGTTTAAATCACTATAAATGTTTAGAAGAATTAGAAAAATCTCATACTGATGATGAACGACCTCACGAAGAACAAGGAGAAGAGGAGAACGAGGAGGAGGAGGACGAGAAGGAGGACGATGAGGACGAAGAAGAAGTAAAGGAGATGGAGGAGCAGGAGAGGAAGAACAAGAAGAAGAAGAAGGAGGAGGAGGAGAAAAAAGAAGAGGAAATGAAGAAAAGGAGGAGACGGAGAAGGAGCTCCACGCGGTCACTCTAGCTGCAAGCAATTTATTTCAAATAGGGAAAGTTTAATGAATAACTTCGATTGGACAACAATGCAATAGAGCAATTCTTCGAAAAGACATTCTTTGGCACTTATACATGCATTGTTATCTTTACACTTTTCATTTATACTCTTTATTGTGGTCATTATCATTGTTACTACATTTGTAATTACGTGTTTTTTAAACTACTATTACAAGCAATATTAGATCATTGTGTTAAAAATGCTGTCATTTTTTTATTTTTATGTATGTTATTTATTATTATATCATTATTATTAGAGCCAAATTGCAGTAACACCATTCACGCCAGGCGCCAAATTAGTGCAGATGCATAATTATAAACTAAAAATTCCCACCCATTGTGCATCGGTTTTTGTTTAGGTACAACGTATCGAGTACTTGATACCCGGAGGATGTATGTTTCGAAATATTAAGATAAATGATAATCATAACGTGATAAAGATGCCTCCTTAAACCACAATACTGGATCACAAGATGCCAACCATGTGAGATAATATGTAAATAGAGAAGACGTCTCCCCACTGTCCTTGGAGTGAACGCATCTCCAAATAATACATAAAAGCCTCTAATGTGATACAAAAACGTAGAAACCCCTTCCAGCTACAGTTAACCCTCCTGAACCGCCATCTAAAAAAATGCCGTTTACATTACATTCAAAACGTTTGCCAAGGGCGATGAGAGACTTAAATTATCGCACGCGCGTGCTTTGGTTTACAATCTGAAATAGATATCTGTGCAGTGTTCGTAACACAACGGTGCAATGGTCAATAAATTATCTGTAAGTGAACACGTAGGTTTTCGGGAATGGGGATGGATGGCTGGTATCGCTTTTCGATGGGAACTCAACTCTCCTTGGTTAGAGCAGACGAGAACGATCATCGTCGTAACAAAAGGCTCAAACAACCAAGCTAACGAAGAACAATACTGACCAACAGACAACTTCCGCTGAAACAACGAGCAAGCATTGTAGCCAATATAACTTCTCGTTTATTTCCCTTTTCTACTCAATTACCAGCCATCTCTGCGAATGCAACTTGAATACATACAGTTGAGTGGTCACTAGATGTGCTAGATGTGATTACTATCTTCAGACTGCGAAGAAAGCCAATTATAATGCATTAAAACAATATCATAAAAGGTTCAAAGAGAAAAAGATAGACAGATAGATAGATATATAGATAGATAGATAAATAGATAGATAAATAAATAAATAAATACGGAGAGAGGAAAAGGAGAAGAGCAGGAAAGTATTGAAATTGAATTCAATACTGATTTCCTTTGAGATTCATAAATTCAAATCGTTAACTGCAAGATCATATCCTCGCTTCATCGATGTCTAAAATATCGCACCTATCAAACATATGTTTGTCAGTATGATATTCCTGAAAAAGGAAGAAAATCGTGGGACATTAAAGGTCCAGTTTACCTTTGGGAGCAGTGATTTCAAAAATGTTCAAGATATCACATTTGATGCATATGTGTAGGTCTGTTGTATCATAAAACATCCTACCATATGAAATATTTGCAATAAAACCTAAAATATAAGGAGATATCAGGGTTTTTCTCAGTAAACCGTAACTGTATACGGTTTAGTCTGGAAACATTTTTATTATAACTATTGTTCACATTTTGTGTATTTAACAACACTTAACATCGATTATACGGATTCAAATTTTGACAGTGGTTGTTTCTATCCCTAACCCACATTTTAGAACTATTTTAAAGCACTCATGCTTTCATCTGCAAATGGTAAATTATGCCTTTAAGGACCTACACGCATCCCATACCTTTTGCTCTTTTCTATCCCCTATTTTCTTTTATTGGAACATAAAGAATGCTACACTACACTCTTTGTTTAGTTTTTCTTCCTTCCCAGCATACACAGCTTGAACTACCATGACTCCTTGGTATAAAAGTTCAAACGTAATTGGGCCAGCTTCATACACTTAAGAATGATGTTTGATCTTGAAAAATGGACGTGCCAAGGATGACGCATAGAGGGGTTCATTGCTCCCCGGATGATGAGGGCTTTAATGTCCTTCCAACCAGTCTGGCATGGAGTTCGTATTCGTATTCTTATCCCCAGTTATACGGTGAGGTTGTAAACATACATTCATCAGTGTCCAACCTATCATGGTCATTTGTCTGGCTATTTCATTAATCAAAGTCAACAATGCTTGCAGTCGCACGATCACTTTTCGGAGAAAGATTTTGCTCTCTCGCTCACAGTCAATTAGTAACGTTGTTCTTTTTGTTTTAATATATTTAACCTCATTTGTTGTTTTCATTCCTGCTGTGGCTTGTTTTATAATTATTGTTAACAATGTCAGTATCGTGATTGATATTATCGTTATAAAAATTACTGTTGATATCATTTTATCAATTTTAATGTGTATTAATAATAATAATAATAATAATAGTAACAATAGCAATAAAATCATTGTTATTATCATTATCATTGATATTATTATTACTATTATTATTGTTATCATCATAATCACCATCATCATCATCACCATTATCATTATTGTCATTACTTGCTTTGCTGTAATTTACTTGGCAACCATCCCAAGAAGAAAATACTCGAAGAAGGGAGATTCATGTCATTGCCTGTCGTGGTTGGGCCTGACATGGATAGCTCCATGGTCCTTACTTTCATTGTTCATCATCACCTAGTTGGTGATGCTGCTGGTTTTTTCTTCTCCCCTGTCTATTTTGTCTATACTTTCCAAGATCGTACCTGCTCGGCTGCAGATGCGTGAGCGAAATGACATTAAGATTATGTATTCACCAGGCAACACAGCCGGCAAAATCTAATCAACACTCATTGTGTGTGTGGTGGGGGGGGGGGGGGGGAGGGAGTAAGATTTACGATTATCTAAAGCCTCGTAACTTTCTAACACTTTAACGGAAAGGAAACCCGACTCCCCTTCCCCCCCCCAAAAAAAAAAAAAAAATGAACGGTGAGCCACAACAAATTTGTGTAATTTAAAAAAATATGTATATTTCCAGTGATTTCAGACACTCCTTATGTGTGTCTTAAAGATTTCGGCTTTCCTTCCAGAGTCATCTTTCTCCCTGTTCTATCCATCTACCAGTCTATTTCTCTATACCTTTCCTTCTTCATTTCTCTCTTCCGATCCATCTACACCTACACAATGTATTGTTTCATATCTTCCTTAGACGGGTCGACATTAATAGCTCCCCCTGCACACAGCATCAAGTCTATCTCTCCCCCTACCCCCCCCCCCTCCCTCCCCCCCCCCCCTTCCCCCACCTCCTCGCTCCGTTTCTGGAAGAGACTTAAAAAAAAACGACATTAAAGACTCGGTAGCGTGGGGATACCATGGAGTGGTAGATCTGGTCCTGCTCGGATACATTCGAGAATCCCTGCAACGAATTGTGTACAGTTTTATCTCTGATCTCTAATACTAGATGTATAAAGTGCACACAAAGCCGATGAGTCTCGATTGGGGTCGACATTAACCGATGATCACACGCTTCGATGCACATTATTCGCTGACCACCACGACGGACGCTATGTCGTGGTTTTCGAATATACCCCGGTGGGCAGCGAATGAAGAGTGAGACAATGGGGCCACCTATGCATCCCCGCGTTACCATGGTTACCGGAGGTCTTTCAAAGTAGGATGACACGCAGTATAGGACCAATAAGGACAGACACTTCATCGAAGAGACGAGAGAGAGAGAGAGAGAGAGCGAGAAAGAGAGAGAGGGATCGAGATGATGAGAGATAGAGAGCGGAAGACGTTGATGGAGAGGATGAGTTTGGGAATATTCAATTTTTCAACACCTGTAGAGATCATGGCCGTAAGAATCGCATTGACAGCTCTACTAAAATACGTCGTTTTGTTGGAGAGCGGAGGCTAGAATCCGCCAAGTGCAATTATGCAGTAGACATCACGTAGATATGCAAGCGAGCGAGAAATGCCCGCGACAGCTCATGCACTCTTTATACATGGCACTTATACTGTAACGACGACGACATACAAGAGAATGACACACAGTACGAGTTAGTGTGTGATATGAAAATGAAATTAATAGATGGACTTACAGATAACCGAGTTGGGAGAGAAAGACAGAGAGAGAAAGAGACAGACAGACAGACAAAATGATGGGAAGCTTGGAGAGATTGAAAGGTAGTTCATTTTCAAATTTATGTTCAGATCATATCTCCAGAATTTCAAAAGAAGGACTTTAAGCCTTTGATTGACAGCTGCATTAGAGTGATTAGATAAAAAGAAGCGCAGCAGGAACGCGGTAAAACCAAACTGGAAATAGGACGAAATTGTCCGACAAAGATACTTTGTGAGTGAAATAAGAGATAAGGCGAGAGAAAAATGATTTAGCTCGGGCGTCCAATGACAACAACAACCACAGAATCGAAGCGAAGCTAATAATCAGGGGGTATTTTCGGCCAATCCGGTCTGCAGGGATTTTCGTATATTTATGGCGCGATTCTGCTGTTGAAAGAAAATGCAATACAAAGCGTGTTGGATCATTCATTTTCCCTTCAAGCAGAGATTTCGGACTCAAATAAATCAATTATGATGCGATAATGAGCGAGAAACTTTGTGGCTGAATGAAAAAAAAAAAACCACCTTATCACCGTGAAAGGTTTGAGATTATTTAAACAGCGTCAGAAACGCACATACCAAACGGAGATGTGACAAATATCCAGCTAAAAAGGGACAAAATGACTACCAAAAAAAAAGAAAATCAGTGATATAATGAATAGATGGAAATAGTACAAAATTAGCTATACCATACATGAGCTGCAAATAAATGGGCATAGATTATGAAGTGGATATTAAAAAAAGAAGAAATGAATAAAAGAGATTGCCAGGCAAAGCTACAGCCTAATCCTAATAAATATGTGAGGAAAAATACTGTACATAGAAAGATATACTGAGCGCTTGAACCCCTTAATTGCAAAATGACATCCTTTGAGAAAAAAAAAAGATACCACGGCTATTAGTCATCGAAGAGGAGTCAACGCCTTTTTCAAATTTGGTGATTTGGTGCTATAATACCACGTGCGAGCAAGGTTTAGTTGTGATTCCATACGTTTTGGCTAGAAACGAATTGAAAAAGATGATCCCTCACCTACATAGCTTTCACCTTTTCGTCAGCCTTAAGTCAATGCAAATTAAGTGGTCCTACTTATCCCGACGAAGATTTTAACGCCCTTTTGAAATTCAATGTACCATAAAGACGAGTTCAGCAAATGTGTATCATGGCGTTTTGATACTAGGTCGCGGACTGAACGGTGTAGAAATAGTAGCTTTAATCATCGTCACTTACATAAATCAAGATCAAAACAAGATTTAAAAAATTATAGAATTAAATTCAAAGGAACCACGTGACAAAGAAAAAGAAAAACCACAGCGGCAATCGTGGCATGGCGTGGCATGAAAAGGTGATTGTGGTCGTTCATATCATTCTAGACTTCTCGTGATTCCTAAAAGCCGTTGTTATTGTCACTGTATCCCATGCTTTCTCAGCACGCAGTCATTTACAATTCAAGAGTTTATAGCATGGGGACACGTACTCATCCTTCTACATAGGTCTCCAATTCCAGTAAGTTGAAGTGTATTTTTTCACACCTATATATGTATCTCACTAATGCTCCGTCTCCGTCATATTTATGCATAATGTGCACATACCATGGGGTACACAAATATACAAACATACACGCACATTCACGCACACACACACGCCCGCACGCACACACACACAAACACACAACATACACCGGTGTGTAATACATTGAATACATTGCATTAGTTGCCATTTCCTCCGATGCACTCGATCGCACACGAAATGCTTCAGAAATTGATTTGCAGGATTGGGGGTCCTCATCTCCGCGCTGACCTATCTATTCGATGAAAATATTCCATTTTCGTCTGTCGTAATAATATAAGTCTGAGGAGGTATTAAAGCCATTGGCAACCCCTATCCTTTACCCCCCCCCCCCCCCCCCACACACACACACACACTCACGCACATCACCACAACCACCACACATTTTTCAAGTATGGGAAATGGCACACGTAATGCTCTGATGCGCATATTGAGCACTTTCACACACTTGATTGGTTTTTAGGCGCTAAGCTCACACTTCGCTGCAACGTCTCATATCCCATTTTTTTTTATTCTTCTCCTTTTTCATCTTCATTTCGTTCTCAGTTAGAACTGCACTGTGCACCAAATTGGCAGGAAGGTATACCTGCGCTGCCAGTATGAATTTACCCGTGTCATGCGGCTTACATTAATTCAATTTCTACCAATATTGCCCTTCTATACGAAATTTCATTTAATAACTTGATTTAGTTAGAAAAAAAAGGAAAAGGGGAAACATAAATAGAATATAAATATAACCAATTATACAAGCCGTGATTTCTTGTCTTTAACTATCAAGAAAAACCACGCTTATTTTCAATTATATTGTGAATGTACCAAAAGCCTTTTTTTATGGTTTCCTCATAGTAAAGTGAAACTGATCGTGAAATAATTGTTGCTACCTATATGCATGCAAGAAAACTGTATAAAACAAAAACAAAATCAAAAACAGCATTATGACTCATGTTACCAAGTGTTTGTTTCAATGTGTATAATCTTCTCAGTCATTGTCAACGGAATATGTCACTGAAAACTTTGTGATGTTAACCATTTAATTCCAAACCGTTTTCCTCCAGTTGTTGGATTCATCCCCCCCCCCCCCACCACTCCCAATAAAGAATGCCTTATTATCTTTATTTGCGGCAATGCAATTCTGTTCATCAAGATCTGGTTTCGAGTGAGTGACGAAATTTGTCTCCCAGTAAATTACAAGGGAATCAACGCAAGTAGTGTCGCATTATTGCCATTTGCCGGTCCGTTGATACTGAGTTCATAATCACGGTGAGTGAATTTACTTATGGAATGCATTTTTTTTTTGGTTTTTTTTGTTTGTTTTTTTGCACGTTGACTGCAAGAGCCTTTGGGGATCAAAAATAATTACAGTGTAATTTAAGATCTCGTCACTGGAGGAGTAATGCGTCGAAGTGATTTGCATTCAAATATCAGAACGAGAAAATGTCTCCATTTGATTGTTGCCTTTTTAAAACATGAATAGAATGTATGCGTTTGAATTTGTGTTAAAGGGGCTGTACAGTACTGGTTGAGGTAGGGATTCATGTTTTGAACATTCCTAGGTGAGATAATGAAAAGCCTTCTATGAAATATGAAAGAGCATGTAATTTTAAGAAGGATTCAACGTTTATTTGATGAAAATTGGTTTTCAAATGGCTGAGATATCCAAAAAAGTGCTAATAATAAAAGGCGACATGCCCCAACTTTATTAGTATCTCTTTGTTTCACCTTGTTTTTGGATATCTCAGCCATTTCAAAACCAATTTTCATCGAATAAACTTTTGATACCCCTTAGAACTGCATGCTCTTTGACATCTCATAGAGTGATTTCTGAATATCTCACAAAATGTTAAAAGCTAAATCTTCACCTCGACCAGAACTAACCCGTGCACTAGTAATACGTGATTTCGAATCACGTATTGCTTTTTTTCTTCCCTCCCTCCCTCTCTTTCTCTCTCTCTCTCATCAATCTAGTTGTCCTTACAATTTACAAAGTGTGTTTACATTACGACATGGAATTGATTTCAGTTAAATTATCTGAAATACCATACTTCTTCGAGCGTCATAATGCTGAACGCACCTGCAGCGCTCCCCCATACATTCAACTTTGTGAAAATGCGATAGGAGGGCGTGGCAAATGGAGAAGGGTGGGGTCATAGTTTCAATTTGATACAGTTTGTCTCTAACGATCGTTTACAAAAACATAGTCTATTACCTGCGTAAACTGACGTAACAGATGAACCAGAACGAATAAAGTTTTAGGTTAGTGGCTGTAATTACATGCTGTGGCCATGGCCTTCAACCTGTTGGTGACCACTATGACTTGACCGTTGGCCAGTCGACAAAGACGTCGCGCGCTCAGTGATTAATCACTGCGCTGCACCGGCTTTTGTGATTGGCTATTACACGTCATGTGACCCCAATACAGCATGAATGGCAGACCCATAGCATGGAAATACCAACCTATCAGAATGAAGATGACTTGGACTGATTTCGGATACCAGGGAGTTCACCAAGGAGTTCACAGGAACTCCACACTAAAGGGAGTACCCCATGGGGATTTTTTCCTGACCTGGCCGAATGCGCATACCATCACCGACCTTTATATATACTGCTATACTACTCCTAATACTACTACTACTACTACTACTACTACTACTACTACTACTACTACTACTACTACTACTACTATTACTATTTCTACTTAAAAGGTCTAAGTTTTTACGCCAATTGCTTGAGTTGTCCACTGACACTATATCAATACTGCTTTTAAATGAACGACTACTAAGTATCTTTTTATTTTATTTGTTGATGATCATTCATTTTCATCTCGCGGTCAAACAATGTGTAGTCAAGATCATTAAATTGTAATTATTTCTTTACATCATGTTGTGTATAATAAAAAAAAATGAAAAAGAGTTGATTTGAAATGCATGACTTGTCTCGTGGATAAATGCATGCATTTAAGTATGTACGTATAATCTCTCCCTGTATCACTAGCTCACAGTGTTGTTCGTGACAACGTTACGCGCAATATAGAATGCCTAACAAGCATAATCTTATTTGCCAGTTTCTTTTCAATGCAAACTTGTGCGTCTCTATCCACGAATGAAAACAGTAATACAGTGTGTCATTTTGTTTTTAGTTTCCCATTCATTCATTTTCCAAAAAACTATATCTCCCTACCGGTCGATAAACACGTGTTTGCGCACCACACTTGTCTTGACTCGGCCGGCGACAAAATGCCAAAAATGGCCTGGAAAGCGTAACGACTTTTATGCAACCGTCCATTTAGGGTGATTTACACTTCCCTTGATTCGACAGAACGCTTTGTTTAGGCGGGGTGTACGGCAAAACGTTCTGTCGAGCCGACTGGCGACAGTGTTTCATCTCTTCCTCTCTCTCTCTCTCTCTCTGATGAATGTGAAAAAAAGAGGGACCGAATCATACTAAATCCCTAAAACTTTCCTCCCTCGTATCAATGTGCTATTTGGTAGTTGGAACGACTAAAAATGATTCCCAAGCGATTACCAGGTTTTGATTATCTCTACACAGCCACGCGGGAGATGTTAATAGGTACTTCAGTGAGCGTACACTACTATAAGTGTGTGATTATGTGTGTGAGTGGGGGGGGGGGGGGAGGTACGAGGTTGGTATTGATTTTTTTTTTGTCTCCTTCCTCTTCTCTCTTGTTCTGATGCACGCATTTTCTGAATGTGCATTTTTTCGTGTTTTTTTATGCTTTTCGGCATTTTCCGACTACTCTCATATAATATGCGCAATATTCTATAGAAATCTAAATATCTAAGATTGTATTAAACATCAAGAAAGAGAGAGAGAGAGAGAGAGATGGGGAGTAACGAAGAGAGAATAAGACACTCTGCTAAAAAAAAAAGATATCCATTGTTTGTATACGCTAATGTTTTTGACATAATATTATGACGAAGTTTGGCAGAGAAGTTCATAGTAACGGAATTTTCTTTCATCAAAAAATAACAGATCATAATTTGGGGAAGCTCACGAGGGTGATCTATATTTCCATTGAGATATTCCGTTGAAAAGTTTTAAACTGTGTGTCAAGAGAAGCATTTGGCACACGTCCAGCGTTTTTTAAGTTCGTGTTTAATATTTGCATAACACGTTATATCTCGCTGGCGTAAAAAAAAAGAAAACGTGTGTTGATTGATGCTTCGTTTCTTAATAGCGAATTCCAATACGTATAATTTGACAACATGACATGCCCTTTTTGCCTTAAAAATGGGACAGGACATTCATTCCACTCTTTCAATTATTCTTGCGATTCCTGAGCTCGCTTTCAAAAAAAAAAATGTGACATTTTATTTTCCGCACCTTTCTTCAACCATTACATTTGAAATTTGCCGCACGCGCACATTTTGATTTCCATTAAAAGCACACCCATTACCGTGAAGATGAATTCCCGTTTTGGCAATGCTCTGGGTTTTTTTCTCTCCCTTTTACTTTGTCCTTTCCTTGTTTTATGTCCACCAGGTTCTAAATCCATGCCCTTTTTATTCCAGGATTGCGATGCATTTATTCAAACATTTCCTCGTCTTCGACAAAGCTGAACAAACTTGTATATATTTACCCTAATGTATGCCATCGTCGTAAATTTGTTCGTGTTTAAGATTACCATCTGCGAGCAGCATGCGACAAGGTAAACGCGCATCCCAGCGGCCCCCTATAAAAAACATAATGCATAGAAGAATGATTCACAATGATCATTCAACTCAAATACAAAAAGTTGGTTGCTGTCACAGAATGGGGACAGGTGCTTCAAACTATAACGCGCTCCCTTTTATCACACCCGTCGTAAAAAAAAAAAGAAAAAAAAAGATGTTGATGATGATGAACGAAAATAAACCATAAATATTTCTTTTTCTTTTCCGCTTACTCTCATGACAGACATCAAGACAAAGAACGATAAATCATCGGAACTGCAAAGAATAAACATTTCCTGAAGGGACGATTGTTTATCGTGAATATTAGGGAATAAATCAAAAGACATGTTCAAACATGGAAACTAGTTCCTCTGATCCAAACGGGCTTAAATTATTCCAACCTCGTGTATTTGCCAATTGCAATGGGAATATTACGATGACGTCAACATTCCACTGAGCGGAAGCATTCGTTATATAAAAAGAAACAGTGATCGGATATCTTGGCAAAGCAGACACAAGTCATCACTTTTGGCATAAAAACACAGTTTTAGCCCATTGCTGTTGTACCGAAATTAGAAAAAAAAACCTTTGTCCTTCCCATCCTTTGTACTTCTTTGTCTTACGCTCGTCAGGCTCAAAATCCATTCTGTAATAATCTTTTTAGCATAGTTTAACCAGACTGATTTTGGTTTATCTCTCTTCTTTCTCTCCGAAATGAAATGTAAATGCACGGTGTCGGCATATGAACGAGTATGAAAAAAAAAAAGACAACAACAATATTACCAACAACAACAACGAATCGAGTCCCATTTTTCCTCTCGTAGTAGACTAGGATGCTCTTTATTGATGACTAGAAAAAAAAAAACAATATAAACTTTGGATTTGATTTTGTTTTTAGTTTTGACATACAGCGTATAAGGAACAGCACTGGAAATTAAATAGATCAATCTTGTCTTACAGGAACTAGAGTTTCAGTAATGAAACACGTCAGATTTGGTTGATTGATGTTGATGGCGTGTCTATGAAACATCACCAATCACCGGAAGAATGTTGGAAAACGCACTTCTTTTTGTGATAACACCTCAAACTTTTATGAAAGATTTGTCTCCTCCATGCTGGATATCATAACATAGAGATGTCATCTTTGGTTTAGTAGAAATATTGTAATCTAGAAGTGTCATCCACATTTGGCGCTACATTTAATTACTTCTGTCTCCAATTATTTCAGTTTCGTGTAAACAATAAGGTAGCCACAAATAGCTGAATACGCCTGCTGACGTAAGCTCCTGATTTGAAAGTATCATCGATTTCATTATTTGTTCATGTATATTCTGCAAATCTCGTTTGTAAAGTTTTCAATTTTGTCAGTTCAAACCAACAAGAAATAAAAAGAGTAAAGCGCCAATAGTGTGTTTAATATACACGATACACACATCTACTTTTGATACGTTCAATTACATTTGCTCCTGCGGTAATTGCTCCTATGCAATATTTGCAAGCTGAGCCAGACATATACCCACAAACACAACCCTAACCTTTATCTTAATCCTCACATTACACTAAACCTCAAACCCTATCACAATCCTAACCCTAACCATGAGTCCTTGAAGAAAACAAAACCGGAGCAATTGTCGCGGGAGCAAAATGTCACCGTTTTTATCACGTCACAGATTTACTAAAACCTTTTCTACTGTCATGACTGTAAGGCATGGACTTTGCATATCGTGTACAGCACTATATGCGGCTTTTCCATACCAATAACGGGCACTCTAATCACACAAAGAGATGAAGTGACGCATTAACGCTCAACAGAAATATGATCAGAATCATTTGCAACGCATTTTGTTGAATGCGATATCATTACCAATATACCCAGTGTAAAAAAAAAAGAATAAATAAAGAGTAGACATTACAACTTTTGAAGGCGGTCATGGATCTCTTATCTAATTTTTGTAAAATCAACCTTTTATTTTATTGAAGACATCCAAGTAAAGTCATTTCTGACAAGGCCTAGGCGTCGTTGATTGATGCACCTCTCTTGTTGGAAAATATAGATGCACTCTGCTTCCTCATGCTCAGAATAAAATTAGTGATCGAGAATTCCGTCAATAGGAAAAAGATAGTACATGATCGATAACTCCCATTTTGACGAAAAGAAAGAAAGGAAAGAGCTTTCCGCTAGATTCTTACCTTATTTTATTTCCAGACAATGTTTTTGTTCAGTATTCAAATCCTTCTCTAATACCCTACAGCTTCACTTTAGATATCAATGCCACTTGCCACGTCACAAATCTAAAATTAATGATAGTGGCACCATTATAGTTCAAACGGTTTCAATAACTATTTTTAAAAGTATCTTTCAAGAGTCTCCAGTTCACGCACTAGCGCACAAACATAAGTCATCACTTTTGGCATAAAAACAGAGTTGTTAGCCCACTGCTGTTGTACCGAAATTAGAAAAAAAAAAACGTTGTTCTTCCCATCCTTTGTACTTCTTTGTCTTACTCTCGTCAGGCTCAAATTCATTCTTTAATAATTTTTTTTAGCATAGTTCAACCAGACTGATTTTGGTTTGTCCCTCTTCTTTCTCTCCGAAATGAAATGTAAATGCAAGGTGTCGGCATATGAACGAGTATGGAAAAAAAAAGCAACAACAATATTACCAACAACAACAACAACGAATCGAATCCCATTTTTGCTCTCGTAGTAGGATATGATCGATAACTCCCATTTTGATGAAAAGAAAGAAAGGAAAGAGCTTTCCGCTAGATTCTTACCTTATTTTATTTCCAGACAATGTTTTTGTTCAGTATTCAAATCCCTCTCTAATACCCTACAGCTTCACTTTAGACACATTGTTAGATATCAGTGCCACTTGCCACGTCACAAATCTAAAATTAATGATAGTGGCACCATTATAGTTCAAACGGTTTCAATAACTATTTTTAAAAGTATCTTTCAAGACTCTCCAGTTGTCGCACTAGCGCACAAACATAAAAAAATAAAATAAAAACAAACACGAGACATCTATCTGAGGCTCACCTTCCTTGGAAAGGAAAGAAAACATTTCTATCTAATGATTTTTTTTTTTGCATGTGTGAGATCATTCTTGTCAACGAAAGAGGAAGCTAAATATAAAAAAGGGATAAAACGCTTTTCAAGCTATAGTGTCTCAAAGTTACAATTGTGATTTGTTTATGGCAATTGGTAAATGGAGATTGTTTGTCCAACAAGCTTATGAAGCATAGACAATTTTTCTCTTCCCGAGGTCGGTAATTGATATTACAATGTGATTTATAAAAGCGCACGATGTAATTCGAAACAAGGCTGCGTATGAAATAAAGCAGCAAAAGTAAGGGCAGAAGAGATAGATCACAATGTTTTCGTTCCAGGCACCCGGCTCTCCCGCGATGGAAGCTGATCACCAGGGATAGAACTGGACAGAAGGAAATCAAATACGTAGACCAATGAAACGTATCTTTGTCTCCAATATCTTTCACTCTGTTTTGTCTTCCTTCTTCGTATTTCTCTCTATTCATCTCTTCTTTATTATCATTCTCTCTCTAATTTCTCTCTCGCCCTTTCTTTATCTATTCCTATCTATAGGTAATAATTCGCTTCCATCCGTTTGTAATTTGTCTTGACTGTGGAAAACGATTATGACAAAACATTCCGACTTTCAGTATTGTCCTTCTGTCTTTATTTTCTCTTACTTTTCTCAAGTTATAATTATTGCAAGAGCCAGTGTTTGGATTTTTTTTTCTCCAACAAACATAAGAACTCCAGATTTCGCTTTGACGAGAGCGTGACACTTCTGTCGGGTATTTAATCCGCCATATTAGTCTTGCAGTCACGATGAATTTGTTCCGGACGCGAGCAGAAATTCAATCTTTCACGCCCAAAGGAGACGCCTGCGTGCAGTGTCCTGCCAATTAGAGTAATTGGCGTAAAAAGAAACCCCGAGCATTCGCCAGTCATATCACCTACACCCATCTCTGTTTGAAACATTGCCTATGTTCTCCTTAGACCCTCCTAAACCTTTACCACAAATGCGCTTGGGGCAAGCGAACGACTATGCATAGCCCCCGTGAATTAGAAAAGAAAGTGAAAATGAAAAAAGAAAGAAAACACTCACACATTTCGATATTGTAAACGTTTCACTGGGTCTCAGTCTGTATAGTGTGTCGATGGGGGTGGTGGGGGGAGGGGGAGGGGTTTGTGAAAGTTTGAAAAGCACCTGTAATTTGAGTAAATGGGAGATGAATTTACATTCATTGAAATATTGTTTTAAACTTTCCGAATCATGTCATGACGCAAAACCCGACAAAGTCACGAAATGTGATGGGTCGCAATTGAAATAGATTATTTTCAAAGAAGAGTATAATCTTTGTCTTCCTTCGAACTTTTTTACTCAGTGGGGGTAATTTTGCTCCAGTTCATCGGTTAAATACAACATCAGCAAAACTTCATCCTGTAGTTTTAAATATTCAGAGAGGTCAATTGTGACATTATTGTAAGGTGTACTTTCCCATCATGCTCATGCTGGCTTTATTAGAATGCGATGTAGTAGAATAAAACAACCAGAAAGGTATATGTTTCGTTAAAACGTTGACCTAAAACAAGAAGGATTTTACACGTTTCGCATAACTCCCCTCCCTTTCTCCAAAGTACCATTGGTACTGCGTCATTTATGAAAGTCAGATTCAAAGTTGTGTGGAGTTGCCGTTTACGATTTTGGAGGGGTAATAATCGTAAGACTGATTGCACACTTCCTCCACCCCCTGCCCCTCCTCTCTACCCCCCCCCCCCCCCTCCCTTCCTCCCTCCTTCTTCTTCTCGAGAATATCACGGATCTTTTTTTCGGAATTCATTCGCCAATGATATTTCTTTCATTTTTATTGTATTATAACCATAATAATAGTAATTATTATAATAATAATAATCACCATAATAACTATTACAATTGTTATTATTATTAATGTCATTATTATTATCATTATTATTATTACTATTGATATTATCATCATTACTATTCTTATCATTATTATCATTTTTATTATTATTATTATTGTTATTATTATCATAATTATTAATATTATTAGGATGGCACTGAAATTTTCTTGTTCCTTAGCAAATACCATTCCACCTGTTTTCTGATGAGAGGTGCATGCTTCTCATTTTCCCGCCCACCCCTATTACCAGATGTGAATGAATATTTAACGCAGATCTTTGGAAGATGTGAACATGCCGTATGCTGGAGGTACCAGTCCGAGGGTTCTGCTCATTCAGCGTAAAGGTTTTGTTGACATCTGTCCACTTTATACAAGGTCAGATCTTACTACGATATATGCCAGCTTGTGTACTATGTGCAAACACACGCACGCACACACACGACACCCCCCCCACAAACACACACACGCACACACACACACACACACACACACACACACACACACACACACACACACATCACGCACGCTGCGCAGTGTACTTTCACGATATCTCTCTGTCTGTATGTGTTTCTTTTTTTCTATTATCTCTCAGTCATTCATGGACATTATCTCCCAGTTTCGGTACCTCTTCGTCATTCTTTATGTCTGTCCGTGTGTTTCCGAGTCTGTCTGTCTTCGTCTGTCTGTCTGTCTTTCTCTCTCTCTCTCTCTCTCTCTCTCTCGCTCACTTTGTATAACTATTTTGTTCACTCAATCGTTTCCGAACATCTTATATGATATTAATGTCATATTTTTTTTTCGTTTACTTTGTTTCATTGCTGTTTTGGGTTTTTTGTTTCGTCTTTTGTTTCTTTTTTCTAAGTGCAGCCAGGGCTACTGAACCTTGCTGAGTGACTATATCATAGTTATCAAAGGAAGAAAATAGTATATCGTGATTATCTGTTTGATGATGTGAGCCTCTGGTTTAAATGCGATTGCACTTCTATGATGGAATACAGAAGACCCCCTTGAGGTATAGTAAAGACTCGTTTACATCCACCGTGATCTATGTCCGCGCGAGTACATTGTCATCATGGGTATGTCATCACAAATTGACGTATTTCCAGTAGTGGTCAAATCATTACAGGTACCGTTTTATTTCATTCATTTGTTTGGGATTTATTTCAGATTGGATGTTACATCCAACAACCAATGAAGCATTGAATCTTTATCACTCATCAAAATCAACCTTTATAACAAGAGCATGTTCTCAACACAACCATTTCAAACCAATAATCGCACAGTGTGTTGCTGTGGGTCACGTTTGATGAGGTGGAAAATGTAAACTGCTGCGCACCGGCATAGACTGGTTTTTATGTTTTGTTTCTTGTTTAACCTGTCTCGAGAATCTCATACTAACTAATGTGTTGTACAGTCTCCTCGATCCGGCTGCACTTTAAGTTTGACTTCCAGTCTGTTTATAGGTGTTGGCACCACATTCCATCAAATTTGAAGCTGCGTGTGTTTGACACCTGAACGAGGCTAAAATTTCACGAAGATCATGCACAGCGAAATGACAACTTCTTTAAAAGTTGGAATGAAAATGGAATGAAATCATATTTTTGTTCATTTTTTTTTCACTTCCCCAGGTTTTGTTTCCAACTTAATCCCAATTCAATTTCACCTCATATTCTATTTAACCCAGAGGCTTTAAAGGAACGTATACAAAAGGATGCACACTCACAGTCCTCCCCCTCCCCTACACACATACACATACACTCTGAAAATGAAATTGTAAATCATTTTTTTGAATGTCGTTACTCCTAAAAACTTTTCTTAAATGTTAAATCTAATACTCAAAACGTTTAATTAAATGCTCAAATTGTTGAAATGCCATTTCAGGAATAGAAAACACGACATTTTGAGTGTCAAGTTTAACAGGCCTGGATAAGAAAAAAAATATCTATGGGGTTTAATAAGATAATTCAGAAGAACGGACATCAAAAAGATGATATATTGTAGCACGCAGATCTGTCAGGTAGAGAACGTGTGAAAAGATCACAGGTCACGTACAGCTGCAAGAAACCGGCCAAAACTATAACAACGACAAGGCATGACAAATGAAAAATAAGGACTTCAAAAGTACAAAACCAGTTAGAAAATCACATGGAAATATTTGAAGACAAATCAGAAAAGTTTCACAAATGAAAAGGCAAACATCACATTGCCCGGAGACATTGTTAATGAAAAAAGCAAAATAGTACTAGTCGGGTAGAGAGTAAGCACGTATTTTTGACACTTGTAACATTGTCGTATGTTGCAACTATTCTGCCCCCATATGACGGGGGAATGAAAAAGGGGAATATCTATAAAGCGAAATGGAGATGTGGGGGGGGGGGGGGGTTTAAGGTAAAAACTCCCTGTGGAAGAGTGATGCTTGTGATAACACGTGCATTTATCCGGAAATGATGCTAGGTGTGATTGACGTATTCTACGTGGCATACATGCTCGAGAATATACAGCCGAAGGTGTATTGCATATTCTGAGAGAGGGGGCGACAGATAAATAGATAGAGAAAGAGAGAAAGCAAGAGAGAGAGAGAGAGAGGGGGGGGGGGGATACGGAAGAAAGCTTTATGCCCAATTACAATCTCGATATTAATGCTTTGGACGTCGTCGCATTCCCACGTACTTATTTTTCAATAACCCCACTCATCCTTTCGAGGGCTCTGCCTAAGCCATGGTGGGAGAAAAAAAAGGTGGAAGATTAAAATGTCGCAATAACTATGTTCACGGCTATTGGAACGTGTAAGGCTTATTCAATTCCGTGCAGTTTGTTGCTTGATTAGCAGCACGAATTCAGATGTTCTTTGCTTTAATTGAACTCTCCGTGAACTCCAATTGCGTTTGATTAGAAGACGTTAACTAGAGGTGTTTAATTTCTTTTCCAACACAAGAACAGGAATGACACGATGAATAGTAATGCGGTGTGCAGCAGTTGTGATGAGCAGCAATCAGCCTGTGTTAGGCAAATGTGGATTAGCTTGATGTGCACGTAAGAATTTTAATGTATCTTATAAATAACAAATAAAGAACATAATGCAGACACACATTGGCGAAAAAGCTAACCTGCTAAACATGAAAAGAAGCTTTAGAAGGAGCCGTGTCATTCCATCACCTTAAAGTGCAGTTTTGCTCTATCTGATGATTGACTTTAAATGCTTAAAAACGGCACTTTGTCCATAATTTGCGATAAACCTTTTCAATTCCATCCCAAGTCTATAAAGTCTAAAATCAAATAAAAAGAAAGATAGAAACTGTGTAAAAATGGGACATAAGATATCAAATGAGTTGTGGAATTTTGAGACTGTACATGCTTGCGATAATAAGAAAGTGGTTACATTTTTGTGTAAATTAGATTCAGTGGTGATGTCACAAATCTGATTATTGACCAAACACGTTGTTACTTTCTTTCCCCTTTTGTGTTACCATTCCCCACAGTGATGACGTCACAAAATTGTAGCTGCGATAATTTATAGACAGCAAACGTGATCTTTCCATGACAAAAGTACCCATCATGAGCCATGGTGGTCCATGATTTCTTTTATCATGGCTATTACTAAAAACTGATCAATTCAGTGCTTAGTTACGTCGATGTAGGGCAATTTGTCAATCAGTTGCAATGAAAACAACTCAACGGAAGAATTTCATGGATTTGAAAAACATGATCTTTTTAAAAACAGTTTAGCTTGTACTTTTAAACTTATTTTATCCTAAATTCATGCAGTTGATAAAATCCGATTAAAAAACAATCACAAACTTCTCATGTGCAACGAGCGACTTCACCATCATCATTCTCGTAATAAAGATTACGTTACATTTCCTTACAATTCATGCATTCATTTCAAGATTTAAAAACGCATAAAGAAGTAAAAAGTGATTATGATAAAGGCAACATCTGTGTCAAACGAATCTGTTCTCCCCTTTTCTGTGTTTGTTCAATTGGGGCATCATCTCTGATCTAGGTTAGCCTACATCCCGAGGTGAAATAAAGCTGACCCCTTGACCTCGTCTATAATTAATATGGCTCTGGCTTCCATGACGTCTATTCCAAAGAAAAAAAAAAGCGGCAGGTGCCTCGTCAAAGTTTAATGGCGGTCTTTGACCAAAGCAACATTTCTTAGTTGTTTTCAGAAGACTGCTTTAAGTAGAACAAAGTGCTTTTAAGAGTTGGGCAGCACAATAACCTTAACAGGAAAAGTGCTTCGTGTCAATTAGGCGTACATAGTTAAATTCTATTCTTTCAGGCTTTATCTGACAAAGATGGGGACAATTGCAGAAAATTGAATAGTGAATCCTTTTTCTTTCTCCTGCTTTCCACAGTCCTAATGTCATGGTATAGCCAAGGGGGTTATTCAGTTCAGGACCACTGTCCGATAATGGAAACTCAATTGCAAATGGGTGAACCTTCAGAAGATCGTCTAAGAATTAAAAAAACAACAACAACAAAATGTTCAGACAATGCAGTGACGAGGGCGGATCTATGACTGTCATGTTTGCGAGTTACATAACAGTCGTAAGGGCGCGACGCACATTTCGCACATTTTTTTTTTTTTTTTTTTTTTGCGAGCGGTTAACTTCGGTCGTAAATCGGGACGCAGTGCCTGTCTGGTGATCAGGAGGAATGGCTAGGGAGACAAACGAGACAGACGAGTGGTGATGGAGATGGACGAATCGATAACCGTCGAGTGTTTAATCATCATAACCGGGCCGGTGGAATCTTTCTAGTAGTAGAGACTTATTAATTACGCCTCATACTCCAGACGCAAGGTGGGGTTGAAGAGGATAAATATCAAGAGAGACAGACAAGCCAGACAGGCAGGAAGAAAGAGAAGAGAATAATAGCAAAAACCTAAACATTACCTTTCCTAAAAACGAAAAAGCAACACAAAAGCGTGGGGTAACTAATATCACAGACATCATCACAGTTCTAAACGTCCAAAAAATTAAGCAGGTGGCGTGACATATTTGCAGTTGGGACCTCGGATATCAGTATACGTGGAAGAAAAAAAAAGAGTTCATATAACTTAGGAAATATCGATTTCGTCTCTTTTAGAATAGAAGCAGAGTAAACTTACCAGACGTCCACCAAGCTACAGACTTTTTGTTTTCATTGTTATCGAAGTTTTGCCTTTGATTATTCTATTTTAATGCTTGAAAGTGTGTATCACTCTAATGCATTTTTCTTGCATCGTTACATTTGATCATATATGTATGCGCATGTGTGTGTCGGGAGAGACTATGCGTGCATCATAACAAATATAACCATAATGATGATATTACGCATTTGTCAGCGCTGTGCAACATCGGAGGTTTTCTTCTTTGTTTTCTTTCTTCATCTTCTTCTTCTCCTCCTTCTTTTCATTCCACTTCCTTTCATTTTATCAAATTTCCAACAAACGTACAAAGTACAGAATGACACACACACACACACACACACACACACACACACACACATATATATATATATATATATATATATATATATATATATATATATATATATATACATATATATCTTGGAATTTTCCACGTGTTGGACTTCGAATGTTGTAATTATTAGAAGAAAGAGTCTCAAGTACGCCATGGATCCAACGATTACAAAAAAAAAAAAAAAATGTAATCGTTGGATCCATGGCGTACTTGAGACTCTTTCTTCTTTTATATATATATATATATATATATATATATATATATATATATATATATATATACATGCGAAATCAATTAAGCTATTTTTTACGACAAGAAGAACCTAGCTTAAGGGATTGCAATCATGATTATATAGGCGAACTTTAACGGAAGTGTATCAAGGAAAGTTAGGTTTTGTCGATTAATCTTCTTCTTTTTCTTCCTTCATTCTTCTTCTCTTTCATATCTGTCAAAATACAGGACACAACTACACGTAGATGAATAAAAGCGCAAAAAGTTTGTTGTGTGTTGTTGTTGGTTGTTGTTATTTTTTTGCCTGCAGTATCGCAACGGTTGTGCGCTTTTCCTCAACGGTATATTTCTTATCGTGGTCATTGACATTGAAAGACACGTAAACAATCATAACTAAAGACAGCAGTCAATATGCGCTCTGTCTCTTTGGAAGATTATTAGAATAACACGGTTCAGAGTGAATCAAAGATAACAGGTTTGGGTGGACAAATAGTGCGTGAGCATACAAGAAGATGACCAAACGCATATACGATTTTAGCCATCCCGACCGATAACAGTCGCCGACAATCAGAATTGCGATACTCCCGTGAAAATTGTTCGGTTGCTGCGTTACGGTTGCCCGGCAACCAGCCGTTCGCCCAGAATGTAGAAAATATGTGAGACATAAGACATCATGTGAGTTTCATCAGAGATTAGATTGAACATTCTGACAAGACAGTGAGCACAAAATAAATTGATTAACATATTAGATTACGTTCATGACCACTTTAATGAAATTAGGGATATCAACGGTAGGAGATAATTCAGCTTTTTAACCGAACCACAGAAATAAGAACAAACTCAATCTAGACAATTAGAGGGAATCTCTGATTTCCATTTCATTTTAGTCTAACCAGATTTATATCACTTCAACATATTCACAAGTTAAAATATGAAAAAATTGACATGGACGGATAGTCTCCTAAGACAAAACGAACTATTATATTACACCCAACAGATAATTAGATAGCTCACACTATCATACTGTAATGTCATGCCTTTAGACAAAGTGTGGTATCACTTAATAGGGGGTATAAATTAAACTCGCAATTTGAACTGTTTCTTTGTTTGTTTGTCTTTGTCTTTTACTGTTCTGTATGTTCAAGGAGACGAGCCGTCAAGATCAGCCCCAAACAGAAAGAATTCAATCGAGTTCAAAACCTGATGGCAACAACTTCATGATATTGCTGTCATGCGGTCAAGGCATAGCAAGCGAATAATAAAGGGATCTGCGGGTCGTACCGAGAAAAGAAATTCGACGATTGTTTTTCCCTCTGGCCAAGAAATGTAATTAATTAAAGGCCGTTCAGGGAACTGTTTCCCCCTTGATCCCCTAACGAGGCAGAAACGGCCCATCATGTTTGCCCTACCGGCGGACTCTCGGCTCCCAAGTGGCCTGCACTCGCGTGGCGGAGCGATCGCCAGGCATGCGTTGCAAAAGGGCAGTGACGCTTTGGAAGAGAAGCGAACGAGTGTTGCCCCCAGTTTAGTCGTAGCTCTCAGTCAAGTTTCTGATTAACGTTGTTTTTTCTGTATTGTAATCATTAATTTATCTTATAATTTCTGTATGTATTTATATTTTATATGTGTGTTTGTCTCTCTGTGTGTGAGTTCGGTGCAAGAGGGTAAGCCTTATTTAAGGGGGGTCAGTGATCGTTTTGAAATGTCATTATTTCAATTCCCTTTGACAGCTGTTATGACCTTCTTGCCCTACTGGTATTTAATATTTTCAAAACTCGACGATAACAGAAAGACAACTACAGACCTATTCGATTTTAAAACACTTTTTAACTCTGTCGGCTGGAGACTTCCAACATAAGAAGAAAAGATGACTCAATGGGTTATTTATAGTAAATTAGATGCATCAATATGTCAGTGCATGAAATCGACTATTTATACATAAAGCATGCTGAAACCCCCAGCTATGGCTGCAATAGACACATATAAAAAAAAAAAAAAACCTCGAACTGAGCCGCCTTATAGGAAAATGTAATTCTATGTTTATGATGTGTGTATAGTATAGTAACAATATACATCGTAGTGGCAATATACATGATACACGAAATACAATGGAGGTAAAAGACATTTTCTTTGCCATGTTGTCGTGTGCATTTCTTTTCCTCCAAGTATGTGTCATAATAGGATTATTTTGTTATAGTCAATAAGCCAAAGAGACGGAGGAGGTGTGAGTAGCATCAGTTTCAGTATATTGATATACAGAATGTACAATTGAAAATCTACCGACAGATAAAAAAACAACAACAACGGTTGCGTTAGACAGGTGACCGGTGACAGGTGCGTTAGACATGGTTTTTAACAAAGCCTTTTCTCTCGGGGGATCTGTCAGTAGACACAATATAAGACAGGTCTTTTTTTTTTTTTTTTTTTACAGACGATCGTCGTGCATGGCGGGAAAATTATTTACAGACTTAGATGATTTGCATTGTGATCGTCGTCTCTTCCTTCGTCCTGCGTCCTACCACTCACCCGACAGGTGATTACTTGACAAAAGGCCACCGCTAATTTTGTGCCCCAATTCTCAGATGAGACTGATGACAATCAGTGATTGAATAACAAAAAATAAAACAAGTGCATGGATCTACTCCATGATGACAAGGGGATAAAAATACATTTGCTTTTCTCGTACCTACTGTTCAAATGACTTTCAGAATTGATTGATAATTATGATGCAGCATTTATGAATGTACGTAGGATCCCTCTACATTTTAGATGCAAATGTAATGTGCATGTGAAGGATGCGTATGCATCACTTTGTGAAAGAAGTGGAGAATAAATTTCTCTTTAGTTTTCTATCATTTAGTTTTTAACAATGCCTCGTGTACAATATATCCACGTAAGCTTGGTTTAACTGATCTCTTTACATTGAATCCACAGAGAAATCGACTAGATTTATAGTCATCCGAAACTGATGAAGGTAATGTAATATTGCAAAGGTAAATGTAATTTGATGAAGGTAATGAATGTAGGTTAAATTAATGCTGGTCAAATATACTTAAATGTCATCTGGACTTGACAAAACAAAGACTTAAGATCGGTGGTAATGTTTACTTTAAGTATTTGATTATCAAACCCTTTTGATTTCTTACGACTCATTGCAGAACGTTGTTTTCGACTTTTCTGAATGTTGCCCGTTATAAATAATACTCAGTCAAAAATATTTATTCCTTGCAAGAGACAATAATATTATTGCTCCGATCATTATACTGGTATGAAGTGCAACCGTCCTTACAACAATGGAACTCTGTCCCCACGAGACAACCCGTTGCCATGGTGACGGGATTGCCTGACTGTAATCACAAGAAAGACATGGTATACTTCATCCCGGAGGATTCAAGACGTCAAAATGAATGCGCTGTTTGTATGGTGATTTATTTATTTTTCTTATTTGTGAAACACTGCTGCAGCTGCCTGCTTTCTTTCACATCGAAACTCACCACACACACACAAAGAACTTTCTCAAAAGATAATTAATACACATTAATTCTCCAGAGAAGTATTCGGGAGCCCTTGTCTGCTGAACAAAACAACTAGGGAAAGGTATCCTTTCTTTTTTTTTTTCTTTTTTGTTGAGTCGTTTTTTTAATGACTTGAATTCCATAGTTCTTAAGTTTCACTTTAAATCGATGGCAAAATATTATGGGGCAGCTGAGATTGCCCAGCGGTAATTGAAGCAGTGTTGCGTGAATTCCCAGTGGAGATCATGATTTTCATGGCGAGCGGGAAGGACAAAATAAGATATGAGCTATAGCCATTCTCGTTCATCCAGCAGCAGTTGTCTGTAGTTTTGTTTGAAATCTGCGAGTCCAGATTAGATTGAATCGCTTATCACAAGCAATCCCACGACATGAAAGAAGTATTGATATCAGTCGCAATCTGGCAAACAAGTGCGAGACGGGCAGAGAAAGAGAGTGGAGGATATATATTATGGATAGATAGATAGATAGATAGATAAATAGATAGATAGATAGATAGATAGATAGATAGACAGACAGATAGATAGATAGATAAGAGATAGATAAATAGATAGATAAATAGATAATATATAGATAGATAGATAGATAGATAGATAGATAGATAGATAGATAGATAGATAGATAGATAGATAGATAGATAGATTAAGAGAGAGATGGAGAGAG
Source organism: Diadema setosum (assembly GCA_033980235.1). Taxonomy (NCBI): domain Eukaryota; kingdom Metazoa; phylum Echinodermata; class Echinoidea; order Diadematoida; family Diadematidae; genus Diadema; species Diadema setosum. The sequence goes on along the minus strand of CM067077.1, from coordinate 32,508,860 downwards.
AGAGAGAGAGACCCATTAAAAAGGACGGGAAATTGTTGATACAAGTTTGTGATCTACTTTTATATATTGATAAAAAAAAAAGAAACTACATTATATCAGAAATTGACATAATATGGTTATGTAGATTGAGTGATGCCTATTCCACGTCACTTGAAGAAATTCAAGGAAACCCATAAAAATGAAAAGATAAACATCAACTTTCAATAATGTTTTATGTATAGTATATTGAATTGAATTTCTGAAACGCACCGGTCTTATATACAAAATTATTTGTTTCCTTTATATTTCCAAATGTTTTGCTCTTTGCTATTTGCAATGACAAATATGAAGTAATAAAGATTGAGGTTTGCATTTTACGTTTTAATAATGAAAGGTACTGACGAGATTGTTTTGGCAGATCTGAGTTAAGTTGAGCTGCGTTTCTTTCGATATTTCTTTCTTTTGACCTCCCTTTCTTCGCCATTTCAAATACAGTCACGTAAAAGAGAGCGATATCGAACAGAAACGCGCTAGATGTATATCATACATCTTTATTTTGTCCGATTTCGCATCGGCAGGTTGTCGAGTTTGGCGCCACGAAAAGTGACAATTACAGAGGGAAGTAATGGCGTGATTGATGTCACCTAGCTCGAAAACACGCCAGCTTGTACCCAACATTTCATTCCACACACGCCCCCTTGGATACAACGGGGGATGAGAGAGGCTGTATGAATCGAAAGCTCCACACCATCCTCCCCCTCCATCCACCCCATTAGATCTTTCTTCATGGGTTATTCATGTCACCTCCTGTTCGTCCGAGAGTATCAACGCGGAATGGGTGGTCGAAAGAATTAAGCTGGACACGTTGCCTTTCTGAGGAGTAAACGAGGAGAATAATGTCGCTAAAGTTTTTCAGACGGACTTCAGCATCCTGATGCAAAAAAAAAGTGTCTCCTTAACACGGTTTCGCCCTGCCGAGTATTGAATTAAATCATATCCGTGATGGACAGCCAATATGATAAAGTGGATTTTGTCCATCACTGTCGATGGAGGACATAATATTGTCATATTTAGGTTAGATTTAGTGATGCCGCCTGCTGGGCACTTGGTGATTTGTTTTTGAGCGCATGGCTGGGAAAAAAAACACAATGTAGACTCGAAATTGTCCTTTTTTATATTGTTGTTGTTGAGCTGAAAGTTTCTGTCTGGAAGCACGTTAATGTGATACTAATATTGGATTATCGCGGACATTATCCTAACGCAAAAGTAGAGCACCAAACACATCTCACTGGTGGCGACACTGACTGGGATAAAAGTTAGGACATAATTCTTCAGCGTTTCTTCAAAGAAGTAAGCTCTAAAATCTGTACTTGTTTAGAGCCGCTCTCTCATGCGGTTGCTTGAATGTAATGACGTCAAATTGAAACATTAGCTCTGAGTGTGTTCGATGAGCAACACAAGAAAACTTTCGTTGCTTCCAGGATTGAGAGTGAAAACGGCGGGTTAACTTTTGCTCCTGTAACTTATCACTTTTTATCTCTTATTCACTCCATCTATACTCTCTTCGTAGTCTCTTTCTATATTTTTCTTCATATTTTTCTCTTGTATCCTTTGTCTTTTTTCCTCTCTATTTTTATATATTTCCAGCATTTTGTTTACCGCTCAATCAAATGTGACATAAGAATTGCAAAGCGTCCTTAATACTTTGTCGATTTGATAGTTTGTATTATGCGAAGAGGAAAAAAGAGGCATGGAAAATAATTCTAAGCGCAATATATCTCACCATTTGGAATCAGTTTTCCTAGTGGTCACTTTAAACCTAAATGTATGCATTGGACGTGTATATTAGCGACTTAAAGTCGAACCAAGCCCTCTCATGTCAAGTATGTGGTTCAGTTTCTTCTTGTATTGTTGGGTATGGATACGTTTTATCAATTGGAACCGCTTCGAGACTAGGCCTTCATGATCGAAGAGGACACCAGATATTTTGGTGGGCTAACTGGGCAAGCGAAACTGCTTCGGGCACACTAGTCTGGTGCTAGAATATCAGGATGAAGGTACGAGTCAAGGCTTTTATTCTTTTAGTTTTGTCATATTTCACTTTCTGTTTGTTTGTTTGTTTGTTTTTTTGTATTAAAACATTTCATGGTTGTCAGTGTGGGCGGGACCATTGACGTCAATTGAAGATAAAAGTTTGTATAATTTATATTTGCTGTATTTGTTTGTTTTCCTGATTTTTCTTTCACCTTTCTCTCTTTCTCTGTGACTTTCTTTTCTCTCTTTCTCTTTTTATTTGCAATCTCGAGTTTTTAAATGGTAATTCAATGATATTACGCATAATCATTTAAGACTGAATAACAAAAAGAACTGATGTCGATATATTATTTTCTTTTCCTTTTCGCGGTTAGTGAGGAGGAAACGATGCCTTTAATTGCTATTTGTTGTTTGTTGTTGATTTAATGACTTTTGCTTCACTTTGCACATGCCACCATTCCATTTTGCCCATTGTATCTCGCTAAATCACATTTCATCGATGGCTTTGTATTCAGATGATATAACAAGAGAACAATTTTCAGACATACAGCACAAAAGAACATATCAGATTTTATTACTCCCTACTTTGTGTGTGTGTGTGTGTGTGTGTGTGTGTGTGCGTGTGTGTGTGTGTGTGTGTGTGTATGTGTCCATACCTTGCTCTTCAATTTTGTCATTGCGAGTTTGGTAGTCTGCAGTGACGAAAGACCTTTCTCTGAATCTAAACCACGTGATCATGATAAAAAAGACTGAGTGCCGTGGTAACGACTTCAGATTTCGAGTGATTTTCGCATAAAATGAAAGCTTTTGTCTCCACCGCACAAAAGATGATGAGAAAAACATAAAAATAATAACTAAATCGTGGACATGCAGCCTACTTTTATGCAGACTTCTTTACAAATGGATTTCTTCACCACAAGCCAATCATACAGTCTCCTATTTGGAGAAATCTGAGAAATCAGGAGAAAGAAAGAGCAAAATAAACAAGGACTAGATTGAAGAAGAAACCTAAAAAGTACAGGAGGGCCTATTTGTTCGCCATCGTCTTGGGTCTTGAGTAATTCACTATTTTACGACCAATCCTGTGATCGTGCCTCTAGTACAATGTCTTTCTCGCCGACAAAGCGGACATTGCTGTGCAGTTCGTGCTGTTCATCTTTAGTACAATTATCAGCGCAAAAGATACGAAGAAAAATGGAAGAAAACCATCGGCTAACATTCCATATTCTCTTTTTCCTTTCTTCCTTTTCTATAATTCTGCCTATCAGCGTTCCGCGACGGATTATGCGTGAAATTGAAAATTGGGATTTTAATTCAGAGATATTAGGGAAAGCGGCCGGGAAATGTTTGTCCGTAGGTACAGGAGAAAGATTCAAGAGAGAGAGAGAGAGAGAGAGAGAGAGAGAGAGAGAGAGAGAGAGAGGAAGAGAGAAGCAGACCTGGAGAGGAAAAGGGAGAGGGAGAGAGAGGGAAAGAGAGAGGGGGGGGGGGCAGTTTTGAAAATTCTGTTAATAAACTGAAATGTTTAAAGAATGTTAACTAAAAGTCAGGATTTCTTTCGTTGTTAATGTGATGTGTTTGTTGTCTTTCCAATCAATTTCCTATCAACTTCGCTGATAGGAAAATTGAATTCCCAATTTTAGATATTCCATTGACAAACAATGAGAATGATGTAATATGTCTTATGAACCCTCTCAGAAAACTCTTGCCAAGGACATACAGTTAAACTCGCATAAGTCGATCTTCTCGGGACTGAGCAAAACACATCGACTTAGGCGATTTTCGACTTGTGCGTAAGTCGAAAAAAATCGACTTAGAGTTACACCTCACGTACATATGTATAATGTACTATAAGGTAGTACATGTATGTTGTCTACTCTGGAGCCGAGAGCTGGAGCGGTGTGCCCGATATTTGCCCTTCAGCAAGAAACTTTATCCACATTGATGCAGGCCAGGGCTCCACACTAACTTTTACTTTTATAAAATGATTGATTTTTATTTTTTGGTGACCCCCCCCCCCCCCAAAAAAAAAAAAAGAGAAAAGAAGCAAAACTAAATAGGTCCTACTAAACATAGAAAAATAGATATTAAGTATTACTGAAATGAAACAGGACGGTACCTACGTGTAAAATAAATAATTAGGAAATGTAATCATCTTATTCCGTTATTCTGAGTTCTAAGATTCAGCAAATAGGCTTATAGATTATTATAAAAGTTGATGCCTATTAGCTGGTCAAAATTTACTTTTGAAATGAGAAAGTGGGAGCATTTGCAGACATTTGTAAACATCCGTCATTTGTTTTAGCATCGTAAAGAGCCGAAAGTTACCGTAATTTATTTCTGATTGTAAAAGTGTGAACACCTTCCGGAGCCGAATGTTACCGTTAATCATTTTCAAATGTAAAAACAAGCAATCGACATTCATTCTAGGATCTTACGGAGCTGAATATCATCATTATTCATCCGCTTTTCATTTTATCATCTAACTGAGCCGATTGATACCGTTAATCATTTCCAAATGTAAAAGAAACAATCTGTTACTTATTTTACCATCGTACGGAGCAGAATATTACCATTATTCGATCTCCAAATTCAAAAGCAAACACCCGACATTTATTTTGTGATCGTAAGGAGCTGAATGTTACTGCTGTCCACTTCCGAAAGTGAAATGAATCATCTGACAATTATTTCAGCATCAACAGAGCCGAATGTTATACTGTTTTTCATATTCGAACGTCAAGGCAGACATCCGACATTTACTTTACCATCAAACGCAACTGAATGTTATTGTTATTCATTTCGAAATGTGAACTAGCAAATGTCTGATATTTATTTCAGCATCTTAATTATGGAGCAGAATGTTACTGCTATTCACTTCCGAACGTAAAAGCAATCATCTTACATTTATTTTGCTATCTTCCGGAGCTGAATGTTATGCTATTTACTTTCGAACGTAAAAGCGAACATTCGGCATTTATTTCATCATCGTACGGAGTTGAATACTATTGTTATTCATTTCCGAACGCCAAAGCAAACATTCAACATTTATTTTAGCATCTTCCGGAGCTGAATGTTATTGCTATTTACTTTCGAACATAAAAGCAAACATCAGACATTAATTTTATCATCGGACGGAGTTGAATACTATTGTTATTCATTTCCGAACGCCAAAGCAAATATCAAACATTAACTTTACCATCAAACGCAGCTAAATGTTACTGTTATTCATTTCGAAATCTAAAAGCAAACATCCCACAGTTATTTAGCATCGTATGGAGAAGAATATTACTGCTATTCACTTCCGAACGTAAAAACAATCATCTGACATTTATTTTGGCATCTTCTGGAGCCGAATGTTATTGCTATTTACTTTCGAAAGTAAGAGCAAACATCCCACATTTATCTCATCGTTCGTTCGAAGTTGATCATTATTGTTATTCATTTCCGAACGTCATAGGGATAATTCGACATTTAATTTAGCATCTTCCGGAGCTGAATGTTATTGTTATTTACTTTCGAACGTAAAAGTAAAAATCCGGCATTTATTTTATCATCGTATGGAGTTGAATATCATTATTATTCATATCCAAACGTGAAGCAAACATTCGACATTCATTTCAGCATCTTCCGGAGCCGTTTTTTATCCTTATTCATTTCCGAACGCAAAATCAAATATCTGACATTAATTTCAGCACCGTACGGAAATGAATCTTACCATTTATTCATTTCCAAAAGTATAAGCAAACATCCGACATTTATTTTAGTATTATACGGAGTCGAATATTACCGTTATTCATTTCCAAAATTAAGAGCAAACATCTGACATTTATTCTAGCATCTTATGGAACCGATTGTTACCGCTTCATTTCCAAAACTGAAGGCAAACATGCGGCTTTTTTGGTGGCCCGGCGTGCGTTTTTTGGTGAACCCGATTCGATTCGCGAAAAGACTCCGCTAAAAGGCATAGATCGCTACACTCGGCCGGGGTTATTACGTCGTCCTTTCACCAGGTCTCGTTACAAAACCAAAATCTGGCGTGAGTTCTTGCGTTACCTATCGTTAATGTTAACGAAACATCGTTTATTTGCGCTAGAGATCGTTACTCATCGTTACTACAAACGTTCATTTTCCCGATCGTTAGTTTGCGTTACTAACGATTCAGGTGAAACCGCTTGTGTTATTGAAACGTTAATGTTTATCAACGCAAAGTTTCTTTTGGTATATACTGTATGTAAACAAAAACTGGCGTCTCGTGATTTTGACAGTGATTTATTACACAATAAAATCTTATTCGACTTAGGCACAGTAAATTCAATGGTTTTCCGTGAAAGTGTTCTTGGAATTTCATCGACTTAGGCGAGTATTCGACTTACAAAATTCGACTTGTGAGTGAATTAATACACGTAAGTCAATGGGGAAAAATCGGGACTTTTTAAAATCATCGACTTAAGCGATTATTCGACATATGCGATGTCGACTTAGGCGAGTTTAACTGTAGTTTCAATCGGTTACAGCTTGTTATTCCGAAGGTTCTTTATTCCGAAGGCTCTTTATTCCGAAGATTCGTTATTCCGAAGGTTCATTGTTCCGAATTTGATTTTCGGATTAACCTTCGGAATAACACCACAAATTTTCGGATTAACGAACCCTTTGTCATTTTCGGATTAACGAACCTGTAGGTATAGTGAATTTGCGTGTTTCGGATTAACGACCCTTCGGAATAACGAACCTTCGGAATAGCGAACCTTCGGAATAACGAACAGCACCCGTTTCAATCCCACCCGCAGTGAGGAAAAAAGGGAAACAGGAAAAAGTTTGCTTGGTTGTTTGATTGGTTGTTTGTTCTTGCTGACTGAGAACACGGATATAGATCAGAAGATCTGAATTTCCGTGGACTTTCCTTTTCTTTCGTCAGAAAACCTATACTAAAACACAACACTATCATAATGCAAATCTCAACCATAACCTAACAACATTTCATCATATCGTCATGTCGAACGCCGTATGTAAAATCATTAAAAAGTAATGCAGTCCTTTTTCTAACTGCTTAGTTCACAACGTTTCCCTGCCAATTTTGCGAATAAACTTAAGACATTTAAGGTATATTTGAAAACATTGAAACATTGAAATTCTACTTTAGCTGTTATTAAATATAGATGGAACATATAAAGGCAATATAGTGTAATGTGCGAGTTAATATTTAATTGATTTAAGGTATTTCTCAGGAATGCAGCATGAATAGATGAAGCTCTTACTGGCATTACAAATTAAAAATAAAAATATACAAACTGTGTTTTAATCAAAATAGAGTAGACTTGACTAGACCTGAATGACTTCATTTGGATAAATGTCGACAATTCAGCGTCAATTACAGACCTTACTTACACTTCGCAGAATCTCCCCATTCCTTCACAATTAGACTCATTAAAGTTGAAGTGAACGATTCCGTGCGTGCCTTATAGTCGTGCTGAAGTGTGTGGACTATTAACATATTATGCAGTATGGCCTGTACACTGATCTGTAAAATGATAAAAGGCACATATATATCATATACGCCTGCCTGCGTCTGTAATATTTATATGGGAGGTGCGCCCTCTGGTCCAGAGTGACCGCTTCAAAAGTTCAGTGAACTCATATGGGTGTGAAGCAGAAGCAATCTCTTATTTCTGGTTAAAGAAAACAATGTTAATGACCACAATGATACGATAAAATAGATTGATAGATGAAAACTGAATGCCAAAAGGACAGGAAGGGCTAGATAGGTAGATAAACAGGAAAAAAGTGAAAGAACAGAAAATGGGAAAAACTGAGACATTTGATATCACTGAAAATCAAGAAGAAAGAAAAAAAATGCAAGAGAGGGGGAATGGGAATGGGTATGGTACTAGAAAGACAGAGAAGAAGTTTTTTTTTTTTTTTTACCAGTATACAATTAATTGTGAAAAATATTTTGATGTCCTGTGTCGTTTTAGTATTAAAAGACTATGTTAAAACAGAAGTCTCTAACTCTCATTCGCTCTCTCTCTCTCTCTCTCTCATTTCTATACATACATTTTGATTTATATATATATATATATATATATATATATATATATATGTATATATATATATTATATATATATATATATATATATATATTATATATATATATATATAATTATATACATATATATCATATATATAAATATATATATATATATATATATATATATATATATTATATATATATATATATGATAAATAAATAGATAAATTTATATATATATATATATATATATATATATATATATATATTTATATATGTGAGTGTGTGTATGTGTGTATATCACTCCCACATAAATACACGTATACACACATACCATTTCTTTCTCTCTTTTGCAACAGCGGTAGAAGTTTGTAATCATTGCATCTTTTCTCTCTATAAACGGGATCGTCGAAAACGGAACTTTATAAAATTCTTCCCGCTCCTATCGGAATCGGCTCTCCTCTTCACTTCCTCGCAACCCACCCCACATCGTGATCCAAGTCGTCTCAGACGATCGTCCATCGCCGAATCATTGAGGAAGTTCCGGATTCCTGGGCGGGGTCAGTGGTACTTTTGAACTCCAAGCATCCAACGTGTGCTACCCTTATATGTTTGGAAGTATTGATATATGCATACGTTAATCCCAATTCCGTCAATTTGGTTCGTTCAATCTGACCTAGATGGATGAATTCTTGCCTTTCCTAGCTCTCCCTCTGTCCCCCTCTCCATCCCCTCCCCCCCCCCCCCCCCGGTTCTCTTGATGGGTTCCGATCACTCTCATTTTCCACGTATGTGTGTGCAAGGGAGGAATGCAATCACGTGTACAACTCTTTTTGCTGCAAATCTTATGCGCAAAGAGAAAGTCTAGCGTGTACATGCACATACGAGGCTGCACTGACGCCAGGACAAAAAAAGCACTCTCATCACACTCTTACCCTCACTCTCAGTCGTAAGGGTTTCTTGGTCTTGGAGGGGTCAACGCCTGGTGGTCAGAACACTCTTGACCCTCCCGTGAGAGCAGCGAACCCGAGGCTACACGAAAAATGACCAAACCAAAGAACAGTGGTCGTGTTTGTTTGTTTGTTTGTTTGTTATGATTGGTATTTCATATGAGAAAAAAAAATATCGAGACGCCACATACGGTAATCATGTACGAATCTATACTCATTCATCCATGCGTCTACCTATTTGCTTACCTTTAAAACAAACATATTAGGCAAGCATATATATATATATATATGAAGAGTTTGTATGATGTATGATATGTATGTAACATATCTATAACTAGATTTGTCATTGGTCGAATTGGTGCCATGTGACATGCATTGATTTCGTTGTAGTTAACGGCCCTGAGTGGTCCTGAAATGCATTTCATGTCATTCTTCTGAATATGCACTCCTGATGTGCAACGAGCCCACTTCCAATTATGTTTCATCGGGTGCTGTTCGTTATTCCGAAGGTTCGATATTCCGAAGGTTCGTTATTCCGAAGGTTCGTTAATCCGAAACACGCAAATTCCCTATACCTAGAGGTTCGTTAATCCGAAAATGAAAAAGGCTTCGTTAATCCGAACATTTGAGGCGTTATTCCGAAGGTTCGTTATTCCGAAGATTTGTTCATCCGAAAATGAAATTCGGAAAAACGAACCTTCGGAATAAAGAATCTTCGGACTGAAGAGCCTTCGGAATAACGAACCTTCGGAATAACGAGCTGTAACCGTTTCATCTTTGTAAGATAAAAGTGAACTTGGTCTAATCGTGTATTTGTAGTACATATAATCTGTTACAGTGCATTGAAAATTATGCAATATAATGGCACATTGCAACTGATTGACAAATTGCCCTACATCGACGTAAATAAACACTGAATTGATCAGTGTTTTAGTAGTAGCCATGATAAAAAATCATGGGCGTACATACTCGAGCAGGATTCGAACCCACGACCTCCTGATCACCGGACAGGCGTCATCTCCACTAGACCACCGAGCTTTCGCCCGACAGCAAGTGTTGGTTCTAATCCTTATAGCATGCAGCGGGTACTGCTTTTGTTATTCAAATTTATTTATTCATTTTTTTTTTCCGTCGAGATGTTTTCATTGCAACTGATTGACAAATTGCCCTACATCGACGTAAATAAACACTGAATTGATCAGTGTTTTAGTAGTAGCCATGATAAAAAATCATGGGCGTACATACTCGAGCAGGATTCGAACCCACGACCTCCTGATCACCGGACAGGCGTCATCTCCACTAGACCACCGAGCTTTCGCCCGACAGCAAGTGTTGGTTCTAATCCTTATAGCATGCAGCGGGTACTGCTTTTGTTATTCAAATTTATTTATTCATTTTTTTTTCCGTCGAGATGTTTTCATTGCAACTGATTGACAAATTGCCCTACATCGACGTAAATAAACACTGAATTGATCAGTGTTTTAGTAGTAGCCATGATAAAAAATCATGGGCGTACATACTCGAGCAGGATTCGAACCCACGACCTCCTGATCACCGGACAGGCGTCATCTCCACTAGACCACCGAGCTTTCGCCCGACAGCAAGTGTTGGTTCTAATCCTTATAGCATGCAGCGGGTACTGCTTTTGTTATTCAAATTTATTTATTCATTTTTTTTTTTCCGTCGAGATGTTTTCATTGCAACTGATTGACAAATTGCCCTACATCGACGTAAATAAACACTGAATTGATCAGTGTTTTAGTAGTAGCCATGATAAAAAATCATGGGCGTACATACTCGAGCAGGATTCGAACCCACGACCTCCTGATCACCGGACAGGCGTCATCTCCACTAGACCACCGAGCTTTCGCCCGACAGCAAGTGTTGGTTCTAATCCTTATAGCATGCAGCGGGTACTGCTTTTGTTATTCAAATTTATTTATTCATTTTTTTTTTCCGTCGAGATGTTTTCATTGCAACTGATTGACAAATTGCCCTACATCGACGTAAATAAACACTGAATTGATCAGTGTTTTAGTAGTAGCCATGATAAAAAATCATGGGCGTACATACTCGAGCAGGATTCGAACCCACGACCTCCTGATCACCGGACAGGCGTCATCTCCACTAGACCACCGAGCTTTCGCCCGACAGCAAGTGTTGGTTCTAATCCTTATAGCATGCAGCGGGTACTGCTTTTGTTATTCAAATTTATTTATTCATTTTTTTTTCCGTCGAGATGTTTTCATTGCAACTGATTGACAAATTGCCCTACATCGACGTAAATAAACACTGAATTGATCAGTGTTTTAGTAGTAGCCATGATAAAAAATCATGGGCGTACATACTCGAGCAGGATTCGAACCCACGACCTCCTGATCACCGGACAGGCGTCATCTCCACTAGACCACCGAGCTTTCGCCCGACAGCAAGTGTTGGTTCTAATCCTTATAGCATGCAGCGGGTACTGCTTTTGTTATTCAAATTTATTTATTCATTTTTTTTTTTCCGTCGAGATGTTTTCATTGCAACTGATTGACAAATTGCCCTACATCGACGTAAATAAACACTGAATTGATCAGTGTTTTAGTAGTAGCCATGATAAAAAATCATGGGCGTACATACTCGAGCAGGATTCGAACCCACGACCTCCTGATCACCGGACAGGCGTCATCTCCACTAGACCACCGAGCTTTCGCCCGACAGCAAGTGTTGGTTCTAATCCTTATAGCATGCAGCGGGTACTGCTTTTGTTATTCAAATTTATTTATTCATTTTTTTTTTCCGTCGAGATGTTTTCATTGCAACTGATTGACAAATTGCCCTACATCGACGTAAATAAACACTGAATTGATCAGTGTTTTAGTAGTAGCCATGATAAAAAATCATGGGCGTACATACTCGAGCAGGATTCGAACCCACGACCTCCTGATCACCGGACAGGCGTCATCTCCACTAGACCACCGAGCTTTCGCCCGACAGCAAGTGTTGGTTCTAATCCTTATAGCATGCAGCGGGTACTGCTTTTGTTATTCAAATTTATTTATTCATTTTTTTTTCTCCGTCGAGATGTTTTCATTGCAACTGATTGACAAATTGCCCTACATCGACGTAAATAAACACTGAATTGATCAGTGTTTTAGTAGTAGCCATGATAAAAAATCATGGGCGTACATACTCGAGCAGGATTCGAACCCACGACCTCCTGATCACCGGACAGGCGTCATCTCCACTAGACCACCGAGCTTTCGCCCGACAGCAAGTGTTGGTTCTAATCCTTATAGCATGCAGCGGGTACTGCTTTTGTTATTCAAATTTATTTATTCATTTTTTTTTTTTTTCCGTCGAGATGTTTTCATTGCAACTGATTGACAAATTGCCCTACATCGACGTAAATAAACACTGAATTGATCAGTGTTTTAGTAGTAGCCATGATAAAAAATCATGGGCGTACATACTCGAGCAGGATTCGAACCCACGACCTCCTGATCACCGGACAGGCGTCATCTCCACTAGACCACCGAGCTTTCGCCCGACAGCAAGTGTTGGTTCTAATCCTTATAGCATGCAGCGGGTACTGCTTTTGTTATTCAAATTTATTTATTCATTTTTTTTTTTTTCTCCGTCGAGATGTTTTCATTGCAACTGATTGACAAATTGCCCTACATCGACGTAAATAAACACTGAATTGATCAGTGTTTTAGTAGTAGCCATGATAAAAAATCATGGGCGTACATACTCGAGCAGGATTCGAACCCACGACCTCCTGATCACCGGACAGGCGTCATCTCCACTAGACCACCGAGCTTTCGCCCGACAGCAAGTGTTGGTTCTAATCCTTATAGCATGCAGCGGGTACTGCTTTTGTTATTCAAATTTATTTATTCATTTTTTTTCCGTCGAGATGTTTTCATTGCAACTGATTGACAAATTGCCCTACATCGACGTAAATAAACACTGAATTGATCAGTGTTTTAGTAGTAGCCATGATAAAAAATCATGGGCGTACATACTCGAGCAGGATTCGAACCCACGACCTCCTGATCACCGGACAGGCGTCATCTCCACTAGACCACCGAGCTTTCGCCCGACAGCAAGTGTTGGTTCTAATCCTTATAGCATGCAGCGGGTACTGCTTTTGTTATTCAAATTTATTTATTCATTTTTTTTTCCGTCGAGATGTTTTCATTGCAACTGATTGACAAATTGCCCTACATCGACGTAAATAAACACTGAATTGATCAGTGTTTTAGTAGTAGCCATGATAAAAAATCATGGGCGTACATACTCGAGCAGGATTCGAACCCACGACCTCCTGATCACCGGACAGGCGTCATCTCCACTAGACCACCGAGCTTTCGCCCGACAGCAAGTGTTGGTTCTAATCCTTATAGCATGCAGCAGTACCCGCTGCATGCTATAAGGATTAGAACCAACACTTGCTGTCGGGCGAAAGCTCGGTGGTCTAGTGGAGATGACGCCTGTCCGGTGATCAGGAGGTCGTGGGTTCGAATCCTGCTCGAGTATGTACGCCCATGATTTTTTATCATGGCTACTACTAAAACACTGATCAATTCAGTGTTTATTTACGTCGATGTAGGGCAATTTGTCAATCAGTTGCAATGAAAACATCTCGACGGAAAAAAAAATGAATAAATAAATTTGAATAACAAAAGCAGTACCCGCTGCATGCTATAAGGATTAGAACCAACACTTGCTGTCGGGCGAAAGCTCGGTGGTCTAGTGGAGATGACGCCTGTCCGGTGATCAGGAGGTCGTGGGTTCGAATCCTGCTCGAGTATGTACGCCCATGATTTTTTATCATGGCTACTACTAAAACACTGATCAATTCAGTGTTTATTTACGTCGATGTAGGGCAATTTGTCAATCAGTTGCAATGAAAACATCTCGACGGAAAAAAAAATGAATAAATAAATTTGAATAACAAAAGCAGTACCCGCTGCATGCTATAAGGATTAGAACCAACACTTGCTGTCGGGCGAAAGCTCGGTGGTCTAGTGGAGATGACGCCTGTCCGGTGATCAGGAGGTCGTGGGTTCGAATCCTGCTCGAGTATGTACGCCCATGATTTTTTATCATGGCTACTACTAAAACACTGATCAATTCAGTGTTTATTTACGTCGATGTAGGGCAATTTGTCAATCAGTTGCAATGAAAACATCTCGACGGAAAAAAAAAATGAATAAATAAATTTGAATAACAAAAGCAGTACCCGCTGCATGCTATAAGGATTAGAACCAACACTTGCTGTCGGGCGAAAGCTCGGTGGTCTAGTGGAGATGACGCCTGTCCGGTGATCAGGAGGTCGTGGGTTCGAATCCTGCTCGAGTATGTACGCCCATGATTTTTTATCATGGCTACTACTAAAACACTGATCAATTCAGTGTTTATTTACGTCGATGTAGGGCAATTTGTCAATCAGTTGCAATGAAAACATCTCGACGGAAAAAAAAAATGAATAAATAAATTTGAATAACAAAAGCAGTACCCGCTGCATGCTATAAGGATTAGAACCAACACTTGCTGTCGGGCGAAAGCTCGGTGGTCTAGTGGAGATGACGCCTGTCCGGTGATCAGGAGGTCGTGGGTTCGAATCCTGCTCGAGTATGTACGCCCATGATTTTTTATCATGGCTACTACTAAAACACTGATCAATTCAGTGTTTATTTACGTCGATGTAGGGCAATTTGTCAATCAGTTGCAATGAAAACATCTCGACGGAAAAAAATGAATAAATAAATTTGAATAACAAAAGCAGTACCCGCTGCATGCTATAAGGATTAGAACCAACACTTGCTGTCGGGCGAAAGCTCGGTGGTCTAGTGGAGATGACGCCTGTCCGGTGATCAGGAGGTCGTGGGTTCGAATCCTGCTCGAGTATGTACGCCCATGATTTTTTATCATGGCTACTACTAAAACACTGATCAATTCAGTGTTTATTTACGTCGATGTAGGGCAATTTGTCAATCAGTTGCAATGAAAACATCTCGACGGAAAAAAAAAATGAATAAATAAATTTGAATAACAAAAGCAGTACCCGCTGCATGCTATAAGGATTAGAACCAACACTTGCTGTCGGGCGAAAGCTCGGTGGTCTAGTGGAGATGACGCCTGTCCGGTGATCAGGAGGTCGTGGGTTCGAATCCTGCTCGAGTATGTACGCCCATGATTTTTTATCATGGCTACTACTAAAACACTGATCAATTCAGTGTTTATTTACGTCGATGTAGGGCAATTTGTCAATCAGTTGCAATGAAAACATCTCGACGGAAAAAAAAATGAATAAATAAATTTGAATAACAAAAGCAGTACCCGCTGCATGCTATAAGGATTAGAACCAACACTTGCTGTCGGGCGAAAGCTCGGTGGTCTAGTGGAGATGACGCCTGTCCGGTGATCAGGAGGTCGTGGGTTCGAATCCTGCTCGAGTATGTACGCCCATGATTTTTTATCATGGCTACTACTAAAACACTGATCAATTCAGTGTTTATTTACGTCGATGTAGGGCAATTTGTCAATCAGTTGCAATGAAAACATCTCGACGGAAAAAAAAAATGAATAAATAAATTTGAATAACAAAAGCAGTACCCGCTGCATGCTATAAGGATTAGAACCAACACTTGCTGTCGGGCGAAAGCTCGGTGGTCTAGTGGAGATGACGCCTGTCCGGTGATCAGGAGGTCGTGGGTTCGAATCCTGCTCGAGTATGTACGCCCATGATTTTTTATCATGGCTACTACTAAAACACTGATCAATTCAGTGTTTATTTACGTCGATGTAGGGCAATTTGTCAATCAGTTGCAATGAAAACATCTCGACGGAAAAAAAAAATGAATAAATAAATTTGAATAACAAAAGCAGTACCCGCTGCATGCTATAAGGATTAGAACCAACACTTGCTGTCGGGCGAAAGCTCGGTGGTCTAGTGGAGATGACGCCTGTCCGGTGATCAGGAGGTCGTGGGTTCGAATCCTGCTCGAGTATGTACGCCCATGATTTTTTATCATGGCTACTACTAAAACACTGATCAATTCAGTGTTTATTTACGTCGATGTAGGGCAATTTGTCAATCAGTTGCAATGAAAACATCTCGACGGAAAAAAAAAAAATGAATAAATAAATTTGAATAACAAAAGCAGTACCCGCTGCATGCTATAAGGATTAGAACCAACACTTGCTGTCGGGCGAAAGCTCGGTGGTCTAGTGGAGATGACGCCTGTCCGGTGATCAGGAGGTCGTGGGTTCGAATCCTGCTCGAGTATGTACGCCCATGATTTTTTATCATGGCTACTACTAAAACACTGATCAATTCAGTGTTTATTTACGTCGATGTAGGGCAATTTGTCAATCAGTTGCAATGAAAACATCTCGACGGAAAAAAAAAAAATGAATAAATAAATTTGAATAACAAAAGCAGTACCCGCTGCATGCTATAAGGATTAGAACCAACACTTGCTGTCGGGCGAAAGCTCGGTGGTCTAGTGGAGATGACGCCTGTCCGGTGATCAGGAGGTCGTGGGTTCGAATCCTGCTCGAGTATGTACGCCCATGATTTTTTATCATGGCTACTACTAAAACACTGATCAATTCAGTGTTTATTTACGTCGATGTAGGGCAATTTGTCAATCAGTTGCAATGAAAACATCTCGACGGAAAAAAAAAAATGAATAAATAAATTTGAATAATGGCACATGTAGATAGATTGGCTAAAGATATATATTAAATATATATCACACAAACACACACACACACACACATATAAATTAACATTTATATAATATATAAATTACATATGAAGAGTTTGTTTGCAAAAACCGATTAGTCCATATTTGCCAAATGGAGATATTTGCGATTAAAGGTCAAGAAAAATAAAGAGAATAATAAGAAAATTTTTGCTTCTTTTGACCATAACTTCAAAAATGTACCTTTATATATAGTGACAAATATATCATTTAAAAGTTATTATTTTGTACTTTATGACAGAGACCTTAATTGAAAATCTTCAAAAGTGGACTTATCGGTTTTTGCAAACAAACTCTTCATATATATATATATATATATATATATATATATAATTATTTATGTGTGTGTGCGTGTTTGTGTGTATGTATGCTTTTTATGTCATTTGGTTTGATGCATTGTCGAAATGTCAAACTTTTTTGGGCCTCGTTTTCTTCTTTTTGTGATTAGTTTATACACTAACACTATATACAACACTGCGTTGTCGTATGAAATGTAGCTTTTGTACAGTAGGACTACTCGATCACTGTTATTATAACGACCTATAGGGTGAACTTAGGCAAATCAAGATTAATACCTAACATAAATATTAAATGAGAGGGGGCACCCACGCCCTGACAAATCATGTATGCGAGCATGAGCTATGATAGTACCTCTGAACGCCGGTCTGGGCACGGATGTGGCGCGTAAAGTTCGTTACGTAAACAAACAAAGACAACGAAAGAGCATTGAGTAGTGGTCCGTATTCATTACCACGGCGGCACCCTCGATCGACACCAGAAAGTCCTTACTAACGAGAAGCAAAAAAAAAAAAAAAAAAAGAAGAAAGAAAAAAAAAGAAAAGAAAAGAACTCAGCATGTAGATTGCAACCATGCTGAAGAATTTGCTATCAAAGTTTAATAAGGAAGGGTAGAGTACTTCATTGTCTTTGAAGGATAAAATATAATGCAAGGCAAGACAATTTATGAGACAGGCATTTTGGAAGGAAACATCAATATTCAGAAGGGAAATCCTTTACCCCCCTCCTAATCCCTCCTGGTACTGCAAAGGATCAATAACAGGTCTTTAAGGTCTGGGTCGTTTCAGACAGCATCTCCTGAATAATGAGGAAAAGGAAACTTTGAGTAAGACTCTGAGAGACGAAATCTTAGTCGCCGGATGAGTTAAGACTCTTTTTAAGTATTTTTTCCTCATAAAGAGCCTTTACCACGCCGTGCCATGAACAACGTATAGCCTGTAAAAATTTTAATGTGTGATTTCTTATTGCTAGTAGCAGTAATACACGTATCGTCTTATTAAAGATAAAGATTATAATGTCTATCCATTACACTTAGAATGGACATGAATAAGAACGCGATAGATCTAAAGTTACGATTGCTGACTTCCCTCGTAAGCTTCCAGTAGATAATCACAAAAAGAAGCTGATATTGTAGGCAGACAAAAAGGAGAAAGATAAAAAAAAAGAGATGCAGGGCTCATTGTCGACGGGAATCAGCTTCTTTTGTATAATGGTATCGTTGCACATTTCAAAACTGCCTCGGAAACTTTTTTTCAAGGAGTCAGAATGGATACAATAACAGCAGAAACTGTCTCGATTCAGGAATACTGCTCCTTGCTCATCCGTGCATTATGATCATTTTTCCCCCAAAAAACCCTTCACACATAGGCCTACTACCAAAGTTATATGCATGTAGTTCAGAACAGCTCAAAAGGTACATGCACTTATTTCAAATCCTGTTATACAGTTCCTTTGCTGATCTTATCCTGAGCGACGAATGTTCAAAATTTCTTTTGCGACAAGAACAAATATATGTGAAAATGAAAAAAAAAATGTTTTGCGAATTTGATTGCAAATGTTTACAAAGTTGATTGCAACCCTGAAGAAACGTAATATTTGTACGTTTGTAAACATTCGCAGACATTCGCCGCTCAGTGATACACTCGAACCCACGGTAGAACCGTTAGCACGCACGCGCAGTAGGCTTAAGCACCGTGGTATTAAAAATTGCGAGTACAAAATGTACTTTGCTTGAACTTAGTTACCCCAACTATCTAGGCGGCACTTTATGACGCTGCAATAGATGACGTCATCGTTCGTCCGTCTGTGTGCGCATGCCGTGTGCACGAGCCACTTTGAAAAAGTGCTCTGCGGCTTCAGATGTCCACATCATTTCAATGTGAGAACATCGCATCACAAGGAAACACAACATAAGCCTGGGAAGAAGGCTACAACAATGCTGATGACAAGCCTCCGTTCAAGACGGAGGTAATTAATTGACGTAACGAGCAAATCAATTGCACTGATATACATCTGGGGAAAGATATCCATTACAGAATCCCTGCCAAGTGAATCATACTATCTCAGGTCTGTTTGGGTCTGTGAGAATAGTGAGTATTGATCATCGGCAATACAACAAACTGACAATGTCACTGAAATACTATACATTACTGTGTTTCATTCTGCCTAGTTTATTTTCTTTCCGCGTAAAACGACACCAAATCTTGTGCAGGGAAACAAAACGCCCAAAGAATACAAAATGATGTTAACATGATAAAAGTTTGCAATTCATCATTGTCGCTAGTCATCGTAGTGAAACACTCTAGGAAAATCTGTAAATCTGTAACGTAGACATTAGCACAACAGATGGGATTATATCGAAAGATAAATAGTAAAAAAAAAGGAAAGTGAGAAGAGAAAAAAAGATGGAAAACGTAGATAAGACTGTGACAGAGAGAGAGAGAGAGAGAGAGCGGAAGAGAGGCCAGCCAGAAGTATGGAGGTAGAGCGATAAACTGCACATACACCCACAAAACTTTTTATAATTTGTGTTCGGAACATTCTGTCCAGAGAGGGACAAATTTACATTTTGAAATGAAAAAGAACGCTAATTACAAAATAAATAAGCAAACAAACAAAAAGACTGGGATGAGAGTCTACGCAGTGCTGTTTTCGGCAATTGATTGCAACATTTTACAAACTCGTCAATACCTTGCTTTAAAAACATTGGAATTCTGACACCAATCAGTTGTATAGTACCTCATGGAAGCAGTGTAAGTCAGTACTAAAAGAAAATCACTTCACGTGAAATCAGCGTTAGATATGAACATACGGTTTGCAATTTTGAAAGAGATATGCACCGTTTTAAAGACAGTTCAATGCCGGGCATAGATAAATTAACTACCAGCGTGCGAATACCAAGTGAGTGATTGTAGCTAGCAATGTCATGTTTTCTACTATATACATCCGATGCGAAGCCAGTCGAGTATGCAGCGGTAATGTCCATGCAGTCACTTATAATGAGCCGCTACGTAAATAATACAAGTGCGGTACCTGCGACGGGATTGTTTTGCATATTCTGTTTCTCGCTCCGCTGAGCGGGCTTCTTTCGTAGTTCACGGAAAAGTCGCTCATAAAAAGGGTAAAAAAAAGAGAAAAAAGAGGAAAAAAGGGCAACAAACGCAAGCGTCGTTAGATTCAATTTACCATGTCACGTGATCTAATTGGAAGATTTACTATCCCCCATAGAGACGTCTTAATTGAAGAAAGGGAGTCAGCACAGATTACTACCCCCCCCCCCATCCACGTTCTTTAATTCTTCGAATTTGTCGTTTCACTGAATTTGAGGTCACATTTTGGTTGACTGCCACTACGCGAACTGTGAAACAATGCATCAAAGTTGCAGCTTGTGTCTTTACATCGTGCGGATGATGTACATGCATCACCTACATGTACCGTATTATGTTTGCTGCCATTGTCATCTGATTCCTCCGTATAGTACGTACGAAAAAAAGAGGTTGTCATTGTTTGTATTCAGGTCTTGTATTCAAGAATCCTGTCAGAATACCAATGATTCATTTGCTTTTACACTGCAGGGATGTTGTCGAAATTGAGTGAACAGGTGCTGACACTACTGTTACTAAAGTTGAGAATTATTAAACAAACGGCAAATAATATCTCGATTCTCTCTTGTGTCGATAATGTCAATGTTTGACTGTCTGTCGGTCTTCATTATGCTCCCACTCCTCCCCCTTTCTCTTCTTATTTTTCTTTATATCGGTCTACTTGTCAATCATTCCATACGTCTATCTAGTTATCCATTAACCATAATTATACTCATTAATCTATTCTGTTTATTCATATCCCAGTCAATTCATCTATTCATCCGTATACCTATCAATTGATTATTCCACCTTTCTATCCTCAATCTAATCTTCCCATAATCTGTCTGTCCATATATTTATCAATCCACCAATCAAAATATCTATCCATCTATTTATCAATCCATCTCTGAATCTGTCCATCTTTCTATCCCTTTGTCCATCTTTCTCTGATTTTAGGTATCTTTTCTTCCATATTTTTGCGCTTTTATTTCTTAAGGTTAATGGCATACCCGGTGAATTATGTTCAAATTAATAGAGTTTCGTCGCCCCTGCTTCGATAAAACCGTCGTACTGAAATTCATATCGAAGCTTCACGACACCACCTCCTTGTACTGACTCCACACACACGCACACAACGCACACACACGCACACACACACACACCTATACATTCTCTTCTAGACCTCCGGTTAACCCTGCTCGCATACCTTCTTCAAAAAATGTATCTTGCTTGCATCTCATACAACCAGCACTTTTTCCGGGTGAATTTCTGCAGAACTCCCCTCTTCCTGATTTCTCTCACGATTTATCTTTCCTCTCCAGATGGAAACCTGATTGCATCGAACTCTCCTTCCCTATTCTCAATCGCCACTTCTGCAGTCTAACATTTCCCATTCAGCCTCAGAGTTTATTTCGCAGCTACTCTTCCATTACAGTTAGAGAGAGAGCTAACGCGCACCAAAGTTACCGGTTAGCCCGCCCCGCCATTTCCTTGCGAATGCGCCCAATATTGTGCGCCGCTGTTGGCCAACAATGGGCTGAGATGTCGTTCCCGCCAAACGAAACTGATTTAAAGCGATGTAAACATCGTCGTGGCGGTGGACAGCGAGAGACTGTTTACAGAATTGATGACAAGCAGGAAATATCGTCCGGTGGAAAGCAAAGCGGCATATTTGGGTCAGATTTCCGATTAGTCGTTAATCAGCATAATTGCGGCTTAGGCAACTGGATACTGGACGTGGTAAGAAGAATGATGAAGGAGACAGACAGACAGACAGACAGAAAGAGAGAGTAAGAGACAGAAAACGGAGAGGCAGACAAACAAACAGACAGACAGCCTAATACAGAGAGGAGGGAAGAGATTCTGCGGATTCTGTTTAAGATACTCCTATAATGGCAGGAAATTTCCTGTTGCTGAAATTAGTGCTACGGGAGACTTCAGTAAATAGGTATGCAGAAGATATCGACTAGCTTATAACGATCATAATTATTTTGAAGGGATTGCATTTGGTGACAATGAGTTTGCGCAATAAAGACGATTTTTGGAGGTCTTTTTGTCGTTGTTAGTGTAGTTCCGTGCTTTTTAAAGTTTGTCAGGTAGTAAGTAATAACACGTTGGTGTTACGTAACCGTCTATTTTTTTTCATTTTTTTTTTAGAAAGTTGTTGAGGCACATTAGAAACACGACACTACACGAAGCACGCGTTGACTTGAAAAAAAAAAAGAGGAAGCGTGTCTTATGGTCTTGAATGACGCGTCTATTTACCGCCTAGAACAAAATGAATATTTGGCTTTACTAAAAGTTAATTGACGCCCATTTAGAATGGATATCATTGCTGGAATGTACTTAAAGGGATACACTAAAGACATCTTCACCTCAGCTCTGCCAGAAAGTATGCTTTATTCCCTTTTTGGCATAATCTGTGAAGCTCTGCTTCGTTAACAATAAAAGGACATTCCAAAAAATCAAGATAATGTGTGACCCTGCTTAAAAAAACTACACAAAAATCGCCAGACATGGATTTTTTTTTTTAGTTTACCTGGCACATTCTGAAAGAGCCTGGGTATTTGTTCTAAGTTTAACATGTCACTACCGACAAATAGGGATAACCTGGTGGTAGTGTATATTCCTATAAGAATTTTGAACGATGAGAATGAATCTATTTTTCTGGTCGATACACTCTGGAATAAAAAAAGATGGCCCTGACACATTTTTGCATATCAATGCTCATCGTCAAACATCCAGGGCATTCTATTCGAATGCGCTACTTGCCCAAATCGAGATTAACATCAACAATAATAATTAAACACGAGGAGAGAGAGAGAAAGAGACATAGAGAAAAAAAAATACAACAATGAAACTTTTAAATGCCAGACAAGATTTCCTTCATTGTGTATGCCGCAGATCGATATAATTAATAATCATATACTCTTCGCTTACAGAGCCTGAACGCAAACACTGAAGAATGTGTTGATGGAATCACAATCCCAAAACTACACCGAAAATTATTAACGACTCTCTATTAAAGAATCCATCCCGTGGCATATAATGCTGTCTAATTTGTGCCCCCTGCCACGTGGTACCTGTACATGTATGTTTGTATGTGTGTATGGCCTTATAACGGTAAAACCGGTCATTGTTTTATCTTCCATCTGCTTCGCACTAAGAAAAATATTCCAATACCTAAAAACACACGAAGGGAGAATTATAGCTGCGTACAGCTGGAAATCCCCCCCCCAAAAAAAAAAAAAAATCTCCTTCTAAAAAAATACTGAACTTAAGTCTTCAATAAAGTCTAAAATGGTTTCTTGCCATTGTGCTGTTATTGTTGTTTTCCACAGGATTAACCAGAAGGATTTTTTTTTTCGTGATTACAGGTGCTGTTTTGGGGTTCAAGAATTAAGCAATTATCAGTAAAATGGCTCTTCCTTTAAAGAGAAAAGACTGAGAGTCTTGCGTTTATGCTCCTCGGCACTAACGTTTGGATAGACTGGTTTTCAAATCGCCCGAAAAGATCACTTCATCAATACATTTGGATATATCGAGCTTCCTTCGGTAACCGCTCCCTTGGTTTGTCTGAACTAAAGAAAATCCGGAATAGGCCCACGGGGTAGAGTCATCTTAAATGTCACTCTCGCGTAGAAAGTCTTCCACAAGGTTTTAGATGGGCGAAGCGAGAGAAAATTCATCGGTAGAGAAAGTAAGTGGCTTAGATTGGCTCGCCTAGAAACGTCATTGTGTGCTCTAGGGGGCATGGCTTCCGGTATAAAGTGTGTTTACTGTACAGCTAAAATCTGAGCGGGAACACCAATCAACAACCCATTTGGGGGCGGGGCGTTGCCATGGTTGCAGACTGTGGGCGCCGCCCTGGCCCGTCGTTGAACAGAGGCCCTCTCACGATGCTAAAAGGAGATTGAACTGACTTCATACACTTCGGAGACCGTTGATTTAGGGTGGATGATTTTGGTTGCGGGCGGTTGCGAAGGGGAAGGGTTTGAGGACCGAAAAGGGAGATTATCAGAATCATATCCGACTTTTTGGTCGTTGGTGCTGCATTTTTACTGCAAACTAGCTTTCAGATGGTGTTTTTTTTCCAATTTTCAGTTTTCAATGTATAAGTGTACAATTTCAGGAAACAGTATATAATATTATTTAAGGTAAAATTAGTTGAAATTAGTTTTATTCAATATTCTTACTCTCTATTTTGAGATACTCAGTAATCTGTATATGAGATATAAAGCAAAAAATCATATCTCTCCTTTTTTATAGCCATCTATCCTTTCATCTATCTATCTATGTATCTATTTGTCGATATGTTCATATGTATATATATTCATCTGTGCATCTGTCTGAAGGTTTCTTGAATGATAAAAGCGCGTATCATATCTGTTACATTACAATAATTGATCTCAATTTTTATTGTCTATCCTTGTTGTCGTTGTTGTTCTCTGGCATAGACGTATAGTACTGCCCACTAGACATAGAAGCTGTAGTCCTAAGGCCCATTTCATTTCGGAGCCATTCCTTGCATCTTGAATTATATAATCTATGTAAACGTCTCTTTGTGATGAATGGACATTCATAATAGAAGATGAAAAAAACCCACGCACACTTCTCAACCAGCCACGCCAATGCCAAATTATGTTTGATAAATAATTCAGATTTAGATATGCATCTCATCGAGACCCCTTGGAGCAATTCATTTCATGTTTTTTTTTCTGATTACCAAAACCAGTTGTCGCAGCGTCCAGTTACGACTCAATAACTATGTAGAGATATTGAAGTGACAATCTGTGCACCCAAACTGGGATAGCAAGATGGAGTCTTGCTCATTTAGTACTCAACTTATTTTCTGTATAATTGTCCTTCAGTTTATTTTTAAGGCCCAGATTCAGCACCTGTGGTTGCATTATGGTCAACAATTGTAATTTCTATTACGTCGGAATATCACAGAATCTCACAAATAAAAGAATCAAAAGTATAAAATGTAGGTGGAGGTAGATAACAGACGTAATAAATGTGATTAATATAATAATCATTGCGGGCTTTGTCAATGTTTCGTCAGTATTGATTTCCTTCCCACGTAGCAAAACGTGGACATCCCTCTTTTTTTATCTACAGCTGTGTCTCAATGGAGATATAATACATTACCAAAAGGAAAGAAACAAAGAAAGGACACAGATTATATCGAATTGGCACCAAAAAAACTGGGTGAAGTTCAATTTTCCTGTCTTTTCTTTGTTTTCAGTGTGTCACATCATAAATACTGCGGTGCTTACAGACGACACTATAGTTGCCTGTGGGCACTGACCTTCTAATCTGAAGACAGAAACGGAACTCTTTCGCGATCAATCATTATTCATTGTCTTTTCTTTTCAATATGATATATATATATATATATATATATATATATATATATATATATATATATATATATATATATATATATATATATAAACTTTTTGTATTGTTCTATATCAAAGAGACAAACAAAACAATAGAGACAAAAGGATATTACACCATGGAGGGGAATTTTCACCTTTGCCTCGGGGCTGGAAAGAAAATATGATACTGGAATCGATCAGCCGCCGGTACTGGCCTGACTTGTGCCTATAATTCTGCAAATTTGAATCCCGACGACTTACTTATACGAGCACAGCTGCAATATTATTCCGCATAATTCATGGCAGCGCGATGAAAACGATTTGTACAATTTGTTTTGAGAGCATCAATTTTATTTGACTTTCCGCCCTCAGGAATTAATCGATTCCAATGGATAATGGCCAGCCCCCTGGGCGAATGTCTCTTTGAAATTCTCATAACCAAATACGTTTCATCCCCCTGCCCACGGTGTGAAAATCAATAACAATCAGTTGTCATGGCAACTGAGTGTCATACTATAAGCTGTCACACTCCCTCCTTGTGAACCCTTCATCCTGGGCCATTGCTACCCCGCCATTGTCCCGTCTCGGGCCATTGCACGCTGGGGATCGTTCGAACAAACTGATATCCTGTTTTGAAGGACGTCGGTGATTCGTGACGGATTCGTTTATTATTCGGAAGACTCGTTACTCCGAAACACACACATTTCCTATCTTGTCACTTAATCTGAAAAATACAAAATGAATGGTTCGTTTATCTAAACGTGTATGGCCTTATTCCGAGGGTTCGTTATTGCGGAGATTCATGATTCCAAAAATAAAATGGGTATAGTTATTTCAAAGGTTCGTTAATCCGAAAATGAAATAAGGTTCGTAAGTACTCACCTTCTTTTCATTTTTGGATAAACGAACCTTGGGAATACAGAGCGTTTATTTCACTTTCGAATTAACAAGTCTTCGGAATGCCGAATCTGTGGAATAACGAACTGTAACCATTCGTGACAAGGATCCGAAGGTACTCGGTATCAGATTCGGAATCCCCCCCCCCTTCCCCACCCCTTACCTGTGATATTCTCCCCCACTACGCATTTCTGTGATACGTACAGCTTTAAGCTCTCTCCCGGCTCCCCACATTGTGTGTGAGTGTGTGTGTGTGTTAGTGAGTGAGTGAGTGTGTGTGTGTGTGTGTGTGTGTGGTTTTGTCTCTCATTTTCCGAGTTTATCATAAATCATCGCAGGAAAAGAAAAGCACAAACAAACAAAATCAATAACAGCAGCAAAACACATGCAAACAAAACATAATATCTGATCCTTCCTATTACCTTTCGTCAACTATTCACAATCCATCACCTCGGAATCTCGATGCTACAGTCATAATAGTTAAACAAAAATCACAAAAACGTTATACAAAAAACCTCCCAGGTTAAAACATATTGTAAAAACATCCTTGAAGATTAGCTCCAGGCAACAACCTACGAGATCAGACAGTTAAACATGTTAAATGCAAAAGGTCAATTGTATACACCATTCGATAGTAAAGGCCTCCGTTGAAAATGGAAATAAAAAAGTTGGGAAATGCCTTGTTTCACTAAAAACCTCTACACGAGAATGATAGCTGAGATACCAATTGGTTAAGATCCCTTGGCAGATATCAGATTTCTTACTTTACAACCAAGTCACTTAACTCACAATTCACTGGGCTGTTATTTCTACCACTTTATCACTAGGGGAACATAACAGTGACAGTTCACATTATATTTCAATCTATCTTCATATTTATACTATGTTGTAGAAATGTTTGAATCCCCAAGAATGCACTATAGCGCTATACAACAATGCCCAGCCGTCGAGACTGAAATCGTGGAAAATTAACCGATGTTCAATTCTGCTTACAGAAGAAAGGCATTTTCTCTATTTTCCCTTTTCTTTGTCTAAGTAACTCACGATCACTATTATATTTCATAACAAACATATTTTCCCAGCGATGTTTAGGATTGATTTTGAGTGAGAGTTCAGAATGCAAGGGATTTTTTTTTCTCCGAAGCCAGAGTGTCGACAATATTTTTCACTAGGGTCTCTTTCCTGTTTCTTCTTTACAATCTATGTTCACATTGATCTCTCCATGTCTACCTTTCACATTTCATCTCCCCTTTCTGGAGACCATGCTGGGTTCCCCTCCTCTTGTCGTGCCCGCCCATGGAGTGTTATTGAAATTTAGACATTATGACTGATTGTGGCATAACATAGTATCGTGAGATCTCTCAGGGAACTGCATTTGAAAGATGTCGATATCTTAACGTCACTGTCAGACCACTCCCTCATAGTACTTACAGTAACGTACATACATACACAAGCAAACAAACAAATAAACAAACAAATACACACACACAGCCTTCTATCTCCTGTTGTCCCTCTTTTTTTTTCTAAATATTAGCACACTCACGCGGGAATAAACCTGACAATTTTCTTCCATCTCTCGCCGCAAGTCCCAGGAATATAGCATTGATTCATAGACCGCAAATACTGTGAAAGAATTACACAGAATCAAACACACATTTACACGCACGCACACACACACACACACACACACACACACACACACACACAGACTCTCTCTCTCTCTCTCTCTTTCTCTCTCTCTCCTTCTCTCTCGGTACCCTGTATCATCACACTCATAAAAGAATAAGCGGCGCAATTTACTTTAATCTCGCCCCGCAAATCTCATAAACTGAATACCGCTTGAAATGCATCGATAGCGACAGGTATTAAGGTATTGTTAAAAGACATGAAATAACCAAAAGATTTGCATGACATTTTACTCATAATGAAGGATATCGTGTTTGCCGAAAAGCAGATTATTGATTATAATATTCTTTTCAACCTCGTCCTGTTTTACTTCACAAATCTGTTGAAAATACAATAGAGCCGGTAAAATAAACTTTCTTAGGTTCATTACCAGGCAAAAATTATTCTCTATTTCTATCTCCTTCTATCTATCTCTATCTATCTATCTATCTATCTATCTATCTATCTATCTATCTATCTATCTATCTATCTATCTATCCATCTATCTATCTATCTATCTTTCGCTCTTCTCCGCCGCCAGCCATGGTTGTAATTGATTGCACAAAGGCTTGAACACGGCGTTTTCGAACGTTGCGATCTCACCAGTTACAGTTTGCGGCGAACCAACATCAAGGCCATAACTTTGTCTGTGATCTCCTCAAAATTGCTTCTCCTCTTTCCTGATTAAAGTGATAATACGTGTCCTGCTGCTTACCATATTCTCATCATGTTATCGCAAGCCCTTTTTTTATGATCGCGATCTTTACCGCGAATTCCACTGCTGATATTGTAATGCTATGCGTTGTCAGCAACCCCAACAACAGGATGAAAGTTCAGTATTACAAAGAACCGTTGTGTGGAGCCTATCAAAAACGGAATTCTATCTGCGTCATGTGCCTCCGAAATAACTTGCTATTAGAAGTTGGTTGGTGTGTTCACTTGTGTATAACTCATGCATACCTTCTTCTTCTTTTGCTCTGCTTTCTCGAGCCAAACCTCACGCATTCTTATGGTGAGGCTGCCATGTCATCATCCTTGTTCATTGCAATTGTTATAAATTTTGAAAGCATTTTTATTCTTTATCCCAACTACGATAAATTCTGAAACTCTGTGTTCAGTATAACTTATTTTCGCTTGTTCACATGTAAAAGTCTGAAAATCATCCGGAGGTCTCCTTTAAGCTTGAAATGGATGGGCAACACCTTTCGCAAAATATACCACTTGCCGATCAGCAAATACGTCTGGAACCTTAGACTATGAAGCTTCAAATTGGCAAAGGGATGACATGATGGTCGTCTGTATTGCTCGTTCCCGGATCAAGGCTTCCGCGACGACATTTTTGACGCACCCCGAGATGACACTAGAACATGTTCAAGTGTCATTAAATGCAGTTTTACACACACGTCCCTGTCAAAAGCTGTTCCTTCATGAAAGGACGACACGCCACTAAAGTCAGAAGAGATTATATGCAAGGAACAACAGACAGAAAACAAAACCCAGATCAGTTCAACCCCATGTCCTCGGTGTGCTTGAGATTAGAAGACTCATTAATGTTAATTAGATTTGGTATACTCCAGTCTACGCACGCTCTTCCCCTTGATCCCCCTCCTCCCCTCCCCCCCCCCCCCCCGCTTCTTCTTCTTCTTTTTTCTTCTCTTCCTCCTCGGGAGAGTTCCCCGGCATTTTACGTTGAGTGGCCACGCCAGGGGCTCCAGAGAGATCGTCATTTCGTAGAGCTCGGGAGATATAATTTTATTTGTTTTCAAGTGTGTGGGTGTGATGTGCAGGTAATCACTTTGTCTACGGCATTTCGGGCGTTTGGCTGAGCAATTCGTCAGAGTGTGGTTTGTATCATAGAAAGAATTTCTCCCTCGTTTTCTTCCTGCAAGTGCAGTGACGGATGAGTCTCTGATTTGTCTCGTACATAGAAAGCGTCATGTTATAAGTGCAAGACTTTTGCTGCAGTGTTTGGATTGGTTCATATCAAATGAACATCACGTTCCGCGTTGAGAGCTATTTCACTTTTTTTTCTTTTCTTGCTCCAAGCAATATCATGAAGCCTGGCATATTTGTCAGAATGAATAAAAGAAATGAAGAAGGAGGGAATATGAGAATCACGTTCGGAAGTTTGAAAGAGATCGACGCAATTTCTTTCGGTGTTTTCATCGTTCTGGATATTGGAGTCATCTTTTGTCATCCGAAAATAATACAGCACCTCTCTTGAAATGAACGGGAAGTCGTGGTGGCATCGGGCTAAAAAGAGACAAAGCTAAGTTGTCACGTGTGAGTGGTTCCTTGATATCGCACGTTGTGCCGTCGTGTTCAAGGGCCGTCACGAAATTAAAGGAAGGAACAGCTGATGACGAAAAAAGGAAATGAAAGATCTTGCCTTTTGATGTCATCCACTTTCATATTCTTTCGACCCTTCCCTTGTAGATCGTGATTAAACACGGAAATACTGCGACAGATTCTGTCATTCCCGAAATAGGTGCTCATAGTATTGTCCTTACGGAACGGTTCACAGATTGTGTCACATCACACATGAAAATGATTTAAACCTCAAGATCTTTGGCGTCACAGAGGCCTCTACTGCTACCAGTCGGTATTGCACGGGATAAAACTGAAACGCAAAAACAAAACAAAACAAGAACGAACCTATTGGTGTCTTGGTGTAGGTGTTTTGGTAGACGTCATTATTCAACATGATACATCTCATTGAGAATTAGCCTTTCTCTATCTTTTTTTTTTCATTATGAAAAGGACGAGATACGATTAAACAGATGACTTATACAGCTATGTCTCTTGCCAGTTTGTTTGTTTGTTTGTTTGTTTGTTTGCTTGTTTGCTTTTGTATGTTGTTGTCGTTGTTGATGTTTGTTTCCTGGCCACTTCCTTCAGGGACCGTCAAAAAAACCCCAAACCCACTATAGATGGATAAAACCGTGCATGCCATGTCAATGGAAGTTTAGCAACTGCTGCTGAGTCCAAGAAGAGTATTATAACGATTGAAGATAATTATGAAGACTCGAAGAAGGTATATTAGTCTACCACGTGATCTATCCAGCTGCTTCCTTCAGTTGGTGAGTGACGGAAATAAGACAGACATACGGAGAGTTCCGAAAGGAAAGACCGCGCACCTGTGAAAGAAAATATCACACACGTTATCCTAGCTGCTCGTGAAGAGACTGAATCAAAATGAATATACATCTCATTTCTTTCTTTCTTGTGTATGAGGGTTTATGTCTATGTGTCTGTGCGTATTCTTTGCGTGTGTGCGTGTGTGTGTGTGTGTGTGTGTGTGTGGGTGCTAGCGTTTTGATATTGAAACATCAATTTCCATTTGATTATTCCTTATCATATGAAAGTGGATAAATTGCAAAATTCTTTTTTGCGGTACGACCCGAATTATTATATACGCAAATCCCTGAACTAAAATTACGGCAAAACGAAATGAAACGCAAATCTAGTTCCATTGGCTCCCTCTGTGCACAGTCGTCCCAGAATTGAGGCTAGAAAGAAAAAATGAAATGAGCCCGAATGACATGACTGCACATTGCCGATCGCACAGAGTCTTGAATGAATGAAATAGACATCTCATTTCAAAATTGCTCTTAAGTGAGTTAATGCGATTTTCGGATTGATATAGGTAGTATTATTTGACCTGTGAAATCATGTTACAATAATGCATTCACTTGAATACCATTTTTCATGGTTACTCTTACGTAACTATAATATGTCACATCTGTACCTTATTATTCTCTCATATCATCCTTCTCTGTATCTTGTTGTTGTTGTTAACATCCTTTGCAATATCCTTTGTTGGTTGGTCAAATTAATATGTTGATCGATCTTTGCAAATTGTTTTTATTAGATATTATTCTATTTTCTTCAGAGAAAGAAAGAGGCAGAGAGACTACAATTATAATCGGATGGAGGGTTTCAATATGCAACGATGAAGCTTGTTTTCTTTGCCATGTTTTCTCTCTCATGCCATGAGGGAAAAAAATGAAGAAGCCGTTGTGTCTCTACCAATTTCCTGGTAACTTTGTCGCATCATTAGGCCTACGCACAAGTACATTGCGGTGCAACTCAATACACCAAAGGCGCGCGGAGATTTTCGCACTGGGCGGGACTTAGGTTGCGGTCATTCCCGATCGTGTTGGAAACGGCGCGGAAGAAATTACAGCCCGGAACTACAATCTTCTTGAGATGGAGAGTATATAGGAAAGTAAGATAAGAGAAAAAGTAAACAAAGGCATCTGCTTTGTTTCTTTCCATCATTCTGCTGTAAAGTCGATGAATGGTAAAGTCACCACTTGGCAGGTAGTGCGAGAAAAAGGCCTGACATTTTTGCTTTAAAGGGGATGGCTAGTTACCGATCAGTGGGAATCAGTGGGAATGCTGAGGGATGATTGTTCCAATCCTTGTGGGATTCATTTAAGAGTACATTATATATCTACTGTTGTGTGAAAATTATTTGCTTCAGAACGGTCTCGTATTCAAGTAATGTGCAGATTAATGCCCCGTCACTGACCAGGGACGCTTACCTGGAAACATTAAACTGCACATTACTTGAATATGAGACCATTCTGAAGCAAATAATTTTCACACAAGAATAGATATATAATGTACTCTTAAATGAATCCCACAAGGATTGGAACAATCATCCCTCAGCATTCCCACTGATTCCCACTGATCAGTTACTAGCCATCCCCTTTAACTTTCAATCACTCAGAACTCCCATTCATCCGGATGCCCGCTCGCCGTTGAGGTCCCTAAGAATGACAAACTATCGATTTAAATCCGTTGTGAGATGCATGCGTATAAACAAAGTAATCAAACTGCAAAACGAAAAATCAAGCACTTAAAAAAAAAGACAACCCACGTAACACCTCTTACGGTAAAAAAAAAAAATAACAGAAGCTATATAAAATAACAATGATAATCAACCGCACTTCGAGTTAATATGGATTTAAAAAAAAAAAAACATGTCGTAATAAGTATACACCTACTGCATAGATGTGTCTTCGTTATTTGCATTGAAAGTAAACTACAGCAGTGCAAGTATCTACCCACTGTCTCCCCATTACCATGCTTTCCTATTTCTTTTGCGATGTCACATCACATTAGATGAAATGGATTCATTTCATTTTATGGCGCGGCAAGAAATATCAATTCGTTTTGGCGCCAATAAAAGTGATCCTCCCCCTCCCCACCCCACCCCCTTCCCATCGCCTTTTTCAAGCTTCTTGATGTTCTGACCCCGGTCAGTGTTTTCATCCTCTTCCCCTCTGAAAGCACCCCTTTCTCTATTTTGAGTGGTGTTCATTTTCCACATATGCCCTATACCTTAAAGAAAGCCTCCTGATGATATTTCAGACCTGTACGTTTAAACAACTATAAATTAGTTATACTCACTACAGAGTTTCAGAATTTGTAGTCATTGGGATGAGGAATAAGAATGTTTTCAAAATTTGTAACAAATTGCAATAGACAAGGATGATGACATGACAGCCTCACTATAAGAATGCATGAGTTGGGTCTCGAGGAAGCAGAACAAAAGAAGAAGGCATACATAGATTCTTCTACGCAGGTGAAATTGTTAAGCAAGCGGTATTGTAATGGAATTACACTGCTACATTTTTGTTATATGTTAGACAATCATAAAATGCCATCAACACTGTCCAGTGTAATTTGTTTAAGTTTTTTTCGGAGTATTGGTTTCTCTGCTGAAAGACCGCAACATATTCCACAAATCCCTACATGGAACTGTCGATTTATAGGAGTGCATGATGTGAAATTATGAACATCTTCTGGAATGCCCCCCCCCCCCCTTAACTCTACACCTGTCCACGCATACCCCTCCCACTCTCAGTTCTCCCGGTCCGATCCCCTCCCCTACCCCACCCAGCAATTCCACCCCTATATAATCCTCATCTCTAACCCCCTTCATACACCCCTTCTGTTAGGGGGTGGGGAGGAATGCTTACAAATCACCTCATATTCCATGCCATCCTTCACCCCTTTCAGAGTAAATTTCACAGTGTTCTCACAACTGGCATGATGGTCATTGCATGCAATAAAAGCAAGAGCGATAAGTACAAGTCCTTTCTCTAATAATATCTTCAAGCCCGTCCTGAGTGGGAGTCATTGCTAGGCATCCTAATTCTGTCAATTCTCATACGAAGATACCGTTCGGGAGACGCCTGGCGGTTGGTCAATGCGTGAAATTCAAGCAACGGAAAGGACAAAGTTGCCGTGGTATATCCTTGAATATCTGAAACTTTCATTAAAGCCGACGAGAGCTTCTTTTCAAAACCTCTTCTCAGAAATGCAAATTTAAACAGCACTGCGAACATGCGATATCCTTAGCAGCTCTTATGCGGGATTAAAAGAGAGATGTTTTGAAAATGAACCAAGACGAAAACAAAAAAGACAATTAAGGAAACTGTGGCTGGAACGGCTTTATATCACATCGACACAACGAGCCTTTGCTGTACTGCATGATCCCGACACCTTACACAGGGATGACTGATCAAGATCTTACATGCACACATAATCAAGCTCCTCAACCTACTTTTGAGCCCTCCTCCTCCTCCTCGTCTCCAGAGCACTACAAAAGGCGAATCCGCCACCTAGTTTCTTTAACCTTCCAAGTCATTTCCTTGGTATCCTGTGCAGGGATTTCATCTAAGCATTACCTCCGCCTACTATTATCTCCAGGGCTGGGTAATAGAGTAACAGATGAAAGTATTAGACGGTATGAATTCTGCTGCAATGGTAGTGTGCAGCAATCTAGTTGAGATTTTTTTTTTCTCTCATATTTCGAACGTTTTATTCACGTACTGTTGTGAAATCTTGTCATCTGTCTGTAGTCTACTGTCCCTTCCGGCTACTCCTCATCATGTTTTGCTTTGTTTCGTTTGCTTTATTGTCTATCTTTTCTGCTATAACGGTAAAGTCTCTCGAGACAACCCGTTTTGATTTCGACCTAGTTTTACTTATTTCAATTCTCTGTTTTGTTTTGCTTTTCGCTGATTAGTTTGTTTGCTTCCTTCATCTTCTTCTTCTTCCGTTGCTTTTTCGTCAAATCAATGACATCAAAAATTCAATTAGGAGGAACATGACCTGTCCTATGTTTTGGTTCCAAGACGTACCTTTGCTAGTGACAACGTAAATTTGTAGTAGTACGGTACTGTAAGTGCTTCTTGTTTCTGCAAGCACAAACCACCCCCCCCCCCCCCTCATTCGAAGACAGCGAAGCTATCGCCGTACGTTTCTATGACAGCCACTCCTTTACGGCAGACCGCAGTCATCAACTCACCGCATTACCCCGATGCCCTCCCTCCACCGACACCCCGACCACATCTCCCCCTTGCCCTGCTCCAGTTAACTCCTACCCACTTAGTCCTTAATACCCTCATAAGTACGACATTCATGCTCATATACAGCGAGCACAGTGTTGGTCTATCGGTTCGCATCCAATCTTCTATTAGTATTTTTTCAGAATGCTATACGTTGTCTTAAACAGACTGAAAAAAACCCAATAGCAACAGTGATGTACCAGCCAGCATCAAACTACAATTATCGAAGTAATTTAATGATATCAACAAAGCTGAAAGGTCACGATACCCTTTCCGTCAGAACTATTTTCGTATCTTTTTTTAATTGATTATGTGCATGATATTGTTACGAATGCTTGTGCATACGAAAGTAGATTTTGATGGATGAGTACGGAATATGAGGGTGTCGCTGGCATCGTACAGATTTCATTTGTGAACTGCTATCTCAAAATATTTGAAAAAAAACTTCAACATATTAGATATCAATCATATCTTTTAAAAACATTCGTAACATGTCACAATCTGGGTATAGAACGAACTCTTCAACTTAATTCCTAAATGTACAATTAAATAAAATCACAGACTTATTTTCTTTTCATGAAAAATTCTTTCGCCGGTATGCATTGATTGCAGTCCGGTATTTGATGACATAGAATTATATCATTATTTTTTTAAACAAATCAAATAATATGGTATTAACAGCGTTGCTATTACGTCTCCGTTTTATTTGTCTAATATGCATCAATTTGTGTCATTCATCTTTGACTAATATCAAATGTAGAGTTTAGAGCTCTGTACTTGTCCCCACGTTATTTTTTATTTGTAGCAATGACATTACTAATGCACCTTCCATCCTCATAGTAACAAGTTTTCCTGATGATACCAATATTCTATCCTCCCATCTAAACTTTGAAGGCCCAAGTTGACATTTTAAATGCAAAATTGATTAAAATATCAACCCGGTTCTAATGTAACGAATTGTATTTGTATATATGCAAAACAAATTCCATGCATTTTAAAATTACAAACAGAAGCGTACAACAGCCATTTCATAATGACACAAAATTGATCGTTTATCATTGCAAAGCACAAACGAGATAATAAAAGATCCTAGACCTTACCATTGACACAAGACTATCATACCGAACATTACCGTTTAAATGGCATAGGAATTTATATATCATTGCAGCATATAAGCACTGTTGTACTGCAAATATTCTTCCTTATACGCTGTCGTAATACTTCAGTTCTACCAAGCATAAATTTTGAAACAAACAAAAAAGTTTATAAGAATTTGTACTTAATCTTTGTACATAGAACCATACTTACCCTTTATAAAGAAAAGGAAGTCCTTAAAGTGCAAGATATCAATGTTCTACAAACTGCAATATCCATGTTCAAGTATATGAAATGTACTTCCACACGTATATAGAAAGTCATTTTTTTAATGATTGTCTATATATTTTAGATATTTTATATATTCTTATATTATTTTTTATGATATAAGAGAAATTTCCACTCTTACCTTACAAGTATCCTCGTAATGATATTCATTTTAGTAATCCCGAACTCTTAGCAGGTCATTATTTTCTCAGACATTATGGCTTGATGTATGGAACGCTTTCCCTAATTGAATCAGTTTCATTCTTAATCCCCTTTAAGAGAAATATGAAAGAGAACATCTTATACAGATACTGTACTGATGGGTTGTAAAAGTCGTTTACGAAAAAAAAAAAAATGAAGATGTACCTACAGTCTTTCAAATATAGTGAACCCAATAATTAATCAAAAATTTCATGGTAACGTTGTTATACACTGTTATTAATTACTACCTCAGGCAAATCGTTAAAAAAAAAATGTGTAATTGTCATTTTTCAAATTCATGAAATTCTGAATTTGAATAATTACTTATTACCGGCTGCATGCTATAAGGATTAGAACAAGCACTGACTGTCGTGCGGAAGCTCGGTGGTCTAGTTGATAAGACATCTGTCCGGTGATCACGAGGTAATACAGGTACAAATCCTGCCCGAGTATGTATGCTCATGATTTTTTTTTTTAAACCATGGCTATTACTAAAACACTGATTGATTTGGTGCTGATTAACGTCGATATAGGGCAATTTGTCAATCGGTTGCATTTCCATCTTTATTATGGTTTCAATGATCTGATGGTATTTCAGTCTACAGAGACGTCATCGTTCACCTCACCCTTTACTGTCCTATCTCGTTTGAAGTAACTTATAGCTTTTTGTAACAACTCCTTTAGAGAAGTTGTAGTTATCTTCTCACTAAAAGAAAGATAAAGAAAGAACCCAATACATATAATAAGCATTGTGAACACAACACGATATAGTATTCGCCAATTCTGTTGATTGGAACCGACTTGTCTACGAACACAACCAAGATGGGCATTTGACGTGGTTAAAGTTTTGGAGAATATTTGCAGTTCATGCGAGGGTAGTGATGGTGTAGGTTCATTTGGCTTTTACGCTAATCTACAATGCGTATATGATCCGCACATGGCGCGGATAAAGCGTTTCTGATCTCTACATTACTGTTGCATCGGCTTGGAAAGGTCATATATACTCATCGCTTTAAAACCCCGGCCATTATGTTCGAAAGCAGGTGTGCTTACATTAAAAGTCACAACATACATCTCAATAGGGTTTCCTTTCCACGCGGTTTTATAAGCTGTGTCTTCATGTGCTCTTTGCGTCATTGACACCACCCCCATTCTTTACAAGAAGACAAACCAATTCAAATATGAAGGGTAAAAAAGTAGCAAACAGACAAGATATGTAATATATATATATATATATATATATATATATATATATATATATATATATTTCTTTTTTTAGTAACAAACGTCTTTGTGTCTCTCAACGCACATTTCGTTTCCCCCAGTTCGCCATGCTTGGTGTTTGACAACATCCAAACACCACTTAATAACGGGCATCAAACCCCTTCGAAGGTGTCATCTCGCCCACTTGCGAACTCATAAAACCACCTGTCCTTGAAACAGTAGAGTGCGAGTGCTATATGGAGTTGAGATAATCGACAAGTGTGAAACAGACAAACACACACACACACACACACACACACACACAAACACAAACACAAACACCCATTGATAAAGAAAAGCATGATTTCCTTCGTCATAAATGCTCTACACATCCATGACTACTACTTGTAGGTGTCACTGTTGTTGTTGAGTCCGCTACATAGGTGCAACATCTTATAACGATAACTTGTGTGTTTGTGAAACATGCCATGACAACGCAAGGAAGAAAAAGATTATTGTGTGCGTGCATGTGTGTGTATGTTTTATTTTTTGTTTTCACTAGAATATTGATGAAGAAGGCTCCGATTTGATAGTGAGTGCTCCAGAAGAGGAGCTAATGCATCAGCTTAAAACTGCGTCTTAATGGAAGATGGGGAAATGCTACTTGTCTTTGGGGGGCCTGTAAAGTTGGAGCAAGGCTTAGTGTAATCAACGGTTTAAGCACGTTGAGATTCTGCTAAGCACCCATTAAAATCTTTGGCACAGGGTACAAAGTGCCGGGGTATTTACACGCTAAGCATTCTGTCTTTGTCACATGTGAATTTAAAAAAGGCCACGATGTTTTTAGGCGTCAAAATATGAAGGAAAAGGAATAAAGACATATTTCAAAATGGTAACAAGAAGCAGTCGAATATAACAGGAAAAAACGATGAAACAAAAGACACCCACTGTCTATTGCAAGAATGATTAAGATCATGACAGTTTCGATCTTGGTTATTATGATGATGGTAATAATGACCATACAATAATTTTGATAATCACAATAGCGAAATGATAATAAAGCTGATATGATTAATATCATTGTCCTTAAGTCGTAAGTAATAGACGAGACATCTAAAGCATACAAATCAATGGTTGATACAACAAGAAGGTGAGAATTTGAAACATACTCGATAAATCAATCCAAACAAACATAGGTGAGAGAAATTAGAAAAAGATAAATGTCGGTCGTACAATGACTTTGCAGATGGACAAAAATCAACTTAACGTTCCTTCTGTGCTCAAGTTCGGATTACAGATGACATATAGATGGAGATATAAGAATTATTGTATGCGTCCAAATTTCGTCGAAAACCCTAGGTATCACGTGTGCAGCATTTTCCTGGCTAGATGTGATAAGAGTTGACAGAATTGGACTTGGTCGATTTGATGGTCAAAGAAAATAGAAGACTCCGGCCGTGTTTTTCTTCCAATCATCACGGTCCGGCATTTCATCCTTGTTGCGGTTTCCGTCATCTCTTTACATTACTCTGGGACTAACCAGTTTGGCAGACCACCAAAAGACCAATATCGCATTGTCTCTGCTGAACTTCCACCGCCACTGCCTTGCTAGACAGCTACACTGCACTTTTCGCGCCCACGAAACTTGAAACCCTCAAGTGTCGTAAAACTGGCTGACAGAAAAAGACTAGAACGATCAAGAAAGGTAAATTAGGCAGTTTTAATCAGTGCTATGCCATAAAATAGGTGCTCAAATGAAAACACAACCAAGTGATTCCCGGATGTTTCACGAGTGCATTGACAAATATTTGGCCATTTACTAAAGTGTTTTGGACCTCTGTTATCTCTGACCTAACAGCCGACCATAGCTGCTCTAACCCTCCCAACTAATTGTTATTGCTCTCCATTTTCACTATTAAATAGCCAACTACATAGATTTGCCCCCCTGGCGATCTGAACTAAAACAACACCCTGAATGCGTTTTTATTTGCAAATGTCTTTCCTTTATATCATTTTAAAGGGGACAGGGATGATTAATGAATTGAAGTCACGTGTCTCTGGTGCGAATTCAAGCGCCGGTGACACTCATACACATACACAGAGGGAGAGCGAGACAGGAAGAGGGGATGTAGAATGATCAAAGACATGCAAATATACCTTAACATGGTTAATTTATCCGGTTTTATGGTAACAATAATAATAATAATAATAATTGATATGATTTATATAGCGCCAAATCCACTCTGCAGAGTGCTCTAGGCGCGGAAGGAAGAGAAAGTGAAGGAGATAAAGGACATACAAATATCAAGTACATGTAATAAGTAGTCAAATTGAGGCTTTAAACAAGTGAGTTTTTAGACTGCTTTTAAAGGAGTCTGATGAAGAACAATTTCTTACGGCTGAAGGTAAGTTATTCCATAAGGTGGGAGCAGTATGGCCAAAAGGTAACGTCAAACGAAATTTGAAAAAAAAATACCAGTAGAATTTTTGATTGGAGAAAAAGAAAAGAAAGTCATACTTTATCACCATTCTGTTGTGTTTCTTTTCCCGAAGCTATTTCTACTTTTAAATGGAAAAACTACCAGAACAGAAGAACAACATATTATCAACAAACATATTAACCGGTTCCGAGAATATGGTGAGACATAGGTACAATTTTTACCGAAACCAGAAATTGATCTTACCATTACTTGATGAACAAATTACAGTAATGTTAATACAAACGAAGCGACCACAAAAACGATAATACAAATTATACAATAAAACAAATGACAAACAAGCATAATGATACATATATCTCCCCACTGGTTTCGAATCATTAAAGCAAAGTGATAATTCATCACCTTTTTCCCCCTAGTTTTGAACCATCTACACTGAAAATAAGGTTATTTGTCTAGAAACAAAGAAGGAAGGAAACACACAAAAAAGCATTCTCTCAAAACAAAACAAAACACAGTTTTGATCCATTTGCGGTGCCTTCAAATTTTACAAATGTATATGGATCTTTATGAGGGCAATAGATTGCTGTATCCCAAATTACAATTTTGAGTTCTTCTATACGTCCTAGAGCAAGAATCATTGTTCCTTTCTGCGTGCGAGGTCTTGATAAAAATAATTCATAAGCAGAAAATGTCAGACTTTGTTATAAGCCATCAAATTTTCATTTCAACCTTTGAGGCAAGAGCCAAACTGTTGCATCATTCAAATATCAATATCGACATTGATCGATAGAGCGTGTTGTTGTCAGGAACGTCCAAACATGTAACCACGTGTAATTACAATGAGGACAATAGACCCAAGTCCTATTTTCTTTATACAATTCCCACCTCTCCCCCCCCCCTCTCTCTCTCTCTTTCTCTCTCTCTCTTTCTCTACCCATTTGTGTTTTATGCATCATCAGCATTTTGCTCAGTCTAAAACAAATGACAAGGAAGCATAATGATACATATATCTCCGCACTGGGTTATATTCATACCTTCAATGTTCTGTTCCTTTGTCTTGCTTCTTATTCATCTATTCATTTATCGATCTCTATCTATCTATCTATCTATCTACCTGTATGTATTTTTTTTCCCAAAATGATCAAACAATGTGATGGTATAATGCATACTTTGTATTTTGTGGGTTTTCTTTTCTCGTTGTTGGATTTACTTATTCATTATATATATATATATATATATATATATATATATATATATATATATATATATATATATAACTTTTTTATTCATTAGATAACTTCGTCATAAACAATTCACGTATGCATTCCTTTTCCCCATATTGAGTGCACTGTCAGATAAATTCTGTCATAGGTTTGAGGCAACCCCAGTCAATACTAGTGTTCAATATTAATGTTGTTGCTTCTGGAGGGTTTTTTTTACGTACTAATAAGTCTTCATCATATGTTGGAAGCACTAAAACTGGAGGATACCTGATTCATGTTCATTTTCTTGGAGTAAAAGGAATTACTATCAGACTTCCTGTATCAATGACGCACTCTGGAAGAAAACAGCTGTCATAATTATAGAAATGTGAAAATCCTACATTCGGCATTATGAGATTTCATTACTGTTGCGATACCAATGTATCGGGGTCAGAGGTGAGGGGTAGACAATAAGGCTGATGTTGTCGTCGTCGTCGTTGTTGTTGTTGGTGGTGGTGCCTGTTGCTCTATGTCTAAAGCTGTATTGTTATCCCCCCCCCCCCCATTCTCTCTTCAACTAGCGATTCTAAAAGCAGTTACGTGTTTTACAGGATTTGGAAAACTCCGATAAAGTAACAAATATTTATACGAACCACAAAGGAATC
This sequence comes from Diadema setosum, assembly GCA_033980235.1. Classification (NCBI taxonomy): domain Eukaryota; kingdom Metazoa; phylum Echinodermata; class Echinoidea; order Diadematoida; family Diadematidae; genus Diadema; species Diadema setosum. The sequence continues at coordinate 32,466,345 of CM067077.1, read as the reverse complement.
TAATGAAAACAAAAATACGGATATTATCTGGTGAAAACATAAAGAATTTGTTTACACGATAACAAAACAATGCATCTCCAAAACACATTATTTATTTTTTTTTTTTTTATAGAAGGAAATTGATGGGCTTATTAGAGAACTGGCGGCTGGGGAATATTCCTAATCCGAGATATGATCAAATGGAATCTGGACAAAGAACATCTTTCCTGTTCACATAGATAAAGACGGTATCCGTCTAATTTCAAATCCCTGGCATTTGAGTCACGCATGTCCTAGCTTGTACATGAACTCTTCTGGCTTATGTTTTCTACATTGTTTTCTACATTGTTTTTTATCAAGGTCCTTTGATTATCCATGAGTTCGAGGTACCGCAGAGTAGACTCTTTGGGAAATGCATATGTTACGGAACCAGAATAGGACTGAAGTGAATTGAATTGAATTGTGATGTGTTTTACATGGCCGCTGTAAAAACATAAAGATAAAAAACAATGGATGTTGCAACTGAATTGCAAACAACGACAGGGCCGACTAGGTAAGGTAATGAGGGTAGAGTGCCTTGTCCAGGGGCGCAACCGCTGTTATGAGTGGATTCGAACCAGGAGTCCAATGATCGAAAGCATGGGTCTGAGAAACAACAAATACACACACACCACCTGGTAAAAATCTACCCATCCTCGTTAGTCTTTTATTCAGCCGCCAGTCAATCACCCTGTTAACATCGTTGCAGACATTTCCTTCATGTGGATCTGGACACTCATTTCATATCGATAACTCCTCGTAGCATACCTGCGTTCTGTATACATCATTTCAATAACTGTAAAATGTATGAGAAGATCAACCTTGGAACTTTCAGTTTTTATCGAGTTTGTTATGACTCCTAATAGTGCTGTGCAACTTGACTTTCTTATAACAGAGATTAACTTATCGTCTTCATTGTGAATAATCGGATCGGCGTTTCAAAGTCGTTTTGAAGTCAATAAGATTCTAGGAATTCTTAGGAATAAAAGGCGGATAGATGGAAGTTTACTCAGGCCGATTATAGAAACAAAAAGAAAGAGAAAACTTCAAAGTGAGTATCAAATAACAACATGTAAAATCAAACGGATTTCTATAAAGTAAAATGAGAGATACGCGAGATGCTATCAATCATAATCTATGCTCTGTAAGATGTTTTCGTTTTCTTGGATTTCTTTTCTTTTCTTCGGATATCGTATTGATGTAACAGACAAGAGATTATTTGAAGATTGAATATTACTTTTGCTTTAGTAGAATTTTGATTTCGTTACGGACGGAAGCGGCGCTCGCAATGCATTCCAACCGGAGTTCCATAAGCAAGTCAGCAAGGTTCTTTCTTTTATAGGGCCTCTTTCTCCTCTGCCTCGGATATGCATATGGAAACTTTGACGTGTTAGGTTCCTGATGTGAAGCAGTGGATTTGAGATTGCTTTTGTCCTTCTACTGGACAGTAAATTGTGGCCAGTATTTCCCAAGAATTTGTTATATAATCCGCCTTACAAAGATCCCGATATCAACTACCCTGACATTCATCACTCATCGATCAAAACCCTCATAAACAAAGGCGGGGCTTATATTTCCAATTATGACCTTTTATGATTCTAACCCTCAGTTATCTTACATTTGGAGATGGGTTCATATTTCAGGATAACCTCAAAATCACATGTATAACTGTGTAAGGATCCAGACATGCTACTCGATATATTGATTCGATTCTCATATAATGCGTTATTTATCTATTCATCGCTGGCTTTTATTCTATTTAGGTTACATGTCACACTCGATCAAGTCCTATAAATATTTCACGCGGAGGGATGCCGTATGTTTTGTTTTTTCTTTCCTTTTTTTCTTTAGTATACACATTCTGGTTACTGATTCATCTCCATAAATGTGCGTTCTCCAGTGCCGTCTTCTCAATAGCATTCATGTGCTCAACCAGGTCCTCAGCGCCTCGTAGAAAGAACATCATTATTCAGGATGGGTGACATGTGTAAACATTCGATGGTTCACTTACGTGGTGTTGTCGATCTTTCTTGCCGTTCATTATGGCATTTCGTCATGCTCTGTGTCTAGCTAAGTGAGTATGAAACCCGTTATAAATTCTCCTTAAAATTCATTATGAATTCTCCTTAAATTTGAACTAAACTCTTGGCAGAAAAACAAACAAACAAATAAGCAAACCAAAAGACTGACTTTGCACTTTTTAGTTTTCGATTTTGACTTTCCATCCGTCTGTTACCCAACCTTGATGTATTGAAATTGATCAAAATGTAAATAAATCACTTTCCAGTACAAACACTGCCATGTCATCTGATACGTGCGCGAAATCGTGAAATGCGTACGAACAATCGGCCCCATACGTTGCGTATTTAAGTTCTCCGTATCTCTTTTCCTTTCGCCCCGTGCATCTCCCTCATTCTTTCACCCCCCCCCCCGCTTTTTTTTTCCTACCATCAATACACCACCACCACACACACTCTCTCTCTCTCTGTCCTCCTGCTCCCCCCCCCCCCCTCCTCTTTCCCCCAATACATCTTAAATCTCACAAACTTACTCTCAGTTTTGCACTAACGCTGTTTGCTAAGTACTCAAGAGAGCTCCCCTTCCGCTATCTTTCGATCTCCTGGCGTAGCTATATGACGACGGTCCCTTGTCCCCACATAAATGTACTGTCTTCTTTTGGAAATCTATATCTCCCATCTCTATTTCTCTTTTTATTTTTCAGTATATATGTTTGGATCTCTCTCTCCCCCACCCTTACTTTTTCTCTTTCTCTTTTTGTCTCTTCCTCTCCACCTATTCCCTATGTCAGTTTCTCTCCCTCTCTATCTCTAGCGCCCCCCCCCCCCCCTTTCCTCTCTCTTGCCTTATGTAGATGGCTGGCCGTATTTACAAATCCTTTACAAATCCTCAAATCCATCCAGTATGGATGCAAGCGAGGTTGCGTGGGGAAAGTTTGTGCATATGCTCACACCCTTGGAGGCACAGACGAGTTTCGACGATTCATTTTCGCCTGAAAGCTTTGGCATTTGAGGCACATTTCTCGGCAAAAAAAAAAAAAAAATATAGGCCACGGTAGAATCCAAGTGATCTTGCCATTTTGTTTGAGAGAGATCGCCGTGACCGAATAAAGTGGTATATTGCGGACCTGTGCAGAGCTGTTTCCGAAGCTATTTGAGCCAGATAAATCGGTCTTATTTTTAACTATAACGACAATGTTTGTTTGTTGTTGTTTTTTCGTTATGATCGAGTTGACATCTAAGGGTGACACTCAAACGTCGTATGGCGCCTCCTTTGATCCCTTTCGGGAGAGAAGTGGCGAACTTTCCAGGGTCAACAACATACAAACATCATAATCACACGTCTCTTCTCGAGTAAAAGTTCAGACTTCAAGTTGAGATAAACTGTAGCAGGAGGATGCAAACTAAACATACTTGTACTGGTAGTCATAACTTTCTTATTTCTTAAAATTGCAGAGAATGCCGCTAGTTTCATTTCAAAGGAGTCAGGAGTCAGTCAGTCAAGTATGACCGAAAATACAATACAATACAATACAATACAATACAATACAATACAATACAATACAATACAATACAATACAATACAATATAATACACACAGTCAGCCTCAGTTATAATTGCCAATATTTCTTCTTCTTTTTTAGCGTCATTGTCAGCTACCCGTTCAATCTTACTCGTTTAATTTTCTTCTTCTTTTCTTTTTTTCTTGGGGGGGGGGGGATGGGATGGGGCGAGGGGCCAGCCATATGGTGTCACACCTTCGCACATCTAGTTATTCCATCGCCTTCTGAAGTTTGAGGGAATTGATATCATCCAGTAACCATGGTAACTAGACAGATCTCAAGCACCTACCGTGGCATTCTCTACCTTACTCCTCCTCATCTTCCTCCTCCTCCTCCTCTCTTTCCCTCTCTATCTCTCTTCATCAAGCCCCCACCCCTCCCCCAGGAAAAAAAAAGCACAGAAACAAAACCAAAACAAATCATCCCTCTTGGAATCAATCTCAAGAACACACGACCCTCTCTCCAAGTCCTCTTTGCAAGAGTGCAAAAGCCGCTGGCATTTCCATAATTGCCCTTCCCTACCGCCAGTCATTAGAAAGAGAGAATCACTGGCGCAGGTCGGTCTGTATCCCATTTTGACATACATAGGGAATATCCTAATGCTGCTACTCTTTTATCATCAATAATTCACGCCAGAAGATTAACACATGCAATAGCTAATGGACCGTTGCTTCTTGATTCAGTAGGGAATTGCAGACATAACGGGACAAGAATTAACAATAACAACAAAGATTGACTTTGGATCTGTAGATGAAATTTTATGTGTCAAGGTCTTAACCTTGGAAGTGTGTTCTTTTTCATATACAAATACTTGCGACACGCACCTTTAAACACAAAACATTACCAACAGTCCAAAGCAACCGGCAAAAATTCATCAATGTACTTCAAGGCATAATTTACCATTTGCAGACGAAACAAAAACCCAGCTTTAGTACTTCAAAATAGTTCTGAAATGTGAGTGAGGGATAGAAACAACCAATACTGAAAAAAGCTAATCAGTATAATCAATGTTAAGTATTGTTAAATGTTTTTAAAAATGTGAACAATATAGTTATAATAAATTGTGTCTAGACTAAACCGTCTACAGTTATGGTTCAGTGAGAAAAATAGTGATATCTTCTTATATCTTAGGTTTTATTGCATTTTTTTTTATGGTAGGATGTTTTGTAATACAAATCTACACATATGCATCGATGTGATAACTGGAACATTTTTGAAATCACTGTTACCAATGGTAAACAGTACATTTAACTTAATAGAAATGAAATAGCAGTTCACGACAACTTTAGTTTGACCATAAATCAGAAACACAGAACTATTTTTTTTTATCGTCACCCCCTCTCGCTTTCTTTTTCAGTGTACCTCCATCTTGCCTGCCATTTAATTGGTGCTGATTTTGAACAGTCGCATCAATTTCATTCGATTTCTAATCAATTTTCTCCTTGCGCGGCGTCAATTATTTTCACATCGCGCCTAATCGAGACATTCCGATTTCTCGAGGAAGTTATTAGAAGTGGTTTCCTGGCAGTATACACTCTCGGGGAGAGAACGAAGGTAAGAAAATGGCGTGACAGTGAGAGTGAGAAATGGATGGATAAAGAGTGAAAGAGGGGGGGGGGGAGAGGAGCGAAAGTGTTAAGTAAACGGTGACGCCACAATACCACGGCGTCGTCCGCGATGCAGCACTTCTCATAAACCTCTTGGCTCTGTCTAGCAGCCCCAGCATTTCTGTGTAAAGATGCCTCGAAATTCTCGGCCGCAGATGAGTGGGCTGTCCCGAAATCTCATTCACGAGAGTTGCTCGGCGTGACGAACATCTAAACTTTATTCCTTCCCGCCAAGATGTCATGCAGAAGATTTGGGCTGCATCTAAGAAGTTTTTAAGTCTCCATGTCTATTTAGAAACAGTATTAAGCTTGGACGTTGATTGCATTGTGAACCCGGGATTGCAAAGCTTTTAGGCATCGGAGGATGGCATAATGTGTATGGAAGGTTTTAACAGCTGGGAAATAATTGTTCGAATCGATCCTTTAATATGATGAGAGCTCCTGTCTCTTCAAAGGATCCTTGATGTAGTTTAAGCTTCAACAGTGAATCAAAGAACTAAAATATGCGCATCAGATTTTTATAATCAACTGTTCAACTGTTGAATACACGAAGATTAATTAGTTGAAAAATAGGAGCAGCAATTATGGGTACCTCAATTTCCTCTTTCTTTTACCTTTTTTTTTTTTTTTTTGCTGCCTGTGAGGTGCGGAATCTTTCTGAAATTTTAATGAAATGTCATTAGCTCGGTATGGAAGACATGTCTGGAGTTGATGATCTCTACTTTCAAGAATAGAGGACCCTCCTCAGCGTTTAGTCTTCGTCAATTTATTTGCTTGATACAATCGCAGCGATCGAAAGAAGAATATCCTTGCCCTTTCCTCATCATCGATACCATCCCTGGACAGTGCATGTATAAGTGGGTCACATGTGACTTTTGTCTGATAGCAGGTAATTACGCAGAGATTCTCTAAACGACCACTACGATTACTAGCGAGTAACACAACCAAGCCGCCGTTAAAAAGAAGAAAAAAAAAAACAAGACCAACACTACAGATACACAAAAGAAAACTCGCCCCAACACCCTTTTTTCTTTTCCCCGCAGAAAGTTCAGAGGAATTCTAGCTCAAAATGGCTTTCCTGGGTCTAGCAGGATAAAAACAAAATCATATTCTGCCTAAAGATGCTTGGCTATTCTCTCTCAAATAATCTTCTTAAGCTGGATTCGCTCCTACACTCACGCACGCTAATTCAATTTCTCGGCTCTGTTCTAGCATCTTTTTCTCTTCACCTACCTGTGGATTTGTGCGCGGAGTAAACAGACTTTGGGCAGTAAGATAGCGAGAAAAAAAAAATATATATATATATCCACCTTCACCCACATTCCACATTGTGCTGAAATTCTTTTAACTTTTTTTGTTTTTGTTTTAAATAAGTATACAAAGAATTGAAGTCATTATGGATAATATTATGAACTGAACAGAAAAAAAAAGAAATAAAAGGAAGATTTTGATGCATTCTTACCTCCTTCGTATCCCTGGTTTCCCTTGCTGGTCTACATTCCGCTTTATGCGCCACCGAAGAGAGCATTAAAATCAAGTTGACGATTACAAAAAGTCCCAGGGAGTTCGAAAGAAACTTCATTGCTGCTTTCTTCCGCGTCGAACAACCCACAGATAAATAGGGCAAAATGAAAGACAAAACTTCCTCGCAACTGTCTTTTTTCTTCTTTATAAACTCAAATCTACCAAACACACATTAAGTTGCCTGGGTCCTACGGACAGAGCTGGCTGAGCACTGGACGCCGCAGTCTTCTGCGCTTTAACTGAATACTCGGTGGAGATGTGGACGGGGTAAATAGCCGACTGATGCCCAGCTGGTCCGCCGGATGTGGTGGATACGTCTCTACTCGTCTGCTTGCGTGCTCCACCTTGGCTTGTGGTGAAAGCACACACGATGTTGCCAAGCACGGATGAACGGGCTTCTTCCAAGAATGTGTGTGTCCGCGTACGACGGTCGCTTCACGACTGCAGGAAAAAAAAAAAGAGTCGCGGGAAGAGATTGATGCCTCGCCAGGGATGAATGATATATCAATGTGGGGATAAGTTGGGCGGTTTTTTTTATAGACACACACACGCTGCCTGATGACGATGCCGAACCCTGACTTTTCATTGGCCAGAACGACAAACGCACAGTCCAATGATGTAATCTTCGTTTTATGCGTTCTCGCCATATAGCTACGTATGTATGTATGTATGTATGTGTGTATGTAAGTATGTTTGAGGGTGTATGTGTGTATGTGTGTATGTATGTATGTATGTATGTATGTATGTATGTACACATGTATGTATGTATTACGTATGTATGTCTGTATCCATGTCTTAGTATATTTATAATTACATCTACATGTGAATCTATTTATCTTTTTTGTTATCTGTCTCTGTCTGTCTGTCTGTCTGTTTGTGTCTCTTTCTCTCTGCTTTTTATCATGTTTGATTTAGATCGTATAATGTCAGATTAGGCAGTGATTTATTTATGAGATGATCTGTGCGTCTATCATGTCACTGAATTCGAGAAGAGCTATTCAGGCACACGGGAGGGGCGTCAAGAGAAAAGTGCTCTATTTACGTACTACGCTGACCGTCCCACCCTCCGCTTCGCTGTCCGCCTCTCAAGAGAAAGAGGATTTCGATGGTCAGTCTTGCGTGGATGAGAGCCAATTCTTGACCACATTCTCTTGGACATCGTAAAGTGGATTAATGACAAATCGATAGACTCCTTTGTTGCGACGCCCATCTCGTAAACCACACGAGGAGGAAACGTCGCTATTACAGGTGCACTGAGAGTGAAAGTACCGTGTCGCTGGCGTCTTCGGTCCCTTACGTGGCCCGTAGAAATCAGCGGATAGGGCGTCTTTCCGGCTATTGGGCTTCGATCCGACTATACGCCCATTAAGTGCAGCGACTTTGTGATTTGGTCATAGAGTAATCCGATAATCAGCAATCACGGCGCAAGCTTAAATCCTAATTGTTATATCTATTTTTGATGCCTTTGCATTCTTTGTCTCAGGCAGCCTCTTGAACGCTGTGGATACCTCAGCGTTACCCCCTGCTGCACTCTAAAGTGTAAGGTTACCGTCCAAGCGCTCAAAGCTAATGAGTAAATCTTATTACTCCAGGTAGCCAGAATATTAACCTTATCGGACTCTATCAAACCACATTCATACTCACAAACACACCCAAAAAAGATAAAAAATGATAACAAAATGATAATAATAGTGATAAAATAATAATAATAATAATAATAATAATAATAATGATAATAATAATAATGATAATAATAAAGATTGATATTTAATTGACGCTGCTCAATATATTAACATTACAGCGCTTTACAAAAAGGAGGTTATTACACAACATTAAAGTGGATTTCCAGGCCAGTTAAAGGTTAAACTGAAAAAAAGACAGAGTTAAATTGCAGATTAGCACAGCATTGAAAATTTGATCAAAATGGCACTGAAAGTGAGTAAGTTCTGAAATTGGGAAGATTCAAGAATTTTTGGAATACAGTTCTCAAGCAGTTGATATCAATATGCAAATTAGTGAGCTAATGATGTCATAACATTTTTATTCATCTGGCGTTATCCTTCCAACCTCATAATTTTCCATTGATCGTGTACAAAGACTTTACGAAAAAAAAAATCCTCTGCTGTATACGTGTAAAAATATGTTATCCCCAGCCTATTACTTTGAAATTTTGATGCATGAGAAATATTAGTATAGTAGACCGGGACATAATTGCGTTTGAATAAAGAAAAGAAAATGACACGTAAAGACTTCATGTTCTACAAACTACAATCACGGTAAGTTGTGAAGCTGACATCATCAACTCATTATTTGCATATTTACATTGACTGTTCGAGAATTCTTTTATTAAAAAAAAAAAGCAAAACCTTACAATTCCATAACTGCCCCAATCTCTGTCCCATTTTGATCAAATTTTCAACGTTGTCCTTGTAAAATTTTACTCTTTCTTTTTAAACTAACGTTTACTGATTCTCCTTTAAAGGTAGGGGATACCTTTTACAGACCTCCCAAAATGCAGCAAAACATTAAATATGAACCTCAGGGGACTTGTTTAGGCCACTGGTGAGAAATTTGGAAGTCAACAGTTTTTGTTGCAGTCTTTCTGTATGTTTTATCTATAAAAACAAATCTAAAAGTATAAGAGCTGATGTAATAACATATAAAGTGTGTGGCAAGAATGTATGTAGAAATGTTTGTAAGTTCTGATGAACTTTCTTCACAAAATATACATGATGGACACACATGCAGTGCATGGGTCTGCAAAGGTAGCCTAGTAATGTACTGGAATTTCTGAGCCCCGAAAAAAAAAATCAATTCAAAATGTAACGGTCAATAAAAATGTACTAAATGTTACCTTCCACTTTCAATACTTTGTGGGAGTTTCTAAAATGATACTCTCTTCTACATACCACTATACTTATACAACTCTTCATTTGAGGCATGCAAATGGGATTCCCTACCTTTAAGAAATACAATATCTATATGAGTACAAATCGTATATTATGAATTAAGCATCTTATAATTACAGGTTTATTACAATTTGCGGCTTAAATGAGTTTTAATTTATTCTTAATTGAGGTAATTGTTGGAAATTCTCCAATCAATGATTGACCTCACGGGGTAGTAATTTGGGAGCATAATAAACACAACACACAAACTCTACCATGCATATGCATGCCTCATCTTTCTCTTCTTACGCATGCATATAGTAAAAAGGCATACTCTTAAAAATTACAAGGGAACCAAAGTGAAAAGTTAAAGCATAGGACAGATTAAGATTTTAATACCAATAACTTCAGATTGTCGGATCTTTTGCAAATTCCCTTGTGCTGCTACTAGAAATCGTATATTGAAGTTTTATTGAAGTCTCATTTGTTTGTAAAGTAATTTTTCATTGTTATGTAAACTATTTACTGATGTGTTTTTTAGGCTGATGTGTAGTAAGGTTTCTTTATTGTTTTTGTGTGTTCTTATACAATGATGTATTTGTCTTTTCTCGTTTCGAATATGCACTATTGTCTTTCCAAAAATTGTTCATTACTATTATTAATATTATTATCAGTAGTAGTAGTAGTAGTAGTAGTAGTAGCAGTAGTGGTTGTAGTAGCAGAATTTGCATTATTATCATTATTATTATTATCATTATTACTATTATCATTGTTATTATTATTATTATTTTCATCATTATCATATCATGACTTACATTGCAGAATTTTGACAAATTTGAGTGTTATATTATCCCACCGCCGTAGCATTGCTATAATTTTGTTATTGTATTTCATTTCATTATACTTCAAGGACGATTAAGTGCACCAGTAAAGAAAAAAAAATGACCGATATTTATCAAAGTTAGATAGGAACCTTCCAAAGAAAATGATTGATAACACATTATGAGATTGATAGTTTGTAATATAAAGTGAAAACATGTCCATGATCGCATAACAAGTCACCATAAAATCCACATATTATCATTCGGAAAAACACAGCTCAATCTACTACAAATATCAAGTGATACTCTCATAACAAACACCCCGATAGGGAAAAAGTAGCTTTCAATTTGAGATGTTGCTAATATTTATAGTCCCGAAAATATGAAGACAAAAATCTGCGCACTGGATGCTGGTGTGTTTGGTATTTTCTCTCGATTTTTTGTTTTGTTTTTTGTTTTGTTTTTGTTTTTGCGATTTTCCCACTCTGAAATTTGAACACTCATAATTATGTTCTCAACGAGTAAGAAAAACTAGGAAATGAGGATAACAGACAGAAAGACAGGCAAAGACAGCGTATCCATAAATCTGTGGAGAAAAATGTATCAGGTTCACATTAACATTAAACATGTATGTCATTACACATAATTATACGTTTTAATGCGCATATTTCACGGGTAGCAATTATCTGGGGTGGTATTCTGAGACTGTTTTATCTCTGTTGTAAGTCTGTTGTAACAAATCGGTATTCTGAACACCGTTTTATCTCTGTTGTAACTTCTGTTGTAACTTCTGTTGTAACTTGTGTTTTATCTTGCGCACTCTTTGCCTGCGCATACCATTGTCTTAGGGTATGCGCACGCGCGTAACAGTGGGCGCAAGCCTGAACACCCATTAGATTACACGGTATTCTGAAAACTGTTTTATCTTCTGTTGTAAGTCATGCCATGTGCAAATTTATGCTTCTGAGATAAAACAGGGTGGAAGGTGTTTTAACTCCGTTGTAACTTTCGTTTTAACTTATGTTAGATAGTGAGATAATTCATCAACTCAATATTGTGGTATGCGAGTTCAAAATAAAAAAGATATACAAAAAATAAAAGCAATGTATGCACCACAGAAAGGCAAAAGATATAGCAATTTGACAAAATGTAAACTCATTCCACAATACAAAATTTGGTACCAGTACATTGCAAGTACATACGCGTTGCATAATTATGCACAGAGATAAAAACACAAATACATGAACAGAAAGGTTACCGGCACCGTCGGCAGTTTGTTTTAAGCACTATTCACTTCAAAAATATCTTTCAAGATATTAAACTTTTTTTTTTTTAAATATGATTTCACTATCTTCACCGATAAGAATTCATTATCAGTACCTTTGGGTGTTTCAAAAATATTCATTGCTGGGGATGGCGCGAATCCTGAGAAAAGTATTAGAAGTCTAAGGCTCCATGATGGAACTTGACATGATATTGATCTCCAAGAGATGTTTTGTGAAGATATTGACAACAACAACAACAACAACAATAATAATGATAATAATAATAATAACATGGCATTGCAAGGGCTTAACTTAATTTAGAAGCGTCTAGTTCCCCCTAAACCATGAAATTTGGGTTCCTCTCATGAACGCCAGATATCTTCTTATTTTTTAAACAAAATTTCAAATAAAAAGACTCAATCTGAGATAGCTTTGCGAATCCCCTACCGCACCAACTATACGTCAAAACCGGTAAGAAGGCATAATGATCAAGCTTCTGTTGTAACTTTATTTTATCTCTGGCTCTCTTTACCTGCGCATGCCATTGTCCTATTTGTGCGCACGCCAGAGAATGAGCGCTTGTTAAAACGCGCAGAGTTAAGCAAGGCGCATTTGCCCAAGTGAGCAATCTTATTGGTTGAAATGTCTTAGATGCTACTTCTAACAATATTTCCTATTGGATATGATTATTGCGATGAGCGTGGTTATCATGACTTACAACACCGTTAAAACAGTTTTCAGAATACCGATTTACAACTGTTTTAGCGGTGTTATAACTCACAGACTTACAACACAAGTTACAACACAAGTTACAACAGAGATAAAACGGTGTTCAGAATACCACCCCTGCTTAACATTGCAGTCTTTGCATGCGTGTGCGAAGAATGTTTGTATAATACATGTCATGCATATAGAAAAACAAGGAAACAGGCACACACACACACACACACACACACACACACAACACACACTACACACACACACACACGCACAAACACAAACACAAATACAGAATTTTCATTATATACAAATAAACACATTGCTAACATCGGCGTGGAAAATCTGTAAAGTGAGGTAGTTTTCCCCACACTGAGAATTTCACATTGAGTTAATGGTCGAGGGACGCGATCTCTTGTTAAGGTGCAGTCTGTCGCGCCATTTCCTTAGCGAAACAGATTCTGGTACCAAGGGACTTGAAAGGTTTTATCAACCAATCTAAATGCAAATCTGCGTGAACTTCTTCTATGCCTGGAAAAAAAAAGAAAAACCAGACAGCTTTTTACGAAGGCAAACTGCTGGAACACTGTTGACACTCTCTTTTTCTTCTATTTTTTTTTCACTGCTTTTCTTCTTCTTGATATCAATATTTTGCAAAACAAACAAATAAACAAACAAACAAACAAACAAGCAACCATAAATTACGGAAGGAAATGAGCAGCAGCTTGAACTAAAGACAATCTGAAAAAAAAAGAATATCTTTCATTTTCATTTTTATATAATCACATATCCTTTTAGTGCCTAATTTTTCTTATATATTTATAAATCAACATAATATCACACAGATTGCCTTCTCATGTAAGGTGCGATATAGCATAATGCCCCCCCCCCTCCCTCCAGTAGTTATATATATATATATATATATATATATATATATATATATATATATATATCTTCCCCATGATATATTTTATCGCACATTTTAAAACACTGTCTCGACGGAGAAATATAACTCCCAAAGGAATCATATCACAACGATAGACAAACAATGTAATATGTTATTCTATGGTGTACATAGTAGGCTCTACACATCATTTCATTCTCACCCCGTAGGCAGCCAGTCATATAATTCTTGAATTGAATTACTCGACGTGACGTCACTACTCGCAGTGTCGATCCTCGCTGTATTAGTCACGTGATTGCGTTCTGGTCAATCACCGACCAGCATTTGATGTAATGAAACTTTACAAATGAAATGCATTTTATCGACTTAGGTGATCCAGCAAGATGGTGTGTGCGTGCGTGCTTGTGTGTGTGCGCTTGTGTGTATGTGTTTGTTTATGCATTGTTACGTCATGTCAGCAATGCTTTTTAAAGCAACTGCTGTGAACAATAAAACCGAAAATCTTAAAGTAACGAGACTTGAGTATCGACTCTCCCTCCGCAAACCTACGATTTGCAATCTTGGTCAACATTCGAAAATAGTGTTAAACAAAACAAAAAGTGAGCTAATTAAACTTCTGTGCCTTTTGGGGGACACATAGCTCACTAGTTTGTGCCCAAATGTCAAAGGACACAGAAAAAGACCAGCCGCCATTTGACCGAATAACCTTATAGCGAGACGGGTATGTATCTAGAATAGATGGGATAACGTATCAATTGTTTCTCACACTATTCAAGTCGCTATCTCAGGCGGTATCCGAACGCGGGCTCCATTTTCGAATCGATGAATAGGGATATTCTGACCAAGTCTCTCCATTAACATTAGCAGATAGCCAAGAGGAGTGACAGAAAATCAATGGCACACTTTGAGCAGAGGAGGTGATTCTGTCTGAAGGATATATCGCCCCAGCGCCATTTATAAAGTTGCCTAGTTACACGGTTTTTCATCCGGTTTTTCTTCTGACGCGAAGAGTCTTCCTCCGCGCCACGATATGAGCGTCAGTATCCCAAAGCGAAACGAGGTGCCATCGCTCTGCCCAACATAACGATGATTTGGAGATCCTGCGCTTGCGTGTTTGTGTGGGTGTGTGTGTGCGTGTTTGCGTGTGGGTGTGTTTGTACGATGGTTTGTTTGTATGCTGGTGTGTTTGCGGGGGAAAAGGAGAAGGACGAGTAAATGACAGCAGAGCTAAGCTATATTGATGTCTTAATTTACCCGGTAGCGATATTGGTCGCAAACACATTTTATTTTTTAATTTTTTTTTATTTTTTTTTTTTTGCAAGTTAGCTGAGACGCTTGGCTTGGAAATGTGCTAGCGATTCATGCGGTTATTGCATATTTTATCAAAAGGCAGGGGTCAAAATTATCTCAAAACTTAGCTTTAAGAGATTGATGGAAAGTAAAGGGAGTGTAGGTGTCACCGCGTCCTCGCGAGACAGTGGATCTATTATCGGAGAGAAAAAAAAACTATCAAGTTTTGGTGGAAATTGGGATCAGAATGGAATAACCCGGACAAATCGTGGCAGTAAAGGTGTTAATTAGCGAGTGAAGAAATCAAGACTTATAGTGCTATTGTGGTATAGTGGTTGAGGATCTGACCCTGCAGAATTCTAGCCACCCCCTCCCCCGACAAGATAGCTCATCCATATCTCTCTTTACCCAAGCTTATCTAAATAATATTAATATAATGAAGTATTATTATGATAATAATTATAATTATAATTATTATCATTGTTACTATTATTTTTATCATTATTATTAGCATTATTATCAATCATCATCATTATTATTACTACTACTACTACTATCATTGAAAGTAGAAGTAGTATCAGTATTAAATGTTATAATGTAATTACAAATAATGTAATTATACTTAAGATCTTCTAAAAATATTATTCGCCCAAACTCTGCCAACCAGTTGTATATTATGTACCTGCTTGGCAGTGATTTGGCGAACAACACGCTCTATAGCAGATCACCGATAAAACTCAGGTGGCTGCCCTTTTGAAATATAGCGCAGTTATCATTGTCAAATTATCATTGCTATCATTATCATTATAACAAGACTCTGTCTTGATATATCTCAGCTTTGGTCAGCATTGGAATAAAATAGAAATGAAAACAAACGAGGTTTGCAAACAAACGTCCGCATGATGATGTTTATAAGATGATGACTATCGTAACAACCACGAGAATGCATGGTTCATCTTGACACGACGCCAAAGCTAAGGAGGAGAAAAAAAAAGTGATATCCATAAAATGGATCTGCAGCAAACTTCGAGAGGTATACCTGTACCTCACCCAATTCAAGAAAAAGGAAATACTGCGACAGTTTTACAGGATTCATGTTTCCACCATCACGTCAGTCAGTTGCATAAACAATGACATCCACGAAGTTAATAAACTTTTAATTATATGATGATGAATCAAAGTAAATGCAAAAAAAAAAAATGAACAAAATGAAATGTAAACGCTTGTCAATAAAAAATGAAAGTATTTAGAATATATCATTGAACGCCAAAAGGTGTTTGAATATAAATAACAATTTGATATTGAATTTGAATAGACGAGTAGACATAATGATAAAAGAAAATGTACTTGGTAGTATACACAAATAGAGGAACGAAAAGATGTAGAAGTGAATGATAGTCATATACACAGGCAGACGAAGGAAGGGAATAACACAGTGTGGCTAAACTAATGTAAAACAGATTGCTTTTTCGTGGGCGAGATGGTTTTGCAATGAATACGGCAAAATCGACTCGGCCTACCTCATTTCAATAATTCCCGATTTGAGATGTAAACGAAAATGATCTTGACATTTTCATTTGCATCTGTTATCTGTGTATATAATAATATATATATATATATATATATATATTTTGCATTTGTACCAAGTATGTAGGTCTATAATTTCAATCAACCAGTTTCTTCTCTCTCTTTCTTTTTTAGTTTCTTCCGCTCTCTCTCTCTCTCTCTCTCTCTCTCTCTCTCTGTATATATTATATATATATATATATATATATATATATATATATATATACGTATATATATATATATATATATACGTATATATATATATATATACGTATATATATATATATATATATATATATATATATATATATATATATTCGTATATATTCGTTCTCCCCCCCCCCCCCCTCTACCCAAGCCACCGTTGACATCGTGGCGTCAAAATTCCGCTCCCACTACTCCGAATACTTCTAGCGTGGCGTCCTCCATTTACGTTTAGGTCAGGTCAGTGCACTATGAAAAAAAAAGTATATCCATTTATTAGAGTGTTTTATTTTGTTCTGGATCTATTCCTCTTTGTATCATCAGCTCTAATCATAAAATCTCAAGTTGGTTTTCAATCGTAGTGCTGACCGTGATATAAACAAGGTCAGAATCTGACATTGTTCTGCATGAGGTTTAATAAGATCATTCTTGCAATATCAAATCCCACATGGTTATCATCTGTCATATTGATAGCAATATCATTGGTAATATTATTCCAAGTATATATCATACATAATATATGAACATTTTCTTGAAACATAGCAATATGATTTGAGGTAGTGTGCATTTTTGACCGTCTTTAGTTATTCTTCTTATCAATTAATATAATTTCCAGAGATTTTGAATTTCTAGATTCTACACTCAGTTTCTTTCATATGATTATATGCATGTAGGTGTATTATATATATATATATATATATATATATATCTTGGAATTTTCCACGTGTTGGACTTCGAATGTTGTAATTATTAGAAGAAAGAGTCTCAAGTACGCCATGGATCCAACGATTACAAAAAAAAAAATTATTACAAAATTTTCGGTCTGCCTCAGACCTTCGTCAGTGCAAAGACAATGATGGACAATGATTGTCCATTGTCTTTGCACTGACGAAGGTCTGAGGCAGACCGAAAATTTTGTAATAAATTTTTTTTTGTAATCGTTGGATCCATGGCGTACTTGAGACGCTTTCTTCTAATAATTATATATATATATATATATATATATATATATATATATATATATATATATAATTATATTTGCTCATTTATGAATGATACCAATAAATGGTGATAGTTTCGACAGACCCACTATACTAATTGCTCTGAGCAAGACGAATGATCGGTATATTTCTATGGTTTGGAGGTAACAGGTTAATCAAAACGCTCATTGCAAGTGTTGGTCACATAGAACAACCAATTGCCTTTGACCCCGTTCATTCTGCTTATTCTTTGTTGTCTACAACCGTTTCCGTTTCCCATAGAAAGTAGCAATGCGGTGTAGGCAATTACTTTTCTTGGAAACGTGATCAGCTGCGAAAGGATACATTTGACATATAACTGAAATATATAACAAACAAAAGAAGTCGCATGATAACCTCATGTTAAAGAAACTCTGCGTGTATTGGAATGTCTGTGGTAATCAGTTATTTGGTTAACTCAACATGACCATGATGACTATCAGGAACCCGATGCTTACAGGCAAGCAGTAACACCGACAGCTTAAGGTCGAGAGGATCAGGAAGTAGGAAGAAAAGTACCTTGCCTAATGTTAATCATAGGCACACCGCCACCTTGTACTAGGGTCTCGAACCTCAGACCTCAGACTGAGTGCCTGAGAAATATCCACTAGAGCGATATGAACATGAAAATGTAACTAAGCCTTTTAGTGGGTATAAATGGCACACAAGAGCAAAATAGCGCATGCCTTGATTTTATTTGCATATAGGTGTGCCTACTTTGTATGTAAGAAGACTTTAATCACTTCAGTAAATATTGAAGGGAATTCAAATGATTTGTCGGTAAAAGCATTCTTGTAGACTTGGCTTTCGAATTTCTTTCGTTCGTACACGCAGCAAAACTCTCCGTCGGATGTCTTCAAACAGCCCAACGGACATCCCGTGGCTTTCAGCCGGCACAACCCCGTCAAAGCCCCGCGATCACGGCCGTAGATAACCCGAGTCAATATCCTTCGTGGATTACTCCCAATCAAATGAATTATTTCCAGCACACGAGCAAATGTCAGGCTGTTATTTCTACGAAGACTATCTGTGTAAGCATCTCGTCCTCACAATCTTTGTCATCGAGCTTCCCTCACTTAACCCTCAGAGTCCTCAGATCGGCTGACGATACTTGGCACGCCAAAAGACTAAATACTCCCTCCACCAAAGTAGCATCAATCATTTTTTTCAATCCTGAATCTGTTAGGGTTAAGGCAGCGCTATGATGCCATTTCATCAATTTGTCCTGTGGTGCAATGAACTCCGTGCGGTATTATTTCGTTGTCCCATCCGAGATAAAATTGTCAGATTTTCATTACGAAAAAGTCATGAGAATCAGAACATGAGTGCCAGCTAGTGCATCAGCTTGTCAAGCATAACAACTGGCCGGATTGGGCACATCAAAGGGTTAAGCATAGATCACAGGGAGTATGCAGACTATTGGCTGGCTTGCTCCATTTCAAGCCATTGCTGGCAAACATTCAAACATCGCTGTGATTCTTGTTGTTTCTTTGCTTATTACAAGACAATTGCAGGAATGGTATTTCTCAAGAAACTCACTACATGCCAAGGAGTTTGCTATATAATGTGTTCAAGTACGGCATGACTCATGCAGTGCATTATATGAGCAGACAGATCCTTCTAAATCCTCTGTGACGTAATAGAACGACATTCTTTCTAAATACTCCCGATATTTTTTTTTTTTTATAAAGCAATGTACAATATCTCAATTTCAGTTAGCAAGCAAGGAGAGCGATTCAATCACGCTATTCCAGCCACAATGCATTATCGTGTTGCGTTCATCATGACGATGTTCCTCATGTTACGCAGCTTACTAAAGTTATCCGTATGCAATCAAACAACGACAAAAAATGTGAAGTTTAATGCATGCATTTTTACATCACATTTTGTTTGAAGTCTGTCACATGCACACAATGTATAGTTTATGTATATAAATGCAAAGACAATAAATGTCTTTAAAACCCATTTAGCTTCCAGAGAGGACGGCGAACCGCAGATGCTGAAGAAGAAAAAGCACTTAAGAAATCGGAGAAAAAAGTGCAAACCCTTCTTCTCCCACTGAGAAATACCTGGGTCCATATTCGTGTGCCCGTGTGGGAATATCCGTGAGTGTGTATATACTTTTATATGGCAGCACTCGATGCACGATTCAAAATGTTCGTTACATTAGGTTAATACTATCCGGTAAGAAGAAGAAGAAGAAGAAGGGGGAAAAAAAAGGTAAGTGGTGGGGGAGGGGAGATGGGGGAGGGGGTAGCAATATACATTGTGCCGAAAGTTGAGATGTATGTAATGTATGTGCGGTTTCGATGTCGCGGCGATGTTTTCGGCAAGCGTCAGTTCGTTATGTTGAACATCCATTATCCGTAATGCATATGAGTCGAGAATCTTGTTTTTGTTCAATTTTCTTCTTGGTCACCTCCTTTCTTCGTCTTCTTTCATGCCAATAACCGGCGTCATGCTCCAAAGTCTAAATTTGCCTCAGCGAGCTGTCCATTACACTATACCTTATTGCTTTCATAACTGACCCACATACCCATTTCTACCTCCAAGTTGTCAGCGACAGAGAAGGTGCTAATTACCAGTAGACTTCATCACGTAATTCGCGCTGAAACATGGTACAAACACGACTTCTCAAACGTATACTGGATTTGGGACAAGCGCTACTTATATGAGTCTTCATGTTGCTATTTGCTTATATGCCACGTTATGAAAGGAGGACGATATTGGCATAGAAATAGTTCAGACTGTAGTGAGATTGTCCAACAGTGTATTTTGGTGACAAAAAAGTCATCAGAAGAAGTGAGGACAATCTTTTTTTTTCGAGTAGATCGCACTTAACAAAAAGAACCTATAATCACACAAAAGAGAAGCAGAGAATTCCCCTTGCACGGATATATTGGCCAAAACCGACGTATAGAACCCAAAAGAGGAAAATGGTGATAGACGACAGAAAATTCAATTAATTTCTGTCAGTCCGTGTCAAATACCTAAAATCTTATATCTTTTATGTCATAAAGTCTCATAAACCGGGAAAACAATACATCAATTACCGTCAATCGTCCTATTATCAGAGAAGGAGAGTGGTGACGTGCACTGAAAACGTCTCGTGTCAACGACTCCTTACCGCCAAAAATTATACTAAGCCATATGATTTAAACCATCAGACACAGAATACCAGCTTATCCACCAAATCTGTCATCAACAGAGTGCTTACTATAGATATCCTTTTTTATAACCAGAGTTAGCATTTTATAATTAGCATATCTAATTAAGAGTGTCCTGTCATCATTTTTACTCAAGCGTTGTCAGGTAGCTTCTTTTTACGCTTTTAGTTTATTCAGTTTAGAAGGGAAAAGTTGTTGGTCAATCCCTTTGTCTAAGGGTGCAAGCACCAAGCAGATTTATAACCTAGGACCTCTTGGTTGAAAAATCCTGATCCTTGTCCCCTAAAAGTCATTATTCTCCCCAATTTGTGATTGATTTTGGATATGTCGTGGAATTGCAATCGTGATCATGACGTCATTGAGCATTGTAAAAGGTTGGGTGGGGGGTCAAGATTCGGATCCTCATAGAACGTCTAGTCTCTTTCGATGTCCATGATGTTCAAACACTGCCAGAGCCTTAGGCCAGCGAGTCACTTCGCTCTCGGTGAACATAGTGCAATCACATGAGGCCTTGGCTCGGTGAACAGTGAGGCTTTACTAAATGAATCGGCCCCCAAGGATTCCATGTAGTCTGGGTCGTACTCCTACACACAGAGGAAAATTGACTTTCTCTGTTAATGGGGTTCAAAAGGGGCAAGCATATTGGGACATTGATTAGTGTCTAAATGAAGAACATTTTGTGTCAATGCCCTACACCACTAAGGCGGCAATTTATCACATGAAACATCCGTGCAACATCAAATACAGCTCGCCGATACGAATATGCTCCTTCTTTCTGCTCTGTATCTCTCTTCTTTCAACATGCACTTAACTTGGACGATATTTGGTTTAGTGCGCTGCCCACCCCCCCCCCCACACACACACACTCCGATCTCTCTTTGCATATGCTTTTCAATTTTACAATAAGAGATATATTTCGCTCGCCTTGATGAGAAAGATATCATGATCTTTTTCTCTGATATGATTTTTATAGTGGTTGTTGTTGTTGTTTCAGGAGAGGTTGCCAACCTGATAGGACAATTGCATTCAGGATATACGAATGACGAAACATACAGCGCTGACTTTTTCTTCTTCCTTCAGGAATCGAACTAGCGCAGAATCAAATCCGCAGAGACAACTGAAGAATAACCAACCGAAGGGCCAAATATCTGGTTCTTGAGCAGCGTCTGAATTCCCTAGAAGTCGCTCAAAATTTGTGACGTAAATTGAGCAAGAGTTTTGCTGTTATAGGTTTGGATTTCGGCAAGGGACTACGAATCAGTGGAATATTTGCTTATCCATATACGAATATTGAACACAGTAGTCTACTCGTTTGCTTTCATTTTGCCTGCCTGCACTTTTGTTGTTCTTGTTTTGTATAATATGTGTGTTTTGTTTTCTCCTCCTATTTGAAATGGTTCGAGAAACCTTTTTTTTTTTTTCATCGAAAATGCAGTCGCACCGCGATGCGGAATACAGGAGCAGCGTCAATTTTAAGATCGAGTCAACCGATTCGTAAGTTCTAGACTCAGTCTCATATCCTAACAATTATATTACTATGTATGGGGCCAGGTGGGCTGATGTAAGGTTAAAAAAAAAAGTGACATTCATTGCTGGCTGCAGCTTGGCATTGCATACAAAGAATATGAAAATTTCGAATATATCAAATATGGAAAAGAAAAAAATATCTACGAGTCCCCCGTGAATTTCTTATGAACCTCATTTGATCTTTACATGGCAATGCTTGCTAAGTATCAGATCAAGAGTGTATAGTAACACCCACATGAGCACACTAATTAAACTTCCTATGATTTGATGGGAACTTTGATTGTGTGTAGGTAGCTCCTTGGACCTAACATCACAGGAATTTCAGTCGGACTGATGTAGGGTATATTGCGTACGGTACTATTTCGTAAGCATTGGCGTACTAGGGTAGAGTTGTGTAGGCACCAAAGATAGTAGAGATAACAAGATACGAAGGCGCGCGATAACAATGGACACAAAATGGCTACCCTACATGACGATACAAAAGAGAGCTAAGTACAAACTCAGTACACCTAGAAACATCATTCATTTCCAAAGACAGTGGTATTTTTATTATCTTAAAAAGATTTAAAAATTATAGTCGTAGCTTTTTTTCGATTAAGGGTATTATTTTGAAGAACGGGATTTTAAAATAATAAGGATTATTTCGTGGAGGTAAAAATTTGGCAACAACATGATCTCACAATCAAAGACGCTTGATAAACAACAACATCTTCAAAGACAGCGCGTCTCAGGCAAAGACGCCCATCACCTGAGACGCGCTGTCCCTGAAGCCGCTGCTATACAAATGATGCACAGGATAGAGTGCGTTAGTGTAGGCGTAGTGCACTCGATGGTATTTACAATTGTGAAACATGCACGAGGCGAAGCCGAGTGCATGTTGCACTACATTGTAAATACCCGAGAGTGAGCTACGCCTACACTAACGCCACGAAATAATCCTGTGCATCATTTGTTTTATAAAATGGGTCGAAAATTCGAAAACTAACATCATTTTTCAGCGTTTTTCACGTACCTTTGTGGGTCAAGACGTCCGAAGATGTTCGTCCCAAACTTTTACGCACGTCGCACTCGCGGAAGTCCCGCACATACATAATGGGGGGTTGGGTTTCCGGACACCCGCATGAAAACTTACTTATTTTACATAGAATATGCACCCTTTACCTTAAAGACTTGATATAGACTCCTCATATAGGCCTACTAGACAACATACTCTGAAAACGGCGTGAGAATTAACTTGCTAAATCGTTGGATTTGCTCTTCAAAGTGACTCCATGTACGCGTCCGGTCCCATAACTCTTGGTCTACTGTACTGTACAAAGTGTACGTATAGTACAGTATACGTACGTACGCCACATATGTTATGCACAAGGGAAGACAGGCCGGCCGGCCGGCAGCCCGAACTAGAAGTTGTTTACAGGGTTGACAGCGCGTACGCGTATGCATGCAATTCATCAAAGGAGCCGCCGCGCGCACAGACGATCGGCAATCTACCATAGGATTACAGGCAGTGCAATTGTACTGAAGTAAAGGAAGGAGGTGTGTCTCATTTCAGCGCTTCCTATTGGCTACATTCTTGAACCCATTTTATAATAGCCATGTCTACACCTATCCAAAAACTTGTAGTTATACTAACTACGAGCGCAAAAATGCGTTCCCCTAACCACGACAAAACTTCGATGCCGTTCACACCTACATGCAGTTAGCAAAACCTCGAGGTAAAGATAACTACGATAGAAAATAAAGGGCGCCTAGTTTGTACATAGGGTTGCACACTATTGTGGAAAAAACTGAGCGTCGTGGTTAACAAAACTCCGTTCACATCTGTCATAGTTTAAGCGCGCTGCCACAGCGCGCTTAAACTACGCGCTTAAACCACGACAACACCCTAAGAAATCTTGTGGTGTTGTCGTGGTGTCTTCGCCTTAAGGTTTTGTCGTGGTTTTCTAAACTACATGCGTCTACATCTACGCTAACTTGGAGTTTAGTGCCTCGTAGTTTACAAAACCTCGAGGTTTCGAAAACCTTAAGGTAAAGGGACCTAGGTGTGAACCTCACTAATGTTGTTTATCAAGTGTCAAGACAGCGCGTCTCAGGTGACGTGCGTAATACGCATGAGGACCGCGCGCTGTCCATGTTTAAGTTTAACTTAAACTTAAACTTAAAATGTGTTTTGTACAGGATTAGCGCGCACTTTCGTGTCTTATTAGTTAAGCGTCTTTGGTAGGCACCTACTAGTGCGTAATCATGGCGTTAGGTAGCGTTGTGTCGCGTAGTACTGCGTATAAAACGCGTATTTTGAGGTCGCCGAAAGTATGCGAAAAAAAAAACAGATTTTGTTGTTGTTGTTGTTGTTTTGCGTCAATCGCTGTATTGTTACGTAGGCCCCGGCGTAGGCACAGTGTAGGGCAACGTAAGCTCGGCGTAGTGGCTATGCAGCACTATTTAATTTTACGCAAGCCCGCTGTGAAAGTCCCTTAAAACTCTTTTTTTTTTCAATAGGATCGTTTGCTTCCTTCATTTTGTTTTCTGTAGTTCTCATGCGTACTTGTACGCTGACTATGTCGGCGAAGTCGGCACGCAACACTACGCAACACTGCGCACGCTTAGTATGAAAGCAACTTTAGTCATGACTATTCTCAGTTACAGTCGCTTCAATTTTATTTATTACAGACAGACAGACAGACAGAGTAAGAAAAGAGCTACGCAATTATAAACAATTCTGTTTTCGCCATTACCGTACAGGTAATATAAATATGTAAATGATTATAAAATTTGCAAACAAATGAAGAAATATATAAAGGAATGAACGAATGACTAAATATACATACAAACAAACGTAAATAAAGAAATAGATAAATAAAGACAAACTGTGATTAGAGCATTCGACTTCAATTAAAAAAAAACAGCGTTAGCATGTAAGTAATATGAACATTATTATCAAATTTACTCATCTACTCTTTAACGTATCAAGAGTTTATAATGAAGATTGAAAATTCATAGATTAGCTCCCACGATTCATTTTATGTTTTATAAGCAGTGAGGGGATCGAGAACCACCTCGGAAAATCCTTCTCTGGGTGAATTTAAAGTTTGGTTGTCATTTCAACGCGCTTGAAAAGAGGTTAGATAGAATCCTAATAATCCTTGGGGACAAGTTAATATGATCCAATAAGAATACCACCCACAATACCTGTTTGCGTGATAATTGGATTATACGGCAAAATTAAGGTTTGTATCCAGAATCCTAACATGTCAAACACTTGTGTGGTGTTTTTTCTCTTTTTTTTTCCATTGTTTTCATTATTCATTAATAACGGAATTTCTTTTTTGCTTTTGAAGATGTTCACTGATGAACATCTTTCTTCTCTACACTATAACATACTGTTGCAATTAAATCCCTGCCTTTTGTGAGAGGCAAACTTGAGCTGCATTCCCAATGAGGCCATCAGCCCAGTCTCGGTCTCCGGTTTCCTTATTGAATCAAATGTCCTGGCTTTTTTGTTATCTATATGCAACCATAGTTAAAGCTTTATATATATTACGTTATAGTATCCACAACACTTCTATATTACTCTTTTGTCATTTGGTCATGTTTTGTATAAAATTTTCACAACCATGTAATCTTATTTTGATTTGATTTGAGAAGAAGAATAAATGCGAACAAACGAACCAACGAACTATCTACAGGTTTTTTTCACAGATTTTATCTTATTAAATAATGGGAACAATGAAATAAGTAAAAGTTGGAGATTTTATGCAATAGCATGAACAAACGTTTGAAACCATTTGAAATTGATCAAGAATTCCAAATTGTACCCCGTGACTCACATGGAAGGAGATTAAATATCCTGATAATTTGTGTTGTTTGATTTGTTTGTTGTAATGTCAAGCATTATATCTTTCTTGCATAGACATTCTCCTTTTATTCAGAACATCTGTTTCACAGCAAAACAAAAACGTATGCCATTCTGATAACTTTTTAAAAAGAACTAGGGTATTTTCACATCATGTGTTTGCCACAGTAAGAGTGAATTACAGACTTTCAGAAAAAGAATAAGACGTCACTTAGACATTACAAATAACACTGTATCTTTTTTTAACGTAATTCACAGGATGTGTGTCTTGCCTTCAAGTTTTCCTGATTACATCTTCTGATTTTTTCTTCTATCCATTGAATATTTCTCAATCTTTTCTGAAAATGAGTATTTTTTAAGAGCGCATAGGAGGGAAAGATTTAATTTGATTTTTCCTTCGAATCAAGTTGAGATTATACTGCCACGTCAGGGAAAGAAAAGTCCCCCTCAAAAAAAAAAAAAAACTATTAGGTTGAGGGAAAACGATTACTCATCACCTTATATAGTATACTATGTCCTTACATGGATTTGTGTCCATTTCCATTGCCTCTCTGTTTCACTTGCTGTCAACCAGCAATTCCATCTGTATTCCTTGCAAGAATATTGATCCCTTTATTTGGACGCATTATTGACACGATACGTCCTCCTGTTTGTTTGTTTTTTCCCTGTAATCGTGAAGACAATTATCGCTTACGTACTGAGTAAACGCTCCTGTGGATTGCATTTTTATGAAACCAAAGATTTAACCAAGGTAACAAATGAATATTTTCGTCAATATTTCCCCGCAAATTCATCTGTCAACTGTCTTTAGTTATTACCCTTGTAATATTTGTTTGTTTCCTTACCCCATATGAGAAGATGACTTGATAGCCCATATTCAGCTGCACTAGCTCGTCCGGTATGGGGGTCGATCCAGTTGAAGGTGAGGCGGAACCACATCACCGGGTTATTAACCCTGCTCTTTTCGATGAATGAATGAAGCGGGTTTCGCTTACGTGCATGAGTTGTGACTCTCTCACACACGGGACCTCCATTCCATGTCCTATATGAGGGACAGAGAGTTTTGCCTCTTACTACAGGCATGGACCTATAACTAACTACACATGGACTAGAAACGAATGTCTTTCTTTGATCCCATCATCACCGCCGCCGCCTGATTATGTGTATCTTAAATTACATCAAGATGTTTGGACAGTGACTATTGTACAATCGTGCATCGCGTCACTGACAAGAGAACCATTTCCCTCATTGCGGTCTTATTTTGCTGAGGTGCCTTTTCAGACTCAATTGCCTTTGTATAAACACCAATGAAAGGGAGCAGCAAACCCAAAACATGACAGTCACAAAATTGAAAATTAATGAAGTGGACACTTACGGACAAGCATGTAACATGGCTTAATGATAGGAAATACATGTCATCTACCGTGACTGTCCATGTTAATTCAGGAACATGTGCCAAAAATGGGATAAATTAGATTACAAATCACAGCCAACCTGCCAAAAAAAAAAAATGCTTTCTCTTGTAAAGTACGCGCATTTTGCAAATGAAATTACTTGAGCGATAATTTCCCAATGTACACGACAACTGCACATGCATTTTTCAGCGCATGTAGTTTTTAGATTTCTCAAAGCGTCGCCATGTTTTTATCTTGGCTGGCTGTCGGCGGTGATGATAAGATCAAAGCAGGAAAGCATGTTTAAAATACTTTTGTGCCACTTTTATCAGAAACAGGTGCATGAATTAATTAACACACAACATTCCTCAGTTAGAATCTAACCCGGGTCCTTTCGGCGATGTAAAGGCAGACGCGCTACCGACTGAGCCAAATCACTGCCCTTATAAGAGCTTTCAACCAAAAGGCGCTAAATCCATTGAAAATGGTGGATTTAGCAAAATGATATATTTAGCGCCTTTTGGATGCAAGGTATTCATAGATATTATTTCGGGCGAATGTCATTACTTGAAAGTTGTCATCAATGTCGATATTATCAAACAAGCATAAATGCGAGATATCATCACGGCGGTAAAACAGAGAGAGAGAGAGAGAGAGAGAGAGAGAAAAGGGACGGGAGATAGAGAGAACGAAGGAAATATTCAAGGTTAGAATCATGAGATCATAAATCTTAATCACAGAGGATTAATGTTATTCCTTCAACTTACATCCCTTAATCCCGCCGCACACTATACGATCCGACCGGTCGTAAGACCTTAAGACTGGAAGTGTGACGTCACAGTCTTGCCAGTTTCCAGTCGTACGACTGGGTCTTAGCGCCAGTCGTAGAGATTTGACATGACTGGTCGTGGGCTTTCAGCCATTCACAGTACAGTAAAATGCAAGCCCACGCAGGGCGCACTGCGCGCGCTTTAATACTCATTGGTAAAATGTACTGAAGACAAAACAGTCGTAAGCATACTCGTAAGGTCAGGTCGTATACTTCAGTAGTATGCGTTGGCAGGTCTTACGACTGGGTCTTATGGTCCTAAGATCGTATAGTCGTGAGTCGTATAGTGTGCGGCAGGCTTAACTCAAGCATCGCTTGACCTTCTTTCTGCAATTATAAAGATGAGATGAACTCTTAAAGTTTCTTCAAAGGTAAGGCCAGAAAGGAAGGTAAAATAGAGTTTTATGGTGATTATGATGAGATTATGCAAAGATTATTTGAATAACATTCGAACTTATAGTTAGTGAATATTTTGTATCAATGTTATTTTGACTATTGGTATCTCATGGAAGATGATAATTCTCAAGATATGTTTTTCAACCCTATAACCCTAGACGCATTTCAATTTTGTTAATTTGCTCTAAACATTAAAAAAAAACACCCTTGCTCACAAAAGATCTTTAGCATTTTTATAAGAATAGCGCTGTATGTAATAAGAAATGGTTTTAATGAAGGTTTTAGTGCAGATATGGTATTTTTAGAATTTGTAAATAATGCATCCAGAGCATTATGGAGTTGACCTGTTAAAGGGGAAATCCAGTGCATATATAAGTTAGTCTGATATAAAAGAGTAAAATTTTACGAGTTCAACGGTAAAAATTTGATTGAAATCGGATGAAAAATAACGAAGTTACGAAATTTTGAAGTTTTGATAATTTCTCCAAAACAGTTCTTGTACAGTGGATATGAATATGCAAATGAGTGAGCTAACATGTCATACCTTCACAATTTTCCATTGATCGTGTGAAAAAAAAAATGACGAAAATTCAATGTTTCTGCCATTGAAGTCTGAAACATGACGTTATTCCTGGTTGAATAACTTCAGATCAGTGAGCAGTTAGACATATGAGGATTTGAGCCTTGGGAATAATTTCGTTTGAACGAAAAACTGGAAATTTCAAAATTATATTTGTACAAACTATATGGTAAGTTGTGAGGGAATGACATGCTCACTTTGCCATTTACATATTCATGTTAACTGTTCAAGAACTGTTTCCCCAAAAATAGCGAAAGTTCGAAATGTCATAACTTCCTTATATTTCATCCCATTTCAATCAAATTTATACCGTTGAACTCGTAATATTTTACTCTATCTTATCAGACTAACTTATATTTGGACCGGATTTCCCCTTTAAATTTATAGAAGATATCAAATTCTATCAATCCTAGTGTCATTTTCAAGAGATGTGACATTATGAAGTCAGGAGAAATATTTAAATGTGGTTTGAAAAAAGCAGAGAACAATAGTATCCATCTATGATTATTGTTCTGAATATAACTCTAAAAAGTGTTGTGGTGTTCACGGAGGTTCTGTATTGGGAGCCATTCTCTTTTGATATATGTAAATGATCTACTTTGTCAGTGCTATTTCTACCCATTTATTTTCGCAGGTGACAAAAACTTATCTCTTATGTCTTAAAAGCAACAAAATTGTTGAATGAACTTTAAAAACGTGTGAGATTGGTTTGTAATAAACAAATTCAACATTAGTTCTGGTCCCACTGCTTACGTAGTATTTAGACCACCTAATATAAAAGTAGACAAGAGTTAATTGAATATGATATCATAACATTACAATAAAAGACGTCAAATGTGTAAAATATATTGTCATAATCGATGAACGCTTGATTTCATGAAATGCATGTCAACCCCCCAATATTTTTGCATTAAATCTAGAAATGTAAAAAGTTAGAATATACCATCTCGCATACGAAATACGAAAACGAATGACTTGATACTCAACAAATAAGCACCGTTTCCTTACACAACAAGAGATATTAGGGGGAAAACAGAGTGTGCATAGCAAGAAATTCTTCGAGTGTTTCCCGACAGTTCTAGGAAAAGCAAACACACGAAGAAATGGTAATTGACTTTGTTGCTAGCTCATTTGTGTGTCTAAATATTAGGGAATATCGGGGATGACAAAGCTTCTGATTATATCTTCATTATCATACAGAGATGGTAGAGCATATAACACTGACATCTGCTTCTTTAATGATTTTCCAGGAAATATAACGGGCAAATACAAATTAAACAAAAAATCCTTCAGTTAGAAGGATGCAAACACGTGCACAACTCACTCAGACGCAAACACACACACACACACACACACGCACACACTTGAACACACATATTAATATCTTACCAACACATTATAAATAATACACTCATACATACAAATATCAATACATAATTGATAGATAATTATGATGTGACCCTGGAAAACATGTGCATAGAAACATAAAACCAGGGCAAAGGAAGATTTTATCAAAGGCGTTTTGAGCTTTGAGGCATCAAGACTTATTAAGGAAACAGATCCACATATCAAAACAAAGAAAGAGTTTCGTTACCTTCAGCCAATACCATTCCTTCCGGAAAATGAACACCGCAGCAGATGGTTGACTGACGTCACTTAACTCTCTTGGTATCTCAATCGAAGACCTCATGGCCAGGGAATCACGTGGGAAAGCGCAAGACAAGTTTAAAGGTACAAAAACTCTAAAAAAGCACCTATATAGATAGAAGAGCCTGTGGTTGTTGTTGTTGTTGCTGTTGTTAATGTTGTTGTTGTTGTTGTTGTTGTTGTTGTTGTTGACGATTAGAACAACCGGATGATGCTCGTTATTCCGCAGGATCGTTAATCCGAATATGAATTAAGGTTCGTTATCCCGAAAATTCTATATTCCTTCATGAACACTCCGTATTATTCTTAAAGAAAAATTAAATAGGGATCTTTTAATCTTTTTATATTTTTTTTTAATCTTTTAATCGCTATTACGAAGGTTTGTTTATCAGAAAAAGAAGAAAATGAATGCAGAGTGCATATGATAACGAACCTCCACAATTACGAACATTAATTCGTTTTCGGATTGAGAAACCCTATTTCATTTAAGGATTAAAGAACATTCGTAATAGCGAACTATCAATAGACCTAATCGCACAATTTGCTGAACATCATAGCAACAGGTTTCACACAATTGACCATACATAATGATGCAGACATGAACATCATACCCGAACACTTTTCCAACGTTTCACTGAAAAAAAAAGTAAGAAGAAGAAATTGGTATAAGAATTAGAAACCATTCAGGCAGGCATGTACGCTTGGGCATCTAACACTTTTCAAACACTAAAAGGTAAATTTCAAATACATCGTAAACGTAGTCCTAATTGGGCATCTAACACGTTTCAAACACAATAAAGCCAATAAGAAATTATCAGTAACCTTGATGAATATACATTACTTTACTAAATTATGCTAGGGAATAAAGTAGCCTAAATGCCTCATATTTTTTAAGGTCTTCAGGCTCTGACGTTTCAGACAGATTTTTTTTTTTTTTTTTTAAATCAGTAAAATTCATTTTACGTTACCGACTCTCTAAGATTAACATTCCAGTCTCCTTGTTGTTTTAATGCCTTACAATTTGACCTCGGTTGTTTTAATTTTTCCTACGTCTTCTTCGAAAACTTAGGTTAGTGATCGATGATTATGATTAATTGACTTTATGATGCACGTTGTCAAATGTTTTTTGATCTACTAGTATGCATGTGTCTTGCTTCCATTAATGTTGCAGCTAATATAAACATCATCAA
Source organism: Diadema setosum (assembly GCA_033980235.1). Taxonomy (NCBI): domain Eukaryota; kingdom Metazoa; phylum Echinodermata; class Echinoidea; order Diadematoida; family Diadematidae; genus Diadema; species Diadema setosum. The sequence continues at coordinate 32,434,359 of CM067077.1, read as the reverse complement.
GCACAGCACAATGTCCCCTATGCGGCCTGTGCTATAATGTGTTGGGGAAATATGTGGCAGCTCTTTACACTGATGTCCACACTGGATGGACATGACGCGTGTTCCTCAAATGAGAGGAAAGAAAAAAGAGGAAATATTTTATGGGGGCAGTTTCTAACTCCTTCCCATTATTTTCTTGTGTAAACATTAATCGTTTATTTTTGCATGCGTGGTCGTATAACATCTACCACGCTTGAATTTGCCTGTCAAAGTTTTGAAACGTGAAATATGTTCTCCTTCAGTTTGTTTGCCTGTCTCTGTCTCGGTACAAGTCATTTCGTGCTGGGAAGGAGGTACATTCCTTCCAAGTTCCGGACGGGAGGTGTTCTAGCTTTCAAGGAATAAAGGAAATGATCGAAATGACATCTCACATGTTCTTGATGTTCAAAGTTGTGATCTCAATACAGCTAAATTAAAAAAAAAAAAAAAAAAAACTTTATCGCAGCAGACTTTCACAAGCCAGGAAACCATGACATCTTTAACTTCAAGAAAATGCCCGATGCTCTCCAGACTATGCATTTCGGGTTGCTTTTTTTTTTTTATGTGTGCGTGTGTTTTTCTTCATCGCTTGAAGCTAGAATGAATTCATCATAAGGACATCTCTTGGCCATCTTTCTTTCAACACAAACACGAACTCATTCTTGCCGATATCAGTTTTTCGATGAGAAACAAGGATGATTACATAGAGATATTGACAATCTTTTTTGTAGCTCTGTAATAAATAAAAAGAAAAATTGTACCAGTCGAAAAAGACTTGACCTTGGGCAATATGAGTTTTCTCTTTTCGGTTTTACCTTGTTTGTCTACTTTGGCCTTGTTTTCTGTACTGGTACTCAAGCCCCTGTCACTTACAATTTGTGTCTTGATGTTTACTCTTGCGTATGACGTGTGTTTCTTTGTAATATATATATATATATATATATATATATATATATATATGTGTGTGTGTGTGTGTGTGTGTGTGTGTGTGTGTGTGTGTGTGTGTGTTTGAATATAGATATAGGCCCTATATATATAATACCTACATAGTCAAACCATAATTCATGTATGATATGTATGTAACATATCTATAACTAGATTTGTCATTGGTCGAATTGGTGCCATGTGACATGCATTGATTTCGTTGTAGTTAACGGCCCTGAGTGGTCCTGAAATGCATTTCATGTCATTCTTCTAAATATGCACTCCTGATGTGCAACGAGCCCACTTCCAATTATGTTTCATCTTTGTAAGATAAAAGTGAACTTGGTCTAATCGTGTATTTGTAGTACATATAATCTGTTACAGTGCATTGAAGATTATGCACTATTATATATATGCAATATAATGGCACATGTAGATAGATTGACTAAAGATATATATACATTAAATATATATCACACAAACACACACACACACCTATCAATAAACATTTATATAATATATTAATTACATATGAAGAGTTTGTTTGCAAAAACCGATAAGTCCATATTTGCCAAATGGAGATATTTGCGATTAAAGGTCAAGAAAAATAAAGAGAATAATAAGAAAATTTGTGCTTCTTTTGACCATAACTTCAAAAATATACCTTAATAATGTAGTGACCAATATATCATTTAAAAGGCATTTATACATTATGACAAAAATCGTACTTCAAAATCTTCAAAAAATGGACTTATCGGTTTTTGCAAACAAACCCTTCATATATGTGTGTGTGTGTGTGTGTGTGTGTAGATATACTTACATATTGTTTTCTTCATTCTACGTTTCCCAATTCCAGCTCACTAGCTGCGATTCTCGCTGTGAAAATACATTTCTCTGTGTATTTGTTCCTTTACCCTCGCCTCTTCCTCTCTTTCTTTTTCTGTCTTTCTTCTCTTCGTACTACTCCGTGTCCTACTCAACGAAACTATATTCCTGAGAGACCTGTCCAGAGAATGAATCAAACTCAAATCTATCATTCCCCCTCATACTAATTTTAGCGGTAATTTTTATACTGGAGATATTTCGGATGGCGTATGACTTTCCACTTTATTGTCACAGTGGGAATCGAAAACAAACAATGATTACATCCCCAACCATCGCTTGGAGCTGAACGGCTGAGTGGGTCTTCACTTGCCCCTCTCTTCCCCGACGGGACGGGGGAAATGCTTGCTGACTCTAGCGTCATGTTAGGGCCACGAGCAGTAAGACGATAGTGCAGGGAGAAAATTAAACACGATAGCTAGAGAGCATGTAAGGTGAGAGCATATAGACGAATAGAATCGACGGCGTGATTAGAAAGGGATTGGTATATTCTGCTGCGAATGCAATCTAGATGTGTAAATGTAGGTACGAAATTGCTTGCTTCAGAAGATTTCGCTTCACAAAAAAATAAAATGAAGAAGAAGAAAGGAAAGAAGAAGGAGAAAAGGAGAAGAGGGAAAAGAAGAAGAAGAAGAAGAAGAAGAAGAAGAAGAAGAAGAAGAAGAAAAAGAAAAAAAGAAGGGGGTTCATTTTTCCGTTACCTCATTGCGTCACGGCGTATAGTCTTTTATGGCCCGGTTAAGCGGCGTGCCTTTCTTGTGCTGTATTTATGTGTTGTGTGTTTGTTTGTTCGCTTGTGTGTGTGTTTGTGTGTGTTTGTGTGTGTGTGTGTGTGTGTGTGTATGTGTGTGTGTCTTTGTGTAAAGCAGCCTCAAATCTAGGACACAGAAAGAAGAATATAAAAAAGGTTGAATGAAGGGGTATTTTGCACAAAACGGGTACATTAGTATTTGAAGCTATGTTTGTAACATTTCTCGATGAGGAAGATCGCTTGTTCCATTCACATAACTGTAGACCGAGAGAAAAAGGAGGCTGGATAAGAAGACTACTCCTACAATTCCTTAGGACCGAATGTCGCTGTACAAAAGAAATAATTTATACACATTACTGCGGAAAAGCTTCCTTTTTATTTAAAGAAAAGAATATGTATACCTTCAACTTGTTACTGATATACAAATTACGTTAAGGGTAATATCGTTCGTACCACCTTTCGGAAGAAACAAATCACGTGCTCTTTCATTGTGGCAGAAGATATTTTCAATATTCGTTGCAATAACATGTTCTTTATTTCATTGCCTAAGTGTGAGCTCGCGAATTGTTTTAAACTTCATTATATCCAGCGGTGCATGACGGCACATGAATTTAACCAAAAGGTTAACAAAGCAACACCTTTAAACGGATTGCCACATATTCCTCAAACTTCACTCTGATGTGTCGCATTAATTAACTATGCATTTACTGAAAATGTATTTTCAGTAAAATGTATTTTCAGGAGTCCATTCACACTATACACTTGGCACAATAGTAGAGACATTTTATCATATAATATTTTCCATTGGTTGTCAGTTAACAAATACTTGTTCAAAATGCCATATAAAAGGACACGGCTGGCTGCTTAGCTGGTTGGTTGGTTAACTGCTGATTGAGTAATGAGTGGTTCGTTGGCTATTTTGATGCTTGGTTGACTGGTTAGTTGGTTGATTGGTAGTAGGCTTTTTTGGGGGGGGGGGCAGGGAGTTGGTTGGTTGAATGGTTGGTTGTCTGGTTGGTTACCTACTTGCCTGGTTACCTTGTTATTGGTTGTCTGGTTGATTGTTTGGTTGATTGAAGGGCTAGTTGGCTGGTCAGTTGGTTTGTTGGTTAGTTGGATGGGTGGCTGGTTGGTTGGTTGTTTATTTTGTTGTATGCTTGGTGTATTGCTTTGCGTGCTGGTTGCTTGCTTGCTTGCTTGCTTGCCCGGTTAATTAGTGTAATAGGATAGTTAATTGACTGGTTTGGTGGTTGGTTGTCTGGCTGGAAACCTGGTTGGCTGAGTGGCTGATTGATTGTCTGATTGGTTGCCTAGCTGCGTGGTTACGTGGTTGCTGGCTGTCTGGTTGGTTGGTTTGTTGGTTGGTTGGATGAAGGGCTGGTTGGTTGGTTAGCTGGATGTTTGCTTGCTTGCTTGCTTGCACGTTTGATTGATTGATTGATGGATGGGTGGATGGATGGATGGATGGATTGATGGATGGATGGATGGATGGATGGATGGATGGATGGATGGATGGATGGATTGATTGGCTTATCGGCTGGTTGGCTGGCTGGTTGGTTGGTCGGTTTTTTCTTAGTTGGTTAGGTTGCTAGATTATTGATTGGCTAGTTAGTTGGTTGTTTTGTTGTTTGGTTGTTTGTTTGTTTGGTTGTTTGTTTGTATGTTTTTTTGTTTGTTTGTTTGTTTGTTTGTTGTTTGATTGCTTGCTTTGGGAATTAGTTTGTCGGTTCGTTGGTTCGCTGGTTTGTCAGCGTAGTGGTTGTTCCGTGCATGCTGGCTTGCATACTTGCTTGCTTGCTTTACTGACTGATAGGTTTGTTGTCTTGTTAGTTGCCTGGTTTCTTGGTTTGTTTGTTTTGTTTTGTTGTTAGTTGGTTGGTTGGTTGCTTGCTTAATTGACTGGTTTCTCGGCTGGTTGGTTCGTTATCTGGTTGGTTGGTTGGATGTTTGATTGGTTTTTTGGTTTAAATAGTTGGCTGGTTTATTGGTTGGGCTGGTTGGTTGGTTGTTTGGTTGGTTGCTTGGTTTGTCTCCCTGTTAAAAAAAAAAAAAAAAAAAACCCACCCAAACAAACAAACAAAAAACAAAACAAAATCACGACTGTTTCAACACCGTGATCTAATTTGGCCTCATGCTTGACTTAGCGTATTCTCTGAATTTAGACAGAACTTCGGTTAAAAGAAAAAGAAATGCGATCATAATGTATGAGTGGCGATGAATAAACTGGATTGAGCCGTCACATTATATATGTTTACCAGCATTGCAACCCTCCTAACTCAAAAGAACTTCGTGAGTTTATTTGTGACAAGGTGATGGAGGGGATAGAATGGGGGGGGGATTGGTGTTGTAGGTGTTTTTAAGATGTGAGATGCGAGGGAAAGAAGTCCCCTTCATCCAAGACTTACTCTTCCACTGAGAATCATTGGTCATTTTGACCAACGTGAAAGTGAAAATTCGTGAAAAAAAATCCCACCTGCCATGCCCCATTTCAGTTGCTTTTTTTTTACGTTATTCCCTTTCCTCCTTACTCTTCACCACTGGTCATCCTTCCAGCTCAAATGAAAGGCGATACATGCTGTCATATTTTTCCCCTCTTTTATATTTCTGGAGATAAATTATTGCTCCCTCGGGCTGTTTAACCACCGGTGTTAGGTGCAAAGAAATAACCCACTTACTGAAATGTACACCGCCTGGCTTACAGAGATCAAGATTAGTTCATAACGACAATGTATCAGGTATCCATTTGGATACTCCATAATCTTATTTTTTGCAAAGAAAAAAAAAAGACAAGAATTTATCACACACGCACGATCCATCAATCGCTTGCTCGACGTGTACAAAGAATTTTTGTCATGTTAAGCACATCCTGACAATATGTACCTCGCTATCAACATGGTGGATATAAGGTACATGTATATGGCAATCAGAAGAAAAAAAAAATGATGAAAGGCAACATGCAGGTTTAACATTCTTTCATTCGGTCACCATTACTTCATTGTCTTTCCACTTTTCGCGGTTTTTTTTTTTTCATGAATAATTCTTTACAACCTTGAACAATGTACGATGACGGTAAATCGGGTAGAAGTCACTTCGGCGAAGGGAGTTAGAATGTCATGGTCGAACTTCATACAATGCCAAAGCTGGCAGTATGTAATTGAGAAGATGCATGATTTACAGGTAATTTCTTTCATCGAGTATCTCTCGTTAATGTTTAATGCTGCGTAAACGTCTGGCGTACCTAACATGCCTACATTCCCATCTTCAGAAGATGTGTACACAATTATAGTTGCAATGATTTAATGCCTTAAAGTGGAGAAAGAAATCCTGTTTAATTGTGTATATTAACACACATACACACAGACACAGACACACACTCACACACACTCGCACACACACGCACCAACTCACACTCGCACACACGCACGCACGCACACAAGCACAATCACGCACACACATTGTATACACGCAGACATTCATAAAGACTGGGAAAGAGAAAGGAGGATAGACATGTTAAGATTTATGATAATCTATCCGGACATTTTATTTGGATGCATTATTTGACAAGAGTAAAGTATAGATAGTGTATGCTAATATATTATCAGTAAGTGTTTTAACCTTACTCTTTCTTTCTCTTTTCACTTAAAGAGTAATTTGCTCCGTTCTTCGCACATCAAATACTCCCCCTCTTTTCCGTTGTTAAGCATCGAAAGTGGAGGGGGAGGGCAAATTCAATGTGATGGCGTGAAGTTGATGTAGCATTTCGCAGTAAGTAGTTTTTTGTTTACGTGACGTAACAAATGGAGATGTACGCAATCCAAATGGGACTTTTAATGTGACACGCCTTGGTTCCGTGTCATTTGCTCCTGCGACAATTGCTCCCGTGAAATATCTGCACCATAAGTCAAACATAAATTCTACCCACAAACATTATCCTAACCCTTACATTGCCTTATATCCTAATCCTCACATCAAACTAAACCTAAAACCCTATCACAACCCTAACCCTATACCATCTCTAAGTCCTTAATAAGACCGGAACAATTATCGCAGGTCAGGAGTAAATGTCGTATCATCCATTCCTTTGCCCAGAGCGATTATAATAGAATCCTGGCAGTGATCACCAACTGGTCATTTCAGTGGTGACTGTATACAAGTATTGGCTGCAGTAATAAGTACAAGGAGAAGAAATCGACCTCACATTATAACAGACAAACTGCCAGATCAAGTTGGTAGTTCATGTAGTCAAAATCTAATGGTCTAACTATTCACATCTCAGTGGGCCATTGCAGAAAACAAGATCTTAAAAGGAGAAGAGCTCACCATTTATAGCTATTTACAGAAGGGCTAATACTCTTGGTAATACGGTACCTCAGGTACTCTTAGTGGTGATACGATCAGTTCAAACACAAGTTTCCTGCTATATATGGCGGTGAGATAGGAAAGACGTAAGAAAACTCTATTAAGTTCACACAGTCCAGACCAGGGATGAACGTGTAAGAGTAGTGACTAGATTTTGCGACACGCTCTCTTTGAGAGTCGTATAAACCGAAACAAACCCCGTGTATCGAGTTCAAATCAAAATGGAATTTTGGACATGAAATGTCAATCTAATCAAGGGTGTGTGGTGCATCAGTCAAAAGAACCTTAAATACAGCCCGACGAATATTGACTATTCTTCAATATTCGGTTCATATCTTTGTCCATTCAGGCATTGGTAGCAGACTCAATTCACTCCTCAGTGGGCTTTGTCATCTTAACTGTCACCCGCCCGTGGGAGTGGATCATAGGGGGAATAATATGCTAAGCTCTTTTAATGGGTACTCATGAGATCGACGGGGAGTATCAAAATATATGGGTTGTCAGTGACAGTTAATTGATCAAAGAGAACAAGCAAGCGGGGAACCCCCCTTTTTGCCTGCCAACATCACACGATGAATGTATTCTCCTTGTGTCGGAATACTGTTATTATTAACTTTGTTTTTGATACTTTTAAACCCATGTGTGTGCATTTATACTCGTTCCAATGGATTTAAGCATGCGAGGCAAAAAAGAATTGTGTACGTTTCCTCCATCCTTAGCAATTATCCAATAATCGCAGCAATGATCGAGTCTGCCTATCACCGCAGTAAATCTGTACAGCTGATTGTTAAATTGGTTTACATCTGGCATAAGTTTGCACTGGATTTGCAATTGAAAATTGATTTTTTAGATCTGTGGACCACGTTTGTCACAAACCGCAACATTTTCGTCTTCCTCATCCTTTTTTTCCCCCTTGTGAAATGTCACCCATATTTGGGTGCGTTTGCATAATACAACCATTGATTTAAGGCGGCCCGTAGGCTAACTTTTATGTATTCATGTATGACGCCTAGCCAGTCATTTGTATGAAATTGCTTAATTAACTACATTTTATTTCTTTAATCTTCAACCGAATGTTTGAATTGAGCAGCCTTCGTCTATTTTTGTCGATTGAGATTCGAAATCTTTTTGCTGAACGTAGCGTTTGTTATGAACTCGGAGCTCCTTTTGAGTGATTCAAACTTATTTGCCTCATTTGTCTCTTTTGTATTGTCATTTTTGGTCTTATTTATGCTCTTTTAGGGTCCTTTTGTTTGACATTTGTACTCCCCTACATACACACATCGTAAGGATATTGCTAATGAAAACAATTTTTCAGTGTCAGCATAATCATACGGCAATTTTTATACTCTTATGATAATTACTCTCAACAGACAGACTTGCATATCGTCTTCTGGGATTGCTGGTAATAGAAAACTACGGAACAGAGATGAGAAGATAAAACTTCATTGAAATAAGTTTTTATAAATACATTGTGTGTGTGTGTGTGTGTGTGTGTGTGTGTGTGTGTGTGAGTGTGGGTGTATGTGTGTGTGTGTTTGCGTGTGTGTGCGTGTGTGTGTGTGTGTGTGTCTCTTTTCCTTCCACCTCAACCAAATATTCCTTGACTCCGGATAATTGACTCTGTGGATCAGGATTCGTCAGTAATCGGCTCTGATACTGCTTTATAAGCCTCTTTTTTTATTAAACATTTATTTACTATCCATATAGGTGTATATGTAAATATTTGTGCACATTTTGATTCACTGGTACAGACAGGGTTAATGTAATGTGGCAGATCCGAGGTGGTTAATTCAATCATTGCCCAACAAGCCAAGATTTTGCCGAAACATGTTGACGCTATTCCCTCGGTACCCTAACGATCGAGACGCCAGCTTCCACTGTCCGGTATAGTCGGGCGTTCGCTTCCGAGTAACCCAGAGTCTCCGCTTGCCCAAATTGTCAGGTGATTGATTTGTTATTATCGTCACGGGTAAAGTAAAACGCCGTCGCAATGTCGTAGAATTTAACAATGTTTTAGAGGCTGTATAACATATTTTTATTATTTCTTCTTCTTCTTCTTCTTTGTCAAACGAATACATAAACTCCGCTTCCTAATGTCGTGATGGATGTCTACTTCTCATTGGCAACCCCTCAGGGCGAGCTGTTACTTTACATCATCAATTTCTTGCTAAATCATAGCGCAGTAAAAATCAAAATGAACGTCAGACACGTTAACTTATATCACGAGAAACACATGATGTTGACAAGCCAAATTTATCGCGGGAAAAAAAAAATTGGAAGAGAACGACTGCATAATATTTTGAAGTGTGCCTTGCTTGCGGCTATAAAGCGGCATTACTTTCCGTTGCGCCCCTATTGGTTTCCTGATAACGTGTGGAGTAGTAAAATCGAGCGAATTCATCCCAGTTCTTTTCTCAGCTGGTCTCAATTCCTGCATAGTCTTCTGGCCACGGGGGGTTTGTGAGTGATGGCGTCACGACAAATCTCATCTTACTGTTCTAGAGATCATGTCTTGGTTGCTAAAGAAGACGGCTACTCACGCGCACGTGGAACACATCGAAATTTTTCAGATTACGAGAGGTTTAGCTCAGATTCATTCTTTTCCCAAATGTAAGCATGGAAAAAAAAAGAAAAAAAAAGAGAGGAACAAAGCAGAACAGAAAAGTCTTCGTGAAATTGACTCTCCTGTCGTCTTTTTACTTTGTTTATTTTTTTTCTCTTGGCTTTGTGTTGCTTGAAACTTTTTCTGCATCTCTCATTTCTTTTTTTGTTATGTGCGAATTGCAAGAGATATTTTGTACATTTTTCCCACATGTCCCACGTGACAAAGCTGCACTTCCTGTCCACACTGGTAATCAGCATCTCTGTGGTGCAAGTAAGCCACCCATGTGTGGGACCTTTGTAGGAAGTAACATCAGGCTCACTTATATAAGTTCTGCAGGTGTCAAGATTGCACCATATTTGCACATTATTAGTGAAAGATGATAACGTTTTCCGACAAAAGTAAGTCAGAAAATGATAACTTTTAATTGACAAGTCATTGTTGTTTTTGTGTTCTTTGACGTGCTGTCAAGCCTTTCTTGTAATGTCAACGATAATTATCATTGCAGATGCCTCATGAGCACATCATGAGAACAGGTTTCTTCGGTATGAAAACACACAGAGTGGGATGAGGGACAAAGATAGAGAAGGAAAGAGATGGGGGGGGGGCTTGAGATGGAGAATGACAGAAGGGAGGATTGGAAATGGACAGAGTGGTCTAAATTCAATAGTAAATCTGTGTGGCCCGAATTCACAAAGGTAGCCTAATGCAGGATAAATTAAAATGATGGTATAGTTCTGGATGAGATGCGGATTCAGGTTTTAACAATTCTAAGAAGAATGAAAATTTTATTGAAATATTTTGATGAAAATCAGTTTTGAAATGGCCATTTCATTCATCTTAAAGGGGTATCTCACTGCGAATGTTTGCGAGCGTAGCGAATTCTAGGGAATGTCAGGGTTCGTTAACAGTTGCGATCAAATTTCGTAAACAATTGCAATTAAAATTTTAAACATGTTCAAACAAAAATTTGCGACAAGAAAAACCGTTCACGACAATTAAAACTGTTTGTGAATTTGATTGCAATTGTTAACGAATTTGAAACCTAGACTTCCCTAGAATTCGCTACATTCGCAAACACTCGCCGCTCATTGAGATACCCCCTTTAGAATTTTATGCTTTCATATATAAAGTGGTTTCTCATTATGTCGCAAAAACTTTGAAACTTGAATCCCCATCTCAGCCAGAACTATACCATTCCTTTACATATAGGCATAGTCCTACTTTTTCACATACTCGTATTAGCACTTTCATGTAAGTTCACCATTGGATGCATGTTGACGCACTTGCAAGAGGACAAAATTTGCATAATCCATGGGCTTAATTTAAGTTCAAGTGTGCTGAGGTAGAGAGCGATCAGGAAAATCCTGTTCTCTTTTTTTAATTGACATTGCATGTGGAAGGAGGTTCATGCCATCACTCAAGTCTATGAAGAATGTTCATTTTGTCCATATAACTTGCACTTCTGGAAAGAAATTCTAGGACATAAACATTTAAGACGGCAGTATATTTTTTGCCTGTTCGGCTTTCTTTTTATCTCCTTGTATTTCTCCCATTTCTGGTAAGGTGATGATATGACACTTTAGACCATGCTTGATAGTAAGTCATCTTTCTTTCTCGCCCACCATCTTTATAACACTTGGAACTTTCAATATGCATATATAGAAGCCCCCCCCCCCCCCCCCAAAAAAAAAAAAAAAAATAGAACGGAAGATAGCAGGCCACGATGTCCCATTCATTTCCCCCTTTTCTATACTTCGACCTTCTAATGGAGTAGGATTAAGGCTAATCGCAACATAGCCTGCCGATTATAAGAGAAGTGGAACTTGGATAAATAAACTAGTTTACTGCCAGTATGCCATGGGGGAAAAAATAGAATACCGATAAGTTTTGCAGATTACAGGTATGATATTAGGCAGAGGTTCTCGTGTGTGTTAATAGCCTACCTTGCTCACGATAAGCAATGTTTAACGGCTTCCTGGATTGATCTGGCTTGAAGAAAGATAGATTGGGAACATTAAGCATTTATTTGTTTCACTGAAGAAACTGTACATCCTCAGTAATGGCGCTCTAACTGCAATCACAGTATTTCCCAGTCCTGAAAAGAAAAACCCTGTTTTTTACAATGATTTTGTTTTGTTTGTTTTCATTTTGTTTTTACAGAATCACACACACACACACACACACACACACACACACACACACACACACACACACACACACACACATACTCACATATGTAGGCAAATACAAATGTCTACTCTTACACATACAGCTGTATTAAATGTTGCCGTTCCTTTTACGCCTTGTTTTGTTTTGTTTTTGCCAAAAAATTAACAAAAGTAATAAAAATAATTGTCATGATTTTCACAATGAAACACAATTCCACGTTCCAAGAGACTAAAAACATCCTTAATATTATGTGTAACAACAGAGCAGATAGTTCAAAAGAAATACAAAGGGTGTGAGGAAAGTTATGAAAACTGACAGATTCGAGAAAAACGACATTTTTTGACGATAACGCAATGATAACATGACATTAATGAGACAATAACATTACTCCTTTCCACATTTCCCTTTTCACATTTCCCTTTCCCACATTTCCCTAAAGTCTCACTACGAAATGAAAAAACAAACAATGAAAATGAAAATCGTCAGCATTACAAATCTTGCACTGCTTGATAGAATTAGCTTGTGGTAGCGTTCCATGCTGGGATGGTTGCTGGGTAAATTGTGCGATACCTTCATTGTGTGTGTGTGTGTGTGTGTGTGTGTGTGTGTGTATGTGTGTGTGTGTGTGTGCGTGTGTGTGTGTGTGTGTGAAAACATTTAAAGCCTTCATTTCTTTATGTCTCTTTCTTTACTCAATTTAAGGATTGTTTTACGTCTGTAGCTGCTTTCTCTCCCTCTCCATCTTTCTTTTTGCTCTCTCTCCCCCTCCTTCTTATGACCTCTTCTTTCTCTTTCTTTTCAGCACAGTTAAAAATGGAACATGAAATGGCATTTCACATTCATTTTAGTGACTGAAGATTTGAAGCTTTCGTATCTACCCTGGATTGACATTAATGGTTATGTAGAAGGCAAGGAGGTATTCTTGGAACAAATGGAAAACGGCGCTGTGAAAGAGCGCCAGATTATTGAACTTAGGATATCTTTCACCCAGGGTAGCCTCTTTTATTGTTTTAGCACCATTCTACAATGGGGATATATGAATATGCATTGACTGGTCTACATGAATACTTGTCAGTGATTGGTCATTAGCCAGTCACATGACTGATGCAGCGAGGATCGAAATTTTTGATGTTCTAGGCAGTAACGCCAAGTCAAGTAGCATAATTCAAGAATTTGACTGCGTGCTAAAATGAAATGTAACAAGTATTGCCTTTAATATCTATCGTTGTGATGACATATCAATACAACTCCCGCGCGAATGTAGAGTGTTATATCACACTCCTCTGAAAAAGAACTAGATGTATACTTGTGTGTGTGCGTGTATGTGTGTGTGTGTGTTTGTGTGTGTGTGTGTCATAAACGCATATAATCGTATAGACACCAGTGACACCCGACCACGCCCCCATGCTCCCCCACATGCACAGAGAAAAAAATACAATGTACATGTATAGTCTACAGCTCAAGATTTCTATCCTACATGTTCTCTATGTTAGACTCAAAGTGAATAACACTCAGGACCCTTGCAGTTGGTAACATAAGGCTTTCTTATAAAAGCAAAAAGAAATCAGAGAAAATAAGGTGAGGAGCAAAGGGGGAGGGGAGGGGGTAGATGAAGCATCTACTGACGGCCCCATCCCCATTAACCAATCAAATGCAGTAGAAACCCCCAGAGGTCATTCAGTGTTGATGATTCACAGGAAACGGTACAAAAATATCTGTCTTTCGAGCATTTTTGCGTGTATGTATAAAAACGTTTGTTTCATTGCAGAAAAGTCTCTATAGATTTATGAAATTCCTTGCTGATCATCAGACTAGCTGCTCTTAGAAGGAATTTCATTCCAACTTTCTCTCCGATTGTAAAATTTTTGCTCCCCCCCCCCCCTCCCCCCCCCCCCCCTCCCCCCAGATTCTGTACAGATTTAATGCAGGTACGCGGTTTCATCTTATCGTTCGCCAGTATAAGGTTGGCCTACTCAACGAAATGCAGAGTTGACCATTTGCTGATTACACGATGGTCATTTCTGCTCTACCCCACTCCCCCCCCCCCCCCTCTGCTATTGATGGATTATTGTCTTCATAATGAACAGCTCTTGATTTTTTGGTAATAGCTGAGTATAAGAGAGAGAGAAGAGGATTCGGAGGAGGAGAAAGAAGAAGGAGAGGGGTTATAAAGAAGAGAGGAAACCGAGAAGAGGAAACGAAGCAGATTGCCTCTGTTGATTAACACCAATGGGGAAAACAAATTTATACTGTCCATGTTCTTCGGCGGACATTATATATACCTCAAACCTCCTGTAAGACCAAGGCAAATATTGCATGGAACCATTCCCTCTGTGTGAGTGTGTCTCCTACAATGTGTTCTGTATGTTTGAAATCACGACCCGGGGTTTGCAGACCAAGTCGCCAGGGGCAAATTAAATTCGGATTTGACATCGACAGCACGTTGCGTTGATCTCACCGGTAAAACTCACTTCAGGACCTTCGTAATTGATTCACCGTGTTCGTTAGATAACTGTTTAAAGGGAGAAATTTCCTTGATTTTTAACAGTGAGAATTTCATGTATGATCAAAATATTGCACAAAAACGGAGTGAAATGCAGCAGGCCTAATCTTAGGTTCGTTCAGTTGATTTTTACAGTCATGGTAAATTGATATCCTAAAGGTCAAGTTGAAACATCCCAAAATGGGGAAAAAACAACAACTTGCGCTTGTCAATGATACAGGCTGAAAATCAACATGAAAAAAAAAAATGGGCAAATTGTCAAGATCCTAGCTTCACCACCAATTATCAGCTGCGAACATCACATAATTTGAAACTTAAGATATATCTGAGCTCACCACCGGCGCTCATTACAGCATACAAGTCAGTTGCTACTTTACACTAGATAACAACAGTTATTGTATACAAAGAACATTTCTTACATCCCAAAATTCAGTAAAAATCGTTAATTTAGAGGTTCATTAATCCGAAAAGGAAACGCGGTTCGTTATTCAAAAGGTTCATTACTCCGAAAACGAAAAAAGAAAAGTTTGTAAATCCGAAGGTTTGTTAGTATGCACCGTTTTTGCATTTTCGGATTAGCGAGCTTTATTTTATTTTCGGAATAGCGTGCCTTCGCTCTGACGAAACTAATTTCATTTTCTGATTAGCAAATCTTAGGGATAACGTACCTTAGGATTAACGCAAAGAAATATTGGGACTGACGAAGCCTTTTTTCATTTTCGGGTTAACGAATCTCTAGATATACCGCATTTATGTGTTTCTGATGAACGAACCTTCGGAATAACGAGCATCACCCTTTATGCCACGCCCAAGAACAAAAGACACTCAGGTAAGCACGCACTAAACTACATTATCCTCAATATCCGCCTGGTCAACATTAAAGAAAGAGAAGAAAATAGCACATTATACAGACAAAAACAAATTAAACACCATAGGCAAACATTGTTGCCTGAATAGACATACAGTATAATCATGTCAACATCTTAAACACAGGATATTACTGGTTTTTACACGGACTAGAACATGGACTACATGTGCTGCACTTCTTCAAAAAACTTTACTACGCATGGCCACGAGATATGACCTACTTCTTGTAATATCGCCAATCAATTACCATGGGTGTGCATAACAAGAGGAAGCAGCCTTTTCTAGTGATTTTCGTCAGGTTTAAGAGTATTGCCATTATCGCATTCCTCGCTCCTCCCTAAACTTGACCCCAATTTGTCCGGAGACGGCAGTATATGGCTACTCGATATTCGTTTTACTTTAAAGTAATTGCATATATGCAAACTTTTAGAAGTATCTATTTAGTGTAAGAGCTTTAGCACTCCATATCACGATGTTATATTATCATGACTCATCATCTCCTCATACGTTTTTGCGGCTTATTTATGTTTTCTCTGAAGCCTAGAAGTGGATCACGTTGAGTATGACATACTATAATGTAAAAAGAAAGCAATTTCCGTCTTGAATGGAAGGCCGAGTTCTAAGAAATGGGATAATTTACTATTTTGCGATCATGTCTGCAAGGAAAATCCCTCTTTGGAATTGTATAGGTCCTCAAAGGTAAAAATACATCACGCCGAACGATCAATGCCATTTATCTTTACGTAGACGCATGAAATCATTCCCTGCGAATTCCTCTAACATATATTGTAAGGAAAATGAATAAGGCCAAATATCACGCTGCATTACACACATACACAATTTCAAATTAAAAAAAAAGATATAAAAGAAAAAATATACCAGTCTGTAAACAAAACAAAAACAAAAAACGTGTTTTAACAAACGTTACCCCGACATTTTCGGGACAACGTCCGGAAAACATAATTTTTCGCCTCGGGCAATAAAACCGCAGGAGAGAGGGAGGGGTACCGTTTTAACAGACACAGAGAAAAAAAAGAAAAAACTTCTCCGGGTAGGTTTCCATGAGTGTTGAGTGTAACAGAGGAATGTTACCGCGAGGGTATTTTAACAGAATGGTTGTCCCGGTAATGTCGGGGTAATTACCCCAGCTGGCCAGGGTAGAATTTGTCAAAAGTTACCTCGGCAATGTGCACGCACTATTTTCCGTGGTCTGTTTTAACAGGCGGGATTAAAAAAAAAAAAGGGAGGGGAAAAAAAAAGATTTCCCGGCGCTGTTGCGGTAACTCTGGTTTAAAAGGATCTGTTAAAAGGGGGCTGTAGAGAAAAGATATGTCTATCTAGCTCATGTCCAATTCCGCATTATGAATAAGCAGAAATGTCAGATTATTCGAGTTATTTACATAAACCATGACCTATATGTCCATGTATAAACTGCCATGTACTGCATCTTTGCTCACACAAGCACACACACACACACACGCACACACACGCACACACACACACACACACACACACACACACATGCAGCGACTGAAGTCATTGATGCGATCGATAGGGGGACCAATTGAGGAGAACAACTTCCTCCACTCGTCAGGAGCTCGTGCCATCAATAATTCTCCTTCCTCCAAAGTTATCTATCAGTCCAAATTACTCCCTTTGCCTTTCTTCTGATTGGTAATAAATATTTGTATCGTGGAATCGAGGTTATTGACATGTTACAGACCCGGTAACTTGGTGATACCATGGAGTTGGAAGGCTGGTCCGTCTCGGATATATTCGAGAATCTCGTAACAAATTTTGTTTAGCATTATTACTGATCTCTATGTGAGTAAATACATGTACACCCAAAGCAGAAGAATTTCGACTGGATTCGACCGTAACGAATGACAGTTCACTTCGATGCACATGATATTATTCGCTGACCCGTGGCTGACAGGCAATATCAGTGGTTTTCGAACGTATCTCGGTGGGCAGCGAATGAAGATGGATTCAGTCGGACCAGCCATGATCTCCTTGTTACCGAGTCTTTCACGTCTTAAATGAGAGGGGGCGATTTAGTTTATAGTAAACATTGATAAGCGCCCATGTTGGAAAGAACACAGTGTCACACAGTGACAGTGTGTTCACAATGTGTTCACAAAAACAACTACGTGAAAACGCTCTCGTGAAAATGATTTCGCACTGTAACGTGGTTTTTCACAGTGACCCCACATAGGGAGATTCTGTTTCACACTGTGAATGCATAAGTCACAGTGTGTTCACAATGTTAAAACGTTTAATACTGTGAAGAGATTTCACACTGTGTTCACAATGCGTTTACACTGTGTTTCACATTGTTTCACATTTCACACTGTGGAACACTGTGTTCTTTCCACCAGGGGGTTAGGGTGTGTTCTTAGAAAGGAGAAAGCGTTGTGTAAACTAGAGGTGTCTGACAAGAGTGTGGAATGGTATGGCAAACTGTGATTCGAGAGTGAGGAACCTGATGTGAGTAACTCAAAAGGAGCATCCATGTCTCTCTCCTTCTATACAACAAAAAGGATACTGTAGTAAAAGTATAATCACGTCGAATTGTACTTGAACACTGCAGTGTACTTGTGAAATCAACATGGACAATACTTTCCGGAATATTTTGCTTTCTTTTTTCATATATTATATACATGAAGAGCTTGCTTCCAAAAGGCAATAAATCCATTATTTTTCGATGGGTTTAGCGTCTTTTGGAAGCAAGCTCTTTATATATGTGATAAAAGCCTAAAATGGCATAGATCTATATAACGCTTTATCCTGGCGAGGAAAGCGCATGTTTTAGAAGAATACGCCATTTGCAGTTCCAACAAGGTTTTTTGGAACTACAAAAGGCATACTAGTACTTTTCAACTTTCAACTTTCAACTTTATTTTCACCTCCATCAAAATGAACAAAGAAATTTATGTACATTGCATATACACGGGATATTTGTGATACAGAACAATATTTGAAAAGGTACATAAGAAAATTATGAAAATGAAAAGTAGATGTGATTACATCTTTGTTAAATACATAAAGCGTATAATACAAGTCAACTAAGGATGAGGATGGATGTGGAGGGTCCCACAAAGAAGCAAAGCTTGTACGATATGGGACCCTCAGAAAAATACACAAAACATCAATATAAAACACAATAAACGAACCGATGTCAACTGACATCAAAATGATTGGGAAGAGGAAAAAGAGAGAAAAGGAAAGGAAAAAAAGAGGGAAAAAAGAGAGGAAAAAAGGGAGAAAAAAGAGGGAACTACAGCATGTGCCATCGTGGACGCAAGCAATCTGGATTTCATAATGTAAAATAAATGATAAAATACAAGCTGGATTGAATGTAATGCAAAACATTTTTTATACGTAGCTATGTTGGTAAGAATGCAGGAGAAAAAAAAAACACATCGTTATATTAAGAACACAGACAGGGACATAGTTTAATAGGAGGACTTATGTAAAAAAGAATGATGACTTGACTGAGATGATAAAGGGAAACTAACTCTGTTGGATGTTGTAAAGTTTCAATAAAAATGATACTCGAGACTCCCTCTTCTACTTACAATAATATTCGAAGTCCAACACATGGAAAATTCATACCTATATATAAGTATATATTGTGTACCTTTGTAATTCCCTTGGAAATGAACGCATTAGACACGACGCATTCCATTCTGCAATCAGATATCACTGAGAATCAGTGAGACGGGCAACATGCGGAAAACCCATGAGTATTTACCGATAAATCGCCACAAGTATAAAGAGCTAATAATCGCGAGCATTGCCCGAGACCAGCGATCGATATACGGGTCAGACTTGACGGAAAACTCTGTGCTCCGCGGGGAGCCGGACATTAATTTTATTGCCCTTTTATTTTCCACTTTCTTTATTTTTCTGGGTAGTGGTTTTTTTGTTTTTTTCAGCAGCGAACTCATCCGGAAAAAACGCGCGATTCCAAAGAGGTCGCGTATTGAAGGGTAACATAATATCCATCCCCAAGATCGGGAAGGACGTGATCTGACCGTCCCTAGGCTGAGATTGAAGAACAGCAATCAGGCCGTGCCCGTCATAAAAATAAAAAAGAAAAGACACACGGTACGGCGCACTGGAACTTAGTTACACACCTGCTGGAAAGAACACAGAGTGTTCATATAGCCGATTACGTGAAAGCGCTCGAATTTCACAGTGTGAAGATGATTTCACACTGTGGTGGGGTTTTTCACAGTGTTCAATTATAGCCGATTACGTGAAAGCGCTCGAATTTCACAGTGTGAAGATGATTTCACACTGTGGTGGGGTTTTTCACAGAGAGTTCACATAATAGTAATGATCTGTTTCACACTGTGAGCTGATGTTTCACACTATGCGAATTGATGAAACTCAATCTGTTCATAACGTTAAAATGCTCGAATTTCACATTGTGAAGAGATTTCACACTGTGTTCACAATGTGTTCACACTGTGGGACACTGAGTTCTTCCCAGCAGGGATATAACCCAACTCTCTCTCTCTCTCTCTCTCTCTCTCTCTCTATTTCGTCCATTCTTTCTTTCATTTTTTTTTTGTCTCTCTGAATCCCTCTATCAAAATTGCATGACTTTGTAATGTCATTTGTTTTCGTGCTTTTCCATTTGTGAAGATCATAATGACATTATCCATTATACTCTTAGATATAGGAATTATCGGAAAAGAACGAAACTAACATGCAGTTCCCTCAATGTTGATATTGAATATCACATAGTAAGGAATGTCGGGGAGGAAACAGCTACCAATTTCTGAATCAGCTGTCATGTTTGAAATTATTCTGCCTGCCATTTCGATGCTCATCTTTTACTCTACAGCGGCTCAAAAGAACAACATAATTCCCTGAGGAAATACACACATTCGTTAGTTTGTTTTCTCCTTGTTCCAGTTTTACTAATTCCACGCTGTTCCCCACATTAGAAAGTATTGCAGTATAGCTTTTCAATGTAAATATCCTTCAACATTGTCATTTTTTCTAGAAAGTGAGTGGACAGACAGTTCTATGCATCGCGTGGACGGTGCAAAATTTCAAAGTCCTAAAGGTACACTGAAAAGAATAGCAGTCATAACAATGCATGCAAGCTGATTTAGTAAGACATTTAATGGTATTAAAAATAGAGTGGGGACATTGCGTTCCATAACTTAAAATATTTGAATTGCGATGTATGAACAAAGCGTAAAGAGAGAAAGAGGGGGGGGGGGGGGGAGACCACCACCAGCTATGGAAGAGTGTTGAATATCATCTTTTGCAGGTTATTCAACACAAATCAGAGGAAGTTACAGCTGAACATTACTCAATTATTGTCTAGTTGAATGCAGTCGCTGGAATTCAAAACATATAGTTTGAAACGCCGCAGATGTTTGTTGTTGTTGTTGTTGTTGTTGTTTGTTTGTTTGTTTGTTTGTTTGTTTGTTTGTTTGTTTGTTTATTTTTTTTGGAGGGGGCCCTTAGTATCATGTGCGTTTTACGTGCTACTATATGCACCACATGTAACGTATATCGACATTATGTTTCTTGTTTGTCTAGCCCAGTTATTTACGACAAGAGGACTGTAGTAATTCTTCCTTCCTTCTCTTCGATCAGAATCTGACGATCAATTATTTTCCGCAAATTTTGTGGGGCATTCCAATGACAAATGGAGTTATTTCTTTACGATTGAACCGGGGTTGCATATACACAAATCATCAACTTCGAACGGACCAAATATTATTAGGTCTATATATTGTTTATAGATACATTACATAGAAAAAAAAAAGCTTTGCATCTTGTACTGATTGTTCGATTTTAGTTTGTTATTTGCACTCATTTTTGGAGCATGTTCTTGCGCGAGATTTAGACGGTATCCTTTAATGAGTAACGACATGATGCTGTTGACTGCCTGAGGGTTTTATATCATACGCGACAGATGGCAAAAACATTAAATGTGGAAAGTTGCAGGAGAGCCAAATGCGTATATAGTGGGACAGATACAGCAATAATGAAAGTAGTCTGCATCTTTATCACTTATGACAAAATTGATTTGATGATTTTTTTGTTTCGGTAAAGATTTCATAAAAATTTGTATGGTACACGACAAGAGTGGATACAAAGTTAGCTTGGTCATTGGCATGTGAATTGCCGAACAGTACATTTAGAGCCTTACAATAAGATCTTTGTTGCCATGTTTTCTTCCTTTATTACAGATGGAGATGTCTTGATATCTTAGGCTGTCAGTTGTATAACATTGAACCCGTGATAAAGTCAGGCACTGGCCTCCTACTGCGGGTTCATACGCCAGTCTCAATCAGTGAAAAATAAATATTTCCACAACATTCTTGACTTTTTTTTGGACATGAAGTAAAAGAATGATAATGGTGGATCAGACCCCTTATTCATTATTGCGTGTATTTTGAAACATATTTCAATCCTTATTAAGTCTTGTCTTTCTTTCTCAACTTGTTTTGAAGGACAGGACTGATGGTGTCTGTCTTCATAACCAACGTTTTAGAGATAATTTCATTTCTCACTTTCTTCTTCCTCTTTACTTCTATATTTAGTAGTTTTGATCGATCAATGTCATCTATCTTTTAAAGACTTTTTTTCAGTATAGAGGAAGACGGTTTCCCTCTTACTTTTCTTTTTTTCTTTTACACTGCAATATCAGAATACCAAATACGATATATATATATATATATATATATATATATATATATATATATATATGAGCTTATACTCGAATCAAATAGTCAAGTCTCTTGAAGACGTGCATAAATTACTTTGCATAAAACGTATAAATCTAGATGATATATTCTCGTCAGGTTGGTGTAGTCTTGACAACTAAATACCTTGCTCATCGTTTTAATTGAATAATTAGACACTTTATAGATGAAAGTGATATCTCGTTTGTCTTTTAAGAGAATATATAAACACGTATGATACATATGTTATGATAATGTGTGGTTTGATTTCTTGTTACATGAATTTTGGCTATTGAAGGAATTTCTCCTGATTTTATGTGAGTCAAGCGCGAACAAATCTGTGTGTGATGGAGCGGTCATGACGCAACGTGTTCTTTTTTTGCCTCAGCATTGTTGCGATTGCTAAATAGAATCAATCTCTCCTCCGTAATTTGAGATATGTTGCTATGGAGACAGCATGTCCATTTAATACTACGAAGCAACTTTCTGTTCATTTCGTTTGGTATTGCAGGAGTCTTTTCGCCTTGGACGTCGTCATATGGAAGCAGGACATTAGCGAAAGGGTAGAGAGATGACCTCCCACATATTTTTGTTCTGTTCTTTTTTATTTTGCGTTTGTATTTTTTTCCATTTTCTCGCAGTTTCCTTTACAATAACGTGTCATTACGTATATGTGTAAGTGTTGTAAGCCCCTGATAGAACACTACCATGGCAACAACATCTGGGCTTTAACGGAAAAGCCGAAAAGTACGAACAGGGGGGATTTGCTAAGTTTTTTCACCCTCATTATTTCTCAATAATTAGCAAATGCTTTCATAACACGCTTCTACCCTCCATGGAACTCGTGCATCAAGACTAAAACTCGTCGCTCTCTTAAGGGACATACCTCCGAGTTTCAGAATAAAAAAAAAGAAAGGTTTGTCGTTCATTTGGATATTTTAGTCCGTAAACCCCAGGTGTACTCTAGTGGAATACTCTCTGCCAGCTAGCTGTCTTTATGATATTATAGGAACAGACCTCAAGGAATATTAAGACTAGTCCAGACATGATCACTTTGTTTTGTTTGTTTGTATGTTTGTTTCTCTATATATGGTCGCAATATACTTTCATTGGTAGTTTGTTATATATGTATATATATAATATATATATATATATATATATATATATATATATATATATATATATATATATATATATATATTGGTGCGGGGTTTTTTTTGTGAGTCTTTGTTTGTTTCTTGTGTCCTGATTCTTTGATTGTTTTTTTTTTCTATTAGACGATGTTTCTATTTATTCACTGACTCGCCCTTTGATTGATCGATTGATTGATTGATTCATTCATTCATTCATTCATTTCATCCAGAGAATGTCTAATCAACGAGGAAGGTGCATACCTGAATTGTCAGCGATTGTGGACGAGCTGTCCACGAAAATACCGCTGCCGTTATTTTACAGGTGAGCTTTACTTGTAATTACGTAAATGATACTAAAAATTGGGTACTCAGAGCTTATAATCTCCTTTATACCGCCATGAGCTAATTTCGAAACGAGTTGGACTTTATAGGAAAATAACATTGTTGTTTGGTTCAATAGTGATTTTGTTACCGGGAACTAAAGTGCACATCACTCGTTCATAATGGCATAGAGATTTTCAGAGGGCTATATACAAACGATGTCAAGAGATTCTGGGTTTACGCGAACTCGATTCGTTCAGTCGGGCATAATATGGCGTCGGTCGAGATTAACGTCCAGTTGTCGGAGTTTCAAGAGCAATGCCAACAGTGCTTGGAATGTTCGAATCTGTGTCTTTGTCCAGCTTGCCCCTTCTGCCCTTCAGCCTACGCCCCGGCTATTTGAGTTCTCGTGAAAGGGAAAACCGCGTCTTGCCTTGTGTTACGTCTGGACATCTGACGATTGCAAAAAGCCGCTGGGTATGTTTCCTGATACCAGAGATATAAGTAGACAGAGATAGACAGACAAACAGACAGACTGATAGTTGGACTGAGGAATAGACGGTAACATTGAGACGGAACAATATCAAAATGTGGGGAATGAACGCAAAGTTCATAGTCAACAATTTAACAATACAATTTTCTCTTTTCCGACACACTATAGAAAAAAAAAAAAGAAATTCACATCAAAATTCAGCGGTTATGGGATTCAAGTAGTTTGTTTGACAATCCGCGGAAATTTTTTTCCCGAAAAAATTGAAAACTCTATCAAGGTGTGCTGTATCTGAAAGGAAAATGATTGCTTACAGCAGCACAAGGGGTAAAGAAGAAGAAGAATATGAGGAATTGAGAGAAAAAGGTGCAAGAAATTTGAATTTTATGAAAACAAACTGATAAAAGCATAGCAGCAGCGAAAATATGAAAACTCTTGTCAGACGACTGCTGGTAATCATGACACATGTATGATATCGATAATAAGGTTATTTAAGTGTTAACTTTAAAATATTGATAACAACATTGTTGGTTATATCATGCGACGCATTTTATGAATGATTACAGAAAATATCAATACGAGTTATTAGTTACGCTCAGACTGTGATCTTTAATCTCGAGGATAGATAACCTCGACTATAAGTTCTATGGGGCGCCAAGTGTCCCATGGCCGATTTCGTTACCAAGTCGACCGTGCGATACTTGGCGCCCCATAAATCTTATCCTCGTGGTTAGCTATCCTCGAGGTTAAGGGTCATCGTCTGAGCGTTACTAGTATTTTGGACAAAGGAAATGAACACAATGCGGTATGGTAATAATGATAAGATAACAGGGATTTACAGTACATGATACAGACAACAGAAAGGTGTTACCATTACCAGTCTCTTCGTACCGTACCCAACTTGTACAAAAAAAAACAACAACAACAAATCGAAGCATCGAACAAACAGGCAAGCAAAGAAAAAATAACAAACAAGTCCTATTACACTTGTTTGCTGTAGCAGGGTGTCTTGGCGTTCGACATTAAAGTGACCAATACAGATCATATCAAACTATGACAATAAGAACTGGGGTCATGTAAAGTGAGGTAACACAGTTACACAAGTTATATCCCTTGGCACTGCAATGAACGAACTTTCTTTTTTGTTACTGCTTCGGGTGTTTTGAATATTTATAAAACATATATGAATATGAATGTTCAGAAAATATGACAGAAAATTTTCCAGACTCTCAGGTTTTTACTCTTCTGTTTTGCGACAGGAAGTTGAAAATGTTGCATGTGCGTTAGACATTGCACTATGCAAAAAGGCAAGGGCGAGACACGACTAATCCTTAAAACTCTTTTGCTTTTGGCAACTTTTTGTCTTTATTGTTGTCGGAAAGTTAAGATTGTAGCGTAGTCTCCTTAGATTGGGAATTATCACTTGCATGTATGGAAAAGCACCACACTAAAGAATGTACTCGGCTTATAATGCCCATAAAAAAAAAATTTGTGTGTGAAAAATGCGAATTGATGATTACATTGATGTAACAAGTACATATGATTGATATAGTATGTGTATAAAATTACGATTATGACAATGATGATGATGATTATGATCCACAGCATAACTTATTGTAGAAACAGTATATCCATTTATTCCTCTTAATTCTTGGTCGTTTGAAAATTTGCACATTTTTTGTGTACTTGCACAAGTATCAGGGATATAACTCGACAAGCGCTTCAACCATATTATTTTGAATTTATTAAGTTATAGGATTATTGATACTTAGAACGTAGCTGTACTTATTTTTAAGGGAACAGTAACAACAAGCAGAATGGCATCAAGCAACTTTGTCAATGTATCCTATGGAGTAGGCCTACTTAATACCTTATGCAATCATCAAATTCTAGGTTCAATTAGCATTAATATGAGTACCCCCAACGCCTTTTGGCCTCTCCTATTGCCAATGATTCCAAGAATTCAAATTCATATAATGATTAAAATTTGATTGACAGTTTTTAGGAAAAACGATTACACCTTTACATTGTTTTTGTGATCTTTTCAAGACCAGGTTAAAAATCTATAGCTTTCATGGACCATTCCAACTGGCTGACACGAAACCCCAAATGGGGCAGAAATGCTTAATGAGTACATTGAGATACAGGTTCCCCAACCTTTTCATTATCCATTGTAGAACAAGGATTTCCCTGACGTTGAGTAAGTTTGAGTTCGGGTACCTTTTTCGCAAGGTGATGTATGAATGATATATAGGGCATAAGATTTGTTCAAATCTCACGATTAGAACCAACAAGAAGGTGTAGTAAATTCTCTTCGATATCTGTTTTTGAGCTCCGACCAATTAAGAGTGCAACGGCTGAAGAAAAATCTTCTCCGACCTAAGCTTCGCAGAACATTAAGCGTCTCTAAACGTCCTCCACAAATAGACATCATTTACCATGTTTGACAGCTTCATTAGTTTTGTAAATCTTTAAATTGGAATACGATGCCGGTTCGATGCGCGGGTCTTCATCGCGGACTGCCGGGTGGATTAGTATTATATATGACCGCGTCGCTCTATAATAACGCGCCAACAGAACTTCGACGAGCGCTCGTATATTAATCAAACCAATGACCCTTTCTTCCTCCTTTACTCATGCCCCCCCCCCTTCCCTTTCTCTCTCCCTCTTTTTCTCTCTTTCTTTTTGTATAATTTGTATATATATATATATGAAGGGTTTGTTTCCAAAAACCGATAAGTCCAGTTTTTATGATTTTGAAGTACGATCTCTGTAATAAAGTACAAAATAATACCTTTTAAATAATATATTGGTCACTACATAAAAAGGTATATTTTTTAAGTTATGGTCAAAAGAAGGAAAAATTTTCTTATTATTCTCTTTGTTTTTCTTGACCTTTAATCGCAAATATCTCCATTTGGCAAATATGGACTTATCGGTTTTTGCAAACAAACTCTTCATATATATTATAATATGTACACGTTAATATATCTATATAGACCTTTCAGGCGACTCCCATTGTAACGAAGTCCTTGGGACAGACAGTTTTCTTTCGTTATATCGTAATGTTGTAATAGCTGTACAACTGAAGTGTTATAGAAATATAAAGATTATAATTTTGGGACCTGAAAGTTTACTTCGTTGTATCCGACAGTTCGTTATAACCTTGTTCGTTATTAAGGGAGAGCACTGTATTATATATAACGCATATTATGTAACTATACTTTCCAGGTGACAAATAGCATAAACATACAACTTTCTTGCATAGAGAAGGACTCCCATCAATCAAAAAAAACAATTACAATATGATTATGGACAAATGGTAACCCGAAGAAGAAGTACACGCACACACAATCATGCATGTACATACACAATCACCGAAATAAACAACTTACATGACTAGTAATGTAGGTCTTGAGCAGTTTTACTAATCATGGAGAATTAAAGGTCCAGTTTACCTTTGGGAGCAGTGATTTCAAAAGTGTTCAAGATATCACATTTGATGCATATGTGTAGGTCTGTTGTATCATAAAACATCCTACCATATGAAATAATTGCAATAAAGCCTAAAATATAAGGAGATATCAGGGTTTTTCTCAATAAACCGTAACTGTACACGGTTTAGTCTGGAAACACTTTTATTAAAACTATTGTTCACATTTTGTGTATTTAACAACACTTAACATCGATTAATACGAATTCATATTTTGACAGTTGTTGTTTCTATCCCTAACTCACATTTTAGAACTATTTTAAAGCACTAATGCTGGGTTTTTGTTTCATCTGCAAATGGTAAATTATGCCTTTAAGAAAGATTAAAACAGCGATAACCATCCACAATGAAGAAGGAGAAAAATAGAGGGAATACATAAAGATAAATGGTGAGAGGAACAAAATATCCACGGTACGTAAACTAGAGTACCAGGTAGATGAAACTCAAGGCATTTCCGACGTCACAGTATATTTCTGTGGACCATGTTCCCACAGGGCTCTCTCTCACTTTCATATTTTTCTTTCATTCTCTCTCTCTTTCTCTTCATTTCTTTCTTCATCTCTTTTTTTTCTGTCTCTCTCTCGCTCTTCCGTTTTGTAACTTAAAGGTCACATCCAGGTTTGATCGGCATGCCTTTGTCATGGTGAGTAAGCCCCATACAGTCCGCATGATATTGCGATTTAGAAAAGGTTATCTCATATTATATCGGCAAAGGTCACTGGTGTTTGTGTGTGCCAAAATGGACATGACGTCACAATAGTCTTTGTCAGCTTTACATTAAAAACAACAGTGTTATATGAAATTCAATGGTAACTTTATACTAAAATTCGGTCGAAAACACGGGTACGTTTGTTAGAAAAGAAATATTTTTTTGTTTTGGTACATAATCTCAACATAAACAAAATACACATTATAAAGTCAATGATTTCTGTGCAAGTCTAACATTTGCATGAATTCAACTTTGACAAGACGAAAAACGTGTTGACGTCAAATCCGCAAAGCAGGTACTCGGAAACGCAAAAATTTTCGACCTGTTAGAGAATGTCTATCTAGTACAGTAATAACTGCGTTTAAAGAATCTCTCCAGCCATTCTACATGTTCTATATTCAAGTACATTGCATTTGTGCTGATATCAACAATACAAGAAGCTTTAGATTTACGGCAGCTACACTGACAACTGACCAAATTGTCTACCAGCAAGACCCCAAAATACTTTCAAATAAGTTCAGTGGGTGCGATGTAAAAGAATTCAAGGCTAAGCAAATGAAAAAGGAACAAAGAACACGAAAGTCGTATTATATTGCCAAGGGTAACAATGTCCAATACCCCTGTATGTTTACTCCGCTGCCTGTATACATCATGGTGAATAAATCATCAGTAGAAATCATGAACACATCTTATATATCTTTCTTGCTCTCAGATAAAATTTCTTTATAGCCATTGCAGTCTCATACTACATTTGTTGTGATTTGACGAATAAATGTATTCCTAGTAGTTGTTATTGATAATCTATTGGGCGCGGAATGCTTTAGTTACTTTGTAATTATAATTTATAATACACCTGAACAGAATTGAAAGGAGATCTATTGAAGAACATCGGTGGCAGACCGCATGGTAAATTGTGGACATTTTTACATAAAACCAGTTTGAATACATTGAAATGTGTTTATGTTATTTTTTTTTATCATGGACATTTACTGAACGTAATATATCTATTGTTGCTTCTCCTCTGATGTTGCTTCACTTAACTAAAAATAAAAAATAAAAGAAGAAACGTCGCGCTGCTATTGCGATACGTGGAACACCAGAAGCAAGCAAGGAATTGCAGGAGCTTGAAAAACTCCCCTACAGGTAATGCCACGCAGCAAACTAACAAAAAATTAAGTGAAAGTACATGGCATGTGTAGAAACAAAGTCAGATTTGCGCCATTTTCCATACAGGGACCGCGCGATAGTGCTCCGAACAAGACAGCAGACAAGCAAACTGCATTGTTATGAAATTTCGATTTCTGCTCGATTTCATCTTTCAATTTGTACGTGATGAATGTAAAGTTCACCATTTTCACATGAGTCTACTTTTCTATGCCCCCATATTCTTGTTCTCATTTCGCTCGCTCTCTCTCTCCCTCTATCTATCCATCTATTTATATGTCTGTCTGTCTATCTTTCCGTCACTCTCTTGTCCGCATTGCGGTGACAAAAACGGTACCACTATCCTGCGTTCTAAATTCATCAAAAATTCATCCAAGGCTCAAAATCACAATGGGACGGGAAAAATGGCGGTCCCGCCGTTCGACTGATATATTGATGAAAGATAGCTTTTAAGAGAATACAAAATACTATATCAAGATAGCTGATAGAAGGCAGACACAAACACACGGGGGGGGGGGGGGGGCGTGGGGAGGTGTATGCAAGAGAAAAGTATGTTACTTGCCTTCTGTGACCAACAATTTGAGCTCGCGAATTTGGTCTTGCTAGTGACAGTGCTACATTTTAACGCATGTTTGCGTGCATTATTCTCCGTCCGTGTGGTTTTCTCATTGTCCTATAGATACTCAAGGACTATTGATTGTTGTATAGGCGCTGTCGGATGGTCAAAACAGTCTTTCATAGCTATAGCATATATTCATTATAGCAGAAGTAATAGTTGTAATAGGTGCAATTCTATGGTATAAATGCTATATAAACATTCTACTGCCTTCGATGTTCCACAACCACTCTCAAATCCGCACTCTCTATCATTCTTATCTTAGAGTTTGGATATGGTGTTCGTAACTCATGAAAAATAGTAATATTTAACAATCTTGCGAATATCTAATGGGTAAAATCTTGCTCTAGGATTTGAATATAAAATATAATGTCTGTGTAATGAGGTGGCATTTCAGAGTTGAAGAAACACATTGTTTTAACTTTTATCTTTTTGGCATTCCCTATCCTTTGCACCATGTAATTGCTGAAGAAAATATTGAAAGCGACAGCAAACTGCCGCTCGATCGCCTTGTTTGTTGCAATTCAGGAATGATATACTAGTACATTTATATGCTTAAACAGGAGTGCTCTCTTTGTCGCAGTTTGTCAAATTTTTATTTACACCTGCGATGAGCATGGGTACGTAGGAGAGATTCCCGTTTCTTCTCCTCCTATGACACCTCCCTGATCTCAGTACCAGGTGTAATTCTTATTATCATCCACAGCGACAATCACAAACATGAGGAAATCGCGGCCTACGCTTCAACTATAGTCAATGTGTAAGAATAGCACAGTGCCATGGGATATACAATCAGGGACGGATCCAGTAATTCCATAAAGGGGAGGCGCCTATGCAAAATTAAAGGGGGCGCACGTTACACCCCCTATTGTTTTAACCCAACATGAAGAGGGGGCGCGAACCCGGTGCGCCTCCCCCCCCCCCCCCCCGATCAGCCACTGTACCATAATTGATGCCGTGAATAAGGACTGTGGAAAACAACATTCAGAAGTTCTTGCTCGAGAATTGCACTACAGTACTAACTTGCTCAGTTGATCAGGTCTATGCCGTGACTAAGGTGTACCCCGTTAATCATTAACCCCGTGGCGTTACGTCAAAGGGGGAGACGCAAACTCTAACCCAGTAAACGCAGATTTGGGGATCATCCGGATGCCATGCCTGGAAGCATCGATCTGAGAAATGAATCCATCAATGTTTCCCATATTTCGTGATGATAAGGCACAGCCATTGAACAGCAGGAAGTGAACATCAAGGTTAAGCCTCAATATTTCGCCTCCAGATGTTACCGGAGCTCGAGCGAATTTTGAAAGCCCACATACCGACGTAGGGTGCGCTTCCGCTTATACATCACGCTACTATGCTGAAACTCAGGTCCCCTCAATCAGTCTACCGTGCATACTTTGTAGGAATAATCAACTTAATATCTTCTTATTGACTTTTTGACCTCTCTTTCTTTCTCCTCTCATCCCTCATTGTTGTGCGCACTATAAATGCCTACAGGCTATTTACACTGGATGATGTTTGTTATTCGGAAGGTTCGTTAATCCGAAAACATAAGGTTCGGTTTTCAGAAGGGTCGTTTATTCAGCAATGGTTATTCAGAAGGGTTGTTATTCCAAAACGCACAAATTTCGACACCTATTATGCTCGTTTATCTGAAAATGAAAAAGAGATCATTAATCTGAGCATTTGGCATATTGTTTGGGGCATAATTCCGATATTTCGGAAGTTCGTGAATCCGAAAAAGAAATAGGTTTGTTTAATATTCCGAAGCTTCGTCCATCTGATCTAGAAATTAGGTTCAGTCGTTAATCCGAAAATGAGGAGCGCGTACTATTGAAGAACCTTAGGAATCACGAATTTTTTGTCGTTTTCGGATTATTGAGCCTTCGGAATTACGAACCTTCAGAAGAACGGACTTTATTTCATATTAGAGCTTCGGAATAATGTAACCGTTTACACGATGCACGATAGTTCCTGTTGAGTGTGCTCTTCCTCATTTCGACGTCATACCAATGCGAATAGATACAGATCGAACTTTATGTGGGTTTGATCTGTAATTGAATCTAAATAACTCAATGTACTTGAAAATCCAATTTAATTGAATTGATAGAACAGAAAAGATAACCTTATCTCATCCGGTGAATGGAGCACGTCTTGTCCGCATTTCGTTTTATTCCCAATTCTTCAGATAAAAATTTACCAGATTAAAATACAGGAAACAAAAGTTATTCCAGAGACTATGCAATCCTTTGAGAGTCTTTGTAGTCTTGTTTAATATTCGGGTACACACGTTAGCTTAAAATTGATTTTCATAAACAAAGAAAAAATAATACTGAATTACAGGTTTCATAGACTATATCAAAACGTTACGGGACGTTTAAGTTTAATACGTCTTCGTGAAAAATGGATAGCATAATCAGATAATAATGAGAATGAGATGAGATGATAATAATTTTCAACGGTCTCGTCAACAGGACTGGTGCCCCCCACAAACAAACAAATAAACAAACATGTTTTAAGCCCATGATTTAACAAGTACATCCCCTGTATCCTATTAACAAAAAGTATACTATTGCTCAGGGATAGCTTGAAACACAACGTTTAGTGCCGCTTATGCAAGTTTTGACAATTTAATTCAATGCAAAATAAATGGAAAGAAATAAAGATTTATTAAAAATTCGGGTGCAAATTCAGCTGGAGAGTGGAGATGCCATTCTCTTCACCAAATCGCATATAAAGGGTATATACTTCTAATAGCGTAGTTTTCTTAAAAACCCGTCAGACTTCCAGAAATTCATTACTTTCCCGTTTTATGTTGTCTAAAATTTGTGATACTTCTACAGTTCTGCTAGTTTTACTTTAATGTAGCTTCCAAAATCACCTTGGACATGGTTTTACATTGCACTCTCGTCCTGTATCGATCATTTGTAATGACCTTATCGGCAGGATTTTTCAGAGAGGGGGAGTTCTTGATGCTGATAATGAAAGTATTTCCCCTCTTTCTATACCTTTTGGGTGTATGACATCATCTATTGTTTTTCAGGTGCGTTAAGGTGTGTCTGTTCTTGATTTGTGTTTACTCTGTTGGTTGGCCGCCTCTGGGACACGTGTTCATTGATCGCATTTCCAACAAAGACTACAGTTAAAGTATACACCCCCTCCCTCCCCCGTCGAACCCACTCCAAATGAAAGTACACACAGTACAGTATCTGCTGTCTTCTCGAGAAATGTCCATCAAAATCAGCAGAGAGCGAAGATTGCGGACCGGCAAAGGTCTCGTGTAACACGAGAGCCTAATAGCCCGGGCATCCGGCGAACGAGAAGGAAAGCGCCAGCAACCTTAATCGCTCTGTTACGCCGGTTGTCGAGAATACGCCGTACCGCCCTTAGGCGCGTCCTTGGCAATAGCATTGTTTCCCAATGAATCAAGAGTATTGCTAAACGGTGCGATATCACTGCAATAGTTGGCCTTCTAAAGGTAACATTTACGAAGTCGTTCGTCTCAAGGTTGGCGTGTGTGTGTCTTTTATTATTTGCATAAGTGTTGAATTGTTTTGAGATGTTGTAAAAGGCTGAGTATATCATGCAGGTAAAGTATAATTCACAAGCGTTGTTGGATAATGTTTAAACTTGACGTTATCCTTGTCAATTATGACTACCTCTTATCATTTCACCGTTTAACAGAACTGGCTCTTAATGTTGAATGCACTCATAAGGCCTCGAATTCGTACAAAGTTGTGGGTAATAGCAAAAATCCTTTTTATTTAATACATGGCTATTGATAGCGATACTTGAAGATACTGAATATAAACTTAACTATGAGATTACATAACAAAACTTGTAACTTTTATGACTTTGTATAGAATATGCTCAAGGGCATTCTAAGACCAGAGGGGGACTTACGGAGTATATGGGGTGTGTTCTAAGTCATTTGCCGTGATTGTGCCGGCATCAAAATGTTTCGATAAAACCAAATTGAGAGAAAAAAAAAAGTAAACCAAAATGATTTCATTTTGATCGTGGGCTTACCATGGTAATTATCAAGATTTGTGTGTGTGTGTGTGTGTGTGTGTGTGTGTTTATGTGTTTATGTGCGCGTGTATGTGATAGATGGGACTACTGAAAATGAATACATTTCTGTTAAAAAGTCCGATGAATAATGTTACCCCATCTAATTAAACAAACAAATAGAAGTTATGGAACTGTACCTCACAAATCTCCTTGCTATTATCAAATTTATCTCCTTTAACGAGAATTCAAGAAGAAGATAACAAATCTTCTACAATGAATTTTTGTAGAACAAATAATTGGCAGCGATGACTTTGCAAGAAATGTAAGGATTATAAGGCTATCGAATAATCTACAAAAGAGTAATATGAAAAGCTTTCTTGTCCTTTATAGCTAATGGAGAAATTGTTAAGCAATGACGGCATCTCCTCTCTATGGTCGAAATGATATATGTCAAACTCAAATATTCAAAAACTTTCAACGCGATATTGGAACTGTTTTATTTTCTGTTTCTTTGACTTCATTTTCCATATAGTTATCAACAGAGAATGGAGAGTCTATGACATATATTCCTCCCGAAATT
This sequence comes from Diadema setosum, assembly GCA_033980235.1. NCBI lineage: Eukaryota > Metazoa > Echinodermata > Echinoidea > Diadematoida > Diadematidae > Diadema > Diadema setosum. The sequence goes on along the minus strand of CM067077.1, from coordinate 32,400,042 downwards.
GTCATTGAGGCGCCTCGTAAAATGTCCATTAGAAGAGAGTTCACCCACTAATTGACAAAGATCACTTCCTTCTGAGGTCACTGGACGCACGTCTTGTCAATATGTGAAACTCGAAACCATCTCCATCATCGCGAAAAAAGAGATGCCTATGGACATTTTTAACACTTTTGATATTTTGTAGCTTTGGGTAATGGTCTTTAATGGTTGTTTTTGTCTCAATAGAGGGCTATTCAGGACCTTAGGGTATTAAGAAACGTAAACAAAAATAACATTCGGAAAAAGAAAATTGGATTCAAAATTACCGTAAAAAAATCCCGTTGTGTATAATTTTGCATATGGACAGGATGAAATATGTTAGCAAGTCAACAATTGTAATGAACAGTGAAAAAAGAGTAGAATCTGTTCAGTGAAATCTTGAACATGGTAGTTTTACTTGTCTTTTGTTTGTTTGTTCCTAACTTCTACCGCACGATTTGTCGATTCTATCATGTCAACTTGGACACAAAATAAAACTTCCCCTGAATTCTAACATTTGATTTATAGGGAGGGGGGGGGGGAACCACGATGTTACTTTTCTTAAAGACGCTGACGTATTAATTGTGATTGCTTAAAAAGAATCATTTTTTGTTTTACTCTTTACAAAACCAAGAAGAAAGAAAATGATGTCGAGCTTGCAGACAAAGCAGCGCAATACTGATTGCAAAATTGATTATGGATGAAGTCACAAAAAAACACAATTAAGTTTTTAAAATGTATATGTTTGCCTTAACGTCTATTGTTATGATCAAATATACAATCATGATTAACTTCTTATGGCACATCCCCTTGCTCGTGAGATTTCCATTGTTGAAGCATTAATAGATCATTTTGAAAGGGAATTCATTTTCTTTGCTTCCGTTTTGCCTATTGTAGTATTTCATAAGCAGTCAGCCGTGATTTCGCAAACGGGAAGCAGATTATATTATGTTCACATTGTCGTGTTAAAGGGGATGGCTAGTAACTGATCAGTGGGAATCAGTGGGAATGCTGAGGGATGATTGTTCCAATCCTTGTGGGATTCATTTAAGAGTACATTATATATCTATTCTTGTGTGAAAATTATTTGCTTCAGAATGGTCTCATATTCAAGTAATGTGCAGTTTAATGTTTCCAGGTAAGCGTCCCTGGTCAGTGACGGGGCATTAATCTGCACATTACTTGAATATGAGACCGTTCTGAAGCAAATAATTTTCACACAACAGTAGATATATAATGTACTCTTAAATGAATCCCACAAGGATTGGAACAATCATTCCTCAGCGTTCCCACTGATTCCCACTGATCGGTTACTAGCCATCCCCTTTAACCGCGTCCTAAATTTGGCTTCTCTGCTGTAGCTAATGGCGCGTTGTATGCTATATTGCTAGATATGCACCTGACAATATGGTGCCTGATGTGTTTGAATCGGTGGGAAATCGTAAAATCAAAATATTTTTCGGTAATCAGAGCTATAAGTGTTGAAACTGTCAGAAGTACATTATATACTTACGGTCGTTATGAAAAAGGTTCATTAATGTGAAAATGAAAAAAAGGTTAGTTATTTCAAAGCTTTAGTGGGATGAATCTGAATGAAAAAAAAAGGGCGGGTTGGTTATTCTAGCGGTTCGTTAATCTGAAAACAAAACACGATTCATATTATTTCTGATTGTTCGTTAGTAAACACTGGTAAAATACGCGTTTCATTTACGAACCTTATTTCCTTTTCAGATTAATGAGCATTCGAATTAAGGAACAGTGATGAACGTCACCCATTCTTTCACCGTGATTCCATTTGGCTGTTTGAAATTATGCGTTATTCATATTTCATGTATAATCGCAATGACAAGGTGAATGAGTGATTGCATACTATTAAAGGAGACCTCCGGATGATTTTCAAATTTTTACATTTGACCATATATAAATTAGTTATACTGGGTACAGAGTTTCAGGGTTTATAATGATTGGGATGAAAAATAAGAATGTTTTCGAAGTTTATAACAAATTGCAATGAACAAGGATGATGACATGGCAGCCTCACCATAAGAATGCATGAGATGTGGCTCAAGGAAGCAGCACAAAAGAAGAAGGCATGCATAGATTACGCACAGGTGAGCTTGCAAGCATGCGGTATTGTAATGGAATGACACTGCTACATTTCTGAGATATGTGAGGCTCCTATGTCATCATCTTTGTTCAGTGTAATTTGTTTAAGGTTTTTGAAAGTACTGTTTCTCTGCTCAAGAACCACAATAAATTCTACAAATCTATACATGAAGCTGTTGATTTATGTACTACATGATGTGAAATTATGAAAATCGTCCGGAATGCCCCTTTAAGGGCCCCTTTAAGGGTACGTACAAGATCTCTCTCACGCTTGTCCTGCATACATACGCGCCACAAGCATAACAAGTGAATATCACTTTCAATTGTTTACCTGATTTATGTTTTGTGTCCTTTGTTTTGAATACTGCTCCTAATTCGGTGTGTTACATTTTTCAGTCACTGCTGATTAATACCTCCCATGAATGAAAGGATGAGTACATTCCGTACGAGATAATTACAAGCTTGTATCTATCGCATCAGTATTGTTGTTTTTATTTTGCTTTTGTATCTCGTCATCCGCCAATTCTCTTCTCGTACGTGCGCATGTGTTTCTGTTACCGTTCTCTCCACTTTTTCCTTTAAAGTTTTGAAGTTCTACGGTTGCTAACTATATGAAACGCACGTCTCTTCTCTGGAGAATCACAGATGCAGCTGAAAGCGGGGGATTCGTGCCTAACAACCAGAAAACGATATTTTGCCAGCATATTTTTTCCCCAACATGCCATGAAAGCCATGCCTTGTTCACTTGGCCTTGGTTGAGAATGGGTTGGAGATGAATGCATCGCGGAGTGATGACACACGAAACGTGAGGATGAATTGAGATTTTCGATTTTCTGCACGTTTGGCGGCAATTTATCCGTTTTGAGGACAATTTGGCCAGCGCAAATATGTTCCCTTGTAATGGAGTTTGGATAAGGGAAATGTGTTCGAGAAGTTCGCCGTTTAAACAATAGTGTTCAATTCAGCACATACCATTTCTTGCATAATTCTTGCTTCCAAGCGAGAAATTTGATGCATCCCAAATACACGTCGATTCATCGATCATGGCAATTATTGTCATGGGGTTAACCAAAGAATGAACTATACATACCAGGTAGAACGATTCACGTTGGACTAAATTTGAGTACAATGTAAAACTTCTATTTCAAAGTCATTGATGGGAATTTGGTAATTCTCGAAATGGAAGGCGTTTGCCGAGCTTCTTTTCTTTACTAAAAGAATTCTTTACTAAAAGAAAGTCACTATGACGGAATACATCTCCAAAACAATTTTTTCCCTCTCATTTTGCACAAGTTTTTTTATCGGGGCTTTCTAGTGACGCGATATTCAATGATGTCTGCATTTGTCGTTGTTGACTGAAATAGTAAAGGGAAACTGTTCCTATTCCATATATACACTGCATTACTTTCTATAACGCAATAAAATAGTACATGACAAATGGAAAACCTAATTGATCACGTAAACTTGTCGAACCCTGACGTACTGATCTCCCCCGCCCCCTAAAAAAAAAAGTTCATTTCGAGGGATCTCGGCACGTCTTACGGACAGTATGTAACTTACATTCTGAATATTCCATGAAGAACCCACGCACACGCGTTCAATTCCCAGGAACACTCTCTTTGAACGCGCACACGTCTCTGATAGACACGATAAATCAAAATCACGATAAATCAGTAATGCGCTTTTCGAACCTGCCTTTTTGATCGTTCATTGAAAAACTTAGATCGAGTTTGGTTGATGGATAAATATTCGAAATGTCGAAATGAATCTATTTTCAGCATATATACGTCTTTTCAATTCTGAAATATTATTTCATTCAATTATATTTTATTGAAGACACGCTAAAGCACATAAAATCTTACTTCGCTCCCTTCCATTCGTAAAAATCGTTCTGTATAAGAATCCAATGTTTACTTACCTTTTTTGAGGGGCAACAGTGTTAATCGTATCAGGGTAATCACCTCTCGAGGACAATTACCCCCGACTCAATACCGGTTAGTTATAAGGTTAGAGTTCAGGGTTAGAGTCTGGTTTAGGATTAGGATTAGGGTTAGGGTCAGGGGAAGGGTCTGGGGTGATAGTCCAGGGGGTAATTGCCCTAGACCAGTGTTATATGCATTTCTTCACAATAAAATATTGAGGTTTAGAAACTATCTGTTAATGTATGTAAGCATTGTCTGAAAGGATACAAGCAAAGGTAGCGTGAATAATTTTTGAAACTGATATTCTATAGTTCTATTCCTTCAGCACACTTGGACTTATGGATATGGATATTATATATATATATATATATATATATATATATATATATATATATATATATATATGAAGGGTTTGTTTGCAAAAACCGATAAGTCCATTTTTGAAGATTTTGAAGGACGATCTCTGTCATAAAGTACAAAATAATACCTTTTAAATGATATATTGGTCACTACATATAAAGGTATATTTTTGAAGTTATGGTCAAAAGAAGCAAAAATTTTCTTATTATTCTCTTTATTTTTCTTGACCTTTAATCGCAAATATCTCCATTTGGCAAATATGGACTTATCGGTTTTTGCAAACAAACTCTTCATATATATATATATATAGCCCTTATATTCCCTCTCTAGAGAAAGTGATACATACAGATGGGACAAGGGAAATGGACGACATTTCACTTTAAACAAAGGACGGAACATGATTCTCACTTGTGTCAGTCAATCTATTATAATTGCACCCCTCGGGACCTGCAGCAACCTGTTCGCTTCAGTTCACAGACTGTCGAGTGAGTCATCCGGCTAAAACTGTTAAATCTAGCTATGAAATCAAACGAAAGAAAGAGAGACTGAACTTAAAAGGGAAACGGGTGTTGTTCGTTATTCCGAAACGCACAAATTTCCTACATCTTGAGGGTCGTTAATCCGAAGGTTCGTCATTCCGAAAATGAAATAGGATTCCTCATTCCGAAGATTCGTTATTCCGAAAATGAAATAATGTTCCTTATTCCGAAGGTTCCTTAATACGAAATGAAATAAAGCTCGTCAATTCGAAAATGTATAGACGGTGTATGCTAATGAACAGTCGGAATTACGAACCTTATTTTATTTTGGGTTTAACGAACAGTTGGAGTACGAAATCTGTTCATTTTTGAATTAACGAACCTTCGGAATAACAAACGTGACTTCATTTTCGTATCAACGAATCTTCTAATTAAACAAACCATAGATCTTTTTCGAATAAGCGAATCTTCGGAATAACGAACCTTATTTCATGTTCGAATTAACGAACTGTGTACCAAAGAGAACCTCATCTGCCACATTGCCAACCTGCTCTCCCTTTAATCAATCTACGGAGTTATAGAATACACACACTTGAGACGATTCTAATGATGACTGGCAGGAAGAGATCCACGCGCACACACACGTACACACACACACACACACACACACACACACACACACACACACACACACACACACAACGTATTATGCACGAGCATAAATACAGTGAAACGAATTCTATTTCCTATATAGCCCGTGTCAAAGCTTGATTTCTATGTATATGTTTACTATCGAGATTAGAACAGACCGCAAGTCCAGTTACGTAAAGGATGATGCAAATATGGACGTATTATATTCTTCAGGGAAGCCTAACCCTGTCAGGGAAGATATGTTTGACTTATTAATTTCCTGTCAATTCTAAATCCATTATCACCAGAAATCGTCCTCAAAGGTTAGGACGTGAGTTGAAGCTGAACAAATAGGCTGTCTGCCGGATCGGACCCGGAGATATTGAGCTCTGGAAAAAAATCTTCCGGAGATCATAAAACAAATGGTGCGTAGCAAAGGTGACAGTCAACCAACAAGACTCGTAAGATCGACAGATGCTAGTCTCGAGTCAAATCTTTTGGGACTTTTTATTCATACTGTCACTTACGTTTATTTTCTTGGTATTCAATTAATGTAACTTTATGAATGTTTACAGATCAACGTTGTCAAAAAAAGAGAAACAAAGAAATGATTACCAACTGCTTAATAACCTAAAATAATCTTCACATTTACCACGTCTTCTTGGCATGTTACTCTGCAAATATTCAGGTGTTAAATATCATAATTATTCAGTACCGAGCTGGTGTTAAATTTCCGGTGCTCATCGTCAGAACGAAATCCTCGAGAACGGCAGTTTTCTTTCATTATATCGAAATTTAGTTATAGCCAAAGAAATTAACAATAAAAAAGTAAAGAGCGGATAATGTTGCTGCCTGAATTTTTTACTTCGTTGTAACCGGAACTTCGTTATAACCACGTTCGTTATAACGGGGGTGCACTGTATGTATATTACATTTCTAGAGATGGGCAGTTAGTCGGACAGACGGACAGACAGACAGACATCGATGGAGGGTAAAAACATAGGAGTTGTCTGGGTGGTTCCACGAGCCCCATAAGAAGTGAACGAAAATAAAATGTGGCTATTTGGAAGATTACGATACAAGGATATCCTTCTTTGCAAATGAATTCGTTGCATCTGTTGTGCAGTAGAGAACGTTTTTTGGTGTTTTTTTTTTTTTTTGAACCGTGGCGATTAAACTGTCGAAAGAGACAATATCTAGTTACCGTAAACTGAGATTCCGACAAACTAGAGATCGATACTTTCAAGGTATCCAATTTGCGATCGATTTCGGAGGCAAGGTATTAGAAGTCGTTCTCCGTATCATCGTCTTAATTGTGCGTACAATATTATAGTTGTTGTTGTTTATCAAGCTTTGTTTGTTACCTGTTTCTGTTTTTGTTTAGTCTCTCATCTCTGCTTTTGCCAAATTGTGATTGCGAGCCACAATGAACCATCTATGAACCTTTCATGTCATTATTATCTCATCGTACAAATGAAGTATAATTGTAAAACATGGTGAACCTTATTTTATCTGTGTCTGTGTGTGCGGTGTATACGTGTCTGTGTGTTTTGTCATGTACAATTTTAGTGATTCGTCCTTGCTGGTTAACAGTAAATAGTTTTGAGATCTTAGGAGAAGGATTACAAAAAAAAAAAGGTCATTATTCTGCGATTTTGAAAAAAAAAAAGAAACCCCAGAGTAATGGGATTACGGAGAGTTCTCTCCGATAAGAGGTTATAAAAGTATAAGAGGTATCACTTTAGAAGTTTCTAGATTTGGCTGCAAACAAGAAAAACAAAATGGTATATCTCTGCAAATTTTGTCCAACGCGTCCAACAACCAAAAATTATTGCTCAAGTGATTATGCCGTGAAAGGGTCCAACGAAGGGAGGCTAAGTCGTTAACAGCATTGGTCGTGAATTGTATTGTTCTATGTGATATCATGACCTATACTTTTAACTATACAAAGACGCTATCAAAATTAAAGAGACTCTGTCTTGATCTCCTCCCCCCCCCAAAAAAAAAAAAAATGATGAATTTGAGATCCGATGAAAATGGGCACTCTCTAAAAGTTTGAGAGATTAAGGGAGCCGATAAACTTTTTTCACATATACCTGTCTCTGTGAGAAGTAGAGTGGCAGTACAGTCAAACCTTTGACCTAATTTCCCTCTTGACTTTCTACCGGAGATCGATTACCTTTTTAAGCTTTTTTTTTTTTTACTGAAATGTGAAACGTAAAAGAAACGTATTAAAGAAACCATAGGGACCGACAGAGAGTGTCAAAATATTATTAGAAAACGGTGCATTGCAGCTGTAAGCAATGGTGAGAGCGTAGATGTAGGAGGTAACAAAATCAACTTATAGGTATACTTTTCTAGTACGTATGCGAACTTGATGTAAGAAAAAAAGTTATTCTAGTTTATCTCTAACTCCTCGTTATCTTCAAGATTTTGTTATTCTCTTTTTGTGTGTGTATACTTTTCCCTTTCGCTGTGTCTTTTGCTATCTATATGTCTCTCTACAAATCTTTGACTGTCCTTTTTCCTTTCTTCTCATTCTTTCTAGTTCCTTTTTTTTCTCTTTTTAACATAAGCCTACGTCTAGCTCCTTAGTTGCCGAAGATTGATGATATAATCATGGACGCATTCATTTTGATGACACGCATTCCTCTCTGGACATACCATACAAGGTTTATGGAACTTCTCAGCGAGAGGCATTAGCAGAGGCGTATCGCACGAGCGGGAACGAAAATATTTACCAGACTCGGAAGAAACTAGAGAAAGGCAGATAAGTTTAAATAAGGCGACTCCAATTTAGCGCATCCCCCGGATGGTGGTCCGCCTCGATGTTAATCACCGTTGTCATCACCCTTGTCGCTGAGGTCGATGAGCTCTGGCTGATTCTAGACCTGACTAACTTGCTTTGGCAGATGCATGCAAGGACTCAGAGATTTCATTTCAAACATAACAAAAGAAAAGAAAAGAAAATCTATGTCAATTCAACCAAACAAGCACAGCTCTCGTCTAGAGTAATCTTCGAAATTGCCGAGCACTACCTTTACCAATTCTAAAACTCCCAACCTCTCTCTCTCTCCCTCTATCTATATCTTTTGATATCTTTCTAGATTATCTTCTGTTTCAACAAAAATGCATATAATACACTGACATGCACGAAGATTGATATTATGTCATGTATCCGTTATAAAAGCAAAACATCAAGACATGAATGTCGTATTTCATGCTTGGGAATGCGTATCTATCCAGCAGGTGCCCATCAAAGTAAGAGTAACAAAGAGTCCAATAGATTTTTGATAGGCATATAAATAGATAAAGCATAAATCAGCGTTTGCATGTCTCTCTATGAACATTCAATTATCCCGTCCTACCTTTGAAGCCCACCATAGTTTGCGATTCCATTACAATGACCTTGAAAAGTACGAGACACTTACCTACTTTCCATTTTATGCCCAGCGATGCTATTTTGATTCATTGTCTGCGAGACCTAAGTGACGACGATGCCTTTGACGTGAACTGAAAGCGAACAAACATAAGTATTCGAACCCTCCCAATTTTCGTGAAATGGATGTGACTTTTAAACAAAACTGTCATAGTTTCGAGCTGAATCAGAATGCGATATTTGCGCTACAAGTATCAAACGAAACATTTACTTTTTCGTTTGGTGGTTGATTTCTTTCTGCACAGCACGAGACTGTTTAGACCGACCCATCAAGTGCAGAAAAAGAATGGCGACTGTTTAACACACAAGCAATTAGAAGTAAATCAATCATAGTGTACCATCATTTCATATTCCCTCATGTGAATATAATATGATAAAGCAAATCTAATGTATTATCATATTACTGTCTTAACCCTTTCTGTGCGCGGAACTTCAGACGATGTGTATTATTTCATAGGTGTTCTATGCACTAATTGACACTCAAAGCGTGTAGAGGGTTAAATAGGTGACTTATAAAGAAGGATTAGGCCGAAGGTTCGTTATTCCGAAGGCTCTTTAGTCCGAAGATTCGTTATTCCGAAGGTTCGTTGTTCCGATGGATAAAATGATGGATAAAATTTACATACAGAAAGAAGAAACCAAATAGAAAAGTAATGGAGTTCGTGTCTTTTGTGACAGAATCAGAATCTCAAAATCAAAAGTGTTGTTACATTATAAGCGGGCAATTTCAAAGCTTCAATGAATTGTATTTGTGCTAATACAAAGGTGGGCTAATACAAGTATCTAGATTAAAAACAGGATTAGTCACTATATAGTGATATAACGATGCATGACCTGATTTTTTTTTTTATAAGTACATGAAAATATATCATATTTATATACATGTATGCATTCATAGAATCAGTATTTCGGAAGACTTTGGTCAGGTGATAATGCACAAAGGAATGTCGTCTTCATCATAGTATTAGTCTCCGTCATATTTTGAGCTTGATTGGTTTCTCCCCTCTATAACATAATAAAATAGTTCCATGAGATTAGACTGTATGTTGGGATTTTGGATGATTTTACATCTGTTGCAAACGAATAACCAACTCCCGCTATGGCAATGTGACGCCAAAGATTCAAAAAGCAAAGAGTAAAGTAAAAAAAAAAAAAAAAAAAAACACCAGATACAAAGGGAGTGAAAATAAGACAAGAAGATAAGCAGTCTGAGAGTTTGTAATGAATTGCAAATGAATAAGAAAAAATGTTTCCTTTCGAAAGCGTTGCCAGCCGATGTTCTATATGAAAAGCAGTAGCAATGATCGTCGTGCGTCTACAGTCATGGGAGCGAGCGTGATCCGGGAGAAGGTATCCACGTGACTATACGCCTTGCAGGGACATGAATTGCACTAGTCGATTCTGGTATTGTCTGACCGGTACACCCGATTACTTGTCTGAAACCTCACTTAATTTGCACTGGACACGTAGACCAGCGGGGAACAAACAATGTCCTGACGCGATTTTGGTTCTCCAACACGACATTCAAAGTTTGGAGAATGCACGTCACCAAGGTGATAACACACCGATTTATTTGCAAGATGATAGCCTCTCCGGTGCATTCACTGCTCTTCCAGAAGGCTTCTGACTCTCTAAGTTCCATTACCCTAGGAACGCATCTTCGTGAAAAAGAAAAAAAAATGTTAATTGTCTTGTCCAACGATTCAAATTCGCCATTTCCTTTTTTTTTTTAAGTAAAAGAAAACATATTGACAAGATTATACGGCCCATTTGAACATCGTCCACTCCAGTTTTCCCCATGCCTTACATTCCTCCCCCTCCCTCCCTCCCCTCCCCCCCCCCCCCCTCCTGCCCAGCTTTTCTTCTCAAGAGATCATTCGCGGCCAGTCACGTGACAGCAGGAAGCGGGCTTTATTATTGGCAGGGCACTTATGAGGACATGTGTGAAATATGAGTCACATTATTACTACGCTATTCGCGTGAAATGAATATGATGCCCCCCCCCCCCGCCCTCTCTCACATTATCTCTCCCTCTTTCCCTGCCTCTCTCTCTCTCTCTCCATCTTCCCGCTCACCTGTCGAGCATTTCGTCACAAATGAATTGATGGATGCTGAAGTGTAAAAATGCAAAACCTTTGGATGGATGAATGAAATCTCTGGAACGCATTTTCGTACAAGCTCGGAAAAAAACTCCCGCATTCCCGCCAAATCAGTAAAATTGTATCACTGGTTGTGAGTTGTCTCATTGAACAAGTCTTTGAGCAGTGGCGGATCCAGGGGGAGCGCAACGGGTGCCCCCCCCCCCCTTATTTATTTGCTAATACAAAAGAAATTAAAAAAATGGGGGAGGGTGCGTGCGCCCCTCTTTAATTTTGTAGAAGCGCTCCCTTTTCACGGAATTCCTGGATCCACCCCTGCTTTGAGGGAGATTTTTTTTTTTTTTTTTTTTGTGAGTGGGAAAGTGGCGTCACGAATCACGGTAGTAAATGGATTCCATTCATGTAGCTCTGTTTTTAGATGAATGGAAAACATTACGATCATACGAAATAATGTATGCGAAAGCTAAAATGGCATCACTCCGGCTTGGACTGCTAAAATGTTCAGGGATGGCGTTCTTCCAAAAACTCAGCCTAGGGGATAATAAGAGACACGACTGGCTTTCCTCACTCCAAATTTCCACATGAATGAGGATCTATACGTTGCAGCAAACATAGCTCTTCTATTTAATACTATTCTGTAAGACTGCACTGGCTCCTCTGAGGAAAATATTACTCCGAAGGGATACCACGTCACACTTAATCAATGGTATTTCTTTAATGCATTTTACATTACTCGCATTCTTCTTTTCTATGGACTGAAACCCAAGTCTCTCTAGGTATCTATGACACGACAAGGTGATATAATGCTCGCAGAGATTGTATTGTATCAGGAGTGAAACCTACAAACCCTCGTGTAGCGAGGTATGGTTATCTTCGCATAGTTTTTATTCATTGCGAGCCATTTTGGAAGGCAGAACGTTAATACCGACTGAGCCACCTCATCGTACTAGATTAATCGTAGCTTTTCCCTTTTTCCTGCAAAATCCTGTCAAGGCTTTCCTGGATAATTCACAAGCAACTGCTCCAGTCCAAACTAAAAAACTTTGATGGCACAGTCTACTTTTGTGTTGTTTGGCGTTTGTTTCAGCTGTGTTTTCTTTCCCAATCCCAGGCAAGCAAAATAGTCAGTAAATTGCTCTTCTTGTTTTCTATTTCATCCGTCGAGCGACAACAGCTCTGCACTATACCGCCCTCATTCTAGACTAGCTCTCAAATCGGGTAAAGAAACAATTCGCACACAGTTTTACCTTCTGTGTTTTAGGCTCGGAATCCAATGTTGGGTACGTAACCACACGTCGGAATAGTTTTTCTTTGCTTGCTGTTTGTCATATTTTTTTCTGGGGGGGGGGGGGAGCAGAAGCCGGGAGATTTTCCTTTTCAAATGTTTTTCGCATGGATTTTGATTTTGTTGCAGTTGGATGGAAATATCAATATTTCTCGAAACCCACCAGCCGGGGTAATCTAATTTTTTGGTGGTCTGTAAATTGATCAAACATTTTACCGGGGGTTGAGGCTGGAATGTCAGTCCAAGACAGACAGAGAGTCAACAAGGTCGGTGTTTTTGATCGGGTGAGATTCGGCAGTGTGTAGCAAACTCATTTTATAGGTTTATCGGGAGAACACCAAAACCAGCCTGATATATTATGAACGATTAGAACTTGATAAATACTGTTCTATTGCGGTACAAAAATCCAGAAATTTTGAGTTGATTTATCTGTTTGGTCGGTGATTTTGTATCCACATTGTCATTCATGCATAATCATATCTTGTGGTTTTGAGCAGCAAAAGCTTCACAGCGCCCTGAGTGATAATCTCACGACGAAATTGTCTTTAATATTCCCAGGTGAGCTTCATCAACAGCTACACTGGCATGGTGATTATTCTCCTTCTTAAAGTCCACTGTTTTGGATATATACGAGGAAAATGATATTGAATTAGGGAACGAGTGAACCGTTAATCAATCGGTCATAATCTGATGTATCATCTTCTTCTTTTCTGCTTTTTTTATCTATTTTTTAGAAAGAGAGAGAAAGAATGGGCAATAAGAAGAGATAACAGAGGGTGATTTTCTATCGGGCGAGACAGGGGGCAACATGTCGTTAGAACCATTGAACCATCACTAATCTATATGAATGCTTGCTTTCTGTGCACCACAAATACGGATCGTAATTGCCTTTACATAAATCATAATATATCTTGATTCGTAGAAATTTGACAGAGACTGCTTTATTGTTAGCCTTCGAATAAGTCTTCGCCACTCTTCATTCATCTAGACGTCTTTACATCGGCTTTATCGTTATGTGTGACTATCAACAAACAGATGTGCACTTTTAAAAGCCATAAATACAGTGGTTCGTGAGTTAAATGTTATTCTTATAGTTAATCATTTGATACGTAACTTACGTACATAATTAATTCATTATCAGATTTCAAAAAGAGTTTAACTTTTCGTACATCCACACCTCTTTTCTTAGTTCGTCTGTCTGTTGTTTGAAGAATTGCTAAACTTTGCAAATTTGTTAGCTTCCAGAAAAGGAAGAGTGTATGTATTAGTTGTAGGGTTTTTTTTTCTTTCAGCCTGATTTTATACGGTAAAATGTTTCTCTTCACATCAGTTATCAATTCCTAGAATGTTCATCTATACAGTGCCCTCGATTCGTGCTATTTGCCCAATTAGATCTGAAGTGCTTGTCAACCACGAATTCTGTAAATACGAATGGACAGCTAATAATTCTGCGACCAACACACTCATCTATATAATTTACCGTCACCAGCAGGCAAGACAAAAATGGATCAGACTTCATCCTAAATGCATTCCACTATAAGCATTTTTTGTCTTTCATTACCACCGAGTCCAAAGCAAGAATAAGGGCGGTGGATATTAAGAAAAATAAAAGAAGAGTAAAGGACGAAGGGGGGTGGGGGGGTAGCATAAAGTGTCTAAAGAAAAAATACCTAGTAGAGAGTAAGTATTTGATTCCATTCTGACGAGCCGTCCATTATGACATTATTGGATGCATCGATGTAAATTCTACCCCCCTCAAGGCCCAATACGATATGATGTATGCTAATGATTAAATGCAGTCAAAAGAGAAATGCGCCACGTTGCCCTTGTATAAGGTAAGAAAAAACGCACGCGCCAACCGCCAAATTCGGACCGGTTTGGCACTGGGTGTTGTTGATTTGTTTGTTCGTTTTTTTCCTCTCTACGCAGCAACTAACAAAGGACAAAAAGGGAATGTGTTCATGATTAATACACGTATATGTCATGGCATATGTTTCAGCCCTTGTATCTCGTCCAACATGTCCAACTTTATAAAGCTATGCGAGAAAGGAAAAGTCGACTCGATGGGAGCCAGTGTAGGGGAATTGAAAGTGACAGTCAAAATGATCATGGCGACGAGTTACACTGTACCTGATTATTATTTTTTTTTGTTCTTCCTTTATTTCCTCTCTTATTGAACCCTGAAAACAAAGCCATAAGATATTTCATGTTCATGAAATGACATGGATCTTTTAGCATAGATTCTGTCCAACATTTATTATAACCTATTTAGGCCTATACGTTTTATTGCTTGCATAGTGTATTCCTCATACATTATATAAGTTACGTTAAACACACACATAGGCGGATAGAAAGATGCATACATTCATAATCATACACACATACACACATATAATACATACATACATACATACATACATACATACACACATACAATAATCGAATATAATATGTACAAAAATTTTGTGAGCCAAAGAAAAGGACTGTTGTTTGGTTTTTATAAACATTTCTTTCATTCAGAATGGAAAAAAAAATAAAAGTCACGATTTTTGAGAGAAAAAGACATACTGAGGAATTTTTCGATCGCAATCTTTATAACTTTTTTCTTATAGGTGTATGACGCAAAGTACTATGCGGCATAGCATGCCGTGGCGCCTTTCTGGCTCTATGCCATCGTGGCATTATTAACATTGAGAATCTGGCGTAGAGCCATCTATCGAGGAGACACTATATCAAGCACAAGAACAATCAATCCTAATTAGGGATTGGGTTATTTCTCACCCACGGTGTCGACTGCCATAGACCTAATCACGCGAGATAACGCAGGACATCTACATGTTTTCACATCTCTATGGCGCGCTTCAATCTGCTCTTATCTATCAGTCTCTCCTTCTCGCCCTTACCACGAACTCTCTACTCTCTCTCTCTCTCGGATATATTTCTCTCTCTATCTTCTTTTGTTGATATATCATTCTGTATCTATCATCTTCCCTCGTTTCTCGTTATGTCATCTCTCTCCCTCTCTCTCTCTCTTTATCTCTCTCTTTCTCTCCCTCTCCACCATCTTGTCTCTTTTCCCCTTTGTCCTTTATTGAATTTAAGACAAACTCCTTGAAATTCCACATATCGCGTTAAACATTATGTAACTTTTGCTAGTATGTTTGTTCAAAGTGTCTAAGTTCTCACAATGTAAAAGTTATCTTCCTAATGCCTATATATATATATATATATATATATATATATATATGTTGCGAGTTCACGTATTGGCTCCAATATAACGAAGAATCAAGAAATAGACTCTTGAAGAAGGTGAAGAAAATTTGAGTGTTGCTCAATAAATTCATTCTTATTGGCGAAATAATGCATTACTAGTTTATTTCTTGATTCTTCGTTATGTATATATATATATATATATATATATATATATATATATATATATATATAGGCTCTACTGTATATCGAAACGTAAAGGAACTTAAAAAACACTCCCAAGTGCCTTGGTGTAATTTTTTTATTCTCACAAAATATAAGATATTACTGTTAATGTGGTACCAATCCTTTTTGTATATTTATTTCAAACATAAGTAAGTTTGTTTTTGAAGTATAATATACTAGTAGTCGATATAGAAATATCTTTGCATATTCTGCCCATAAGCGTCATAAATGTAAAGAACGCCTTATCTTTGTCTGTAGCTGACGCATGAATGTCAGAATACAATCAATCATAACCTTAGTTTGGGTATCGTTATGGCATTGCATCCATGCAAAGAATTTATTTTTCCCTGTGGAATAAGGATTCGAATCTTGCTTTAAATCCTTCATACTCGAACAAGATTCATTTTTCTATAGCTATATAATGTTATCATTTTGTTCTCAAAAATAGTACTATTGCTATTATACTAATATTCCATTCTGATATATTACCGCATTAATAAACACATCGTACATAATTTCCATTAAAACTGCATACTCTCATTTTGTACATGTTTTAGTCATATATGGTGGAAAATGATATTCAATGATATGAGACTTTCTCACAGTTTCCATAGAACATTATGCTTCCCTCGAATTTCTGTATCTCAAAGATTGCCGTCAAGTATGACAGAAACGCTCATTCATCGAATTTTCACATTCTTTACCTGCTTAACACATAAGCGAAAACGTAGTTAGGATGTAGCTGGGTTGACTACAGCATCCACCATAGATTATGTTAGTCTCATTGCCAATGTGAGTTCTCTTTTAGTCAGGGATACAGGGAGTTTATAGCCGGCTAGAGACGTTTGTAAAAAGTTTTGTGATTTCAGACGAACCACATGAATACATTATGCATGAATTGCAGAATGCTGACATGCGTGGGCTTCAATCGTTTTGAGTATACGAACGGAGATTTTCTCCGTATATTTCTCAGTCCGAAGGGCTGGACGAACGAAAAGGCAACTATCGACAATCTGCAACAGATGTGTGTGTTATCAAATGGACAAGCTGCCTTACTAAGTCTGTCATACAGTCTTCCGTGAAAAACTTTTACCATTTTCCCCTTGGGCTTCCAAGAGTGAGCTTTAATCAAAAGCTTCGTTTCCCCCGGCGAAATATTCTCTCGTCCTTGCCAGCGAGTCTAGATTAGACACAGACAATACTAGTCCACTGCTTCCCGCCAGCGTGCAGGTGTATTTAAATAGATTCTTTTTGCGTGTGATTCTAACATCTTTCATGAGGGGTAATAATGTGAGACGAACAAAAGGAAGATACCAACCAAACCGCTGCGGAAATAGATATTTTAATTATCCGGCTAGCTCTGCGAGGCGGGATTTTGTTTACGTTCCACATTGATCATACGTACGGAGAGCGATATCTTTTAGGTCGAGTCAGGAGGAACACACTTGTGAAACGCGATGAAGATGATTAGGGTGCCTTGGGGCTCTCAAACCGTCAAAGAGAGAAATTAGGTGGCGAGGAGGGACCTGAGATCAATAAAAGGCAGTCGTGGACGAGTAAAGGCTTGGACTGAGAAACAATTTTCAGGATATTGAAAGTGAACAGGTGTTTTGTTTCATCTGAGGTGTAAAATAGTCGATTGAATTTACCTATCCCTACTGAAAGGGACACATAAAAACACGGACATTTAGGGAGAAAACGAAACAGAAAAATCAAGAAGACAGACACCTCTTGAGCGGATGCTGGAATGTGCACACTTGTTAAAATGGAATTACTGAAAAATATAGGAAGTGACAGATGAAGAAAAGTCTTTTTTTTTCCCCTTTAACAGAAATATGGCCGTATGGACTTCTGCCTGTTGTTAACTACACTGTTTCCCTGTAAACTGCTTGATCGCTTTGAATTAAAGTTGTATAAAGAGTGAAATATGATGACGTCGTCACTTATAAAACAAATAATGAACAGATGAAAACTGAAATCATATTGTCACCGTGTCTATATCCTGGATGATCCAGTGGATTTACAATGACATGAGTGTTCTTGTGTCTTTCCTGTTCCCCTGTGGTTGTTGTTATTTCGTATGGAGGGGGTGGATTTTGAGATAACTTTACTAATACCTCAATATCATAACAACCATACAAATTTGCCTAATTAAAGACTTTTTCTATCATCTTTTTTGTTTTGCAGATGATATAAAGAGCAAGGACATCACGGCCGGCGGAACCGGTGTGACAGTAGAAAGTTGCGCTGAGGGACTTTTTTTTTATTTTGCTTGTTAGCTGATGAAACCCGGAACTGGCACCAGAAATATAAACTGCGACCCCCCTCCCCCGCCCTCCTTTAAAATCGTGGCGCCGGACTTAGTAGAACATTAAATGTACAACAGGAAACAGAGTAGCGTGAACTGGCGGTTGATTAACAAGAACTTCAGACGTAGTTTAAGTAGTTACACAGATCAGTCGTATATGCACACTTGCAAAAGCATTAAATTAAAGAAAACTCGAAGCGAAATCGATAAGTTTGAAATAACATTTTTACTGAGGTTGTAAAACCAAACGCAATACTAGAAGGAACACACTATCTTGCAAAGCACTGTATGAATGGTTTAGCATATAATTTGATGTTCGCACACGTTGTCATGAATGCATACATAATAAAGTGTGCGAATTAGATGTGCGATATGACATAGTGTGGAAGCGGCATATTGTGTACCGTTTTTACCGATTCCATGGATATTCCATGGATGTTTGTTTCAATGCAATTATCATTTCCGCTACAGTGACTGGCTGCTGTGGACATTAAGGAAACTTGATACGAATTCATGAAGTCATGTGAAGTATAGTGCTGAAACACTGTTTGTTCCCGCTGGTATATTTATCCGCTTTCTTCAGTCAAAGAGAAGAAGGGAAAAAAAAGCCAAAAACAGTCGCCAAGAACAACCATAAGCAAAGCCAGACATGTCCGTATCAGTCGCATGAACATGGTCGTCATCCCTCTCCCTGCAGGTGGTGACGTCATTGCATCCACCACGTGTGTTCAATAGTGACGTCACTGTCTCAAGGTCGCCAAAGTTTCCCCACAGACCTTCGAGCTCAGTGACGTAGGGTAAGTAGTGATTCAGACGGGGAATCGATTCGATCCGCATTAGTAGCAGTCAATTAAGAGATTCATAGCTCTTAAGTATACTTTCTAAATTTGTGCTATGGTAGCCGAATTTAGATGACGGTCCAACTTGCTGACTTTTATATACACAATGACACTTCAATGATTAAACGATAAGGAAAAAATAAGATATAAATGTTATGAAAATCATGTTTTCATGACAAATAGATGCATTTCACGTACAATATGGTCTATACGAGTATTTATTCATAGTAAATAATAATGGTGTTCTACAAGATAATGTTCAAAATATGAAAGCTTGTAGGACTTCGAGTGTATTGTCTTTCACCTCACAGCTTTATCTTGACACAATACAAAGAAAAAATACTAGTTAAGGACATGGCAGCTCAGGTTTGACAAACTTGAAATATTAAAATCAAAGGAATAGTATAGTATTGACGGAGATGAAGATTGAGCTTATAACTTTTTGCGAAGTACTAAGAAACCACCCGTGAAATGTTACATAGCATACAATTTTACAAGATATTCAAAGTTCATTTGATGAAAATTGGTTTTGAAATGGTTGAGATATCAAAAACACAGCGATCCTAGTAAAAAGTGGGTCCAACCTTTTTTTTTTTTTTTTTTTTTTGATTAGGATCTCTTTGTTTTTGATGATTCAGCCATTTCAAAAAAAAAAAATTCATCAAATGAACGTTGAATTCTTCTTGGAATCACATGTTCTTTCATATTTTATAAGATATTTCTCATAGTCTCACCCTAAAAAAAAAAAGTTATAAACCTGAAGAAAGGTCTCAACAAAAACTGTACCATTCATTTAAAGCAATATATTGAACATAAGAATTATAGATGTGTAAATATTGTTGGTTGTGTCCCTTACCTCTTACAGTGTCCCTCCCTCACGTCTCCACCACCACATGTACCAATATAAGGGTTCTGTTTCTATTCCTTCTGTTTCGAATCCTCTCATCTCATCTTTCTGTCATTCAGAGCTTCGATTTCAGTTTTAGTTGATGTAGTGCGTTGTACTATTCTGGTATATATCTGTTGTTGCCATGTTTTCAATTAACGGTTCCATTATGACGTGATCATTTTTTTGAGGACCTAAGTAATACAAGCTGTGCTTATGTTTTAGGCTTCCCCCCTTTGGTTCTTATGACTACTACTTATTTACCTTTTGTTGCAAATGTATATGTTATTGGAATATGCGCTTCGATTATCATTTGTACGTCGATAAGCCAAAATATTATTATATAATCATTGTAACCCAATTACGTATGTTTCCTGCTCTCATGAACACACACAAAGTGGAGAGAAATTCAAATCAATCAATCAATCAATCAATCAGTCAATCAATCTATCAAAAAGGTTAGAAAATTCAAATGCTCAAGTTATCTCACAGGATGCTTCCATAGATACCATACACAAAAAATCAACCCCCATCTCCCCTTTGGCCAAGGGTATGCACAAAGCATAAAGAACCATCTACGGTAGATATGAAATACGTTTTGATAGCTGCATACCCCCTGATTGCTACGGATGTGCACGTCGATTGATAAACTTCAAGCTACCTCTGAAAAAAGTTGCAGCAATTAATTATTTTGATCGTGGTGAAAACTGTGACCTTTCTAAAGTATTGCACCCCCCCCCCCCGAATCCCAGCGTGTCATAATAATACACCGCAGAATATATACTCTGTCTTGATTAAGCAATGAGATAAAATATAATGTTTGAAGAATTCGATATATCTATAACCTCAATTTTCTTCAAAGCTTCGTTAAAGACCCATCCCACCAAAGAAATGGCGTTTGGGAATGAGCTACAGAAGGAGAAAGAGTAGAGTAGGAGCTAATCAGACATGAAAAAAGTTTCCTTAAAATTTTCTTGGAAAAAACAAAAACAAATACTAGTAGTCTTCAAAACATCGTGAAGGGGGATTTTTCAAGTACGACCTATCTTCGCAAAACGATTGAATTGCAGACGGGGATGGTCTCTCCTTGCAACTCTCCCGCGGCTTGTTTACACACGCAAACACATACACGAAAGCATGTATATAGTATATATATGTATGTATGTATATATATATATATATATATATGAAGAGTTTGTTTGCAAAAACCGATAAGTCCATATTTGCCAAATGGAGATATTTGCGATTAAAGGTCAAGAAAAATAAAGAGAATAATAAGAAAATTTTTGCCTCTTTTGACCATAACTCCAAAAATGTACCTTTATATGTAGTGACCAATGTATCATTTAAAAGGTATTATTTTGTACTTTATGACAGACATCGTACTTCAAAATCTTCAAAAATGGACTTATCGGTTTTTTGCAAACAAACTCTTCATATATATATATATATATATATATATATGTATAAATATATAAATATAATATATATATATATATATATATATATATATATATATATATATGAATTATATACATATCCATAATCTCCATATCATCATCATCATCCTATATATATGGCAACGGAAGGGTTGAAGCAAGCGGCACCTTTGCCTTTATTTGCCAAGATTTCGACAGCATAAGCCGTCTTCGTTAGGGCTTTTGAAAAACACTAAAACGAAAAGCAACAGCTTGCAACGAAAATCATTGTAAAACTCCCCAAAAAGAATATATATATGGGTGTGTGTATGTGTGTGTGTGTATCTGTCTGTCTGTGTGTGAAGGAATTTAAATCTTTTTGGTCAATGATTCTGATTCTGCAATTAGTAATTTATAATTCCCCATGCTAAGACACTTCTATTCTTTCATTTGCCTTTTACTTTTGCAATGTCTATAACTTTGGTTCTTGCGAGAGAAATTTTGCTGTCCCTTCTTCAACTGGCTTTCTCCTTTTGAGCAATATTTTGTGAATAAAAGAATAAAACTCTATAACTTTAGTATTTTTTTCTCTCATTTCAAAACAAATAGAAAACAAACAAACAAACAAAAAAAAAACCTTCCACCGATCTGTTTATTATTTTAACGTATTCATCGCAGTCCACTTGAAATTGAGTGGTTTTTCACTTTAAGAGTTACATCCTTTAACGACGGATCGGGACAAGTAAGTGATTCTTAATTTTGATAATTGCCTTAAAGGGCTCTTCTTCAAGAAGCCTTCTGTCACGTTGATCATGTTAATGGTTTTAAGTAGCTCGATTGTACTGCATACATCTTGTTTTTCCCCTTCTGTGTACAACTAATTTGCCTTTTTATCAGGTAAGCATATTTTCCCCCTCCTTGCTTTTGTGTGTGTGTGTGTTGGTCAAGAATCACTTTTTGCTTCTCCCAGAGTGTTCTTTAAACTCCCATTAGTTCGATATCAAGCTAACTACAAGAGGCAATCTCGCTTCGGCTTTGAAATTAACCGCTGCGCCTGTGGCGTGATGGGATTAAAACAAAGCGAACAAGCCCCAGGAGAAGTAGAGAGGGGGTAGCGAGAAGATTATAAGAACAAGCTAGTGGAGAAGCAGACTCCAATCAGCATGCGTAGAATATCGGAGGGGGGGGGGGGTGAGAAAAGACGATGGGGGAAACACGTCATATGTTTCCTTTAAACTAGAGGAGAAAGGCTCCAACTAAAAGGAATGATTAAATGAATTCAGAGAATCCTTCGGGCTGTGGATAATGTGTCCAGTGAAGGGAAGACTATAATCCACGTGAGAAAGACCTTGGAATCATTTGAAGTGGTGGAAAAGGGAAACAAAAAGGTAAATATGGTAGAAAAAGAAAGAGATAGATGGTGAGGAGAAATGAGTGATATAAAAAGACGAGTAACAACATCATCCACCAGAAGGGACGAGGAGTTCTTTTAAGAAAGATGAGAAAAGAGTGATAGAGCGAGGGAGGGGTGGATGGACAAGATACAGAATGAGACAGGAAGTGGAGATAGTGACATTTGGATAGTAAAATCAGCTTTGAAAGAATCTGGCCATCCACATTAATAGCGAACTTTTAGATCAACGACGCGAATGCTAAGGTGACGCTAATTAGGCAAATAATGGTGTTCTGCACATGCGCGAGACAGTTGTTTCTATTGTCCAACTTCCAAACGGGTTGAAGCGTCGTCTTAGCGTTCGCGTTACAGATCTAAAGCTCGCTGATAATATATCAAGAGACCATGAAGAGAGAAGGAGCTGAAGAGAACTATTATACATGGTAAGAGAAATAAACTTTGGACTCCCGTTATAACAAAGTCCTCGGGACCGGTAATTTTCTTTCGTTATATCGAAATTTCGTCATAACCGAACAGTAAAGTAAACAAAGAGATTTTTTGGGACCTTGAGTTTATACTTCAATGCGACGAGGATTTCTTTATATCTGTGTTAGTTATAACGGAAGTACAGTGTATACATAAACAAAAGAGACATCAGATACCATAAACAAAAGAGACATCAGATACTATATAGCGTGAGAGAATAGATGTGAGAGTCAGAAGAAAAAGGGTGAAAGAGAAAAAAAAATGAATATTGAAATTCGAAGCTTTGTTGGCAGTCGATGAATGAAAACTA
Source organism: Diadema setosum (assembly GCA_033980235.1). Classification (NCBI taxonomy): domain Eukaryota; kingdom Metazoa; phylum Echinodermata; class Echinoidea; order Diadematoida; family Diadematidae; genus Diadema; species Diadema setosum. Next base: position 32,376,632 of record CM067077.1, on the reverse strand, counting down.
GTAAAATCCAAAATTTGTTACTCGAGCAATTGAATTGACGTCGACTTGTTCAGCAGTGCGTCTAGGGACAGAGAGTAACAGGGGAAGGGCACACGTGGAATATTTGGCGGAATTAAGGTAACTTGCGCGTGGGTATCGTAATGTGTAGCACAACGTACCGCTATAAACTTTGTGCCTGTAACACGCATTATCTCCTCAATTATCATGTACTGTACCTCACTTACATGTAGTGAGCGTGAAGTGTTCATTATCTTCGTCTCTTCCAACCCCCTCCACCCACGGAATGTACACATATTATATGACATGAACACTGTGGAATGGGATGGCAATAACAGTCTATAACCACAGAGGGCGTTGATCAAGGAAGAACATTGTGACGTAACACCAGTGCTTGTTTGATCAGACATGAATCCCCCTCCCCCAATCCAAGACGCATCTTCATAATAATCTAGTTCATGTCAAAAAGGTGCTACATCCATTTTTCGTCAAATTTGACATTTGACAGATGTATACTCATTTCTGGTAGTACCATATTGCGAACTCTTTAAAGTATTGACATTTTTGTGTATACATGGAGAAATCAGGCAATGAAAAATTAGTTTTGTTGGTTCCAAAAGGTGCTAAATTCATCAGGATCCAACCAGAAACCCGTGTGCATGCTTGACCGCACTTTGACCCAAGAGTAAAGCCCAGGCCGACTGGCTTTCCTGCCTGCGTTTCTTTCCAAATGACCCACAAAGTAATTACTTGATTATTAACTGTAAATAGTTTCATTTCTATTCATAAAAATCCTTTCTAAATTTAAGGAAACAGGGGAAAATATGTAGAGGTAGCAAATCATCCAAGGAAAATAGACAAAACACACAAACTAGTCACTAAAACAGCATTTCCGTATTGTACATCACCATGTTTATTTTTTTTTTAATGGTAATGTGCCAATCCATCCCCAAAGCACTATTTCTTTAAAAATCAACATAGACATGTAGATTATTCCGAGACACATTTTCATTATCCAATTTTGGGGTGTTACAAGTATAATGGAACTTGAAGTCATTGTATAAAGACACTTAAAGACACTATTTATCATTTACAGATGAAACCCAGAACCCAGCTTTAGTGCTTCAAAATAGTTCTAAAATATGGGTTAGGGATAAAAAACAACCAACGAAAAATGTTGATCAGTATAATCAATGGTAATTATTATCAAATATACAAAATGTGAACAATAGCTTGATTTAAAAAAATCGTTTCTAGAATAAAATATTTACCGTTTACAGTAATGTTCTATTGAGAAAATTGGTGATTTTTCCCTTATTTTGCAGCTTCATCGCCAAAGTTTTATGGTCAGGATGTTTTGTGATACCACTGAACTGTACTTATATGCATTAAACGCGATAATTCGTACATATTTCAAATCACTGCTCCCAATAGTAAACAATGGCTTCAAGCATGTGAAATAAAAATCCAGGTTTTCCTCCCTACAATCAAAATGGACTTGGCACCTTTTAAAAAGGAACTCTTCACACACGGGCTGTTAACGCAATCACATCTTTACATTTCTAACCATTTTGTATGTTTATGTGTATGTGTGTGTGTGTGTTCTTTCTCCAACACTTGTAATTTTGTGATCATTGAAACAAACCCACAATAATTTTTCCATCCTCTTTGTTTTTTCCACCCGTTTCATCTCGGCCGACCTGGGAATTAAAAGGCGGCTCAGTTCCAGGAGTAAGGGATATACCAATCAAAGGCTGCTAGATGGAAAACAGTTTTGATTTTTCCTGCCGTTTTTTTTTTTCCTCTTCTCTAGACCAGCTAATCGATGTAACTGTGCCGGGCTTCTTTTGGGTAAACATGAAGATATCGGCTGACTAAAGTAAACACGCACATCCCGACTGTGGCCGTGACTGTACCAATAGAGCGACCAATTAGGCAACGTCAACTCCAACTCGCTTGCCAAGAAGCGGGAAAAAGCGCGATAGACTTTTTTTTCTGATGTAATCGTTGCGGCGGCATGTGGTTTTCGTTACACCGCGTTCACGATTCCCGGCGTTGATTGGGCTTACACCAAGAAAATAAACACCATGGCTGTTTTTAATGTCGACAGAGAATTTTTCCCCCTCTCTTAATTCCAAAACCTTCTTAACGCGAGGGGGCAGTCGGACGCCCTGTACAGAGTAGACTTTTAATGTACAGATAGGAATGTGACACTTAACATAAATGGAATAGGTTTTTTCAATTAAAAGAAAAGATATAAGAAGTAATATTCCGAAGGCCGCTAAACCAATATTTTAACTAGCTTATTCAAAAATGTAAGAAATATAAATGGAGAGGTAAGAAATGAGATAGTGTAGAATGTGATTGGCATGCTCATAGAAGTCAGGTTTCCATATTCGGCTCGCCACTGCTACTGAATTGTGTGCTGGGTGTGCCTGTATATTTTGTATGTGTATGAGATTTTTTTTTTCAGCAACAATCATACCGCCAAACATAATTCATTAGAAACGGGGTTGTACCAAATACATTGTGCATTTTTATTTCTATCCTTATAAACATATAAATACCAATACAGCAAAAACGAAAACACATTGGCAACATGGGCATAAAGTATAAGCACACAGGATTTTCATACGTATTTAGATCAAGTTACATGAACAAAATCAAATACAATAAAAACAGTTTGCTGTTGAAGCTATAAGAAAAAGAGAGTGAAAATGAATGAAAATAAATGTGATTGTAGGACACAAGCATGCTGGGAAGGAAAGGGACAAAAAGCAAAATAATAATTTCAAATCTATATCTTATGCGTCTGACTCGGAAATAAGCCAACCATCTCTGACAACAGTATCGATGATTTACCATGAACTCTACGTGTGCTATGAGTGACGATTGCTTGGCACAGGAAACCCCAAAGTAGCGTTGCACTCATTCATTGAACGGCCCTGATACAGAAAGTGTTACAGGTTCTGTTTACCTTTGGGAGTAGAGATTTAAAAGAAAAAATTCAAGATATCACTTTTGATGCACATGTGTGGGTCAGTTGTATCACAAAACATCCTACCATCTAAATTTTTTGCAATAAAGCCTTAGATGTTTAAGGAGCTATCACTATTTTTCTCATTAAACCATAACTGTAGACGGCAAAGTCTGGAAATTTTTATCATAATTACTGTTCACGTTATATATTTAACAATACTTAACATGGACTGTACTTGTTCAAATTTTTACAATGCTTGTTTCTATCCCTAACTCACATTTTAGAACTATTTGAAGCACTAATGCTGGGTTTTTGTCTCATCTGCAAATGGTACATTACGCCTTTAATGAGCGGCAGACCACAAAGGAGTTACAAGGAGATCAAAAAAGAATAATTTCTTATTTTCATGAGACAGAGAAAAAGGGAGCAAGAGAGAAGATAGAGAGAGAAAAGAAGAAGAAAAAAGAAGAAGAAACAGGAGAAGGAGAAGGAGAGGAAGAAGGATATTGTGGAATAGGAGGCGACGAGACAACGCGGGAGAAAAAAAAAAGAAAGAATATCTATCGGTATGTAGCGACACGGTTTCTGACAAGACAAAACAGGATCGGATGCGTTCAAATCTTGTAAGAAAATATTTCACGGCTGGTCTCCAGTATCTTGTGATGGATTTTGAGTTTACTTTCCGGATAAAAATAGAAATCGAAACCCTTTTATTTTCTAAGTTGATAAATTGTCCGGATTGAAGGAAGTGAAGCTTGTATTCGTCACGACGACGAAAAATTTGATGACTACGCAATTTCATGATTCTGTTTTTTGTTTTCCCGCTCTTTTTTTTTTTCTGTTCCGACAAAGAGTATGATAGGTGCTACTAACAACAGTGTGTACAGTGCTGAGAAGATTGAGAAAGAAACAGAAGAGAAGAGATGAATAGGGAGAGAGAGAGAGAGAGTTTGTGTGTGTGTGTGTGTGTGTGTGTGTGTGTGTGTGTGTATGTGTGTGTGTGAGTGTGTGTGTGTATGTGAGTGTATGTGTGTGTGTGTTAGAGAGAGAGAGAGAGAGAGAGAGAGAGAGCGAGAGAAAAAGAAAGTGAGAGAGAATTTCATGTCGTTGCTAACTGTGGAAGCCTCAAACACCGATTTCAGTTTAGTCGTTGTTATTGGTCCGTGGTCCTCTCGTAAGTTGCAAGTGGGCATGATGATAAAGCACTCAGCGTGAGCGAGGAATATTTGTTTTGTATTGGGCGAGCGCGGCTTGTTTATTAAAACGCTGGATTAAGATGACGTCACAACTCGCAGGTATTAATAACACATCCCTTCTCTCTGATTTGTGACCGTGTGTCCTCTGATGATCTGTATTGATATGGGGAAAAGGTCACACTCGCCGTAAAACAAAGAGAAGAACAGATAAATCGAAAAATGATATGGAAAGTGACGGACGACATGTGGACTTGGCGTCATTCAAATGCGTGTCGTCAGCTTTTACGATCATCTTAATTGTTACAACTGTTTATGCATGGACATCAGTTTCACGATATTCCAGAAGCTTAGTAACTCCCCCGCTAAGTCAGTGTGGATGATTTATGACTGCAGATATGCTATTTTTTATTAATAGTTGAGGACCACTGTAAAGAAAGCATGCCTTCAAAACTTTCATCATAAAAGGGCACAATACTCAACGTGTTGGCAAAGTACCATTCATATCGGAAGGTTTTTTCGTGGGCTTTAAACGAACATGCGTGATTAACCCATCGAAACTCACAATCCCAAAATGTTCCCGACACTGCGTATAGTAGAGATTTCGTTGGTACTCTCTGAGTTCAGCATTGCGCCATGACCCTATGTTTGAAATATTGATTTTAGTTATGTAGCATCATAGGAGCAAAAACCCTTATTAACTGATCAAAAAATACCGCAATACTCTTAAGCTAATGATCCTTTATCTCAAATTTACCTCGTCATTTTTCTTTTAATACAATGCTGTAATACTATCTCACAAACTGTATTTCAAATGTTGTGTTTTTGGAAACTGCAGTTATATAGCTTTAGTGGATCGTGTAAATTGTTTCTGAATGGTTTTGTTTAAAGGCTGTGTACAGTTCTGGTCGAGGTGAGGATTTAGCTTTTAACGTTTTGCGAGATATTCAGAAACCACTCTATATGAAATGTCAAAGAGCATGCAGTTCTAAGGGGTATCAAAAGTTTATTCGATGAAAATCGGTTTTGAAATGGCTGAGATATCCAAAAACAAGGTGAAACAAAGAGATACTAATAAAGTTGTGGCATGTCGCCTTTTATTATTAGCACTTTTTTGGATATTTCAGCCATTTGAAAACAAATTTTCTTAAAATTACATGCTCTTTCATATTTCATAAGAGGCTTTTCATTATCTCAATAAGGAATGTTCAGAACATGAATCCCCATCTCAACCAGTACTGTACAGTCCCTTTAAGATCTGATTTTAAGATCTGAATGGACTTGTTGGATGAAATCGTGAGCAGATGATGAGTAGAGTTTGTAATATTGTGCGAATATTCAAGATCGAGTGAGAAATTTTGTAGAACAATTAGGAAAGTAGATTTGTTGTGTGCTTTTAGATAAAACTTTGTAAAGCGTGTATGTCTTCAAGCTATACGCTGTTTAGGCGATGGGTCCTATAAGCTAATAGAGCCGCTCTGTGAAGTAAGGCAATGTAATGCCAATCGCAAATGTTGGCAGAAATAACCACTGGTTCAGATAAGGTAACTACCCACCCAAAACTAGTGGCATTGTGAAGTGTTCTTGTTTTCTTTCAAGTTCGCCAAGTTTGTCGAGTTCGTCTAGCCGAGAGAACATTGTTCACCTTTCTTCTTCTTCCATTACTTAATCTTTCCTCTTTTTTTTTTCCTAAGATGTGGACTTCAAAATATCAAAACTTTCTACCGCCGACCCGCAGGTGTATTTTGTTCCTCTCTAGGCTTCTCGCTGACAGTAATGATAAACGTTCCTGTAGGAGGGAGAAGAGGACCCGAGTGAAACGGAGCGACATGGCGCGCCCCGGGTGGCGTATCAATACCGAGGAAGAGGAGAATGTAATCGTGCCACTCGTTCCCGCCAAAATCCTGGCGGGAACGTTTATTTCGCGCCAGCTTCTGAATTATCCATCTGCTTCCCTTCTGCAGTCACGAAAGTGAGGGCAGACAAATTAGGCGGGAAGTTTTTTTTTTTCTTCTTCTTCTTCTTCTTCTGCCTCCTCTCTTTCTGTTTCGTGGCAAGAGCTCATGGAGTCATTTTGTTTTCGACACCCCAGTGTTGAGGAAGATACCGCCGCACTGCCGGGAGGGGATAAGGAGACTGAATCGTGTCACATATTGGAGGAAATCAATCGAAGATGCTGTTTTACTCCCGAGTCATTGAATCTAGATCAGCCTAAGAATCCCTCTTCGAGAGTCATTAAACACCGTGATAAACACGGCCGTGTGGGTTACAGGAAGTAGTTACAGGCACAGTACAATGGACCTCCCTCATTGGTATTGTGTCCCTGACCCGGATGTCCGCAAGTCATACAATGTGCATAGCTATATAATTCTCACGTTCTTGTTTACTATTTTATTTCCAGACTCAGACTCTGCATAGCTGCTGCACAGTGTTGTGTGTTCTGTGTATTCGTGTGTGCGTGCGTGTGCGTGTATATATGTATATGTTTGATTAGATCAGACAGTATAAGTTATTGCTTTAAAAAAACATTCATGCATAAAGAGATGGCGTAGTATTGGATAAGGTGACAATTCAGCCTTTAACTTTTTGCCAGATTCTTACAAACTACTTTCTGAAATGTTAAGGAGCATAAAATTCTAAGAAGTGTTCAGTTGTTAGAAACTGGTTTATGAATGGCTGAGATATCTAAAAACAAAGTAAAACAAACCAATCCTAATGAAACGTTGGACTCCCCTTTTGTTATTATTGCTGTCTTGAATATCTCAGCCATTTCAAACCCAATTTTCATCAAACAAACTTTCACTTCCTTTTAGTGCTCTATCATATTTCATAAGAGGTTTCTCATTATCTCAAACAAATCATCATCAAAAAACGTTGGACAACTGGGCCCCGTTTCATAAAATGTTGATATGATAACAACTCTTGCTGGAATGGCAATTGTCATGACAACGACAAGAATCCAGCTTCCTGATTGGCTGTTGCTATTGGAAGTTGCCATTCCAGCAAGAGTTGCCATCCTAGCATCTTTTATGAAAATGAATGGGGCCCTAAAGCCCCATCTCAACCAAAACTGTACCATCCCTTTAACGAACAAAAGAACTTGCCTGCAAAGTTGGTATGTGAAATGGAAACTTCATAATTTACAATATTTCTTAACTTGATTTCTTGTACATTCTCTGTCAAAATAGACTATTACCTCGATCCTTGTATGCTATATCCGTGGGAGGTAGTACAGTCGCGTCTTTCGATCTCTATGCATCCATCTAGCTAGCTATCTATCTTTCTTTCTATATCTATTCCTCTCTTCTTTTCCCTCTGTTTAAGTCTTTTTCAATCAACTTTTACTGCTCTTTCCTCCCCCTCAAATACAAATTTCTTATTCTCTCTCGATATCCATGTGTATCTTGTCAATAAACATTTCGATTGCTGCTGTCAAGATGTTAAGTCGGAGATAGTCAGTGCGGATGGCGACAGTCAAAGCGGTCAAGTCGAATCAATAGCAGTCATGTCCGAAGAGAGATATCTTCGGTTCGTTTGGTCATTTTTTTTCCTCCTCCTCTTCTTCTTCTTCTTAGGCAAGTCGGAGATATGAGAATATTGCACAGATGATATTGCCTGACTAGATCGGTTTTCCTCCTGACTTATCGTTATGAAGACCTCACTTAGGGATCGCGGTGATTGTATGATGTTTGGCACACGTGCTGGGTTCCACCTGGCCCTATTCTTCTGGAATTACGTCTGAAACTCTCGCCCGTAGCAGATACACCTGCATCGACTGTGAGTTTGAGGACTCCAAGCAAAAGTTAATCTTCTTCGGTAGAAGCAAACTTATGGCAGAAAAAGTGTATGTCAAAATTTGATTTCGGCATGTTTCTCGTCATTTGAGCATAAGAAAGAGTTTGTTCGCGAGAAACCGAGTAGTCAATTTTGTTCCATTCTTTTAAATCAAGACTTATCGTTAAATTTTGTCGGCGTAGCGCGCGAATGAGGTAGAGATCGGAAAAGTATCTCTGTTACCTACGTAGTAGAAAGTTCAATTTTCAGAAATCTTCACAAAGAGAAGAATGTGAAATTTTGTACTTTTTCAATGTGTTTTGCAGCAAATATACCGATAAGTCCACTTCTCGTTTTGTGGCAAAAGCCGATAAGTGTTCCTTAAATCACAGTATAGTTTGATTTCAGAGATTGACTGATTTTCATTAAAAAATGAACTTCCTGGTTTGGGGGAACAGGTGCACGTCACGTGACCGACACCCACGAGTCATACAGCCCATGCACGAGTTAGAAACCATGTTACAAGGCCCACGAGACCGACTCTTTAAGCCCCGTGTTGTATCTGTGGAACTCGTGGGCTCTTTTTACCTAGTGTCGAACTCATGGGCTTTATTTGCCTAGTGCCGAACTCATGGGCTGTATGACTCATGGACCTGTTTTCAATGTCGAACTCGTGGGCTGTATAACTCGTGGGTGTCAGGTCTTGTGGGATGACCCCGCCGCGGCAGTTGTGTCCATGGGCAAAATATGTTATTCCCGAGGAGTTAAAGTCGTCGGTCCCGTGGTGTTTTCTGCTTACGAGCCTTTCTTAGCAGCCACGTAAATCAAATCATGAAACAAATACGAATCTACACACAAAGAAATGAATATCAAATGAATGATAATTACATTCAGCCCACTTACCATCTGCAAGGTCTAAGTTCCTGAAATTAGTTTAAGCACCTTGATTGAATTTTCAAGATTTCAGAAAAAACAACATCAAAATCTCATCATATTAAATTGTGTCACCGGAATATATTCAGGAAGGAAAAGTCGATATTAAACAGACAGATCTTTAAGGTGTTCATGCACTTTCTTGCATGATCTGAGGAAAAATCTAGAGAGAAAAAAGGGACATCGTATTACATTACTACGAAACAAGCTCGAAAGCCTGTAAATATTTATAGGGGAACGTCCTTGGTACAAATTTTCTATAAACCACCGCTGTAATTTGAGCGAGTGGTATAAATAAAAGGCGAGTCCCCTAGCTCAAAATAACATAATTAGTGAACATTTTTCCAAGAACAAAATAGAATCTGATAAACCATGGATGTTGCTCCTTTGTCTTGTACCCATCTCTAGTGTCACCGCACGTACAATGAGCAAAATTAATGATCGACGTTGGCGAAGGTGATGAGACAAACTATCACTTCCGAGGCGATCTGGGTGTAGATATCTTTCCAAAGCGCAGCTGAGGGTGAATAGCGTACAGATTCAGGAAGTGATAGTTCGTCTCATTATTTGCCTGAAACCAAAAGTTGATTAATACAAACCTTTAATTGCTTTATATTCCACATCTAGTATAGCATGTCACCAAAAATAAATCAATAAATCAATTGATCAATAAATCAATAAAGCAATAAAGCAATAAATCAATAAATCAATAAATCAATTAGTCCATAAATCCATAAATCAATGATGTGGAAGGCGTGGGTGCAAACATGGAGCCTTTTTTTTCACTTTCTAAAGTTGTGTCCTTTTTGTCATAAATTGCAATAACTATGGACCTCAATCACCAGGTAGATTTTCAACAATATAAAAGTACAGTTCTTCAGTTTTGACCAGTCCATTTTACATCCTTCAGACTTACAGTGGGCGCGTGTGTGTTTGTCAGTCTGTCTGTGTGTATATTATGTGTGATGGTTGTGTATATGTTTTTCTTAGCTATATCGCTACATTGAGCAAAATCAAAATGTGTGGAAAGAAAACATTTTTTATTTTGCCTTGCTAAGACAAACACGCTAGAAAAGATTATTGCCATGATACTATTCGATAGAACTTGATAATCGTTCCAATTTTTAAAGTGAAAGTTTCTCGTTCTCGTTGCTTCCTTTTTTGTTTAAATCCTGTATGCTTACTTATGTATATGCTCGAAAGAATATATAGTGAAGTATATGTGGGTGCTACTCGTGGGTGAGAGAAAACATACATCTTCTTCTTCTCTCCTTGACGTATACCGCCCATGACGAGATGAATTAATGTAATTTTGCGGCGCTCTGTGTCGCATTAAACTAATTCCCCTTCGAGGGATCAACTTAACCCCTGTCATATCCTTGCCAATATCTCTGGGAGGATTCGAAATGAGCTGTTTTTCCTTCCGAATTGGAAGAGCCTTGCTCCGTTCTCAATGCTTCACTTATTCTGAGCGATTTTGTGTTGACTGGAGTTTTAAATTGCTATTATTATGTTTTTTATCTCTCGGATATTGTACACATACCGTTTCCTGCCCTTCAACATAAGCTGTTGAGGACGATTTGACTTTTATTTCATCCACCCGACCCCGATTTCATTTTCTGACTCAAGATGGACTTGTTCAAAAGACGCCCGATGAGGGAATCTCAGAATAGCCCATGACTGGTTAAAGTATATGAAGCTTGACTACATTGTAGCCAGTAAGGCATAGCATTTCTAAACCCCCTCCCCACCCCCACTCCACCAACACTGAATTTGTTCTGAATGGTTATTTCTGCTAAGTCTCAGTTGTTTTCAAAGACGACGTGACTATTACAAAAAAAACAAAAAAGCACCAAGATGAAATAAGAAAATATAAGAAGAAAAACAAAGAAGAAAATGAAGAAGAAGATGATGATGATAAAGAAGAAGAAGATGATGGAGGAGAAGAGGAGGAAGAGGAGGAGGAGGTGAAGACGAAGAAAATATACGGGAGGGGAAGAAACCTACGCGAGGAGAAGAAACTTGTGGTGGAAAAAGTTTAACGAAAAAGAAAGAGGAGGAGAAAGGAGGTACCTGAGGATGGTGACGAAACAGGGATAAAATGCTAAATATTAGGATCCAAAATATTAAAGAATTATCAAGCAGAGATGTGAAGATATGGGATATGAGTTTTCTTCAATTTGTCTCTCTTTGTACATAGAAATTCTGTATAAGATCGCAACTGCTGATCTTCATTTTTAACAAACATATCGGGGGGGGGGGGGATAAGGAACCAGCTTAACTTAAAATAACAATGTCTGAAATTTGGATCTTGGGTATTTGTTCCAAGTTAACCGTTTCACTGCCTGACAACCAGGGATAGCCTGGTGGTATAGTATCGCTGCCCGGAAAGCAGAAGATGACAGGTTGGAGTACCGCTGCATGGTTTCTTTTCCCGACATGTTTGTTAGAAGTTATAGACCAGCAGCTGTTATCTTACAGACTTTAATTTTATAGAAGGAGGAAACTGAAGAAAACTCACACCCTATATCTCCCCAAATTCTCAATTTTTCATCTCTCCCTCTCTTTCTTTGTTTCTGTTTCTCCTCTCTTTGTCTTTATCTCTCTCTCTTTCTTTCTGTGTCCCCTCTCTCAGTCTCTCTCATTCTCTCTCTCTCTCTCTTACTTCTTTTTCTCTCTCTGTAATTTTCGACTCATGTTTTGAGTAAGTGGAAGTTGTTCACAAAACTGTAACTAATACCAAAAAGCAAAACATCTCTTATACGTCACATGGAGAAAGGCGTGCGAGACATATTTTTGTCTTCTTTGATAATAAATCTTCCTATCTATGGATCTAGGCCCCGAAGAAAAGTGAGGGGGAAGTATCTTTATCAAAATTATGTCTATCTTATGAATATAACTGGTAGAGTAAATATATGAAACAACCATATCTGTTTGTTTAGGGCAACAGAAAAGAAATATATTTCATTTGTTTTTACGTCACTGCTTCTCTTTATTCTATCTTGTAACAGTGTTTCTCTGACTACTATCTTAACTACACCTGCTACGTTCAAATTATGTTATATTGTAATAGATAGACATAAGTCTTTTTGCTTCTCCTGTTCTCTTCTCACTCTCAATCTCTACTCTATGATAAATCACAGTGTTTTATGTACATTTTTTTCGTTATCTCTTCTCCTAATCTCCATCTCTATCTATATATCGCTTTCTATCTATATCTATCTATCTGTGTGTCTATCTATCTATCTGTCTATCTATCCATCTATCTATCTGTCTATCTATCTATCTGTCTATCTATCCATCTATCTATCTGTCTACCTATTTATCTGTCTATCTATCTATCTATCTGTGTGTCTATCTATCTATCTGTCTATCTGTCTATCTATCCATCTATCTATCTGTCTATCTATTTATTTGTCTATCTATCTATCTGTCTATCTACCCATCTATTTGTCTATCTATCTATCCATCTATCTATCTATCCGTCTGTCTATCTATCTATCTATCTATCCGTCTGTCTGTCTATCTATCTATCTATCCATCTATCTCTATCTCTCTCTATCTATATCTCTTTCTCTGCATTTCGTTCTCTTCATACTACTTTCCTATTCCTTTCTCTAACTATTCTGTTTCTTCCACCAATCTCTTTCTACTTTCTCCTCTTTTTCTCTCATTTTACATCTTCCCCTTCACGAGGTCTCACCTTAATGTCTCTCCCCCATGCTCGATACAAATCATGATAGATCGATCGATTTCACCTAAGACTACAAAGCCGCATTAATCGGTCGTCCTGACGTCGAGTGATTCAAGTCGACCTTTATCGCGAGGCTTCTCTCATCTATACCATGACACACATTCCACCCACTTTCCCGATATTAGCTCGACCGATACATTTTCTTGTCTGCCAGCGATCGAATTGTGTTCACACGTGTCAACAAATCACTCGAGACGCTCCGATATCTGGATAAAAAACGAGACCTCCGTGTGAACAAAGTAAAAGTTATCGGAGCTTTCAGCTTGAATGGGCATAAGAGGATATTGTCTCCAGGCAATGGACGACCGGACGGAGATCTCCATTTGTTTCTGTCGAAACTCATCACAGCACATGAACCTGGTTTGAATCTCTGAATGCACCTAAAGACACTGGAACACGATTGATCCCTAAAAAAAAAAAAAAAAAAAAAAAAAAAAATCTATTCCAAATGCAACACAAGATATTCGTTAATTATTATACCTTGCATAGTATCACACCAAACAAAAAAAAACCCTCCTTTACTTTTCTTATACCACGTATACGCTTCTTTAGAATATACAGTGATATATGTGAATAATGTGAAATACTTTCTATTTCATGTAATCATTTAATGTTCATAATTGTATATAATTCTGTTGGATATAGAAATAATAATGCAATTGAATAAAGATGAAATAAAGTGAAATGAAATAGAAAAAATGGAAAAAAATATAAGTAAGTCTTAGTGGATTGTTGTTATCAAGGAATTCATCATAATTGATTATCTTGCCATGTTGACAAGGACTTGTGCGTGAAAGAGAAAGATAGATAAAACGGTCTTATATTTTCTGTCAGATGCATATATAGAGCCGTCACGTTTCTGGGTTTTCTTTCGTATGTACACAAGTGTAGCTACAGGTAACATCATCACTAAATTTGAGCCGATCTTTAAAAATCACCCAGACAAAACAAAACAAAACAAAACAAATGTATAACTGAAGAATCAAATAAAATATGTGTTGTGTTTTGGTTGTTTTGTGTTTGTATTTTTCACCACTACCTACAATATAGATGATTTTTGAGCACTTAGAAGGCGTCTGAGTTATTGCATATTCTACTCTCTCTTTTTTATTTTAGCAGAAAATATCTCTTCTGGGAATTGAATTTCATATCTGGACTAATAATCCCTAATCCAAACAGAGAAAATATTCTGTTTTGCACTTTTGTAGAGGATTTTCCTTGATTACATTGTTTGTTCATATCGCACTTAAGATATTGTGTTTCTAAATCAAAATATTATTTCATAATCGTAGGGAGTATTCAAATTTCTTTTTGTCGACGTTGAATATCATATTTCGTCGTAAAGATCAGTTTGTTTGTTGTTGTATTTGAGTATACATAGTTCCCTATATCACAGGGAATACTAATTCAAACGATTTGCCTAAATCGCATTTATAACTATACCTTCTTGCTCGTTTAGATAATTCTTTCCATAAATATTAAACCACTCCAAATTCAGTATTTGAAATTCAGTATCATTCTGGATGTCTTAATTCGGGTACGAGCTACCGCTTACGCTTTCGTGGCGTCAGTTTGCGTTAGACATTTCTGAATAAGGGAGTGATCAAATTGATTCCCTAGTTCATATCCGTGCGTATCTAGTTTGAAACAGAATTCCACGCTCGCAATTGTGTTAGAGCGTCAATTGATCAGCTACATAATGCGCAATGTTCTCCAGCTGAGCTCATAACGCAAACGAGGCAAAATTACCAACACCGATCCAAGAACCAATCACGTGACTTGCCCGTAATATTGCACTCTTTTCGATGTTCCACATCCAACCGCACTCTACCCCCCCCCCCCCCCTCGCCCCGCCGCTATACAACCACGCATTTTCAGTTCCTTGGTCTAATGACGTATATACGTATTCTGTGGACTTGGGAGTCATAAACAGACTACGAGAGTGAAAGAAATCGACATCGCAATCCATAGCCCTGATTTTTGTTAGCAGTGTCATACGTGTTTCGTCAAAACGTCACGTTTACCATTTCTCCATGACGGTATAAGATTCAACTTGCGCAGAACTACAGCTTTATATAAAGCGAAGTTATCAGCTGCAAAAAAGACGGGACACTATCAATTGAATTGTCACGTACTATCAGACCGGACCATTAAATTAAAACCGGCCGTTGCAGCTCGAACCCGACAATCGATGATTTTTGATAATAATTTCTGAGGACGTTTATATGACCTCGAGAGATCTTTCCCTTCGTCATGTAAAAATCATATCTTCGTTGATCTCTCTAAGTTCTGCATGTTTGTTAAGTCATTTTCTGGCCAGCGGTCAAAATCAATCCGGGCATTGGATAGAGTTCTGATTCCCCGCCCCGCCACCTGTCTTTCGCCCCTACTCCCACTTCCCTCTTTCTCTCTTTCTTTCTCTTTTTTTTTTTTGGACAAATTCTGCATCCATTTCGATCTTCAACTTCTCCCTTTCTTTCCCTTCCGTCCTCCCTCTTCTCTCTCACTCTTTCTCTCTCCCTCTCTCTCTCCCTCCCCCCCCCCCTCTCTCTCTCTCTCCTCTAAATCATGTTATCAGATACCGTAAGTAGCAGACGATGTAAGTTGTCAAAATGCTCACACTGGCCAGGTGTGTTTTATCATCATTATTATCTCTCATGAGTACAAGCCCTACAAAAGTAAGTTGTCTAGCAGCCTTTAGCAAGTTCATCTAGGCGCGGAATCTTAAAGTTTTCTTTATCAAAGTCGAAGCATTTTCCTGTTCAAGTATACTGCTACTGTATTCCTCATTTCATGTCTCTGGAACTTGTCGTGCCAGGGAATTATCAGTACAGTTGTATAGCGGGAAAAAATCTACTATTTTTGGTTATATTAAGATGGGATAAAAGAAGTCGATGCTATGCCTATAGTATGAGCAACGAGTGTCTGTTTACCTTTGGGTATGTCTGTTTCAGTGATTTTGCATGTTCTATACATGTTATGTTTTACAGGCATGGCTGGCAATATTAACTGATATCAAAATTTGTGCATATCATCGATGACAGAAAGATATAAAATCATATATTTATTTTTTCGCTCAATTGTATTCACGATAATGCAAAACGTTGTTTTTGTTACAGCTTTCTAAGGTTCATTAAGCAGTTGTGCAGTTGGAGACCTAAAATCCTGACGCTATCTGCATTCGTGTAAAACCCAGCCTTGAGTTTAACATGGAAATGTCTGGTGCATGTTTCACACGTAGCTAGAGTTTTCTTCTCGGTGTTTATTACAGTGTACTAATACTATCACACGCAAACATAGGCCTTGTGTTTATTACACGCACCTCACCTGTGCGAAATAAATTGTACTATTGTATTTAGCTTGTGCGCCGTATTTCTTCACAAAATGTAATCTGCGGCCTGCGTGCGGCACACTTGCCAAGCTTGCTTTCTCAAGTAACAACGGATATCTTCAAATTTAATTTCAGTCGTATTTACAGAAACGAAAAAAAGAAAGAGAGATGAAATGTGATGTAACGTTTGAAACTGTAAGTACTGCAGGGGAAAATCCATGGATTTGAAATAGATAACGTGGATAATGGAATCTTTTCACAGTGGGATAACCCATACTGCCGATGTCACTTGGTCACGCAAGCTGGTATGCTATCAATAGCACCACACCTTCTACCTGAAGTTAACGCCAGTGGTATGAGTCTTTCAACTTTAATAGGAAGAGGTAAATCCCTAGTATGATACGTCTATCTTGACTAGCTTTAATGGGGATTCTGGGCCCTGGTGTGGTGTGTGTGGGGTGTGTGTAGAGAGAAGTATACGTGTATACGTAAAATATGTATTTTCAAGTGCAGAAATATGTCTCTCGACTGTTTGTGCGTATTTCTGTTTGTGGATGCTCGTATAGTGTGCGTGTCTGCGAGAGGGAAATTGCAAACAAAATATGGGTCTCGAGGATAGGTGTATGTACATGTATCTATGAGGGTATGTATGTTGGGACAGATCGCTTGTAAAGAAGATAATTATTTCATCCATTAATTGGTCAACCACATATTGAGTTTATCTTTAAAGAGACAGAAGACGTTGAAGAGATGCGTTATATGGTAACGTGGAGTTTCTGAAAGGAAATGATAAAGCCTGTATCGTTTTCGTAACCAGTACAGAGGATTATTGCAGAGAACGTGTTTTGGTATGTAGCGATGGTCTGCAAATGTTAAATGAATCTAAAAGAAAGCACCAAGATAAGGACGCATGTTGAGTGAGTGTGTGAGTAAGTTTATGTACACGTATGTTTGTGCGTGTATGGCCGTGTATGTTACTGCCAGGAAACCGGAGGTTTTTTTGTATGTTTGTTTTTGCGTCTTTCTTCGTGTGTCTTGTGGTGCGACTGTTTGAGACGAGCGTGATGTGAGAGCAGATACTCTGTTAGCGAAATTACTTTTTGCCAATGACGTCTTTGACATTTGAACCCCAGGCCAAGACTTACTTACATGGGAAGATAGATTGTGGTTGCTGTCTTTCAATCAAACAGTAGCGTAACTTTTCATGGGAGGATTCTTCAATGACTGACGGCTGAGCCACCCATCCCGAGGGGAAGCTGACAACTTGGCAGAACCAAAAACATTCACAGTTGTCTTTTCTCCATCCGTTTGTCACACCCAAGGCACGAGGTTATTTTCTCTCTCCAATATTCCACTTGTAATTAGCGAGAGTGCGAAACGGATTTCGTCATATTACTCGCATTAATCAACTTTTAACACAGTTTCTGCTTTCCTCGACAGGTCGAGCGAATCAGGACCTTTAGACGATTCTCGCGAAACTTGTCCGGTGATTAGTTTAAAAGCAGTTTCGGGGAGAACACAAACAGCATATCCATCACGCGAGAGAATTACTTTGCAGACTTCAGCATTGTAAGTTTTCCTTCTCTCCTCTCCTCCCCCAATCTCTTTCTATCTAACTATCTATCTCTTTGTCTATCTGTCTGTCTGTCTGTCTGTCTGTCTCTCTCTCTCTTTTATGACAGTTTCTCAGTAGCGATTGAAACTTCCTCAAACTAAACCCATCGCTTTGATTGAGAGAGCCAGATATCACATGTGATACCACGTTCTCTTTCCCAAACGCGTTTTTCCTGATTTGTTTGTTGACTTTTGCTCCTTTCTACTCTTTTATTCTTTTCCTCTTTTTTCTTCCTTTTTTTTTGGGGGGGGGGGGCGGGGCGGGGGGCTTTAGGATTTTTTTCAGCTCTCATTCTTCCATGCTATACCACTGTCACCGCGTCTTTACCTTTTTTCTCTTCGCCAACTTTGTTCCTTATATGCAGAGTACAGTATGTACATCCATTTCAAGTTAGAGGGATGGTATATGGGTGAGATGGAGGATTCAGATTTTAATATTTTGCACGATAATTAAAACCCCTTATGAAATATCAAAGAGCATACAATTCTCAGAGGAATTCAAAGTTTATTTCATGAAAATTGCTATTGAAATGGCTGATATATAAAAAAAAAAAATAAAGTGAAACAAAAAGATCCTGATAAAAGGTGGTTCCCACATTTTATTAAGACCTCCTTGCTTCTGGATATCTCAGTCATTTCAAAACCAGTTTTCATCAAATAAACTTTGAATTGATTTTAATTGATTGCTTTTCATAGTTTATAAGAGGTTTCTCATTATCTCACAAAAGTGTTCAAAACCCATCTCAACCAAAAATATACCATCCCTTTATCATGCAATTTAATCTATATGTTATTGATCTTAATCTTATTTCTGGGAAAAAAATGAATGTGCAAAATTTGAGTGAATAACTGAAAACTCAAACAAAAAAATATCCGTTTCCATGTTTGATGGTGAATATAAAATGGTATTGTTTGAAAAATCTAATGATGATATCAAAAAGAATAGTTATTATAGTATTTTCCGTTTATGAAATACATGCCTTTCGTATTACAGATGTGAATAAAAATGGTTAAAAAGAAATGGTCTTTCAAGGATGAAACTACACAAGCTTGAAACTACATATCACAGATTATTATACCAGCATATAGAGAGTTCACTGTACGGGTACAAGATCATCCTGTTAAACTCAATTAGTTTAAGCTTCTAATTTGCTATAAATATGCCCCCATAATCCTCAGAAAAAGATCAATTTCATAGACATATTCAACACGTCACATACAGAGGTACTTCTGTAATATGAAAGTTATCTGATCCCTCCCCTCCCCCCCCAAAAAAAAAAACAAACAAACAAACAGAAAATATATATACATAAATAACTGTCCATGAAAATATTAGTAAACCACTGGAAGATTGTTCGGACATTGGCCCGCGATCCAAACAATATTGCTTAATCACTGTTAATTGTACAATAGTTTGTTTGATCTATATCATCTCGACTTACAATCAGAGCAAATTAGAGTCAAGGCTAAATGCGATTGACCTGTCTTAAGGGGATTTTAAAACTAATATTTATGCAAAATAGATACTCCAAGGTAACCATTATGAGTCATCCCTCATAGTCTTGTTTCCAAACTGCCATATTTATATTTCCATTTATTTTCACTTCCAGCAACATATTAGTTTACAACCTTATCCAATAGAAAGACCACAAGATTAAGAAGTAATTCACACATAGGTCGTTATGATATTCAAATGACTAGACCTTGTACATAATCAAATTTCCAGTGCACTTTCTTTGAAAGATATTTAAAAGGCGAAATCTTGGAAGGCTTCCGTGGCGGTAAAACGTTGGGTGGAAGAAGGCTTACTGCGGTGCAACATGACTTGTATTCGTTCTTGGGTAATAAGTGGCGAACAGCACGAGTCATATCCTAAAGGATGACTGTTGGTTTACTTTGCGCGTGTAAATGCATGTTTATATCGATTTATAACTGCATTGTAGTTTCCTTGAAAAAAGAAAAGTTGGAAGCAAACGTATATAAAAATATATATCACAAAATAAAGTGGGACGAATGATATAACATTGTACTGTTATAGATTTTGAAAACTTTATTTTAAACTCCAAATAAAAAAAAAAGAAAATAAAGGATGATGCCTGCGTATCTTGCATGCTGTGTCAATATCGCCCACTATGGTAATGGCAGGAATGATAACATAATTTAATTTTTTAAGTCATTTGCAAAGTGTTGACAATGTGACGATTTGCTGTGATTCCAGTAATATGTGCTCTAAAAGTGCCTCCAACAATTAAGATAATAATGTCATAAGCCACCTCCAGCAACCCTTACCCCCCCCCCCCCTTGTTACTCTCTTTCATTCCCGTTTAGTTCTTGTTTCCATGGTTACTATAATGAGCACGTGGTCATGATAAAGGAAACTCTGTACAGGAAGCGGTCAATGAGGTATGTTAATTCAAAACCTACCACTCACGGTTATTACGTAAGCCCCGTCTCATCAAAGATCATTAAAAATTGATGATTGATTAATAACATCTTCTCTACTCTTTTATTCCCATCTGTCACTTTCTCTCTCTCCGTTAAATCTTATGATTCACATAATTACGTCTTATCGAATGGAGAAAGGAGCTATTATAGCAAGGGTTTCGAGATTGAGCACGGAAATGACGTCATAATTAGTTTGTCGCGAAGGCTCTTACCGGAATTGCATTATACACCTGCGTACTGATAACATTAATTTCAGTGCGAATTTTCCTTTTACACCCGACTAATTATGCAGTTCCAATACCGGGAAACAATATAGTTTTATGAATCGCCCTTTCGTCATTAGTTGTGTACACTGCAACAAAATATCACACGTGCGTAAGAGTAACGTAAACGATGCATGAAAAAAACAATGAAACACTGATCTACTTTTTTAAGCCATCAATCCCGTCGAAAGTCTGAGCTATGAGACTATAGCATCCCTCCCTTTATACAGGAACTCGATGAGACTAGAATGGAATGCGCCCCCTCGCGTTGGGAAAGTAAAATTAAAATGAGAAAGTGTCTTCATAGTTTTAAATGATTCTTTGCTAGACCTTAAGAATTAGTTACTTCAAATTTGGGATATTTCATGGATCAAATGCACTTAGCGTAATGTCAGGTATTACTTAGGGTTTTACTAATGGCGATTGAATATCATTTGCATATGATTATTCAGATGACACATTTTCTATTTTCGTTAATACATACTTTAATGATAATAATGATTATCCAATGATTATCATACAACATTTTGTAAGTCATTAGATATGTCGTGTGTTAGGTGAGTGGGTGTATTTATTATGAGTAGGCATTTTTTTTTGGGGGGGGGGGGAGGGGGAGGGGGGAGTGAAGGGTGATCTCAGTCGTTCGACATATACGGCTGTCGATCTGATTGCTAATTACTCCCGTAGTCTGCTTGGTGTTCACACCTAGCCAGTTAGGTGCTGATAATGAGCAAACATCTCGGGTCGAGCGCCCCGATACCTCGGGCTTCATACTCGGCTGACATGCCGCTAATACGCGGCACGCAACTTCTTAATACAACGAGAAAGACCGGCGGATCGAAAAGCGTGGTTTTATCCATTAAAGGCGCGAGACTTCCATCCCGCCTGTGGCCCTAGAGATCTGATGGACTTATGACGGCTTATACAGGTCGGACAGTATATAGTTTACAGCTTTGACTTGTTTTCGGTAATTACAGTGTTATAGTCACATCTTATTGACGTCTGACGGAAGCATCTGCGACACATTTTTATTCGCTTTTAAATGATAATGATTTCGTTACGTCTATAATCCATACACTGAAAATCGGTCAGTGTGAACTGATAGAACAATGATATATAAAAATAATGGAAACATTATATGTTCAGTTCAGTTGACTTTTTTCATCTGAATCAAGAAGTGAAACAAAGTATGATATAATCTAAAGCGTATATATAAACGTAAAACAATCACATAGTTTCAATAATATTTATCAAAGAAAAGGAAATACAAAACAAATAGTGAATTGCACAGGAGATGATATGAGCATAATTAACTGAGAACATCTCGGCATGCTTTGAAATATAAAAATAAAGTTGGTGTGGAAAAAGAGTGGTCACTAAAAAGCTGAGCTTGTAATACATGGATCACTGAAAACATGATGAATAAGTATACATCATTGTTATAATAAAGTGCAGAAAACACAATTTTAGGCAATCTGGTAATGTTTAAGTTGCAGTGCACTATTCCATGTGCCGTGTGTACCCAAAAGAAAAATGGTGAAAAACAAAACAAAGCAAAGCAAAACAAAACAAAACAAACTCATAATAGTGGATATAGTATCATTATAAATACATACATGTGCGTGCATATCAAAATAATAGATGTGAAGAGACCTTTACTTTTTGTCAACGAGAATAACAATAATTTCCAAGTTCAGCCTACGTACAGTTGGTATATGTTGCGTGATGGGAGGGTATCCGTTACTTTCCATTATTCTTGTTCCCTTCAACTCATTTCATAGTTATGATATTTAGGGCTCTAAAGTATTGCGCCTCATTATCAAGCAGCGTAAACAATGATGATGATAGATTGTATACCTCTTTGTGTAACGAAAAAAGGGTGCATGGATGGCACTATACTGCTCAGTTCGGAGCCTATCTACTTTGAGATTTGGAAATCTATGAATGATTCAGCATGTACGGCGTACTGACGAAATTGATCCGGTCCGCGATACCTTTACATACCTCGATTGATCTCCTTTTCGGCTTGCACAATCACTAATCATAAAGTCCTGAAAAACTCGCATTACACTAAATTATGCAGGCCAATCACTTTTGTTATCTCTTGGTAGGAGTCCCGACGAAAAATTGAATGAGATTTTATTTGATTCGCAGAGGTAATAAAGGTATACCAGTCGTCTCTCTCTTTCTCACTGAAGATTATTCGTTGTACCTCTCCTTTCCTCCTTAACTCTTTGCGTGCCTTGTGTGCCGATTGATAGAGAAAACTCCGTAGCCTTGTACATATACCGTGCAAAGTTCCTGGCACAGTAAGGGTTAAGTTTGTTTAGCTTTGTTTCAGGGGAAGGGAATATAGGGTGATCATTGGGTCTACTGACGTGTAATTGATTTGATAGAGTCGAATTCGATTCAGTTTGTGTTTTCAGAGAGCAATGAATATTCTTGCAGTCATGAAGTTCCCTTTTATCACTGCCGCTTCGACTTTTCTGTGTCAAGTTTAGTCTCCCAGCCTCACTTACCAGTCGTTTCCTCTTTCAAGGGCAAACCGGAATAATCGGTTAAAGGTTATAGTGACAATTTAACCTTTGAACACCAATGTCAACCTCCTTGTCGACAATGTCAATGGCAGTTTGAGGATAGGATCCCGAAGGGGCTAATTATTGAGCAACACCGAGTAATGCATTTTTATGGAAAAGTTACCAATATCATACCCCTATCATAATTATATCTTTTCAATCTGCAAAAAGTGCTTATTTTGACATCAAGAAGATTCAGGATGCATTCATATTCTACGCTATTAAAGAGATGGTATAGCTTTGGATGAGATGGGGGCTTTAGGCTTCGAACATTTTTTATGAGATAATGAGAAATATCTTACGAAATATGAAAGAGCAAAAACACTTTAAAGAGGAATCAAACGGCTATTCAATGAAAATTGGTTTTGAAATGGCTGAGATATCGTATGGCCGTATGGCGTATGGCCGAGACGTATGGCCGAGTGGTTAAAGGCGACGTCTCAGAGACGTGAAGTTGCGGGTTCGAACCCCACAAGATCACTAAACAAAATATCCAAATCAAAGCGATCCTAATAAAAGGTGGACCCAACCTTTATTAGAATCCCTGTGTTTAACGTTGTTTTCTAGATATGTCGGCCATTTCAAAACCAATTTTTATCATAATATCATAAACTTTGGATTCCTCTTGAACCTTGAAGTGGTAATCCCTTTTGCAGCTCACTCTGGAAGCTATACCGGGATAGAATCTTAGAATTGTATGTTCTTTAATATTTCATTCGTGGTTTCTAATTATCTCGCAAAAATTAAAAGCTGAATCCCTATCTCAACTAAAACCATATCATCCCTTTTTCATTCAATCATTTCATTTATTTATTTCATTCTCATTTTCATTTTCATTTTTTTCTTTCAACAAAACATAACACAAAGAATATCAAAATTCAATCATAAGCATATATATATATATATTGCAAAGTATGACAATCAATGGTAATCAACAAACATACAAAGATATGCACACATACTGGAATTACAAAGTTATGTTTGAAAGGTCAAAAAAATGAGAACTGAGAGGTCCACTAAAAAGCATTGCTTGTAGATTGTGGACCACTCTAAAATATCTTCAAAATACTTATTGCAATTACAAGTACATAATACATAATACAGAAAATAAGACAAAATGAAACAAACAACAAAGACACAACAACATGACATGACTAAACTGAGGGGGATACGATTGAAAGGAATGGGGCAAAAACAAAATTAAAGGAAGGAAAGAAAGAAGGAGATAGAGAGAATGCCTACACGCTGGACAGAGAAACGGAAAAGGGGATTGAGGAGGTATTTCGGACAGCTGGTGACTGCACGCAGCTGTGGAAAAGTTGAGGAAAATTAAAATGCCGAATTTCATGACTTTGCCGTTTTTCATTGTAAAAGGATGAATTCAATAACTGATGATGAACCTTATGTTTGCTGTAACCTATATAGGTAATGAACATAAGTATCTCAGCCAGAATTTAACAAAAGAGATTTCAATTTGCGCTTAAAAGAATATAACGATGGAGAATTGTTTTATTTCAGAACTTAATGAATTCCTTTCAGATGATCAATAATTTTTTACGTCCAGAAATTTCGGTGCTTCGTTATGACGACGATGTCCACCCTTCTCTTGATTAGCGGTTTAAAGTGACGAAGACTTTCTATTCAAACAGGGTGAACCTGATCCTTCTTTTGTGCACTTGTAATTGCTTTACACAGAAAGTTCTCCAATAAACCTGTGAACAATTCCTGCAGCCTTCCATATTAATTCATATTATTATTTTCATATTAATAAAGTTTGAATTTGAATTCCTATCATTTGGAATTCCTATCTTTGGGATGCGAGGAACCAATAAGATAATTCATACTCTAATGACTTGGATTGAAATTAAACAATTTGCAAAAGTAACGATTCGCATAAAATGATTCTTCGAGTTGTTCTTATTGCAACTGATTCACAAATTATCCTTCATTGGCACAAATAAGCACAGATTATAGAGTGTTAAAAGTAATAGTCATGATAAAAATTATGGGCATACATACTTGGGTCATGTGGGCAATTTTCGTAATGTTTAGATTACACTGAACACTGCATAATTGGTGCTTATTTACGTCGACCAAGGGCAATTTGGCAAACAGTTTCAATAAAAATGATAATGATAACGCCATATATGGATAGCATATTAAAGTGAAACTATATCTGCAAACTGTTCGAGGCCTATCGTAATAGAATGCGCCTGAATGTCTGTAGTAGTAGAACGATTTTCTTTCTTTTGAGTGCCCTGTTGAGGACAGAAAATACAGGTTCGTTCGAAGGACGAGATCCGACGTTCAGAAGAGTATTCAGCACACGTGATGGCGTATGTATACACTGATGGATAAAGAAACAAAACTACGGGGGCATAATATGAATCGGTGAGGAACAAGAATCACTGTCTACTTGACTTAGTTTGTTCGTTGTGTGCTTGATATGAGTACTACATCCGCAATCATATCTATTCCTTCTTAAAGATTTCTTGTTTTTATATTGACAACTAAGAATACTCTCCTGTCTCTCCGGAATTGCTTACTCATGTACCTGCAGGCTCTTTATTATGGCGTCATTGGAAGATGAGTTTTGAATTAGACTTCAGAAGATGATTTAACGGAAAGACACGCAATATTCGTTCTTCCAGTACCAGACGTATATCGACCGAGTACTGACGTCATTTCCGTAAGAAAATTATGTTTTTATTATGGGAGGTGGGAGGTGGGTACAAAAAAAAAAATGAACTTTTAAGGCATTGCTCTTGACAAGTCATCGTACATGACAGTATGCGTTCTAACTGAAGGCTTAGTCTTTTCCACAGACCCGCAATCTGTCAATAGTACCGCCAGTCTATAATGGCGAGTGAAATATCAAAGCCAAGCAACCGAAACCGAGCACTACACTACGAAGCCTTCTGAGATCTGCGCATGTGATGACTATTCATAGGCCGTGCAGGGAGGTGGGTCTACAGTCACTTTAACCGGTGCGCCACTCCTTCCGAGTCATTCAGTTTGGTCATTTTGACCAACAGAAAGGCTAGATTTCCCCTGCGGCCATCGGTGCGAGGTGCATCCTTCACATTCTCGAGCAGAGTTCTGGTTATACTGATTGGCTTTTGTTGCCAAAATAAAAAAAAAAAAAATTGGTAGAAAATCAAAGGTGAGAAACTCGGACGGGTTTCCAAAGGCACATTTGTTGTGTAGCCCGCTGCTGCAGCTGTTAGCTGCTCCTCGCTGATGTCCTGGCGCTGCTCACTTCTCTCTCAAACATTGCTACTACAGCAGGAGGGTCTGTAACAAAGGCTAACAAATTGTAGAGGTTTAAGTTTGAACGCTCCGCTGAGAAGCGCTTCATTACGTATCGTGGATTTGATAAATTAACATCCTCCCGCCCTGTTTGTCAAATATATCATTGTGAGGTTTGTACCTTCATGGGTACATCTTCCACTCCACTTTGGCACTCGATCGCACCTCATTGTGGCAATGTGTGTATGAAATTCCTCGCCAGAGGTAACATCATTATAGTTCAACATGACCTAATTTAATACCCTGGCGCTCCAAATGTGAAATAGAAGACATTCTAATGCCAGAAGGCGACGAATTCATTTTCAGATCAAATTGAATAATCTGCTGCCGAATGTTTGGCAGACCTAGAAATACTAGTCTGACCAACTTTGAAAAAGAAAACATGGAAGTGTCTTGTCGTCTAAAATACCAAGAGGCAACCTTACATAATTATGGTCACATTAAAAAAAAAAAAGTTTGATCAGTAAGACCATGATTTCCCTATTTAGTGTACCAATTCAAGGAATGGATATGAATCGTTTTTAGCAATTTGACAGAGGACGACTTTTGCCTCAATTGGCCCTCTTTATTGTCAAAGAAGAAGAATAAGGAATTAAAATGCAACTGTTCCGAAATGGTTTGGACTCCAGGTAAATTTGGCGTATGAGCAAGAATTGATATACTACAAAAATTGTCCTCGTATGCGGGGGGTAGGCCCTACACACTTTCAAATTGTATGTACAAAATCAAGTGTATTCATGTTTTCACAGTGAAGAATGGATAGATGATTATTCATATCTTCATTGGAGCGACAGATTGACAGACAGACATACTGAGCGTCTACACACACACACACACACAGACACACACACACACACACGCCACAAAAACACACACACACAAATACATATATAGCACATAAACAAATGGAATTTCGTGTGTTCACGCCATTGATACTCAATACATTGTTTTCTAGAATTTTGGTTGGGCAGCATGGATTTTCTTGCGGATGAAACTAAACTTAAACTATTACACATAACCCTCACAAGATGTTTTCCAGATAATACCGCTTTTTAATGAGCAGTTAGGCTAATGTGGTGTTTTTTGATAATGCTATCTTGAACTAATTCCCAAGTGAATGACTGTGTCATGCTTAAAACTACTCGGGATCTGAATTACCGCAATTATCATCTTATGGCCATTGAGGGAGCTCTTCTCTGTTCTGCGAATTAATGTAACTCGGATTCGGAAACCATGCAGTGTACAATCGGCCCATCTTCGATTTTCGCCATCAAGATTGTCTCTGTCGCAAAATACCGCCTTCTCGCAGCAAATTACTGCAAGTGCCTTCACTAACGCGGCTCACCATGAGCCATGATATACCCCTCAAAAAACAGATTTCCTTTTGCGATCGTGATGCAGCAACAACTCATGGTTTAAACATGACCATGATTAATACAAGGGCTTGAAAGCCAGGAGGTCCTTTCATTTTAATCACGATGGAGTGATCGCACAGAAAGGTCGAGAACAAAAGGATCGGGATAGAAATGGGTAGAAAGAGTTGGAGAGAATTGAGAGCAGAGGACGGAATGAGAAGATAAGTGGAGGGGTTGGAAATAATCATTAAGCGAACCTCGAGACAGGAGAGAAGACATTTTATACGGGTCTCAAAAAGATGTATACATTATGTCAATCTCCTGGACCTTTTTTGCTTAGTGTTGAGCTCGTAGGCTTTACTGTTTTGTCCAGTGTCGAGGTCGTATGGACCTTATTTGCCTAGTGTCTGGCTCATGGTTCTGTTTTACTTATAGTGTCTTGTTATTGAGTCTGTTTTACAAGATGTCTAGAGCTTGTAGGCTGTATAAACTGGTGGGTGTCGAGTTCGTGGGATGTCCCTTCAACCTTTTTTTGTGTGGTTTTAATATATTGCTTTATTTTGCTTTGGTTTGGATGCATATTGAGGCGGTTTCTTCTGTTTATTGTTTTCTTGTTCTGAGTTCCCTTATCTTGTTTCAAATGTAATTTAATTGATTGTTTGTTAAAGGGATGGTATAGTATTGGTGGAGATGAGTATTGAGCTTTTAACTTTTTGCGAGATTAACAGGAAACCACTTACTGACTCATGAAATACACGATACAAAGCATACCATTCTAAGAGGAATTAAATTAAATCATGAAAATCGATTTTGAAATGGCTGAGCTGTCCGACAACAAAGTGAAACAACACGATCCTTACAAAAGGTGGGTCCCACCCGTTATTAGTATCGCTTTGTTTTGGATATCTCATTCGTTTCAAGCCCAACTTTAATCAAATAAACGTTGAATTCCTCTTGGAATTACATGCTCTTTCACATTTCATAAGAGGTTTCTCAGTATCTTATCAAAAAAGTTTGAAACCTGAAGCCAGGTCTCAATCAAAACTATATCACCCCTTTTTGTTTAACTAGCTTTAGTTGGCCTGTGACTTATACGCAAAGGAAATTGATATAACCTGAATGGTGCCTTTCTTTTGAATAAGCTTCATGAGATTGTTGGAATCATTATTCTACTCTCTAAATGCAACCAACAATCTTGATAGTTTCGGAACTGTTCTTGGCACAATCATATCTCTTTTGCGTTTAATGTATACATCACAGGGGATAAATCATCTTCCGAGCATAGTATTTGGGAAGCCATCACTGATTCACAGTACATCCCATTGCTGCGAGGAATGGTTGATTGCGTTACTTGAATATTCTTGTTTTACAAAATCAAATAATTTTGGTTGGAAGAGAAAATTTGCGAATGTATGCACGCTGAAAAAATGACCCGACACTAGTCAGCATTTATGTGTTTAAGTCGTACCAATATTATTCTTGATGTAAATGAAACGGTCAAAATCATGAGCCTAAAAAAAGATGTTTTTTTTTTCCAAGCCTGAATTACAAGCTTTTGACTTCTTTGTCTTATATCATGATTGTGAAAGATGTTCCCTCGTCATGGCGAATGTGAATGTCATTAAAACGACATAATTTTCCGCTCTTCAAACAGAGTGCTATTCTATCAACCTGACAGATGTACATCTCTTATAACCCAACTCAATCTGGCCATTCATTCATTCATTCAATCTCATTATTCCGTAACTGAAGGGATTGATGTCTCCCCGTTCGGTAACTGATACCTTAATCAGGTGAAAATCACCTGTAAAGATGATTGCACGTTCCCCTCCGATCGGCAGGACCAACAACCCTAAAGCTGATACCGCTCTCGCTTTCTATCCAATTTTATCGCTTTGGCGCCTCTGGCATTATTGATCCAACCACTTTCCAGTTTTTCCCTTTTTTCATCTTTTAGGAAGAAAAGTAGAAATAACTCAATGTCTCGGGTAGCATCTCGTTTACATCACATTGTCTTCGAAGAATATTTCACTTTTACCTTAGCACAGAACAAAGCTCATAGTTAATTCCACTTATTGCCCTGAAATACCAGACTGTCAAATTGCCAATTAGTGGACACCAAGTACGACCGCTGCGCAGAAGAAAATATACATTTTTGAATTCGTCTTTGTCCTTTCACGGAAAAGGATAAAAGCAATAACAGTTATTGCAGTGTTTATTGCAACTCTCTAGAAGTATATTTTTCAAAGATATTTATGCTTTCTAAGATGTTCCTCGGTTTTTGTTTTGTTTTGTTTTATCAAACCTAAATATCTAACTCTGATATTGCAAGTTGTGAAGATTTCAGTAAAGGCATTATGTGTTTACGGTACGTAGGGTGTATGTGTTTGGAAAACCTAAGCTGAACTATATTGCAGATAGTCCTGAGATATTATATGGTAGAAAAGAAATGCAAAATGTCGGTTAAAATGCCTATATACCAGCCAAACTGATTTATTGACTCTGTAAAATCTTGTCCTTGACTGTCAGTGAAAGATCGGGATAGAAATCATATTTGTGTGTGTGTTTTGTGTCGGATGTGTTTGTTTGTTTGACTTTGTGCGTGCGTGCGTGCGTGCTTGTGCGTGCATATGTGTGCATGCATATTATGATGCGACTATTTTGTTATGTTGTACAGAAATACTAAAGACTTATCCATATATTGTTTGAACGGAAATAAGTAAACACCATTGAAAAGTAAATAGGAGATACAAGACCTATATCTGACAACACTTATATAGAAGTGATTATATAACGTGCTAAAATAAATGTTGCTCTTGGCAATACTTGGCGAGCGAGGGATTTTTATTTACGTTCAGATTTCAGCTAACAAAATTTATGTCACTGTTTATACTGGACACAATTTGGTGATACTTCAATAGTACCATTACTCTATTACCACTTCACAGATATTTCTTTCCCAATCTTCGCTGTCTCTAATATTACTATGAACTTGTGCACTGTTTTATGAAGATCATTTGCAAGACAAGATAACGTAGAGAAGACGCGCCGGGTAACTATTAAAACGAACTGCACGACTACGCCGGGCGAAGCTCTCAAATATAACTAACTTTACATAAAGTTTAAAGTTATACTTATAGCAAAACCTATTAAATCCCTCCATGAGCATTCCATTCTCCGTGTCAATCAGAGACCGGTTAAAAGTATCCTGGAATCGCATAATCGACCTACATACCAAACCATAGTTGCAGTGACACGATTCATATGCCTAACAACCACAGCATGTGCGTCTCTGCCGTCGACTCGTTAACGATTCTCACCGGTAAATATTGACAGTGCCCTCAACGATCGCCTCGTCCCTGTTTGCATTCGTCGAGAACTTTACGCATGTCCTTTACCCATTTCCAAAACCTGTCATCCCACCTTAAGCGTTCTGCCAGAGAGCGTCAAAGAGGACGTGATTTAAACATGCCATCCACTCTCCTCCACACCTCATGTCTCTGGATTCGCATCAATAAAATGAAATAAAAAACACCAGAATACAGCTCATACAAACCTTAAGACCAATATCAATAGTGTTTATATATCGCCAAACAAAACAATGCAAACAAGATAGTGCAAATAGGCAGAAAAAACAAACACAATAGTTCTGATAGACGAGCATCATATACGCAGCAATTCCAGTCAAGTTAAGACCGTTACAGAAATTACAGATATTCACGCAATTTGCAACGTGATAGTCGACGTTTGGTGATCAGGAGTAGTACATGTTACGTCGGGCTACATGCATGATATTTTGTAATGTATTGAATAACCCATTTTGATTGATAAATATACACACATGATCAATGGCTGGTCTTTTATCTGAAAAAAAAAATAAAATTTTGTTCCCTTCTCATTCGGGTATCAGCTTCAGTAAACGTTATTCAAACCATGATAGTAACACACATTCATCAACATCTCAGGATTGTACTAGCGAGACGGGTTACTGGGTAAAAAGAAAACTACAAGTAATAACAATAACAATTAAAAAAATAGAAGTTGCCAACTGTAACGTTGTTGTTGTCTTCCCACTGGATGGGAAACTTGCATGCTTTATTGACATGAAATCATTTCCACTTGCATATTATGTATCAAGATAAACAGCTGCCTTGCTGTCGCGTGAGAAACAAATCTTTACTCGAAACACTGTAGACTTCGAGATCTTCAGGAATATTGAGTGGATGTATCTCGTGCAAGGTTGTTTTTATTTTTGGAGATAAAAACGGATGTACAAGTATCATCGTTGCATCGCGAGAAAAGCAGGACAGTGCTTCGGGGAACGAATTGCTGAAAGACAATCGGAAGTCAAATATCACAGAGTATCATGTTCTTCGCAGGAGAGTATACTGTGACGATCTCCCCTACTTTTATAACCATTAAGACGACATGCGTCACAAAGAAGAAATCATGTGATTGAAGGAATGTAGTACTGTAAGAGGATATATAAGACTAAGGCAGACAAATTTGTACCTGATAAATTTATCATTGTATAATACAAAATTGATTTTGTTAATATTAAAGTCTACAAGGAAGAAACTTGAATCATTACATGATCATTTCATTTTGCAGGAAACCACTGTAAAAATACACAATTCTGTGATCTGTGAGGATATAAACAACGTGGATTTCTTATAAGTACATGGTACAGATGTTCACGATTTTAAAACCATGACTTCAAGATACATATACTACAATTCTAAGTTAACCTGAAAAAAGGAAGTTAACTTTTTTAACTTTTTTTGGTCTGCATGCGCAATTTTCACTTAGCTTTCAATGAATTGATATAATTATTAATGTATTCAGATAATGTAAGCAGCTATCTATCAATATCTATCTGTTTCATACTACAAACATAAACTTTTATAATATATTATATATTATATATGTATGAATTGAAAATTGAATTGAAATGAATTTTATGTATATATATATATATATATATATATATATATATATATATATGTATGAATATATATATATATATATATTATGAAAGAGAGGAGAGAAAAAGTTTGTGATAAGGATTATGATATGACATAGATTGTATCGTATTAATCATCATAACGATTCATAATTTTCACGTGCCTTGTGGATTGTGGTGAGTTGCGGTTTCCACAAACCGTGAAATCAATGGCATAACGTCATAATTTTCTTGCGACTTTTATAATGCACAATTCTGCCGTTCT
Source organism: Diadema setosum (assembly GCA_033980235.1). Classification (NCBI taxonomy): domain Eukaryota; kingdom Metazoa; phylum Echinodermata; class Echinoidea; order Diadematoida; family Diadematidae; genus Diadema; species Diadema setosum. The sequence goes on along the minus strand of CM067077.1, from coordinate 32,343,880 downwards.
GCTTTTAAATCATTTTGCTCTTAAACTTGACTATGGAACGGCTTTTCATGTAGAGGTGAGTGGGACAAAATGCCTTGCTCAGACATTAAACACAACTAGAAATGTCGCTATAAAGGCGACTGCTATGCCTCCGCCATAATGCTTGATTCTCCTAATAGGTCTATAGTACATGTGGGCAATGTATAATTACATTTTCACAATATTGGCAAAATATTGAAATTACATGTTTGTCACAAATGTGTTGAATGTTCACCTTCCTTTACCTAGGTTTAATTAGATGAATAGGAGAGCATGTATTTGGGGATTCAAGGACTTTAACTTGACTTTGACCCATTCATAAGTGTATGAATACTGTAATTTTCAAGGTATGGAGAAAAAGTGTAATTTCTGTATTGAAAAGTACACTGTTACCATTTTCTTTTGGCCTTTGACCCTAAAATTCATAGGATAATCACTGTCAGGCAGAACATGCATAAATATGTAGTAAGTTTCAAGATAATTTGAGCCACTTCTGAGATATGGAGGAAAAAGTTAGTTCAGCACTTTCCCTTGATCTTTGACCTTTTGACCTTTGAGGCAAACCCCCGCCCCCCCCCCCCTAAAAAAAGGAGAAAAAGAAAATTTCCAGATAATCTATATAAGGTTATACATGCATACACCAAGTTTTTAAAAAACAAAAAATTGCTGGCATTACATAAATATGAGGGAAATAGTAAAAATTTGAAGTGTTGCACTTGACCTTTGACCCCCTGACCTTTGACCTTATGAACCCTAGATTCTCTGGATAATAACTGCCAGTCAGTACATGTATATATACTATGTTCCATGAAGATACCTTGAACAATTTCCAAGGTACGGAGAAGAAAGCGAAGTTTTAATATTTCAACTTGACCTTTTGACCTTTGACCTTTGACCTCATGACCCAAAACTTTCACCAGAGAATCTTAATTGGGTAATACATGTATACACTAAGTTTCAAGAAAATATCTTCAGGCATTGCATAGATATGGAGGAAATAGTGAAATTTTACGTATTTGACCTTGACCTTTTGACCTTTGACCTTGACCATGTGCACCCAAAAGTTGATAGGCACAACTTCACCCCCTAATACAAATATATGCCAAGTTTCATTAGGATACCTTAAAAGGTTTTGATAGTTACCCTGTCCACAAAATTAATTACGGACGGACGGAAGGACGGACGGACGGACGGAAGGACGGACGGACGGACAACCCGAAAACATAATGCCTCCGGCACCACTTCGTGGCGGAGGCATAAAAAGGGCGTCCTGTTTCTAAAGAGTTATGTAATTCGACGGTGCGACTCTGATACGAGGTATTAACTGTATACTACACAATGGGTTTGAAACTGAAAAGAAAAAATCTTGGAAATGTATAATAATTTGAGAAACACTAAGTGGCAAATAGAAAAAAAAGACTTATTTCAACGACTTATTTCAACTTTGACATGAAACTAACACGCCAATATCTGTAGGGCATAGAAATGCCCTTCGAACTACTTTTTTTTTTTTGTTCAGGGTTGCCACCAAAGCCGTACGGTTTCGGAAACGAAGTAAAGTGGACAGGCCCGTGCATGTATCTAGTTCAATTGAATTTGTTCTCTCCCTGTCCGGGAGCGAACCTGAAATTGTGCAGTTTGCGGTAGCCTTTTGGATATTAACGTTTGACCATTAGAACCTTCAGACAACATGATTGACCTTTAAACTAGATATTGACTGTATAGATTTTTCTTTGTTTCCCAATAATCGCGATGTTAGGCCACGTCCTATATTTTCATCTTCTTGGATGTTCCCTTCTGACGTTAACATACGCAGAGCTTTTTTTTCCCCCACCGACAAGACGCGTGTAACAGTGTTCAATAATGCCACATGTTGTGACTCAAAACTAGACAAGCATCGCTCTAGGAAATGACATTATGACAGCAACCATAATCATATAAGGCAGCATAATATCGATAGGGTTTTGCAGATATTCAGAGATAGGACAAAGCCATATCATATTTCAGTGGTCCTGGTCTGACTATTCGATGAAAAAAAAAAGTGTGGACCAGGTTGCTTCGGGCTTTGCCTGTCAAAAGCTAAACGGTAATAGAAAACTGCCTGTTAAAATCTCGTCAAAATAAAACAAAACAAAACAAGACAAATCTACCTACTATGTTTCACTTATATAATTTGGCAATTATTCATTTGTTTTTATCTTAAGCTACATATTTTTTCTTTGTCCACACAAACCATTTAATATCATGATGAGGGCAGAAAACCCCCATAATGTTAAGGATTAAAAAGACGAACACTCCCGAGGGAAAAAAGTATACATAATAATATTTTAATACAGTATGTATCAATTGTGTTTGCGTTTGTGTGTGATGTGTGTAATGAATTGCTCTATACGTAAGAGTCTGGCTATAATAGAAGTATATGTGCTGTGCAAGAGGTTTTAGAACAATCTTTGGGGAAATCTGAGGGTAAGTAGGAAAGTATTGAACCTTCGGTTGACGAACGACACGATGAGCCTGCATGGGGGTATATAGGATAGGGAGGGAGAGGGCGAGAGAGGAAACAAGTTTATAAAGCTTATATTATTCACAGTGGTTGCTTTTGCCTCACTCTGACACCTTAGGCTAAATCTCGAAGCAGCTGCAGTATTTCTCGAGTCAACATGACTCCTCCGAAGGGTTATTTGCCTTACCACTAAAACACACACATGGCACCCGGTTGTTAAGATTTTCACGTAGACGTCAGATCCCGAACCCCACGCCAGCCTAAACCAAACCAAAATGTTTCGTCATCATCATCATCGACTGTGCTGGAGTGGACAGGGAAATCATTATCTCAGATTTCAGATTTCGAAGAAGACAAATAGGTTTGAAGAAAAGCAACGTGGAAGGCACATAATCTATAGAAGATGAAGACACACAACACAAAGCATGATAAAATGATCCATAGAGGTAATACTGTAATGGTTGATGCAGGTTAAAGGGGGATTCCGCATCAGTTAATATATTTTGTCTGAAAAGAAAAAGTCATATTTTATGAGTATAACAGTGAACAATTTTGATCAAAATGGGACAAAAATTAGGGAAGTTATGAATTGTACTGAAGCTTCGCTAATTTTTGCACAATAATTATTCTCGAATAGATTATGTGATGAGTATGAAAATGAGGGAGCTGAGATGTTGTCATCCTCTCACAATTTTGTCATTAATTGTGCACAAAAAATGACTCGCAAACACAAAACAATTATCTGCTTTAAAAATGTAAAAAAAGCAATGTATATTCCAGGCTGATTAACTTTGAAATGACGTATTCAGATAAGATTAGGGTTTGAGACTTCATCAATGGGGCGTAATTTGCGTTTGATCACACAACAAAAATGTAAAAATGTAAATGGTATATATACAAACTAAACTAATATTTGTCCTTATGATGATAATGATGATGATGACGACGACGACGACGACGACGATGATGATATTGATCATAACAAGAACACGAAGATCTAGAACTAGTATGCCGAAAAGAGTGGCACAACTAAAGCAGAGCTACCAAGTCTCACGCATTCTGCGTGAGACTCAAGCATTTAGGGGCCATCTCACGATCTCACGCATGGCACCCATTTTTCTCACGCATCGGGCGAAGTCTGCAACTTGGGCCTATAATAATAAGCATAGCTTAAAAGATTAAAGTGATAGTTGCAATTGAAGGTATATTTCCCTTTTGTCTTTCAAAGTAAGTAAAAAATAGTCATAAGTATAAATATGCACTTGATAGCACCATTAAGAGCTAAAAAATTGAAAACCGTGAAAACCGTGGGAGGCCACAGGGGGAAAAACCCCTCCCACACCCTCGCTCGCGCGCACATTCGCGCGTCAAGATGCCGAGTCATGAAAATCTCACTCATAAAAATGTTTTGAACTTGACATCCCTGCTAAAGCTGTTTTCACATTGTTAGTATGCCCTTTGCGTGCTAAAATGACTACTTACTGGCAAGGGAAAAATCATCACCCCGAACGTTGTCCACACTGCCCAAGACTGATGTCAGAGAGAGTCAGACAGACCGTTAGAAAAACGTAACCTACCGTGTTAGCACTGGGCTGACACATGGGGGCAGCACAGCGAATTGACTCTGTGCCAACAGGCAAATTAACATCTTACTCATGAATACAATATCTAAAATTATTCGAGCATGTACAAATAAAGATAATCGCAGATCTTCTCTTGAAACTGACTTGTAACTGAGATAATATTCGTATACATATGTATTATAGCTATTCATGTATGAAGTAGGTGCAGATCAGAATGTGGAATGTGTATACTATGAGCAAAGCGCTTTAAAAAATTGAAATCACTTTCTGCCGAATTGACAGATTTTCCTCAAACTTTAACCAATGTATTCTACCAATACTGCTGCATTCACTCAATCCACGTGTATAATCGTTTGGGGGTAAATTCCCATTTCACGTCTTCTTTATCCATCAGAAGTGATAGCGGCACCATGAACACTGAAACGTGAAGCCATTGGCCGATTTTCCTCATACCCATCTCACTTTGATGTACTAATATTGCTCCATTTATTCTTGAAATCCAAATACTTGGAGTGAATTACCCTTTATGGAAAATCGCGTTTTACTTTGCTTTTTTTTTTTTGTTCCTCACATACTTGAGCATTTCTGATGAAATAAAGAAATAGATTTGTAAATGTACTTTGACTTCAAGGCCACATGAATATAGAAAGTAGCTCCTCCACTGGAAAAAAAAAAGAGGTAATAATACGGTCTCATGCTATATAGATCGTATTGTTTATTTCGAAACAAACATTTTGATTGCCAAGTGATCGACAGTGACTGTTGTGATGTACTTTTCATTTTGTTCGTTTTTCTGTTATTTCTAGGAAGGCACAAGGTTAAATGCCCCGGAGATGTCTGTTAGTGGGCAACTACCGTACTATAAATCGGCAGTCTTGTCCGCAAGTATATATTCTCCTACCGATGCCGCTAAACATAAAAATTTTATTCTTTTCTAACATCAAATAATTCAGGCAATTTGTCACAATAAATCTTAAAATCCTCAGTTGATTGGCCTGAAAGACATCATTACGTTCCGCCCATATGAAGATGCTTGTTATCTATTTCAGATGAACGATTCTGTATCCAAAGAAACAATTTGTCTCTACAAGGCTCCATTGGTAATTCAATGGGCATGCAATTATTGTGCTCTATCCGCGCACATACCGTACTTCTCTGGCTTATTTGCGGGAATTGTATTCGGGTAGCATTTTCCAGTGTCAATTTTGTGTACAATCTCTTTGTAGATCCATGCGAACATTTCGAAAGTCTAATTTTGTTTTTCAGGTTTCCGCGTAGAATAAGGGAAATGAATTAAAACAAAGAAATTGACGCATGGTAAAAGTGACAGAAAGTTAGCAAAGTGTAGCAACTCCGTGAAGCACCACCTACAGCAAATATGAATAGCTGCGAGGGTGAATAAACTTTCTGCTGTTTATGTTTGCAAATATTCTGAGATGAAATATTACAGCTCTCTAGGTCTGGTTCAGATAATTCAATCAATCTACCGACTTCCTAAAAGTCGTATTATTTTATGTGTGTGTGTGTGTGTGTGTGTGTGTGTCTACATGAACAAATATATTTGTCAATCTGTTGCTTGAAAATAACTCACTTCTGGCATTAAAGAGATGGTACAGTTTTCGTTATGGGGCTTCAGGTTTTAACTGTTCGCGTAATAATTAGAAACCACTCAAATGAAATATTAAAGAGTTTGAAATTCTACGAAGAATTAACAGTTAATTTGATAAAATTTAGTTTTGAAATGGCTGAGATATCCCAATACAAAGTGGTCCTAATGAAAGATGGGACCCACCTTTTATTAGGACCACTTCGTTTTACCTTGTTTTTTTTTTTATATCTCTACCATGTCAAAAACCGATCGTCATCAAAAAAACTTTTAATTCTGGTTTCTAATTATCCTGCAGTACATTGTAGGTGAAAACCTGAACCCCCATTTCAACCAAACTGTTCCATCAAAAGCATTTAGGGGTCTCATAGGGCATATTGTATGCATGCTTGCCGCTCCCCCCCCCCCCCCCCCACACACACACACACACATGGTTACAGCTCGTTATTCCGAAGGTTCGTTATTCCGAAGGCTCGTCAGTCCAAAGATTGTTATTCCGAAGGTTCATTTTTTCCCAATCTCATTTTCGGATTTACAAATCTTGGGAATAATACAAATACACCGTACATGGGCATTAGGGGTGGGGCATGCGTGTGTCATATTGGAAATAGAACATCAAAATTCTGTATATACACATATACATGACATTGTATAATCCACATTTTCATATCCATTCTGATGTTGAAACTTACCTTGGGTTATTAAAGTCTGCATGTATGCATACTGAGATGTAGAGGTACAGTTTTGTTATTGTAATATACTGTACATGTAGCATCATAGCAAGTGTAAAATTGCTGGATTTCACATTACATCATACCTGCCAACATTTCAAGATGAAATATCTTACTCGTGGATTGCAGAAATCTTATTTTATATGCAAACTGAAGTTCAAAATCTTATTTTCGGTCAAATCTTCAGAAAATACACATGAAAGGTATATCTAAATATTTTTTAAAAATCTGATTTCTCTGACAGGAAACCTGATTTTGCTATTTTGAACGTAAAAAATCTTACTGACTCTGACAAAATCTTACTAGTTGGCAAGTATGTTACATGTGTACAGTGGACTCCCATCCCATTATAATGAAGTCCTCGGGACCAGCAGTTTTCTTTCGTTATATCAATATCTTGTTATATCCGAACAAAAAAACAATAAAAATACATAGAGTGGTTAATGTTGCGGTCTGAATTATTGCTTCGTTGTAACCGGAATTTTGTTATACACGTGTAACTGTGTTCCTCATAACGGGAGTGCACTGTACTATACACTTACATACACATTGAGGAACATGTATACATATGCACACACATGTATACACATAAGACATACATATATGTGTGCAGTATGGGTTAATTTTAATTATGAACAGTTATCATTGCATTGTGCCAATTTTATGATTCAGAAAAGGACAAATTCAGCAATCCATATCCATCATGTACAGGAAATGATGTAATTCTGTCAACATTAAACTTTTATCTTATTGCCGTTTTTTGGTGTTTTTCTTTTTTTTTTTACTTCTTCTTTTTCATGTCACAAAGCTGAGTTTAAAGGGATGGTACAGTATTGGTGGAGATGAGAATTGGGCTTTTAACTTTTTGCGAGATACCAAGAAAACACTTATGATATAGTACAGAAAGTACCATTTTAAGAGGAATTCAAAGTTTATTTGATGAAAATTCGGTTTGGAATGACTGAAACATCCAAAAACAAAGTAAAACAAAGTGTGGGTCCCACACTTTATTAGAATCGCTCTTTTTTTGGATATCTCAGCCATTTCAAAACCAATTTTCATCAAATAAACGTTGAATTCCTCATAGAATTACAAGCTCTTTCATATTTCATAAGAGGTATCTCATTATAACAGCAAAAAAAAAAAAATGTTAGAGACCTGAAATTAGGTCTCAACCAAAACTATACAATCCCTTTAAATCACATAGAAAAATTAAGAAGATTTATGACAACCTAAGCACACATATTTCAGTCAATTTCATGGCATTCTGAAATACATGTATATTAAAGTCAAAATTTGTAGGACAAACACAACAGTCAAGTTACATTTAAAAAAATGTCTTAAAACATACACAATCTTGAGAAACTATTAAAGCCTAAGAAACATAGTCGAGGAGATTTGGCAGGTTATCACATTTAATCCATAAAAAAGCATCATACAGGAACTTGCATTATAACAAAGTTCTTGGGACAAGCAATTTTCTTCTCTTGTATCAGAATTTTGTTTTTGCCGAACAGTAAAGTATTTAAAGAGATATATATTATAGATGATAATTTTGGGACCTGAATTTCTCCTTCACTGTAACAAAAATTATATTTTACTAGTAACTGTACATTTTTAAACAGGAGTGTCATGTACAAACTTTGCCCGCCCCCCCCCCCCCCCCCCCAAAGGGGAAAAAAAAAAAAAAAAGGAGGAGGGATGAAATTTGAAGAAATTTGGACAGGAGATGGGCGGAATTCATCAGCTATCAAACACTGACACTATGTATACAAACTTTTTAATTTTTAGTCAAAACATTCTGTAGTGCTCTCCATTATTTCTGCCCCTTTACTATACATGTACAGCATCGTAGTGACACCTCATTTTTTGTATGTGATATTACATACATGTAATGTGTAAAACATACCATTTAAATTCTCTTCTTGTTGTATCACAGGGTGTCAGAATAAAACAGGTTTTTTATGAAAGTTGGCACTGAAACACTAATTAAAAGTAAAAGGTACACGTAGACAAAAAGAAAAGAAAGACAGAAATAATAGTAATAATTTATTCTACATCAATCGTATGTATTACTGAGCACATGACATAATCAGCATACATTATGTCTGTAATTCATGTCAAACTCATGCATCAGTGAGTTTGCATAATAACAAAGTGACATACATATAATATGTATACCAACTACATTGTAGCATTACCGTAATCTTAGCTGACTTTACTGCCTTTATATTTCAATCAGCTGATCAGATTATAGAAGTATTGTTGGTCTGTGTCCTAGTCAAAGAATTCTTGTAGAGTGGGATGGTATACCGGCGTTCTGTATGCAACAAAGATAGCACGCTGGACAAATTTTCGTTGCAAGCAATCTCCTTCATTTCCTCATGAACCAATCTTTTAAAACATATCGAGAGAAGCAGATTGGGTGGACACGCAGCAGGTTTCATTGCATGCTATTGTATGATATACCACTTGCGCTTTCACAAATGGTGTTACATAAAAGATCTTGCCTTTTAATGTTTTTATTTGGTCTGCTCAGCAGCACATCCTGGATCAGTGGTGCAATTCTAACGCTAACTTGATTAGTGATAATATCAATCATTGATTTGATTAACTTTACACACATATAATTGGGAATATACAGCAGGAACAATGACCTAAAAACTTGAATTAAAAAAAAAGAAGAAAAGATTTGAGCAAAATAAAGTGAAAAATGAGCCTACCTTGAAAAATCATCACAACTATAGTTCTAAAACTGTGTTTAATTTGCCCAAATGAAACAGAAATACTTCTTGTTTTTCTTTCTGCTTCACGATTGTCATGACATCCTCTTGGCGCTGTATCTCTTTTACAACCTTCTTGCCCTGAACCAATGCTATCTCTGCTGATATCTAGTCATCATGCCAAGATGGAAGTCACAGCCCTGAAGATCCAGGGACATTGAATTCTAAACAATGTCTAGATTGCTGGCATAGGTCTTCTGTTCCGGCTCACAACGCATTCCATTTGGGCATCAGCCACACTCGGCTCGCGAGCAGCTGCGTGGGGCTTGTTGGGAAAGCGATCACATGACTGCCTGCGTGCAGTCTCACAGCGGTGACTGCGATCCTTGGTCCACCTCGATGCTGACTATGTGCTGGCCCGGTACCATAGCTAACCCCAGCACTCTGGGCTCCTCCTTTTCATCCGAGTCTAAAGAATGGAAGAGATAGATGCACCAGGACACTGATTGCTTAGTACACTGCACATGTAGGTACGTTCCGCATTGAGTGATTTTATGAGGTCATTGAGAAGCTATACAAACTTGGAAGGGGGGATGTCACACAGGAGGGGGAATAGATAGTGACAGGGGGAAATTTACATGTTTGGATCAGAAACAAAACACAGGGTCTTTGTTAGTAATAGCCTTCAATGTCTGTGCTTTCATTGTTTTTAGACTGAGGAAGGTGAAGGATTTGCACTGCTAGCAGTAGCAAACAGTAGTAGAAGCAGTTTGCAGTACAGTCTTGAAACCTTGCTTGAGACGACCTCGCATTTTAAGTCAAATACTGTATACGCTGTTATTTTCGCATACAGATATTTCTGCGAATGATGAGGTCAGACATGTTCGCGAGATGTTCATTTTCGCATATCATATCGACACCAACACTTACATTAATGCTCTATTAACGAAGCACTTGGAGACATTTTCACATTTTGTTATAAATTCGCGATCCAACTGTGCTTTGTGAAATTCATGAAAATTAAACTCTCGTGAAAATAACAGCTTTTATAGTAATCACCCAAGTTGACGGTCTTTACAAGTCCTCTTCTCTTCATTTTCTTTTGATTTTAACCCCTCGTAAGTCAAGTTTTCTCTTTGAAGTCGAAGTTATGTCTTCAGTATAAATAGATCCGACTCTGGTGAGGTTGACTGTAGTAGGCATATAGTGCCTGAATAAGTATAAACTGCCTAATGTTAAACAGTATGAAGCTTTTTAGTTAGCATTTACATTGAGATAGAATATCCCATGTGTTATACATGTACCTAAGGGGTTGACATATTCCTCACATGATCCCAGGATCACATTCTTATCCTTGTCCGTGCAGAGGAAAGTTCCGACCAGCGTTCTGCCGTCTGTCATCCGAATCCTCATTGGTTGGTTCAGCCACGCTTCCATCCTCTTCCTCATTTCCTGGGCCTTGTCCGTTGGGGGCACCTCGTCATCGGGGCTTGCTGCGTTAGCAGACATTTGGCCATTCTTGGCTTCTTGTGATAATTGTGACTGCTCAATCTGATCCTGAGGGAATGAAATCAAATGGGAATCTTTACCTCCAGAAAAAACAAACATGAAAACAAGGGGATAGGCTTCACTATCATACAGAATCAGACTACAAATTTTTGTGTATCTTTTGGAGAATTGAGCACACATGTGACAAAAAAAGAATTAATAAACCATCACATTTGGAAGTTTACTTTGAGGTTATATTACAGTTCTTTCTTTTTTTCAATCAATTATTTGTCAAAGATTTAGCAATCTTTCAAACACAGAGCTGAGGGATCTTCTTTAAATTCTTATTTCTATTCTAGACCATACATTGTGTACTGTAGACCTCGGTCATCGGAGCTCACCGCGGAGCCAGCTAGCTCTTGTTGAAACACTCTATAATTTATAGTAATTTACGTTAAAGTTCAATGTGTGTCCTACGTTAAAGTTTAATGTACGTGTCCTACGTTAAAGTTTAATGTGTGTCCTACGTTAAAGTTTAATGTGTGTCCTAGAGTTCTTAACCGTGACCGAATCAAAATGAAGTAAATCAATGCTGCATCTGTCATAACGTCCTCTCAAATTATTGTGGTTCAATGCAGCCGCACGACCTCTCGACACTTTGTGAGAGCGCACGCTCCTTCTTTGACACACAACTCCTTGGCACATTCGTGAGCATCTCCATCACACAGACACAGTAAATCATGCCCTGAATGGCTGGCCCGAGATGAGGCTGCAGTTCGACCAATACCAATTGTAAAACAGTAAATTTATGACTGTAAGAGTGAATGATCTGCACCTCCTTTCGATTGTCATGGGGTGAATTAAGATTATGGCTTAGAATAACACCAGAATAATCGTAAGTTCGAGAAAAAAAAAATTCTTACCATTGTTCGAAACTGTCTATCGCAGAATCCCTGCATGTAGAAACCTCTAGCGCAGAGAAACATGACAGCCAGCATAAGATTACTAGTATAGAACGCCGCGTGTAGCGCTATACTTATACAATATTCGGTACAGTGTACTGCAGACCACTCACCACGATCATTTAGGCCATATGGCGTTCCATAAAGTATCGAAACAACCGCCGCGCTGAATTTTCTCTTGACACGCTTCTCTTGTTCTATTCTGTGCTGCCTGTGGTGTCCTTTTGTGATTCGTCAGAATGGCTCGGCAGGGAGTGGATGCCTCAAATTCACAGAATCCGGTTGTTTTCTTCGATATCACCGTTGGAGGCCAGGTAAAATGATGCGAAACATTTTAAAATTTAGTGGCATCTTGCGGAGTAAATGCTCGAGCTCCGGGCTTTTAGCCCGTTACGTTACAGTCCCACGCGTTCATATCTATGTGTGTTGAAAATCCATTCCCGGCAACTAATTTACATGAACGCGATTAAAATTACTAACGGGTACATGTCTAACGTTACTCTGTACAGTAATCATGGACATGGTAATTTACGTACAATGTACGTACGGGTACGTGTACTGGTGGTGGTACATGTCCCTGGCTGCATGCTGTGCAGTCAAGTGTGATTATCAACATCAACTAGCTCTAACTTTAGGCTCTAACCTACTAGTTAGATTTCTAGATCTAGACTCTATACTTGACTATAGACAATAGTCTAACAGTTAGACTAGAGTTAACTGCGACCAGCAGCCCCAACGTACAACGTACAGTGTTGGGGCTGTGCCGTTTTGGCCTCGATAGTTTAATGTTGCACCAAACGGGTGCCGTTCCGGCGCTGTATTTCCTTAATTTTTCAACAAAAACTACTGGGAATACTTACATGGGTGGACTACCCAGGTCGAAATTCCCATAGAAACCAGTAGAAACCAGTAGAGACCTTCTACTGGTTTTTAATGGTTTCCGGATTTGAGTGGTTTCTATGGGAATTTTCAGAGGGTTCCAGTAGGATTCCCATAGAGACCATTAGATTCAACTGGTCAAAAGACCAGAACAAACCAATAAAAACCAGTAGAGTCTACTGGTTTTCAAATGGAGTGTTAAATTTAAAGTTAGACCAGTAGAATCCAGAAGAAATCAGTACTGTTTAATGGTTTCAAGTGGAGAGGGAAACCTGTAGAGAACAGTACAAACCAGAAGAGTCGACTGGTTTCAAAACTGGGTTGAAAAAAGACAAGTCAGACCAGTAGAAACCAATACAAACCAGCATTTTTTTTTTAATACATGTTAAGACATTACTTGTCACCCAATAAAAAGCAACAGGTACCCGTGCAGCCTACTGGTTTGAAGATGGCTTTAAAAGAAGGGAAAACCAGTATGAACCAGTACAGACCAGTCACTTTTCTGCATGTATAAACAAGAATTAAGTCAAACCAGTAGAAACCAACAGGTACCAGTAGTAATGGCTTGAAGAGGGTCATACAATTGTGTAAGTAATGACCAGCATAAACCAATAGAAACCAGAATATTCTACTGGCTTAAAATGGGGGTGTCGAAATATCAAGTCAAACCAGTGGTAACCAGTGCAAACCAGTCAATATCCTATACATGTAGAAACAAATTAAGTCAAACCAGTAGATAACCAACAGGTACCACCTGTAGAAGTCTACTGGTTTGAAGAGGGTTGTAGAAGTGTGAATTGGGTTAAGTTATACCAGTAGAAACCGACCGAAACCAGTAGAATCCACTGGCTTTAAAATGGGGTGTCAAAATATCAAGTCAAACCAGCGGAAACCAGTACAAACCAGTCAATCTCCTATACATGTAAAACAAATAAGTCAAACCAGTAGAAACCAACAGGTACCTGTAGATAGTCTACTGGTTTGAAGAGGGTTGTAGAAGTGTGAAGTTATACCAGTAGAAACCGACAGAAACCAGTAAAATCCACTGGCTTTAAAATGGGGTGTCAAAATATCAAGTCAAACCAGCGGAAACCAGTACAAACCAGTCATCTCCTATACATGTAAAAACAAACAAGTCAAACCAGTAGAAACCAACAGGTACCTGTAGATAGTCTACTGGTTTGAAGAGAGTTGTAGAAGTGTGGAGTTATACCAGTAGAAACCGACAGAAACCAGTAGATTCCACTGGCTTGAAATGGGATGTAAAAATATCAAGTCAAACCAGCGGAAACCAACGAGTACCTGTAGAGTCTACTGGTTTGAAGAGGGTTGTAAAATTGTTAAGTAATACCAGTAGAAACCGACAGAAATCAGTAGATTCTACTGGTTTAAAATGGGGTGTCTTCTAACAAGTCAAACCAGTAGAAACCAACCGAGTGCCTGCAGAAACCAATAGAAACCGGTGGATTCTACTGGAAGTTGTCAAACAACAGAACGTCGTTACAATGAACAACTTTTACGAAAAATTTTGTCAATTTTGTTATCATGGGGATATTAACAATTGCAAAAAAAAATAAAAATATAAGTCATATATTTTGAAGTAAAATTATACTTATGTAATTGTTATAACCTAATTGTCTTTAAACTCGTTATGCTCATCAATGAATCCCCGGGACTCAAACGGCAACATGACGTCGTACCGCGCAGCTAGCCGTTATGCAAACGAGCTACTTTTGGCGGGCAGCGCAATCCGCCGTCCGCTCCCCGGCTGGCCCTCCCCTGCGCTGGCTGGCTGGCCGGCCGACCGCCACGCGCCATACCACCACCGCATTCATATTTGAGCTGTACGTCGTACTGTGCTGTCGTACACACATCAACGCACCCATCGCAATCCGTTCAACTCTGTCATCCAGCAGCCAATTATACCGAGAAAACTCCACTTACGATTGCATTTGTGTTTCGGAATGAGAATCTTCAATGAGCTCAGGAATCTAAGGTTTAGTTAGCGGTAAACATTGACGTTTTATTTCATTTGAGAGTGACTTTGATGTCGAGTTTGCTTCCAGGCCGTATTCAACCATACATACACATTGTAGCTGATCATACCAGATGACGATCGGAATCGAAGCCGTACGTTTGAACGCTACGTTTTTTTCGGTGTATGAGTACGCCCTACGGTATGTTTCAGAAATGTCGTACACCATACTACATGTATGTTCAAACGATTTGAAATGTGCGAGCTAGTGACATCGTGAAAATTGACGAAACAATCCACTGTGAATCCAAACTGTATCTGGTACTACCGTTGTGGCGGTGGTACGTGTCGGAGACTGACAGTGCCCGATAATGGACTGTGAGACACTGGAACAGCTACAGCCACCACAGTACGCAGCAGGTTCACTGATATGCATAGCCATACTGTACTCGTCTGCAGTGCAAGTGTATGACGAACCCGACTGAGACAAACCGAGCACCAGTGTTGGCCAGTTAGTGAGTGTTTTGCCTTAATAGACCTCTTGTTAGCCTAGATTTAAAGTATTATTAACGCTAACTACAAAATTGGATTTAAGTTAGCTCTTTATCACTCAATATCAGTTTGTGTGCCATGATGAGGGGATGGAAACATTCTGTTTGCCACATTAGACACCAACAAAATAGTGATGATTTGAGAATACATGTACATTCAGTTTTTTTCATCTACATGTATTTAACTTGTAGATTTATGTTGAATCGTATTTTGGACATGCAGTGAGCAAAGTTGTGGAAAACAATGCCAAGCTTTGCTTTCATGTGTGTGTGTAAATTGTATTACAAATCTGTGACCATTTAAGCATACAAAAAGCCAGTATATAACAGTTCGTAGGGAACACCACTTGCTAGTCAATCACCAAGTAAAATACAGGCTATACCGGTTACCCGGTACATTGTAAGTGAGAGAAATGGAATTGCCAGAAACACTGTCTACCCTGTGCAAGTGATTTATCGATCGGTGGGGGCGGGTTTGTGCATTGAGCAGAATATGTGAAGTATAACTATAACATGCCCTTGACAGACTCAGGTGTGCAAACGTAACATATGTTGTACATATGTATAAAGAGTTCAAACTGAAACACTAGTTGACCATAATAATATGATTGTTGAATGTTGATCTTCAATGAAGAAGAAAAATGTGCTGATTTTTTAAACAAATGTTCTCAATTTGTCAAGATTTACGTAGTACAATATATCACTTTAACATCAAACATTGAAAATTGATTGATTACTCGAAGTTCTCTTTCTGTTTGTTTTATCTTTAAGTATTAGGAGACGATGAAGACTAGAAGAAGCCAGCTAAGGTCGACTTGCGGAGCTCCGTTATGCCACGTACCTGGTATTTTGACTGCCAGGAGTGGGCCCTACATCTTCCCTTGCCTTCAGAGAATGATGACCTCACTGAGAGTTTCAGCCTTCAGCATTTTGAAATCGTCATACAAGCACCAGATGGGCCCAACCAGGGAGGCCTGGCCAAATATTTGCTGTTACAAAAAGTGTATGTTGTCAGCTTGTTACTTCAGGAAAATTTCAAGATATTTTCACATTAGTGAAAGAATTATGTGAGCGAAAGAAATGTAAAACTGAGAGAACCATCATATTCAGCCAGACTCATCATCATCAGTGCAGAGATTTGTTAGCGACAATGTACTTTAAAGATTGACTGGAGGAAAAGGAGTGTCACTATGTCCTGTGTTATTCCATCACTGGTGACAGCGTAAATGAGGAAATACTTGTACAGTACCGTAATGTACAATGTACAAGTTTAGTACATACATGTATGTCAAAACCAGATGACTGGGCTTGGGTGATCTTCTGTGCTTCAGTGTATCTTTACATTCATGATGGGTACAAGTATAAACTGCAAGAAAGTCAACATATACTTGGTTCATGTACAGTATTTTGATTTTGCACAAGAGAGTTGCTGTGCTGGTAGAGGAGGGGAAGATTCCTGCGCTGTACTGATGGCAAAGGATTAGGTGAGGACTAACTTGGGCAATAACACAGTATAGCTGTACTTGCTATCGGATAAAAAGACTTATGGGTGTGAGCCTGAAGTGCAAAACCTTCCGCGTCCATGCTGTGTTGTTTGTGCTCAAAGTTGTGTAATTGGATCATGCAATGGTGTACACTGTATTTTTTCTTTTTTATTTTAAATGGTCAAATGGGTAATGTTCAGTTTCATGCATTTTCTTTCTTTAAAAAAAAAAGAAATTAGTGTAACCTTGCAACTTACAGACCTGCCAGTTTGCAAATGATAATGGATGATTTTATCAGGTCCCAGGTGAAGACTCTTGACTTATTGTGAAAAATCTATGATTACTCTTAGACATTAAACCTCACAGATTGTGCATACCACTTTCTAGCTGACAGAACAAGGATCTATTATAGAAAGAAACTAGCCCATCAACCAAATGCTGTGTGCAGCAAAGGGACAGGGCTGTGCATATTTACAATATAGTAAGAAAGGTGATCAAATACACTCAAACAAGGTAATTACAGGTGAATCGTATTTAGGTCCTTGACATAATGAGGTTCTCTTATGTTTTTGAAAGGCTATTAACTAACATAAAATGAGCTGCCAAGCATGCGTGAGCATTTTGGTAATTGAAATCTATTCTGTAAACTTACATTCAGATGTGTCTATGAATTTGTTTATTTGTTTATTTTCCTTTTTTTTTTTTACTCATTGCCTCTTACCTACAATATCCAATCCCATTTTGGTGCCGCATTTTTTAACACTATCTGTGATCGATGCTGTTAGTGTTATCTGTGTATGTACAGTAAATGTATGTACCTGGATGATGCCAGCAAGACAGCATGGTTTATTTTACATACATAATTATGAATATCTATTCTTTGCCAACCACCAATGCTGTATTTTGTTTTGTCAAGTGAAGTTTTGTTTGTCATGCCATCAGTTTAATATCTTTATTATTAAGTTTGTTTGTGTACGTATGAGTTTTGCATCCTTTCAGATGAACATTTTTTATGATTAGGGTAATCATCTTTATGTTATCGCTTTAACAAACAAATGGGGCATATGGAAAGTGCTCAATGACAGGAATGTAAACCTTGTATTTTTGATGTAATACAAATTTACATGTTTTTGGCTTTTTTTTCAAATACCTGTCGAGGCCTTATTTGTCTTTAAAAAAAAAAAATTCCTGTCACATAATCAGTTGAACGAATTTGTTAACTGAAATAAAAATTCTTTGGCTTGGCAAAACAACATGGTGAAAAAAAAAAAAGTAATCTGAATAATGACTACAAATGTAATGTACTCATGTAATATGATTATCATCCGTTGACTTGTAATAAAATTTCCTCAACTTAAGACTGTATTTACTCCAGACTTACAGTGTGTGATAGAAGTCTCATGTTTTGATCAGTGTATGCATACAAATGCAGTGTGAATTTGTGTGGCATGTGTTGTGTACATGTATGCATTCTTAATTTTGAACATTCAGGTATGTCTCATTCAGTCGAAAATTGGTTAGTGCTGTCCATTACTTGATCATCTGGAGGCACCATTACAAATACACCTAGGTTTTTTGTTTGTTTGTTTGTTTATTTTTTTGCTGATTTGAAGAAGAATTTGTACTAGCGCACATCCGTTATAATGGACATGGTTCTATGGAAACTTTTTTGCAATGTATCAAAAAAGTAAAAAATCAGGTCCTTAAATTACTATCTGTATTTACAACTGTACTACATTTACAATGTTCTTTCTTGCATTGTTGAGCGGTAACGACATTTTAATGTAACAAAAAGAAAACTGTCGGTCCTGAAGATGTCGTTATAATGGGAGTCACTTGAAGTGCAAGTTCTTCTTCCAAATGCATTGGTACATGCTGTTACTGGTTCAGTAGGAATTTCTTCTGGTTTCTACTGGGGCCAGTACAACATCTACTGGTATTCTGTTGGTTTCTTCTGGTTTCAGTAAGGCATCTACTGGTATTCTTCTGGTTCCATTAGAAATTCCTACTGGTTTCTACTGGTTCCAGTAAGAAATCCTGCTGGTTTCTACTGGTTCCAGTAAGAAATCCTGCTGGTTTTTACTGGTTCCAGTAAGAAATCCTGCTGGTTTCTACTGGTTCCAGAAGAAATCCTGCTGGTTTCTACTGGTTCCAGTAAGAAATCCTGCTGGTTTCTACTGGTTCCAGTAGGAAATCCTGCTGGTTTCTACTGGTTCCAGTAAGAAATTCAGCTGGTTTCTACTGGTTCCAGAAAGAAATCCTGCTGGTTTCTACTGGTTCCAGTAAGAAATCCTGCTGGTTTCTACTGGTTCCAGTAAGAAATCCTGCTGGTTTCTACTGGTTTTGTTAAGATTTCTACTGGTTTTGTTGAGATTTCTACTGGTTCCAGTAAGAAATCCTGCTGGTTTCTACTGGTTTTCTACTGGTTTTGTTAAGATTTCTACTGGTTTTGTTGAGATTTCTAACTGGTTTTGTTGAGATTTCTACTGGTTTTGTTGAGATTTCTACTGGTTCCAGTAAAAAAATCCTGCTGGTTTCTACTGGTTTTCTACTGGTTTTGTTAAGATTTCTACTGGTTTTGTTGAGATTTCTACTGGTTTCATTGAGAGTTTTCATTGGTCTTCACTGGATTCTACTGGTTTAAATCAAGCATTTCTACTGGTTTCTACTGGTTCCAATAAGAATTCTTACTGGTCTGCTACTGGTTCCAGTACAAATTTCCTACTGGTTTTCTACTGGTTTTATTTCACTTTCCATATTGAAACCAGTAGAAAATCGGTCTCCACTGAACCCGTACAAACCAGTAGAATTCTACTGGTTTTAGCTCTACTGGTTTCTATGGGAATTTCGACCTGGGTAAACCTAAATGATTCTTATCGGCGACTGTTTGATGCATTTCATTGCTTATGATGCAGAAAATGCTGTCTTATAAGGCAAATATCTTCAGCTCACCGATGCTCACTAAAACTCACAATCACTTGCACATGCGCACACAATGCATTCAGTGCAGTGCATTGACAGCTGTATTACTCGCTACATGATGCATATTCACCGTGCGATGATGCATTATTCATATCCTTTTGCGTCCGTAACGTTGACGTCATTGTTTACGCATGCGTAGATGCGTACTGATGGATAAACACGTTCAAAATAGCAGCAAAGCTCTCCACTAGGGCAGACCGCCTACTCCTAAAAAATGTGGAAAATTATGCAGTTTCCAGATAAATTGGTGAGAAGGACCAAGGCAATGGGGTAGTGTATATTTCATTTTATATTGTCACTGTGTTTATGATGGACATTTAGCCGTGGTTTATTTGTGAAGTTGCCGTATATGTGGCAATAGGGAGTTGTTCGTGATTCTCACTTGAACGAAACTGAGGGGTAGCCGCCAGGACCCCGCCGCAGAGCGGCGGGTCTCCGGGGCTAGACTAGAGTCTACTGGTAGACATGGTAGACGGCCTGCCTAGTAGAGGGTTCTAGAAACATAAACGTTAGCTTGTAGATCAGTAGGGCTAGGGCGGGTATTTGTAGAGAGGGTCAAGATCTAACATTTAACAAAGTTAGACCTCGACCTCCTGGCTCTAGAATCTACATGTACATGTAACAGTTACAGATCATGTGAAGAACCTACAGTGTAACTAATTTAAAGTTTTAAATAAATCTTATTAAGTCTCTCTGCTGCGTGAGCTGCGCTAGGCAGTCACCTGTCACTTTTAATATACTAAATTTTATAGCGCAAAATGCAGCAGGGCCGGGTGCCCGGGTGTCTGGTGTATTATCAAATAGGCCCTTCCAAATCATCAAGATCATTGCCACAATGCAATGGCAATGCAGAAATGTAAAATTGTATATTAATTTACTCTGAACTTACTAATTCTAATACTAGGGTCTAATTAGGAATTAAAGACTAAAACATAAGCCAACGTTATCGCAATGGCAATGCAGGAACGTTAAATGTTATATTTTTTATTACATACTGATTTAATGCTATGTATTGTACTGCCTGCAGCTACCACGAGGTACCAGGTATTACTAATTATTAGTAGGTCCATCTAATTGGCAATTAAAGACTAAAAAGTGCTGAAATTAGAATTTACAAACATTGTCATTTTGTTTATCGGCACCCGTGCCAAGGTTCGCAAAAGTATAAATGCGCAAAAGTGTAAATTATGACATTGCTTCTTTGGTGGGAAAATGGGATTCCATTTTCTTTGCTCATTTTCCACTAATGGATTATATTCATTTCTGGTCAGTTTCTCACTGTTTGCATTTGTTACTTCTTTGGGTGGCATTATGGTCGAATTATGGGTGGCTTGCTTGGTTTACAGTTATCTTCATTATACATTGATGTAGTCTGCAGTACTGTATATGAGTAAATATTTTAATAGTAGAACCCTTTTTGTAATTGCCATTGGCATTAAACGCCATTGCATTGTTGTGTAGTTTTCCATTTTTTTTTTTATACTTATTTATTGCCCAGACACCAGTAGAATTGCAAAGAATCGTAGTTTTACTTTTGGCTTTTTGCATAGGAGAAGTACTAATGTAATACTGGTTCAAGTTGTACAATAAAGTTCTCTCCATTTTCCTTTTTATGCCACATTTCATCAGGATCTTGCTTTAACTTGGACCTAAATGATTCCAAAGAAGACTGTTAATATTCGATGAAGGAAGATGGCTACAAAGAATGAATCTTGAATTCGAGACCCTGGACTTATGGCAGATCTGGTGAAACTTTTGATCATTGCCTCTTGACCTTGTGGTTCTCATATTATGATGATTAAAATCTTTTAAATGAATGTATATCAACATGTTCATCTCTAAACTGCCATGACGATTATTTTGTATTTCACTTGGCCGTTAGTGTTACAGTGTTGGTAGCCTGGCTGCTTTGTGCTTGTTCACTCTTTTGTAATAAAACCTGAGCATGATGTGATCATGAATTCATGCCAAATCTCTCTCATGAACTTGTTGTCTTGCCACTCCCAGGATATAGGACGGATGAAAATGGAGCTGTTTGCTGATGTAGTCCCTAGAACTGCGGAAAACTTCAGGCAACTCTGCACAGGAGAATATAAGTAAGTAAAGAGCTCCTCTCTCTTCACTCTCACATGCAAATGCGATGCTTAGTCTGAATTCTGGACTTTTGATTCATTAGAGAGAAGATAGCCAGACAGTGTTGTTTCTTCTTTTTTTTCTCCAGTCATATGCTTGACTGACATTAGTTGTATGGTTGAATATTGGCTGATGTAGTGAAAGTTTTGTTGAAAGAGTACAAACACAAATCTTCTATGGCAGAGATCACTGTATGCAGGGCTCCACACTAACTTTTATTTTTGGTGGCCCAAAGGCAAACAAACATCCGACCTTTCTTGGTGGCCCGATCAGGCCACCAAATTCTTCATTTCTGAAATTTTGCTGCCCTGACGTGCGTTTTTGTCCCCGCCGAACGAGTTCGAGTTCGAGCAGGGGACTATGAAACGGGCTCCGTACGTGTGTGTGTCCGTGTGTCCGTCCGTCCGTCCGTCCGTCCGTCCGTCCGTCCGTCCTTCCGTGTGTCCGTCCATGTGTGCGTCCGTGTGTGATCAAAATCTTCAATTTGCTACTTCTCTGTCATTTATGAGCCAATTTGGATTCTGTTTGCTTTATATGATAGCACAACATGGGAGCTTTGAAACTTCTACACAGAATTTCAGTTGTGACCTTTGACCTTGACCTTTGACCTATATTGTACATTTTGCTACAAAATGCTACTCCTTCGCCATTTCTAACCCGATTTTGATTCCGTTTGCTTTATGTGATGGCACTAGGTGAGGGCTTCAAAACTTCTACACAGAATTTTGACCTTTGACTTCTTTGACCTTTGACCTTGATTTTTGACCTGTATTGTACATTTTGCTACAAAATGCTACTCCTTCGCCATTTCTTACCCGATTTCGATTCCGTTTGCTTTATGTGATGGCACTAGGTGAGGGCTTCAAAACTTCTACACAGAATTTTGACCTTTGACTTCTTTGACCTTTGACCTTGATTTTTGACCTGTTTTGTACATTTTGCTACAAAATGCTACTCCTTTGCCATTTCTTACCCGATTTCGATTCTGTTTGCTTTATGTGATGGCACTAGGTGAGGGCTTCAAAACTTCTACACAGAATTTTGACCTTTGACTTCTTTGACCTTTGACCTTAATTTTTGACCTACATTTTTTGTACATTTTGCTACAAAATGCTACTCCTTCGCCATTTCTTACCCGATTTTGATTCCGTTTGCTTTATGTGATGTCACTAGGTGAGCGCTTCAAAACTTCTACACAGAATTTTGACCTTTGACTTCTTTGACCTTTGACCTTGATTTTTGACCTATATTGTACATTTTGCTACAAAATGCTACTTCCGGCGGGGACAAATATTACGCACCGCGTAATTTCTACTTTTCCTTATTTTGGTGGCCCTGGGCCACCGGGCCACCGTTAGTGTCGAGCCCTGCTGTATGGATAGAGAATAAGAGCATAAGATGACTGACAAGAAGGGAGGATTTGGTGATGCCTGGTATGGAGTGTACATGTAGCTCTAGACATTAGATATCATTATTACTTCCCCACACTGGTATTATGATTTGATTTCAGGAAGAATGGCATTCCTGTGGGATACAAGACGGCAACCTTCCATCGTGTGATCAAAGACTTCATGATCCAGGGTGGAGATTTCATCAAGGTAAGTTTTGCACATCTTTTCGACTCCCTATCATACAACTTTGATGATAATTCACCATGCCTTATTAAACCAAGAAAAAGAAAAGACCTTATATAATCCCTGAACCAGCTTTGTAGCACATACATGTAGTGTGGAAATCTGTAGTTAATGAGAGAAATGCTGGTTAACATGAGATTCTTATAATCAGTTGCTGAGATGACAGGTCATGCATAAAAAGCCTCAACTTTGATAATGTGCATCAGTGTTAAATGTCACTGGTTGCATTTTCCTCATTTCCTTCACCTTGAATTCACTTTGATTTTGGTCAAAATTTGACTTTTTTGCCTTAATTTTGATGCAGATTTGACTGTAATAGTGACACAAGCAGATTACCATTTTACATGGTACTGTACATGTATTGCTTGAACTTTACATGAATTATTGCATTTGTCTAGATATTGGATATCACTTGGTTATACAAGTATATGTGTTTCATAGATACACTGTATCTTTACAGTATATAAGTACCAGGTAAGACTAAGTTTGTAGAGGAGAGGTTATCAAAATGATAGAGTTCTGTGTGTTTGCATTTTATTTGTGCATGTATTATTACATGCTTGAACTATGGATGAGTGTACTTGTTTGTACCATTGGTGATGAAAGTATCCAAATATGTTGCCTATATCATATTGCTCAACAATAATGGTTGGGAAACAGACACACTGAACCATTTGCAGTGTGCAGTTGTTCCTTCTAGAATAATTGTAGCTCCTACTACCAGAATCATACATCCATTTTACCTATTCACCTAATCTGCCATTACCAATATATATTGTTTTCTGCCCATGAGAGAATAGGCTCAGTTGGTGGCATGTTTTCCTTGGAAGCAAGGAGAGCTCCGGTTCAAGGCCCAGTGAGACCAGCTGAACAATGTTGTCCATTACAATTTTGTCCCCTACAACTGTACAAGCTTTGTATATCCCTTACATAGGAATTGAGATGGAGGTCCTATGTATGAGACTGTCACATCTCACACTATGAATTAAAAAAAAAAAAAAATCCATCCTGGAAATTCACGTGACTCTTTTGCAGGTAATAGTTGGTCACTCATATTTTTTTGAAACTGCTATGTGGTTTTTCCCAGTGTGACTTCCATATTCAGGTCTGGAATGGGTGACGAGGCATGTGATATTGTATCATTAAAAAAAAAAAAAAAAAAAAGGAAAAGAAAAATTCACAGCTTGTCTTTGTGTTTACAGGGAGATGGGACCGGTTCAATGAGTATCTATGGCCCAGACTTTGCTGATGAGAACTTCAAGCTGAAGCATGATGCCCCTGGCTTGCTCTCCATGGTGAGTTAGAGGAGATAAACTAACCCATTGAGGATGAGTCCCAAGTATACTCGGGCAAGTGCCTATGGGGAATGTATATTGTAGCAAAATCAGCCTGTCCTCAAGGGCTTAATAGCAGACAGAATGAAATAGGGTCTTGTATCTACATCTCGAGAGGATTGTAACTTGTCCAGTTGAAGAAGACAGTGAATATTCATCAAGTATATTGTGTGTTATGGTTCGAACAAAAGTTTTGGTATGTATCTTCTGTTTTGTGCTTTCATTCCAAATTGGGAAAGTAAAGGAAAAGAAAACTTTTTTTTTTTTTTAGGATAGCCTATATTCAGCGATTGAAGAACAAGAAAGTATTATAAAAATAAGATTCCAAGTGTATTCTTTAAGTGATTTGATTTTTTTTTTTTTCATTTACATAAGTTATACAATCCTTTGGTACATTTGGGAAATTAACAATTTATTGTGAGTGAAACTGACTGAAAATTTGTTTCGAATAGGTAATTAGGCACAGGTGTCAAATGTTTTGTTCATATTCACTATCAAAATGCAAAATGCAAGAACTTCGAAAAATATCCATGGAGATCAATACTAAAACAATGTCAACCTGGATATGGATATGGGAGACTGATTGCAACTGTCAAAGTTTGATTTATCACAGATCTGTCGGCAATTCAATCTATTTGCTGCAAAATGTTTGTGTGGATCCTTGAATTTACATGAGGTCTTCTGATGCAATTGTGGAAGACATTTCTTTTTTTTTTTTCTTCTTTTTTTTTTTGGGGGGGGGGGGGGGAGGGGGGCATGTTTACATTCATTTTTGTTTTTCTGGTTCTATCCAAAAACTGCAGTTGATCTTAAATTGTTGAAGTGACTTTAAATCACAATGCATGTCAGGTAGAATGAGCTAAGAAGCCAAACTTCTTCAGAATGAATATGGGACACTGCATGGAACTATCAGTGTTCCCCAAATATGTGAAAGAAACAAGGAATGAATAAGAATTATTCACCTTGTCTCTGCCTGTGACGTACTTGGTAATTTACTGATTCGCCCATATCTCATTTCATATATAATCATCATTCATTACCTATTCTTATGTAGGCTAACTCAGGACCCAGTACCAATGGCTGTCAGTTCTTCATTACCTGTGCCAAGTGTGACTTTCTGGATGGCAAGCATGTAGTGTTCGGCAAAGTTGTTGACGGTCTTCTGGTCATGAGGAAAATAGAGGTACACCATTTATCCTGCTTGTTGAGTGTGTTTTCTCATCAAAGTGCACTTTCTTTCAATTTTCTCACATGCTGTGATTTCCTTCTCCTGTTGGTTACAATAAAAAATTGCACTGACAATTTTTTTTGTCCTTTCATTTGGTAAGATCCAAGACTCAAAGCAAGTCTTTCCTGTTCTCTGGTGTAATAGAAATCACTGAACACATACATAAATATTAGAAAAGACAAAGATTCCAGAGTTTGGTTCAGTTTCATGATATGAAGCAAACATAGAAAAACTCAAAATTTGATGACATTTCAGATAGAAACTTACTTTGATAATCCTAAATTTATCCATTCTTCCAGGTCATTGCCTATCAAAAATATTATTCAGCTCCATATATCATCTTTTATAGTGCTTTGAGAGGTTACACGTATGTTAATGGTACAGTCCAACCTCTCCTATCCAGCCTCCCTTTATCGGGATCTCTCCATTATCCGGAGGCGATCTTGTGATTTTTGTTTTTCTTTTTATAATCTTGATGACTAGGGGAAAAGGGGGAATTCCAAACTCAGATGAAATTCCTGCACAAGCTCACAGGAGTTACATTCCCAACATAATCAAACACATTCACATCAAATTTTCATCTAAATAACATGCATTCAGACATTTACTACCCCTAAATCACAGCAACAAGATGGATAGAAAACATTTCCTTACTAAAATCAGGGCATGGTACAGGTGATCATTCATCGAGAAAATTATCAGAAAATTCTGAACGCAGACCAGCTGACAAAGACGTGACATGTTCACGCAAAATTGATACATGTACACGTAGCTACCATTGTGTAGGCAGCTGCGTGTATGAGTCTCCCATATCTGGCCAGATCCTTTATCCAGATGAGGGCCGGTCCCGACATGTCCAGATAGGAGAGGTCGGACTGTTATTTGGATTCATCCATTGCCAATTTGCTATTTTTTCCTGCACAATCTTTCCCCCACAGAATGTACCGACCGGAGCAAACAACCGGCCGAAGATTCCCGTGGTGGTTTCTCAATGTGGAGAAATGTGATGACATGCGAGGCCATCCCAAATTGCGTCGGACATCACTCACGGTAGTCGGCAATCAGACATTGGACGTTAGATTTTATCAAATCTCACATGAGAATGTACCTTTTATTACCAGTATGCAAGTCATCCATCCACTATCCGCTTGCTGAATGCAAACTGGTTTTGCTGGTATCGAGAGAGCAAGATGTAGGCCTGCCATGGACCAGTGGGTTGAGCAGTGCCAGCCAGTGGTGGTTGTTGCTCCTGTTGCTATGCAACCGTATCTTTTAAAGAGGGATTTTAGCTCCTTGGCAGGTGGGAGAGGTACAATGTATCACAGAAGATTGTTCTCTAAACGTACCGATGAATGTACTAAGCTGGAAAAAACGAAGGTCCACAGCCATGAAGTGAGGCTAGGGATGTTGGTGCTGGATTTAATGCAGTACACTTTCCAAAGTAATTTGTTTTGATATTATATCATGAATTGCCCTTTTTTGGCCATTTTCAAGTTGTTATTGAGCTCCAGAAAAGTTAAGTATCTAAAAGAGGAAGATGTCACATTTGTTTATAGAAATAGTGATGTGGGGGGGGGGGGAGGTGGACAAGATACAGGTGTCTTGCTGGGGATCATTCATCAGGTTGATTCACATTGAACATGGGCAATTTAACATGGAAAGCCGTGACAAAGTGAGATGTTAATGTTAATCAGTTAGCTCATGTTGTTGGGGTTTTCTCTGTCTTGCAGCTTGACATAATTCTTCAGGGTTTTGAGATATTAAAATGGCCACCAAACTGGCCTCGAAATCTGACGTGTACCATGCTCAATCTCCCTGCCAAGACGATGGTGTTAGAATCAAACCATCACTGGAATGGTTTGATTGGCAGGATGGTATTTGTTCATACGTATCTGCATAGTGAGTTTCATTTGCAAAGTTGTGTTTTTGTTTTTTTCATCCAGATGAACATCAGTGTGTGCCTTCAGTAACATCAACAATCTTGATGAGCCATCACAATGCCAAACATACGAGGCTTACATATTCCAGTAATTCCACAATACCAATTGCTTTAAATAACAAGCTCACCTGTGTAAAATTTACGCACGCTTTCTTCTTTTGTTCTACTTCCTTGAGCACCCAATCATGCGTTTTTATGTGAAGCTGCCATGTCATTCTTATTCGTTGTGATTTCTTATGAATTTCGAAAACATTCTTATTCCTCATCCCAGTCACTGTAAATTCTGTAACTCTGTACCAAAGATAACCAATTTATAGATGTTCAAATGCAAAATTCTGAAAATCATACAGATGTCTCCCTCTTTTTATGTAGCATTATACACTGTACATGTACTTTACAGTCTGTAGTCCATGGACAAGTCATAGAGGGCCTATCTCATAGGAGACGTCGCCATGACACATGCAACTCGAAGAACCCAAAAAAAGCTTGCCCTCTCATTTAGAAGGTGATTCCACAGTGACTTTAGAGACATCTCCAAATAAGGTAATAATTTATTCTTCCAAAAGTCTTGGAGACATCTCCGCGACATCTCTGGTAGGTCGCCAATGGGTCTCCGCAGAGTCATGGAGGCGTCTGGGAGGCCTCGCAAATAAAATTATTCCCAGTGACTTGCCCATGACTAAGGTGACATCACAGAGACGTTTCCGCGACAAGCCAGAGACGTCTCTGCGACAAGCTAGAGACTGGAAAGAGTCTCAAAAAATATTGAACATGTTTGATTTTCTCACGACTCCCTGGAGACTTGACTAGATTTCAGGAAATGTCATGTGACATCTCTGCAACAAGGAGACTGAGTCGCCACAAGGTCTCCAATTACTAGTACTGTATCCAGCTCAATGAGATACCTACTTAAATTTGTATTCTTTGAAGTAAATGTGCGTCTTGTTGCAACTGATCATCAGAAAGCCTCGATATGTAAATTAAAAGCAAAGAGTGATGAACTACGTTACATGATACATGCACTGGACTGCAGTGATGATTTATGAAGGGAAATTCCACCCCGATATTATGTTGCTTAGTATGAAAACAAAACAAAAACATCAGAGGAAAAGTCATACGCGTAATTAATTTTTGGGGGAAAATTAGACACATTAAAAAAGTCATGAATACAGGTGTAGTAAAATTTGCAGTGACACAAATAAGCAATTCAGTGTGAACTAGACATTTTTCCCGAATTATCACTGATCGATTTCTCTAATTTTGTGTTTTTATACAAAGCAGCAGAATATCAGGAAGGAATTTCCCTTTGATGTGTAACTGGTCCGTTGGATGCAACAAAAAATAGACATCCCCCCCCCCCCCCCCCCCCCCGAATGCCAAGCAATGCCTCACAATAAACACTCCTCCATGTGTGGATGTACATTGTAGTACTGTACAGTAATTGTACATTGTATTGGGTAATTACTCACCGTCTCCTGAAACTGTGGTCCGATTTTATACACAGTGTACACCTAAATCAAAGTTTATCTAACGCCTAAATAGATCCTTGTCATTTCATTGGTTGTTTGACATTGATCCTTCGTCCCATTCCACTATGACGTCATCATCCGTGCAGTTGTGGCTCCATTTACCGTGCAATTTTGATCCATATGATTTGCTCCATTGCCGAGAGCCCGGCACACTACGCATGTAAAACGCTTGCGTTTGCAGTGTGTGTATGCGACAGCACGCTAGCGTAAAGCACCTAGTAAGCACTCTCTCCATCTCAGATCCCCCACATTCTCTTGTTTCTAAATTAATAAAACATCAAATGACAAGGATCTATTTTAGGCGTTATATCACCGTGTGAAATATTTGTACATTGCACTCATAAACAATCATAATTTGTATAATGTTTAATTATGTACACCGAGTGTGCATTCCAAGCACAGCTTGCAGGTAGCTAGCTCCTGATGTGAATAAAAGGCTTCTTTATCATTGGAAAATACAGGCAACTTTCAGTGTGTGTGCTTGGGTGGAAATGAGCTGCTTGATGGAAGTCTGCGCTCTCTGAGTGTTTTTCTACTTTGAGAATGTGGACATTGCCCACAACTGCCGATATTGCTAGAACACACACACACACAGCATCTCGCCATAAAATGCCAAATATCATTTGCAATGTGTGATATTTGCCATCAATGTATGACATACATGCACCAGAGATAAAGTTTGACTCCAAATCATGTTCAAGTTGACACTAATGCCATGCATAGAGTAAAATGAGATGTACAGAATGATCAAAATTTTATCACCTTTGGACATGAATCAGGAAAGTTATGGAACTTCAAAAGTTTCAAATGATTTCTCCCTATACATTGCACATGCAAATTGGATGAGGCAATGATCATATGAAGTCATCATCTAACACTTCTTCCATTGGTTTGATGTCAAGGATGCATCTTTCTTTCATTGATTTCATGTTGAAGACAGAAATTCACAGATCTACATCTAGTCCAATGGAAGATTTGTGAGGTGATGGTCCTCCCTCTTCCGATTCTATGCCAGTACTTGTACTTGTATGTGGTTGCTAGGTGTGTGACCGAGCATGAGGCTCCTACGAATTGTATCACTACATGTAATATGTGAAAACACTGTAATTTTTTTTTTTTTAATTTGATGTCTGATCTTGAGACCTCTTCCATTCTCTACATCTGATTTATACTAAGCATCAAAGACAACTTGAACACGATGTGGAATAGCACTCTTTTTTGAAAAGATCAGATCAAAGTAGTGTTTACCCAATCTCCACCAAACGTGAGGATCTTCCCGAAGTACTTCATGCTACGTTTACATCATGTTCCTGGCAGCCACGGCAGTCCCGTTTGCCCAAAACGTACTGCGCTGTGAATAGGAGAGATACATTGTACTCTCCTTAACCCCCCCCCCCCCCATCTAGTCTTATTCATTCCAGTCCCTGCTCCAGTAAACATTTTATCTATCAGACACCGTTCTCATGGCGTCTGGTCGGGCTAGACTACACATATTTCTTGTTGCTTCCCACTATGGACAGCCTCCAAGTTTTGTTATGGGCCTCTCACATTATGAACTGTTATGTTTTGCTGCATTCACCCCATTTTAGTACGGTCACTAGATTTCTTACATGCAGCATTGTGACTGCTATGGCAAACTTTTAGAAAGTCCAAAAATCTGACACAGACTCCACAGCATTCGCGGTCGGCCGCGTTTATTCATCACATCCCCCCGCATTATCCTATGTCCATCCCGTTTTGTCTACGTCGGCCTGAAACAAGACTGCCGTGCCCAGCAGGAACATGGAACAGCAGTAGCACAAAGTTTTGATTTTCCTATGTGATACATGTATACCAGACTAAGCAAATTTACCCTGAAATGGTGACATGTACAAGTATTAGAACATGCCTCATCGAAGTTTTACTGTACACGCCATATATCTGTCTAGATTCTACAAATCTAGACTTCTCGCCAATTTGGCGAGTGGTCAGGTTTGCGATCATGGAGTACAGCAATGCATGGCAAAATGTACACATTCCTATCAGGTTTAGAATTACATGTCATATTTTTGCGTATTTTAAAACTTACAAATAGCACCCCACTCACAAAATTCACAGAAATAAAAAAAAAAAAACCTTACAAAATAGATGGCATACACAAAAACAATTTGCTGATAAGGAAATCACCTGGGATGTGTCTTTTTGGCAAATTGTTTCTCACACAACAGCAAAGTCATTCATTTCACTGATGCACAGGCAAACACGGGGAAAGAATTTAAACATCACAAACAGTAGAAATTTGCTCAAATAAGGGTCTTGTTTTCCTGAGCTTACATTCAACAACCTACATCTGCAGCGAGCTAGATGTTCAGCCCACTCTTGTGAAATACAGAGAGGTGATTTGCAATTTTTAAGACTCAAGATGTTATTTTTGTTAAACTTCTGATCTTACGGGCATGTCTTTGCTTCAACGAGTCTTATAATACTAACATGAAAAAGCATATGTAGAGAAAGGTCTTTAATTCCGTGTGTTACCATTATATGCTGAGGCATTACATTTCTGAAAACTTCTTGCCTGTATCAAACAGCAGTACCTGCTGACTACACTATGAGCATGTAGCCTTCAAAATTTCTTCTCTTGAACTTCTAAAAAATAAAAAGGAATAGTCGAAATCTAACTTTTTTCTTTTTCATGCCAAATGATAATGAAAACCAAAAACATTTTTCTCAAATTTCAAATATCCTTTCGTCTTGAAATGCAAATTAAAAAATCAAAACAATTCTTAATATCGTCAAAAAAACCATCAACATTTCTGTTTTTTCGAAACTTATTTTTCTACTTATAAATTAAATTAATAAATTAACAAACAAAGCCAACATTTTGATCTGAAGATAGAACTTTTCTGCGGCAGCTCTGAATAGTGCAAGCCGCAGGTATTGCAACAGGCGATTCAAACAGGTATGGTTCTTACAATGTACCTTCTAGATGTTATCATATGATCTACTTGGAATCTTCTCTTCAATCCTTGTGTTTATTCTCCTTGAACTAATACAAATTAACACCAAACTTACACCTGCCACTCATTAACAGGTGACACTGCTCAGAGGCAAAATGGAACTTCATCATTTTTTTTTTCGTTTCTTTTGAAGCCAAAATTAAATAATGCTAATGCAATCATGGAGTTACTCAAAAGAGTCTGATATATTTCTCCACGGATTGGTTTGCAAAATGAATACATAGTCTGGTGTAGAAACAAGTTGTCATCTTGAATGATGCAGAATGCTCAATTCTTGCCAAGGTGCTACAGTACTTGGGAAATGTGAACACCATGTGAACAGTTCACACATTTTACTTCCCATAAAGCACTACATACCTCCGTTTAATGTAGTCATTCTCTCATCTTTTGTTTTTGGTTGATTTTTTGGCCAAATTCTATAGTTCTTGTTTGTCAATACACCAAGCGTTCCATGTTATGAATACCGTTTTCATTGCAAAACAGAGAAAGAGTGCATGTGCCGCTGTGTTGTGGATGCAGCTAGTACTTGAATATTACTGTAATGATGTGTGAGGCATGCAAAATATATATTTACTTGTTTTTTTTTTGCTAAACCCATCCACTTCCACGCTACAGTGAAATTATGATATGCCAGTATAGTGAACGGAAAATTTGATATCAAAAATCCCCGCGGTGAAGGATTACAGACGGGTACGAAGCGCAGTAAATGTGCCATGCATGCGACTGCTTTCTCTGTTTCGGATGGAATTACAGTTGTTCATGTTGCGAGTGAGCAATGTCTGGACCTGCGTAAAGTGCCTTAGATTTAAAACGTGAGAGCTATGGGCGAGGTGTAGTGCTTCTGGATCGTCATCCGTCTCCTCTACTCCTCACTCTTGATGGTGGTTTTCGTTTCCGTGGCCGCGGCAGGCTCCTCCTTGATGACTGGTCCGTCGGAGGCATCATTCTGAAAAGACAATCGAGAGATGGCGGCCTTGAGATGGCAAAACAACGTACATATTGTATCTACATCCAAACCTCGTTTCTAGTACATTGAGTTTGAAGATTTGCAAACCTACAGCTCGGTCGTGATTTGGCAAAAAGGTGTATGTCTGAAAAATATCATGTTTTTGGTTTTTACCATTTGGGGGGTTTTCGATGCCGAAATTTTCATGTGACCAACTTTCGTAAGTCATCGATCCTTTGTTTCCGAGATACTTGGGGCTATCTCTGTATTATTTTATCAATTTTCCTGCTTTTGATTAGGCAAAAGGGTGTATCTTTACATACACCCTTGACGTACAATGACGTACCAGGATAGAGAACTACATGATTTGGCAAAAGGGTGTATCTCTAGATACACCTCTAACCGTGCACGCTGGGGAGAGCTTAAAGATTTGGCAGATAGGTGTATCTTTAGATACATCCATCTGCCGAATGAATCATGAATTATAGTTGCGAAGTATGATAAGGCAGAAAGGTGTATCTTTTATACTCTGTGTATATTATATACTCTGTTATACGTGCTGCTGGCATGTATGTGTACCGTTTCACCGGTCGGTGCGGTGGCGGGCCATGCTCCTGACTCAAACTGGCAGCCCGTTGCACTGCACAAGTTTCTCCTTGTTGCTAGTCGGTGAGTAGATAGAACCTAATATCTAGAAGTTCAGATCTAACGTTTGTCCTAGACTTCTATGGCCACTTCTATGCCATTAGATGCGCAGATTCGTAAAATCTAGCATTTCTGTTGAAATGACAGCTTTTCCGGCAAGTGTGGCTGTGGGATGAGAGTTCTCTACGCTTCAAAATGACAGTGATCCCTGCACTGTCCGTGCTGTGCAGTGCATGTAGAAGCCTGTACATAGTGTAATGGTGTGCTGTGCGACTGTAAGATCGGCTACCCATTACGCTATGCGTATGGGGCTGTTACCTAACAGACATTTAGTGGCAGTTACACACAAAGGTCTAGAGAAAGATGTGTCCCTGTCTTTGGAAATGATACTTGGATGTACTGCTCAAAGTGCTCATTGGATGCAAACAGTTAAATGATCCTACCTGAATTTTCACATTTATTGAATTTATTGCAAAAATTGGGAGCAGCATGATAACTGCGTTTTTAAGAACAGATACATGATGTGCAAACAACTGCCTTTTTGTTTGCTAAAGCATTCAGTAGAGAAAACAAACGAACCTTTTGTCGAAAAAAGGGGCACAAAGCTAAAAATATAATGAATCATCTCATTGGAAGTAGAAGTTTTTGAAAAAAGGAAAAAAGGAAGAAAAATTCTTCAGCTGTAATCCTTAACCATGCATATCCATGAGACCATGTTTTGTTAATATTCAGACTCTAGAGTGAGTTGTAATTTGCGCACATTTTTCTATGTTTGATGAACAAGTTGTGCATCCTGATATTTTTCTTTATTGTTATTTTTTAAATCTTTTTGTAATAATGAAGTAAAGATTGTCAAGAGTTAACATTTGATTAGAAATGGTCTCACATACACCCTTCTCCCTAAAAAATCTCTGGTATATTTTGTTATCGTTTAATTTGGCAAAAAGGTGTATCTCTATACATAAACCTTTTTGCCAACTTAAATGCACGATTTCTCATGGTGCGTGAGAAGATACACCTTTTTGCCAAAATAGCGTGGGTTGCAGTCTCTGTAAACATGATTTGGCAAAAAGGTGTATCTCTATACATACACCTTTTTGCCAGCTTAAATGCACGATTTCTCACGGTGCGTGAGAAGATACACCTTTTTGCCAAAATAGCGTGGGTTGCAGTCCCTGTAAACGTGATTTGGCAAAAAGGTGCATCTCTATACATACACCTTTTTGCCAAGTTAAATGCATGATTTCTTACGGTGTATGTGAAGATACACCTTTTTGCCAAAATAGCGTGGGTCGCAGTCCCTGTAAACGTGATTTGGCAAAAAGGTGTATCTCTATACATACACCTTTTTGCCAAGTTAAATGCATGATTTCTTACGGTGTATGTGAAGATACACCTTTTTGCCAAAATAGCGTGGGTCGCAGTCCCTGTAAACGTGATTTGGCAAAAAGGTGTTATGTCTCTAAACATGCTAAAAGTGCTAATTCTGAAGTATTCTTTAAAGTTAGATGCAAGAAAATTATCAGGAAATGAAATTTGAAGTGTATACTAAATCATGGAATTGAATCCCTGAGCGTTGCACAGTTTAGGTGGCTTCTACGGTCAAGGAAACTGCCAAAACTTTAAAGTCGATTTTCTCGGCTTTGTAGTCGCTGTAAAACGGCAGACATACACTTTTTGCCAAATCACGACCGAGCTCTTTTTCTGTTTTTGTTCGACACTTTATTATCTTACCCTAGGAGGACCAACAATATCAGTAATACAGTGCATGCAAATTGATTTCACTAGACCCTTTATTTTTGAAATAATTTGCAATTAATCAAAACATACGTGGTGTTGCCATCTCAACATAACCACACTATTGCCATTGATACGGCAAAACAAGGTAAGTCTCGATCAATGGCGCACATATAATGTCCTACAACGTCAATATGTGCGCCCTTCTGCAGCCACACATAGTGTGCAGACTATTACTGCGTAAACATGTACATGGGAAAACAACGTATCACATGTAGATACATTGTTTTGCCAAGTGCATGCCCGACATGTGTTGAGCAGGGGCAAGCATATCGTCTCTTATGTTGTTTTGCCAACAAAATTTGAACAATTCCCACTGGGAGGGGATGTCATATCTCAGTAACGGAATGGGTTCTGATTTCAAGATTTGGTCAAGAGTTAGATTATACTAAAATAAGCTGAAGTATGTGACTAAGTCAATTTTCATCAATTTTCGACATACGTTGTTTTGCCATCTCAAGGCCGATGGACAGGTGCAGTCACTAACATGGCAAACAACCTGCTCATTCTCACAGTTACATGCACTGAAAATCCACAAATCTTGAACTCTGCATAAATTCCAGTGTCGCATTCATTTCTACAGGCAACTCCCATTATAATGAAGTCCTCGGGACTGGCACTTTTCTTTCGTTACATTACATTATAGCCGAATAAATGAAGTATGCAAAGACAGAATAACAATAATTTGGGGACCTGAATTTTTACGTTGTTGTAACAAAATTCTGCTATAACAATATTTGTTATAATGCAACCCTGCACACTGGAACTGGTCTGACAGTCCCTGACCAGTAAAGAATCACTGTCGAACAAGTAACTTTTTCAGTAACAGACCGATAGAAAATGGAAAAACTTGGTACCTACTGGTCTGACAAAAAGGTCTGTTTGCCCTGCAAATTGAATATGCGATCAAGATCAGGTGGAGATATTTTTGTGTGTTGTTAAGTTTGTGGTATAACAGTGATTACGAAATTTGGAAGAAGATTGGAGGCTTTGTGCTAAAAGGGTACCACTGCTCACCTGTCCTCCGGTGTCCCCTCTGTTATCGCCACCTTTGCCCGTGGGTGGCTTGCGGCCGCGGTAACGGCGTCGGTACGGGCGGCGCTGCTTCTTATCGCCGTCCTTCTCTCCTCCTGCATCGCCGTTCTGCCTGTCCTCGTCGCGATCCTCGTCTCCGCGGGACTGGGGACGCCGATAACTCTGGTTGTAGCGGTACCGGTTCTTGTACGGGCGGCGCCTGCGGTTCTCCTGTCTGTCACCATCCCTCTCTTCTGTATCACCGCCATCACCGTTCTGGAGGCACCGTCAGAGAATTATGTATTATAATCTGTTTCTCATGACCGATACGCAAGCAATGGAGCAAACACAGGACCAACGCCTTCGAGTCCCCCCACTCCCCCCCCCCCCCCCCCGGAACAGTTTATTGCCACTTCGTCCAATATCAGATGGTCTACTTCCCAGTTCGTCTAAAACCATGACGGCTAAACCCATTTGTTCTACTATCCATTTCGTCTAATGCCCTTTTGGTCTACTCCTCACTTGGTCTAATGTCCACTTTTGCTAATTATAATTTCGTCTAATGACCAGATGGTCTGATTGCAATTTTGACTCCTTGGATTTTTTCTTCCATTTTGTCTAATAAACTGTGGGTATCAGACGAAGTTGTCATAGCCCATTTGCAACCAGAGACCAACCAGTAATGAGGCTAAGTGGCAATTGGACTTAATGGTCATCAGACAAAGTGCGAGTAGCCCAAGTGATATATGATCCCTCTAACTAGACAATGAGGATAAAGGGCATTTTCAAAGGTCACAACTGTTGCTGCCAGGGGACTTGAACCAGGATCCTTGTGGTTGCTGGCCCATGGCCCACTCCACATAGCAACAACAGATGATATTAGGATAGAAGCAATTACATGGTACTCTTTTATGTGTAAGTGATATGCAAGTGTAAAACCCCTTCATTTCATGATCATTATCTTACAATAGTTGGTACTGTATTCAGACCAATGCTACAAAAGGGTGTGATCACAGCACACAAACGGTTCTAACAGTGTGGAATTTCGCTTTAAACATCTTTGTTGGCAGAATTTATCAATACATATTCATATATCACGATCGTGTTCAACAGTACTGATAAACCCTGGTCTGATAGAAAGGCAGACATTGAATATCATTCCTCATGAAGAATGAATCAAGGCAAAAATGTTCGAAAGTGATGTTTGTAAAAATTAACAAGGAAAAGTAGAAATTACGCGGTGCGTAAAATATGTCCCCGCCGGAAGTAGCATTTAGTAGCAAAATGTACAATATCGGTAAAAAAATCAAGGTCAAAGGTCAAAGAAGTTAAAGGTCAAAATTCTGTGTAGAAGTTTTGAAGCCCTCACCTAGAGCCATCACAAAAAGCAAACGGAATCAAAATCGGGTTAGAAATGGCGAAGGAGTAGCATTTTGTAGCCAATGTACAA
Source organism: Diadema setosum (assembly GCA_033980235.1). NCBI lineage: Eukaryota > Metazoa > Echinodermata > Echinoidea > Diadematoida > Diadematidae > Diadema > Diadema setosum. The sequence continues at coordinate 32,305,750 of CM067077.1, read as the reverse complement.
TATAGGTCAAAAATCAAGGTCAATGGTCAAAGAAGTCAAAGGTCAAAATTCTGTGAAGAAGTTTTGAAGCCCTCACCTAGTGCCATCACATAAAGCAAACGGAAGTGAAACTGGGTTAGAAATGGCAAAGAAGTAGCATTTTGGAGCAAAATGTTCAATGCAGGTCAAAAATCAAGGTCAAAGGTCAAAGAAGTCAAAGGTCAAAATTCTGTGTAGAAGTTTTGAAGCCCTCACCTAGTGCAATCACATAAAGCAAACGGAATTGAAATCGGGTTAGAAATGGCGAAGGAGTAGCATTTTGTAGCAAAATGTACAATATAGGTCAAAAATCAAGGTCAAAGGTCAAAGAAGTCAAAGGTCAAAATTCTGTGAAGAAGTTTTGAAGCCCTCACCTAGTGCCATCACATAAAGCAAACAGAATCGAAATCGGGTTAGAAATGGCGAAGGAGTAGCATTTTGTACCCAATGTACAATATAGGTCAAAAATCAAGGTCAAAGGTCAAAGAAGTCAAAGGTCAAAATTCTGTGAAGAAGTTTTGAAGCCCTCACCTAGTGCCATCACATAAAGCAAACGGAAGTGAAACTGGGTTAGAAATGGCAAAGAAGTAGCATTTTGGAGCAAAATGTTCAATGCAGGTCAAAAATCAAGGTCAAAGGTCAAAGAAGTCAAAGGTCAAAATTCTGTGTAGAAGTTTTGAAGCCCTCACCTAGTGCCATCACATAAAGCAAACGGAATAGAAATCGGGTTAGAAATGGCAAAGGAGTAGCATTTTGAAGCAAAATGTACAATATAGGTCAAAGGTCAAGGTCAAAGGTCACAACTGAAATTCTTTGTAGAAGTTTCAAAGCTCCCATGTAGTGCTATCATATAAAGCAAACAGAATCAAAATTGGCTCATAAATGACAGAGAAGTAGCAAATTGAACATTTTGATCACACACGGACGCAAGGACGCACGGACACACGGACACACGGACGGACACACGGACGGACACACACACGGACACACACACGTACGGAGCCCGTTTCATAGTCCCCTGCTCGAACTCGTTCGGCGGGGACAATTAGGGAAAAAAAAAGCTAAGTACTTTGAATAGGTAATCAAGTTACACTAAAAATTCCACAGCAGCACACTCCTTATCAGGCTTCTTGCTCTGTGGTTCTTCAGTTTAATTCAGTTTACGTTTTTCATTATATGTATTACCACCGCATTAAAAAACAACTGGATGTTCTAGAATTTCACGACATAAATACTGAAAGTAGGACCTTCATAATGCTGTGTAGAATTTTGTTTTGCAATGAGATACATGTACTGTAAAGTCTGAAATTTTACATATGTGAAACTTTTGCAAGTTTTCCAAGGAGCCAGGAGTCACAGAAGGTTTTGTCTACACCATGCATTGAATTTCACCATGCTGCGAAAAGGTCTGTCAGCTCCAATTCACAAAAACATCACACCACGAATGTTTCTAGTTTTACAGGAGGAATACATCCGAGTCTCTCCAGACCTAACTAGCCCTGGGCGCTGCAGCTTTTTTCCTCATATCGTCTCCTTACCTGGTCACCGTCCGGGTTTCCTTGACCCTCTCCTCGTTGTGGTCTGCGCCCCCTGTACCGGCCTCGCCCGCGGTAACCGCCCCTTCCTCCGCGGTAGGACCTTCGAGGCGGTGGGGCGCTGTTCTCCTCCGCCTCCTTCTCATCCGACGCGCCCTCCTCTCCCTCGTCTCCCTGGGAGCCGCGGGGTCTGCGTCGGCGGTAGTAGCGGGGTCTGGGTCCACGGTAGCGGCGCTTGTCTGCCGCATACCTGCTGCCCTGGACTGGGGCACCGTCGGGGCCAGTGACACGGGCTGCCTCATTGCCCTGCACAGACAAAACGAGGAATCAAATGGCATACATTGTTTACTATCAAAATCAAACATTAATCATTTTACAGCAAGTTTGTCACATTCTTGCAATTATCCTTTTCAGGAGCACATCATGCCCTTGCCAAATTGTAATGGAAAGAAAACAAAGAATCATTTCTTAATTTCATCTTCTATCATGTATGGCAACAGGGAGAAATCTTGCTTGACACATGATCAAATTTACTGCGCTTATCCACATATATACTCAGCCTAAAAGTAGTTGGGTTAACTGGAAAATATTTGGGAAGAGGAAACAAAGAAACCAAGAATTTTATGTTCCACTGATTACAGTCATTTTTTGGAACACAGGTCTTCTTTGGAGCAAAATAGCTTTACCAACTAGAGAAGCACTCTGAGAATGCAGACCTCCGCCAAGCATGCAGCTCATTTTCCACCACTAATCTTGTTCTTCCATGAGAGATATCAGTGATTTCCACCCATAAGTACGTACTTATAGCATGCATTGTGTGCTGAAAGTTGCCCGACCTTCCAATACAGAAGCCTTTGTTACATCATAAACCCTCAGCTGCACGGCACGCCTCACTTAGCAGAAACTAGAGCCCGCAATTTAGTGCGCCCATGCAAACCTCAAATACACGCAGCCTGAACTCCCAAGTTCATTGACCCTACCTTCCAAAATATCAAAAATCCTTCATAAATTCCCCCAAAATTTTCGGATCACTACCAAAAGTTAATCGTTTGTTACTTGTGTCATTCTAAACCTTTCTTGCAAGTTTGATCCCAATCCGTTAACTACTTTTTGAGTTATTTTGCACACAGACAAACTAACTAACTAACTAACGAACAAACAAACAAACTAACGGTTACAAAAACATAACCTCCTCCCTTGGCGGAGGTAATTATTCATTCATTTCACTGCAGTGGCTGAAAAACAGCATATAGGAATTGAATAATATTAAATTTATAAGAAAGTGACACATCAATGTAATACACTTGAGTGTGTGTGATTTACCTTCACGCCCTCTACAACGTCAAACTCCACGACTTCTCCATCGCCAACACTTCGCTGGTACTTGCGTGGATTGTTTCGTACAATGGCCGACTGTGGAACAACCAAGATCAAAACAGAAATAATGATGATACAATCCTGTACATGAGTGCACACTCCCTAACGTTGAAACAATACAAAAAAACAAATAAAAACTAAATGCAATTCAATCACAGCATGACACTGTAGTACTTCTCATGTTGAAAAGACACATTTCCTAAACAATGCTGACACCTGTACATTTTGGAAAGGGGAGGGGGGTTGTAACTTTTCGAGGCAATTCTGCATTTCAAAGAGCCAATATTGTGATACACTTATCACTAAGATAATTAGTGTGTGCTGTAAATTAGGCAACTTTTGTGTAATTTACATTCCACTAGGCCAACTTTCCTGCACTCCACTTTTAATATAAACCAAATATTCATGATTTCACGGTAAAAACATTTTTGTAAAGTTATGCCCAAAAAATATTTGTATTATATTTCCGTTCAGTAGTGCACAAAGTTCACAAACATTTCCATTCCATTTATGATACTCCAAAGAAATGGCATACACTTGTACCTTTGTCCTACTGCCTAAAAGACATCACATACCCCATTCATACAGGGCATCTAGAGTGCTCCAGGCGCACTCCCATAGCCCTCTAATTCTCTGTATGAACAGACAAGCAGGCCTTGGAGTGCTCCAAATCTACGCCCCTCTTGATGCCAGGATCAGGAGCATTCCTGAAGCACTTTAAACCCTGCACTGATGTTTATGCCCCTCTCAGGCACTTCACGTGTGGTCTCGACAAGCACTCCTGCGTCTAACTTTGTATGAAATGGGGTGTCAATCTCACATTTCAACCTATTGTACTTCAAAGATATCATATTCCCTATGCCTAGCTCTTCATAGCCCAGTCCACTGACTTACCTGATGGACAAACACATCCTCCTTCGTGTCGTCCCTGAAAACAGAAGACAGGAGACAAAATGCATCGCAAATCAGCAAATTTTGACATTTAATCGGCTGACCCATCATAACATGTACTGAACCTGACCCCAATATAAATTTATAAACATTTAGACTTGTTCAGACTGCAGAGAATATTTTCAGAGAAAGGCAACATGCCAGAAACTTTCCGAAAATGGCACCAACTAATGATGCATATATGGGAATCCATGTGTTGAACTACAATAATATGATCAGGTGAACAGTGATTGGCTCATTACTGGGTCAGGAAAACATTCCCACTGAAAACAAAAGCGGATGTGCTCTCTCTCCTTTGTAAATTTTGCACAAGTTGTCATCTACGTATTGACAATGTATGTAGGAGTTGACCGGTCTCCTTATACTGACGAATCCAAGTCAATAAAATATTTGTTTGGTCTCCTTGTGGAATTGTGCTACATTTTACCATTCAATCCCGATGAAGATAGAAACAAACAAAAACAATAATCACAAATCAGGCCATAGTAGTATCCATCCATCTTCTAAGCACGAATGAATCTCACACAGCTGGTTGGGAAATACTACTACTTGGGCATGATCAATCAACATATAACATTCTACATGTATCTATCCACTGCTGAATGGGGAGGGCGCTTCAGAAATAAAAGTTGTGGACAATCAGAACTAATACATTTTTTTTTTTTAATCTCAAAATGCTCCCAAACAACTCTTTATCCTGGCAAATCACATCAGCTAGATCAGTTTCTTGGTAAACCCTTCCATATACACTGTAACAGCAAGCAAATTTCAAATGGTAGAAGAGACATAGTAAGGCCTTCTGAATACAACCTGCAGATATTGTAATTTACCTTTAAAGTAGCAAAGTTACCTTTTCTCTTTTATATATGTATCCTGATCAACTCTTTCAGTCTTTAATATCAGGAACATGTTTACTGGTGGTCCTGAGGGGGTTACCAACAATCTAACTCTTTCATATTCTTGAACTTTGTACGCATTTTGTTTTTGTACCATGACATAGTGAGTAACCCGATACAGCAAGGTACACATGTAATTGTCATGGTTTCCAGGTCCTCATTATAACATTCTATCACAACCCTTGCTTTTGACAGATTAAAAGCTATAAACCTGGCAGATTGTTCTCATGACAACCATTACATACAGTAGTTTTGATTCAGACCTAATTTCAGGTTTCTAACAGTTTTGGTGAGATAATGAGAAACCTCTTATAAAATATGAAAGAGCATGTAATTCCACAAGGAATTCAATGTTTATTTGATGAAAATTGGTTTTGAAATGGCTGAGATATCCAAAACAGAGCGATTCTAATAAAGTGTGGGACCCACATTTTATTATGATTGCTTTGTTTTACTTTGTTTTTGGATGTTTCAGTCATTCCAAACCTGATTTTTGTCAAATAAACATTGAATTCCTCTTAAAATGGTACTGTACAATTGTATGCTCTGTACTATTTCATAAGTGTTTTCTTGGTATCTTGCAAAAAGTTGAAAGCCCAATTCTCATCTCCACAAATACTGTACCATCCCTTTAAAACTGAAATGTATTTACATAAAAAAAATCAGCTGACCTGCATACAAAACTGTAACTCATCATTGTTGTACACGTACAGTACAATGTAGTTCCTCCCTCAAGAAGAATACACTGTATTACCATAAGTTTGACTGTAGACACAGTTAAAAGAGTTTGTTCGCAAAAACCAATAAGTCCATTTCTTAAGATTTTGAAGTACGGCTCTATCATAAAGTACAAAATAATACCTTTTAAATGATATATTGGTCACTACATGTAGGTATATTTTTGAAGTTATGGTCAAAAGAAGCAAAAATTTTCTTATTATTATCTTTATTTTTCTTGACCTTTAATCGCAAATATCTCCATTTGGCAAATATGGACTTAGAACGTTTAGGTTTTTGAGAACAAACTCTTCAGTTGTACATACATCAGCACACCCATCCTAGTGGAAGACTCGGAATAATCACTTACCTGTTAATGAAGCCATAGCCATTCTTGACGTTGAACCACTTGACGGTGCCCGATACCTTAGTGGCTACAGGTGTAGAGAAATTGAGAGAAAAATTAAAACCTCTAACAAAAATTTATAGGATAAAGTACTCACAAAAAGCCCTGGGGCAAATATATCTTGAAAACAAGCACTGTATTGTAAAAAAGAATATATTTACAGCAATACATTTGCCTGCCTTATTACGCATCAAACTAGAGTCAGTTAGATATGAAATGCAATAAGGCAGGGGGTGTCTCACAAAGAATCTCAGTCGTAAAGTATATATCTCTATCGACTCAAAATTATGGTTTGTTGTGTGTGTCTTCAATTACATTATAATGTTCAAATGAAAATTTGAATTTTGGAGATGTACATGAACTGTACAAGTGTATATGCAGCAATTGTACTGTAATACAAAATTAAATAAGGGACAAACATTTTTTTTTCTGTAAATTTCTGACAACATTAAATAAAACTGAACAGGTAGTATTTATTTTAAGTTCAAGTTAAAAATTAAAGGGAACCCAAACACAAAGAGCAATGTGGATTGAGTGAAAGCAGTAACATGTACAAGGCATCAGTGTCGGCAGTGAAAGCTAAGTTTGAGGAAAATCAGACGATCGATGCAAAAGTTATGAATTTTTAAAGTTTTGGTGTTGGAACCACTGGATGAGCTACATGAAGAGACTACCAGAGGTTATGGCGTACGAGTGGACAACAATATAAAGAAAATATAAAGAAAACTAAGAAAAAAAAAATACTTTTCTAGCATCATGAAAGAGCACTTGACTAACCGCTTTCAGAAAGCAGGGGGAATAATTGTACCCTTACAGTGTATTGTGACCGTGCAACACAAAACAAACAAAAAGTCGCACACAGTGATTTTGTGCGAGGACTGAAAATAGGTGAAATGGGTCAACCTAACCAATCTTGAGTTTTTCATATTTTCTGAAAGAGCAAGTCTTTTTCTATATCAAAAATTTGGGATCATAAAACAAACAGGAACTTATGTTTTCAGCAGTTTTTCTCGAACATTGTTTCTCATAGAACCCTCTTCCCATTTCTCAAAAACCCTGTCCATACACTTCACTTTCAACTCCAAAAATTTTGGAGAATGATGCTGCTGCATTAATACATGTAGTTGGTATTAATCATGTACACAATGTGCTAGTGAAGCATGCTCAATTTCAGCTTAATCCGATAATCCCTTCATTGTTGTTGCTCCCGTGGTCAACATCCTGTTTTTTGTCCAATTCATCCCACACTTAGCATAGCTTGGGAAAGCGCTTGACTACACCCTGTACATGTACTTCAGAGCCTGTTTTCTCAGTTCACACTTTCCAGAGTGTGTCCTTTCTTTCCAATATTTAGATAGTTCTGGTTAGGAGAGTCCATTTGAATTGAGTTATACACATGTACATCATTTTAAAGCTTAGAGTCTGCTCTTTCAGAATCTACTCTTAACTAAAAATCCATGTCTGGTGACTTTTTGTTTGTTTTGTGATGCAGGGTCACATATGTCAGTATCAAGTTGATCCTTGATGGAATGTGTAATTTTCAAATTCTATTTTATACGGCCCCTCCTCCATGCCAGCTCCATAGACAGAAGGGTATTTTGTGAAGCCAGATACATGTGTGTACTATAGTAAGTCTACTACTCATCGACCACCTATTTTTAGATCGACCACCCTCGCGCAATGGCTTTCTCGCTTATAAAATAAAAAAATACATGTGGGACGGGGCGCAATACGCTGGAACATGCGAACATGAATACAAATCAAGAAAAATTAGGGGGATACAGGTAAATAACCTGAGGAAAAAGGAGGAAAAAGAATTGAAGAAAATCCTCATTCGTGATACACGCAATTATTGTTCACACATATTTGCCCATTCACTGGTAGCTGGATTTACGTGCTTTTCAATGGAAAAATGGGCGGTCGATTAAAATGAGCTTGCGCCGCTGGGGTACAGTGAAAAATGTCACTTGTGTTTATCGCCGAGAATTCCGCGTGTACCGTACGAGTCAACAATCTGAGCCCGGGATATGAATCTGCGGTATTTTCTGCCTCAAGTGGAATGAAATCAAGATATAAGGACTATTAAGGTATTCATTCAAAAAGTGGTCGATGAGTGGTAGGTCCAACTACTACACTGTAAACTAGATGTAACAGTTTAAAGATAATAAAAAGTTTTGGTACCTCAAAAGTGTCCTTGAATTTCCTTGTCTTAGTTTGTGTTTCAGGTTAAAGTACCTTTCATACAACTAACACTGTGAGACTTACTCGCCCCAAAGTGCTCTCATGTCTTAGTAATCATGCAAGTAACTGCGATCAGCAGCCCCATACGCATAGCGACCAGCAGTCCCATACGCATAGCGTAATCGGGCTTCGCATTGTAGCATTCAGGATCATGACAGATTTAGTATTGCAGGGTAAATGTCAACTTAAAATCCCATAAATTCTTCAATTTGAAGACTTACCAATTAACTTGAAGTATTGAAAACAGGGTTCGGGCAACGTTTGGTTCTGCCTATAGTCCCTTTCTGTTCGAATTGATGACTGAATGTGACTCGGTCGACAGGACCTTAGGAGAGCTACATACAGTACACTGAATACTACAGCCAGTGCATGCGAACACATCACATGCACACAAATTTCAAATCCATGAACGGATAAGATGTTTGTGTGCGCATGCGCTGGCCATGGTATCCAGTGTATGTATGTAGCTCTCCCAAGGTCCTCTCGACCGAGTCACATTCAGTCATCAATTCGAACAGAAAGGGACTATTGGCAGAACCAAACGTTATTCGAAGCCTGTTTTCAATACTTCAACTTAATTGGTAAGTCTTCAAATCGAAGAAATTTTTGGATTTTAAGTTGACATTTACCCGCGATACTAATTCTGTCATGATCCTGAATCCTACAATGCGAAGCCCCATTACACTATGCGTATGGGGCTGCTGGTCGCAGTTAGCTATGCGTACAATGGGCTGCACGCTGCTGGTCGCAGTCAGTGGTTTCGTACAATATTTATCGACACTGTACAGCGTCGGCTCTGGTACAAAACCATTATTGCATGATTACTAAGACATGAGAGCACTTTGGGGCGAGTAATTCTCACAGACAACGTACTTTAACCTGAAACACAAACCAAGACAAGGAAATTCAGGGAAGCTTTTGAGGTACCAAAACTTTTTATTATCTTTAATAGATCTATTACTATACAACGTTTGGTAGCTCTACTACACATCGACCACCCTTTTTGAAACCGACCGCCTAGTTTTGGCGCACACAACGCTTACGTACGAACTGCACTGCGCGCAGAGCACATAAAAATGTATTCACTGTTCATTAATGGTTTTAATCAAGGACAAAGTTTCGAATGAATATTTTAACCAAATCGTAATGTAATGACAATGTCAATGCATTTTCTAAAAAGCTTCATACAACACGGTGTTCAATACAACTCGGTTTGTGTGCGCATTGTCAATGCAAAAACAGCGGTCGATCTAAAAAGGGAACGGCACCGCGGGGAACTGAAAAGAGGCCACGCAAGTTCGACGGTGATATTTTTGCACTGAAACTTCGAATTGAAAAGGGAACAGCATTTGATGGCGCTGGATTTTCTCAATCACATAGGTCAAGCTTTTATGTGAATTTAAGTGTTAAATATTCTTATCAAGCAAATAAACATTATTAGGCAGTCGATGAGTAGTAGGTCCAACCCACAACTTCCTGCACAAGATGCAGACCAATCTTTCAGCAATTTATCAAGTCAAGAATCCTGACTGATCTCTGTCTTGACAGGTGTTGTGTTCATCAACTTTTCTATACCGTATGTAAGATGAAGTTCATTGTACGCCCAGCATTGTAAATATTCTGTGGACTTCAACGGAAGGGCAATGGGACGTGGAAAGATCAGTCTGCCTTTCTAATCTTTAGAGGGGTGACTGGCTTTGCTTTAGCTTTTCTGCGCCGACACACTGACACTGTCCACAATGGCACAAACAACCCATCAAACATCACACACAATGACGCAATTTTGGGCTATTAAGCAATTTTTTGGTTCTCATATTTCATACCTATTGGGGAGCATAGTGACATGTATGTCATTCTGTTAAAACGACACTCGCAAATATATGCCAGTGGCCGTTTAAAATTAAAGCATACTTCGAATTCCAACCGAGTGGCCTGTGGAATTATTCGATGGCCACGCTAAGACCTACGTGCAGAACATGTCCATTGGCAACAACGTGGCGGCGCGCGGCGTGAACTCCAGTACCACTCTTACGAGTTCGAGAGTAAAAGCTTTCCGCGTGTACCTTCGTGTGCCTGTAGCTGTGGTGTAGCGAACGTGGAACATGAATGCGCGTGCGTGTTTCGTACACAAGATGGCTACTCACAACCGCAGCAAGACGGCTTGACATCCAACATTAACATCACGATTACCACACTTTCTAGACTTCAAAACACCCTAAAAATCACACATCGTACCCAGAACTGTCTTCTCCGGGGCCTCGTTGGTCTGGGGCTGTTCTTCCTGGCCCTCGGACATCTTTCTGGATGGTGTTTTTCTCCCGGTGGAAAGGTTCCGTCTCGATCGCACAACGGTCTTCTTTGTGCTGATGAGATACCGGAAGAACATCTCAGACCATGACCGGCTACCGGATTGTGGGATTGCCCTACGACACGCCCATGCCACATACCGCGCCTAACCGCGCCATGTACCCACCCTAGCAACCACGCATCTTTCCAATCCATTGTCAATATTGATTGATTACCCGACGTGCTTGGAAAGATAAAGAATAGAAAGAAACAGAAAAAATGCGAAACTAAAGAAACTGAAAGACGAATAGAGTGTAAGGAAATACAAGGGGCGTTGTTGGCGTTCCCTTGAGAGATTTAGACCAAATCTGTGCATATTAAGTTACAAACTGCTAACAAATAAACACATATCAGGGACACAAATCTGTAATGTTAACTCCGTGGTGGAGGAAGTAACGAGTAATGTCAGTCATGCATACCTCAAGCAAACTTCTTTACAGTGGCAATACAATTATGCGGTCAAACAACTACTGTATTCCGTGATAAGTTTGAATTGAACCATGACGAGTGTAGGCCCTTACTCACTCAGTGGATCTAATTTATGTTTTCTCATCGGCGAAATTTCATAAATGGGTCTTTGATCCTTCTTATAGGCCCTACTATGATTGAAAACCCAAACACTCACAATGAAGGGGATATGTGTAAAGTTATAGTCATGATCTATTTTGAAGGGGAAAATGATAAGTTTTCCACTTTATTTTTGAACACTATGCAGTGGCGGATCCAGAGGGGAGCGCAACCGGCGCACGCCCCCCCCCCCTTTATTTTTCGTTAAAAACAAAAGAAATAAAAAGAAAAAAATGAAATGAAACCCGGAAGTGGCACCAGAAATAATTAGCCACGCCCCCCCCCCCCCCTTTACAGAATTCCTGGATCCGCCCCTGCTATGCACACAGTTTGTGTACGTGTAGTATAACCCATTGAAAAACCTTTGAAGTTATTAAGCTAAATGTGACTTTACCGACACACTTAAATAGTCTTCATTTCAACTTATAATCATATTAAAGAGAAAGAAAAAGAAAGAATGGGGAACATACCATAATTGGGGGTATATCTCATGATATACTGTAGATCACATTTTCTTTTCTATACAATTCACTTGCGTCCTTGCCATTCATGTAGGATATCAAAACCAACTTTAAACGGATGATGTTTGTTAAATTGTTAGTTCGTTCAGCAGAAAATGGTGCGTTTATTCCTATATGAGGTTCGTTATTCCACACACAAAAATTCCCTCATACCTATAGATGTTTGTTAATCCGAAAGGTCCATCATCCGAACATTTGTGGCGTTATTCCAAAGATTTGTTCATCCGAAAATGAAATAAGGTTCGTTGTTCCGATTGTTCAGCCGAAAATTAAATAAGGTTCGGTAATCTGAAAATGAGAACGAGGTGCGTTACTGACAATGACTGACGAACCTTCGGAATTACAAACTTTTTTTTTTTCTGAATAATAATGTTGTAACCTTTTTTCCATTTTCGGATTAACGAAACCTTGGGAAACGAACCCTAACGAACCCGTGTCGGATTAACGAATCTCCATCCACTCAGAATAACGAACCTTCGGAATATTGAACTGTAACCCATGTAACATGCTCCGGTGTATATAAATACAATTAACTGAATGATTAAAGTATTGAAACTAAGCTTGCAGAATTACACTTTGGTAGTCTTATAGGTTTGCGAAAAGAATAATGGCTCATCTTTCTGTAATTGTAAGGGATCTTCAGCCGTCCAGAAACCACACGTGTATAACCCTGAATCAGAGTTCTCTCATGAAAAACTTAGACTTACATAACCAAGGAAGGAAATCACAATTATTCACAATTCTACCTTTTATATACGGCATAGTCGCTTTCAGTAGAGAGAAAATAACAATTATAACAAGAAAACAAGAAACATAAAAAAGTCCTTATTATACGGTGCCGAGAGAATTGAATGAGAATCTTTAAAACCGTGCATGCACCACCACCACAGCCCCTGATTTTAGTGTAGAATGCGTGTGTGTAGATGTGTGCGCATGTCTTTATTGATTGATTGATTGATTGATCGATTGATTGATTGATTGATTGATTGATTGATTGATTGATTGATTGATTGATTGATTGATTGATTGATTTATTTGTTTGTTTGTTTACCCATTTATTTTTTCATTTATTTATTTATTATATTTCATATAACTAAATAATCAACAACTACGAGTTTTAGGCTCGACAATATACCTTTTTTTCTGTCTTTGGCCCATTCGGGTCATGCACCAAAACCATGAAATTGCATTTGTTGGTGGCCCAGTCTGGTGACCCGAAAAAAAAAAAATCAAGAAAATCAGTGAAAATGATTTCATAAGGTAGTCAAATAATGCAATAATATAGGCCCATTAAAAGTAATGTCTATTTAGTAATTACTTGAAAAAGTACGTCAAGCACGCGCACTTACTCTTAATGTTAGTAAAAATTAAAGAAAAAATATAGAAAAAAAAAGTAATTTGATAAAAATGTAGATTTTTTTTTAACATTGATAATTAGGAACTAGCGGATTATTATCTGAAAATCGACAGGTATGATGTCAGGATTTACAAATGCCCCCCCCCCCCCCACTAGGTTCACTTATAGTCTGTATAACGTACATATTATTTTGATGTCGAATTGAGGCATGAATTTGGTTTTCCATGACAGCACCACCGTATATATTCATGAAATTATTACACTTCTATGACTGGATATACAGATAACATTTAGATGAAAGATAGAAACAATCGACTGGCCGAACTGGCAGTCAAAACGGTCTTGCAAGTTGCAATCCCGGGTGTCGCGCGGCAGCAGTAAGGATAGCTAGCTGCATTAACCCTATTCTAACTGGGCTATTTGAGACCAAGTTTTTACTGGGGGGGGGGGGGTCAATTTGACCCCCCCCCCCCCCCCCTCCTTCAGATCTCGGCCGCCGATTGCGCGATCACCGCAAAATTTTGCCTGAACATAGAGCCGGATGTCAACTACAAGATTACATGGTCATACAATAAAAAAATGTTGATTTTATATTTTTTAATAAAATAATTATGCAAATTAACGCATGAAATCAAATTTTCACCTATAACTCCATCGAAAAGACTGAAGGATTATTAAATTTTTGTGTCAGAGTTCCTCAAGACACATCAAAAAATTTTCTTGTAAAAAAATAGCGCAATCAAAATCATTTTCTTTTGTTTTTTATTGTTTTGTTAATTTCTTATGTATTTAATTGTTTTTTCGATCTTTTGTTTTCTATTGTTTTTTTTTGCAAAAATTTGTTGGAAGCACTTTTTCAAGCTGATCTACATTAGAATTGAATTATTTCAATGGTTAAAAGTTGAAATAATCTAATTTATATCAATTAAACAAAAAAAAAACACAGTTTGCATTGGATTTGCACACGAAACCATGAACTCGAGCAGTTTTCGGGTTGACATGCATATACAAAACATTGCATAACTTCAGAACGGTGTACCCGGACGTCCCAAATTTGGTCTCAAAATATGCGGGAGACTTAAAGGGAAGATAAACCCCAAGAGCAATGTGGATTGAGTGAAAGCAGCAACATTAGTAGAACACATCAGTGAAAGTTTGAAGTAAATCTGACAATCGATGCAAAAGTTATGAATTTTTAAAGTTTTGGTGTTGGAACCGCTGGATGAGGAGACTACTAGAGGTTATGACGTATGAGTGGACAAGAATACCAAGAAAATATAAAGAAAATACTATAAAAATCCATTTTTCATGAAAATTACAAATTCCATCAACTTGATATTGACATATGTTAAGAGTAGCAATTATTCACCTGCTTTCTGAAAGCGGTTGGTCCATTGCTCTTTCATAATTCTAGAAAAGTGAATTTTTGTCGAATTTCCTTTATATTTTCTGTGTATTGTTGTCCACTCATACGTCATATCCTCTAGTAGTCTCCTCATCCAGCGGTTCCAACACCAAAACTTAAAAAATTCATAACTTTTGCATCGACTGTCCGATTATCTTCAAACTTTCACTGATGTGTTCTGCTAATGTTGCTGCCGTTTCACTCAATCCACATTGCTCTTTGGGTTTACCTTCCCTTTAAATGAAAAAAGTCATGAAACGACGCGGCAAAATCTTTGCGCGTTGCGGAATCGTGGCGCGAAACGTCAAGGGGGGGGGGGGGTCAATTTGACCCCCCCCCCCCCCCCCCCAGTTAGAATAGGGTTAATGGGTACCATTGCTCTCCCCTTTTCTGGATGACAAAAACACATAAAAACAATGCATATCCACAGTTCACTTTTGATGGTCCCATCGGGCCACCAGTTAAAAAAAAATGGAAAAGTGGTGGACACCAAAACATTATTTTCTATTAAAAAGAAAACAAGAAAAACAAATGAAAAAAAGTGCCAAGTGGCCCGACGTCTATTCCTGGTGCATGGCCCCAGGCCACCGCTTACGTCGAGCTTCGTTTTCGTCCACAATATTTTACTTATTATGTTCTTTCAATGCACTTGTAGTAGGGAGCTTTTAGATTTTCGCGACGGGGACATTCAGAGGAACAAAAAAAAAAAAAAATTGTTATGAGCATGCGCAGAAGCGCGCGTCAAGTCGATCTATTTTTAGCTTGCGTCGTCGTAAGTTTTTCACTTCGCGTTCTCTGGGCTATTTCTACGTCCGCTCAAATTACGACGCAGAGAGCTACTTCATGCACTATAATGGTGGCGCCATTTTATTTTTTATACGTTGCATGCCAGTGTAATCTAAAGCAAAGAGATTTTTCACTGGGGAAAATCTCTTTGAATCTTAAGCTACTTTTCAGCACGACGCAGGGAAGAGGAGAACGTCCAGCGCAAGCGTCGTCTCAAACGTCCGCGTTTCAAAATCTGAAGCTCTCTAATAGCAATACGCAAAGGGTGAAGAAATCGATAATGCAATAATATAGGTTTGCCCGGCCAATTTCGTAAAATTTTATTGTCAATTCATCTTTATTTTATGTGCATTCAACTTCGTGGGTGAGGTGACTTTGGTTAAACGATTTCACGTTTACTTCTTTCAAATTCATTTTTATAGGCACCTATATCAGTGGTTATAATAAAAATTCTGATGTATGAATAGCATTCAATTTCGTATTTGGAAATGAAATTCCAAGTTTGTGCATTCATTGATAGGTTGGATATACTCACGATCAATTTCGCTCTTTAGCAAGCGATTTTCACAATTGAACAATGCATGTAAGTTAAAAGAATGATTATGTCCGGCTTAGAATGCTAACTGTCTTTTTTATCTTAAATTTCATCATCATAATCAACATTTTTTTTTCCTTTTGCTAAGCATAATTATGTTGACTTTAATGTAGAATCCTTATTTCGTCCTGCCATCACAATGGCGGCTTTCTTTATCACTAGTTTAGCCTACATCCTTATTTAATTAAGATCATAATAATGTGTTTGACATCAGTCTTTGTTTCAAGCATGATTATCATGCTGATTTGTGATCTTCATTAAAATCTACATAACTATACTGTATATTTACATCATCATTGTGCGATCCACATGTAGAAAATAATTTATCTCACTTGTCAGTGGCGGATCCAGAGGGGGCGCAAGAGGCGCACGCCCCCCCCCCCCTATTTATCGTTAAAAACCAAAGAAATAAAAAAGAAAATAATGAAATGAAACCCGGAAGTGGCACCAAAAATATTAGTTGCGCCCCCCCCTTACAGAATTTCTGGATCCGCCCCTGCTTGTTAATAGACATCGAATACCTACCAACAGGTTTAATTTGAATGCTGCCTCCTTTTATGAACTTGCTCGCCCATTTGCGAATTTGGATACTGGGAAAGAGCAGGCGACAGAACATTTGGTGGAGACGAAGTTGAATAACCATTGCCGAAAATGTATGCGCATTCAGCGGTTTAGGATACGCAAATGCGAAATCGGTTGCTTTGTCGAGTTAAAAACGAAATTTGAATGACGGTATTAGACGCCTGACGTGAGTAAAAATTTACGAAAATGAATGCTTCTTATGTATGAAATTGAATGACAATGAACGAAATAAGAAATGAATGAAAATTTGATTAGAAAAACTACGTCCAATAGTTTCACCATCAAATTTTGATCGCGTCTCATATCTTCTTCACAATAACGCGATAATAAACAGTTTTTCGAGAAACTGTGGTCTTACCATGTGTGTGTGCATGGTATTGTAGGAGAATGCATTCCTACACAGTTTCCAAGGAAATTACGCTTCCATAGATAAATAAACACTACGAATACAATCATTATAAAATATTGAATTATTGTCTGAAACCCTGAAGAAGACGCACACAGTCCATTAAAATTTTTCTGAAACCATTTTTTTTTTTGTGGACGCTAAGAATGCGTTGCTGATCTCTTCCTGTCATCTCTATGTATGCCATATTTTTTTATTAATTTTGCAAGAATTTTTATTATAATCCTTATGATACAATACGATCAAAGATAATGAAAATTGACTTACTAAAGCGACTACACAAAAATAACATCGTTCATGATTGTTGATTTTTGCACGACCTGCTGTTTCATCTTTATAATTTGTTGTATCAAAGACTAACTATATAACAGGTTAAAGAAAACAACATACAAAATAATAAAACGGCAAATATTTGTCATTCAACCTTCAATAAAAACTGATAAGCTCAGTCGTGTGGCTGTTCTGTGAAGTGTGTAACAATTCAACGAAGATGGCGCTAAATCAATTTCAGATGCGCATGCGTACAAATTGCAGCAAGTCGTCTTTCCTTCGCCTCCGTTCCGCAGATCTTGCACGTGTAAGTGTCGTGATTGTTGGGGCCCTTCTAAGGTAATTAATTCCATTGTTTGCGTTATTCACCGGGTTGATGATGAAGTACATGTGTAAAATCATTCAAAGACCAGTATTGTAAAGTTAGATTATTCATTTTTTGCATGTCTATGTTGAAAATACAAACGTGATGTTGCAGAAATAGGTACGTCTTACGCGCCATGTTGTAATCGGCGCGCCGCCAGCCGCGTACCGCAGCGTACATGTGTACGTTGTAGGGGATGGCAGTGGCGGTGTGTCTGCAACAGCACGGGGCATGGTCATTCATTGTTGTATACCGACACGAGGGCAAGTTTTGTGCATGCACTGAGCCACATGGGTGCGGCGAAATCTCGGTGGATTTAACTGTTGGTAAGCCACGACAGGATTGGGAACAGAAATGTGTTTGTTGATGATTTAAATTATTGGCAATCTCTATAAATGTGAAGTTGTAGAATGGAGTGCCTGGAAATGGTGTATTTTGGCCTGGTTTTGCCATCTAATCTCTAGTCTAGAACTAACGTTGTTCATCTAACGTTAGAATAACTGGAAACTGTTTGTTGATTTAGGGCCTAGAGAGGTTAGACTTGTCTTATGTCTCAGACTCCGCTCAGCTCAGCTCAGTTCGTCCCCAGACAGTGAGACAAAGTCACTATTCAGTAAAGTTTGACATTGACCATGTTGACTCGTAATTGAGCAATCTGTCTGTAGGGGGAGTAAGTGTAACCGTTAGGGGCGTTGGGTCTAATTAAAATTTTAATTGTTTTTGTCCTGAAACCTAACGTTAGTTTTCTAAATATTTTTTACATTGAACTCGAACTATAAAACCCAACAAACTATTTCATACCTGCATTGTAGCTAGCTACATTAAAGCAAGTTATTTTAAAGGTGGAAATTTTCACGGTGTTGAAATTTTCGTGCATTTTGCGCAACCAGAACTTAGAGCGAAAATAAAAGCACACAAATATTTTGCATGCCATATGATCCAGTAGTTGATGTCTTAAAGTTCTTGATGAATTAAAAACATGTGAAACTCTTCTCACCTGGCCAAGCGCGAAAAATTAGTCGCGCGAAAATATCCACTTTTACAGTACCCAATGTTCGACATCCTAAATTGCGGAAGCAAAATGGCGTGCATGATCCGAACGTCTGCGCTGCGATCATCGTTCGAACGCCTGTGTACTCATTGTTCGACCCCATATGCCCATGCTTCGACATTCACGCCGTGCGCTCGCCCTGCCTATGTGATTAGCGTGCGTGCCACGCGCGGGCAAAACTGTATACATAGTACATTGCACTAGTGTACGAGAGCGCGGTACTCCATGCAGTCCATGCTGTGCGAGAGATTAAACGCATACACAATACGTTGCAATCGAACCATGGCAATGCTGCAAATTCTGGCACGGGTGGCATGCAAAATATGAATATCGCGTAAACGCTCAAGTTATTTTAGAAACAGCTGCCATCGTGGCTGTAGGTGTACACGCTGTACAGATTCAGTGCAGATAAGCGGACTAGTAACTTCGAAGCTGGGAATGAAACAAGTTTATATGTGTTGCTATGCAACTTTACTTACCCGTTGAACTGCTTATGCGAGCTGACCCGGGAGGGTCGCGACAATGATTTCGGGGGTCCAGCGACGTGGCCCACTGTTGTGCTCTTTGGAACACGTGTGGAGGTAGTTGCATAGTTTGAATTTTGCACTTGATATGCGCCATTTTTTATTCATAATGGGGTCAGCGCGTCCCTCTTTGCAGCAAGGTACAGTATGTGCTGGTTAGCAGAAGGGTGTCCAATTTTGAGGCAGGGGAGTGTTCCTGTTTGCAGCACAAGACCGTAGGCGGTACACACAATAAGAGCCTAGGTTATAACCAAGGAGGTTCGAGAAATGGAGTCACAACAGTCTTATTCGCTTTGATCCCATGCTCGAAGCCGCCACTCAAAAATATTTGAAGTATGTGTCAAACTGGATCTGCCGCTCAGATGCGAAGACAATTGACTCGTGTCTCATTGCATAATGACCAGCCACTTTCCAAGGAAGATATGTCTTTGTGATGGTAATTACTTTTCGCTATCCCTACTTACAAACGATGGGCGGTAGACAATGGTAAAGGCAGGGGGGTGCCCGAATAGAAATTGCTCAAGTATTGCTGAAATAGATATCAAAATTACTGGACTGTACGTGTCTGTACGCTAATCTGACATATTAATTTATCACTATACTTGAAGATGAAACCATATACCGTGTAATTACTATTTTCATTTGGCGGAAATAAGGAGAAAAGTGATAAAACCGGCTTTCCATGAGGGTAAAATTTCAAACACTTTCACAAAATACAGCTCAGATTTACACGTTCGCACATATTTTCGAACGGAATGTTTTGACTTTTGTTTTATATGCTTTATCATTAGGTGAAATTTCATTGCATTTGATACAAGCAGCATATACCCGATAGCATGTTAGCGTTAAAAATGAATCTTCCGATTGCTCAGAAAGATGGCGGCTTCAAGCATCGAACATCAAAGGCACAAATGCACCTGTGGAATTCTTCTGTCCATCCATAGAAAACTGACAGCTGTTTGAATAATTATAGTCAGTTGTAACTCCATCTCTCGAACCTCCTTGTTATAACAGCACTCGCAGATTGCACACATGCGACAGCACAATCCGGAACGTGCACCCTCTATCATTGCCCTGTTTACGGCCTCCCCTAAAAACCCTGTGTGGTTGTTACTATTTACATATTTGCAGTAGAAATAGAAAATAAAGTCCATTTATACTCTCTTTAAAATCAACTCAAATTGACTTCCAAACCAGAAAAATTTTAGATCGATCTACGTAGGTATGTCTAGACCCTATATAACCTTAAATTTACCGATAAGTATCTTGCAAACTTACCAGCCTGAGAGGTTCCTTGTGGAATTCAGTTGTTTTTCAGCTAAAGAGCATAGAATGTGTCCCACATACTGTACATAGAACAGAAGCAGGAGTTGCTCAAACATGTTAGGGAAAGTATGATTACTTTCACACTTGATTGGGCAGATTCATCGATGAATGAAACTGCCTTTGCCACAAATAGGCACTCTGCTGCAAAGTAAGTGGTCTTGGACCCCTGCGGCCGAGCCCAGCCTCAATTGCGAGGCCGGGCCCCGCAATTTTGTCCGTTTACACTGCTGGGCTCGGCCGCGCTTTTGATTCAAACCTTTCAATATTTTGTCGTAGTGGCGCTCTGCTTGAAAACAAATGCAATTTGGTATTGTCTGGTTTTCAGACCCTTTGCCAAATGAATTCCGTGGCGACGAAGTCGCCGTTCGGGCAAAGGCCTTTGCCGAAGGAAAAAATCCTTTGCAGGACAAAACCACCTTAAACTATATTAGTTTTCGACGTTGAGGGGGTTAATATCCTGAATAACTGAAAGATACAGGCAGAGGGTTTGGAAGCCAGACTAAAATTGGCCGCGCATTTGGCCCAGTTTGCGTTTACACTGAGAAAAGGCCGGGCTCGGCCGCGGCCAAGCCGCGGCCGAGACCACCTCCAGAGCGAGGCCAAATGTGAGGCCAATTTTAGCCTTGCATTTGGCCTTTTGCGCGTTTACACTGAAATGAAGGTAGACTCGGCCGTGGCCGAGCCTCGCACTGTAAACGAGGTCTAATTCTGCTATTTCACAATGCCTGTCAGTATTACTTTCTCAGTTTTTTTTTTTTTTTTTTTTTTTTTTTTTTTTTTTATTAGGGGCAGATGAAGAATAACTCTGAAAAGGGACCCAAACCCAAAGAGCATTGTGGATTGAGTGAAAGCAGCAACATTAGTAGAACACATCAGTGAAAGTTTGAAGAAAATCGGACAAGCGATGCAAAAGTTATGAATTTTTAAAATTTTGGTGTTGGAACCGCTGGATGAGAAGACTACTAGAGGTTATGACGTACAAGTGGACAACAATACAAAGAAAATATAAAGGAAATTCAACAAAAATTCACTTTTCTGGCATTATGAAAGAGCACTTGACTGACCGCTTTCAGAAAGCAGGGGGAATAATTGCTACCCTTAACATTTATGTCAGTATCAAGTTGACGGAACTTGTAATTTTCATGAAAAATGAATTTTTGTGGAATTTCCTCTATATTTTCTTTATATTGTTGTCCACTCGTACGTCATAACCTCTAGTAATCTCCTCATCCAGCGGTTCCAATACCAAAACTTTAAAAAAATTTTGACTTTTGCATCGATTGTGCGGTTTTCTTCAAACTTTCACTGATGTGTTCTACTAATGTTGCTGTTTTCACTCAATCCAAATTGCTCTTTGGGTTTGTGTTCCCTTTAATACATTATTTAATAGTGACGGAGGAAGACACAATATAGCCATACATTCCCTCCAGTTTTTCATTTTCTAAGTGACCCAAATTGTACACAAAGTTACTGCCTTACATAGGACTCTGATCAAATGATTAAATGTAGTACACACTGTGTTGGTATATTGATCACAATTTTGATGTCAGAGAGTAATGAAATGTAGGGAAAAAGTGTGTGTGTGTGTGTGTGTGTGTTTTGATTGTGAATGCCCCTGAAAACTGCAAAATCTGACTGTCTTATATAGTACAATGGACCCCATCAATGGCAGAATTGAATTCTCATTTATACAGGGTAATCTAAGTATTGTCATAACTTGAAAATGTTGATGGGTAACATACTCAGCATAGTGGGTTCCAGGCAGATGATTTCCAGAGCAGTGTTTGGCATGTTAATTGGAAGAAGCATTGCAAATTAAGCAATCCTGTTTGTCTGAATCAGTCGGCCTGTTTCATTGACACGGGGACGAGTGAGAGAGTCCAGCACATTTCAGGACGCCAATCAGGCTGACTTCCTGTGGAAGAAGTTCTCTATTCTCGGCTTCATGCTCGATGCTGTCACACAGTTTACGTTGTAGCAACATTGTGTGTTCTTCCTGTACCAGGATGATACTAATAGGAAAGATCCTACACACTATATAAAGCTGGTCAACTCTCCCGATTTTACATGGCTGGTGGTGGAACGGAAGTGTCTGCCGCCCGCTACCGTTTAGCAGGCATACAAAAGCATGTAGATTGAACAAGCGTTAGCCTTTTGCAAAGTCAGCTCGCAATAATTTGTGGACGTGCACAGTCACAGCGAGTGTAGCGACCTGCGAGCGGAGCTGAGCGAGCTGTGTGTGAGTCTACTGCTCGCTGTGACCAGGAAGACAAGACAATACTTGCTGTGCACCGTCTCTTGGAAATTGAAATAATGATAAACCTGCTGATGGTTTGGTGTAGCTATTGGTGAAGTTTAAAGATAATATGAAGTTTTGGTATTACCTCAAAAGTTTCCCTGAATTTCCTTGTCTTAGTTTGTGTTTCAGGTTAAAGTACCTTTCATATAACTAACACTGTGAGACTTACTCGCCCCAAAGTGCTCTCATGTCTTAGTAATCATGCAATAATGGTTTCGTACCAGAGCCGCCGCCGTACGGCGGCAAGGTAGTACACGTATTGTACGAAACCATTTTTGCATGATAACTGCGACCAGCAGCGTGCAGCCCCATACACGTACTGAGTAGCTAACTGCGACCAGCAGCCCCATACGCATAGCTAAATGGGGCTTCGCATTGTAGCTTACAGGATCATGACAGATTTAGTATCGCAGGTAAATATCAACTAAAATCCAAAAATTTCTTAATTTGAAGACTTACCAGTTAAGATGAAGTATTGAAAACAGGCTTCGGGCAACGTTTGGTTTTGCCAATAGTCCCTTTCTGTTCGAATTGATGACTGAATGTGACTCGGTCGAGAGGACCTTGGGAGAGCTACACTGAATTGACGGCCAGCGCATGCGCACACAAACATCTTATCCGTTCATGGATTTGAAATTTGTTCGCATGTGATGTGTGCGTATGCGCTGGCCGTAGTAATCAGTGTATGTAGCTCTCCCAAGGTCCTCTCGACAGAGTCACATTCAGTCATCAATTCGAACAGAAAGGGACTATTGGCAGAACCAAACGTTGCCCGAAGCCTGTTTTCAAGACTTCAACTTAATTGGTAAGTCTTCAAATTGAAGAATTTATGGGATTTTAAGTTAATATTTACCCGCGATACTAAATCTGTCATGATCCTGAATGCTACAATGCGAAGCCCCATTACGCTATGCGTATGGGGCTGCTGGTCGCTATGCGTATGGGGCTGCAGGTCGCAGTTTTTGCATGATTACTAAGAAATGAGAGTACTTTGGGGCGAGTAAGTCTCACAGTGTTAGTTATATGAAAGGTACTTTAACCTGAAACACAGAAATTCAGGGAAACTTTTGAGGTACCAAAACTTTTTATTATCTTTAATGCACGGCACCAGTTCTTAGATTTACTCACGATTCTTTACAGAAAATTCCTTCGTTCTTGTTTTTTAGCCTGTCTTAGTCCTACACAAACATATCAGAAAAGTACGGCTCACCTGGAAACTTTACCCGCTCAACACTACCAGGAGTTGGCGCACTCCTTAAAAATCCCACAATTCCAAGTGGCAGTGTTTCACTCTTCGACTGAGAGTTGACCATCTTACATAGTGTGTAGGATCTTTGCTCATAGTACCTTACAGTACATTTTAATAGCAAACAAGGAGAATTGCTAAATTCAGTGAAGGTACAGCTTTTGCTCACCTTGAATTGGGAAATTGATTGAATGTTTGCACTATTTTATCATGCAGTATAAAATGTGGAATTACTGTAGAGGCACTGTGCAACATTGGCGAGTATTCACTAAGGCGGTTTGAATTTAGACCTTCGTTTATATGCAGATTTCTTCTGCGTAAATGCACGTGACGGATTGTGTCCATCGACGTCCAATAAAAATGACGCATTTACATGTGCATGTCAAAGATATGTCTATTTCATGCTTATTTTAGTCCGTGGACTAAATTTATTAAACCATGGTCAAAGTTTAACCTGCCCTCATGAATACGGGCCAATGTGTCCAATTTTAAAATTAAATGCGTGATCGCACTTGCTAACCAAAGTCTCAGATATTGTCTGCCTACATGTATCAAACTCTCAAATAATCAGGGTGGAAAGTTAACTCTGCTGAATGCATTGAAAACTTGAAATCTGTTTGTAACCTGCTATCCTATACTTTGCATTATCCATCATAAACTTTGTAGACTGAGAATAAACCACTCTGTAAAATGTTTATTAGCATAGTGATGTACAACGTATGTGCATGCTTTTTCAATATCTCTTGATAGTGACTATATGATTCTCAAAACTCTTGCATGCTGGAGTGTTTTTCCTTACATTGAAGCACCTTCACATAGCTCAGCAAAGTTCTGACAGTTTTCTGAAATTGAGCCACTCACAGTTTTACCCAGTCAGAGCATGCTAATGTGACAGTAACTTATCAACTCTCAGTTTCTTGTTAAAAGTTATGCACTTCTAGCTGAAAAAAAAAAAGAAAACAAAGAGAATGACATGCGCCTGGGAATCGGTCAAAGATCTTCAATAGAACAGGAATAATTTTGAATGACGCTCCAAAAGACAAGACATGCTCAGTGTATACATTGTATATTGACTGTTAAAGGCTCTACTTTTTGCTCGGTAAGTAATATTTGTGGTAGAGACGTTTCTACCAGGTGTAGGTGCTGAGATTATTTGCATTTATACCCAGATACTCTGCTGCAGATGGACATATTTACAAGTTCTGTGCTTCATAGACCAGCTATTTTGAGTTGAGATGGATCCATAAAGGACCATTTAGGGAGGAATTTAAATGCTTAGTTCAAGGTCAAGTTTACGGGCAGTCAATGGTCCTGCAGCCGTACTATTCTTGCAAGAACTGGGCAGTGGAGATGAAGTTGTGAAGCAGTTAAGCTGTACTGTACAATGTACAATGTAGGTAGCACACACCTCAAACCAGGAATGCTACAATTTAGATTCTACGGTCTTGTGTACTGAGCTAGAGCACTCCCTCAGTTTATTTCTTCTTCTTTTTTTCTGCTTCACTTTCTGTAGAAAAAAGAAACAAAAGCACCATGGCTGAAGAGCAAGATTTCGGTAGTGGTGAGTCGGGCGCCTCCTCAACTTACCCACAGCAATGTTCTGCACTCCGCAAGAATGGCCACGTTGTCATCAAGGGTCGTCCGTGCAAGATCGTAGAAATGTCAACTTCCAAGACTGGCAAGCACGGCCATGCTAAGGTATGCCTGCTGATTTTACCATTTTGTGAAAA
This sequence comes from Diadema setosum, assembly GCA_033980235.1. NCBI lineage: Eukaryota > Metazoa > Echinodermata > Echinoidea > Diadematoida > Diadematidae > Diadema > Diadema setosum. The sequence continues at coordinate 32,280,234 of CM067077.1, read as the reverse complement.
TGGAGGAGTTTCATTTATTTTCGTCTGTTTTCACATGCTGTGTGTGTTTTGTTTGTTCTTCGTTGTTTGTCTGTGGGTTCCCTTGCACTGACAAATGGCAAGGAGCAACCTCATTTTGTGGCTGTAACTTTCCTAGCAGACAAAATGACAAGGCTGCTGAAATTCTTGAAACAGTTTCGGTATGCTCCTCACAAACTGTAAAGACACCCACATACACATGTACACACCCACACATCACATAAAGACTTTGAAATATTGTGAGTGGGGTGGAAATTTGCTAGGCTACTACAGCTGATACATGTGTTTTGTGTTTTGAAAGCAAGGTTGGGGGCGTTTCCTTGCCCGCCTTTTTAATTAAAAGTTGAAGCGCACCTTTATTCCATGTGCAGACATACTAGCTTGAATGGATAGAGAATACGACATACAGAAGATTACAAGTTTCATTGAGCTCAGATATGAAGTAAAAAGTTACGGGACTTTAAAGCCCCTTGCTAACATTTGCAGATGAAAAAAGGAAAAAAAAAACAGCTTTAGTGCTTCAAAATATTTATAAAATGTGAGTTGGGGATGAAAATGTCCAACATGAAAATGTGAACAATAATTTTATTTCCAAAAAAAAAAAAAGAAATCTACAGCTTACAATTAATGTAGACAAAATTTGAGCATGCTTGATGGGTCATAAAAGCCATGGTCTTCTACATGTATCATAGTCATGTTAAAGGCATAATTTATCATTTGCAGATGAAACAAAAACCCAGCATTAGTGCTTTAAGATAGTTGTAAGATGTGAGTTGGGGATAGAAACAGCACTGTAAAAATTTGAATCCGTTTAATCGATGTTAAGTATTGTTAAATACACAAAATGTGAACAATAGTTACAATAAGAATGCTTCCAGACTAAACCGTCTACAGTTATGGTTTATTGAGAAATATACTGATATCTCCTTATATTTTGGCCTTTATTGCGAAAAATCAATATGGTAGGATATTATGTGATACAACAGACCTACACGTATGCATCAAATGTGATATCTTGAACATTTTTAAAATCACTGCTCCCAAAGGTAAACTGGACCTTTAACATTGTCTTTTGTAAGTCAAATTGCAAATTGTGCCAGTTAAATAACAAGAAATCAACATGTTTATTCATTATTTTTGTTTTTGCCCCCCCCCCCCCCCCATATGCAGGTTCATCTTGTAGGCATTGATATATTCACTGGCAAAAAGTATGAGGACATTTGTCCATCCACCCACAACATGAACGTGCCTAACGTTTCGAGGAAAGATCTTCAGGTAAGTCCCTATCAGATGCCCCAAAAATCTTCTGTCTGTACTGCTACATTGATATCTGGTTCAGGTATGTTGACTGGTGATTATTGCTGCTTCAACATCTTCCAGCCATTAGTTTTTTTCGAGCCCACCGGAGGTGCGGGGAGACTAAGGGATCGCCTGCGGCGTCTGTCCGTCTGTCGTCCGTCTGTGACGCTACAAAAAAATTGAATAACTCTCTACTGAGGACTTCAATTTCAATCAAACTTGGGGGGAAGAGTGGTTATACAAAGTTACACATTTTATGAAATGCAAAGGTCATCTCAAGGTCAAAGGTCACAGGCAGGGGTCAATGAACTTTGGGGCCCAATGTTAAGTTTTTACAGCGTGTTTCAAATATGGCTCATAACTTTTTAGGTATATGTCCGTTTGTTACCAAACTTGGATGGCAGATGTCCCTCAGGGAGGTGAAGGTCACCACAAGGTCAAAGGTCACAGACAGGGGTCAACAAACTTTAAGGGCCCAATGTTAAGTTTTTATGGCGTGTTTCGATTATGGCTCATAACTTTTGATCCCTATGTCCGCTTGTGACCAAACTTGGATGGTAGATGTCCCTTGGGGAGTTGAAGGTCACCACAAGGTCAAAGGCCACAGACAGGGGTCAACAAACTTTTAGGGCCCAATGTTAAGTTTTATGCCGTGTTTCGATTTTTGCTCATAATTGTTGATCCATATTTCCGTTTGTGACCAAACTTGGCTGGTAAATGTCTCTTGGGGATTTGCAGATCACCACAAGGTCAAAGGTCATAGGCAGGGTCAATGAACTTCCGGGAGTTAGAAAAACATAAATTTCTTCTACGCGAATGGGTGAGACACATTTTTGCACTTGCCTGGTATCATCTTGTCAGAGTCATGTATAGAACCAGAAATGATGATGGGTGAAATAAGGCAGGGAATGTGGGAGGGGAAAAAAACACATGATGTTCGAGTGAGATTATTAATGTACAGTCAAACTCGGATACCTCGACGTCGGATAAGCCGAATATCACTTACCTCGGGGGCAAAATGAAAGTCCCGATTGTTCCTATGGAGTTTCCGTGTATTAAAATTCGCGTAGCTCGAACAAAGATAACTCGAAGTTCGGTTACCTCGAAGGGAAATCTAATGTCCCGATCTTAATTAACTTATTGTTTTTCCCAGCATGTTGCTCGAATCGAAATTGCAAACATCACTCGGCATCTCCGATTAAGCGCGCGTGGACAGCGAAGACATGTCACAAATGTTTTCACACTCGATTGTAAATATTCTGAGACCCAGAACAATCGCGCGCCCAAGAAGAAATACCCGATACACAGCTGACAAGGAAAATCCCCAACACCTACCAACATACGTACATGGTATGCACATAGCACCCGTGCCAATGGAGTGCTTTACGATAGCACTACGCGCTGCACCATCATTTGCTTTTCTTTAACCACTGTGTTTTGATTTTTGATCGAGTCATACCGTGCGCGTAGATTTCTCAACCGTCGGGGCGCACCTGCTTACGTTGACAGTTATATCTTTGCCATTAATCACGCTCCACTGTCAAAACATCAATCTCCCTCGTAGTGCCTTTTTTAAAACTATTTGGTTTTTTTTTTTTTTGCCTTTCACGAAGTTTACTTCCCCGAGAACGCAAGCACTGAAACTTTTTTTTTTTCCCAGCAATGCGATTTGAATATGAAAATCTGGAAGTATAGGCCGATCACAATGAAGAATAGAATACACAGGGCTCCGCACTTATAAGTTTTATCGGGTCACCAATATCATTGATTTTTATTTTCTAGTGGTCGAAAGTAAAATCTGGTAACAAAAAAAAATCAGGAAAAACATTACAAAAACTAAATCGGTCCTACTAAACAGAGACAAATTAATATTAAGCATTATTGAAGTGATACAGATGCCCATGTCTAAAACAAATGAATAGATAATTCAATCATCTTACTCTGTGTTTAAAGATTTGACAAATAGGCGTAGAGATTATTTAAAAAGTTGATGCCCATTATATTGAGGAGGTCAAAACTTACGTTTGAAATGAGAAAATGGGAGCATTTGCTGACATTTGTTAGCATCCGACATTTGTTTTAGCATTGTAAAAAGCCGAAAGTTACCGTTATTCATTTTTAAATGTAAAAGCAAACAACCGACATTCATTTTAGAATCTGACGGAGCTGAATACTATCCTAATCCGTTTCCAAACGTGAAAGCAAACATCCGCTATTTGTTTTAGCATCTTACTGAGTGGATTAATACCATTAATCATTTCCAAATGTTAAAGCAACAATCTGTTATTTATTCTTGCATCGTACGGAGCAGAATATTACCGTTATTCATTTCAAACATCCGACATATATTTCATCATCGAACGGAGCCGAATGTTACTGCTATCCACTTCCGAAAGTGAAATGAATCATCTGACAATTATTTTATCATCGCATGGAGCCGAATGTTACTGTTTTTCTTTTTAGAACGTCAAGGCAGACATCAGACATTTTGGACCATGAAACGTATAGCTGAATGTTACTGATATTTATTTCGAAATGTACCGTAGCAAATATCCAATATTTTTTTATCATCGTATGGGGCAGAATGTTACTGCTGTTCACTTCCAAACATGCCAAACGTAAAAGCAATCATTCGACGTGATTATCATCTTCCGGAGCTGAATGCTATTGACATTTACTTTCGAACGTAAAAGCACACATCCGGCATTTATTTTATCAGCGTACGGAGTTGAATATTATTGTTATTCACTTCAGAACATCAAAGCAAACATTCGACATTTATTTTAGCACCTTCCGGAGCTAAATGTTATTGCAATTTACTTTCGAACGTAAAAGCAAACATCCAGCATTTATTTCATCATTGTCAGGAGTTGAATATTATTGTTACTCTTTTCCGAACGTCAAAGCAAACATCAAACATTAATTTTACCATTAAACGCAGCTGAATGTTACTGTTATTCATTTCGAAATTTAAAAGCAAACATCAGACAGTTATTTTAGCATCATATGGACATGATGGAGCAGAATATTACTGCTATTTTCTTCCGAACATAAAAACGATCATCTGACATCTATTTTAGCATCTTCCGGAGCCGAATGCTATTGCTATTTACTTTCGAAAGTATAAGGAAACATCCGACATTTATTTAACCATCGTACGGAGTTGAATGTTATTGTTTTTCATTTCCGAACGTCATAGCAAAAATTCGACATTTATTTCAGCGTCTTCCGGAGCCGAATGTTATCCTTATTCATTTCCGAACGCAAAATCAAATATCTATCATTAGTTTTAGCACCATACGGGACTGAGTCTTATCGTTATTCATTTCCAAAAGTATGAGCAAACATCCGACATTTATTTTAGTATCATACCGAGTCGAATATTGCCGTCATTCATTTCCACAATTAAACGCAAACCCCTGACATTTATTTTAGCATCTTACGTAGCCGATTGTTACCGCTGTTCATTTTCAAAAGTAAAGGCAAACATCCGATTTTTTTTTTTTTTTTTTTTGTGGCGCGATCAGGCCACCAAAATCTTTATTTCTGAAATTTTGATTTCATTTCCGATTTTCACTCAATTCATTCATATAAAAGTTGATTCAATTCAAATTGACAAGCATGCAAACAATCAGTAGGCACTATAACAGACACCATGTTGAACATCGATAAACGTCGAACATCGATAAACATCGGATAAGTCGAAGAAAATTCGACGTACGCGTACCTCGAAATTCGCGTACGTCGAACCATTTTCTTCAGTCCCGACGACTTCGAGGTATCCGAGTTTGACTGTACATATTTTTTTTTAATGCCTCGGCCACAAAATGTTGCCAGAGGTATTGGCCCAATTTCACGAAGGTGGTACGATCTTGTCCATGGTTTAAGCCATGGACAAACACCATGGGGCGGCAAGTGTCGCATGGAATATTTTGTTACATAGTGGTAATTTCGTTGATGAAATGAGTGATTTCATAATGAACTAATATATAGTTTGAAATTTCGCGAATTTTGGCGCTTGCGAAATTCGCAAAATTAAAATGCATGCGAACATTCCTTGTTTTACAGTAACTCTTCAACGTTTCTCAAACTTTGCTGATGTGGTCTGTACTACTCGTGCATTCCGTCAGTCCACATATATTTGGGTTTCATGCTCCTCATATGTCTGAGAATGTTTTGAATGTTGTGATTGAATGATGCTGATGATGCCTGGATTTTCTCTATCCTTCCATTCTCCTCAGCTTACCAACATCGATGATGGTTACCTCAGTTTAATGGACGATTCCGGTGTGGTGAGAGAAGACATCAAACTGCCAGACAACGACCTGGGCAAAGAGATCACATCTCGCTACGAGAAGGAAGACCAGATTTTGGTAAGCCCTGGCGGAAGCGAGAAATGCAGCATTTTTCCAGCTATTTGTTGCCTGTAGGAAACAGAAATAAGGAACAGGAATAGAAAACAGGAAATAGGAACTTTTACAAAATGCAGTAAAATAATTTTCTTAAGGTTTTTTTTTTTTTTCTGATGGCACAATTTTTAGAATTCTGGAAAGAATATGTACACCAAAAATTTGCCTCTTTGGAGCTTTCTTTTGTGTTTTATATTAAATAGTCTGATTTCATGCATACATTATGCATATATTAGCATAAATTAGCATAGATGATAATTTTTGAAAAATCAATTTTACACTTCCTTAGATAACCCCGCAGACAATGTGTTTGCCGATTTACATAGCCATTGTGCTATCAATGGGCGAGATCTGTGGGGGAGGGGGGGGGGGGGGGGCAAGATTGTTCTGCAGCATATCTTAGGACTGTTCTTGTGCCAGGGACATTTCATTGGCAGGCTCATGGGAAGGATACTGTGGTGTTATACATTGTACCTCTTGTCAATGTACTTGATGCATTTACCTTTCAGGCAATAACTTTTCATCCTTTATTTGTTTGGAAAATTCACCAATTATTTATTCAGTCTGTTTTGCCCTTTCGCCTGACTATCATTTCTTGTTCTCTCTCTCTCTCCCCCTCTCTTCTCTTCTACAGTGCACTGTGCTTACCGCCATGGGTGAAGAGAGTGTCGTTGGTATCAAAAACATGACATCTTAAGAGAGACTGTGTTGTTGGTGGCATGGGCGTACAACCAGACCAGACAACCCCGTCAAAGAGTCGCGTCCTCTCTCCAGTGCTCTCGTACCACGGGTCCACTGCTTTGTCCCCTGCACATCAGTTGCATTCAGAATGAATTTATCCAAATTTCTTTTTCCGGTACAGAGTCCATCGCGTGTTCTTTCCTTGGCTCCTCCTCTTGTCCATTCCTAGAAAAAAAAAAAAAAAAAAAAAAAAACGAAGGTGTTTGCTCATTTGTTTGCATGAAATTTAAGAAGGATTATTCACAACAACAACAACAAAAGGGATGACGATAAATTTAATCAAGCAGATAAGAGTTGAATTGAAGGATTTTTTTTCCCCCAGTATCTTTTGAATAATGGGAGGGGCTGACTCATTTTGAAATTACACTGATTGCATGCTCACTGTGTGACTACATTTGCATAATTTGTAATGAAATCTTTTGTTCTTCATTCCTTTCACGACTAGTTTTAATGCATGGGCAGGTCACAGCAGGCACAGGAAAGTAGATTGGTGACTAAGTTTTTTTTCCATTCGCAGTCTGTGCCCCGATCGACTTCTTGTGTCTGTCCAACATTTGAAGAGATTTATACCAGGCTTTGATTGTATGTGCCGCTGTAAATCCTAAGTTTCCTGGAGCCTGTATCTGAAAGAATTATGCCTTGACGGGACCCTGTTGTAGAAGAGGTCTTTGGAATTATGTGTGGTGATGCCAATTTGATCACTGCTTATAAATGAGAAAATCATAATTCTTGAATGATGTCAGTCATGCAGTCATATTATGTTTAAAAAAACAACAACAAACAAACAGCAAATACTAGAAGATAGAGCATGACAATCTTTATATAAAAGAACGAAAAAATATGAGTTATCCCGCATTGGACCATTGGGCCATTTCTTTGGCCGATTTTGGTGAAGTTGAGGTCTACAAAGAGAGTCTATGTGTCACAGATATTTTAAAACTCTAGCTTTGTATGTTCTATTCACATTTTTGTTTATTTCTAATCTGTGGTGTGTCATCATGTTACCGGTATAAATGTGGAGATCATAAAAGGAAGAAAAGTGAGCGTGAAGCCGACTTTGGCAATACGCCCCTTTGAGTTTTATAATTTTTCTTTGTTTTTAATTTATATTTTCCTTGTAATGGAGTAGGATAAATTATATATCAATTTACAGCTTGTCGGGCAAATTCTTATCTGTCACATAACCACAAATCATTTTCCTGACATTTGGCTTTCGTGATGACGCATCACATTTCTTAGTGATGTGGAGGGTGGAAACCAATGATCTCTTTTTTCATATGTCTGTTTGCATGATAGATTTAGCAACAAAAGAAACAAAGCCTAATGAATCCTGAATGAAGCAAGATTTATTTGTATCCTGTTACTGTGAGTGGATTACAAAGATCTGCAACATGTGGTAAAAAAAAATATATGTACAGCATTGTTTTGCTCGAGATTGTGTACTCCTAATAGATTTGTGCTGCCCAAATTTACCAGCAAAGAAACGAGGAATACAGCGGAACCACGTTATAACGAGGTCGGATCTTGCAAGATACCTGATATAACAAGGTAATTTTGCAGCTCCCATTTTTTCCATATTCTTTTGTTGTCCCTGTTGTAACGAGATAGCCAACATAACGAGGAAATGTCAGTGGTCCCAAGCATCTCATTATAACGAGATTCCCCTGTACTGTGCATTTGGCAAAAGCATATTGTCTGTATAAATGTCACAATAATATCAACATTTTTAAACTTACATGTACTTTTTTTTTTGGGGGGGGGGGTGTTATTGATAAGTCTGTTCACTGTTTTAATGGCATTTTGTTTTCTTCTTTCTTGTGAACACATGCTTGTAGAGTGTTCTCCAAAATATTTTCTGTTTATGATAGATAGTATGGGGGTTTCCATGTTTTGTTGTAAGTAAAGAAGAAGCAGATTACCATTGCATATTTAGACTGTGCCTGAGTAGTTATGTGTTGGAGTCAGTCCCATATGTTGTGTTTGGTGATGGTTCATGTTGAACTGCATCCCATGTTACTACTTTATGGACTTCTGCTCCATCTTATCCCATTCTCGCATGAAGACTCACAGGAGTGGTTCTCGGCCCAGGAGTACCATGGGAGTCTTTTCGTCATTCGCCTTTCTGTACATTTTTGTTCTCCAATGTCGCTGGAACGTGGTCATTTCTGCATTGGAAAAAAAAAATTGAAGAGGCAGATTCCAATTGACCAGTAGCTAGATTTCCAAGAACGTGCACTCGATTTGGCATTAGAGCCTCACATGTTCTTGATTTTTGTGTACAGTAAGAATACATTTTACTGTGGAATGCAGATTTTTTATTGCATCGTTGTCACTCTCATCATGAAAGCAACGTTTCTTCCCAGATGCCATGTGTGGTGCATTGTAATAGTCCCAGCCAGTGTGTTCTAAAGCAGGTAACTGAGTGCTTATAAAAAAAAAAAAAAACAAGAATTAATACATGTCAGTGGTCAGTGTCTTTTTTTTTTCTTCTTTGAATTATCTATTGTTTTTTTCATTTGGAATAGAAAAAGAGAATGTTTTAAAGATGTACTTGTTTCAGCTCGTGGACGGTTTTGTAAACTTCTGCCGTGCCGCGAGTAAGCTGCAGTCCAGTACCTCCTCCGAGGGCTGGATACTCTTTCGACAATCTATAGTCCAAACCACTTTCTGTCGGCGAGTGACACTGCAGAATGGGTCAATTTTGTTACATCATTCTGCGCTGAGATATTGCAGACCAGTAGAGACTCGGCCGTCAGCCCGCGTCAGCCAGGGTATGGTGACAGGGTGGACTTTCCATGCGCCGAGCTGTTGGCTTGGCGAAAATTTGTTTTTAGGTCCTTGTGGGACAGCAGTAAAAGAGTGAGGTCAAGATTGATTGATTGATCATACACAGTGTGACATTCTGATACACTCTGAGCAGACAACGGCATCATGTGTTGTTGTTTTGTTTTTTCTTTCATGAAATTATTCAAAAAGCTGTTCCTATTTTGTAGTGAAGAATGGGTGTTTTTGAAACATTAACAAGGGGGGGGGGGAAGGGGGTGTAGGATCTCTTGGTACAATGTTTAATGTTTCGAAATGTGTTTGTTTGCCGTTGATGAGAAAACATCAAATGGCTTTGTAGTGAATCAGTCTTCTAGGATTTGTAGTGAGCACAAAGAAAAAAAAAATGAAGAGAAAAAAAAAAATATGTCGCAGGGCCTGTGAGTGCAAATTTATGAATCTCTTGTCGTGTGAACATGTCGGAGAGGTATGTACATTGCCGTCACACGTCAACCCCCCAGTGCTATGGGAGGGGTATAGCCACAAAATGGTTCGGTTCACATGGAGCTAGTGTCTGGCAAAAAACTGACCACAGAGGGCTCACTTTTTATAGGAAAGAGAGAGGTCCTTCTGTATGCTGCATTTTGCCTTGCATTGTTATTGGGTTTTTTTTTTTCTTTTTTCATTTCTTCTCTTGGAAACTATTGGAATCGTTCTCCGCAATTCCAAAGACAGGAGACAAAATGATAGCATGATTAAATTTCTAACACTCGACAAATATCTCACATTGATGCAGCGACAGTTTGTATACCCAAAGCACTTGATGGAAGACAACAACAAAAATATCCATTACTGCTACATTTATGCTAAATTTCTATTCTGAAGTTATGGGTTATTCAGTATTAATGCAAGAATGATACCCAGACAGTGTAGATTATCAGTAGTTCAACCTGTATCGGGAAAAAGAAGAGAGAACATGTAGAGCTTTGCTTTTATATACACATGAGGTAACATCACCAAAGCAATTGTAGCTTGTGCATGCAAGAGCTAGAAATGTTTTCCACAAATTCAGGTACAATTCTCGATTTAGCATTTACCGATTTGTCCATGTACCATTACATCAGTAGGAGTTCTCAAGACACAATGTAATAAAGATATATAACTCAAAAAGTTTGAACTACTGTCCAGGGTTGTGTGTCTTTTCTTGATGCAGACGTATGTAGCTAGTAGCAGGGAGGTGTTAAGAGAAGGAGAAGAAACAAATCTCTCCTTATGCCCATGCTCTGTGCCCCCGAGATGTTATGTGCTTCATCACTGATGTTGCAAAGAGGAAATCCAGTCCAAATATAACTTAGTCTAATAAGAAAGAGTAAAATATTACAAGTTCAATGGTAAAATTTTGATTGAAATTGGGTGAAAAGTGAGGAAGTTATGACATTTTGCAGTTTCGCAAATTTTTCAGGAAACAGTTCTTGAACAGTCAATATGAATATGCAAATGGCAAAGTGAGCATGTCATCCTCTCACAACTTGCCATATAGTTTGTACAAACATTTTTGAAATTTCCGTTTTTTTTTTTCACTCAAATGAAATTATGCCCAAGGCTGTAAACCTGGTAGTCTTACTGATCATTATTCTGAAGCTATTCAACCAGGAATAACAGTATGTTTCAGACTTCCATGACAGAAACATTGAATTTTTTTTTTTTTTTTTAAACAATCAATGGAAAATTTTGAGCTTCTGACATGGTTAGCTCACTTCTTTGCATATTCATATCCACTCTTCAAGAACTGTTTTGCAGAAATTTTCAAAACTTCAATATGTCATAACTTCTTTATTTTTCATCCAATTTCAGTTGAATTTTTACTGTTGAACTTGTAAGATTTCATTCTTAAAAAAACAACAAAACAAAAAAAACAACAAACAAATCAGTTTACATACATTTGGACTGGATTTCCCCCTTAATACATTGCATTGCAAAGAACAGCATTCCTAAAATAAAATACATGTATACCTAGCCGGCAGCAATTCACCATCTCCTTCAGTATTTTCGGCAGCAGTTGTAAAGTGTGCAAAAAATATAGGACACATGAAGAAAATCAGTAGAAATTTTACTTTTTAACTGTAAAATGCTACTAAACGCTCTGAAATGCGCATTAATAGTCACATACTTCATTCGAAAGATCTAACATTCAAGTGCTAGACCTGATGAACAATAAATATTTTGCACAATTTAATGTATGCACTCGTGTTTGCTGTTTTAGATACTATTTCTCCTTTGTCGGTTTCATTTTTTTTCCCCAAAACTTAAAGAAGCTCTACGGTACAAGATTACCATCAAGTTCCATACAGGATTTCAACATTTACAGTACCCTGAAATACAGCTTAAAATTGTTCAAATCAAGAACCTCTTCTTTGGTCTCCATATCCAAACTCTATGGAAGTGGGGCTTGGAGCATGGAACATCAAAGCAAGCGAAAGACTTAACCATTCAATTGTTATGCTATAGAACCTACGCATGAATTTGCATAAATTGCAGAGAGCTTTCACTCCTCGAACACCTCCCTGCTCATAGTGAACTGTATTTAGTCAAGCGAGTGTGATACGTGTACACGTGAATATTTTTTTTTTTCAACTTAGTTTTTTTCCACAGAAGTAGTTGCAGCTGCTTGCACGCACCACCACGCACATGCATACACACACGCATACACACACATGCAAATATGTATATGTAGATAGATACGTATGGCCTACATAATGTGTGGGTATTATATATACTGTATGTATGTATATATATACAACATATATATATATAAATATATATATACGCACTCATAATCCACTGTACATGTACTGTATTCTTACACAGAAATACCATATTCACAGTGAGAAACCAGTCCTGTGGTACGCGACAACTGGGTAACCGAAACAGCGCCCTCTTTGTGAGATACTGGTAGGCATGAGGATCCCGCTTTTCACCAAGTTGAGAATGGGAAGTTGATGTATTAATAGCAAAAGGAAACCCACGTTTCGATCATTTAACCAATTACAGTAGGTCCTCGGGGAAAGTTTGCATTAGATTTGATAATGCTGAAGTTCCTGCGTATCCTATATTGGCGAAAAGTTGGACGGAACTGGATAGATTCATAAAAGCTTGGCGAAGTCGGAAAGAAACTTAGAAGAAAAATCTGCTACTCTGAGAGAAACGGGAGCTTTAATCTGCCAAAATAAATGTTAGCAATGCAAGAATCGGGTACGAATGTAAAAATCACGAATCTTGAAAATACTCGAACAGAAAAAGAAATTATTTTGCTATTATGACCAACAAAGGGCTAAGAACGTAAGTAAAGTGTGCATTCTACCTCAGAAATATTGACAATGAATTATACAGAATAATAAGGTGAAACGAAAGCAGAACAAAAGTTTGGGGGTTTTAGAGCTTTAATTTTGCTAGCGTAGTTTTTTTTTTTTTTTAAGTACGGGTTTAAAGGCACAATTTACCATTTGCAGAAGAAACAAAAACTCGGCACGTTTGCTTTTAGATAGTTCTAAAATGTGAGTTAGGGATGGAAACAACCTCTAAAACCTTTAATCCATAATCAATTTTTGCACAAAATGTGAACAATAGTTATGATAAAAATGTTTTCAGGCTAACCCGTCTACAGTTTCGGTTTGATAACAAAAATACTGATATCTCCTTGAAATTTTTAGGCTTTATTGCAAAAATTTCATATGGAAGGATGTTTTGTGATACAACAGAGCTACGCATATGCATCAAATGTGACATCTTAAACAGTTTCTAAATCACTGCTTCCAAAGGTAAACAGGACCTATAAAAGAAATAATGTTAGACAAAAGACAAGGAAAGAAAACTATGCTTTCACTTATGCTGCGTCTTGTGCCCCTCCTCCATTATTCCTCCTTGCAGGATTGTCTTTATCTCCAAGTTCTTGTACATAGCGCTTCTCACCATTACCTAGCCTTTTGCAAAGACAGCTTGCAATGGATTCGCACACAGCTGGAGCTCGCTATAATAGGGCTCACACCTGTAAAATAATATAATGGAATATCCCTGACCCCATCGCAAAATCGTACCAAGGATATTAAAATAAATGAAGGGAAAAAAATAGTAAAAAATCAGAAAGGGCAATTTGGCAGAAACTAAATAACTGCAGATATTGAGTATGAATTCCTGTACAGACTGCAATTTGGTTGGAAGATGAAAGATTTTTTTCATGGAATTTGAAGGAACTATATTTGATTGGGTGCATGTACAGAATATGTGTGATTTCTTGAGTGAAAAGAACTCGTAGTCTGGCTGTGCGAACCCTTGGATAGTGTTGGACAGAGTTTGAGCTGAACCCCCCACCTTGGAAATTTGATGGATGAAAGGGTATACCTCACTTTTCAGGTTACCGAAAATGAAACACCTCATATCTCCCAGCTACTTTACAGAATTGTTAAATTTTGAATTTTAACACACGTCTCTGAGGAAATTTTCCCGCGTGAGCCCTATAATACGCTCGCAGCTCGCTGCGCTGTGTGTGCGAGTCCACCGCTCTCTGTGTGCGTGTCTTGTAAATTCCGCCTTAGTTTACAAAACATTTACATTACCCCAACAATACTCAGTCCTGAGTGATACACGCCATTAAAACCAAAACAACAATAACAACACCGTTGACCCAATTTCTACTCCTGGGTCAAGTGGTATGAAAAGTTTCCCAGTCATCCCGACCTGTCCTGATTATAATACAGGATGTTCATACAGGGCAGGCTTCGCACTCAATGACCTCTGGTATAACCAAAGTCCAAAGGCATAATCTTCCCTATAAGTAGACCCTATGGTTCCCATGATCAAACTAAACAACAGCAAGATATAACATTTGGGAAAGCTATCACTACTTGAAGTTGTGATGGCATGCTGACCGCGACTCATTAAAAAAAGAAAGAAAAAGAATGAGAAAACACTACTTAAAAGAGGGATGTCGATACTGGTCACGTGACATAACAAAAATACGAGGATAACTATTTACCACGTGTAACTACTTTTTCGTTCCGGTGTGTCCGCAAATTTATTGCAGACATTACTAGTATGCTGCATACAAAAATCTGCAAACAGCTACAAACAAGGCCGCAGTGCAGACTATGTTAAAGAAAACATTCGGATGATTTTCAAGTTTTTACATTTGAACAACTGTAAATTAGTTATACTGAGGACAGAGTTTCACAATTTATGATAATTGGGATGAAGAATAAGACTATATTATTCTATTTCTATTCGTAAGAAACTACAATGAACAAGGATGATGACATGGCAGCGTCACCATTAAGAATGCATGATTTGGGGTTCAAGGAAGCAAGGGCTACTTCAAGAAGTATTAATGACACATTCAACCCGGTATTTTTTTTTTCCTAAAGAAAGTTATGTTTGGATCAGCATAACCTGCTCACAATAATGTTACACAGCTCAAAATCATGTATATGATCTCTCTGACAAAGACCCATTCTTCAAATTTGTCACTATTACCTTAAAAACTCACTTAACGGATAAAACTCAAAGCTCGATTTACATGTAGTTTGGTTGAACTTTATTATATTGCGATGCGAACGATAATACAACATGGAAAGGAACAATCCTTCGAACAAACAGACAAACAAACTAGACAGTACACCCTTCGAATAAAGACTATTTTTTTCTATACAATAATTCCAGTATTCTGTACATTGTACACAATTCTGCTGATGGACCTGAGTATAGATGGACTAATCAGTTTTGCATAATGATTATAGCTGTACATGGCTGAACCTCATCCACAAAGTGGAAATGGTCCGAGAAGAGCTGCGAGATTCACTCTGAATCGCTACCATAGTACCTAAAGTGTCACTAAAATGCTGCACGAACTTGATTGGACCACTCTGGAACAGCGCAGAGAAAATGACATGCTAACCATGATGTACAACATTGTACAAAATACACAATAATCTCACTCATCTTTCGACACAGGACTATGTATCAAACAGGTTACTCAGTTGACGAGAGCCACCAAACTACTTTCCTATCTGATACCATACTCGAGAACTGAATCGCATCGTCTTGATCGTCATTCGTTCTTTCCGAGAACAGTAAAGAGCTGGAATTCTCTGTCCTTTGAAATTGTGCAGCGCCATCTTTTGGAGCATTCCGTAACTGACTAGCGGTTGATCACAGTGACTACTCTTTGTTCTTCATATTTGTCATGTTCTTGTAAATATCAGTAAACAACATAAACTGTATTATAATGCAAATAACACAGTCTGCAAGAATCTTCAACTTATTGAAGGAGACAGACTTGATCAGAAGAAGAAGAAGAAGAAAAAGAAGAAGAAGAAGAAGAAGAAAAAGAAGAAGAAGAAGAAAAAGAAGAAGAAGAAAAAGAATGATGAAGACTGTATATAACATTTATTTTCTAAAACAATATAGCTTCAAAATACTTTCTCGTACCGACATAACTGAGAGGATGAGATCTCGGGCAATGTCAGATCTCGACTTCTCGACTTCTCGGGCCAGAAAGGAGAGAGAAGACGATATTATATCTCTCTTTCTCATGCCTACTCTGACCCCAAAACGTCGGGAAAGCTAAGTTGATCTCGCCCTGTCGATTACATTATAAGCTTCTGTAGAATAATAGACGACCTAGGGTATAGGCCTACTATAACTCCACCAGTATAATTATGTTTTGTGTCTATACCTACAATCATGTGGATATGCCGCGTGAATTCTTACCTCGATGCTTCCGAAACGCTCTTACGTGTGTTAACAAGTCCCCAAGTCCGGACTCTAGAGCTAACGAAAGTTTCGATAATCAATAGCAGCCCTGGGGACGGTAAAAAGGGAAACAGAATCCGAATATAAGTTAGTCTAATAAAAAAGAGTCAAACCTTACGAGTTTAACGGTAAAGATTTGACTGAAGTAGGATGAAAAGTAAGGAAGTTATGACATTTTGAAGTATAGTGGATATGAAAATGCAAATGAGTGAACTAACTATAAATTATGTCATGACCTTACAATTTTCCATTGATCGCATACAAAAAGAATGACGAAAATTCAATGTTTCTGTCATTTCTGTCTGTAAAGTGTGAAACATGATGTTATTCCTGGTTGAATAACTTCAGAATAGTGATCAAAGAAATACGAGGATGTGAGCCTCGGGCATAATTGCGTTGGAATGAAAAACTGGAAATTTTATGTACAATTTAACTATGGGAAGTTGTGAGGAAATAACATTCTCACTTTGTCATTTACATATTCATATTGACTCTTCAAGAACTGTTGCCCCCATAATAGCGAAACTTAAAAATGTTATAACTTCCGTACTTTTCATGTGATTTCGATCAAAGTTATACCGTTGAACGCGTAATATTTTACTCTTTCTTATCAGACGAACTTATATTAATGGACTGGATTTCCCCTTTAACTTTCTTGTAGCAGGCAATTTTGACAGTGTATACACCACTGGGATTTTCTAGTGTGCTAATTGGCTCTCTAATCACACCAGGAGTTGAAGGGATCGTATAGTTTTGGTTGAGACCTAACTTCAGGTTTTTAACATTTTAAGGTGACATTATGAGAAACCTCATCTACACCAATACTTTGCCACCCCTTTAACCTATCGAATCTCTTCCACAGTTGCCAGCATATTGAAGCAGATTACTTATACGCAGTCATAATATTTCTTGGTACTTCCTTATCAGCAAGATTGTCTAACAAAGCAGTAAGTCAAGCAAGCAAACTGATAATATAATGGCTCTAGTACCTACAGGTCAACTGAATAATTCGTTGTTTCTTTATATGTCGCAAAAAGTGGTCATGTTACTGATATTGAGGTGGTTATTTAAGTATAGTATTATACTAATACTAATAGTAATTGGCCTTGATAAATGCATCAAGCGTTGTCGGGGAAGACAAAAAAAAAAAGGAAGAAAGAAAAATATTGAATGGACGAAGAAAAATTGGTTGACCCAGCATTTGGTGCCATGGCAACAAGGTATTAAAAGCTTTTACTCACCAGGAGGATCGTTTTTTTTTTCTGTGAACCATGAGCGTATAATGGTGTTCGCTTGGGAGTTGACTTAATACTGTCTTAATATGTTTTACTCTTTATTTCATTCATCCTGTCCTCCGCCACCCTCTCTTTAGCTTGAGATTCTTTCTGAAGACTCTTTCATTCAAAGACTCCACGCCGACCGACGAACGTTTTTGTTTTATTTTATTATTATTATTCACCTGCTTCAGTGATATTTTTTTTTCGTTAATTTTTCTTTCTGAAGCCAATTATTACTCTTCACTGATGGGTCCTACGGCTATTTGAGATTGCAAGAGCAGTCAGTTAGATAGCTGACTGGCAAAAATGGAAATTTGATAAGGGTTATTATATCTTATCCTCGTTAAACGTGTAAGATAATTACACAATGGTCATATTTGTATCATACTTGATACAATGGTCACCATGTCTTACGATCCTTATGCGTGTTTGTTCGTGTGTGTGTGTGTGCGTGTGTGTGTGTATGTGTGTGTGTGTGTGTGTGTGTGTGTGCGTATGTGTGTGTGTGTGTGTGTGTGTGTGTGTGTGTGTTAGAGATTCCCACATAGTAATACATATTTGTGGTCGTCATACCTTACTCTTTGTTTTATGAAAGAGATTCCCGTATATGGTAAACAATGGTCCCATATACCTTACCATCAAATTTGAGTAAATGATTTTGATATACTATCAATATCATACATCAATTTATGTTATTTTTTATTTTGTGTAAAATATTTTGCAATGGTAAATCTGGCTTCATTCCCTTAATTGATTTTGTGTAAGAAATTCCCATATGTATAATAATTATGATTTCTTCAAATTTTCCTTGGCTTCTATTTGTAAAGTTTCTTTGTTTTTCCAAAAATATCTGTATACATATTGTATTGCAATTTATGATCTGTATTTTTTTTTTCAAATTACTCAATTTCATTAACTGATACAATGCTTATCTTTTATGTATTAGTTTTGTTAATGCTGGACATAAATTGAGTTGAATTGACAAAGGTCAAAGATCAAATGGGTCATCAATGACATAATGAAGCTTAACCTACCAATAACTCGACAATGGGTGGTCAAATTTTACCAATATATTGTGTTCAGGTCCCTATTACTGTATGTTTGTGTTGAAGATGATGCCTATAAAATGACGATATTTTAATTTAGTTTCAAGTTTTTTTATTTCATCTCCAACGAATTAGGGAATTAGATGGAATGTTCGGGTATACAAATAATGTCACGAAATCAGTAAAACAATGTGATGAACATAATAACATGTAATAAAGACACATGGCTGCTTGATGAAGGTTTGCTCTCCTTTAGGTCACATATTGTGTGCATGCTACAAATACAATGCGTCACTATTTTGTCAAAATTTGTGAAAATCTAATAGCTCTTTGGTTTTATATAATGCAGTGCTTATATTATATGGCGTGCGTATATCACTACCGTAATGTCTCCATGCGCTTTAGGGGAGAGGGATGAAAATGAAAAAAAAAAAAAGAAGCAGAAGAAAGAAATGTACTGTACAATGTATGTAGGCCTCTACCGTAGATGCCAAACCAAACTCATTCATAATTCTTTTTAAACAGAAATGTCTTGAGAACAGTTTTGATCTTAACAGCGTTGAAGCTTCCTTATATAACATGGAACAGTGTTCCACAGTGTGGGAGCAGCATCGAGCAAAAGATCGCTCACCATAAACTTGTAATAACAGGACATTGGAGAAGGTTTTGATATGTGAATTTCAATAAACCTCCATCATTTTGTTTGTTAGATTGAGCAGGGAGGTGGGTGGGTTGGGGTTGGGGGGGGGGGGGTCTGTCCTATTGAAGTCAACTCGAACGCGGGAGTGGAATTGCACTTACAGAGTAATGAGAATGTCAATTGACTTTGGAATCAACTTGAGGTTTGCCCCATTGCCGGTAATTGCAGCTAACACTGCAACACGATGATAACTTATAATTGTCATCAGAACCATGGTATACTCATCATTTTTTTCTTCAATCTGATACACCAACTTCGAAAAGGAGGAGCTTTCTTCACATTCCGACTCTCCTTCTCCCTCAAATGATGATTATGTGCCTCACAAGGATTGGACAATCTAATGAAGTCAAGTTCGCGTCAACCACTTTTCCAGTGGTGGACAAATTCAATTTGTTGCGTCCGAGCCAATTCAAGCCTGCGTGAAACCCATTTTTGCCAGCCGTATACAATAAGTGGGGGTTGTGAGACATCGTTCGCCTGTTACAAGGGAGATGTTAGTTTCTATCATGAAAAACGCAATAAACAACAGAAGACCTAACACCAATGGATGGGACGGAGAAGATAGGGGATGGGGTCACTTTGAGGTCATCCATCTGCTGCAGCAACATGTCTATACCATTAATTTCAGGCATTATTTACAATGTGAGTTAGTGATAGAAACAGACAATGTAACAATGTTAAACAGTCTAATCCATGTTAAGATATTATTGTTAATTCTTCAAATGTGAACAATCGTTATGATAAAATTTTAGAATAAACCGTCCACAATTATGGTTTAATGAGATAAAAAATAGTGATATCACCTTGTATTTTACGTTGGTTTTTTTTTTTTTTTTCGAAATTGTTATATGGTAGGATGTGTTGTGATAAAATTGACCTAACACTATTATGCATCAAATGTGATAACTCTAACATTTTTGAAATCACTACTCCCAACAGTACCTTTAAGCGGCATCGCTATTACCTGCCGTCATCTGGTCATGGCCTCGTAGAGAGCAATCCTTTCAATAAATAATGGCACCGCAATCTACGCGACGATGTTAAAGGGATCGTCTAGTTTTGGTTGAGACCTAATTTCAGGTTTCTAACACTTTTTTGTGAGATAATGGAAAACCTCTTATGAAACATGAAAGAACATGTAATTCTATGAGGAATTCAACGTTTTGATGAAAATTGGTTTTGAAATGGCTGAGATATCCTAATAAGAGCGATTCTAATAAAGTGTGGGACCCACACTTTATTAAGATAGCTTTGTTTTACTTTGTTTTTGAATGTTTCAGTCATTCCAAACCCGATTTTTATGAAATAAACTTTGAATTATGCTCTGTACTATATCATAAGTGTTTTTGTTTTTTTTTTTTTTTTTTTTGGTATCTCACAATTCTCATCTCCACCAATACTGCACCATCCCTTTAATCGGTATGATGCGACGCACAGATTCAGTATCAATCATACCATGAATTGCGTTGGGACGCACAATTTGATCACTCCTTGTTAGATATAATGCGATCAAATTATCATCTCCACATATATTGGGCTCTGTGGAAGTGTTTGATGAGGAATGCGATTCAATTTTACTTGTATGATTAGTGAAGATGCCATCACATACTGGCATTACCCTGAGCACGCTGTATGGTGAGAATCGTTCATTGTATTTGGCATTGATGTTTGGAGCGAATTCACTTGGATTGAGACTTCTTGAGAACTCTGCACACTACGGAATTGCAAGCTATTTGGGGAATGATTTGATCCGATCCGAAACATTTGACTATCTATAAACATGTTTTATATCCATCACCAGTAAAGCTTTAATTCGACTATAAAGACGAGACCAAATCATTGCAATTAAAGGTCTCTCTCTAAAAGGCAACATGGGTCGGTTGATTTCCCATAAAAACGAGAGCATCGTTTCTCATTAATTTCGCTATTACATTGACTTTTTGAATGAGCTGATATAGTTCTGTCATTAATCGTCATTATTATCGTCTACCTCTTGTTGATAAGAGGGTTAATGAAAACATGACATACACATTGGAAGGAAAATACGAGAAAGGGACGAGTCATTAAAAGAGACGTCCTAACCTCGGTGTCATCCCACGAGACCGACACCCATGAGCCATTCAGCCCACTATAGTTCGACATTAAAAATAGCTCCATGAGTCGTGGAGCTCATGAGTTCGACACTAGGCGAATAAGGCCCAGGAGTTCGATACTATCATTTAAAGGGAAGATAAACCCCAAGAACAATGTGGATTGAGTGAAAGCAGCAACATTAGTAGAACACATCAGTGAAAGTTTGAAGAAAATCGGACAATCGATGCAAAAGTTATGAATTTTTAAAGTTTTGGTGTTGGAACCGCTGGATGAGGAGACTACCAGAGGTTATGACGTATGAGTGGACTACAATATCAAGAAAATATAAAGAAAATACTACAAAAATCCATTTTTCATGAAAATTACAAATTCCATCAACTTGATATTGACATATGTTAAGGGTAGCAATTATTCCCCCTGCCTTCTGAAAGTGGTTGGTCCACTGCTCTTTCATAATTCTAGAAAAGTGAACTTTTGTTGAATATCCTTTATATTTTCTTTGTATTGTTGTCCACTCATACGTCATATCCTCTAGTAGTCTCCTCATCCAGCGGTTCCAACACCAAAACTTTAAAAATTCATAACTTTTGCATCGATTGTCCGATTTTTCTCAAACTTTCGCTGATGTGTTCTACTAATGTTGCTGCTTTCACTCAATCTACATTGCTCTTTGGGTTTACCTTCCCTTTAAAAACAGCCCACGAGTGATTCGACATTACAACACTGGGGTCTTAATGTGTCGGTCTCGTGGGCCTTGTTTGCTTAGTTTCTAACTCTTCGGCTGTACATGTATGACTCATGGGCTGAACTCGAGGGCTGTAAGATTCGTGGGTGAATGTCTCGTGACATGCACCGCGTAGCTCTAATTAATTTCAAACTTGTTCTTCAAAAACCATACGCTTGCTTTTTTTTTCCAGAAGCAATATCATCGGAACATTTAAAGGTGTAGCATGGAAGCAGACAATGATGTTTAATGTTCTTGAGAAAGCAATCAAGTGATTGCTATTTTCGGGGCACGACCGGCGTCAATAAATGAAAACTGCCTGATTTTCGAGAGCAGCAGGTGTTAGGAATGAAATAATGTCTCTCCGCTCTTCTCCTCGCTGTTCTCGATAGACGTCATCTCCGAAATAATTGCATTTCATCAAAATGTCATAATATTGAATGTGTGTATGTGTGTGTGTGCGTGTGCAAATCATGCCAATTTTAACATTTCATAATAGGCAGTTCATACTTTTTTCACGCTCCACCAATTCCACGTTTCAGTGACAGATGGTCTCATGCAGGCTTCAAAATAACCTTCGTCTAATTGCAGAATTCTTTCAGCTCTATTCGACCAAAATAATCCGCTGGGAAATTTTTACAAAAAGACGTTTCTCTCCATTGGCCCCCTAGAATATATCTTCTGTCTGTCTCTTTCCCATGGCCCGCCGCACACTATACGACTCGTGACCTTACGACTGACAGACTTTGGATCTGAATTAAACAAGGGGTGTTTATTCTGTGGATATTAGTTTTTTATTTCGGATCCAAAGTCTGTCAGTCGTGAGGTCGTGAGTCGTATAGTGTGTGGCGGGCTTTAGGTGCAGTAGATTATGAGTCTTCTATACATCTTACTTTTCAGTCCGCCGTTATCATTCTCCTCGCCACTAAAAAAATAAGAATAAAAATAAAGATAAAATTAAATCTTGGTTGTTGTTTTTTTCATTCTATTTTGTCGTTTATTATCTTTTACAAGAGCCAAAAAAGAACGGCACAACAAAAGCAACACCAAAAACAACAATAACAACAACAACAACAACAACAACAACAAAACAAGCGAATCAACAAAAATAAATATTTCCACATCACGCAGACGTGGATTGTTTGAGCAACTAAAACAGGACATGGAAGAAAGATGAATCCCAGACAACGAGTTATTACAGATTTCACTTCCTACAAAACACTTTATTCACAAAGTTGTTTGAAAAAAGACAAAAAACAACACGAATAAGAAATAAAGCAGTCTTGTTCACCAACAGTAATTGATACTTCGAACATGAAGAAACTGTATCTTGCACATCATGAACACACACGTCGGACATTGCGTTCAGTATTTAAAATTCTATTCGAATCATGCAATTATCATACATTACATAGAACCATCATACCATACACAACGTTAGAATGAACTATACATCAATCTCTAGCGAAATGTCAGAGACGCACAGAGAAATCTGATATTGGGAATCTTTGGTTTAACTGCTTTGGAAAGAAAAAAAAAAAAACCTCCCTGGGTCTTTAACCTATTTTACATAACCTCTATAAAGCTGAAATCAGGATAAATTCACACAATTCATGTTCATCCGCTCTCATCGTATTCATTTTATTCCAACGAATAAATATATAACTCTGATCAAATATATACATTAACGCATTCGCACATTCACCCATCACCTCTATAAGAGTCAGTACATCCACCTAAATATAAACAACATGTACGATGTACATACACACACAGACACACACGCTCACACACGCACACACACACACACACATACACACACAAAAAAGCAAACACACACACAAACAAAAACGCACACATCCAATATTTGATCACACTATGAACTATAGGGCAAGAATTGGAAGCGCGTATATACTTTGTATATAGTATGAACACACAGAGTTCGTCATAATCGGAAATTACGTTATCATTCCCCCCCCCCCCCCTTCATAGAACATTCGTCAGGCATATAAAAACGAAAATAGGTTTTATATTTGGACTTAGTGCTTGTTTCACAAATTATACTGAAACATGGCAGTTTTCAATTTGTTCTGTGACAACTAGAGCCTGCACTTATTTTACAATATCAAATTAATGACATGAATGGCAACATGTAACATATTTTTATAATTTTTGCCGTTGAAACAGCACAATGTCATAGGGTTAACTAATGCTCAACTTTTACAAATGTGACACATTTTTGTTCATAATCTGTTGTAATATTATCATTCACTCAGCGTATTACAACTCGTTATTTTATATTGGGTTTTGCCCTCTTATCAAATATACTCTTTATTCTTGTGTTCCCCCTTCCTTCTTTTTTTTCTTTCCTTACATCTTCTTTTGGCTGCTGCTCTATCGTCTCCATCTTTTTAACGATTTCCTAAAAATCTATGTATGCCACAAATTTGATAATGAGCAGAAGTGAGAGGGAAAATCTGAAACTCATTCAAAACAGAGAAAACTGAATTGAAAGATCCTCGAAATAATTACTGTCAAAGTTTAAAAAAATTGAAGTTCTGCATGCCATGACATTGCCCAATGTACACTCTCCTTGTTTACAAATTGAATATGTATAAAATGAAAACGAAAGCAGTAAGAAACTCCACTGATACAGCACAAACTTAACCAAAAAAACAAATCAATGATACATGCAAATGAATGAAATCAGGCATCTCTCGGTGGGTCGTGTCGATTATATTGAGAAAAAAAATGATAGCACACCAGTGTACACGTATAGATTATATTGTAAACATTATGGACTGTTGTCATAGCATCAGTATATCACAAAGAGTCTCTTTTTGATGAGGTAAGTGTATGCTCCGATAATTTGCTGAATGTTAACTTTCTACGAGGCACTTTGTTCGTTTACCACAAATTCAACACATTTATTGAGAACCCCAACCAGTCAAACACAGAGGTAAATATGACAACACAATACATTTAAATATCATTTTACTTGTGCTTTTGTTCGTATCATATTGAAAACTATGAAACAATTACTGACACCGACAAATAGTCAATGACGTGTGAATAAAGAAGAATGATTCAAAAACCTACGAGAAGAGAATGCTGATGGCATTTAGCTATGGCAGCACACCCTTGATTTTTCATTACTCTGGCAGTGTGTCCGAGGCACCTGCTAATTAAAAAGGGTAAAACATTCATAGAGATCGTGTAGAAGGGGGCGGGGGGGGGGGTAGTGAGGGAAAGAAGCGAGTTGGGTTGGTAACTTCTTATTCAGCAATTGTCATTTTTCTTTCATCCGTTTGATGGCTCCGGCATAAATACGTACAGTTACTCTTTTTTTTTTCGAACAACTGCCGAATGACAGGCCGAAGGCATGGGGTGAGTCGGTCATCATTGTCTGTTGAAGACGATGCCCAGCTTCTGCTACTAGTAATTATCGCTGCCCCCGGAGAAATCGTGACCCATCAGGAATGTGCCGAAGTGAATCAAAATTACGAAATTATGTCATGTCTCGATCCAGTGAGGCAGGATGTGCTATCCGAGCGAGCCCATCGTAGAAGTGTTGAGATGCATTCCGCTTGCCTGGTTATTGCTACTAGATTCCTTCTTCCTCTTCCAACCACACAGGATATTTTTGTAGCCGGCACGGAAACGCTTGTTCATGACTCCGTAGATGATTGGGTTACAGCAGCTGTTGAGGTACCCTAGGAGCAGCGAACCCATGTCAACGGGGCGTGGCACCGCGTCGTCTTCCTCGGAGAAAACACTCCAGAACATGGTGATGCAGAAAGGAAGCCAACAGATAATAAACACGAAGATGACAACGAGAAAGGACTTGGTTAGTTTAAGTTCCTCTTCTTTCCGCCGCCTCTCTGATTCTGAGCGATTCTTCTTGCGCGTTTTAGGTCTTGTGAGTGCCGATCGCTCATTTGGAGATACACACCTACCTTTCCCGCGATCTTTCCGCGTATCATTACTATTTCTGTCTCCATCGTCCGAAGCGATTGTCGCTTTTGATCCTTTGCGCGGGACAATCCACTTAATTTCCCGCGTTGGACCACTCCCTGAATTTAACTGCTTCTCTGGAGTACTTTCCGCACTTTCACACACGGCATCCTGCACGCTTTTGGGCTCCGACGTGTCAGGTGCGTCGAATTGACCACTCCCAGAAAGATCGTTGTGCGCCATGGCGATGGTCTGCGCGCGGAGAAGCTCATTGAGCTGGGAGCGAAGTTTTTCACGCGCGTTGCTCTCTGGCATCTGATTCGACTCCTGCGAAGACTTCCGATGTGGGGTCCCGTTGGCCGCGAAGGACGGTGCCGGGCTTTCTAGCGGCTTCGGTCGCTTTTGCATGCAAGCTGGGTTACTGGCGACGCGCTTCCGACTCTGACGAACAACGCGGAGAATGTTGACGTAGCAAAACGTCATCACTGAGCACGGACCGCCGAAACAGACCCCTACCATGAAGAAGGTGTAGTAAATGTTAGTTCTCCAGCTACAGAAACAGAAGGACTGGTTTGGAAGGAAACCATATTCACCCCAGCCTCTTGTGAGAGGGGGAAGTCCCAGAAGAGCCGCAAGACACCAAACACCTGAAGGCAGAGAAAGACAAGGAGAGAGGAAAAGGAGAATATTTTATATCTTTATCATCATCATGGCTTTACAAGGTCAATACAGTCCCTAAGGGAGACGCACGATAACGAACAAAATCTTGACACTTTTGCACGTAAGACACAGATTGAATCCTGGTCGCTATGTCTTATTATATGACTTTGCTTACAATGTTAATGTTAAATATATAATCTCTTTTGCATCTCTCCCCCCCCCCCCTCCCTCTCATCTCTCTCTCTCTCTCTCTCTCTCTCTCTCTCTCTCTCTCTTTCTGTCCCTCTCTTTCTCTTGACAGCTTCCGGTACCACCCCGTTGTATCTTGATAGTACATAAACATGTATTATTGCGATGATATCATTACGCTCTTCTCGAATATGATGAACTCATGCCAACTACGGACTATATACTTAAACATGTGTTGCAGTGATGAGTTAAACGAATATCGTTAAATTTACTCAATCCACATGTATATGTGGGTAAACTCTGCACAGTAGTGGCTGGGGTGAGGATTCAGGTTAATAACATTTTTGGTGAGATAATGAGAAACCTCTTATGAAATATAAAAGAGCACGTAATTTCAAGAAGGCTTCAACGTTTATTTGGTGAAAATTGGTCTTTAAATGGCTGAGATACCCAAAAAAGCGATCCTAATAAAATTGACAGGTGGGCTCTCTTTGGTTTACCTTGTTTTTGGATATCCCAGTCATTTCAAAACTGATTTTCATCAAGAAAACTTTTGATTCCCCTTAGAATTGTATGCTCTTTAACATTTTCATAGAGTGGCTTCTAAACAGGGAGGTGGGTCTTCCCACCTCTCTGCTGCTAATATCTTGCAAAGCGTTACAAGCTGAATCCTCAACTCAGCCAATGCCGTCAGTTCCTTTAAGACCTTCCAATAAGAGACTGAAAGAGAAAACAACAGGCATTGAGTTCCGTGTGTTCCTGTTGGTCAGGTAAACCGGTCATTTTGACGGCCGGGTCAAAATCGTAGGAAGCGATTTATTACTACCATCGACCTGTCGGTTGTGATGTTGCAAAATTTCAATATTACACTTCTTGACAGAACTACATGTATATTAATGGGCGTACGTATATCATGAGCTATGTGCACTGCACAAGCTGTTATTTTCGTGTACAGATATTTTCGAGAATGAGGAAATGGATCGAGGCCATTTTCGCGAGATGTTATTTTTGTGTTTCCGACACCTCGGCTATCATAAGTATACTATTGCCCAGGTCAGTGTGAGATATTCTTGCGTGTGGTTAAAATTCGCCGTCCAATGGCGATTCGAAATATTCGCGAAAATGAAACCATTGCGAAAATCACAGCTTATACAGCATACCATGTCAAGCAGTGCGGTTATCGGGTTGAGCATTCTATCTCGCCAAGATGTAGACTTCGTCTCCCTATCTGTCCATCAAATCTATCCTTTCTGCTTGAGTGAGAGAATGTGCTATATGACTGAGCTGCTGAACAATATACGACATACATTAGCAGCAACCCATCACAACAGCCAGCACTGCGAGCCATCAACCCGCCTGGTGATTTAATCAAGATCATATTATTATGCAAATTCGTGTGCAAATCTCATGTCATTTAGGCGTTACTGTGGTTCAGACAACTACAATACTTTCCATTAAAAAGGCATGATGAGAAGGATTGTATGGATACACACTTCATTATCGTCATTCATCTCTAAGCTGAAATCCGGTGAGGATTTATGCGCAAGTCATTAATGAGAGGCATGTGTGACATTAAAAGGAATGTGCAGTACTGGTCGAGGTGAGGATTCAGGTTTATAACATTTTTTTTTTGGTGAGATAATGAGAAAACTCCTATGAAATATGAAAGAGCATGTAATTTCAAGAAGGCTTCAACGTTTATTTGGTGAAAGTTGGTCTTGAAATGGCTGAGATTTCAAAAATAAAGCGATCCTAATAAAATTGACATGGCACGACTTTTATTGGGAACTCTTTGTTTTACCTTGTTTTTAGATATCTCAGTCATTTGAAAACCGATTTGCATCAAATAAACTTTTGATTCCCCATAGAATTGTATGTTCTTTTACATTTCATAGAGTGATTTCTAAATATCTGGCAAAACGTTATACACGCTGAATCCTCACCTCAGCCAGTATTTCACAGTCTCTTTAACTTGATCACCTCGCGTTGTCATTTTTTGATAAATGACATTATGACAATTACATCGTTTCCCGAAACTAATACATGAAGCTCTGGAATGTCTCTTTTTTCTTATTGAACGCAAGATTAAGATGAAATACCTGCCACTGCGCTATTATATATTATCATAATAATTCTATTCATTGGGGCAAACTTAAAGTGTGAGTGTCTTTTGTTGCCAATTTTAAACTAGAAAGTGAAAGTTCGAAAGTGTAAAACCCTTTTTTCACTAAGTAGATGGATTGAATAGAAAAATAAGTCTATCATAATAATTGCTTCACGTTGGTGAAAACCACAACTTCGCTTTGGTTAATTTTACGTCTATAGTTATTTATTTTGCTTCCCTCATTTGTACTACCAAAGAAATAGAATGAGAGAGAGAGAGAGAGAGAGAGAGAGAGAGAGAGAGAGAGAGAGAGGGAGAGAGGGAGGGAGGGATGGGGGGGGGGGGGGAGGTTGAAAGGAAGTATTCAGATTAATCACACTTGAACATGGGTCCGGATGCTGTCTTCACGTTTTCAGCTTGGTCAGCATTACAGTAAGAGGTTTGGTCTCCGTTCTATAGGATGACTATAAATTTGGGATGCCCAGTCGGAAGTATCGGTTTTAGAGAGGGAGGGGAGCGATGAAGAGAGAATCAAGGGAAATCAATCTCGCTGTTATGTGAAGAGAGTAAACTGGTATATCATGAATGGGGAACGGCGAAAGGCTGTATACAATATGGATGGCATTTGACTGAGTGTATATCCTCTTCACGCTATAATGTACATGGGCACGCCTTTTTCATTTTAAGCTTTAGCAGTAACATCCCATAATCTGCCGTATTTCCCTTTCATTTCACGCTTATTGTGAGTCTGAGAAAATTCACTGAAAGTGTACTTGATTAAATGGATGTAACAGTGGTATAATTGTTTTATATTCACACAAAAAGTACGTTATTAGCATGCATATTGAGCAGCTTAGTGACGCAGTATCAATAAGATCGACACAGTCTAATACAGGAAAAAAGATTTATGTCACTCTGTGATAGATCTGGGGGAGACAAAAGCTAATGGAAGTTCGAAGCTTGTTGATCCCAGCAGATTACACATGAGTCGAACAACATGCAGATAGTTCTGTAACTGACACACACAAAAATGAAATGAAAAAGAAACATAAGCAGAGAAAGACAGACATGATATACCTATATTGCCAGTATCGGTGTTGATCTGACATGGAACCCGACATAAATGCGAGCATTAACACCAGACGGGTATATGGTGGAGGATATTGATACTTCCACTTTGAGCGAATCATTATGAAGTTATGGTTGATGTTCCCTTCATCCCAGCAGCTTATACGAACATGACAGTGCCCCGTAATAAATTGCGCAAGTTTGGCCGATTATTGCTTATTTTACCCCGTTGTGAGTTCAGAGTGCAGAGTGCACTTTAGTGTAATAACCCGGTTAGTCACGTTAGTCACGTCATTCATATCTGCTTACACCGTTACAGTTGCAAAATACATCGTACCCCATAAAATATGGCTATAGGAACAATGCTTGCTTTGCTTTCATTTGTTCATTTGTCTTTTCATGCCTTTCAGCAAAATGATACAACAGATGTTACACTTCCTATACAGAGTTGTGGCACGCAAGAATCGTATAAATATTTATGTCAAAGAAGCTGGTAGAAAATGAGTGGGGGCGGATTAAATATCTCACAAAGAATTATGATACTAATAAAAGTTCATTTTCAAATATCCGATGCTGTCAGAGAACTACACATGTTTTGAAACTGACAGACTGGTTCGCGTCCTCTGTAAATAATGACACATCACGCTCATTATTTTCATTGATTTTCACCGGAAGGATGTTAGAAGCCCATCGTCTCCCCCCTAAGCGGCCCGGTATCGGAGAGGATATCCGCCCGACTGACCCACTGTGAGAACCGGCATGACACGGGCAAATGACAAGCATGATAGCAGAGTATTACAAGGGTCCTTTTATAAACAAGAATTAATTACCACAGACTGCATGTGCGAGTTGACACTATCAAAAATATGCACGATGTTAAACAAAACAGTATTTTTTTCATTGCATATTGATATCTGATGTGCAAGAGAGGAGAAATCCTTGGATTTTTTAGGTTTAACATAAATATATTTTGCGAAATATTAATATTTGTCCGTGTCGCAAGTGCATATTAAGTCATGGGGATATTCAACTCTTCAATTTGGGTTTACCTCTGTTTCCTTTTAATTAACATCATGACTTTTTTTTCAGTAAATTCATCAACTCACTACCCTGCTTTAAAAGTTAGCTCAATATAGTCGTCTGCATACTATTTTAAAC
Source organism: Diadema setosum (assembly GCA_033980235.1). Lineage (NCBI taxonomy): Eukaryota > Metazoa > Echinodermata > Echinoidea > Diadematoida > Diadematidae > Diadema > Diadema setosum. The sequence continues at coordinate 32,249,226 of CM067077.1, read as the reverse complement.
CTATTTGATGTGAAGGACAAAATATTCTTCGTCTTTAATACAAATGAATAATATCGGAATATTTAAGTGAATCGTAGGAAGACTATTTGCAAGGCCATATCACGGAGTCTCATTTATTTTTATGCGATTGTTATCGATACGGATTGTTTTGTGCCTATTATTGTGAAACTTTGGAATTCCGTAACACTTTGGGATTCTTTAATCTCTTTCAATGGTCTGATCATTTCCTCTTTCAAATACATACGTTAATTTCAACTTGAACTTTGCGTGGAATTTTATACTCTGAGCAACTGGTTTGAAGTCTTCAATATAACAGCCTACCACATCTACCCGTTGATTCAACATGTTTTTATCAGCTATAGATAAGAGAAGGAAGCCGAATGAACAATACACATAGAAGTAGAATCTCGAATGGCTGTAAACAGGCCATGGATTCAGTCCCCTGCCTATCCGTAGTGAGACTGGATTTAAAGGAAACCTCCGGATGATTTTCAGACTTTTACATTTGAACAATTATAAATTAGTTATACCGATTTCAGAATTTATAGTGATTGGGTTGAGGAATAAGAATGTTTTCAAAATTTACAACGAATCGCAATGAACAAGGATGATGACATGACAGCATCACCAAAAGAATGCACGAGTTGGGACTCAAGGAAGCAGAACAGAAGAAGATGACATGCATACATTCTATATACACAGGTGACCTTGTTAAGCAAGTGGTATTGTAATGGAAGTACACTGCTACATTTTTGTATTATGTGAGGCTCCTTATATGTCACCAACACTGTTCAGTATAATTTAAGATTTTTTCAGAGTATTGTTTCTCTGCTCAAGGACCACGATAAATTCCACAAATCTATTCATGGAGCTGTCGATTTACGCACTACATGATGTGAAATTATGAAAATTGGCTGGACAAGTAAACAATGCAGTAGGAGGCGCGGTAAAGCGAATACATTGTCTGCCCGTGCATATCATATTTAATTGGATTTGATTCATTGAAACTCTTCTATATTATACATGATCAATATGATCTCAATAATCATCAGAACAGGTGAAGTTCTATCAAAGGGACATTCCAGAAGCAGAACAAGCAGATGCTTGTAGGAGTATAGGTTCCCCATAATGTTTCCCCAAACAGGGCTTCATGATTGTTTAAAGGGACATTTTCTGGTCATATCGAAACATGACCAGCATGTCTTTTGGCAAACAACGTTCAAGTCCTACTATCTGTCATGTCACACCGATCCGTCTCTCATTTCATAAACAAGATCCAGTGAGTAATCGATGCGGGGATATACTATAATTTGGTGAAAAAAAAATGTTTGGCGGTTTGATTGCACGATCATTTCCTGCACTTCAGTGATCTTCCTCATGTTGGAGTACAGGGGCGGATCCAGGAATTCCGTGAAGAGGGGGCGGCTTTACAAAATTAAAGGAGGGGGGGGGGGGCACGCACCCCCATTATTTCTTTTTATTCCATTTGTTTTAACAACAAATAAAAGAATATAGGGGGGAGGGCACGCCCGGTGCCCTCCCCCTGGATCCGCCTCTCGAACTGCAGTCCGTCTCTTTAACAGCCACGGGAACAGCCAGGCACCATGAAAATGGAACATGTGAACAAGGAAATAAAGTGGAGCTGCTATAATCTTGCTTTCTAGCTGCAACTTCAGGGATAGAGTATTATACGCCACTTGAATTGGGCTAAAATAATCTTTCGTTTGCACTTTCAATACTGAGAGTCGTTTTTTTTTTTTTCAAGCATCCTCAAAATGTGAAACAAAATGAACAACCTTGGTTTATGTCACTCACGCATTCGATGCACTTTTAGACCCATGAAGGTCATTTAAATTCCTGTCAACTTCTGTACAGCTCTTAGTACATGTATAGTGTCATTCACCCTCTGGTTGTTTTTTCCAACATTATATCTGTTGAACCATGGAGCTACTAACAGAGATAGTAGCTCCATGGTTGAACGATACTGATAAATGGAGAGCAAAAGTTACAATACATTGATTCATAACATTGAGGGAATTCAAGTATTGACGATTCCAGCTATAGATACCACGGAAAGCTGTGGTTTACACTGGTAATTATTGTTAGCGTTTACAACGGACTTTGGTATACTTTCTCTTCTTCCCAGGGTTGAAAACGTAAAATTGGATACGCATAAGTGAAGTAGGCTTTCAAATGGTCACATTATTATAATCATTGATATTGCTTTGCTTGTACTTCCTCATAAATACCCACTTTTTAATCTTTCCTATGTATCCTGTTCATTAATTAACAATCACAAAGCAAATAAAGAAGTTGAAATATTTTCTCCTATATCGGATATTATTTCAATTCAATTCATTTCAATTCAGTTCAATTCAATTCAATTCATTTCATTTCAATTCAATTCAATTCAATTCAATCTAATTTCATTCAATTCAATTCAATCCAATTCAATTTGATTCAATCCAATTCAATTTAATTCAATTCAATTCAATTCAATTCAATTCAGTTCAGTTCAGTTCAATTCAATTCAATTCAATTCAATCAATTCAATTCAATTCAATTCAATTCACTTATTTTCATTCATTTTTTTCAGCTAAACATAACACAGAATAAATCAGGAATTATAACTAAAGCATACATTCAACTGTGCAAGGGATGAATAATAGTTAACAAATAAAAATATACATGCATACCGTCAAAATACAAAGTTATGTTGAGGGGGGGGGGAATGATTGTGAGGTCCACTAAAAAGCATGCTGGTTTACTGTAAACCACTCATAGGATTCTTATGAAAATACTTGTTTAAAAAACACGAGAAACTACTAGTTTATATGTTTACAAAGACAGGACGGAACAAGACAGGAGAAGCACAACAAAGTGACATGACTTGGCTGAAGGGTATACGATTGAACGGAATGGAAAGAAAGGAAAAAAAAAGAAAGAAAGAGAATCGCTAATAAGCCTATGAAAGAAATAGGAGCCAAATTTCCTTATAGGGTGTAAATGCTTCACGCTGAACTGGAAGCAATACCACATACTCAAGAATCAACTGGTTTGGTATGATGCAAATAACTGGGATGACGTGCACACAACTTATTTGCTGTGCATGTGTTCAGAAACATTTCAATAAGTAATGTTGGACGAGAACGAATACTAAGATGAAAGTTCTAATGCAAGCTGATTATTTTTCCATGAGTTACCGACGCGACTCCCTTCTGCACGCACTGCTGCATGGGGATAGCCGCTCTTCCACCTGCTGCTTTTAACACCCCGCCCCCCCCCCCCCCCCCATACCCCCTTCACTCAATCAAGCGAGGCCAGGGCTTGATGAAAATGATCGCCTGTTGATGAATAAATGATATCAAAGTATAACAACTGTCAGGCGAGGTCGCAACGCCACAGAAATTTTGCCTGCATGGGCAGATTCTTGGTGCTTTCATGTCATTTTTAAGACCTTAATTGATAGCCAGCACATCAGCATTCTCTGGAACTTCTAATTAATAATGAAAAAAAAAAAGAAGAAATTAGTTAAAAATGGAAGTCTTACAGGTAACGTACATACCAGCACTCATCGTGCTTTGCCGAAATGTATCGTCACGATGAATTGCGGAGACCTAATTTCTACACCAGCTCCCAGATTGAACCAGAGTCAGTCAGTCAGCAAACCAATTAATTAGTTCCGCGCAGTTTAAAACGCCTGTGATGAATGACATTTCGCCGTGCTAGCTGGCCGCTGTTTTCTGCCCCAGTTAATTCGCTAAAATGATCCCGAACACACACCTCTACCTCGATTAGTAACACGACTGGGTTTGTTAATGTCGCCATGGATACCAAGGCTTTTTTCTTTTGTTTCCTCTGTCATTTACCATTGGCTGTAGGATAGAAACTAATCCTTTAAGTACCCAAACATAAAAGAACAAGGACCAGAGAAGACAAATGCCTCCTCCCCCCCCCCTCCCCTCGGCTGACTTAGGATAAAACCCATTCCTTTATTGTAGTTATGAGTAGCTTCTCAAGGTCATTGTGTTGCACTCTCTACCAGTGTCTACCGAAATACCATTTTTGCCAAGTCACAGAGTATATCACGAAATGAGATGCGGGAATGCGGGATGCGGTCACCATAGAAACGAGATGTAAAGGACTTTTATACACTGCAAAGCATCGGGTGTTAAATACGAAACACCGAGCTGATGTTAGATTTCCGGTACTCATTATATATATCTGTTGTGGTGTTACATTAACACTCACCGGTGTCGCTTCAAGATAGAAAACTTAAAAAAAAAAAAAAAAGGTAATTAGTTCCTGTTCTTGTTGATTTTGAACTTCAACAAGACGGATAAGAGTTTTCCGATAAAGTACCAAATTTTTGAACACATTTACACCACAGTAACACCAGAGGGTGTGGTCTCCTATTCACACTGGGCGGGTGTTATGGCATTGAAATGAACACCAGCAATGTCAAGTCAACACCATGGTAGTGTAATTGTTGAATTGACACCAGCGCATTTTCAAAATATCACCGGCTACAGTGCCAAATTAATGCCACGAAGTGCCAGATGAACACTTTTCAACACCATCACAAAATAGGGCCTGTACTTTCTACACCTGTCAGTGTGGTCCTGCATTGACACTCGTCATGCTCGTTGTGTTAGATTTACACCCGTGATGTTAAAATCTAACACCGATCTTTGTGTATTGTAACCTGCGTCTTATAACATTTCGGATGTAATCAGAATCTGAAGCAAATGGTATGATAATTTCTTAATAGCAGAAGCAACAAGGCTAAACAATAACACTTTACTTGGGTGTTAAAAGACTTTAACGGTGAATCACGCATTCTTTCTTGGGTGTGTATGCTGGTATGTGCTTGCCGAAACGTCAGGAATGGGTATAGGCCCTTTTCCGGGCCATCATACCCAAGAAAGAATGCGTAGTGCACCGTTATACCATGGAGCTACTAGCTCCATGGTTATACCTTCTACCACCCAACGTTCTATCCCTCACAAGTCTTATTTCTTATTACTCTTGTACTACGCTTTTGTTTTTGTAACTACTGTATTGTTCCCTGAAAAGGTCGAGTAGATGATAATAATAATGATGATGATGATGATAATAATAATAATAATAATAATAATAATAATAATAATAATAATAATAATAATAATAATAATAATAATAATAATGATTATAATAATAACAATTATAATCATAATAAAAATAATCATTTATGTCTATGAGTTACGAGCATAACCTAAATGAGTCTTAATACAGTGTATCACTTCGAGCTGAAGATCTCCTCTTTCAGAATTTGACTTAAGCTCAAAAAACAAACAAACAAACATCCTTTTGGGGACATATTCCTGGTTTTGAGATGTATGGGTCACAAAAATATGGAACCAACGTATCGTATGATTAACCCTTACACAATTATGTACATTGTCTTATGCCACGAACAAATTTGTCAATCAAGGACGAACTACCAGAGCAGGCATCAACGAATGTTTAAAAACTTGAATAAACTGTCGTGAAGGATTTAGGTCGGTAACATAGGTTCACGCTATTGTCCATCTATTTGTTTGTCTGTCTGTCTGTCTGTCTGTCTGTCTGTCTGTCTGTCTGTCTGTCTGTGAGTCTTCCTCTAATTTATTTACATTTCCTGATAATTTCATTCTGTTAATGTAGGAGTTTCCAAGACCCGTCGTAATCATAGCACGGCAAAGAGCATATTAACCAATCGGTCGTGGGCGGACTAAAATAACATACCTCTCTACGCGTGCACTACAAATTTTTTTAACGAATGGGTTTTCATGACAATGTTAACACCCACGTTTTGGAATTTCTATGGATAGTCGTCCTGTGAGAATAAAAGGACTTAAGTTTGACAGATGTCCAATCTATTCAAGCAACAGGAAAACCACTGGGTTAAACATACGGCCAAACCCAGGGTATTTAAGCGTTCCTTTAAGGACATCAGTCAACAATAAAGGAAACTGATAGACATGATAATCAAACATGCGCTCAAAAAACCCATGTTTTTTCCTCCCCGTCCCTTCATTTCCGTTAACCCATTCCTTTTATCCGTGGAGCTTTCACGACGAATACAAAAAGTAGGTTAACTTATTTTGCCAAGTTACAAGCGATCCGAGAGAGGTAAAATTGAATGAGCGTGCGTTTAAGTGAAATCCATGACAGGCCAGAGGCCGCCACGGGAGTGCACCGGACCGTTCATGATGACAGAGAGGCCGCCACGCCAGAGCGCCGGCCCGTTCTACCGGCAGTAGACTACCTCGCCCACTGACCAACAGCCATTCAACACCCCACTCAGACAACCACACCGGCCAGACATACATTGTTTGAAAAGAGTCCGGATGCGGGTGGGACTTCCATATATAGGGCTTATGATTCACTAAAAATCTCGTCTGAATTTCTACTTTATATTGTCGAACAAACAATTACGTCATCACTTGTCTACCACTTTAATCTATACCGACTTTGTTGCAGCAACGACAACTGCCCTGATTGGAAACCTGCAGCAAACAGCTGACGAGAAATATGAGTATCTGATGTCGAGGAGGGTTAAGTTTTGTCTCAATTTCATCCATCAGAAGATGAAATCTCCTGGAATCGATCTTATCAAACAAACAGACAGACACACACACACATACGCACACACACACACGCACACACATACATACACACAAACCTCATTTTTCCTATACTTGAGACTAATGTAAAAAAGCACACCAATTAATACCCATTCATTATCTATTTCTTTGCATGCATGACAAATCTAACGACATCAACAACAACAACAACAACAACAACAAAAGGGATATAAAAAAGCCGACGTAATAATGATATTATGAGCAAGGATTTTTCATTCGAAAAAGTATGGAAAAGGATTTATATGGATTGGGGAAAATGGTTGATGAGAGTGACTTATCTACAGCTGTATATGGTATAAACGTTTAGGAGGGGTTAGAGCAGTTGAATCTGGTTGGTAGTAATACTATGATAAAGAGAAAAATAAAAAAAAAGGATGTCCTATTTGTTTCTATACCATAGGCTCTTTGGTGTTAGAATTGACATTGAACTGACATAACCATTATACCCCCAAACGGATACCCATATTTCCGGTTATAGTTCGTTACTCGGAAGGTTCGTCATACCCAAGGTTTGTTATTCCGAAGATGCCTAAGATTATAAGATGTGTAATTCCGAAAATGAAATACGGTTCATTATTCCCAACATGTAATAATACGAAAATGAAATGAGGGTCGTAATTCCAATGATTCGTTAATCCTAAAAAGAAAAAAAAAAGCCTCGTTTTTCTAAAGATTACTTAAATTGAAATAGAAATGTAGTTCGTATTCCCGAAATTTCGTTATTTTTTACTTACTTATTTACTTATTATTTTCCCCTTTTTATTTCCAGATTAACAAACATCTTGATATAGAGAATCCATGTGTTATTGGGATAAGGAATCTTCGGAATAACGAACATCACCCCATATTTCCACCTGGGTGAGGTGTTACATAACATCATCATCTATCACCTCTACGGTGCATGTGCCAGGCAGCAGTAGAACCAGAACCCACCATTTAAAAGTCCATGATCTTCTCCAAAATACCATACTATTATGCTCACCACAACAGATTCTCTTTAATTAGACTTTGGCTTGTCAGCAATAGATAATAGCTATGCGATGAAACGAAGAAAGGAATGAGAACCATCATCACGCATTAGAAAAGTTCTATTGCCATTAGGATATTGGTGACCGGTGGAGCAGCTGCCCTTTCCGGCTCCTAAGTCAGTAATGGAGGGGACCTTGTGCATATCTGTGTCAGAGGCGACATCAAGGTTACAGTGATCACTGGCGATTCTCAACCAGGGCAATTTCAAAATCCGTCGCTCAAATCGTAATGGAAAGAAATGAATTGAATTGAATTGTATTGAAAGGTATTTATTGGATAACGTTCATTGCACCCCGCAGGCTAAATTGAGGATATTTTACATAAATCATCATGAATACATTTAAATACATGTAAACATGCATTAAAAATATCATCTATTGCACAATAAAGTTAGCCTTTACCATTAACAAAACAAAACAAAAAACCAAATATCACAATAACAAATATTACAATAAAAAAAAAAAAGGATGATCCCTCCTCATGCTTTTGGATAACTGTCATCAGTTACATACACTGAAGGTCCAGCATGGATCTCATACATGTCATATACACCAGTACATTGATTCTCCCCACCCCTCCTCCTCAGCCAGACGCATATGCTTGTTCCAGATTCTTCCAGAGATACCCCCATATACCCAAGCTTGCTTTTGCAGTAAAAACATATAATACGCAATAAGCACATTCAGGAGAATCTTGACAAACACCGAAAAAAAAAAAACAAACAAAAAAAAACAACACTACGCCTGCGTTGATCCCACATGACGGGATTATTGACCCTGGCGTCACTGGAATGACTTTGCACCAATCTTCAGATTTCAGAGGAAATCGCCGAGTTAAGTAATAAGCTAAACTGCTCTTATTTTGTAAATTCCTTCTAACTTCAGTAGTATAGAGTACTGACAGCAACTATATACAGCAGAATTAATTAATGCATTTATAAGTGTCAATTTAACTATACAACCACATCAATCACCAATTATTTTCTTTGTATATATGAAAATCAAACCAGGCCTTTCGTGAATCCCCTCCCAAGCTTCAAAATTGCACATTTTAAGCCTTACTTCCGTGAGTATATCCTGAGGACCGTTTTTTAGTCGTTTGGCCCTGAGGAAGGGCTGTCATCTAATCAAGCATCCTTATGGTTTATTCTGGGTTCCATGGCACTTCCTCCTGCGACAATTGCTGCCATGAAATATTTGCACGCTAAGCTACAAATAAATTCGGGTGCACGTCACGAGACCGACACCCACGAGTCATACAGACCACAAGTCATACAGCTCACAAGTCATACAGCCCACGAGTCATACAGCTAACAAGTCATACAGCCCATGAGTTCGACACTAAGCCAACAAGGCCCACGAGACCGACACATTACGCGCCGTGTTGTATCTGTCGAACTCGTGGGCTGTTTTTACCTATAGTGTCGAACTCATGGGCTTTATTTGCCTAGCGTCGAATTCACGGGCTGTATGACTCGTGAGCTGTATGACTCATGAACCTGTTTTCAGTGTCGAACTCGTGGGCTGTATGACCAGTAGGTGTCGGTCTAGTGGGATGACCCCATAAATTCTACCAAGAAACATATAACCTTAACCCTCAACTTAATCCTCACATCAAACTAAACCTACAACCCTATCACAACCTAACCCTATATATATGAAGAGTTTGTTTGCAAAAACCGATAAGTCCATTTTTGAAGATTTTGAAGTACGGTCTCTGTCATAAAGTACAAAATAATACCTTTTAAATGGTATATTGGTCACTACATATAAAGGTACATTTTTGAAGTTATGGTCAAAAGAAGTAAAAATTTTCTTATTATTCTCTTTATTTTTCTTGACCTTTAATCGCAAATATCTCCATTTGGCAAATATGGACTTATCGGTTTTTGCAAACAAACTCTTCATATAAAACCCCAAGTTCCTGGAGAAAATAAGACCGAAGCAATTTTCGCAGGAGCAAATGTCGTGTCACCTTATTCTGACGGCCCCCTGCAAGATGAAACATAATAATGTACGAGATAATTCAGTAATTTACTGTATTTCGTATGTTAATGTTTTATCTAATTCGTTTGTTTAAACTTGAATTATCTCAGAAAATGAAGTTTCCCCAAGATTTCCGTTTTATTGATGTATTCCGTTGGTACATTCTGTTCTTGAAAAAAAAAAATGTAACAGAAATGAATTTGTATAAAAAGTCACAGACTGCAACAGCAGCAAAAAACAAAAAACAACAACAACAACAACGACAACAAACAAACAAACAAACAAACTCTGTCGTTATTTCTATATTCGTTGTGGAATTCTTATCTGCTCCATCTATATATAAAGAGTTTTTAGTGAGGAAAATAAGGAATTTTGACGCCTCACAACCAAAAATAAGTATAAACGCTGAAAACGAAAATGACCAAGTAGATTCAAAGGACAATAAAAGTATCTAGAAAAGCAAAGAAACTTCAAGACTATTGAAGGTGCTTTGATTTCTCTCGGATTTCGTGACACTATGGACAAGCAGGTGGAAGGCAAGGGCGGGTAATAGAGTCCTAAAGTCGTGCTAATTAAACTTTGCGACGTAACAAAATTGTGGCTCATACGGTAAATCTGGTAACATAAGAGCATAAAATGGCCCAGCAGCATCATGTCTTATAGTAAACATGAGAAAACTCACGGCAATGCACGCACTAATGGTCCTTATAGACGGCATTAGCGCGCGAAATCAGACCCAATGAAGGTTGCTTGAGTGCTCTTAATTTTCTTGCTAGATAAACTGAAAGTAAACTGACCAGGAGAGCTAATGGATTCGTAAGGTCTTTGCTGAAAAAAAAGGGTTGTACGCATGATTTTGAAGAGGAACAATTTACATGAAAACCAATTGCCAACTCAGCAGGGGTAAAACTTATTTGAGTTGGAGTTTAAAAACACTTCAGCAAGGAGCGACTGTGACATGTCTGAATAAAGCTCTGCTTTCTTTGCATAAAGGCAAAATGTGGTCTGCAAAAATCTCGATTAATGGATTCTATACACGATGTCGTTAATGGTTGTGTTTCAAATAAAGGATAATGTCCTCAAAAAGTGAACGGGCAGATATAAATTTTGTGTGTGTGTGTGTGTGTGTTCTTTTTCCATAATTCGTTTCTGTCAGTCAAAATGCTAGGATGTAGACTTAATAATAATCACCGACCAAAGCTCATACACACTGATGGCAAATGTTTAAAAAAAAATAAAGAAAAAATTAATTCAATAGGAATGGAATAGAATAGTTTCCCCACTGCATTCTAAAGGCAAATATTCTACAATCCGAATAGCAGTTGCCCGTTGATCAGCTGGCCTTTTATCCTTTGTCCTGGGCAGTGTAACACACTTAAAGGACAAGAACTATAACCAGCAAAAAACGCACTGAATATCATGACCAAGTTCATCTAAACTAAGTAGATTACTAGCAGTTCGTAGAATATAAAATATTACATGAAATAATACTTGATCCTCGTATCCATTTAGTTGCACTCTCTACCAGCGTGAGTCGACCATGTATCGTTATTATCAAATTGCATTACTATTATGATATTGTCATTACACAACGTTATTGGGTTAAATACTGTTCACGTATCTTATGAAACAGATGCCACTGGTTTGAACAAGATAGCTCACAAATTGACTTGTCCGTCCTTCGTGGATTAATCTAGGTTCCATGGCAACACTAAACATTTAATCCTCATCTTTCAAAATATATAAATTGCATTTCTGTCCTACATACTCAGCAGCATTTTTTTCTGATCTTGTTTTTTTAGTAGCCATGACCCCAACTTAAGTAAGCTTTAACTTGATCGTATCTGACGCCAGCTTCCATTAAAAGGTCAAAATGATAATGTCTACTGGATTCCAAGTAGAAATGACTACATTGACCATTGTTTCAAGGGTAATTCAGCGTAATAGTGTTCGGAGAATGAAGTTACGACACACTCCTCATGTTCGTTGTTGTCTAAAGGGTATATCGAACGCTAGAAAGATTTTTTTTTTTTTTCGGGGGGGGGGGGAGGGAGGGGGCTATATGACAGATTTATCATTTATGAATATTCTCATCTCAAATAGATCATTTCAAAGATTTTTACGGCCTCCACGAAAATGACAACAATAATTGTGCAATCTTTATGCGGAATTTTTCCTAGCTCTGCAACGATGCGTTATTATCGATCTGTTTCATTGGTTTGATGTCAGAAGGTATATGATAATAATTTATCATAAGATTTGAAAGTACGTGTATCACTGGAGAGCACAGACAGACGAAAATTGCTCACGAAATTTCTACACTTGATATAATCCGTAAGCGCCATGAACATCCGTATTCAGGTTGTTATGGTGCTGGCGGGAATAGGGGACATCATTTGGCGCTTACGGAAACATTCCTTCATAAGGGTCTTAAACTATCCCGTATCCTCTCCACTGAAGTCATAGCAAGCCCGTGAATAAATTTCATTAAAGTGCTTTTTTCAAGTGTACAAGCAGAAGCAGAAAACTCAACATTTACTTTTTAGCTGACACTTTTAAAACAAAAGATGGGAGAGACGTAACAGTTGAGAATCAGGATGGCGGTCTATGTTAGCAGTGAGTGTGTTTATAATGGTGAGCTCATCATTATGTTTGTCTGTATGTTTGTGTGTTTGTCAGCCTGTCTTTGTCTGTAACCACTGTATTTGTGCGTCCTCGTTATCACTTGTAGCGCCATGACATTGCCCCCCCCCCAAAAAAAAAAAAAAAAAAAAAATGATATCCCGTATTTTTTATGTCTGGGTCAGTAGTCAATCCCATGATATCTAATACTCAAGGTGACAATAAGTTCTATTCTTCCTTCAATTTGTTGCGCTCTTATTGTTATTGTTTATACATCCCTCTTATGAAACGGGGATGACAACAACTACAAAAATAACGATGAAACTGTCAGAAGGCCTATTCTCGGTTGAGCAGGTGAAAGGCAACTATAATGAAACCCGTCTGAAACTAGTGTAAGGTCACGCGAACGTGGTTATCTCAAGGCGCTGTCCATTTATTCAGATAATAAAGATATGTGCAGTATACAGTTGCGTGAGAAAACTCAGCGGGAATTCGTACGAAAAGGCGCCAAGCCCCAAGATCCATTATGAGAGTGAATATACAGAAAGATGTACAGGAAAATCCGATGTAAACGACTTGGTAACTCGATCACGATAATGCATTTTCTTATTTATACCACTGATGTGGCTTTGGTGTTTTACTCCACTAAGAGATGGTTGAATTACTTTCTCTTTAATATATCTGCAGTCTCATTTTATGCTCCACCATTATTTTGACTCATTTTCACTTTTCTTTATATTCTCTCATTTCCTTCTTTTTCATTTAATTATTGTCATCCGAGAATTTGGTATACCATTTTTCTTTCTTTTTAAGTTGATATATTGTAGCATTAAGGAATACGCTTTCACGGCTAGTCTATTGCTGTTGTCTTCGTTTTTTTTTTTTTTTAATTTCTAATTTCGTTGATCTTATTTGTGTGTTTGTATTTAGGTATTGTTTGTAACAACAAAGTCTCCGTGGTCACAGAAAACGTATACATTGTATACGCTGTCAAGAACACGGCCTCTTAAAGGGATAGTAGAGTAATGATTGAGACCTAACTTTAGGCATGTTAGGTTTCTGACATTTCTTGATGAGATAATGAAAAACCTCTGCTGAAATATGAAAGAGCATGTAATTTCAAGAGGGATTCAACATTTATTTGGTGAAAATTGGCCTTGAAATTACTAAGATATCCAAAAAAGCGATCCTAATAAAATTGACAGGCCACGACGTTTATTAGTATCTCTTTGTTTTTCCTTATTTTTAGATATCTCAGTAATTTCAAAACCGATTTTCATCAAATAAACTTTTGATCCCCTTAGAATTGTATGCTCTTTAAAATTTCATTGAGGTGGTTTCTAAATATCTCCCAAAAACGTTACAAGATGAATCCTCACCTCAACCATGCAGTACTGTACAGTCCCTTTAACATTATTGTCTGCCCTTCAATGCATTTTACCACCTCCCTGATTTTACACAGACCGGCTGGATTTCCCTCAAACCATTATTCGCTCAGTGCTCGAAAACACGATGGAACCTTTTTATACTTCTCTGCCTTAATCAATTTAAGTCTTGTGTCTTGAGACTACACGCCAGTGATTTTAATGTTCCTTTCTGACGGGTCTGTCACTAATGTGCAACAAAAATAGAAAAAAGACTTTCTTTCTTTTTGACACCTTCTTTACAACAATTGAACACGGGAAGTTGACATTGGAACTTGCGCTGATCAGCAACTGTCGGTTACCATGGTTACATGACATTCGCTCCCGCGACAATTGCTCTCATGAAATATCTGCACGCTAAGCCAAACATAAAACCTACCCACAGACATTACCCTAACCTGTATCCTATCCTCACATCAAACGAAACTTAAAACTCTGTTACAGCCCTAACTCTAACCCTAAGTCCTGGCTGGGAGAAAATAAAACTTGAGTAATCGTCGCAGTAGCAAATAATGTAGTGTCACCCAATATATTGTCAACCTCTTACGATGTACGAAAACCTACACCAGTAACATAACACGTGCCCTCCTCTGAATATTTCTTCGACAGACTGACGACTCTCGAGTCATACCGACCACAAGTTCGACATTGAAAAAAGTTCATGAGCCATACAGCCCACGAGCACGACACTAGGCAGATAAGGCCCTTGAGTTTGACAGGGGCAAACAAGGCCCACGAATCCGACACTAGGCAAAAAAGGGCCGAGTTTGACATTACATCACGGGGTTGAATGTATCGGTCTCGTGGGCCTTTTTCGCTTGTAGGCCTTGTTTGCCAATAGTGTCGGACTCATGGGCATTATTTGCCTAGAGTTGAGCTCATGGGCAGTGTGAGTCGTGGGCTGTATGACTCGTGGGTTATATGACTCGTGGGTTGTATGATAGTCGTCGGCTGCATGACTCATGGTTGTCGAACTCTTGACGTGCACCCGTTAGAGGTCGATTAAAATGGACCATTTTATGCATGCTGTGTAACGGCATTCGCATTGCTTTAGTACGTACTGTCAAGGAGGTAAAGCTGGGGGTTTACTACCGAGGGATGAAATCAGCTTTAAAGGGGTTACCATGCACGTTCATTTTTCGAATATTGTCAAATCATCAGATCCGTTGTGACGTCATTGAGAAGATCAAAACTTTTGTCGTGATTTACTCAATATTTGTCCCTTTTATCCCCCTAAAGAGAGCCCAAACCTCATTTGTGCGTGTAATTGTACAAACACGTGTCCTTCTGTATGATGCCATAGCCTCATCACTGAGACTTTCTATGGATGCAGGGCATTCTTAACGTCTTAATCGTGTTCCTTTAATCCCCTTTAAATGTCCCTCGGATGCCATTAGCGATCTATGGCTGTCTCCTAGCATTTTGCTCGGGTTTTTTTTTTTTTTTTATCTCAACGTGTTCCTCCGACACCACCTCCAAAAGGGTTTTCTTGGTGACTCTAAGGAGTATACCTTGACCCACCGAATATCAGAAACAACGTTGCTTTGGTTTGTTAGCGAATATTCTTATATTAAAATGTCTACAATCACTGGTCTTATCTCATAAAGAAAATAAAATTGTCGTTCGATTGAACAATTTTCTAAAACATTCTGTTGCAAAAGAGAAAGAAAATTTTAGTCTCTCCGTATTGCTTCCCATGTTTGATTATTGCATATATAACACATTTAGAATAATGCGGCTTATATTTCTGAGTTTGTGAGGAATTTAATGATTTTATCAGTTTCATCCAGTCTTTCTCCAACATGAGGAGTGTAATACAATTCGAAGGTGCCGATTTAGCACAATGGCAAATGATAATAATAACGCAATAATGATAATGCAACAATACTCTTCCAGGACGTAATGGAAGGGTTAAATGTCATGTTTACCTTTGGGAGCAGTGATTTAAAAAAAAATGTTCAAGATATCACAATTGTTATGTTTAGGTATGTTATATCACAAAACATCCTACCAAGCTTTATTTTTTTGCATTAAAGCTAGCCTTAGATATAAGGAGATATCAGTATTTTTTTTTTCATTAAAAACCATAACTGTATATGTATATGGTTTAGTCTGGAAACATTTTTATTATAACTGTTGTTCACATTTTATGTATTTAACACTTATCATCGATTATACGATATATCGATATATCGATAAATCAAATTTTAGAACTATTTTAAAGCACTAATGCTGGATTTTTGTTTCTTCTGCAAAAAGGTAAATTATGCCTTTAAAGGGGATGTCCAGACGATTTTTATAATTTCACATCATGTAGTACATAGGCCTACATGTACATAAATCGATAGCTTGATGTAAAGATTTTTTATCGTGGTCCTTGTCGAATAGAGAAATCCATAATCTGAAAAAAAAAAAACACCTCAAAACAAATTACATTGAACAAGGATGATGACATCGGAGGCTCACATTTATCATTTCAGAAATGTAGAAATGTAATTTCATTACAATAATATACCGCTTGCTTAACAAGTTCACCTGTGTAGAATTTATGCATGTTTTCTTCTTATGTTTTGCTTCCTTGAGCCCCCCCCCCCTTACATACTTATGGTAAAGCTGCCATGTCACCATCCTCAATTGTTCATTGTGATTTGTTGTAAATTTTGGAAACATTTTTAATCCTCATCCCAATCACTGTAGATTCTGAAACTCTGTAACTAGTATTTATTAATTACAGTTGTTCAAATTAAGTCTAAAAATCATCCGGTGGTCTCCTTTAATACAACCAACAGCGCTCTATAGGTCACTCAATGTATCGACTTCTCTCACTGAACTTCAAATGGTTTATAAAACACACAAACACGCATACACACACACTCTCTCTCTCTCTCACACACACTCTCACACACACACACACACACACACACACACACACACACACACACACACACACGCACACACACAAGAGGTGTATCTTAATGATATTTACACTCAATTATAATTTTTCTACGAATTTCTGATAACGAGGTCACATATTTCACGTGTCCTTGATTCATATCGTTATGATATCATTGCAAAACGATATAATGAGAAAAAAGAAATTATCAGAATGAGCTTTAGGAGGTCATACATAATAAATAAATGTCCTTTGTAACTGTTACCAGGAAACTGTACAAAGCGAAACAGCATTCTCAACGTTTATGGTCATTTGGAGCAAAACTTAACCTGCTGACTTTTGACTCGATGACTGTGAATCTGTAACTATATATAAAAAGCTGATTCTTTCAGATCGCTTCTTTATTGCAGCTTGCTTACGAGGCGTATATTCCATCACGTTCGCTTACAGTAAAAATCAGAAAAGGAAATTTTACGCAATCAAATAAGAATATAGTGCTTAGATTAAAGGGAAAAATCTGTGCCGTATACAGGGTCGAATCAAACGTGATTTTTCACCACTCGCGTAGAAATCGAAATAAGATTATCTTTTCCTTTATTGACACAGCGGGGAAAAAAAGAAAACCTACAATAGCACGTTTACTTTTGGCCTCGGTGTGGAGATGTCTTTTTTGTAACAAGCTGCGAGCATCGATCGACATTGAAAGGGAGTCGTTCTCAGCACTTTGGGGTTACGGTTGCTGTGACAGTTGCATTGCTAAACAACTTTGGTAGACCTCTTTTACACGATCAATATTTATCTTTCTTACTTACTAGGCGAAGCAGGAATTCCACTCATTTGACCAAAGTCACACTACTTTCGGCATCGCAGAATTACCATACCGTCTCTCCTGCATGCTTGATGCTTTTCACTGTCAGCAATCATTCGTTCATTCGGATGAAATGTTATAGCAAAAACACTAAATCAGATCCTAGCCGTTGGCTTGACTCCTCCAAGCATTCGAATATCTTGAGATTGACAGTGGGGGTTAAAAAGACAGGAAAAAATATCGGAGAGAGAGAGAGAGAAACAAAATATATGCAGGGAGGGAGGGAGAGGGGGTGGGGAGAAAAAAAAATAGAAGTAAAGGGGGTGGGATAGGAAACCCGATTCATAAGAATGAGCCAAGTACATTAATAAGAGAGCGTAAAAGGGAGAGGTGAAGGTGTGAAAGAAGAAGAAAAAGACTACCCCCTTCATTAAATGTCATTTCAGATGAAATATATAACTATTATTCTATCCTGCCATTGCAGTTCTATACTACAACTATATGTGCCTATTACGATACAACTATACCGGTACTAAAAAAAACATCACTACCTGTAAGACCAGGAAGAACTCCCCTCCCTGGTAAAGACCAAGCTTCCTCTTGAACGCATTAGTACATCTCACCAAAGCTATGCTTATGTTTTTGTATAATGCATTTGTTTTGTTATCACAGAAACAATAGACCCTTTTTTTTCTCAGCTATATCCTACCAGCCACAATCCAAGTCCAACCGGAGACGCGGAAGCGAATGGGCTCACAGGTTTCCTCCGTACTTCTGACAGCAAACCGGCCGTATGGCAAGCCATATTGCTTTTTAAAAAGATTTTCTGATATCACGAATTCCCTTTTGTGATATCAAAAAATCGAATTTCTGATATCACAAATTCAATTTTTGATATCACAAATACCCATTGGTTTATCACGTAAAACCAATTTTTGATATCACGAAATCGAATTAGTGATATCACAAATTCAATTCGTGATATCACGAATTCAATTCGAGATATCACGAATTCACATTCTTGATATCAAGAAATACATTTTGTGATATCACTAATTCCAATTTGTGATATCATTAATTTACATGGAATTTCAGCACATATCTTTCGCAAAGAAATGATTTGATTTCGAGCATTAGTTTTGCGCTGAAATTCAACCGTAAATTCTAGCGTTTGTTGAGCGCAGAAATACACAGGGAATTCGAGCTTTAGTTCAGTGCAGAAAACCAACGGGAATTTGAGCGTTAGTTGAGCGCAGAAATACATACGGAATTCGAGCATTCGTTTTGCGCTGAAATTCAGCTGTGAATTCGAGCGTTAGTTGAGAGCAGAAATACACAAGGAATTCGAGCATTAGTTTTGCGCTGAAATTCAACTGTGAATTCGAGCGTTAGTTGAGCGCAGAAATACACAGGGAATTCGAGCATTAGTTTTGCGCTGAAATTCAGTTGTGAATTCGAGCGTTAGTTCAGTGCAGAAATACACAGGGAATTCGAGCATTAGTTTTGCGCTGAAATTCAACTGTGAATTCGAGCGTTAGTTGAGCGCAGAAATACACAGGGAATTCGAGCATTAGTTTTGCGCTGAAATCCAGCTGTGAATTCGAGCGTTAGTTGAGCGCAGAAATACACAGGGAATTCGAGCTTTAGTTTTGCGCTGAAATTCAACAATGAATTCGAGCGTTAGTTGAGCGCAGAAATACACTATGAATTTGAGCATTAGTTTAGCGCAGATATTCCTATGGAATTTCAGGTGTTATCTTTACATAGTACAGGCTGTATATAACGATAGTTAAAAAAAAAAAAAAAAAAAAAAAAAAAAAACCTAAATGAAGAGTTTTGGCAACTCGTCTTCATTTAAAGTGATTAGGAATTGGTTTTAAAAGAATCGATGAAAATAAATCGTTTAGCAACATATCTAAAATGCCATTATTTATATGTTGTCAATTACTTCAAAGTCATTATTATATTCTCTTTTTTTCCCCTCCATTTCTCGCCACTGATTTGGCAGAGACTGGTTGACGTACAACTTTTGTTTGCGTTTCTCTTTACTCTGTCATGTGAAAGATACTCTCTCCCGACCTCCCCCTGTTACTTAATAAGAGAGATTTCTCATTGCGCAGATTAACAAAATTGAAGTCCTTCGTACCACTGCTTTTTTCCTACTACAAATTCTAACTGTCTGTTTGCCATGCATACTGCTACATAAACTCCTCATAAGATCTGGATATCTTCACTCTTCTTGATCTGGTCTGAAGACTTTTGGGCTTGTGCGTTCCAGTTTTGTTCTCCTCGGTTTCGGTTCTTGAATAAACTTGCCTATATGATTACACTTTAAATTATTTTACAAAATCATAAACATACTGGGGCAGGCAAACTGTACACCCAACACTATTGGTCTTAATGGATACACCCCTTTGTTCTGGAGGACTGATTTTGAGGAGTGAGAAAATGTCTTTAGGAGAAACACGTTGCTTTATGTGACCACCAGCCGACACCAGTGGTGGACATTAAATTGGCAAGTTTACGACTCCCTCTCGCACCCCGCATGACTCACAGTCTCTCTCTCTCTCTCTCTTATTCTCCGCTGCTGACATACACAGACCAGAGGGTTGATTGCCCTCGGTCGGTCCTCCGCAGTACAAACACATAGTATATGCTTTTATAACACACATACACATACCACCACACATAATATCGATTTGGTGGAAGAGTCTACTGTAAAGGGGATTACCACATGAAAAATGTATCATAATTAACAATAATGTAGTAATAGATGGCAATTTGAGGACCAAAACGATGAATTAAATGTAAGCCCTAAGTGAACATAGTATCATTGAATTCATGATAACATGTTGCAAAACAATTGATTTGTATCAATAATTCATCGAATATACCTTGACGATCATTTACGGAATGATGGATGTGTAAATCTCTCATATATAGTTATTGGTATTTTGAACATTGTTCTAAAAAAAAGTTAGCAGTAGTATACCTTCCATCTGAATATCAGCTCAAAAGTAATGTTCCAATTCCCTGTGTATTTCTGCGCTAAAAACAACAACAAACAAAACCGCTCGAATTCACAGTTGAATTCCAGGGCAAAACTAACGCTCGAATTCCCTTTGTATTTCTGCGCTAAACTAATGCTCGAATTCACAGCGATTTTCTGCACTAAATTGACGCTCGAACTCCCTGTGTATTTCAGCGCTCAACTAACGCTCGAATTCACTTTGTATTTCTGCGCTCAACTAACGCTCGAATTCACAGTTGAATTTCAGCGCAAAACTAATGTTCGAATTTACTTTGTATTTCTGCGCTCAACTAACGCTTGAATTCACAGGGATTTACTGCACTGAACTAACGCTCGAAATCCCTGTGTATTTCTGCGCTCAACCCTAACGCTCGAATTCACAGTTGAATTTCAGCGCAAAACTAACGCTCGAATTCACTTCGTATTTCTGCGCTCAACTAACGCTCGAATTCACAGGGATTTACTGCACTGAACTAACGCTCGAATTCCCTGTGTATTTCTGCGCTCAACTAACGCTCGAATTCACAGTTGATTTTCAGCGCAAAACTAACGCTCGAATTCATTTTGTATTTCTGCGCTCAACTAACGCTCGAATTCACAGGGATTTACTGCACTGAACTAACGCTCGAATTCCGTATGTATTTCTGCGCTCAACTAACGCTCGAATTCACAGTTGAATTTCAGCGCAAAACTAACGCTCGAATTCCCTGTGAATTACTGATATCACAAATTCGATTTTGTGATATCAGTAATTCAATTCGTGATATCACAAAATGGAATTTGTGATATCAGAAATTCGCATTTGTGATATCACAAATAAGAATTCTTGATATCACAAATTGAAATTAGTGATATCACAAATTTATTTCGTGATATCACAAATTCGAATTTGTGATATCAAAAAATCATTTTGTGATATCACGAATTACCATTGGTTTTTCACGTGAAACCTATTTTTGATATCAAAAATTCGAATTTCTGATATCGCAAATTCATTTAGTGATATCTCAAATTGAATTTTAGATATCACAAATTCGAATTTCTGATATCACAAATTGAATTTGTGATATCAAAAATTGATTTTGTGATATCACAAATTCGATATCTTGATATCACAAATTAAGTTCATGTGCTACACTTACGGGAATTTGTGATATCACAAATTTAATTCTTGATATCACAAATTGAATTCTTGATATCAAAAATTTGATTTTTTGATATCACAAAATGGAATTTGTGATATCAGAAATTAACTTTAAATGTAAAAACGGCTTGCCATACGGCCGGGAGATTACCGGGGACAAGGAAAGGTTTAGACTCGCAGACTTCCTACGCATGTTTATTATGTCAGAATACTATTTCGACTTCTCTGGCATTCAGTAGTCCGTATCTGTAATGTAGTACAATTCGTGGATGCTTTTCTTTCATATACTATACAGCCTAATCATACCAAGTAGCATTTTATTCACCTATACCACCTCCCATTAAGTTCCACCAAGGAACCACCTCCTTGGTTCCACAGGCTGGAATTCACTTAGTTGCTGATAGCTGAAGGCAAAGCCACCGGCCACCTTTGTGGTTGTTAAGAGCAACTTTGTTAGCAAAACATGCGTAGAATTTGAATACATTACAGATACGGTCTAACTGGCAGACGATCAAAAACTTATAGTAGGCTCCTACAATAATTAAGTAGGGTTACTTCATTTATGCAGCGGTTCATATATCACAATTTATCTACCATAATTACTGGGTGTACATGCGCGGGGGGGGGGAAGCAAGGAAACAGAGCGTGAAAATGCTTTAACACAAAATACGGGATTGTATGTTTGATTGGGTGTGTGTTTGGTTTTCTCCTGATTCGCCAATTTAATGTGCCACTTGAACGATACCATGCAGTATGACCAGGGAGGTGGAAGACTTTGACAATTGGCAAAAATAAATCGTGGTACTGACTGCCCCTGAGCAGCTTATATCATGAGCACATTTGTCGTTGTTTATTACAAAACAACAGGGGGTTTGGTCGTTGAGGGAACATAAGTGAAGATACACAAGCAAATTAGACTGCGAGGTAGAGGTAGGGAGAGAGAGATATAGAATGCTGGTAATCAGCTCATATCATTAATGTTTGTTCATTTCATTCATTTGCCACTCAACTTTGTCACGAGCCAGCAAAGCGAAATATATCGAATTATTGAAAATGAATATAGCGCTTTTCACAGTGCTTTTGTTAGCGTTTGGTAGTTTCCTCGTTCATGTCCGATAGGTTGTTGACGCATTAATACAACATTATACAAAAGATGAACAGGACAGAGTGGATCGGTGAGAATGGGATGCGCGAGTTAAACTTTGGAACTGTTTAAACCCACGAGCGCAGCGAGTGGGTATTAGACTGTTCCAAAGTTAAACGATAGCATCCAATTCTCACTGTTCCACGATATAGGTCTGTGCATCATAATTTGTGTTGTAAAATCATTTTCCCCATGCATCATGCGTCCTGTACACCTACAACACTACATGCGTTCGGATTTTACCGGACTGATGGCTCAGTGTGGATCAGTAAAATCAGTGCATGACAGTTGAATAATCAGATTGCACAGATTTTAAAGCCCATCTTATAATATTCTCTGTATGTATAGCCATTTTTTTTTTGGTAGGATCCACTTTATTACTAATCATGGCTGAGGGGAATGTATATTATAAATCTTCCTTTTGTCTTCCCCTCTGTTTTGAGTATTATTTCATAGGTACCATGCATGCATTTTGGATTCACAACCTATTGTTGAACTAAGTGATTATAAAATATTTTGATATTGCTTGTTTCTAGCAGGATATGTTTTGTGAACTTATATTCCTTGGTAAAAATGAAAATGAATGAATGTAATGAAGTGAAAAGAAATGAAATTGAAATCAAGTTGAAAAGTATTAACAAATCAAGTACGACAACACATCTCACAAATCATTGCATTGACAGTTTACAGTTCCCTTACACAGTGTGGAACAACGGTGTAATCACAGTTGATATGAAGGCCCAGAGAGTAGAAGGATGTATACAGAGAAACGATATCAGTAAATCACTGTAAAGGAGAAGGACATTTAAATATATATTTCAAGGAGCGATTGTCACAGACTCCTCTTCAGCGGGCGGATATTTTGGAAGATTTCCAGAAAAAAGAAAGCGCACGTAAATGTAGCAACAGATAATCACAAAACAAACGATGACAACGAAAGGTATGCTATATCATTAAAAAGAAAACCCATGTCATGCATGTATCAAATACCAATTCCATGTACAGTTTTCCTGACGGGTAGCGAGAAGGTTATGAAACGAGTATTGTTAGAACTGCTCTCTTTACCAGTTTACTAACACATTCTAATTAAAGATTTTAAAATACAGAAAGACATACCGAGTAACGCTCCATATTGCATCATGACTGTAATGTATGCAAGCAGGCCTCCAAGAATATGCACGATTTATTCATTTGTTGATGTATTTTTCAGTAGGTTGAAAGAAAACTTTGCTCGTTCAGCGGGAGAAAGGCATTTGAATGAATTGGTAAACGGATGTCTTTCTGAATAATTTATTGCAATATCGCTTAGACATCGAGAAGGGGAAATAGTTATTCAGCAGTAACATCCCTGGTGGACTACCACCTGCCGATTTCCCAAATGAATGTCTTTTGACTGTTTTTGGAAAAGGGGGGGGGGAATCATAGATACTGATTTCTGCATCTCTTTTCAAGGGTCAAACCGGAGTTTAAAGCTAGGGAACCTTTATTGAACATGGCGATCTTTCCTCTTTTGCTTCTTCTTTTTAAATCTCTCTCCTTCTCTCTTCTATAAAAAACAAATAAAGAAAAATGTAATACATATTGCTTGTTTCTAGCAGGATTTATGTTTTGTGAACTTCAAATGCCTTTCTCCCGCTGAACTCAGGGCGGTGAGTTGGCTCAGTCGGTAGCCGTCTGCCTCACGATCACGCGGCCCGGGTTCGAACCCAAGTCTGGACTGAGCAATGTTGTGTGTAATCATACCGTCCCCTCGAACAAGAGGCAAAACACTCTGTCCCTCGGATAGTACATAAAATGGAGGTCCCGTGTATGAGAGAGTCACAACTCATGCACGTAAAAGATCCCGTTTCATTCATCCATCGCAAAGAGCAGGGTGTTTAATCCGGTGAAGTGGTCCCACCTCACATCCAACTGGACCCCATGGAAGACCAGCTTAACGTAGCTGAATATGGGCTATCCAGCCATCTTCTTAGATGGAAATGAACAAACAAACAAACAACAAACAAACTTATATTCCTTGGTGAAAATGAAAATGAATGAATGTCATGAAGTGAAAAGAAATGAAATTGAAATCAAGTTGAAAAGTATTAACGAATCAAGTACGACAACACATCTCATAAATCATTGCATTGACATTTTACAGTTCCATTACACAGTGTGGAACAACGGTGTAATCACAGTTGATATGAAGGCCCAGAGAGTAGAAGGATGTATACAGAGAAACGATATCAGTAAGTCACTGTAAAGGAGAAGGACATTTAAATATAGATTTCGAGGACAGACTCCTCTTCAGCGGGCGGATATTTTGGAAGATTTCCAGAAAAAAGAAAGTGCACGTAAATGTAGCAACAGACAATCACAAAACAAACGATGACAACGAAAGGTATACTATATAATTAAAAAGAAAACCAATGTCATGCATGTATCAAATACCGATTCCATGTACAGTTTTCCTGACGGGTAGCGAGAAGATTATGAAACGAGTATTGTTAGAACTGCTCTCTTTACCAGTTTACCAGCATATTCTAATTAAAGATTTTAAAATACAGAAAGACCTACCGAGTAACGCTCCATATTGCATCATGACTGTAATGTATGCAAGCTCTCCTCCAAGAATATGCAATATTCATTCATTTTGTTGATGTATTTTTCAGTAGGTTGATAGAAAACTTTGCTCGTTCAGCGGGAGAAAGGCATTTGAATGAATTGGTAAACGGATGTCTTTCTGAATAATTTATTGCCATATCGCTTAGACATCGAGAAGGGGAAATAGTTATTCAGCAGTAACACCCCTGGTGGACTACCACCTGCCGATTTCCCCTTTCAAATCAATGTCTTTTGACTGTTTTTGGAAAAGGGGGGGGGAATCATAGATACTGATTTCTGCATCTCTTTTCAAGGGTCAAACCGGAGTTTAAAGCTAGGGAACCTTTATTGAACATGGCGATCTTTCCTCTTTTGCTTCTTCTTTTTAAATCTCTCTCCTTCTCTCTTCTATAAAAAACAAATAAAGAAAAATGTAATACATATTGCTTGTTTCTAGCAGGATTTATGTTTTGTGAACTTCAAATGCCTTTCTCCCGCTGAACTCAGGGCGGTGAGTTGGCTCAGTCGGTAGCCGTCTGCCTCACGATCACGCGGCCCGGGTTCGAACCCAAGTCTGGACTGAGCAATGTTGTGTGTAAGCATACCGTCCCCTCGAACAAGAGGCAAAACACTCTGTCCCTCGGATAGTACATAAAATGGAGGTCCCGTGTATGAGAGAGTCACAACTCATGCACGTAAAAGATCCCGTTTCATTCATCCATCGCAAAGAGCAGGGTGTTTAATCCGGTGAAGTGGTCCCACCTCACATCCAACTGGACCCCATGGAAGACCAGCTTAACGTAGCTGAATATGGGCTATCCAGCCATCTTCTTAGATGGAAATGAACAAACAAACAAACAACAAACAAACTTATATTCCTTGGTGAAAATGAAAATGAATGAATGTCATGAATTGAAAAGAAATGAAATTGAAATCAAGTTGAAAAGTATTAACGAATCAAGTACGACAACACATCTCATAAATCATTGCATTGACATTTTACAGTTCCATTACACAGTGTGGAACAACGGTGTAATCACAGTTGATATGAAGGCCCAGAGAGTAGAAGGATGTATACAGAGAAACGATATCAGTAAGTCACTGTAAAGGAGAAGGACATTTAAATATAGATTTCGAGGACAGACTCCTCTTCAGCGGGCAGATATTTCGGAAGATTTCCAGGAAAAAGAAAGCGCACGTAAATGTAGCAACAGACAATCACCAAACAAACGATGACAACGAAAGGTATACTACATCATTAAAAAGAAAACCCATGTCATGCATGTATCAAATACCAATTCCATGTACAGTTTTCCTGACGGGTAGCGAGAAGATTATGAAACGAGTATTGTTAGAACTGCTCTCTTTACCAGTTTACTAACACATTCTAATTAAAGATTTTAAAATACAGAAAGACATACCGAGTAACGCTCCATATTGCATCATGTCTGTAATGTATGCAAGCTGGCCTCCAAGAATATGCAATATTTATTCATTTTGTTGATGTATTTTTCAGTAGGTTGATAGAAAACTTTGCTCGTTCAGCGGGAGAAAGGCATTTGAATGAATTGGTAAACGGATGTCTTTCTGAATAATTTACTGCCATATCGCTTAGACATCGAGAAGGGGAAATAGTTATTCAGCAGTCACACCCCAGGATGACTACCACCTGCCGATTTCCCCTTTCAAATCAATGTCTTTTGACTGTTTTCGAAAATGGGGGGGGGGGGGGGGTCATAGATACTGATTTCTGCATCTCTTTTCAAGGGTCAAACCGGAGTTTAAAGCTGGGAAACCTTTATTGAATACAATTGAATACAATCTCTATCTTGGAATTAAACAAATAGAGGGGTATGAGATACATAACAAAAAAGTACATACACCCACACACACACACACACCCACACACACACACACACACACCATGGGCGTAAATCCCGGGGGGGGATGGGGGGATATATCCCCCCCCCCCTGAAATGGAGGAGGGGGGATGGCCTGTGCAATCATCCCCCCCTGAATTTTGAAGAAAAAAAAAATGGAGGAAGCAGAAATGTGATTGTATCAATTTTGGCATATTGCATGACGTTTGTACGCCGGCCTTCAGACAGGTAACAGAGCTGAACAGTATTCTATCTTGTAGGAAATCGAATGCATAATTTTCTCAAGCGCTCGTTAGTCGCTCGCTTCGCTCGCTCGCGGACATGGACATACACTGTAAGGTATGGCTGAGACGTTGACAACGTCAAATAGTGTAGGCCTACATGTAAACATGCTAAGACGAGAGTAACTTGGGACCATTTGCAAAATATGTACGAAAACAAACAAACAAACAATAACAAAACTATATTGCCATAATTGAACCCCCTCCATTTCCTGAATCATTCATGAGGAACGACAGTGACTGATAATTCAGTCAAGATACATCTATGGGTATACCCAGGGAAGATCAGGAGCGTCGAAAATATCTCGGGGGGGGGGGGGGGCAAAGGGCATTTGCCCCGCCCCTACGAAAGTGTTTAGGCAGGCAAATCATTTATCCCCCAAGCAATTTCCGAGATGAGGACATATTTCGAACTTTCTTAATGGAATTATTGTTCAAATACCGCCAGAACTATGCACCAAGTCGTTGAATTGCAATCATAAACATGCAAAAGCTCCGCTACACTGGATCCCTTTCGATAAGTACACTGTTGAGATTGACGTATATTTCCCTAATTTGTCAAAAAGTGTGCAGCATATCTTTCACTTAACAAAAGCTCCCTCATATGCAGAGGCGTCGATGGGGGGGGGGATGGTTCCCCCATAAAAGTGGGACAAACCAAATCGCAAAAATATATCTAAAAACGGCAGTTTTTTGGGTGTAAAATGTCAAAATTTTAAAGCTCGCTCGCTCCGCTCGCTCGCATTTAAGCGCTAAGCCATTCCCCTGATGTTGCTACCAGTGATTGACAGCAGTTGCGCCCGGTGCGCCCCCCCCCCCCTAATCTCCAAAGCAAAAAATATAGCTACAAATGGCAGTTTGGGGGACTGTAAGACGTCAAAATTTTTCAAGCTCGCTCGCTTCGCACACTCGCATTTAATCATTATGCCATACTCATGATGTTGCTGCCAGTAATTGCCAGCAGTTTTCGCCCGGTGCTTCCCCCCCCCCCCCTTAATTTCCAAAGCGAGAAATATAGCTACAAACGGCAGTTTTGGGACTGTAATAAGTCAAAATTTTGAAGCTCGCTCGCTTCGCTCGCTCGCATTTAATCATTATGCCATTCTCCTGATGTTGCTGCCAGTTATTGCCAGCAGTTTTCGCCCGGTGCTCCCCCCTTAATTTCCATGGCGAAAAATATAGCTACAAACGGCAGTTTTGGGACTGTAATATGACAAAAAATTTTGAAGCTCGCTCGCTTCGCTCGCTCGCATTTAATCATTATGCCATTCTCCTGATGTTGCTGCCAGTTATTGCCAGCAGTTTTCGCCCGGTGCTCCCCCCTTAATTTCCAAGGCGAAAAATATAGCTACAAACGGCAGTTTTGGGACTGTAATAAGTCAAAATTTTGAAGCTCGCTCGCTTCGCTCGCTCGCATTTAATCATTATGCCATTCTCCTGATGTTGCTGCCAGTAATTGCCAGCAGTTTTCGCCCGGTGCTCCCCCTTAATTTCCAAAGCGAAAAAATACAGCCACAAACGACAGTTTGGGGGACTGTAAAATGTCAAAATTTTCAAGCTCACTCGCTTCGCTCGCTCGCATTTAATCGTTATGCCATTCTCCTGCCAGTACGAACTGCCAGCAGTTGCGCCCTGTGCGCCCCCTTAATTTCCAAAGCGAAAAAATACAGCCCAAAACGGCAATTTTTTTACTGTAAAATGCCACAATTTTTAAGCTCGCTCGCTTCGCTCGCTCGCATTTTATTGTTATGCCATTCTCTCGATGTTGCTGTCAGTAATTGCCAGCAGTTTCACCCGGTGCCCCCCCCCCCTTAATTTCCAAAGCTAAAAATAAAGCTACAAACGGCAGTTTTGGGACTGTAATAATAGTCTGGGTGCCAAAGCCACTTTTTGGGCCTAACCTTGTTTTACCGTCCACCCAATGTTTTTTGATGGTTTTACCCTATTTCGGGGGTGCTGAATCCGAATCCGGATGATGCAACTCTTGCATCCTTGAGGATTTTGAGATATTCAAGATGGCTGCCAAAATGGC
The DNA here is from genome assembly GCA_033980235.1 of Diadema setosum. NCBI lineage: Eukaryota > Metazoa > Echinodermata > Echinoidea > Diadematoida > Diadematidae > Diadema > Diadema setosum. The sequence continues at coordinate 32,219,699 of CM067077.1, read as the reverse complement.
CGCCCAAACCGGAAATTCCCACGTATTTCTTTCTAAAAGGTGAGACATTGAAAACAATTGATGGTTTTACCCTATTTCGAGGGTGCTGAATCCGAATCTGGATAATGCAACTCTTGCATCCTTGAGGATTTTGAGATATTCAAGATGGCCGCCAAAATGGCCACCAAAAGCGGAAATTCCCACGTATTTCCTTCTAAATGGTGTGAAATTGGAAATAATTGATGATTATCCCTATTTGGAAGGTGCTGAATCCGAACCTGGATGATGCAACTCATGCATCCATGAAGTTTTTGAGATATTCAAGATGGCCGCCAAAATGGCTGTCAAAATGGCCGCCAATTAAAACCGGAAATTCCCATGTATTTCCTTCTGAATGGTGAGAAATTGAAAACAATTGATGGATCTACCCTATTTCTATGGTGTTGAATCCAAGTCTGGATGATGCAAACCTTGCATCCTTGAGGGTATTGAGATATTCAAGATGGCCGCCAAAATGGCTGTCAAAATGGCCGCCAATTAAAACCGGAAATTCCCATGTATTTCCTTCTGAATGGTGAGAAATTGAAAACAATTGATGGATCTACCCTATTTCTATGGTGTTGAATCCAAGTCTGGATGATGCAAACCTTGCATCCTTGAGGGTATTGAGATATTCAAGATGGCCGCCAAAATGGCCGCCAAAATGGCCGCCAATCAAAACCGGAAATTTCTATGTATTAGCTTTTAAATGGTGAGAAATAGAAAACAGTTGATGGTTTTATCCTATTTCGAGGGTGCTGAATCCGAATCTGGATGATGCACTACCTCGAGATAGTCAAGATGGCCGCCAAAATGGCCGCCGAAACGGAAACTCCAATGTATTTCCTTCTTATAAATGGTGAGAAATTGATAACAATTGATGGTTTTCGTAAATGGCACAGTTTGAACTTGCTGTATATACAGTGAAACCAGCTCTACTGGATATCTTTGAGTTGGTACGATACAAGCGTGCCAGCAATTAACCCGTCAAGACTACAGATGCGGTTGAATAATTGCAAGATTACACTGTTTCCTCTACATAATGATGGATAAGTTTTGAACACTAACAATTAATGGACAAGACATGTTCATCTAAATCATATTGTGATAGTGATGTAGAGAAGTGTACTGAAATTACCCATCATTACCTGCCTTAATCCATGAGCAGTTTTAATCTCTTTATCCATGAACACTCAAATTGGTTATTTGGTTTATATTGGTGGTCTTGATGACATTGTTGAAGACACGAGTGGGACATTTTTATTGTTATGCTTCAATTTTTTCTTCAGTATGATGTAACATTATGTATGTGTATATGTATATATGTATATATAATCTATTACAAACACACACGAGGGGACGGACAAATCACAGGTAACAAGCCGTGAAAAAAAAAACTAAATAAAAATCAAACGACAACATGGAAAGTAATAGTTGATAATCCAGTACTTACGAATATCATAATCGCGCAGAGTGCTTTTGAAATTACCCTTATTGATATCTACTATAGTGGTCATGGATGCAACCATTTCCAATGACCTAATCAGAATATGCGACAAGTTTCACAAGAATGCGAGGCGAGACTCGTCAGAATACAAGACAAGTTTCAACACCAAATACCAAGGTGCCATAATTTAATTTTACTCTATTGATAGCCGAAAAGGATTAACTTTACATCTATGGAGCCATATTATTGGCGACCACAAGCATTATTTCATAACAATTATGCATAAAGACATTTTCAGTCGTATCTTTCTTTGCGTTTGTACGTTTTAGTATGATGTCAATATCACTTCTTTTTTTCCAGTACGTGTTAAAGTTCCGTTTGAGACATAGAATCTATCGGAATATCTCAGTATATTACAATACCATTATGACAGTCATTTTGACTGTCAATAAATTTTGGCTGATTTGACAAATTCGCTCAACTGAGTTGAATTCAAGAATACGAATTATTGCTTTTCACCCTGCATGGGTTTAATCTCCCGCTTCGCGTTGGAGCACAATACTTCACCATTTCAGTATAAGAACATGTTAAGGAGTTTCCGTTCATACAGGACATTTATAGATGTCCGAAAACCTTTAAAGACCTTCAGCACCCTCGAAATAGGGTAAGACCATCAATTTATTTTAATTTTTTTTACCATTAAGAAAAAATATATTAACATTGGAATTTCTGCCACTTATTTTGGCTGTCATCTTGGACGTCTAAAAACCCTAAAGAATTGACGAATTTCAACAACCAAGTTTCGAGGGTGCTGAATAGGGCCTAAAATGTACCAATTTTTGACAGTTATTTTGGCGGTCATCTTGGACATCTCAAAACCCTTAAAAAAGAACACGAAAGTTGCATCAACCAGGTTCGGATTCAGCACCCTCGAAATAGAGTAAAACCGCCAATTGTTTTCAATTTTACACCATTTAGAAGGTAATAATCATAGGGCTTACATGGAAATTTTCGTTTTTGACGGCCATTTCGTCGGCGTTTTCACGAACTGACGCTATTTCGATTTTGGTCAAAATTTTCAAAATCGAGATATTGGTACCAAATGAAAGTGCTTTCAAAACTCTACCAAATCCCAAAATTTTAGATCACAAAATTAATTATTCTTAATTTTATCAAAGAAAGAAAAAAACGACGGTACTCGAAATATCGAGAAATTGAGAAAAAGGAGTTTCACGAACCGACGCACGAAAGATACGCCGGTTCGTAAAACCCGAATTGCTACGGTGAAGAGCAATGCGGGTTTCACGAACCGTCGCAGTTGCATTACTTTGAGCTTTGTTCAACTTACTGGCCTAGAATTAGGTTTTGGCCCTAATCCAGATCTCAGAGTGAGAACCAAGCCTTCTGAAAGATGAATGACGGCCTAAGCCAGCCCACTGTCCACGAGTGAAGTGAATGGTAAGCTATAATCCTATTAAAATCATGCTCAAAATAACAGTTTCAGTTGGACTACCATAACCATTAATTGCGGTAGTGTGTAGTCCCATGTATTCAATCGCGTGATGCTTATGAAGCCTAGTCTGTAAACGCCATACAATTTCAAATTAGATCCCAAATCATATTATTTATTGTTTCTTTTCAACTTATGTCGTTAGACGTTACTTCTGAGACTACTGAGTACTATAGTCGTAACGTCTGTGTGCAAGACATGCAGATTGCAAGATTTCAAAGTCTCGAAGACACTAAAACTAGCCTTGACTTTTGAGTTGAAAATGAAATCATGAGATTGACAAAGTAGGCGTACTAAACTAAAAAAAAAATAAATTAAAAGTCTAACAGTAAAACTCAAAGGAAGAGTAAAGAATAAAGTTAGACATGTTAGACTTTTACTTTCAAGTCTAACTATTAAGTCTAAGTTAAGACTTTACTTGTAATACCAGTTACTAAAACTAAGATCAGCTGCAATCTAAGACCAAGTCAAATTAACACAGTTCAGAGCCATACCGGTAGTCTAGCTCTAGATCTACATCTAGACTAGTGGTAATAGTAGGTAGAGTCCACCCATTTTTTCCCCCAATCTTTACTGGTCCATTCCTGAAAAAGTTACTGGTCAGTGTCCAACAGTGATTTTTCCTGGTCAGGGACCGTCGGACCAGTGCCAGTGTGCAGCGTTGGTGTAGATGTCATCTATGACAGTATGTGGTCTAGTGATACTACCTAACCACTACGAGTACTCTACAGGTTAGGTGGCTTTCCTGTACAGTGCAGTGTTAAAGTATACTTGTGAATTCAGCCCTAGTACCGTACTGTGTGTAGTGTATGTCTAACGTTAGTTCGAGTGGAGTACCTAAGCACAGCGGTGGGGCTTTTTTCCCCTAAAACTTGTGAATGTGGCCCAACCAAATGGCGTTTGTATATTTACGCTTGATTGATAGTGATACAGTGGCGCTGTTGATTTCCACAGCAGCCATACATAATCTTTTGTCCTTTCTTCTTTCCTTTTTTCCCCTTTGTTCTTTCACTCTTTTTATTCTTGGAATCGAAGGACTTCCTAAGAAATGTCCCTCGACTGATTTAACCAGGACTCTTGAGTCCTGGTAAACCTAACCTTACCGAGTAACCGTTAACGTTTGTTAGGCCTAACATAACAGTAACACTGACTTAGCCCTGTATTGACTTTGTCTTTGGCCGACTTACTGAGATGGCGAGTCTCACTCTTTAACGTTAGTCTAAACGTAGTCGCTAGATCTGTCAGTGTCAGTGTCACCGGTTATTGTATATGGTGCCATCTCTAACGTACTTTAACAAGTTGATGTTAGTTATCTATGTCAACTTACTGATTTAGTAATAGTGGTACTGTCATCCTGTTGGACATCGCCGAAATATCATCCGTGACGTGTTAATTTCGTGTCACAAAGACAAAAGTTGCCAAGATCTAATAGTATTAGATGTCTAGATTTAGATGTAGTCTAGATCTAAGTAATATGAAATCTGTGTAACTTAAAAGTGAAAGGTCTAGACTTCACTTAGTCTATAATTAGACCAGACATTCATGAGGCAAAGGCCTATTTAGTAGATCTATTCTTATTCTATTTTAATGTCAATTCCTGTTAACTCGCCACGTGTTATTCCTAAGGCCAAGGACTTCCGGGTTAGTGATTTTTTTTTTTGGATAAATACCAAACAGCAGACGTGTTTCATTTGCATTCTTGCACAGACTTCATGAAAATATGTGCAGTATCAAAGAAATATGATGCACATGACAATGCCACTGTTTTATAGGTGAATGGTTAATACCTTTAAAAGCTGAATGATAATGTAGAGTCTAGGTCTAATTAAGATGATACAGTCTCTGATAAGAAACAGGTTTGATTGTCGTAGACTGTTTCCCAAATGCAGGTAGTAATATTCAGCTACTTCAATGCAATGCCTTGTTTACAAGTACATGTAGATTTATATTCATGTGAATGATAATTCAATTTCTACATGAGACTTACTAAGTGCTAGACATAAGATCTTGCATCATTAAAATGTGTAAATGACGAGACAATTTGAATATGGATCAAAGACGAACAGCAGTATATTTTGACATTCTTTGATCCTGCATAGGCCTACCATTTTGTTTTATGTTTAATATAAATAGAGCAAAATAATTTCAACTTCAGTTTTGTTGGCTGAGTTTTTTTTTTCTTCTCAAAATTAAAGTTGTATCTTGTGCCATGATGTTTGATTTTAATCAAAAGTTCTTAATTTCTTTTCTTTCAGATGACTGGTGCCATGTAGTAGCGAAGAACTGGACTGTCTCAGAAGAGAAAAGAAAAAGTACAGGGTCGTGTACATCATCAACGGATGTGAATACAATGGTAATTAGAGTCTAGGTCTAAACAAGATGTTAAAGTCTCTGATAATAAAGAAGTTTGATTGTCGTAGACCGTTTCCCAAATGCAGTTAGTAATATTCAGCTTTTTCAAAGCAATGCCTTATTTACAAGGACATGTAGATTTATTCATGTGAATGATAATTTAATTTCTACATGAGACTTACTAAGTGCTAGACATAAGATCTTGCATCATTAAAATATGTAAAAGGCGAGACCATTTGAATATGCATCAAAGACGAACAGCAGTATTTTTTGACATTCTTTGATCCTGTATACCATTTTGTTTTATGTTTAATATAAATAGAGCAAAATGATTTCAACTACAGCTTAGTTGGCTGATTTCTTTTTCTCAAAATGAGAAGTTGTATCTTGTATCATGATGTTTGATTTTAATCGAAAGTTCTTAATTTCTGTCTTTTCTTTCACATGACTGATGCCATGCAGTAGCGAAGAGCTGGACTGTTTCAGAGAAGAAAAAAAGTACGGCATCGTGCTTATTATCAAGGAATGTGAATACAATGGCTTAGGAAAGAAGACAATCTACAGATAGGATAGAAGGGAGAACTTGGGATAAAGGGCGACAACATAAGGACGGTATATCTACATTAAAATGTGATTGTAAAGTGGAAACATGAAAGAAGATTCTAAGATTGAAGGTGAAAACATGCATTCCATTCTGTGATGTCGTAATTACAATTTTGCTACACTTTAATAACACTACTGAGAGACATTTATATCAAGGCAAGCTTCATGTGGATATGGAATGTTAGATTTTCTTTAAGTGTTCATTGGTATGTATTTCATGATAATAAATCTTGAAGGTTTTGTGTGGTAATCATAACCTTGTGATACATGTTGATAAATTTCTAAGTGCACATTGGCAATATTCAGATGATGCTGTAATCAGATGAAGTTAGATGGTTGAATAATCATTGCATAGTTGTAATAGTTATCGACTGAGGATTAACATGCCCTTCACTGATTTATTTTTCGTAAACGGTGATAATTGCGAGAGTCAATCTAAATTGTCGGGGGCATAACCAAATGTGTCACACTGTCAAAATGTGTATATCAGAAACTTTTAGCTCGCTGTACGAATTTTCACAGAAAACAGATTTATGAGAGTCACAAATGGTAGCTTAGACCCATTAACAAAAAGTTCCAGCTTCATCTTCAACCATGTTCATGATACATGTTCATCTACATTTTGCAAACATTCTGAATGTTGATTGAGACATGTTATACATGTATGTATTTTTATGAAATTAATGCAACAAATAATCAAATATGCATCTCTGCTAGATGATAATATTAATCCAGTTAATGACATGCCAAACTCACCTCAAACTGTAATTTATTCTATTCTCCTTTATTCTTTTATTTATTATTTTGTTGTCTTCAACCCACTTTGAATGTGTTACGTATGATTCTTATAAACATGGGAAATGCACTCCATATAACTGATAGGACGTATAACAAATTGACATAATCAGTCAACCATCACTAGACAGTTCTGTTATGAGATGTTCTTTATTTAACTAAAATTGTAAATTATGATACGTGTATGCTCCCATGCAAACTCACAACAAAATACAGAAATATGATTTCTTTTAATAATAATTCATTATGTCTCTAAATGTACAATTAAAGAAAGTGATTACAAAAAGGATGTCAAACATTGTATATTAAAATAATAGATTATTCAATTGTCTCCATCCGTAGTAACACATGCAACTGCAGTGTGCAGTTTGTGGGCTGCTGTGAAAAAAAGAAAAAAAAAATCACAGGCAGCCCAAGCGGGATTCGAACCCACGACCTCCGGATTACTAGACCAGCACCATAACCACTAGACCACCGGGATGCCCTAGCACTACCTTTAGACATGAATGATTAAATATAGAAGGGCTTGGGGGCGCTTCAAAGTTAACTGCTCTTATTGAATATGCACATGTCATTTGCAACTCGACTAAAGATGATTAAACGCACTGAAATTCTTACTTTAAATAATATTCATAATCTGTTTTTTTTTTTTCTTTAATAGCTTGGGATGTACACTGTATCGGTCTACATTTCGCCTACAATATGGAATTCTTTACTTCGAGACGTTTGTTTTTTACAAAAGAAAATTAAGAGTCCTTTAAAGGTGCTGTAGAACAGTGGCGTGTTTTTTTTTTTTTTTTTTTTTTGGGGGGGGGGGAGGGGAGTCAAATTAGCCTTGGCCCCTCTCCACCGTCCTTTTTTTTTTCCCCCTTTGGCTGCATTTTTTTTAGTCATCACATGAAAATTCGTCTGCATCCACCCCGTAGTTTTGCTGATGACCTTTCTTTTTAATTATCTTAACCACACACAATTTTGGCCGAATTTCCCCATCCCTCTTGTGAATTTGCTAGCACATGTGTTTATAGTACTGGTGGATTAAGGATTCGGAGGGGGGGGGGGTCGGCCAAAATTTCTCTTTTCTCATATGTAACAAGCCTACGGGGCGAAAGGCTGATATTATGGGCTTTCTACACACATTTTTAGATGCTAATTATTGGTTAATATGAGCACGATCATTTATGTTGTGATTAATTTGTTTCCTTTTCATATATGTATGACTTCTATTAGAGACTTAATTGGCTTGGCACTCCTTACATCGACCTATTTTAGACACCCATTCCCTTCTCTCTCTCTTGCTTTTTCTCTACTGTCCTGTGAATAGTGTAACTACATGTACATGCAGTACCTCTTCTCTTTTGTATGATATACATCAAGTTTCCATCTGAGCATAATGTGTGTTGCAGCACTCTCAAGCTTCATGCATATGCAGCAACATCTTTTTATGTTCATATACATAATTATGCTTGATATATTAATTTGAGAATGTTATTCTTTCTTTTGTATATGTTCCGTCCGCACTCTATAGATGTAAATGTACATTGTAAGATTTGGTGCGCATGTTCGACCTGTGTTTCTCTTTTTGTGAACACACAAGAACTGATGTAATAATGAACTTGAATTACGCATATTCTTTAATATTGATTCCATCTCCATTTGCCATTAGATATTTATTGATTTATGGAGCTCTTCCACAATTGTTATCCTTCCCATTGTCATTACTCATCTCTGAATAATTCAAATTTGATACTTTATTGAGAACCTATGTTTCTTCGATTACATAATGTACCTCTTCAATATATTGCTGCAAAAGGCATAATAAAACATGACCATTGTTATATATTTAAAATGAAGCTTGAAATTCTGATAATTTTGATATTTATGTATTTTTAGGAGTTTATCAGTTTCGAAGAGTGCATGCAGGATGAGTTTTATGTTTTTATATGATCAAGTGCAGCTATCAAAGAATCTGTTGAGCAGGAAAGAGAAAGATGGAAAATGAGGAATTATGAGTGAATTCGCATGCAAGCCAAATGACAATAATGACACCGATAAAAATTGTGACAAAGTAAAAGTCACAAATAATGTGGAATAATAAGAAATAAAGAAATTAATAGATTATTTCAGAGAAAGAAATAACAGAGTGCATGAGTATGAAAGATGAGTAAATGCAAGTAATCATTACTGACTGGCACATCTTTTTCCCTATATTTAGCGGTATCCTTCATCTTAGAACAAACATTCATAATTATTATGAAAGAAGTGAACTGAATTTGAATTAAAAATTATGTGAAAAATAAAGAAAGTAAGTTAAAAAAGTAAAAAAAAAAAAACAGTAAAAAGTAAAAAAAATATGAAACACAGTATACCGAGTACATATTAATTACCAAATGATAAATGTCCACATGCAAAAGTGTTGAATAATATATCCACACAAAAAAGGAGGGGGGAGGGCAAAGACATCTTTGGAGCGATCAACGACAGCTCTAATAACAATGCTAAATGAAGATGAAAACAAGGACAACACGCTTTTTAGAACAATTAAGAGAAACTGGCTTATATTATCATCTTAATTATCACCTAATGTATTATAATCATCACAATAATCATTACATGACAATCAATTTCAATTAATAAGGTTATTGTTGATAAGCAGGTATAGCCCTAATAGTATTTGTATGTAAACACATACGAAAATGAAATAGCGACGGTTCGTAAATACACGCGTATTGCACGTTACCTATTGTGCAGGCCCTACAGCGCGGGTCCCACGAACCGGCGTAATACAACTTACGTCGGTTCGTGAGACCCGCGCTTAAGTACATAACCTATGGTGCGCGCAAGAAACGATGGATTTACGAACCGACGCAGTGAGTTTGAAGACAGAAATATCGTAATTCTTTTGAATTCACACTAAAATTACACTATGGATAGGAAGAACAACTTCCACTCTCATCACCCTGTCAAAATTTTCACACACAAGACAGGAAAAGTCATTGAAAACGTTGTCTAAAACTTGTGAGATCTTTAAACGCGATTTTCTCAGAATTGCATTTTCGCTCAAAAACGAAATAGCGTCGGTTCGTGGTAACGCCGACGATTTAGGGGCCATTCTGGCGGCCATCTTTATTATCTCAAAACCCTCAAGGAAGTAAGAGCTGTATACTGGAGCTTCAAATTCAGCAAACTCAAAATAGTGTAAAACCACCAACTGTTTTATATTTTACACCATTTAGAAGGAAATAGGGGGTCTACATATGAATTTCCGTTTTTCGCAGTCATTTTTGGCGACCATCTTTATCATCTCAAAACCCTTAAGGATGCAAGAGTTGTATCCTGAGCTTCGGATTCAGCACACTCAAAATAAGATAAAAACTACCAATTGCTTTCAAATACTCACCATTTAGAAGGAAATACATGGGAACTTCCGTTTTGGGCGGCCATTTTAACGGCCATATTGAATATCTCAAAATCTTCAACAATGCAGGAGTTGCACAATCTAGATTCTGATTCAGCACCCTCGAAATAGGATAAAACCATCAATTGTTTTCAATTTCTCACCATTTAGAAGGAAATACGTGCATGGGAATTTTCGGTTTGGGTGGCCATTTTGGCGGCAATATTAAATATCTCAAAATCTTCAACGATGCAAGAGTTGCATCATCCAGATTCGGATTCAGCACCCTCGAAATAAGATAAAACCATCAATTGTTTTCAACATCTCACCATTCAGAAGGAAATACGTGGAAATTTCCGGTTTTAATTGGAGGCCATTTTGGCGGCCATCTTGAATATCTCTAAAACTTCATGGATGCAAAAATTGCATCATCCAGATTCGGATTCAGCACCCTCGAAATAGGGTAAAACCATCAATTATTTTTGATTTCTCAACATTTAGAAGGAAATACGTGGGAATTTCCGGTTTTAATTGGCGGCCATTTTGGCGGCCATCTTGAATATCTCTAAAACTTCATGGATGCAAGAGTTGCATCATCCAGATTCGGATTCAGCACCCTCGAAATAGGGTAAAACCATCAATTATTTTTAATTTGTCAACATTTAGAAGGAAATACGTGGGAATTTCCGGTTTTAATTGGCGGCCATTTTGGCGGCCAACTTGAATATCTCAAAAACTTCATGGATGCAAGAGTTGCATCATCCAGATTCGGATTCAGCACCCTCGAAATAGGGTAAAACCATCAATTGTTTTTAATTTCTCAACATTTAGAAGGAAATACGTGGGAATTTTCGGTTTTAATTGGCGGCCATTTTGGCGGCCATCTTAAATATCTCTAAAACTTCATGGATGCAAGAGTTGCATCATCCAGATTCGGATTCAGCACCTTCCAAATAGGGAGAATCATCAATTCTTTTCAATTTCACACAATTTAGAAAGAAATACGTGGGAATTTTCGGTTTTGGCGGCCATTTTGGCAGCCATCTTGAATATCTCAAAACCCTCAAGGATGCAAGAGTTGCATCATCCGGATTCGGATTCAGTACCCTCGACATAGGGTAAAACCATCACTTGTTTTCAATATCTCACCATTTAGAAGGAAATACGTGGGAATTTCCGGTTTCGGCGGCCATCTTGGCGGCCATCTTGAATATCTCAAAACCCTCAAGGATGCAAGAGTTGCATCATCCGGATTCGGATTCAGCACCCCCGAAATAGGGTGAAACCATCAAAAAACATTGGGTGGACGGTAAAACAAGGTTCAGCCTCTGGCACCCAGACTATAAGTCTAAATTTTGAAGCTCGCTCGCTCCGCTCACTCGCTCAATCATTATGCCATTCTCCTGATGTTGCTGCCAGTAATTGCCAGCAGTTTTCGCCCGGTGTGCCTCCCCTTAATTTCCAAAGCGAAAAAATACAGCTACAAACGACATTTTCTGGGATTGCAAAATTTCAAAATTTTAAGGCTCGCTTGCCCCGCTCGCTCGCATTTAATCGCTATGGCATTCTCCTGATGTTGCTGCCAGTGATTGACAGCAGTTGTGCCCGGTGCGTCCCCTTTAATTTCCAAAGCGAAAAATATAACTACAAATGGCAGTTTTGGGGACTGTAAGATGTCAACATTTTCAAGCTCGCTCGCTTCGCACACTCGCATTTAATCATTATGCCATTCTCATGATGTTGCTGCCAGTAATTGCCAGCAGTTTTCGCCCGGTGCTCCCCCTTAATTTCCAAAGCTAAGAATAAAGCTACAAACGGCAGTTTTGGGACTATAAAATGTCAAAATTTTCAAGGTCACTCGCTTCGCTCGCTCGCATTTAATCGTTATGCCATTCTCCTGATGTTGCTGCCAATACGAACTGCCAGCAGTTGCGCCCTGTGCGCCCCCCTTAATTTCCAAAGCGAAAAAATACAGCCCAAAACGGCATTTTTTTTTTACAGTAAAATGTCAAAATTTTCAAGCTCGCTCGCTTCGCTCGCTCGCATTTAATTGTTATGCCATTCTCTTGATGTTGCTGTCAGTAATTGCCGGCAGTTTCACCCGGTGCCCCCCCCCCCCTTAGTTTCCAAAGCGGACAAAATACAGTCACAAACTGCAGTTTTGGGACTGTAAAATGTCAAAATTTTCAAGCTCGCTTGTAACAGTTTGTCAGAAATATATCACTCTCCTCCCACTTTATATTTCATGCAAAAGAGTGAGACATCCGATCCCTGTAAAGTGTGTGTGTGTGTGTGTGTGGGGGGGGGGGTTACCAAGTTTCTCTCACCCCCGTCCCCCTCAAGGCTGCGCCGGTTCGGTTATGGGCTTGTAATCGTGGTGATGGTGACTATCGCCGATCATCCCCCCCACTCCTCAGTATGGATTTACGCCGTTGACACACACACAAGAAAAAGAGTAACAACAACTCCTTACAAAATAAAAAGGATTTAACATTGCATTGAATTTTTAAAACTTGTTTTTTTTTTTAATTTATGTTTTATTTCGAAATCACATAAAATCACAATAATTTACAAATAATCATCAATAAGCAAAAACGAGAAAAAGAAAAAAAAAGAAGAAAAAAAGTGACTAGAGCAATTCAGAGATAATACAAAAAGAGAACCACCATGATTCATCAATAAGTAACTTGTTCATACGTGCATACTTGGAATCGCTCGACACTTATTACCTTTTATATCTTAGAATCAAGTCACTAACTTGCTCTTTTCAAGCTTTTAGCCGCTGGTAACCATGGTAACGACCATCGCCATTTGGAAGCTGAGAGTCGTTGATCGCTACAGAAATATTTTGCGTTATTAACTTCGGAAGGTGAAAGAGCCGACAATTTTAGCTTTGTCCTCAATAAGTATACGCGTTTTCCGCCTCGTTGAGGGTAATTGAATAACACTCTTCTATTTGCGGCTCTTCCACTTCAGTTTTGACAAAATGGAATAATAAATATGTTCGTGGGAGTTTCTATAGCATGGTCATTAGCTAGGATGCAACAAAAAACAAATTAACGTGCCATAAAATCCTCGAAGATACAGTTTTATAGATCAAAAGGAAAAGTCCAGTCTATGAGTGCCATGTAACCAATTAAATTGAGCTGCAGGCGCAAAAAAAAAAGAGATAATAGAATAAGAAATAAAAAAAAAGAATGAAGATGTTCTGTGTACAATCGCAGTGGGTATATAGTCACTTTTGTGAGAAGAGCGTGGAAAGATATTTAATTTAGATTTAGCTGGCATAACAGGGTAATTAGATCAAGTCATGAACGTGTATACAATAATCACTGATTTAAAGATACTGTTTACCAATTGGGAACAGTGATTTCAAAAATGTTTGAAATATCACATTAATGTGTTTTTGATGCATATGTGTTGGTCAGTTAAACATCCTACCATATAAATAAAATTGCAATAAATCCCAAAAGATAAGGAGATATCACTTTATTTCTCACTAAACCATAACTGTAGACGGTTTAGTCTAGAAACATTTCTATTATAACTATTGTTCATATTTTGTCTATTTAACATTAATCATACCGATTCAAATTTTTACGTTGGTTGTTTCTGTCCCTAACTCACTTTAGAGCCATTTTGAAGCACTAAAGCTGAATTTTATTTCATTTGCAAAATTAATGGTAAAATAATGCCTTTAATTGTTCTCCTGGTCAACAAGGTCCCACCCGCATGCAAGTAATGAGGGCACCCTGATTTCGGGCTACCAAGCAGACGATTGCCCGTCTACCGATATATGATATTATGCTCAAAATGACTCAAGGAAACAGAATTAAAACCACGCCGCCAATTACAGAGGGACTGCTCTGATGCAAAAGGTGAATGAAGAGCCATAGTATAGAAAGAAAGGTGTAACTAATAGTTCGCATTATGTACATCCTTGGTAGAACAGTGAATTGTTGTTGTTGTTGTTGTTGTTGTTGTTGTTGTTGTTTACAAGATACAAGGAATACTGACAGGAAAAATGGAGTACGTGCAATCTGGGGGTGTCGAAGGTTGAAATGCATACACTGTAACAGCTCAGTATCAGACGCTGTGTCCTCGCACTCCGATTAAACTCCCTTGTTCCACGCATATCAACAATATCAAGGACGATTTCACTGTTTTGACCCACTGAATTCTAGACTGTAAAACAGGTAGACTTTTAGTCCAATTGTTGCCATGTCTCACGAGGGACCCTTTAAATGGCAAAACAATAAATTAATGGATAAATGGCAAAACAATGAATTAATGGATAAATAAACAAAGAAACCCATTAATAGCTGAATAAAGATTTGATAAATAACTACCTGAAAAGATGAATAAAGAGAGTGTATGAATAATATGAATACATTAATGACAACATTAATACATGATAAACAGATGCAAAAAAGGAAAGGACGGGAAAAAGACACGCGAACAGACGAGACAAAGCAACAAAATGAAAGAGAGAGAAGCAAGCTACCTGACAAGTATGCAAAGAAATAAACAAACAAGCAAAACACATGTCTCCAGGACCACCGAGAACATGTCCTTGATCTACCGTGGGTTCGTAACACCTACCTCTGGTGTTTGAATGAGACCTAGAGTCTAAAAATATATGAACAGTCACCAGCATCTATTAATAAATCGCTGTGGAAGTAAGCTGCTGATCAGCTGTGTGAATACCGAACTAAAGATTTCAAGGCTAATGATTTCTGTTATAGCTCTATACAACTGCTAAAGCTGATGATGAAGATGACGATGATGACGATGATGACGATTATGACGGTGAAGATGATGATGATGATGATGAAGATGGTGATGATGATGATGATGATGATGATGGTGGTGGTGGTGGTGATGGTGGTGGTGATGGTGGTAGTGCCTATTATTATCATTTTATTGATTATTATCTCTATCGTCACAAGATATCTCATGAAAGTCAATATCACGTCAAGTTCCATCCTGGAACCACAGACTTTTAATAGTTTCCGAGGATTCTCGCGCCGTCTCGAGCAATGCTGTTTTGTTTTTTTTTTCTTGGGGGGGGGGGGGGGTGCAGTCGGTTGGACACACCAGATGAACCAAATGATGTCGTAGCTGCTTTGGCGTTGTTCAGATTGCTCCGACTACAACATCGACCACCTTCAGGAGTTCTCATATTCCACAGGCGGCGTAGTTCCTTGGCCAGGTCCAGGTACTTTATACATATTCCTCCTCCTTCTGGAGATACTCTGCTGTCTCCCGGTACAGCAACATCGACGGTCGTGCATATCTTTCAAGCATTTTCTACGACGATGATATCCTGACGACTATAAACTGCATGGCATTGTCAAGTTGGACATCGAAATCCCACAGAATTGAAACTTGATCATTTTCGGGCTCCCGAACTTTCACAGGAAATGTGAAAGGGAGAAGAGAGAGAGAGAGAGAGAGAGAGAAAACCCAAAGAGAGCCAGAGAGATACCCCCCCCCCCCCCCCAGTAACATTCGACTGCAAATATCGGATTCCACAGAGAATACAATCATAGCTGTGATACATTATAGAAGGTACATGTTATAAGTGCCTCGCATTTTAAACTTCAGCGTCGTGAAATCCTATATACACACGGAAGAACTCGCACATGACATTGAAAACGGTAAAAAAAATCAAAGCAAAAAGAAAGAGCAAAGCTAAAACCTGAACACGATTGAAATATATATTCTACACATGCGTACATGATACCGAATCCTTGCAGATAATTGATTATCACAGTGTTCCAATTTCCACTTTTAAGAATGCTACGCGGCTTCTCAAAGCCATCTCTGTGGTATTATCCAATATGAACTGTCTGACTATTCCTCGTTTCCCATGTGTGTCTTTATAATGTGTACATTTAAAAGAATAAAAAACAGAAGTGCATGATAACCTGCCAAGTTTGGAGAGGCTGATGGCATATGAAAATTGCCAACAGGGCAGTTCCAGAATATATTACAATTTTTTTCGTCCGTCAGCTACAATAATAGCTTGCGGTCTTAAACATTCTGCGTGCGCGCTTCATTATACTACAGTGCGTCAAGTCATAAAGATGCAGCCCGAGCAATGGCAGTATGCCAAGTAAACCTGCAAGTAAGATTAGGTCACTGCAGTTGGAATGACGACAAATTATTTAAGTCTTGCTCAGTACTGCAATATTTTTGGATGAAGCACATCATCCGGATATTGAATGATATCCTCAGGATTCCTAGGAAAAAAAAAAAGTTTATTGAATATTTTGTTCGTTCAAATAACTTAGAAAGCGTTTGATAGTTTGGCAGGATGCCGCCCAAAACACACAAGCAAGTAAAAACAACGAAGCAAAGGGCGCAAGGCAAATACAAAAGATGGCAATTCCGAAATGAATAGAACCATATTCTGCGAAAATCTTCTGAATGGCTTTACTCTTACTTTGGGCAGATCTTCGACTCGATCTTTCCATTAAAGAAGATGTTTCTTTGTTTTCTGTATAGCTTAAAATTTGTTTGTTGTTCGATCCACAGAGGGTAGAATGGTTTTACTACGTTTGCAAAACATTTGCTCTCTCTGGTAGCACAAGATCTGGTGGCCTCTCAGAGTTACATAAAATATGATTATTATAATTGGAGTGAAGCGACCTGCCACATACATTGTTATCTATTACGTAAAGGAGAATATTGTCAGAATTATAGGACATTTTTACGCGCAGTATGCCCTACAGAAGTTAATAATGGTTTAGCGCGATTCGGCTGATGACGTCATCATGTTTGCTTGCTGCATGCTAACTGCCTAATGAGGAAAAAAAAGAGGATGGAATCGATCTCATGAACATGCATTTCTATTTGCACAATGGCGATGTTTTTTATCGAGATTCGCCCCTCGATCTTCTCAATGATTGCAAGAAAAGCGTTAATACGAGTTATAGTAGAGCAGATAAGCCGAAAAATTGTGCAAAATTTGACTAAAGCATGACACTTTCACCAGTGTTAGTACATGTTATAAGATTCATTTTAAGATAGGGAGGTAAGTCTGAATTGACCTCTGATGACCTCCAAAGGTCAATGACCTCAAAATTTGATAAAAATTGATATTTTGCGTCATTGATTAATGTTAAATATGGTAATGATGTACTAAAAACTCATTTTCGTTACAGTGGAATTGTCTTCATGTTCCATAGAACCCTGACAGGCTTCTACCTTTAACCTCTGATGACCTCCAGAGGTCAATGACCTCAAAATTTGATAAAAATTGATATTTTGCGTCATTGATTAATGTTAAATAATATGGTGATGTACTAAAAACTCATTTTTGTTACAGCGGAATTGTCTTCATGTTCCATGAATCCTTGACAGGTTTCTACCTTTGACCTCTAATGACCTCCAGAGGTCAATAACCTCAAAATTTGATAAAAATTGATATTTTGCGTCATTGATTAATGTTAAATATGGTAATGATGTACTAAAAACTCATTTTCGTTACAGTGGAATTGTCTTCATGTTCCATAGAACCCTGACAGGCTTCTACCTTTAACCTCTGATGACCTCCAGAGGTCAATGACCTCAAAATTTGATAAAAATTGATATTTTGCGTCATTGATTAATGTTAAATAATATGGTGATGTACTAAAAACTCATTTTTGTTACAGCGGAATTGTCTTCATGTTCCATGAATCCTTGACAGGTTTCTACCTTTGACCTCTAATGACCTCCAGAGGTCAATAACCTCAAAATTTGATAAAAATTGATATTTTGCGTCATTGATTAATGTTAAATAATATGGTAATGATGTACTAAAAACTCATTTTTGTTACAGCGGAATTGCCTTCATGTTCCATGGATCCTTGACAGGTTTCTACCTTTGACCTCTAATGACCTCCAGAGGTCAATTATTGACCTCAAATTATCAGAATTTTGATATTTGCTGCAATTGGTTGATGATAAACATAACTATGTCCTAAAAAAATTCATTTGTGTTACAACTGAATCGCTTTCCTATTCCTCAGATCACGGGAAATTATTTACATGTCTCTGCCTTTGACCTCTGAGGACTCTGACAAGTCAATGACCTCAAAATATCAAAATATCGATATATGATGTATATTCAATGGTTAACTGTATACCTGGTGTGCAATCATGCATTATGCTATTAGCATTTATACTACATTGTACAAGAAGTGTCTTCTCATTCCACAGAACATTGGTCATTACCCTGTGTATATCCAACTTTGACCTCTAAGGACAATGTGAGGTCAGACATTTAGAATATCACTAAAAATTTGTGTAGGATTGCAAATATTGATGTTTGGCTTCATTGGTTTAATCCTAAATGTTTAATCATGTACAAATGATGCCTTGACGTTATAATCAAAGTATGTATGCACATTCCACAAAACATTGGTTCATAGTAACAGGTCTCAGGAATGTGAGCGGTCAATTACTTCAGAAATGAAGCTTACGTGTCTTCAGTGATGGCAGTGACCTCAAATATAATATTTATGTTTGGGTTAGTAATGCAGACTAGCTTGCATGAAATTATGTGCAACATTATCCAATTTGCACTGGACAAAATTTGCACGCTTAAACATGGAAGGTGGGGAGAGGAGTACCATATTTTGGGTTGATGCTTAATAGTTTGTGAACAGGCATATGGCGAAGTCCCTTGAACTGGATGAAAGGGTGACAGATGCTAACCAGAAAACAACAGGCCCACCTCATCAGATGTACGTCACGAGTCAAACAACCCGAGTCGTACAGCCCATGAGTTCCGCAGCCCACGAGTCATACATCCTGTGACCTAAACTAGTAGATGAACAAGGTCAATGAGCTCGACATCAAATATAACAGGCCCACAAGCTGTGCGGTCCGCGAGCTCGACACTCGAGGAAAACAAGGCCCACGAGATTAATATATGTATTACATCAGAAAGCTTAATCTATTCAGTGTAGGTCTTGTGGACCTCCCCCCCCCCCCCCCCCCCCCCCATGTGTCGGACTCTTATGGGCCTGGTTTGCCTAAGTGTCAAGCTCATGGGCAATGCTACCTAGTTTCGAGCTGGCGGGCCTGTGTTGGTCAGTGTCAAGTTCGTGGGCTGTATGGTTTCGGTGAATGACTCATGGTCCTGGAGAAGACAGTGACGTCATGGACCATCTGGAAAGCGACATACTGTGAGGCATAACATGCATTCCACATGAAGCAACCCCGGCCTGTGTCTTGTAACTTGCTATTGTCATCCAATTAAGTTTGGGTCATTACGTCAGGAAATTTTGGGCATTTTTTCAATGACCTGTTTAGGAACCTCAATTCCAAATAGGAGTGGAACTACTATTTACTCTAATTGTCTTCTTTATGCTCGATACTCCTTAACACTTGGGCCTGGCCAAGAGTTGTGCCCCCATGCCCAAATATTGGTTGTTTCCAATATGCCGCCATCCGGTTTGCATCCAATGTGTGAATCAGGGTACGCTGGCAGCGGGTAATATCACCTGCATGATCCGGTTAAGACTCTCTGCCAGCAAGTGATGATTCAGTGTAACCTGCTGAAATTGGTCTAGATCTATACCCTCGATCTATTTCAAGACAGGGCAGCATCTGCGTCTTCAGTGAAGCACGCGATCGGCACACAGATCTCCTCCACGACTAAACTGGATAGACATCCTGAGGTCAGACCAGCGTTCTTATAGGTGCACAGCCACTGTATGCGATCATCAGAGTCTTCCAATGGCAATATCTAAACAGTTTGGGTGAAGGCAAGCTTGTCTCTATGATGAGTGCATTGCACATAGAGTACAGGATGCACGAGATGATAAGAAAGCTTCTTTTTGACTCGCGGGATAGGCTACAAGCCTTTCTCAGGCAGAGGTTCTGAATTATCGGGTCGTGCTCAGTCTGCACACAGTGAGCTGAATACCATATCAAGTATACGTGTGTAATGATTGTGTGTAATGATATGGGAAAAATGAATGGAAAAATCAAAGTACATGTTTATGTATTCTACGTGGAATTTGTTCCTGTCTGTTGTCTTGGAAGAAATGCATCAATCTTGCAATGTTGTTGTTTACTATTTTCCCTCTCCATCACGAGTATATAATTATGGAACGTGTTGATCAAAGTTTTTGTGATGTCGGAAAATGCGGGGCTGTATTGCAGGTGGCCTATAAGGTGTCCTTCAATTTGTTTTTCACAGTATATTGGCATGTTTAACAGACTGTAACTCACCAAGATGCCTCTTGAAATGTATTGAAAAACTTCTGCTTGATTTTACATGAGCGGATGATTATCAGTTGTCTTTCTGCTTTTTTATCTTGTGTGAAACACAAAGTATTGCTTCTGTTCAAAAGATAGCGTGCCAATTAATCTGCACTTACTGTTGGTGCTCTATCGGCCCTATAAGACATTCAAACCCACCTTCTTCCTAGACATCCGTAGGCGTTGTGGTGTCGAGCGGGATCTGAACATCTCTCATGAAGCGAGACTTCTCTTTTCTTTTCTTTTCTCCACTAACAATGTGAAACAAAGATATCCGTAGGCGTTGTGGTATGAAGACGTGGTAGAGCGAGACTTCTTTTTTCTTTTCTTTTCCCCACTAACAAACAAGTTTAGCAGGAAACATAGAAGCATTCGCACGTACTGTTAACATTTCCCATCACATGCTTTTAACATCGGAATTTTCATGTACACATTTTGCGTGGAAAAAAATTACCAAGAACTTTTCAACACAATACATGTTTAACAGAAGCCATTTGGTTCATATATAATCTACTCGACAGAGTGATTTATAGGGGCCTACTTATCACTGTCCACGTACTCGAATAGTTTTCGCTAAAGATACAAGTATGCAAACAGTAGAACGATTTGCCCCGTAACATATCAGACTACTACATCTCTTGAAATGTCTTCAAACGTAAATAAAAGTCATTCCTCTTAAATGATTACTCTTGGTCGACGAATGAGGTCCTCGTCTGCATGTCATTGTCGATCTCGTCAGTGTGACTGGGCCGTCCGTTGAGCGGTCTGCCGTCACGCTCTCGGTAGGCCTATTCTCTTCGTCACCATCACTCTCCACTTTGTATCAGTCTGACAGGGCGCTTCAACATCTCCATCTCCGATGACACCATTTGACTATTTGGAGTTTGTAATTGCACTCCAAATTGGCGTAAACTAAAGTTTTGTGTTATCGTGACTCATAGTTTTTCCTACTGTCCTGCTGCTCGCCGGTTCAGTCATGACAGTCAGATCCTCATCATATTCACAGCGTAGGTCGATGGTGCATTCAGCGTCGATAAAGATTAGTTGGTTAACTTGGAGGGGGGGGGGGCATGATGTACCAAGAAAGTGGAACTCCTGACTTTATCTCTGTGGTCTCCAACTATTCTCAAAGTTCCTCAAAATTCTCTCAAAATCCTTAAAACTCTGCAGCCTTTGCTTCACTACATAGCGTGAAGCCGATCCCACTGTGCTTGCCACTCTAACTGATTTCTCGGCTGAGACATGTTTTTTATAACTAATTTACTAACAAACTTCCTTTCCCTAAAGTACTTCATTGGCTCAATGTTATATTGGGGTGTGGCGTTCACTAGAAATTAATTCCTTACTGGTCAAATGTTCAATTTGCTCCTCCTATTCGTTTCTGTGAAAACTCAATTTTCTATGATTCATCTCATTTTCTGATTAACTCGCCCACTGTCTTTTAGTTTCTTCATTCACTTGTTCTCTGTAACCACTGGTAAAGACTTTATTGTTTCTTGGATATCAAAATGATAAACCAAATGAATATAAGTGTCCTTATGGCAACCAGCGTCATCGTTGTTCTGGGTCATTATCCCTGAATTTGTCTTTGGAGTTCCTGTTTGACCCACTCCACTAAACAATAAATGCTAAAATAGAGGGATAAATTCTGACAGGAGGGCTACCTTCCAGCTCAGAGGGTCATTTATGTTTGGGGATCAGAGGGCAAAAACACGTCATCACGTCATTGTCCGTAATTTGGCGCGGGGCTTTGGGGATAGAGAGTGCTGACCACTAGCGGGGAAAGTAGCCTCTTTTTCTTGGAAGAGGTGGTTTTGAGCACAAAAAAAAGAAAAGAAAAAGAAAGGAAATAGCTGGAAGGAAGATAAACGGTTTCATAAACTCCAAGAAGGGGAAAAGACTGAGCATATAATTATTGACCTCACAGGGTGTCTAGGAAAACGACTGCAGTGTTCTGTTTTCTTTTACTCTCTATCCTATCCTATTCTATTCTATTCTATTCTATTCTATTCTATTCTATTCTATTCTATTCTATTCTTTATCATAAACATGTGCTAGTAGCCATCTGGGCTACAATTGTGTTTGTTTTGAATATCCTCTAAAGGTCACCTGAGGTCAAAGGTAGAGCCCTATCTGTGCTCTTTGGAATAATGAAGACAATTTCTTGTAAAACAGGTATGCTTGTTTTGTACATCTTAACCATGTTTATCATTAACTAATGACACTACAGATCAATATTATGATATTTTGAGGTCATTGACGTCTAAAAGGTCACCAGAGGTCAGAGTTAGAAACCTGTCTTTGCTCTTTGGAAAATGAAGACAGTTTCACTGCAAAACAGATATGCTTGTTTTGCACATCTTAACCATGTTTATCATTAACTAATAACATCACAGATCAATATTATGGTATTTTGAGATCATTGACCTCTAAAGGTCATCAGAGGTCAAAGGTAGAAACCTGTCAATGCCCTGTGGAATCAGAAGATTTGTAGTACAAATGCATATTTAGTGCAGCCTAACCAAGATCGAAGCCTATCAGTCACAAATGCCTCCAAACATCAATATTCTTATATTTAAAGTTCATTGACCTCTGGAGGTCATCAGAGGTCAAATCAGACTTACCTCCCGATCTTAAAATGAATTTTATGGTATGTACTAACACTGGTGAAAGTTTCATACTTTAGTCAAATTTTGCATAATTCTCATGATTTTGAGGGCTTATGTTAACCGCTCTATACTATTAATACGATGGAGGTTAGGTTTAAATTTGTCTTAATTGTTTCTCTATATTTGACGCCGCTACTCTCTCACTAAAACCGACACCATGTCGTCTCTGGCATGGCCTATGAATAAGATTATGCATATTCACAGACGTACAGGGTTTCACTGTGGTGTGAAAGTACTTTGTATGATAAATGCGGGTGACGTATATTTCTGCCGTGTGTTGCTTCTTGGTAAATAGCCAGCTGTCTCAGATTGCTTGTTATACTACATCACCACCAGCATATTCTTTGACTCTTTTTTTTTTTCCAGTGTGAATCTGAGCATGCGTCACCGTGTTTCCCTTCGTGTCTCTGTGACGTCATTATATTCGTTTGCAAAGGTTGCGTTTACACTGTTTGTCAATTCGAAGAATACTGATTCGAAAGATCTATCAACTATAACAAACAATATTTTCCCATAGTTTCAGGCAGTTTGAATCGCTGCTCAATAACTTTGACAAACACAGACGTAATAAAAAACCTAACACTGAAGCAAGCACCTGTTTTTAAATTCATTTATGTATGCATGTACTTAATGTATGTATGTATTTAAGTGTGTATACGTGTGGACATATACATATAGGGCTATACAAACATTATATATATATATATATATATATATATATATATATATATATATATGGGCCGTGACGCGAGAAAAGGGCCCTTAGCTCTGACGCGCACAAACGCCAGAAAACGGCGCGGAAGTTTGACAAAGCAATACGCGCAATCCAAAAGATTTCAGCTCGTTGTTCACCTTTCCTTCACGTGGAGTCAGCTCGAATCAACCTTATCAACCCGTCCACAACGTCTTTTTCTACGGCGCCTGCAGTATTTTGATTATCTAACTCAAGGTGAACATCAACATATTGGATCCCCAATGATGAAATGGTAAGAACATACACTGAATTTGATGTTAAATTCATGGAAAAAAATGTTCGAATTTCGTGCTCGGCCCGGTCAGGCCTGTGCTCAGCGCAAGTCCCAATCTTTCAATTTTTTTTTGTTGGGGATCTGCTGACGCTATCAAACATTTCCGTAGTAGTAACGTGTTAAGCCTACATTGTGTCTGACGATGCGTAGATGTATGACATCGTTACATTTATCTTAACGCTCCTTTCATATAAAATGTCGAAATAAGCTACAGCCAGTGTTCACACTGTCCCTTAGCAATCCTGTGTTTTAGCGGTAAGGATAATTTCGGAGTGTTTTAGTTCAGGCAACAACGTAAACTGCATCATGCATGTGGTTCAGCTTTGTCTGACTTGTTCAAGTGTAACGTTAGGTTTCTGCACCCAAAGGCAAACAAGGTTGGGCCTACTTGAGATTGTGACATTTGTGTAATGTTATTGTCAGCAAGATAGTTCTACAACTAACGTTAATTTTTTTCCTTGACAGTTATACTGCATAACTGAATTCTACATTGGTAAATCAAACTAGGTCTTAATACTTATTAATAGTCTTAATTAGATACCGGGTTGTTTCTACTATGTATCAACTTTAAAAAAAAAAAAAAATCCGAAAAACAATAATGGGGACTAGCGTACTAACCACTTAGAACCTTAATGAGGCTGAAGTATCAAAGGGCAAGCCCAAAAGACAAAATCAGTTCTCTCATATTTTCCACAAAAGACTCTAACGCTAAGTGCTAAACTTTGGTTACAAAGACATCTCATCGACACACTATATAGTATTAGAAGTATTACCATTACATTTGTTATTCTGGTACTGTAGAATTAGGCCTATTCATAATAAGTGTTCATTGTCAACATATGTTTCAGAGCATTGTTATAGGAGTTTTTGGGTAAGTACTCACTGTCTAAATGCCAAGGGGAGATTATTCTCCAGATTTCATGTAATGATTTAGTGACTGTGAAGGTTCTTTCACCTGTCATATCTCTGATCATTGGGGGAAGTACCGGTATTCATTTCTTCTTTTTCTTTCTTTCCAATTGAAATAAATAATTGTTGTAATACATCACTGGCAGAACACAACAACAGTCCACAAAGTTGGCATCTATACCACTATTTTGATTTTTAAAATCCCACTGTACAGTCCACCTCTCAAACCCACATTAATCAGAGTAAGCATTTGTTCTCATATTTCAGGGCAGAATAAAAAATTGGCTGTGCTAGTATTCCTGAACAAGAAGACAACCCTGGGCTGCACACAGAACTGGAACAGAACCGTAACAGACTGATGGAGAGGAGACGTACTTGGTGTCTGGTAGATAAAGGATTTGGCAGGAGCAAACAACTAATTGCAGGTTTGTATTGTGCTGTGCATCAGCTAATTGCATTAATAGTATCGAATGTTGAGTTTAGTAACAACCTTATGACTGTAAAGTAGAACTATAACTATAATTTGAATTTAACAAAAAAAAATATCAATAAATGTTGTTGTTATGGCCTATCGTTTTCATTTACTATGAATACCTGGATCTATGAACCAAATCAGAAGACATAATCATACAGTCATAATGTATTTTTGGTAATTGCATAAAATGCTTTGTATTAAGATGCATCTTGCACTGGCTGATGAGGTACAGAACTAATTCATTGAGTTTACATTTCAAATCTGATTTAATCTGTTTTAATCACTCCATTTCTGTAACCTGCATGGTTCCTTTTCTTCTGCAATGACACTCTAGTATTGAGTATGACCTTAAACCTTCGAAGAAATAGAATAATACATTGTATCAACATTCAAAATATTCATGATTTTAAGGTCTGACTGTGACAGCCTTGAGGAGTTTTCAACAGTTTCAAAAGTCGTGGACAAGTCATCTTCCTTTGAACGATTCTGGTGGGGTTGGCAATTGTAAGACTGGAAGGCGTACCTGTCCCGTTTACAGGGAGCTGTCTGAGATCAGAAAGTTTTCGTACTTTCACTTCTACCATGTTCAGCCAGGAATTGTTTGTGTGAGGGAACACCTCTGGGATAACGAAAAAAGAAAGAAAAACTATAATTGGGTTTACTCAAGACAGTTGGAGTGGTTCCTCAAAACAAGCATTTACCCATCCAGGCTGATATCTACTAGATCGACACTCGACAGAGCGCTATGAATATCTTCAAGCACATCAGTCCTTTCCTCTTCCAAGATGTCACCTGCCCCCAGTCCGAGAGACTGAGGCCTCATGATAGAGCTATGAAGTGTCATCCTCAACTTATTGGCATACTTGTCCACTTTATGTTTCCTACTGTATTTCACTCTTAGAGCAGATACTGGTATTGCCCTTTGGTTTGGAAACTTGGATCATGGTTGACATTATGTTTCGCCCCATGCATGTGTGCAGCGTATATGCTGCACATTGTCATAACCTACAAATGTACTCGAGTACAGCTGGTTTAGCTAAAAAAAAATCCACCCTATACTGAATGTCGTTGGCGAGAAGGCAGGTGTGATTATCATGCCTTCAAGACACTGCTAGCTGTGGAAGACTATTAATACTCATGGCATATCAGTACTCTGCTATGAATTTACGGGTAACAATTTCAAATGCATCTTCAGATAACTTAACATTCTTAGGTTTTCTTCCAGTAGTTACCATATCCTTTATGTACTGTCTTTTGTTGACATGTGTTTATGAATGGCACAATGCAATTGCAAGTATTCATAGTTGACTTGTTCAAAAAAGTTATAAGAATAGAAGTTTCCTCTTCACTTCCACTGTTTTTGCTATCAGCTTACCAATAATGTGCAAATGATATTGTGATTTAATCAGCTCATGTATTAGTAGACTGTGGTCGATATCAATTTGAAAGTCAGTCTTTTTAGTGAGCCCAAGAGAG
Organism: Diadema setosum; assembly: GCA_033980235.1. NCBI lineage: Eukaryota > Metazoa > Echinodermata > Echinoidea > Diadematoida > Diadematidae > Diadema > Diadema setosum. The sequence continues at coordinate 32,192,763 of CM067077.1, read as the reverse complement.
AAAAACTTGTATATAGCTAGCCTCATCCTGGAGCAGTTGACATACATGTTTCTTCTTTTCTGTTTTTCTGTGTCTAATAACAGGGGGAAAAGGATGCATATGATGACTATTCTTCACATGTAGCTGAGCTTGGGCTGATATTAATGTAACGTGATTACTGTAATTTTATCAGGGTATGGGAAGCATGGAAACCAACAGAAATCTCACTTAAAACTTTCCACTTGAGAATCACTGGATCTTTTTCGTGAGTACAACTGTAGATGTTACTTTCTCTTTGAGTGGTTCACAATACACAAGCTTGCTTTTTAGTGGACCTCTCAGTTCTTATTTTTTTCTCAATTGAAACATAACTGTATTTTTTTTTTGCCAGTATGCATACATATATCTTTATCTGTATCATTTATCCTCTGCGAAGTCAAATGTATACGTTTATGATATATTTCCTGATTTATTCTGTGTTGTGTTTTGTTGGAAAAACAAGAATGAAGAAAAGGGAATTGAATTGAATTATCTACACTTCATCATGCATTGTCTTTGATGGAGTTGAGATCCATGAAGTGGTATGAGAAGAGATTAAAGTGTTGCAAGTGCAATAACTCTTTACTCCAACACATTTCATATGGAGCATGTGCCTACAATTCTATATGTATTCTTTTTCATTTTCATTTTGATATTGTCTTGGAAGTATGTGTGAATATGTATGTTACAGTTTTGTTTGCATAGTGCATGCTGTGTACCGGTACTTCTTTGTACATATGTGTGTATGCGTGTGTGTTTTTGCACATGGAGGCTATATGTTGAATGAATGAATGTATAATTGGAGTACTTTTACCCTAGTGACATAACACTAGTTTACTTTTGTAATGTAATTATAGAAGAAGGGTTAAAATAGGCCATGATTAATTCCATCCTACATTGCAAGTATAAAATCCGCACATTTGCTACATCTAGATTGTATATTTTGCAAAAACACATTACATCTTGTATGTGTAACAGTGCCGGGATGTTCCGTTAGGCCTGCACAAACATGGCTGCATTCATTTTTAACCATGGCCCTGTTCGTAGCATTTCAGCTATATCACACACCCAGCCAAACACTCATGCATGCAACTTTTTAGAATATAAAGTTTGTTTATAGACCTTTTCACATTAGGCAGAGGAACACAATAATGGCAAATACATTCAAACACATTCAAACGATATTTACATGTGTACAAACATGCAAGACAAACGACATGGTCCCTTATCCTCTTCCTGTCTCGGCACACAGATACACTCAAACACAGACAGACAGACACATAAACATACAATATACATACGCACAAGTTCACACAGAAGTACACACATACATACACACACCCACTTTCATATGCTGGAGAACACAAGCGTTAAACACAACAAGCGTTAAACTTGCATGACTGTATAGTTTACGTTAGACACTCACGACAAAAACATGGTCTGTTATCATCTTCCTGTCTCACTCACACACAAGCCTACACACACTCAAACACAAACAGACAGACACACAAATCTTCAATGTACATACACGTAAGTAACACACAAGTACACACACACGCACACATCCACTTCTCAATCGGATACATTTTGTTACCATATCCAACGACATGTTTCTCTATGCGTGTTTTATTATAAAAGCCCAAATTCGTTTAGAATTTGAAATGCAACTCTTATTTTTGTGGTTGTCATGGCAACGATGATTTTATAAGAATACTTAATTTTTACATCATATCATCCATGACAAGACTTGGGGGAAAGATTCCAACTTTGATGAATAACGGACCCAAACTGTGGGACTCTGAGCTGTTAAAGGGGCACAGTGTTCCCCATCCATGACTTACGCGCGCGCATGCATAAACGCGTTAAAAAGTGACAGGATTTGGGCAAAACATGCTTTTTTTTAAATTTCATAATTGGGGCACTTAGGAGTGGAATTTCAGAAAACGGTTTGCATATTTAGATAGATCAGAACTCGCTCTTCAATTTGGTGGTGAAAACTCAATTTCGGTATTTTACGGCCTAAGGGCCCTTTTCTCGCGTCACGGCCCATATATATTTGCGTGTGTGTGTGTGTGTACATATAAATCAAACAGCTCTACAGACAGCAAGAAAGCGATAGAGGGGAACAGACGGTAGAAGGAAAAACAAAACATTTTAAAGCTAAATATCATGTGCCAGCTAAAGCCATTTTGTTTGACAATGTCATCCCGTTCCCGTTCTTTACATATCAGATTTAATACACCACTCACATCCCATCGTGGCGTATAATATCATATTCGTTATACCCCGAGCAAGACCAGTGGCAGCCACCACGTTTCGCTGGAAGGTTAAGCTGATATTGGTTTTGATCCAGGTAGCGTGCAGTATTATGTGGGAATTAAAGAAAGGGGGGGGGGGGGGGAGGGAGATTTATCTATTGACTCTCACATTAATTCACGGCGATGTCTCGTCAAAACCATTTGCTCTGCATGCGTCCAACTTTGGAATATACCCGAGCTGCTTTGTTGAAAGAAGTATCCGTCAATCAGATTGTACAACCCGCTTTGATTTTGATTATATATATATATATATATATATATATACTCCTAGATGGGTCATTTGGGAGACATTTCCATTTGTTTTATATGCAAATTTGTTATATACATGTTCAATGGCAGTTTACGCAATGGAGACACGAAAATTGTCTCCTTAATGACCAGTTGTCTCCCTAATGAAGACACTTCCCCCCAATGTGTCTCCCTAAGGTGCCATCTAGATATATATATATATATATATATATATATATATATATATATATAATATATATATATACATATATATATATATATATATATATATATATATATACATATATGATCGTTATCACTCTAATCATCAATTTGGTTGTGATTATCATTATTTATCTAAATTAATGTTATAGCATTATCATATCATTCCGCATTTATTAATATCATTATCATAATCATCATCTCTCTGTAGTGAAAATAGCAGTAGCTGTACTATGATTGTTGTTCTTTTTTTCTTGTCGTTGTTATCATCATCATTATTATCATTACGATATATTGCGACCGTGCATCACAAAACCAACAAAAAGTCGTACACCCCGATTTTAGGTGAGGATTCAAAAGAGATGAAATGGGTCAACCTAGTCAAATAACTATTGTTTTTGTACATTGTGAAAGAAAAATTCTTCCTCTACATTATTCCTAAGTTTCTTTCTATTTTCTTTCTTTCTATTATCTATAGATAGGTTAGGAAAGTCCATCATTCTGTACTGAATCATAAATCATTTTAAAGCTTAGAGTCTGCATGCTCCTTCTTTTTTAATTCATGTCTGAAGTTGAAGTTAAAATTGAAGTTTAATATCCATATTCACATGTTTACATGGCATAATACGTATATGACAAAGGACACATGATCTGAATACAGGATAAAAGGTACCAAAAATAGCGTGGAACTATGAAAATAACATGAAATAGCATATCTTCTTGTTGGTTTTGTCATACAGGCTCACATGTATCTTTACAATCCATACTGTTCATATTGGTACCATAATATCATATCATACCTAAACATAGATACTGTGGACATTTGGGTGTAATATGATCGTATTGATTTAATTTTTCATCGGACTCATTATTACTTTCAAATGAAATTGATCATGTGTCACGATTATAGCATACAAGAGCAAACCAACATGGAAATTTGAATATCAAGGTTCATAACACAGTTAGTAAAGAACAGTATTAATGTACCAATTGGTGAATTATCCAAAATTCTTGGAAATGATATATGCGCAAAGTATTGCGATTTCTTTTCTTAAGGTATATTAACACCTGTTACATATGCTTGGATATGAATTATGAACTTTTTTTTTGACACTCTCCAGACTCTAAATTTGTCAGACCTCTACAATGAACAAAGTCAAATGCCATGAAGACAATTATAGACCAAAACAAAAGCCCTAAAGCAACGAAATGCCACAATGAATGTGGCAATAACGAAACGGCACCGCTTGTGAATTGGCGTCAAGCCATTTACTTATATGAGCACGATACTTCTCCCGGATTTGACCCCCCCCCCTCCTCCCAGAAAAACAAAACAAAACAAAACATCAAAGACAAAACACACACACATATACACACGTACACATACAAAGAAAAAAAAACCCATATTATTCATTAGTTTTATCTCTCCTCTACGGAATGTTGCAATGTCCGGATCAAACAGAAAATAAAACAAGAAGACAAACCTCTACACTGGTGTAACGCATATTAGCTTAACAATTTTTAGTTGGAGATTCGTCGATGTTTGCTTCAGAAGGGAGGCGGACTGAGGGTGGTGGTTATGGGGAAATGGTGATTCTCACCGTTGAAGGTCAATAAATGAGACAGAAACATGCTACAACACACACTCCAACCCACCCCCCAAAAGCACCTCATTCTTCCTTTGCGTAGTTCATTAATGTATTTACATACCCACAAAAGAAAACGGGCGAGTGATGCCGACCCCTCGTGGTTCACCCCAGCAATAATCAGCAAATGGTATCAACCAGGCACATCTGCACATTGTGCCATAAGCTTAAATGATGAATGAATGTATTAACTATTCATTAGTGAACAGGTCCTGCCGACAGAAGAGCTAGGCGCGGAAAGCAACGACCGCAATTAACCCTCGACATGCTACGTTTCATTTCCTGTCCTTACGCATGTGTGCGAAATTTGTGCATATTGACCCATCGGCACAGACAATGTTAAAAGCTCTTAGCGGGGGAAAAACAATATCAAAGTTTTCATGTAAGTTGATAATGTACGTAATTTCAACGAAATCAACTTCAAAATCGAAATGTTGAATAGGTAATGGACTGACAGTTTAAAAGATCGCTAACTGTATAGTGCAGTTCATCAGATAATGTGACGAAAACATCAATCAGGGCCAAATAGGGAATTGAAGTCAGTAGGTATTTACCAATGACTCAAGATTGTCACATCGCTGTTACTGTAGTGATAATTTTAAACCCGTGTTGATTATCAAAAAAGCGAAAACAAAAACAAACACGGAAATGATACGAGAGAAAAAGTAAAAGTAAGTCGAAAGAAAATCTGAGAGTAAATTTTGAACGATCCGATTATATTAGAAGGGCAAAAAGGCACGGCTCTCGCGTATAGCTGATAGTTTTCTGAGAATCGAGCTACTCACAGCTTACATTATTATTTTGTAATTGATACTGGGGCTAAGTCAATTCAAGTCCTCCTTTACAGGAAAGACGTTCAAGTTACCTGCAGATGTTTTCGACCATCAGTTAGTTGTTTCAGCACGCTGCATTGTTAATTTGCGCTATCTTTGCAAGTGGTGCGGTGCGGTTCATTGCTGTGCTTTTTTTTTTTTCTTACCCTGAATATATTAACAGCAAGTTATAACTCTGAGCATTGAAATATATCGTTGTTTCTACAAAGATACGGGGATATTCGTCACTTTTATACATTAGTATAAAAACTAATGTTTGACAACTTACTGTACCCTATAACAGGCAGATGAAACTGAATACACACATTACATATGCACAAATTACGACAACGCTGTAAAATCACTGTGATTCGCGATGGCACAGTTAAGAGTCGCGTTTGAATAATTATGACTGACAATACAGTCATACCCAGAACAGTTGCCATCGAAACAGTCTTTCAAAGAATTCATTTCACTTCGTTCTTGTTTCCATCCTATCATAAACGAATGTGCTACCGCCTGCGAAGTGATTATTTGAAAGGTATAAAGGGCATCTAAATTAGCAATTGATACTAGTATACGTGATTTTGCTCCAGAGTAGGCCTACTTGTGTGGTGTGTCCAAGGTGTAGAAAGAGATAGAAGAGAGTGAGAGGGAGAGAGAAAAAGTGAGGGAAGGAGAAGAGATTGTTGGTACAGACAGAAAGTGGATTGGTGAATTGAGAAAAGGAAAGAATATCAGAAACGGGGTGAAATAGATGACGGAAGTAGAGGAAACGGGTATTCTTTTCCGGTCTACATTTTTCTGCCTATAACAAAGCCTGCTGGTTCAGTATAGCAGGGCTATTAATGAACCCATCGCATCCAGAACATCATCAATATAAATCTCCTAAAATTCAAGGAAGAAATCAAAACTTCTATATATTGTCACATTTCTTCTTTATGTTACTCATCGGGATCAGGTTTCTTTGTTTCAATAACAGAAATTCTAACATAGCGTCTTAATTTTTGATAACTGATATGACCTATTCAATTTTAGCTGCGTTCGACTTTTGCACAATAAGAGTTTGCCAAGCTATACTTTGATTGAGAGAAAAGTAAAAAGTAATACAAATAGTTGCTAATCGGTTTTCACCTGAAATGCCCAGCCGATCTGTGATATAAGTGTCGACTTACCGAAAATGAAATATCCCGTATTCCTCTTGGTATATATCCGCTTGAACTTGGATGGATGGACGATGAGCACGTAGCGATTAATGCTGATTGCGGCCAGGGACATGACGGAGCCGATGAACGTACACATGCTGATGAACCCGAGCGCGATGCAGAGCGTATCACTGAAAATCCACTTGCCGACCACGACGGTCACCGTGGTGATCGGCATGCTGACGACGGACACGAGGAGGTCGGCCGCGCTGAGGCATAGCACGAGGGCGTTGGACTCCGTCTTGAGCGAGCGATGCCGCAAGACGACCACCCACAGGAGCGTGTTCCCCGACACGGCCACCACTAAGATGACGATGAGGATCATCGCTTCGATCACGCGCTCGGCCAGCGGCGCCGGCTCGACGGGGGATTTGGTGGTTGCAGGCATACCCGTGGAAAATTCGGACTGCCCTCCTTGTAGAGTATCCATGGTCAAAATTTCCCCCCATGGCGTTACATTCATCGTGGAAGATACATCCGTAGTCACCCCTGAAATCATGGTAGCGGTTACATTTAACGTTTGAGCAAATTCCGTTACGTTAATCCAATTCATGCTTAATACTGTTCAATCAACGCTACTGATTTTGTTCCCGCTCAAAAACTTCGCTAATGCAATCAAAGCATCCCGCAGTATTGAAGGTTAGAAGAGTTCATTGCGAACGGTGAGTTGGGTCCCTCGACGATCATATAGGTGAGTGAAGAGCAGAGGTTTGTCTCCGTTAGGTAATAGACAGAAAACCTCGCGAGCTGCGTGCGGACTGGTGAGGGAGCCATTAACGGAATGAAACCGTCTGGCATGGGTAGCAGCTTTTCAATACAACTGCAATGTATGCTGAACGAGCTGGTACTATATTTGTACTATCTCCCCGGTATGTTTCCTGTCTTATGTCTCCGTGTGTATAAAGGGTGAGGGAACCAGCATATCCAACAGTGTGCATTGAAGCCTTAATTTGGTTATCAGACAATTCACTGAGCGTATTGACAGAAATGAATTAATGATCTGGAAGTGGGGAAAGTTCGAGCAGAAACCCCTTCTTATTCCCCTTTATTCTGTTTACAAATCAAAATATTAACGAAGTTTTAAATGAACCCTTCTATTCTTATTCTATGACGAAATCAAGTCAGACATTCTTGGCGTATTGCACATCTCCTAATCACGGTAATCAAAATATTACGATGTCGAGATATTTGTTTGTTTGTTTGTTTGTTCAGTTGTTTGTTGTTTTTAGCTGTTCTTCATAAGCGTTCTATTAGCGCTGTCCTGCTGAAGTTAAGTTACAAAAAAGAGGTGGTCAGGTAACACCAAGATGCGAAAATTATGATTATGATTAATATTAATCCAACGTAGATTGATACATACATACGTAATGAATAAATAGAAGAACCAATTTAATAAATCAGTAAATAATTCAATGACAGTAATCTAAGAAATAATATTGTCTGGTGCTGTAAGACTATTCATGTTGTAACTTTGCTATTAGTGTCTGCTGCAGGATGGCTGTTGGACATTATTTTTTTCTTCTGAGATCCAGGAAGCATTGCAGATAGATCTCGATCAAAGGAAAGTGTAAGTTTCTTTTTTCTTAACGACGCGGGAAGTATAGGATGAAGATTGACATCCTGTGCTCCGGCGTTTTTGACGCTATTCTATCAAGTTTTTGATTTCTTGCTACCTTTCTGATTTTTTTTTTTTTCCGGGGGGGGGGGGGTGGTGGTTCTTCCATGCCAACGCGATCTGTCCATATAATCCGTTTGTTGCTGCTGTAAAGCGCAGATTCACAAGGTGTTCTGGTTGATAACTTTGATGAATAAACATAGAGCAAAAGCAGAAAAAGAGAACGGGATCGGTTAAATAATAATAATAACAATAATAATAATAATGATAATAATAATAATAATAATAATAATAATAATAATAATAATAATAATAATAATAATAATAATAATAACAATAATAATAATAACAATAATAATAATAATAACAATAATAATAACAATAATAATAACAATAATAATAATAATAATAATAATAATAATAATAATAATAATAAAAGCTGTTTTTTTATATAGCGCATTTCACATTTGTTAAGTATCTCAGTGCGCTGTACAGACTATCTAATCAAGATAACAGTGCTGGGAAATTTCAAAAGATAAGTCTGTCTGCTAAAAGCACTGGCTACGGTTTTGCTTATGCAAATTAGATGGGGTGATACTTCACTATTCATATAAAGTAATGCCACTTCAATCAAAACTCTATAACTTTTTTCTTAATCTAAAGGTCCGATTTTGATATAAATTCTGTCATTCCATTCATTTCGTTTTACTCTAGTCATGAATAAAAGCCAGACAGACCATGACATTTAATTGTACCCATATCACCTATGTATCATTTAGGCATTATATCATTCATACGGATATCGTTGGCTCCAAGCATTAAGTAGTTTCGATTTTGCGCACATACATCAACTCATGCCGATGACTCTATAAATCGTATTAATGAACTACTGAAAGGTCATACCTAGCTTTTCATATACAATTGTAGATGTATTATACAACTGTAGAAGTGTTTGATCGCAAAATGAGTAAAATTTTGTTAAATTGAGATATATGAGAGTAAAGTTGCTACATAAACGAAGAAAATAGTAAGAAGATAAGGGATTTTTTTTCATTATTACTATTCAAGACTATTCCTCGTTCTCTTGCAAGCGAGGTATCATTGGAAATAAATAAATAAATAAATAAATAAATAAATATATGTATATACATAATATACAAATATATGTATATATGTATATTTGTAGGTGTGTGTGTGTGTGTGTTTATGTATATATATATATATATATATATATATATATATATATATATATATATATATATATATATATAGCATGCATAATAATGAATACACAATCTTATTGATTGTGCATGTTACTTCATTTTGACATTCAAAACCACGCGGAAACATTAAACTGATGTATACATGTATCGTCTATTTCACGGAAGTTCCTGACCGAGTTACAGTATCAGGTAACACATGATTCAGTTCACCCCCTACATTTTTCAGTCCTATATCTCCACAGGCGATACTCCGACCAATGCCGACTCACGGGTACTGCACTTCTTTTGACCTTTTTTTTTTTCGTACATGGGTATAGGCAATCCCTTCAATGTTACTTCATGGTATCGTATTGCTACGAAAATTCTAGGTAATAAGTGACGTATTCTCAATGATTCAGTGTACCATGGCCCAGGTAATACTGAAAGAATGGAAATGGAAAGGAAATATGCTTGAATCGCCTTTGATAGACCCACATAATGAGGGTTGAAAAGATTATAACCTTATTACAGTTAGTATTTTCTAGTTTGTTTATTTGTTTGTTTGTATGTTTTTTAACGAATAGGTTATATCAACTTTGTGCTATAGTTTGCATATTTTGTATTATTTCTACTAGTGAACGCACTCAGGAATATATTTTTAAATCCTGGCCGTCAACAATCCGAGGCAAAATTAGGATTCCCCTCTTTGGTTTGTTTGGTTTGTTTGTTTCTTCACAATTATATTATACAAATATACTTGGCCTTGAGAGTTTCTTGTTAAAACTATGGGCAGAGGTGACTCCAAAATAGTACTATTCACTGAGGGGCGCAGCCCCGAAGTGAACAGTACTTTTTTGGAGTCACCGAGGCCCATAGTTTTAACAAGAAACTCGAAACCAGGCAAAGTATATTTGTTTTATATTTTGGTTCAAAAATTTGAATAAAAAGTGAAAATTACATGCATTATATAGGCTTAGCCGCACTGCGGCGGCAGCGCAGCGCCTTGAATACGCAACAGTGCGAGAGATCGGAAATTGAGAAACGTAGTAGCCGTGACACCGCTAGAGTTGCCCTTCGCATGTATCCAAGCCATCGTATGTCCGCTGCAAACCTGCAGGGCCCCGTTGCAAGAAAGTTGCAATCAATTGCAAATAATTGCTAATTTTGAAACAACCATTCTGATTGGCTCAGGGTCTGCCCTATTAAGAAGACATGCATGCAACAATGATTTTGATTGGCCAGTGACAATCAGTTGCAAGTTGCGTTTAAACGCAAAGTTTCTAGCAACGGGGCCCTGGACACTTAACAGAATTCGGGACCGAACGGGTACACTTGATTGTAAAGAAGGGTGATTGTGACATCATTTTGCAAATAGTACTTCATGGAGTGTCAAACACACCAACATTCTAAAATAGTTCAAAATACCTATAATCACGTGAAGCTCTTTTAATCCAAATCTTTTGATCCAAAATATAAATATAAATATAAATATATATATATATATATATATATATATATATATATATATATATATATATATATATATATATATATATATTTATATATATATATATATATATATATATATATATATATATATATATATATATATATATATATAACAGCAAACAAACAAACAAACAAACAAACAAACACGTAGCCATTATATAGGGAGTCTTGGTTACAACCCTACAGCATGAATAGTTCTTAGCAGTAAAACCATTATTATTTGCACGTCTATTTGTGATGATACTGCAATAATGTTGAATAATACTGGGTATTGACGATTTAGATGTCGTGGTGTTTATTGAGAGCAAAACATCAAATCTGAAACTCATCTGTGAATAGCGTGTGGTGCTGATGCTTACTATTTTGGCTACATGTATATCATTGCTCTTATATACCTGTATGCATGTGTCATCACATCATGCAGTATAATATTACTAACGATGGTATAATGATTTGGTTTAGCCATTACATTGCTGTCATGGCAATTATCACGTACTCCTAATGGAATTTAATTACATTAATGATTAGGATACCTCATTAATGAGAAAGCATGTCAAGGTAAAATGAAAACTAACAGACAGTACATCGCAAACCTGCACTTCTATATATTGGGAATAGCAACTCATTACCCTCTGGGGTAGTTTCGGAAACATTTTAAAAGCTTGGCGTTTGGAAGGCGATTTATTTCCTTTATACATAATATCTTCTTTCAAAGGCCTTTCGTCGTTATTGGTTGTTATTTTGCTTTTGTTTGTGTTGCGTTTATTTGTTTGTTTGTTTGTTTGTTTGTTTGTTTGTCTGTTTGTTTGTTTGTTTGTTTGTTTGTTTGTTGCGTAAGTGTTGTGATGGGTAAACCCCTTTCAATCACCGTGGATGGCCATCATTTTGTGTGTGCGTGTCAGTGTGTGTGTGTGTGTGTGTGTGTGTGTGTGTATGTGTCAATCAGAACGTCACCTGCGGTAAAACACAGGGGGAACCCCCTCATTATCATTTATCTACCCACATTATGCGATTTCATTGCGTTACGACGAACTCCCGGTGCATCCAGTTAGTGAGACTTGCCTGCAATAATTATCCCCATAGGCTAGAACTGCAGTGCCTGTACCACCTCGAGAAAGGAGTGTAACAGAAATTCATCGTTCTTTAATCTGAAGGTACGTTATATAAAAATCCCAAAGCGAAATGAGGTTCGTTATTTTGAAGGTTCATTAATCCGAGCATGAAAGAAGATTCATTCCAGTATTTTACAAAATTCGTGGATCCAAAAATTAAAGGAAGGTGCGTACTAACAAACCTTTGGAATTTGGATTTTCTCCCCCCCCCCCCCCCCCTAATTTTCGCATTAACAAACTTTCGTAATAACGAACCTTCAGAATGACGAATAGTGATGTGGTGGCCCAAACGTTAAGGGGCTCGATCCTCTCCTCGTCTGCCGACTGTCGGATTGCACAGATAGTCATTGCCATCAGTCAAGTTAAGTGATAATCTGCGACGGAAAAGAAAGTAGAATGATGTACTGCGCTTAGTCAGTACAGTACAGTACAGTGCGTAATTCAGAAGATTCGTTATTCCGAAGGTTCATTAACAGTTAATCGGAAAAGGAAAAAAAAAAAGAATATAGTTACTATCGGAGGTTCTCTGATCAATTCATTTTCGGATAAATGAACCTTAGTATGGGGTCATGTTGCTTTCTTTGTGATTTATCATAATGCAATACCCTCGAAGATTGCTTGTTTTGTGTGTTTCAATTTTTCATCTGAGAAGATGGCTGTATAGCCCATAATTATTATTTAGCTATGCTTAGCGGGTCTTCCATGGGATCCAGTTTGGATGTGAGGTGGGACTACTTCACCGGGTTAAACACCCTGCTCTTTGCCATAAATGAATGAAACTCTCTCACACATGGGACCTCCATTTTATGTCCTACATCCGAGGGACAGAGTGTTTTTGTCTCTTACTTATAGGGGACGGTATGATTACACACAACGTTGCTCAGATGTACTCGGGAATCGAACCCGGGTCCTTTTAATCATGGAGGCAGACGCGCTATACCATCTCCGCCAATTCACCACAGCACCGGTTAATGATGGTTCTGGCAATTTTGATAATAACCAGGCAATCCGCAATATATCTGTATCCGACATACACCTGCAGTCTGCAATGAGTGGTGAACTAGAGCTCGTACGTTTTGATTTTAAGTGATGAAATCATGCACTTTACACACACATACACTGTAAAAACATCGGTGTTAGATTTAACACCACGGGTGTTAAATCTAACACCGACCAAACTTCTATAAAGGACCACACCCACAGGTGTTAAAAATGCACTGTGATGGTGTTGAAAAGTGTTCACCTGACACTTCGTGGTGTTAATTTGACACTGTACCTGGTGTTATTTTGACACTGTACTGGTGTTAATTCAAAAATGACACCACATGGTGTTGATTTGATATTTGTTGGTGTTAATATCAATGGTTTAACACCCGTCCATCTTCAATAAGGGACCACACCAGCTGGTGTTACTTTGGTGTAAATTTATTTTCACATTTTTTCAAAAATCTAGTATTTTAATGTAAAATTCTTGATCGTCTTGTTTAAATTAAAAATCAACAAGAAGTGCAGTTACTAAGAAACTCTTCAAAAAACAGTTTAAAATTTGGAAATGACACCCGGAGGTGTTAATTTAACACCATAAATGAGCACCGAAAATTTAACACCAGCTCGGTGTTCACTATTTAACACCGGACTTTTTGCAGTGTAGAGACACAATTCATACATGCGAATCAATTCAAGACACCAGAGACCAGGAGACTGAAAAGCCAAGCTTGGTTTTTCAGCACGTCTCCTCCATTTCTGGCAATTCTGATTTTTAATCTGCTGATATCATCAGAAAATTGATTCAAAGTATTTTTCTGATGATTTTAATCTGCTGATATCATCAGAAAATTGATTCACAGTATTTTTCTTCGTCACAACATTGTATTGATATTGTATTCTTATGTGTTTGGAAATGTTTTGTATTGTTGGTAATGAAATGAAATGAAATGAAATAAATGAGATGAATTAAAATGAGCTGAATTAAAATGAACTTAAAATAGTTCCTGGTCATGGGCCGTTCAAGGAAACTGAGCCAATGATGTCCAATGCCAGAAACCAGTTGACGCATAATGAAAATGACCATATGGTATGGAACTAATTACTCGCTCAACTCAAGTGTAGTTTTCTTTTTCAAATCCTTCATATATGAAGGTCATTGTATTAGTCGCTTTCGGTTTTGCTATTAGCAGGTCATGTGTATGGCATGCTTGTATATCAGTTTTTGTTGTTTGATTGGGCGTTGTCTATATTTGCTTCTCATTCCGAAAAAATTATGCATTGTATACAATGCAGAGAAAACGCTAACAACAATTTTTATTTTTAAAAATGTGTTATTCATTGCGCATGTTGTCTAACATGATGATTCAGACCATCTATTACAGCAGGGAGGTGGGAAATCCAACCTCCCTGATAACCATCTATTATCTGTTATCTATCTATCTATATTTGTATCTATCTATTCATCTATTTATCTATCTATCTTTATATGTCTATCTATCTATTCATTTATCTATCTATCTATCTATCTATCTATCTATCTATCTATCTATCTATCTATCTCTATCTATCTATCTAACTATCTTTATCTATCTATCTATCTATCTACCCATCTATCTATCTATCTATCTATCTATCTATCTCTATCTATCTATCTATCTATCTATCTATCTATCTATCTATCTATCTTTATCTATCTATCTATCTATCTATCTATCTATCTATCTATCTATCTTTATCTATCTATATATCTATCTATCTATCTATCTATCTATCTATCTATCTATCTATCTATCTACCCATCTATCTATCTATCTATCTACCCATCTATCTACCCATCTATCTATCTATCTATTTATCTATCTATCTATCTATCTATCTATCTATCTTTATCTATCTATCAATCTATCTATCTATCTTTATCTATCTATCTATCTATCTATCTATCTACCCATCTATCTATCTATCTATCTATCTATCTATCTATCTATCTATCTATCTATCTATCTATCATCTACGTACTTCTATCCACCTGTCTATCTATCTATCATATTTTTTTATATCCATGCATCTAACAATATACTATTAAATAATCACAAAGTACACAGAGATGTAGGAGATGACAAATTTAAATACCTGTCTTCCATTTAACCGGACGAAGGGCAGACTCGCGTTAAAGGTTGACGACTTTGAAAATGAATACACTGTTTATGATGTTTACTTCCCTTTCGTTCTAGTTTAAGAAGGCGCGTTTCTTCTCTCTCCTGTGCTCTCTCTCTCCCTCTCTCTCTCTCTCTTTCCCCTTCTTTTCTTCTTTCTCTATAGCATTCTCTTCCTGAATTCACGACACTCACGAGTCATACAGCTCACGAGTCATACAGCTCACGAGTCATACAGCTCACGAGTCATACAGCTCACGAGTCATACAACTTACGAGTTTCTACAGCCAATGAGTTATAGGGTCACAGCTCACGAGTCATAACAGTCAGCTATTGTAAGTATGAGTTTATGAGCCTTGTGTTTATAGCTAATGGGCCTGTTTTACTTGGTGTCTAGCTCGTGGGCGGTTATATGAATCGTGGGTGTCGGTCTCGTGGGATGATCCCAGTCTCCACTCGTCTCTTCTTCTGTCTCCGTCTTTAGTGCACTGCAAAAAGTCCAGTGTTAAATATGAAACACCTAGCTGGTGTTAAATTTCCGATGCTCATTTATGGTGTTAGATTAACATCTCATGGACGGTGTCATTTAAGAATATAGAATTGTGTTTTTTTTTAATAGTTTCTTAGTTACTATTCTTCTTGTTGATTTTGAACTTTAACAAGACGATCAAGAATTTTCCGACAAAGTACTTGATTTTGAAAAAAAGGTGTGAACACATTTACACCATAGTAACACCAGTTTGTGTGGTCTCATATTGAAGCTAGACGGGTGTTATACCATTGACATTGACACCAGCAATATCAAATCAACACCATGCGGTGTCATTGTTGAATATAACACCAGCACAGTGTCAAAAAAATATCACCAGCTACACCAGTGATTCGTCATCACAAAAGCCATGTTAATGTCGGAAAAGCTCTTTTTTTTTGGGGGGGGGGGGTGGTTGGCAGATATGAATGTTGCAGATGCAAAGCTTTTAATATTGATGCATAGTTCGCCCGACCTCATTACAAGGAAAACACTTTTAAAGAGAATAAAAAGTTAGGAAACTGTAAAGGCTGTATTGTCAAAGTCTGCTCTACTCGCATTTTTCTTCCTTTTATGATCTCCGATTTTATAACATAATAAGGGTAACGTGATGGCGCACCACAATTGTATACTATATCTCTAACTTACTTAGAGCGGTCGCAGGCACTCTATAGGTATGCGTTACCATTGTAGTGGATACAAGCTTTGAAGTACAAGCATGCAAAGTTTCTGTTGCAATCGCACGTTATATCAAATATGATTTGCACATGAGGAGGCTACCCGGTATGCCTAATAAAAAAAAATCACATTATTTTCTTTCAATTTGTATAATTTCTACCCGTCTTTTTTGTACTCACGGACGCAGTTATCGAGGCCAACGCGCTATAAATTCAATTTAGTAAATGGATAGATGGGTGTCCATATCTCTGGTCGGTTGCTATGGGAGATGCTATTGTTGAGAAGATGTAATGTGATGGCCTCAAGGTCATTTTATACCCCTCACGAGAAGACATGTAGCAATCGAAGAATTCTTCATTAAAGTTGGAATCAACGCACTCCCGTCTCTTTCAGGATGGTGCGAGTCCAGACCCTTTCTCTTCACACGGCAATCGATGGCGATGGTCCAGATGCAATTAAACCCATGCCGACTGTCCATTATGGGGCAAGACGGAAGTTAACGGCAGAAAGTATTCCAATCACTTCCGGTCGACCTGGGGTAAAGCAATAAGCCAGTTCATAATTAGCTCATGTGCACGTTGGTACAAATGACCTTTTTTTTTCTCAGTTGGTTAGGCACTTCACTCGTATTCAAAGTAACATTATGCGTACCGGTAAGTGTGCCCTGCCTAACAATTTATCAGGCGCGGTGGAGCACCCCACTTTGCATCTCATTATCGCCCCGTTCTATTTGAATTTCCAACGGGCATCCACGGCTGCCCGAAACTGTGTGCATGAAAAAGTCAAATCTTTACCTTCTCCTTGTGCCGCTATGCGTACCGCTAATAAACTCAAACTTCCCACACTATCTAAGTTTTTAAAAACCTTCCTTTTGATGAAAAAATTATGAAATTTGCTGCACTAGAACTTGAGATATTAAAGCGTTTTGAAAATCACCTCTCGCAAAACATGCTCTCTGTTTTTTTTTTTACGACTGGACTATGGCCGGGCTCCAATGTGTGCGAAATTGTCAACATAAGTTCATCAGGCCTCAATCCATAGATGGTGAAAGTTTTCGCTTGGTTCCACCTGTACTTTTTGAGAAATCAACTTGTTTCTACAGGGTTTGGAATAGAAAATTGTAGTCAGCTAAACAATTGAAAATGACGTCATTTCTTTTCCCGTAATATTGGGCATGCGTGGTACGTGAGATTCAGGATTTCGTGCTCATTGTTGGTTTGCATGTGACGCAGTCAATTTGCTGAGTGTCGCACGGCGGTGACTGCTGAGCTGCTGCCGCGCACGCTGCATGCAGCAATGCGTTGTGTGTGCTGTGACATGCAACGCTACAGCATTATATATACATGGGACCAACCTGTACGCTTTGCGTTCGTGTCATTTTTGACATCACCTTCTGTTTTTTTCCGACACAACCATGGCCGGGAATATTACGGTATGAAATTTAAAATGCAAGCAGATAAATAAATTTCGGTGTACTTTGTTCGAATGGCGCTTTCGTTCCGTAATCCCACGTCGTGAATTTTAGGATGATTTTCGAGGCATATTTTTTGTAATTTTGCTCGCCAGGTTTTCGCTAAAATTTCACATTTTATCATTGTCAAATCCTTTAATATGTTATATGTGCATATTCGGACATGTTTTCAAATTCAAACTAACTCAAATTTAATCCAAAAATAGGTTTCCTTAAATTGTTATTAGCTTGAGAAGTTGTTTACTTTTTCTCAACTACGCGAGTACATGTTGTTTACTTTATGCAAATGAGGCTCGGCTGCCGATGGACTTCTGCGAGATAATTGGGGTGCTCCACCGCGCCTGTTATGGAATTCGTGTTCAGCGAAAAATGATCTTGCATAGCGAAACCAGGTGACTTCGGGGGAAGCATCCATTCTGTTCTTTTTGTTTTGTATTGAATGCATTAAAACATGTTCATATTCGTATTGCCAAATACCAGTTTTGCAGTCAGGTGGATATAATATCAAGTATCATGTACAAGGATTGCATGAATAATCATTATATGACAGATGCTTATCTCCGTGAATTTAAAAAAGTACTTTCTGCCATTAACTTCCGTCTTGCCCCATAATGGACAGTCGGTTTAATTTAATGGGTTTAATTGCATCTGTACCATCGCCATCGATTGCCGTGTGAAGACAAAGGGTCTGTCGCACCAGGGAGGTGCCTCCCTGGTCTCACCAGCAAATCCTGAAAAAGACGGGAGTGCGTTGATTCCATCATGCGTTTTGGTAAAAATTACCTTTTTCTGCTCATGTGCAAAGCAGTTCGAACTACGAACTGGCTTATTCTGTTGACGATGAACGCTCTGGCCCGACTCAAAATACGTGTCCAATCGGAATACGAACATTCTTCTTCGATAAGTAGGCTACTTGACGCGTAATGTCATAACCTCATATTATGTTATGAAACATGTTTTTTGCCCACCTTTTCCATCATCCGATAATGCAGCTGAAAATCGGCATAGTGCTCGTCTTAACCAAGTTCGCATTTCATTACGTCTAACCTACCTTGCCCCTAGGTTCTCTTTTATTATGAATTATTCTTTCTGAGTGAATTGCTTTGTTATTATTCCCAATTCAATCCCGTAATATACGCACATATGAATAGTCATAAGATATATATACACACACACATACACACACACACACACATATATATATATATATATATATATATATATATATATATATATATACATATATATATACATATGTATATATGTATATATATATATATATATATATATATATATATATATATATATATATAAATATATATATATATATATATATATATATATATATATATATATATATATATATATATATATATTTCAAGTTATATATAACGTCATTGTCCTTGACGGAGATACAACTGACAAATCCTTACAAGACTATGAGAAGGATCTTACTCCTTTTGTTTTGAATAGATGAATAAGACCGGAAAACAGAAACAAAAAACAAAATGACAGAAACAGTTTGCCGAGTGCATCCGAGAGGATTACATAAAAAAAAAAAAACTGAATTAAGATGTCAGAACAGATGTTGAAAAGATGGAAGGAGCACCAGATTATAGAGAGACGTTAACAAGCAGCACAAAATTTATGTGCTACAAGGGAAAAAAAAAGAGAGAAAACTGCCAGAAAAGGAAAAGAGAGAGAAAGGGGGGGGGGGGGGGGGTGACGATGCAAAATGAAGAAGGAAGTTGACTCCTGGCAGAAAGACAGGTATACACAAGGAGGGCAATCAGACGGCGGAAATAGATAGACAGCAGAGAAAGAGAGACGTACAGACGTAACAGACTTAAGGGGGTGGAGACATACAGACAAACAGACGGACAGAGAAGGAGGGGAGATGGAGGGGGCGAGTGTCAGAAGGACACAGGTAAAGCTGTTAGGCAGAGATGCAGCCCGTATACAATGCAAAAAAAAAAAGTCAAGCAATGGAAAACTGCCAGACAAAAAGAGGGACATAAAGAGGAAGAGACAGAGACAGATAGACAGATATATAAACATAGACAGACATACATACAGATTAAAAACAAACAAACAGATCCACAAACAGAGAGAGAGAGAGAGAGAGAAACAGAAAAGGAGATAACTTTAACCCTATAAAGCCCAAGCTATTTTGACCCTTCCTAGGCCCAAGGGGGGGGGGGGGGCACATTGTGCCCCACTACATATCTTTGTTATTGTTTGATGTATCATCATCATATTTCGCACATGGGTAGAGCAACTCATATTCTACATGACCGCACATTTGAATTTTTCAAGGTCACCCATAGAAGGCGCTATTTACTAAAATATAAAGAAATACATAGGAAATATGCTAAGAACATGCATGATTTTTCTGTATAATTTCTTTTTCCCCAGTATGTGTTATTATAGATCAATCATTTTCATATTTGCCACAAATGAAGTACAGGTCTAATCTCATTATTTGTTATGGTTGAAATTTCTCAAGGTCATCACATGGGGAGCTATTCATAACAACATAAAGAAATACATTATGAGACCTGTGGTGCATTGTTTGGGATAGGTACGTGTATATTTATCACATTTCATATTTCCATAAT
The DNA here is from genome assembly GCA_033980235.1 of Diadema setosum. NCBI lineage: Eukaryota > Metazoa > Echinodermata > Echinoidea > Diadematoida > Diadematidae > Diadema > Diadema setosum. Next base: position 32,172,437 of record CM067077.1, on the reverse strand, counting down.
ATTGGAAATTTTAAGTTTGCAGATTGATAATATGATAAAGAAATTATATTACATGATATTACATGCATAACTTGGGTGAAGGAATCAAAATGACACAAAATAGAGGGGCAATCTTTGGAAAATACTGTTGTTTTCAATTATCTCTATTATATCTATTGTTTTATGTCTTTGTCACATAAAAACAAAGGAAATAATAGGACAAACATTTCAGGGCATAATTACTTCACATTTTGCTTCTTCAGGAAATTTCAGTCAAGAAACGCCCATTTCATACACTATAATACTGTTAATTGAAATTGGAACAGAAAAATACGCAAAATCTGACTGACATGGTTGTTAGTTTATGGTTGCCATGGCAACCAGCAATGCCAAATATAGCAAACTTATATATCTAAATGTTCGCAATAAGATTTTAGGAAAAGTCATCAAATTTGGTTGAAATTGGATAGAGGGTTAAGAAGTGGCAAATGAAAAATCTGGTAGGGGGCACAATATGTCCCCCCCCCCCCCCCCTTGGGCTTTATAGTGTTAAAGCTACCATTATCATTTTCAGATGAAAAATGAACAACACTAGTACATCAAAGTAGTTCTAAAATACGAGTTACGGATAGAAACAAGAAAAATTTAATGTGAGCAATAGTTTTGTCACAATCATTTCTAGAATAAACTCATAGTCATTGTTTATTGATCAAATTAGTGTTCAAATGTGAATAAATCGAGCACCTTTTTAATCACTGCTCTCAATGGTAGAGACCCTCACTTAATGTAACACGGAAACATTAATCGTTCAAAAAGATTGCGCCTTAAGATAATGAAATAACGGATAAAATTGTTTCTACAGCAAGACTAATAAGGAGGGTATGTCACAAGCCTGGATTCGAATTATGTATGTAACAGTAGAGTCTGACTTGATACACGGAGGACGAGCAAGTGATAGACATCAACAATGAAAGGATGCTATATAGCACAATGGAAGCTCTGCTTTCACCAAGATGAAGCGGTCGTGTTTTCAGTCATTTCTCGATCCTTCTTGTTTTTTCTTCTCTTTCCTTTTCTTTACTTTTCTCATAATTCTCCTTTCCTTCTTCTATCCCAGTTGCCATACCATCTCCTCTACATTTTAGTGTAACTCTTTCCTCTACTTGAGACGAGAATGGACCACAACACGTATTCTCGCTAGGGAATTCTTTTATTTTCTTCATTATCGTGAAGTCAACTTGCTTCGCGCCGAATGCTGTTGTTATGAAATTGCATGTCTGTATATAGCTACGCCTTTCAAACAACTATAGCAACTGCGCCATCCTTTTAGCAAGTATAAGCACAGAAATTTACACTATACGTTATATACCACTTATACCATCAAAATAGAAGCTTATGATTGAATTTTAGTAGTCCTTCAATTCGATGTTTACTTTTCACGCGTGGTCTTTTCTCATCCATTTTATATGTAAACATAGAACATGTGGTGACATTGAAGCCGAAAATGAAAACGGAAACAGACCATGCTGATATACAAGTATATCGATATACCGAAATAAACATACCCCAACATGCGTCACGTTCTATTACGTGTTTAGATTCTGACGGTGTAGTGTGACCTTTAACTATGAGAGAAGCTTATATTATTTTGGGCCAGTGACAAGAGCGGGGGAAAAATCACATACGTTGTAGTTTCTGGGTCATACACAATCACAGGTATTAATCGTGATAATGTGAAATTAATAAATGTGAAAATCGGAGCCAAAGTATTGAAATGTGCATCAAGGGAGATTTTATACCCAATACGGGTATACATCAGCGAACCAAGTTAATGCTCACAACCATGACAACATACTTTTAACCTAATAATCTATAATTATCTCTCCGCTTCTCACGCAATCTTTTCGTTTCCACCGTCCGATTGAATATGTGATTATATTTTACTGGGGACATGAGAGCAAAACTAGGACGGAGAAAAAGAAAATGGAGTATTAATATGTTTCATTGATGGAACGGTTCAGTTGAGTGAATTGAATACCGAATAAGGGATAAGATAGATAGATAGTAAAAGAGAGATAGATACATAGATAGAGAATGATATATATATATATATATATATATATATATATATATATATATATATATATATATATATATATATATATATATAAACATTGTAGTTGCTCCGCGTATGAATAGCAATAATAATGTCACAACAGAGGAATGCATTAAATGCATCAAGGTTGGATTTAATGCATTCCTCTGTTGTGACATTATTATTGATATATATATATATATATATATATATATATATATATATATATATATATATATAAACGGTTTATTCAAATTTGGATACTGGATATGCGATATGGAACAATTATCTCCGAAATGTCTACTCGATGAAATGCTCCTATACTGTTGAAACCTGTTACGTAATATCGAGACGATTTAATCCATCAACGTCATCATATCACTTCAAATATTTGAATTACATCATTTTGTAAAACCAGAAACTGTGCAAAATTGAATAGCTGTTGAGTCTTTCTGAGTCTTTCCTTCAACGTGATGCAATTCCGAAATTTCTACAACTGACGGGAGCATTTCATGCAGTGAGTAATTATGAAACAAGTCTGAAGTCATTCGTGAGATAACGAGATAGTAAATGTGGGGATATTGAACCTTTTCAAAACTTGAATGTCCGGTTGAATGAACGGGTGACTAATGTTGGACTCATCATCCTGGCTGTGACTTGGTGAGGTAGAACGAAAGGACGTGTGTTAAAAAAAAAAAAAAAGGAAGAAGAATTTACGCGAATGGTGCCTGAATGCTGAACGGACAACGAGGGAAGAAGAATTGAATGTTTTGTTGAAAATCTCTTCCTTGGTGGTATGCTCAAACATCTTCTTATAATGGAGATTTTAGTACTTTTTTTTTTCCAGCGATGGCTAATGGTTTCCATAAAGTACTTTAACAATACAGGTATACAAAGACACATTTAAGATCTGTCATGACTCGTTTGGTGACACAACATTATTTTGCTCCTGCTGCAATTGCACCACTCTTATTTCTCGAAGGACTTGGAGTTAGGATTGTGATGAGGTTTTAGGTTAAGGTTTTAGATTTAGGTTTTGATGGTTTAGGCTTTAGGTTTAGTTTGATGTGAGGGTTAGGAATATGGTTAGAGGTATGCTTCTTTTTTTTTGGGGGGGGGGGTGGAATTTGTGTTTGGATTTAAATAGCGTGCACATATTTCATGGGAAAAATTGTCGCAGGAGCAAATGTCATGGAACCGTAAAGCCTTGCATATGTGTATATCAATAACTATAGTCAAAATAAATAGGTCCAACTAAATTGATGGACTACTGTGCTTTCACTCTATTGCAAAGTGTTTTACAAAAAAAAAGATCAACACATCATGAAACGTGACATTGTTTTGCCACATGTGTCATTTTATTTCTCCCTTTCTTCTGCTTCCCAAAAGATTCAGAGCACAGATAAACTCTGATAGCAACATTGTTACATTTCCGATAAATCAAACAGATAGCCTGGTGAGAGGGAGAGAATCCAAAGAACCTTTTGAAGAGTTTGTTTGCAAAAACCGATAAGTCCATATTTGCCAAATGGAGATATTTGCGACTAAAGGTCAAGAAAAATAAAGAGAATAATAAGAAAAATTTTGTTTCTTTTGACCATAACTTCAAAAATATACCATTAGATGTAGTGACCAATATATCATTTAAAAGGTATTATTTTGTGCTTTATGACAGAGATCGTACTTCAAAATCTTCAAAAATGGACTTATCGGTTTTTGCAAACAAACCCTTCTTTTGATACCACTTAAAGGGGAGAGGAAGTAGTAAACGTTACATTTCAAACGACGGTAGTACGACTGTATAAGGTAAAGTGCGAATAAGCTATCAGTGACGTTAACGTAAATCGGTATACCTCTTTTTTATGCAGTGCATTATGTAAATGAACAATAGCCCATGAGGAACACACGAGGAATAAAGGAACACAAACAAATAAGAGAGTGCAACAATGAACTACATGTACAGACCAATTCGGTTTGGTTGCTGTTTTGTATGGTAATTTCTAACTGGGAGTTTCGAGAATACCTAACAAAAAATAATTTATTCACTGACGTAGCAACGTATCTGGCTCATTGAATAACATATTGAAAGTGCTCTTGTTCTTGTTTGGAAGCCCCCCCCCCCCCCCTTCCTCAGGTTATGGTAGCCATAATTTACCATGCTCTGAGGTCAGCTAAATGCACCTATAGTGATAAATAATTCCATGATGGCCTAATCAGCGGTTCATAGCAAACAGCGAGAATAACTGAAGTGCAGGGGCACAGCCTCAGAAACATGACAATAGGTGCTTTAATGCACTCTGCACTTGAGGGATGTAACGCCATTAGTAGTGATGCCACCAACAACACGACCTGGCAAGTCTAAAATCCTATCGAGTTTATATTGTAAATAAATTACGGGCTGTATCTGAAAGTGTTACTAGTACATGTAATACCTTTCCACACGTATGTGGGCAATTGCTCAGAACAAGCGTTTCTTGTCCTTTTGTCTAAGTCCAAGTGTAGACGAAATCATGTTAAAAATGTTGGATCAAAAAGTTCATGGTGCATAAAGGTAAATTTCCTTGTGTGACAAATAAAAAATCCAAGCGACAAAATCCAAACCATTCCGGACTTCCTTATATCTGTCAGGGTTGACTTCTAGGGCCGTTTGTGTTTTTGGCAAGTGTTTGTGGAAGAGACAGGAATTAATGGTTGAATGTTGCTGTAGGTGGCATGACACTGTCCTAAAACTGAGCAAAGATCAACACTCCTATGTTCAAAGTCGGCTCTGATCGTATTCGTGAGGGCGCTTTGGCCATGGTATGACCGCGCCGATGGAGTTTCTCGGGCTCCAGCAGCAACTCCATTATGTGTATTCGTGTGTCCTTCGGGTAACGTCTTGATAGGATTCGCGTCTTCGTGTAGCCTTCGTGTCTGGTTCGGGTGCCATCGGGTGCCATCTGTAAGGATCGTACACTCTTGCTTCAGCTGTTGGTTGCCATGTCTACAACCATCAAGTTCGTAGCCAATTCTATTTCATATTCGTATGGCCATCATGTTATTGTGTCAATTTCGTTGAGAAAAAAAAACTGAGACAGAATTTAGAGTAGCGTCATACTGTTCCCAAATTGAAACAATAGTGCAATATTACGATTATGGAATTTCTAATTTCGTGCGAAGTTGGTCTTGAACATAAACAAAAGCAAATCGACAGCCGAAGTAAGAACGAACCTTCCAGGTCACAGGAAGGCAGTGAACCACACACGAAGACCCCGAAGATGTGGATCTTTAAGATGTTTACCTGAAGGAAACACGAACAAGATGGCTACACGAAGATTTTGCCATCTCTCACGAAGTTGCTGATGGGGTTTGAGAAACACTCCAACGGCGGTCATTTAGCTGGCAATAAAAGCTCTCACGAATGTTTATACGACCACAGCCGATTTTTAACATTTCCTTCATCGTGTGTCTATCTTTGCTCAATTTAGCAACAGTTATGACGCCGGCATCAAACAGCGATACACCATGGATCGTGAGTCAGATCGCCGTTTTACCGCAGGAAGTCCACTATTGGAAATCAACAGCCTCTTCTAAACTAAAACTTTAGGTCCTACCAGCCCTTTAACTACTATTAACCTGTAAATTCTGACTCAACATGAATTACACATAACAAAGTACACACAAACACACACACGCACAGCACACGCACAGACACAGACACACACTCACACACACACACACACACACACACACACACACACACACACACACACACACACACACACACACACACACACATACATATATATATATATATATATATATATTATACACACACACACACACACGCTCACACATGACATACACATGCATACACAGTCACAGGAAATGCAATCAAAACTGCAAGGATTGTTTGTGCATCCATAGAAAAGAAAAAATGTGCTTCCTTTTCATTTTGATGTAATCATATAAGTCACCACATGGACCTTGGGAATTTTTCCAGTTTTGTTATTTTTCTAGACGTTTCATTGAAAGGGCTCAGAAACGCTGGAAAAGGGTATTAAATTTTGATATGGGTAAATTCTGATATATTTTTGTCACAAAGGCACCGTCTCATGCCAAGGCCATGAAAACAAAACATCCGCATTACCAACAAACTCTCTCAGTGGGAGTATAACCCAGGTAATGAATGTCATCTGTACTGGACTTCTAATTTACGGTTCTGATGATCATCTATGCTATTCATTCAACGCAGTAATTGCCATGCATTATACTGAGTCTATCTTGATGGCTTTTGATGAAAATTATCATAATCATCTCAGATAATATCAGAATCGATATGTTAATAATAATTATTATCCCGAGGGAGTGAAGAAACAGGATGGAGCAGCAAGTACGCAGAGAATAATAGTCTTGTTGTCACTGCTGGGGGTAGAACATTGGCTGAGCGGTATCAGCATTTATTCATCTTTTTTTCAGAACATGCTACCTGGTAGTATAGGTGTCTAGATAAGAAATATCTGCTTATGAACCAGCGACCCAATTTCAATGGTTCGGAGGATTCGGTTTTTATGGCTGTAGATGATGATGATGTTGATATTTTTGTTATTCTTGGGGCATCAGCTGTTTTTGTTTAGTTTGCTGTTCGCTTTTATTTGTTCGCTTATTTGTTTATTTGTTTGTTTGGGTTTTGTTTTGTTTTGTTTTGTGTTTTGTTTTTTTGGGGTTTTTTTTCTAAGCTTCATGGGTCTGCAGCAGGTAAGACGAAAGGAGCTGTGTATTTTTATTGATTGTTATATTGCATGTCCTGAGCATAGAGGTCTGGCGCCAGGTTGAGCCAGAGGGCGCAATTGTCCATGCGCAAGGCCCGAGAGTTCTCCATGCCCAGCGACAGCTGTTTGTACTTGAGCTCGGGCACGCTGAACGTTGGCCAAGGCGGGTAGCTAGACTCCACTGAATTCGGGTCTCTGTGTAGTGAGGCGACAGAGAGGGTGAGAGATGGGAGAGATAACATATCATGAGGGAAAGTAAAATTCATTTGAAGTCAGACAAAATATACATTTATAAAAACATATGTCATATACGATATATTCATATGATATATAATATGTAATCTATATATAGTACATAATACTGGTACATGATATATAACATGTGATATATGAAATATAATATATGCAATATATGCAATATACAATATATGATATGTAATATATATTATGTGTTATAATAATATATCACATGTCATTTTGACCTTATAAATGACTTTTTGTAATATGTGACAGATATATAGGAAACAGGGGGTAATGTATGGACAAATGGAGATATACAAGGCGTAAAAGAAATATAGATACAGATAGACAAAAAGAAAGACACAAAGAATAAAACAAAGAAGAAAGAAAGAAGAGAGAAGCATATGAGAAAGACACAACATATATTTTATGCGTTTGTTCAGATGAATAATTAGAAAAACGAATAACCAAAACATCTAAGAATCAAATCGTTCATACAGTCTGTTTGGATAATTCCTAGAAACTCAAATAGGCCCTACGTCACATCTCCAATTAGCATGACGCATAATATTATTGTTTCATTTAGGTAAGCTATAAGAGAGGGGGAGAGAGAGAGAGGGAGAGGGAGAGAGGGAGGGGTGATGAAGATCTTCATCACCTCTCCAGGATTTTCTAATATTCCCATCCCTTCTCCTCCCTTCTTTCTTTCTCCTTTCACCGACCTCCGAACCCCATACATGATTCTCACTCTAAGTGTTCCTTACAACTGTCCCTGCCTCCTATTCAATCGTCTCCACTAGATGCAACCTCATCTTTCAGCTCACTGTTGCCCTTCGACCGTCACTATTTTGCCTTCCTTAAAGGGATAGCATAATATATTGTTGGGGCCGATGATTGGGCTTTTAACTTAACTGAAAATCGGTTTGGAATGGCTGAGACATCGAAAAACTAAATAAAATAAAGCGATCGTAATAAAAGCTGGGTCCCACATTTTGTTAGGATTACTCTGTTTTGGGTATCTTAGCCATTTCAAAACCAATTTTCATCAAATAAACGTTGAATGCCTCTTGGAATTACATGATCTTTCATATTTCATAGGACGTTTCTCATTATCTCACCCAAAACTGTTAGAAAACTGAAGTTGGGTCTCAACTGAAACTATACTATCCCTTTAAACTCTCTCCCTATTTCACTGCCCTCTACACTCTTCTCTTTCTAATGTCTTTTGCTAAATAACACTCCTTTCAAGGACTACATACACATTGTGTTTCCACAAATCTTTCTTCTTCATTCTCATTTTGATTTGATACGTTGATATAGTATGTTTGATATATAATGATCGAAACTGAAACTTAACGTACTTTACATTACAAAAAAAAAAAAGTTATAATCATATCTTGTGCCGCTAGTCACCTATCGTGTTTCTTCGTTTTTAAAATGCATCATTACTTGAATGTTAATTTGAACTTGAAGTACGAGTTCATTTCAGTTGCTAATCAAAATGGGGTTCACGAAAGAATTTAAGTGCATAATTATTCGGATTCATAAAAACAAGTCAATAATCATACATTGGGCTGCTGTTCATGTATTGTACTTCTTTTTTAAGTACATCATTGTTATTAAACTTGAATTTGAACTTCAAGTACGATGTCATTTCATTTGCTAATCAAAATGGGGTTCACGAAAGAATTTAAGCGCATAATTATTCGGGAGGGACAAAAAGGCTCCATAATTGGCCTGTTCTGAGTATTAAAGATGAGAAAAAGACATTCACCCAGTCCTGATGAAGTTGGTCCAGTATGTCATAAACTGCAGCGACATCGTCTTCTCTTCCTCCGTCTGACCGACGAAGCGGCCGAAGAGGTCGTTGAAGGCCCAGCCAAACACGTACTGGAGTTCCTCCCCGTGACCCGCCCCAATCCACGTCGGAATCCCCGCTATGATCGACCACGCCGGGTCGTGGGTCATCTCATAGCGGAAGGTCGGGGCGCCGGACTGCGAGAGAGCTCTCGCCATCACCTCCGTAGCACAGGCGAATGTCTACGAGAATAATGTGGGGGGGGGGGGGGAGGGTAAATGAATAAGTATGCTCAGGCTATACGTTCTCACGGGCTTATTAGTTCGTTTGGGTTTCTAAGTGTGTCCTCATGTGGGTGTGTGCAACCATTTTTGTCGGGTCTAGGGCAATTACCTCCTGGGCAATTACCCCGGACCCTTCCCCTGACCCTAACCCTAATCCTAATCCTAATCCTGAACCTAATCATAATTAACCCTAACCCAAACTCTATACCCTAAACCTAACCCTAATCTTTACTCTAACCTTATCAATAACCATGTTACCCGGGGGGTAAAAACCCTCGGGGTTAATTGCCCTGATACGTTTTTGTCTTATAATATATGTTCTATTCTTGTTCTTTGAGTAAGTGCTATTTCGTAACTATTGATAGATACTTTCATTATGCACCTTTGTGTTGAAATAAGGAAATCAAATGAAAGCGAATAGAAATTCTAATTATCATCATCCAATGAATATTCTACAAGAACCTTCATTCTGAAGACGTGTGTATGATGGAGATGGCGCACTCCCCCAACCACACAAATAAACAAACAAAACAAACAAACACACAAACAAACAAACAAAGTGGATAAACCATTAAATCACTCCTTGTTTCAAGCGTGAGAAAGAATTCAGTTCATAGGCAGAATCAGAATCAAAATGTTTCTTCATGTTCTTAGTGATATTAGGTGACCAGAAAACGTCCTAGACAAATTGAATAAAAAGAAAACGACAAGAAACAATGTTGTATCAAATCTACCATCTGATATATGTTTGCTTGAGTGTGCGTTCTTTTTTTCTGCATACCACGGTATCAAATGTAATATAATATAAATCAAAGCATGAAAAGCATTTTAAAGTAATTTTATATGACTGTTATATTTCATATGATTTTCTTAGAACGAAGGAATTCAATCACATTGGTCTAAGAGCAAGCTGAGATATAAGAAAACTAAACGCAGGCAAGGAGGTGACTTGTTGAAACTTAATACGTTTCAAGTGCTTTGCCTTGTACAAGCAGGTGCTATTTAAGGCCAGAAAGCCACTTTCCGTATTGTTTCATTTTTATAAATCAAGCAAGTGAGAATAAGCTCGTCTCCGCGCCTTGCTCAGGACGAGATGGTGAAACAGCAGCTAAATCTTGAACAACACAGCCAAAGCCCCTCGTCATGTTCGTGTAAGGGAAGGCGAAAAGGTGACTTTTAAAAGCTCCTCAAGGCGCAAAGGCGCCGCGGAAAGAAGATGCTTGAAACCTTCACAAATTGTCATAATGAAAATAGGGGAAAAGACAGAGAGAGAGAGAGAGAGAGAGAGAGAGAGAGAGAGAGAGAGAGAAAGAGAAAGTCTGTTTTATACCGCTTCGAGGGGGGGGGGGGGGGGACGAACGCAAGTGCGACTGATCTACTGTCTGCATGTGTGTACGCCCAGGTCCGCTTGTTTATAAAGTGATGTTTGATATTGATAATTATAGATAAAAGATAAGGCTGTTATTGTTTGTTTTTTTACAGAGTCATCTGGAGATAATGTCGCTTCATTTACATGACTAATATCCATGTTATATAGAACATTTTGTACCATACCACTATACTCCCATTATGCTGGGTACATTATGTACGATTGGCAATTGAATTGAATTAGATTGAATTGAATTGAATTGAATTGAATTGAATTGAATTGAATTGAATTGAATTGAATTGAATTGAATTGAATTGGACTGATTTGAACGGAACTTAATTCATTTCATTTCCATCAACAAGAAACATGTATCTTTTTTTTAGAGGCATATCAAAATGGTACGTAAAAAAACAACAACACACATACAACGAAAAACAGTACCCTTTTCCTAAATTTAAAAATGAATGTAAGAAGAATCTACAGTCCATAACCGGATTGTTGCTAATTACAATGGCTAGAGAGATCCAGTAAAAATATTTTCCATAAGATATCGTAAATCCTTATGAAAACATGATAGAAAATATTAATATAAATATGATTTTCTTTGATTTTATAATGGTGTTGACAAAGCGTGAGGCTCCAACGAGAAAGGTTCCCACCTCCATACTCCAACTGACAATTTGACCATCTAGCCCTAACCAGCAGTATCGTACCTGATCGGTATTCATTTCTATGAAGGCGTCGAGGTGGTCAGCGGACGGGTCGTCTGCCTTCGTCCAGTCCACGTACCACTGTTCGGCCACCTCTGTCAATGTTGGGCTGCTGTAGTAAAGGTACTGGGGAAACATCTCTTGAAGCTGGCTAAAACTCATCGGTGGGGGCTCTTTCCTCACAACGTAGGTAGGGAAGGCGCGCATGGCAGCGAACGTTCCCTCGTCCTGGTTGGTCCCCAGAAGGGTCGGCACGCTGTTGAACTCGGATCGCTGGACGATGTTGATGGGCAAGTCGGGCAGGAAGTCGTAATCGACAACGGGAACGAAGAGCATCTCATTGAGGAGATATTGGGCTGATATCTGGTATTGTCACAGGGAAGAAGGGAATAAGCCGTGCAACAGAACTCTTAAATGAGAATCGCATTGCGAAACGAAAATAAAATTGCGCAGCGTGTTAATCCCTGAAATAAACAGGCGACTATTATGTAAAGTTCTTATAAATTGACTCTTGATCACCGTTGATTGACGATACATGCAGACCCACACGAAATTGCTGATTAGTACAAAGATTTTTTTTTACCTTGTCTCATGATCGATATCGCAAATACTTCAGGGAAAGAAATCCCTTCCATAATTATCTGTTTCATTACGACATCCCTCGTCAGCCTCTCTTTCTTACTTTTTCTTTCCGGAAAAAAAAAATGTCAATTAAAGCACACCCGATACAAGAATTCTTCTCCTAACCACACTCAATCTTTACCTAATTTGCATGCAACAATTCAAATAAAAGCCTTGAAAGTAGATTGCATGGTCTCACTATTATTTGCGCCCTAGTGAGCGTTGGTTCGTCCACAGTTCGAAGACAGGAAACCAGGTCCTGGCTGTCGACGGAGTAGCAGCCAACCTGCTTCGCGATCTCGTCCGAGAGGGCGATCTGCCGATCGATGTTGGTATCGACAGCCCAAGGACATAGGGCGTTACCGCTCTGTGAGGAGATTTTATTTGAATCATCGAAGTTTGGAAGTTCAGTTACAGCGTAAGACAAGTTGTCCAACGCCGCCCCCTCCCACACACACACACACACACACACACACACACACACACACACACACACACACACACACGCACACACACACACACACACACACACACACACACACACAAAACATTATTGTGTATACGATTACGTGGGAATATGTATAGTACCCAGCCACAAACAACAGAAAACAACAGTCAATATCGTTTGCATCATATTCGCATGTTGCATATTCGACAGCTGTTGACACGTTATAAATAAAAGATATAATATCGCTGCGCTTTCTCTATTTTCCAGCTCTTTAAGGCAATTTTGTAAATTACATAGATCTAAATGACATCATCTTGACTCCTACGAACACTAAATTTCTTATTCTCTTCTTAAAACCAACTGCCCTGTTAGGGGATGAAATATTCATTGTTCATAGAGTGACGTCATAAAAGTAACCCACCTCCATGATAGCCTGCTGAAAAAGGCCGCTACTCTGAGGCGACAAGACATGCAGCCCGACGCTGGCTGACCCGGCACTCTGGCCCATGATGGTCACCCTAGACGGGTCTCCGCCAAAAGCTGCCGCATGGTACCGTGGTATAAAAGACATAAAACATGTAGGCGTTGTTCGATTTCATCGGATAAAGGGCATTTCTGACACTTTTAACTGCATTTAGTCACATATTTTGTTTCCTATTTTACTGATGATGCGATGTGTTGTCTGATTGCTTCTTCTCGAGACATGTTAAATCGTATAAAATCATTAAATTTTGTTGAACTGTGATGAAAATATAAAATTGTTCGTCATGGGGTAATACATGTATTTTTACTCATTCCAGCAGCGACCACGTAGTCATCAATCGGGGGAAAAATACTTCCCATATTTTCCACATGGGGTTTCACAGATTGTCAGATTATTACAGCACATTCTGCGAATAACCGGAGCTCTTATAGACACGTTACATGCAATGTGAGCAATATTTTCAGCTATTTTACACCAGCAAAACTGATGGTAGTCAGGCAGCACTATAAAAAAAGCAATATAGCAACAGACAAAAACGCAAAGATGTACAAACATCACAATTCTCTATCGGTATTACTAAAGTACATTGGTACACTTGTACACATGTACAAATTTTTTTCTCTTTGTCTAGACTCATTCTTTCCCAGTTGTTCTTACTATTTTTGCATCATCATCATCATCATCATCATCATCATCATCATCATCATCATCATCATCATCATCATCAATCATAATTATGGTTGATGTTATGACGTCACCGTCCATGTAGTGATCGCAGTGATTGTACCAGCCACCGTCTGTAATACATGAAAGACATTATAATAGTGACAGAATAAAGAAACGGCGCTCTGAAGAAATGGAGAAGAAACAGAAAAGAATGAAGAACGAGATGTGATAATGAGAGATCGGTTGTTATAATATCTGACCTTCTATGTTGTCTTGCACCCACTGCAGTGCCATAACCTGGTCGAACATGCCGTAGTTACCAGGAGCAGTAGTGTCACCTTGGAAGAAATGGTATTCAGGTATTTTGATCATCTTTGGAAACACAACGTTTGTGACAGTATCATGATTATTCATGGACTGGGGAAAAGGGTTATCGGTATGATAGTGTCTTTGCTATCTTATTATAATCGTCCAGAACAACATTGATCACGCAATCATACTCGCACGCACAAGAACATAAATACAAGACAGCAAGCTTGTGTCATTCTTTACCCAGTTGAACTGGTAACAGGGGTACATGATCACTATAAGCCATTGATCATGTTGATTATAGTTTACAGTATAGGGAAAACGTATCTTAAAGGGAACGCAAACCCTAAGAGCAATGTGGATTGAGTGAAAGCAGCAACATTAGTAGAACACATCAGTGAAAGTTTGAAGAAAATCGGACAATCGATGCAAAAGTTATGAATTTTTAAAGTTTAGGTGTTGGATCCGCTGGATGAAGAGACTACTAGAGCTTATGACGTATGAGTGGACAACAATATAAAGAAAATATAAAGAAAATTCCGCAAAAATTCATTTTTCATGAAAATTTCAAATTCCATCAACTTGATACTGACGATTATGTTCAAGGGTAGCAATTATTCCCCCTGCTTTCTGAAAGCGGCTAGTCAAGTGCTCTTTCATAATGCTAGAAAAGTGAATTTTTGTTGAATTTTCTTTATAGTTTCTTTGTATTGTTGTCCACTCATACGTCATAACCTCCAGTAGTCTCCTCATCCGGCGGTTCCAACACCAAAACTTTGGAAATTCATAACTTTTGCATCGATTGTCCGATTTTCTTCAAACTTTCACTGATGAGTTCTACTAATGTTGCTGCTTTCACTCAATCCACATTACTCTTTGGGTTTGCGTTCCCTTTAAGGCTTTTATTTCATCGCTTCATCTATTTTACAAAATTATTTCTAGTCATGCTGGTGTAATTCTGACCGTTATCACTGTGTCGTGCTTAAATTTAGCTTTAGCTAGAATCCCATCACTTTACTGAGAGATCTTTGAATATTGTTTGTTTGAGTCTACTATTATTGTCTTTAGTCAACTATGATAATCAAATGAAGTAAATCCCATGCTAAGCACGTGTCCTAAAAGGAGTGCGAAGTCATTGACTACCTGTGGTGAGGAAGCCAAACACTCCGAGACGGTAGTTGACAGTGACGACGATAAAGTCCTCAGTGAAAGCCATCAAGGCGATGGGCTCGTACACGAAGCTGGACCCCGCACCTACGGTGTACATTCCCCCGTGAAACCAGACTAAAACAGGTGCGCCTGTCGGCTGAAATGTGAATCAAAGTGCTGAATTTAGTATGAGCTATCCTTCTCGGCGTATCCACACAGAATGGAATTATGAACAGATTTTTTCTTTGTTTCGATTTGCTGTAAACCCGCGTATGAAATTATATTACCCGTTAGATCTGTGTATTCGTATGGACCATGTAAATGTCTTGAAGTTGAACAACAGCTGAAAATATAAGGAATCTGCCTGTTATTCGAACCCGTCGCTGTTCAGAATTCCAATGTTTTCTGGATACTGTACCGAGAAAATATCCCCTTACAAGTTACAATTCTTCTCTCAATGTTTGTCTTTGAGGTGAAATAAAAAAGAATGTTTATACCACTCAAAGTAACAGTTTAGATTTGTAATTTGTAAAGGACCTTCAAATGAAAACAGGTTATAGCAGATAGATCATTGACCAAAAAACAACAGCAATTTTTAATCTTTTTGCTCTAAGAAGTAATGGAAGAGTTGTGAGGTGAGCACATCATCACCTTATTTTGTTTTCATAATGACTGCCATCATGACATCGCAGTTGCGTAAAAACATGCGATTTTCCTTTACAATACTTGAAAGAAAATTGATTTCTCTTATTGTAGATGATTGTTTCACTGTTCTGTTTCGTGTATTCAACCTTTTTTTTAACACAGTAAACTTGTAGTGAGGATGAAGTTGAGTTTCACTATCAAAGGCGTCCTCACCCTTGGAGAAGGAGTGTGCACATTGAGGTACAGGCAGTCTTCGTCCACATTCCTGAAGATTGGGATGGGAAATAAATCATCCACTGGGCTCATCTGAGGACAGATTGCCCGGTCGTTCACGGCCAAGTACGTCTTCCCAAGGTCGCCCTTCTTCACGGGCTTCTGGAAGCGCAGGTCGCCCACTGGCGGCTCCGCGTAAGGAATGCCGAGGTACGCTTGGAAGGTCGTGCTCACGCGGAGGTATTCGGCCTCCTCGTAGTCGAGGGTGATGCCGGACACGACCGTCGACGAATGCGGCAGCGTGACTCGCGGAGTCTCCTCGGCCTTGACTCCGTACGCCAGCCACGCTGTCACTACTAACAGTAGGTTGGATATCCAAATCGATGAGGTCATTGTATAATAAGTTTAGTAGCTGAGGTTGTACTCGAAATTAATAAAGAGCGTTTCTAGCTGTAGAAGAGTCTTATCGAATTAATGCTAGAATGTTGAATGTCTCATACGATGATCCAGGGATGTATAGAATATTGTCTGCGTGGCAGTGTCAATGGACTTTGATGTGACGTCACATCCTAGAATATTATGTCTGGGAAAAGTGGCAATGAATGTCAGCCAACTGACAAACAAAAGATAATGTACTCGCAGGATAACATTAAATTAACAAGGGTTGCTTCAAAATCTAAGGGCTTGGAAACCCTCACACCTGTTACAAATCATATCTTCTGTTGATAATGTTATCCACTCCTGGTTCAGTAACAAAACATCGCACAATTCGACGACACTGATGCAACAGCCACGAACATGTAACATCGCATTAGCCATGTGCAACTACAATCCATAAAGTCCAGGACCACATTGTCAACTTACATTCTCATGAAAACCGAAATCTTTGTTGGGAGTTATGATCATTATTTAAGTTGACTTTGAAAGAATGCTTAGTCGTCAGGAAAAATGAATTTACACTTTGCACATTTTAGCAAGAAGGTCCATGAATTTTTGATGAAGGTGAACGCTAAAGACGACTTCCGGACCACTTAAAAAATCAGCCATTAAAAAGAGTACATAATACAGTTAAGCATACTAGTGAAAAAGTGTAAACCATCAGGATATTCCTGACTGAAGAACTTTGAAATAATGATCAGTCAGATATCTAAGAATTTGAGACTTGGGCAAAGTTGCGTTTGACCAAAACAAAAATGGATGTTTCAACATTTCTTGTAGACACTATATAGCAAGGTGTAAGGCGATGACATCAACTCACTCATTTGAATATTCATATTGACTGTCAAAGAACTATTTTGTGAAAATTGTCGAAAATTCTCATATTCACAGCTTCCTTATTTTAACCCTGCCCCCTCCCCCCCCAAAAAAAAACAAACAAACAAACAAACAAACAAATACAAAAAAAAACAGCATCCCCCACCAAGAAAAAAAAAAGAAGGTACTACTGTGCTTATGAAAATTTACACTTTCTTATCAGATCAACTTTTCCTTGGTCTGGAATTCTCTTTAAATATACAAAATAAAGCCGCGGCGTTGGAGCATCGCAAGGCGAAAGATAACATCGCTGGACTTGACAATACTATAGAGGGCGCGAAAATCTCTCGCTCTCGCACTGTCTCTCTCCCTCCGTATATATATATATATATATATATATATATATATATATATATATATATATATATATATATATATCTGTCTATCTATCTATCTGTCTGTCTGTCTTTTTCTCTCTTTTTTTAAACTACACGTTGCTCTTTTGGGGGTAAATATAGACTTGATCGATTTGTTTGCACAAAGCCAAGAAGTATTGAAGTAGTTGCACCTGTCATATAAATTTATTTAGGTCTAGATTTAGCTTTGCATAATACTATCAGCAAACAGTAAATAACAGTGTTTTCGGTATACAAATAAAGACTGCTATGAGGGGCACAGTTAAAATTATGGGCCCAGGTGATGTGAAAACCATAACTATGCCCTCAGCTTCGCTTCGGGCATAGTTATGGTTTTCACATCACCGAGGGCCTACATAGTTTTAACTGTGCCCAAAATATCAATCTGTCATTATTTGTTTTATATACCGAAAATATAGATTCCGAAATATACATACCGAAAATATAGATTCTAGTCTCTTTTACAGCACTCGTAATCAACGCTGATCGACAGCGCGGCGGTCGTATCATTGGTGCGTACATACAATATAAGTGATCTATGTGTACGGAATTGCGACTGTCTCCAAACTTATTTACAGGGCACAGTTGATTCTATGCCCCGGGCACAGTAAACCATGACGTCATTTTGATAAAAAATGGGGCACAGCAATATCACTCTCCCCTAATAAGATACAACTTATAGTGTAACTTTTTTAAGCGAAGAGGTTGTAGCTACATCTGTAATTAAATTCATGTATTATTTCACATGATTATGTCCTTGTAATGTGAAATCTTGCTTGTATTTTCATTACCTGTGAATAACATGTTTGATATTGTTACACCTATTTTCTGTTATGTACAAGCGGAGCAATAAAACTGAAACTGAAATATAAAAGAAGAATAAAAGATGGAGCTTGAAGTGAGTAAAAATAGTAAAAAGAAGGGTTGTCACTGACCGCAGACGATACTAGCGCTCTTCACATGCAAGATGAGTGTGCTACGTTTTCATTTTGCGGATTGATGGCTTTTCAAGGACAAAAAAAGAAACGTTCCTTTCTCTACCGTCTCCACTAGTGCAACTTCAACTTCCAGCCCATTACTGTCTCCCACTTTTTACTTTTTGCCCTCCTTACAACCCCCATATGTCGCTTTCCTCTTCAATTCTCCTCTTTCTAGGCTCTTCTTCTGCCAAACAACGATCCGGTTAAGGACTGCATAATGGTGTCATCGCAAACCTTTCTCCCTCATTTACTTCACCATGCAAACTTTCAAGCAACACAAACTTTGGAAAGTTTGGGATTTTCTTCAAAATTATTAGTTTTCCTCACTTTCCAGAACACAAAGATTTAAATCTGGATACATGAATGCATGTATGGATTCTGAATGTCTGTGTACATATTGCTAGGGGTGGTGTTCATTATTTTTAAGGTTCGTTCGTTAATCCAAAATGAAAAGAAGGTGCTCAAAACAAAGGCTAGGAATTACGAACCTTCTTTTGTTTTCGGATTACAAAGCGAGCCTTCGGAAAAAACTTTTTTTTTTTTCATTTTGGGATTGACGAATCTTCGGAATGACGGACCTAATTACTACATTTTCAAAAATGTTTGTCAGCTGTTAAGAGTATTAATTTTATTATCGCTCTCTGACATGCTTTAATCCTTCGAGGAAAGAGTCCAAATATCAGTTTATGTTACTTATATATGATAAACCTTTTGTTTTTCTATGCATGAAACTTATCATTCCGCTGATCGAGTGAGTTAACATTACAACAATATTTTTACTTTCAAAGTTAGATAAATATATTTCAGCTGTTAAAGTATTCACTGTCGTTCTCTGACATGTCTTAATCCCTCGAGGAAAGATTTAAAATATCACTTCATGATTCTTATGATGTCTACGTGCTCTGACGTTGCACCACCTTTCCATTACTCACTCCATCGAGATTTTGACAGAATCCAGTTGAATTTGTCACCGAGTAGGCATACACTTTTCTAAATTTTGTCTTTTGCCTCTGCAAACCACACGTTTTCTGATGAACAGACAGCATATCGCGAAAATGTATCAGGTCATTCTCAAGCTTATTGCTGCCATAATCGGCAAGTTTCCGCCACAAGGTCTGGTTGAAGTGCCGGTAGAGCGCGACGTCGGCCATATTCCACGCGCTGATCTTGACTCGCTGCATTTCAGTGATCTCCGATTTAGCGACTCGCTCGTTCGCCCGGATGTACAAGATGTCAGAGAAGTCCCAGCCCATGAGGCGTCTTAAAAGCAACAGCGACTCGTCAAAATATTCCAGTAGGAGAACGAGGTCGAGCTCGCGGTCCAAAATGCGCAGAGTGTCGCTAATCACCGTTTTGTTCGTGTGAATCCGGTCGTCGGCACTCAAATCGTACCACTGACCATTTCGTATGTAATATTTACAATTTCCGCGAAATGATTTCACATGCGCAGTAGTACTTCGGAAGAATTCGTCGATTTCGGAAGATCTATTTTTCCCTTTGATTTTCGGGTTACACTTGAAAAAGAAGAATGTGGACTCCCACTGCTGAACTGGATCGCGGAGAATTGTGATGTACTTCGTGTCTGGTCTCATGACAACTTTAAAAAACTTCAAACTGGGGAGAAATCGACAGTGTGCAGTCATAAAGTCGTAATTTCTGTAGTTGGCATAGTCGCCATCTTGGACACCGATTGGTGGAAAAACCTCTCTTAACCTGGTTGGAATATGTTGAAGAAACTGTCCAATCTTAAACCGGTCTTTCTTGAACAAAAGGAAGGATAGGTTGCGTGTGTAACCGTATCGGTTTAGAATGTTTCCAACGGTAGTACTGCCAGTCTTGTGCGTTTTCACGAAGAGTAGAGACGTCTTCAGCTTGGGGCTGCTGGGGTTTGAGGGGGAAAGTTGACTGATGGTCGTCGTCGCTGGGTCGTTGCGGCGCGGCATGACACCTTTTGGTATGCCATAACGAGGAAGATTCATCTGGGACGATTGATTATGCAGATGATACGATAACACCAGAACACCAACCACAAGGAGAAACAGGAATAATCGCTGATCGATGAAAGAAAGAGAAGGAGAAGACCAAAGTCATGCATGATTATTACTATTTTACTGTTTTCTAAATGCAGCATCAAACTGTTATTATTGGGAGGGGTATTGCGCGAAGAAGGAAGGGTAAATGGTCCTGAAAGAGGCCCCTTTCCATGGACCGCACCACACACCTATACATACAAACATACTAATCAGTAGATTATCTAGAACTTATTTTTTTTTATGCATTCAATCATCAAGATAGGGTTCGTCACACTTCCAGGACAAAATGATGAGAACATAGTTGTATACTTTTGATAATGATAGCGATAACAAAATTTGATTCAAACAGATTTATTTGAAATGCAGGAGAAATTTAATAAAAGAGGCTATAATCATAATGTATAGATTTAATACCTTCGTTACCGTATTGTCCATCTCGTCATTTCGTTCCCTGTGTAATTAACTGACCGTCCATTCTTCATCGTTCAATCTGCGCGGGACCAGCGGGCATTCATACTGTTTAACACTCCTGCAAACGTATATATACTCGTACTTGTCTATAGCCAACGCCTGAAAAGGTCAGACGCTCAATTTGGTATTTGCATCTCAGTTTGCGGGGATCTATCACATTACTAAAAAAACGTGTTTGTTTTCTAATCAGTAATTGCACAGTGTGGACGTCACCACTTCATCATGTTCATATGCGTTTGATTAATAGCCCACAGCTTTTGCGCTTGTCATTGCTGTTTTGATCATTTTCCATGTGAATTTTTAGCATTTCGATTCCTAAAATGTGGTGCAAATCCACCCAAATTTCCCCTATATTGTTTTTTCTTGATGCCTTCAATGTAAACATCTTTTTCCTAGGGGTCGATCTTTCCTGTTATCCTCGGATCTCATTCTGTCATTTTTGATTCACAAATATACACAGCCCACGACATTCTGTTACCAACTGCAGTATAAACATTTTGCAAGGTGATGTCTCCAATTTTACCGAACAGCATTGGAGAAGCACGTTGATAGAATTGAATCGCACACATGAATGAATGATGAGATAAACAGTCCGAATATTTTACCAAAATAGATTGTGAATATATTGGCATTGTGTTTAGGGTTTGGGTCGTGAATCCGTTTTCCTCTTTCAACGCATTTAATAATAGCTTATTTTATAGACATTGTTCAATATGGCTTGTCGACCAAGGTAAATATCGCGAGTGAACAGTAACATCGCCATAGTAGCAAGAATCGTCACTATTCAGTTTGGACTGAACTTTTCTAAAGAATATAAACAACTATGTACGTTTGTACGTTTTGTACGTTTTGAACAACAGTCATACCACTGTTCGTGTAATCATGAAATGTGTTGTGATATTATATCTCACCACCAGCCCTGTCAAGTGCAGTGTGTACTTCGTGTCAAAGTCCTATCTCAGGGTCTTTTCAGACAGTGCACACCCAAAATTAGTTTCACCTTCTGATTAAAGATTGGCGGAAATGTATTTGCAATCATGACGTTTTGGGTTTTTTTTTTTTTTTTTATATTTTCAACTTATAAGCTGTGGTTTAGATTCAATAGTTCTGATCACCTGTAAGTAGTTGTCAGATAAAGTAGTCAACCGACAGAAAACGGTATTGTTCGGTATTGCTTATTTTAAACGAAGACTGAATACGGTTTAAATATACCTCAGTTCTTGAAATAAAAAAAAAAATGTTCTCTACTTTTCCCTTTAATCGAGCTTCGGCCTGTCATGGCCTTCATCATGATCTACCAGGAATACACATTACAATAATTGTCTTTAGATGGCATAATGTGCCATATAACTGTAATTAGTGTAATATCATACAGTGTAATATCGTATAATTTAACAATGATAAAAAACTTCTGAAATTACCTTGCACAAATCTTTTAAAATATAGATTAGCACAAACCAATCAATTACTCAAACACAAAGATGCAATAGAACATCATCTCATCAACAGAAACGTGTTGCGTATTACAAAAGAATATAGAACTAGAAATGTCGCTTTGGCGACTGGTATGCCTCCGCCATAATGCATGATTTTCCCAATAGGTCTAGATAGTACATGTGGACAATGTGTGATTACATTTTCACAAAATTGGCAAAATATTGAAATGACAAGTTTGTCACAAATGTGTTGAATGTTCACCTTCCTTGACCTAGGTTTAATTGGATGAATAGGAGAGCATGTATCTAGGGATTTAAGGACTTTAACTTGACTTTGACCCATTCGTACATTTAGGCATTGAGTAATTTTCAAGGTACAGGTGTGGAGAAAAAAGTGCAATTTCTGAATTGAATAGTAAATTGTTACTATTTTCATCTGGCCCTTGACCCTAAAATTCATAAGATAATCACTTTCAGGTACAACATGCATAATATGTACTTAAGTTTCAAGATAACTTGAGCCACTTCCGAGATATGGAGGAAAAAGTTAGTTCAGCACTTTCACTTGATCTTTGACCTTTTGACCTTTGAGGCAAAAAAAGAAGAAAAAAAAAAACTTTCCAGAGAATTTCTATTAGGTTACACATGCATACACCAAGTGTAAAAAAAAATAACCCTGCTGGCATTGCATGAATATGAGGGAAATAGTAAAATTTTGAAGTGTTGCACTTGACCTTTGACCCCATGAACCCTACATTCTCTAGATAATCACTTCCAGTCAGTACATGTATATACTATGTTCCATGAAGATATTGTACCTTGAACAATTTTCCAAGGTACGGAGAAAAAAAAAAGAAGTTTTAATATTTTTACTTGACCTTTTGACCTTTGACCTCATGACCCAAACTTTCACCAGAGAATCTTAATTGGGTAATACAAGTATACACTAAGTTTCAAGCAAATATCTTCAAGCATTCAATAGATATGGTGGAAATAGTGAAATTCTATGTATTTGACCCTGACCTTTTGACCTTTGACCTTTGACCTCATGACCCAAACTTTCACCAGAGAATTTTAATTGGGTAATACATGTATACACTAAGTTTCAAGAAAATATCTTCAGGCATTCAATAGATATGGTGGAAATAGTGAAATTTTATGTATTTGACCTTGACCTTTTGACCTTTGACCTTGAGCATGTGCACCCAAAAGTTGATAGGCACAACTTCACCCCCTAATACACATACATGCCAAGTTTCATTAGGATACCTCAACAGGTTTTGATAGTTACCTTGTCCACAAAATTCATTACGGACGGACGGAAGGACGGACGGACGGAAGGACGGACGGACGGACGGACGGACGGACGGAAGGACGGACGGACGGACGGACAACCCGAAAACATAATGCCTCCGGCACCACTTCGTGGCGGAGGCATAAAAATTGATTCAATTCCTGTACCATACTTGCGAAGCATCAAAGTTCCACTGTGTCATAATTTTATACATGAAGTAGCATGGCCTAAATGATGGTTACCCCAGCCATATCTATAGTCGACTTAAAATCTGGAATAGAATACAATAAATGAAACAATCTCTGAATTGTGTCTTCTTTCGGGTCCGGTGTCCGTAGCTGCAATGATGAATTGTATGAACAATTACCTGTGGGGCAGAAGTGGTTGGGTTGTCGAACGCCTTGCATCACAGCAGTTCGCGCATATGTACCACGCACAGACTAACGATTTGTCAACCAAATGTTGAAATATAATGCTAAATTTTCAAAGTACATTATACCCTCGACTTGTTACTGACACGATAATATTTAATGTTTGAGATAATATCACTCCCAATCATGTATTCTGAAGGATTTCAGTCAAGTGCTCTTATCTTGTTTTGCAGTATGTTGAATTCTCTTTCCATGTTCACATTTTTTTTTTTCATCTTCGTCGAGCCCACCGGAGGTGCGGGGAGACTAAGGGATCGCCTGTGGCGTCTGTCCGTCCGTCGTCCGTCCGTACCGCTACAAAAACTTGAATAACTCTCTACTGAGGACTTCAAATTTAATCAAACTTGTAAGGAACCAAAAAAATATTTTACCAAACATGAAGGTCACCTCAAGGTCAAAGGTCACAGGCAGGGGTCAATGAACTTTTAAGGCCTTATGTTAAGTTTTTACGGCGCGTTTCAATTATGGCTCATAACTTTTGATGCATATGTCCGTTTGTTACCAAACTTGGATGGTAGATGTCCCTTGGGGAGTTGAAGGTCACCACAAGGTCAAAAATCACAGACAGGGGTCAACAAACTTTTAGGGCCAAATGTTAAGTTTTTACGGCGCGTTTCAATTATCGCTCATAACTTTTGATCCATATGTCCGTTTGTGACCAAACTTGGCTGGTAGATGTCCCTTGGGAGTTGGTCACCACAAGGTCAAAGGTCATAGGCGGGGTCAATGAACTTCCGGGATTTAGGAAAAACATTTCTTTTACGCGAATGGGCACATTTTGGCACTTCCCTTGTGCTTCGCAGACTGTGACAGTACGAATACAAGTACTTTTCCTATTCAGCGATGACTACAATACTGAGAGAAACAAAGAGATAGCAGCATAGAATAACATTTACAAGCCTTTCCTTAAACTTCACAGAATGACCCCTTGTTAGTGTTTCTCTGATCTACAAAATGCACACAACAAAAATATAATAAAACTAATGTAACTTTTCATGAAAATGTTTGGAATAAAAACAATTTCATAGAGGGTTTCTCGTCGTATTTGCTAATTTCTATGTGAAATCTAGTGTTCTTTATGTCATGCATGAGTGAGCATACATTCAACACAAAACAAAAAACACAACGTATACATAAGATAAAGAAATTGTCATAATCTTGTTTCACATCCCAAAAATGACTTTTGCGTCTTTTGAAAAAGTGACACTTTTGTCTTATCTGTGTGCTCACTTAATCATTATCCAACAGATCATTCTCATATACACACAGATGTTAGTCGATTAGTGTAAAGTGTACAGATGGGGATACCGTTATCAATAAGCAAATTGCTTGACTTGGACAATGGCCTCTGAACATATATGCCTTAAGTAAAGGTTTAAGTAAAAGAACGGAACACACACGAACGTAGAACAAATAGCGTAAATCTTTAACGTATTTTAAATGTCATTTGACAAAAAGGACAACACAAGGTGGAATGTATAAAGACGAAAAAAAAAAACACGAGAATAAAGGACCCGAATAGGAAGAGCAGAGAGAAGAGAGGAGAAGAGAAGAAAAGCGATGAGATACAGTGTTCAGGGAGTTGGGAGCTAACAAAAGCGAGTGGTATATTGCGAGAAGAACGTTTTTATAGGATGATTTAAAACGTTGTAAAGAAGAACTACGTTTAAGGTCATCATTCAATGAGTTCCATACATCTGGACCATTGATGTCTTATGGAATTTTGAGCTACTATGAGTTTAGGATTTTCCAATTATGATAATCTGTTGCATGATGGGTAGGATATGAATGAATACTATAATTTGAAATATACATAGCTTTAAACAATGAAGGGAGCTGATTGTAAGTATATTCATACATAAATATTGCTGTTGCCATGTATGTATAACAGAAATTCTAAGAGTTTTTAAATCATAAAACAAAGTTTCAGTCTTTGCTAAGTAGTGTGAACCGGTAATAAGTCTTACAGCACGTTTTTGTAATAACAATATCGACTTTATTTTGTCAACGCCGCAATTTCCCCACAAAATATTACAGTAGGTGATAATTTATGGGGTAATAATTTGGGTGCATTATATAAAAAAAAAAAATTGCAGGGCATGTTTGGTAAGATATTCTCTTACTTTCCAGAGGATCCCGATACTTTTTTTGATATTGTTGAATGAACTCGTTGTATATGATCGGACCATGTTAGGTGTGAATCGATAGTTACCCCCAAAAAATTTACACAAGACTTTTGATCCAATTGCTTACCATCAATGTGTAACATGATATCATCCATTGGTGTATGGCTTTTTCTAAAGAAAACATTATTCGTTTTTTCCCAATATTCAGTGATAATTTGTTGCACTTAACCCATATCCACCTACTGCATTTTACTATGTAAACGCCATTCGTACCTAGCCACTACAGACAAATATTTGCACTCAAGGCATTTTCAACTCTTTCAAAGGCACAAAAAATAAAGGAAAGTTGACAAATTATGTATCAAAAGAAAGAGCATAACAATTGCCTTTATTATGATATAAATTTCCATGCATTTTGACCTATCAGAAGAATTTACCAGTTGACAAAAGTGAGACAGGATTTATGAAAATATGAATAATAAATATCATATTTGATATTTATTCATAAATCAACAATATTTTCTTCCTTTGCATATAGCTTTGAATATCATTTTCAAAATATTCAAAGCAAGAGCTTTACAATGATATATGATACATGCATATTATTGTGATCTTTTAAGTAGGAATAATTGGAGAAGTAAAAATATAATGCAATCACTCTGTTAATGACAAATGGGTATTTTCCATACATGTAAAAATATCATTGACTGATGTAAAGAGACTGTTCTTTACAACCTTCTCTGAAATGAGATACCACATCCATCCCAATCAATGCATATCACTTCAGGAGAAATAATATCGATTTGTGACCAAATATCACACAAATACATGTATTTATATAAACAAATGTCATAATTACAAATGTAAAAATGACGTCAAAATAACGTTAAAAATTACGTTAAAATGACGTCATTTCAGCGGCAAGCTCGTCTACGGAATTTTCCGTACTTCGGTGATTATGCCCAGCGTTCTCGGCTTCTACGGGAAATCCCCTAGATCGGCGGATATGGGTTAACCAGGTTGAAACCTTGAACAATTCTGAATTGAAAACTGTAGTCAGTGTATGTAGGTTTTTATGAGAAAAGAAGATGCTCGTGTCATCTGCGAACAAAAAGTTTAAAAACGAAGATGAATGCATTAAATCATTTATATGTATAAAAAAACAACAAAGGTCCTAAAATCGATCCTTGTAGGACACCACAGAGGACGTTTTGTTTATTGGATTCAGTAGATTGCTAAAACACATTATTGTTTTTGTTGTGTAAATAATCTTTAAACCAGTTTAGAGCCTGGCCGCGGATACCGAATTTCTGCATTTTGTACAATAAAATATTACGATCTATGGTATCGAATGTCTTGCTCAGATAGATGAAAATCTCGATAGCATGTTCTTTTTCCATTAACGATTCAACAATTTGATCATGTAATTGAATAACTGCATAATCAGTAGAATGTCTTTTTCTAAAACCAAATTGATTAGGAATAATGCATTATCATTCAGAAACGCATAAAGTCTTTTATGTACAATCTTTTCTAGAACTATTGATAAGGCAGGAAGCAAGGAAATACTGGACGATAGTTCTTCAATGAAGATGAGTCACCTTTCTTATAAATTGGTATAACCTTGCTATTTTTAATGAGTTTGGGAATTGACCAGAAGAAAACGATAAATTAAATATGAGATTTCATTTCATGATCTACGTGTTACACAAACTGCATGCTAAAACTCATCCCCAACAAACAAACAAACAAAGGGCAAACACGTATCAAACTTCAGAATAAAAAATCAACAATAACAATAACAACAACAAAATACATCCCTAAATTGGCCTTGCGTTTTCATTGCAATCTTGAACACCGAATGGTGTGGATGTAGGCTCATACGGCGTTCTTGCCTTTATCTTTTAAATGTTTTTTCCCCAATTTTTGTACTCTGAATCTACTGCGCAATGTTTCCGTCTGCCACACTGTGTGCAGCACGGACTTGGAGAATAATAGCCAGTGGCTGAGTAAAGTCCTTTTATCATCGTGTTTGGAATAAAATGAATGAATGAATGAATGAATGAGTGAGTGAGTGAGTGAGTGAGTGAGTGAGTGAGTGAGTGAGTGAATGAATGAATGAATGAGTGAGTGAGTGAGTGAGTGAGTGAATGAATGAATGAATGAATGAATGAGTGAGTGAGTGAGTGAGTGAGTGAATGAATGAATGAATGAATGAATGAGTGAGTGAGTGAGTGAGTGAATGAATGAATGCATGAATGAATGAATGAATGAATGAATGAGTGAGTGAGTGAGTGAGTGAATGAATGAATGAATGAATGAATGAATGAATGAATGGATGAATGAATGAGCAGGCAAATGGGACATTTGCCCATCGGTCGCGTCAAATGGATGTGAAGAAAACGATCGTACATCCATCAAGTCTATTGATGTCATTGACAACGTACCAGTAGTAAAAGTAACTTCTTTCAGTAAATACATGTGTATTCCCTACTTGATTTTCAGAGAACTAGTACTGCACCAAGATCAAGACATGTAATCCCCCCCCCAAAAAAAAAGAAAGAAAGAAAGAAAAAGACACAACATAACTTAAATTTAATATCAAATAAAAATATCCAACTGGATTTCTTTATTTTCTCCCAATATAAAGATATTTCACACACACACACACACACACTGTTCAAAACAGTCTTATTGGTACATATATGGTTCTTCTGTTAAAAAAAAAAGAAAATGGCGAAACTTCAGCCTTGATGTTAGAAGATTTGAGTGTCGATTATACATCAAGTGATGTTATTTAACAGCACTATTTAGTTTCTCTATACAGCAGAAACTGCATTGATGTATACAACAGAAAATAGTTCCATTTTCTTCATAATCGGATATCAAATAAGAAAGTCACTGAATTCGTAAGTCCACCGAAACAAAATTGGCCACAACCAACATTTATATGTGATAGTGTGCATAACAAGGAAAAGTAGAAATTACGCGGTGCGTAATAAATGTCCCCGCCGGAAGTAGCATTTTGTAGCAAAATGTACAATAAAGGTCAAAAATCAAGGTCAAAGGTCAAAGAAGTCAAAGGTCAAAATTCTGTGTAGAAGTTTTGAAGCGCTCACCTAGTGCCATCACATAAAGCAAACGGAATCGAAATCGGGTTAGAAATGGCGAAGGAGTAGCATTTTGTAGCAAAATGTACAATATAGGTCAAAGGTCAAGGTCAAAGGTCACGACTGAAATTCTGTGTAGAAGTTTCAAAGCTCCCATGTAGTGCTATCATATAAAGCAAACAGAATCAAAATTGGCTCATAAATGACAGAGAAGTAGCAAATTGAAGATTTTGATCACACACGGACGCACAAACGGACGGACACACGGACACACACACGTACGGAGCCCGTTTCATAGTCCCCTGCTCGAACTCGTTCGGCGGGGACAATTATACAAATTGGACAAGGCAATAGTGAAACTACATGTACCTCAAAACTCTCCATATGAACAGTAGCTAACAAAATCATGAAATCTTAACGATTCACAATTTATAAGCCCCCTCCCTACACAAAATCATCACTTATTGCCACAACCTTAGATTTAGTTCAATGGGAAAGATGTAGTTCTGTTTTCTTGAATCCATGTCAAGTAGTAAAGTTTATGAAACTTGTGTGAAACTGAAAGCACTTGGGAGATTTGTGACAGCACGATTTCTTCAGCTCGTCAGATCTGCATGATGAAGAGTTTTATCGCAATAAAAAAGAACAGTTCAATGCCAATCGTTTGGAACATTACGATGGTAATGATTATTCTTACATTTTAACACATATTTTTAGTTGAAATTGTAGTTTTGCCCCGATGGAGATGAAATATTGACATACTGTTGTACTTTGTTAAAACATAAGGGGAAAAAAAATGGGCATACATATTGGCGCTTCATATTCCAGTCGTTCGCAAGGTCATGCATAACTTTACGAACAGCTTTATGAAACAGGGCCAAGATATTGCATGCTTTTCGTGGCATAGTTGATATAATTTGCCCTGTAGGATCTCACCTTCAATTCATAGCATGGAGGTTAGATTCCGTGCTGGCCAATTCACACGCTAACACATTCTGAACAAAATGTCATCTGAGCCGCCCTTAAATGGATCGTACAGTTTTGATTGAGACTTAACTTCAGGTTGCTAACATTTTTTTTTTTTTTTTGTGCGTGTGTGTGAGATAGTGAGAAACCTCTTATGAAATATGAAAGAGCACATAATTCCAAGAGGGATTCCACATTTATCTGATAAAAATTGGTTTTGAAATGGCTGAGATATCCAAAACGGAGCAAATTCTAATTTTTCTTAATTTTACTTTCCAAATTGTTTTTGGATGTCTCACCCACTCTAAAACTGATTGTCATCTGATAAACTCTGAACTCCTCTTAGAATGATATGCTCTGTACTATTTCATAAGTGGTTTCTTGTTATCTCGCAAAAAATTTAATTCCAATCCTCATCTCCACCAATACTATACCAACCCTTTAATATTTGCACTGCGCTCGCATCGGACAAAGTTCACCTCTTGTTCTATGGAATCCTAGCATTTTCCAGTGCATGTAAATACATACCGCTACACACCTAACGAAAGCCATTTAGTACTATGGGGCACATTGGGTACTATATGGTGGCAGCTTAGTACTACTTTGGAACAGATGAAGGTCATTGCTAATTTATGCCCTCAATTTCAACCAATCAAAATCAAGGATTCGTCTAATGAATATGTAATTTTAAACTGATGAATATTTATGACTTCCTCCATAGTGTCTCCTGCCATTTCTTATCTTCTAAATCCAACTTTCTAAAATCAACCATTCACAAACTTTGTTCAGTGATTGTAAGTGCCATTGTTTCCTCAACATTCTATACCTGCAGGGCTCTATCTAACGCAAGTATTTCTCCCCCATTGACTAACATCAGCAATATGTTCTTTATATTAACTAAATATGTACGTTGTTAATTTCCATTGCCTCTCACTATCTCAATCTGTAATACATATCACCTCCTAGACCCAACGATGTGCTGACAAATACAATGCCCCAAACTAAAACAAAACAAAACAAAACAAAACATAATAAAACAAAACACAACAATTTTGATGCATTGTAGGAATGTGGTATCATCATAAATTTGTGGAAAGCACTCAAAAGTATAATGTGATCATCACCTTCTTGGTGTTTCTGTCCTATGTCTTAGCACTGTAGGACACCTTATAATGTAAAGCACACATTGCTCATCCTGAGACATTTCACCTTGAAGAATCGTCCTGGCAAACTATGACTTTTTGCAAAATTTATACACATTATAAAGACTAAAAGGCCAGGAACACTTCTGAGTGTTGATCTCTGCTCAGTAAACATGACGTAACAACAACAACCACAACACATAAACAAACAGATAATAAGTAGAAATGCCGAAGTGTCTGTACTTCATTGCCTGTTATTTTTCAGCCTCTTGCAGTATATACATATACAAAAAAAAAAACAGATTAAGTATTAAGTATGGGAAAGCATGGCACAGTATTGCATTTCATTAATAACAATGACTATATGGTGGGCTAAAGCAAAGCAATAATATATACTAGGTACTTGGCAGTGAATAAGATTGATTGACAATCTGCATAAGTTTGATATCACTTCACATTAATCGTTTGGACATGGTGAAGACACAGTTTTTAGAGGCTAGAAGTACTTCACATTCATTCCCAGTTGGTCCACGTGTCGTTATGGAGAGCTGGGTTAGCGTTGGGGTCACACTTGGGCCAGTTTACGGGAACGGAAGACTGGTAGTAGACCTGGAGCCGGTCCAAGAGGAACGCCACCATCTCGCGGTTCTGATCGGACAGGTCCGTCTTCTCGGTGGGGTCGTCCTTGATGTTGAAGAGCCAGAGGTTCTTGCCCGGGGGCGTAACTGGGTGGAAGGGGTGTAGACCCGAGTCCGGGGTTGGAATCCAGCTCCCATTACCTGCCAGATAAGAGTTGGAAATATCATGTAAGAATTGTTTTAAAGGCATAATTTACGATTTGCAGATGAAACAAAAACCCAGCATTAGTGCTTTAAAATAGTTCTACAATGTGAGTTAGGGATAGAAACAACCAATGTCAAAATCTGAATCCGTATAATCGATGTTATGTTGTAAGTGTTGTGAAATACACAAAATGTGAACAATAGTCATAATAAAAAATGTTTCTAGACTAAACCGTATACAGTTACGGTTTATTGAGAAAAACCCTGATATCTCCTTATATTTCAGGTTTTAATGCAAATATTTCATATGGTAGGATGTTTAATGATACAACAGACCTACACAAATGCATCAAATGTGATATCTTGAACATTTTTGAAATCACTGCTCCCAAAGGTAAACTGGACCTTTAACAGATGAAGAGACCTTACCAAGTTAGGTATAAAATGAAATCTCTGCATTGTTGAAAGGTCAAGTATTTAGTCAGTATGAATGTATCAGAAATGAAAAACCTGGGCAAAAGCAGTTAAGCTGTAAGTGTATCCCCTTTCGAAGGTCGACTACATTTGCAATTGAACAATGCAAAATATCGATCAAACGCGAGGTATGAATAGAGTGTGTGCTGAGGGTCTCACAAACTCTTAATAGTTACACACCATAAGAACAAGCAAATGGGGTCAGCAAAAGTCAAACTTTTAATAGTGAGCTCAGCCTTGGTGGTTACATACATCTCCATACAAGTTTTCTCTCAAAACAAGTGAACTGCTATGTTGGAAAAAGATTAGATAAAAATACACAGTTTGGTACAGAAAAGGAACATATTTATATTGACAGAAGAAATACTAATCATTCAATCAAAATCATTTTCCGGGTCAGCAAAACATGGATATGAATTTAGGCCATGAATACAGACACTCTTGTCTACATTTTGGGAACCTGATATACCAGGTTTCCGTATATATGAGTTGACATCACAGGAACTGGATGTAGTGGGGTGCCCTGGCACTCAGTCATTTCAAATTCATGTAAAAGTTTCAATTTTGGTACCAAATTGAAGGTTATGATCTGTAGAACAATTTTGGTTCGAGTGTCAAGCATGTATCATAAAAAATTCAAAATGGCGGCCAAAATCCAAAATGGCCGCCAATTTTAAGGTTTTTTTCGCATTATGACTCGTAACTCTTGTACTATTGAGTCTAGAATGAAGATTTTGCTCTCTGTACCTATGATTGCACATGTCAAGAATTGATTACGAGTAACATGAACACATTTAGAGCACATCTTCAATTCAAAATGGCTGCCAAAATCCAAGATGGCTGCCGTTTTCAAGCTTATTTGCAGTATGACTGGTAACTCTTGTAGTATTGAGTGTAGAATGGAGATTTTGGTCTCTATACCTATGATTACACATGTGAGGATTTGAATAAAAATAGAATGAACACAATTAGAGCACATCTTCTAGTCAAAATGGCCGCAAAAATCCAAGATGGCTGCCATTTTCAAGCTATTTTGCATTGTGACTCGTAACACCTGTACTATTGAGTCTGGAATGGAGATATTTGTCTCTACACCTTTGACTACACATGTGAGGAATTGAATATGAATGAAATTAATGCAATTAGAGCACATCTTCTATTCAAAATGGCTGCTAAAATCTAAGATGGCTGCCATTTTCAAGCTATTTTGCATAGCGACTCATAACTCTTGTACTATTGAGTCTAGACTTTAGATTTTGGTCACTATGCCTACTATTGCACGTGTCAGGATTTGAATAGAAATAAAATGATCACAAGTAGAGCACATCCTCTATTCAAAATGGCCACCAAAATCCAAGATGGCTGCCATTTCAAGCTTATTTGCTTTATGACTCGTAAATCTTGTACTATTAAGTCTAGAATTTACATTTTGGACTCTATACCTATGATTGCATGCATTATCAATTGAATGAAAATAAAACGAACACAATTAGAGCACATCTCCAATTCAAAATGGTCACCAAAATCGAAGATGGCTGCCATTTTCAAGCTTATTTGCAATGTGACTCATAATTTTTGTACTATTGAGTCTAGAATGGAGATTTTGGTCTCTATGCCTATGATTGCATGTGTGGGGAATCAAATAAAAAAAAAAAAAAACAACCCACACAATTGGTGCATGCATTCAATTCAAAATACCAACCAAATCCAAGATGGCTGCCACTTTCAAGTTTCCTTTTTTCCACATCATGCCTCATAAGATTCATACTTATGCTATTGGTAATAACAGTCTCTCCACCAATTTTATTTACTTGTATGAGGAATTGACTGCTAAACAAATAGACATCATGGGAGCATATCTTCTTTCATTATTACATAAACAGTTGCTCTAAGAAATCCATCCACAATGCATTAAAGTAACAGAATGGTTGACAAATTATCCAAATATATAATATTTTTGAAAAATTGAAAATTGAAAAGTGTTGTAGTCTAGCAACTTCTGGCATGTAAACACAATCTGTCTTGTGCACTTCAGCTTTGTCTTAACACATTTGCACTGAGAGCAGGCATTTGGGCAGGTGCACTTCGCATCCAGGTGAAAAACATCCTTAGCGAGGAGTAGCATGGTCCAAATGGGAAGCAGCTTGCCGTCTTCTTTTTTCCATCCATGGTTCATTGGCCAGGTTGTTGGCAGGCATCACTAACATTAAGGCTGGCTTCCAACGACGCTTGAAAACTGGCCTAGCGCTCATAGACCTTTCATCAGCATCCATACGGCACCGTGTGGAGACGAGGTCTCCTTTTGAAATTTTCTCAAATCCTGAATTGCCAGATTACTCTGCGCTGCTTGTCTTTGGTCTAAAATTCAGGGTCACTCTGGGTAAACAGACCAGCTCTGTGTTGGTTCTGTGTTGGTTCCATTCCTTTTCGAAATATACATGAGTGACATGCCCATCACTTCATCCAGGAAATTTACTTATGCAGGTCACCTCGCCCTTACATCTCAAGGAAGATCTTTGGATGACATCAGCTAAGTCCTAACCCAAGATCTGAAGACAATGGAGGAGTACTTCACCTTCTAGAGACTTAGCGCCAACCCTTCAAAGATTACCATTACTGCTTTCCATTTTAGTAACCATCTTGCCAAAGATAAGCTGAAGGTTGCCTTCTGTGGCAAGCCTGGAAGCATAAGGAGTTTCCAAAGGACCTTGGAGTTATGTTAGACCGCACTCTCACTTACCAAGAACACCTAAAGAGAGTTGCAGACAAGTTGAAATCACGGGTCAACATCAACAGGAAACTCGCAGGCAACACTTGAAGTTCAAAAGCTAGTACTCTCCGTACTGCAACACTGGCCCTCGCCTACTCAACTGCAGAGTACTGCTTGTCTTC
The DNA here is from genome assembly GCA_033980235.1 of Diadema setosum. NCBI lineage: Eukaryota > Metazoa > Echinodermata > Echinoidea > Diadematoida > Diadematidae > Diadema > Diadema setosum. The sequence continues at coordinate 32,136,869 of CM067077.1, read as the reverse complement.
GTTGGCCAAAAGCTGCCACACGAAATGAGTGCACTCAAGTCTACCCTCTTCACTGGCTACCTGTTTTGGCACACATCACTCCCCCCTTCCTACACAGGATGGAAAGGATGGTAAGTGTCGCCAATGCCATCAATGCTGACCCTGACCTCCAAATCCACGACGACCTGAACAACTTGCCATCAATGCGCCTGAAATACCGCAGCCAGTCTAGATGTTCCTTCCATCACGCTGGAACACATTGACTCCAAAAGTGAATGGCGCAGATGCTGGTCTGATGCTGTCTCGAACACAACTCAAGTCACGTGCAACACCATCACTGACCTGACTTAAAGCCAGAGGGCTTCAACCTCCCTCAGAAACAGTGGCTCACCCTAAACTTCATCTGAAACCTCCATGCAAGGACATATGTCACCGTCTACACAAATGGGGTTCTTGGCTGCCATCCTTTCCAAACTCTGTGCCACATTGTGGAAGACTGCCACCTGCCAAAGTTCCCAGCAGGGCTCAAAGAACTTCTTCAAGCAAGTACGCGATGCTACCCTGAACTGGATCTGCAGCTTAGATATCAACCTATAAGTCTATAACCCCTCACCTACGACAGGAGAAAAGATAGACATGTGGGCTGTTACCCAGGCATTCGATTGAAAAACAATTCTCTTAGATGTGGATACAAAGCATCTCTGGATGGAGGAATTCTCTCCACATCCACAGTCTTCTGTGAGAACAACTTTACTTGGACGAGGTCAACATCATTGTCTTCACGTGATTCAGCAAAGTAAAGGATTGTCAACAATACTTGCAAATTGTCCCATGGGAACGGCATTTCATGCATCAACATGCAGCGGGATCGCTTACCCTTGAACTTGAAGGACGAAGTACTATCTGATCCAGTTTATGCGTGGAAAAGGGTCATGTCATGCACACTGTCGCACCCAGGTTTGTGGCTATACTGTTCAGGGAGATCATTTAGTTGTATTTCTAATTTTGAAGGAGATCCAGATTTCTTTAGTCGGTTTCGACTAGAGCGTTGATGTGATGGAAATCACTTAGAAGGATTGCGACAACATTAGTGTCTCCAGTATACATCATTCCAAGTGATGAAGAATAGAGAGCATTGGGCAGATGTACTACGAAGTGTGTCAATTTGCACTGATCTATCGGTGAACCGTTTCCAGCATGGAGCACTTGATTGCCTGACATGACATAGACACTCTGTCATCAGCAAAATGCTCTCCTATGATCTTACTGGACAAGAATGAGAATAAAGTTCCTCCTTGTTGCTATCATTTGCTAGAAACTTTTGACATGACAATTTCCCGGAATTATTGCGGAACCAGATACTCGTCATGTGCCCTTTCCAAGTTATTCTCTTGTCCCTCCTTTGCTTGATACTGGTCCCAGACAATCTCTAATCTTGACAATCACTTCAAGTTGTGGCAAATACCTGGGCAGAACATCTTGTTTTAATCTGATGAAAAGTTGTTGCCTCGGACAGTTATACCAGGAAGTGAGCATATCAGTGCTACACCGTCGATGATAATGATGTCGTAACAATCTGGTGCGAGTGGTTCCCTGCTGACATGAATGGCACTTTCTTTTGTATCTTCTATGCCAACAAATCTGACTTGGTACAAGAGTTGAGCTACCTTTCGTATGACAATGTAGGTGGGCGTGGGGAAGATTCATAATGAAAAACTCTTCCCAATCCCCTCCGCGATAGTATAGTAGGAAAGGTCAGCCCCCTTTTTATGCAAGGTTGTACAATGCTTGGTCAACTACCAACACAGGGACTTGGTGTAGGTCGGGGTGTGCAGTTTTCTCTTTCACCCGTTTCACTCCATGTGAAATCATTCATGGAGAGGCGGCCTTTTCATGGTAAAGTGGCAAGGAGGCTTCAATATTTTGCTTTTTTTTTGGGGGGGGGAGGGTCCCTGGTTGTCCAACAGTGTTGAGCTGCATGGTAGGAAGACTATGACGCTGGAGTGTGTATTTCTTTATCTTAGGATGTCATATAACTGCAGTCATCCACGCCTGTTCGTGCTGTTTCTCCTCATCACGCAAATTTGTTACTACTGCAAACGGTTGCGCATCTTTCATGGGAGGTTGGGTGACAAAATTTTGGCCCACTGGTGGTGCAAACATGTACGAACGAGGAAGGATGGGTTCACTGCTGCATGTTCCTGCTTTTGTATGAATTGATTCGTAAGCATTCTCTGTCCAATCCAGGCTTTTGTGATGAGTTAAACTGAAATATTAAGACGCCTGTTCCCTGGAAGGATGAGCTTTATTGCAGTACGTGGTGTGGGACTGTGATCCAGGTTATCCAGGACTGAAACTGTGAAAATGTCTTGATGCAATTTGTAGCACAGTCTATACAAGTTTTGTTCCTTGTTTAATCTGCAACAGCCAACGACAGCCTCTGCAAATCTAGATTCAGTGCTAAGGACTTTATTGTGTGACACGCTGAGACTATACTTGTTAAGTAGTTCCACCAAGGAGGTTCGAGAGAATGGAGCCACATTGTCTTATTTTCTTTGAAACAATGTTTGTGAAAGAATTGACGAAATAAGAATCAAAATTACTCGACTGGACTTGCCACTAAGCTTACATGATAATCTATAAGGAACTAAACTTGATCATTGTACCACGGAATGAAGCAGAAAATGATAAAATCTGCTTTCCTGGAGGACACAGTTTCAAACATTTCGCATGATATAGCTCTGATTTACACTTTTTCACATATTTCTGGACAGGATTGATTTTAGTTATATGATTATGTTTTATCATTAGGTGAAATTTCAGGTCTTTGATGATTTGATTGTCCATCTATTGAAAACTGACAGCTCATTATATAATTCAAGCCAGTTGGAACACCATGCTCTTGAACTTCCTTGGTTCTACAGTCCAGCTTCTTGCTCCTTGTTTGGGAAAGCAATCTGAGGAAGAAAAACACTGGAAGAGGCAGCTCACAATTCAGATTCGCAGAAAGAGAAGTCATATTTAGCATGGCTTTCTGACTCACAGAGTATCTTCCGGAATTCTCTTTATGGCATTGATTTGGGTTTTGAGAGGAGTTGACAGAAGAAATGCAGATGTTCTTTGGAACCTTTTGGGGAAAAAAAAAATCATCAAACCTGAATGCGGTTTCTTCATCCCAAACAGCTTTATTGAGAATAAATGCTGCCATTAATAATATACGTACTGCCTCATCCACGTGGTGTTCGAGTTGCATCTGATATGACCTTTTTAGCATCTTTTAACAAACGATTTAAACTAGGTCTTTCCTCTGTCAAACTAGGGATGTGTTCTGGTATTCTTTCCTCTAGGCGTGTATGGTTGACAGTTTTCTTGATCACATATTGTTCTAATGTTTCAGTCATCATATCAGTCACATTAGGATTTGTACAACTTGTTGTCTCAGATAGATGAAAGCAGAGTTTCTTTATCACAATAGTCACGTGGGTGCGCTAGCAGTTCCAAGACCTTTAATAATATAATAATATAATAATATAATAATATAATAATATATATATTCACATATATATTCATATAATCATATATTCATATAATCATATATTCATATATTTATATATTCATATATTCATAGTATGGACCTGTTGATCATTTGTGATTATTTGTAATTATTTGTAATTATACAGTTACAGACAAGCTTGATTTCACATAGACCATGTACAAAGTACAGCCGGGCCAAAGGCGGGGCCTAAGGCCGGACCCAAGGCCACGGGCCTTAGCCCAGAACCAGGGGCCCAGAGCCCAAGTGGGCCCAGGCCCGGGGGCCCGGGGGCCCGGGGGCCGGTGGCCCGGGGGCCGGTGGCCCGGTGGCCCGGTGGCCCGGTGGCCCAGGGGCCCAGGGGCTCACGGGGCCCAAGGCCGGGCCAAGGCCAGGAGCCTAAGTGCTGGCCCAAGGCAGGGGGCCCAGCCAGGGGCCACCAGACTGAGACCACTAAGAGTACCAGTCATGACTTGCTGTAATAATGATGTGACAGGCCTGTGCATACACATATTATGTAAATACACTGTACAGGGCTGTGCATATTATGTAAATACACTGTACACTAACTATACACAGCCCAGTCGCTGTATAAATCGCGACAGGGCTGTACCTGAGCAGCCCACAACACAGAGCAAACACAAAGCAAATTCTACGATTGCATTTAGTTTTGATACTTGACATCATTTTTTGTCACCTCAAACGCATCAAAGACAATCTTTATTAATGAGACTTCACCGTACCTGTTTTCCTGGGGTTATTTGTGGGAATTCTGCGATCTGGGTACTATTCGCAAATCTAACAACATGTGAAAATATCAACTCCTGATCATGTAACGTGCATGTGTACATTTCTGTGTTCACTGCTGTATTCCATGAACATGAATTCAACAACTACTGTCATCTGGTTATATCCTGTAATATGAGCTGCCAGGACAAAACTCACATATGCTCTGATTCTGTATAGCAATCACTTTCAAAGCAACGTATTGATACATTGCTTTGAAAGTGATTATTTCATTTTTTATATACATTTTGTCTCTAAATAATTGTATTTTTTAACGAAAAAAGCTTAAAAAATGGAATTTACGTAAATGTATGCAAATTAAGCAAAAGGCATTAATTGTTTTTAATTCTAAATGTGTCCAATAATCTCATTACCCTTGAAAATATCAGGTTCAGCACTTAAATCACTTCAAATGGGTGCGCTAGCAGTTCCAAGACCTTTCTTTGGAGTATAATGCCTCTGTAAAACATGGAGCTATTGACCCCCTATTCATCGGATGTGCTGCAAATGTATTTTAGGACATTTCTGGAAGATTTCGCTGTAATTCTTTCCTTAATATCATTTCCTTGTGATTATTTTATTTTTCATATACATATTGTCTCTAAATAATTGTATCTTTTTAAGGAAAAAAGCTTAAAAAATGGAATTTATGTAAATTTATGCAAATCAAGCAAAAAGCATTAATTGTTTTTATTTCTAAATGTGTCCAATAATCTCATTACCCTTGAAAATATCAGGTTCAGCACTTAAATCACTTCAAATGGAGAGTTTTATCCTATCTTTTGACAAAAGTCTAGAAGTTGGTGGCCATCTTGGATTTTGGTGGCCATTTTGAGTATTTCTTACTTGTGTGCTTGACACTCGAACCAAAATTGATCTATAGACAATTACCTTTACAATGGTACCAAAAATTAAACTTTTACATCAATTTGAACTGAAAATCAAAAATAACACATGCAAGGCCCCCCACTAATGCTGATGAAAAAAAGTTTGGCAAGTTAAGTTACGTATCTTGGCACATACAATGTAATGGGTTGAGGGAGTAAGGAATGTGATATAGGTCATGAAATGGAATCCCCCTGTGTGATCGAGAGAGTAAAAATTCATGCATGTCAAAGATCACACATTGGAATGGAGTTCGTGGTGCTGCAATGTCCAGAAAGTCTTGATGTCAATGAACCCACTCGGTCGTGTTTTGGCAAAAAGGTGTATGTCTGCCGTTTTACAGCGACTACAAAGCTGAGAAAATCAACTTTAAAGTTTTGGCAGTTTCCTTGACCGTAGAAGCCATCTAAACTGTGCAGCGCTCAGGGATTTAATTCCAGGATTTAGCATACACTTCAAATTTCATTTCCTGATAATTTTCTTGCATCAAACTTTAAGAAATACTTCAGAATTAGCACTTTTAGAGACATACACCTTTTGCCAAACCACATTTACAGGGACTGCAACCCAAGCTATTTTGGCAAAAAGGTGTATCTTCACATACACCATGAGAAATTGTGCATTTAATTTGGCAAAAAGGTGTATGTATAGAGATACACCTTTTTGCCAAATCAAAAGCAGGAAAACTGACAAAATAATACAGAGATAGCCCCAAATACAGTCAAACCTGCCTTAGCGGCCACCTGTCTATAGCGGCCACTGCAAAATCCCCCCGAGAGAAAAGCCCTGTTAAAGACCCTGTGTATAGCGGCCACCTCTCTAACGCGGCCAGCGGCCACAAATTTTGTTTCCCACGGGAGATATTAACCTGTCTATAGTGGCCAAAAACCCAATGGAGCCGTAGCCAAGCCGATAATTCAGCGTATTTTTCTGTTTGGTAGCCGTGCGAGCAACGTTCAGTGATCGCCACCGCTGCATTCATCCCTCATTCAGTCATAATAACGCACGATTCTTCACGACAATAAACATGCTACTGTGCAACAATATCATATACACCGGCATGGTTAAATGCATGAAACACGGTGTATGCAAACGTACACACATACACTGTACATGTACATGTAAGGATACAACGATGATACATGTACATGTAAGCAATGCACACGAAGTTGGATTACCTGTCTATAGCGGCCACCTGTCTATAATGGCCACTTTTTCCGTCTCCCTTGGGTGGCCGCTATAGACAGGTTTGACTGTATCTCGGAAACGAAGGCTCGATGACATACGAAAGTTGGTCACATGAAAATTTTGGCATCGAAAACCCCCAAATGGTAAAAACCATAAACATGATATTTTTCAGACATACACCTTTTTCAAATTCATGAAATTCTTCCATCGAGATGTTTTCATTGCAACTGATTGACAAATTGCCCTACATCGACTAATGGCTATTACTAATACACCTTTTTGTCAAATCACGACCGCACTCCTCTGCAGAGAAGAGGGTGCAAAACATAGCACGTGGTTTGTTCCACTCCTGCATATGCACTCTTGGAAGCAGGGGAATAATGTTGACATTTTGTGGTTCATCCACGGTGACCAGCAATGGTCAGTATGTGGGTATCCATAAGACACGCCCTGACACAGAATGTGCAGAAGAGACCGCATACCTGGCTGACCGGTGATCAACTTCCAGTCCTTGTACCGGATGGCCGCCCTGATGGACTGGTTGAATTTGCTGGGGAGGATAGGTGAGGCATCATTGGCCTCCTTGCACGCTGCGACAGAATTAGATGGCCAATATCTAAGAGGGTCGATGTTGTGTAGGAGTTCGTGGCGGGGAGATGCAGACCCAGTCCTGGAAGAAAGCAGAATGAGAATATCATGAATGAGGTGTTGCCTTTCTATGTAAATCTACAAAAGGGTACATGGGTTTGCATACCTAGAACATCTTGATCTACACAAAATGATGATATTTCATTTCCAGCACACAGTGTAACTCCTTTTACTCACAGAAGTCATCCAACACAAAGTTCCTTTCCTTTAAAGACGATATTCCATGAGTAAATGTCTTCCAAAGCAAACAAGTGTCCATTTTGATATTCATTGGGCATTAGGTGGGGACATATTTCATAAATGTGAAATAATCTTCATACCAAATTCTTACTAAATGTAAGCATATGCATAAGACTCATATGACACAACACACGCAGGTGTTACGTTGTTAAGTAGCTATCAACTTCTTACCAATATAAACATTTGCACTAGACCCATACACGTATGACACCAGTACAGCTGCTACAATGTCTTACCCAATGTAAACGTCTGCAGTAGACTCATACGAGACAACAAACTTGAATTCTACATCAGTCATCAACTCAATGGTTACACCTCAACATCCATTTTCATTACTTGTTTTTCACAATGAGTAAAAGAAGGGCAGAGATTAGTTATGAATGGAACCATATTGGCAGTTTGCTTCTCAAATCTGTCATGTAGGGAATACCAACCTGATCGCATTCCAGACGTTGTATCCATCTAGGGCGGAGCTGTTGACTGTACCCCCTGCCACGCCCTGCACCAAGGTGGGATACCAATCACTGACGTGGATCAGCTCCTTGCTGACTGTACCCCTCACCGACGGGTCCAGGAGGGGGCTGGAAACAAACCCCACCCCACGCACACCCCCTTCCCACAGGGATTTCTTCCAACCCCGAAGGGGCCAGTTGTTTCCTCCTGAAAGAATTTGTCCTCCATTATCTTGGTTGAGATGCAATGGTAGAAGACATGGAAATGGAGATTAAGACAGGTGACTATAGAGATTAAGACATGGAAATAGAGATCAAGACAGGTGATTATAGAGATTAAGACATGGAAATAGAGATTAAGACATAGGCGACTATACTTGTTTCATCTACAACTGGTAAATAATACCTCTAAGCTCTCCAATAATAAGTGCAATACTCCTCTACAGAATACTTTCCAATAATATATAACTTTTCATTTTTTACTCCCAATAACCTTGCACAGAAATGAAAAGCTTTCTGGTAATATACTATATATTTTTATAATTTTGTTATTCCAATTATCTTGAACAGAATAGTAGACTTTACAATAACATATTTTTTTACTTTTATTTCCAATATCCCTGAACAGGTATGGTAAGCTTTTTAAAATTCTATAATTTTTAAGATTCTATTTCCAGTAACCTTGCATAGAAATGGTAGGCTTTTTTGTATATGATTTGACATACTCTATTTCCAAAAGCCTAGAAAACATAGAAAGCATAGAAATTTTACAGCAGTCAGTCATATGACAAACATACAAGGTAGTTAAAAAAGATACTAGTATAAGTTCTGAAATTCAGATGCATCCATGTGTGCAAGACAGTAGGCATGCAAAACAATAGGCCAATTCCTAATGCTCATAATTACATGTATATCACATTTCATGAAAGCAGAGAAATTTCTAACAGCAGGACATCAAAAACTCAAATTAATCAATTTCAGTTAAAAAAAAAAAAACTAGATATATTGCTACGGCGACTGATATGCCTCCGCCATAATGCATGGTTCTCCTAATAGGTCTATAGTACAATGTCTTGACAATGTGTGATGACAGTTTCACACAAGTGGCAAAATATTAAAATGACAGGTTTGCCACAAATGTGCTGAATGTTCACTTTCCTAGAACTAGGTTCAATTGGATGAATGATTAAAATGTCTGAGTGCAGGTATTTGGGGAACTGATGATTTTTACTTGACTTTTGACCCTTTTATAAGTTTATGCATTGAGTATATTTTCAAGGTATTGAGTATCAAATGGGAAAATAGCATTATCTAAACCTGGCCTTTGACCTTTGACCTCACAGTTCCAAAGAGAATCACTGTTAGGTTGAACATGCATAAATATGTAAGTTTCATGATGATACCTTGAGTTACTTTTGAGATATGGAGGAAAAAGTGCAATTCAGCACTTTCACTTGACCTTTGACTTTTGACTTTTGACCTTTTTGGCAAGAAACTTCCCACAGAATACATATTGGGTAATACATGCATACATCAAGTTAAAAAAAAAAAAAAAAAACCTTCAGGCATTACATAAATATAAGGGAAGTAGTGATATTTTGAGGAGTTGACCTTGACCTTTGACCCCCCTGACCTTTGAACCATGACCCCCCTGACCTTTGAACCATGACCCCCAACTTCCCTAGATAATCACTGCCCATTGGAACAAGCATATACATTGTATACTATTTAAAGTTCCATGAAGATACCTTGAACCATTTGCAAGATATGGAGGAAAACATGAATTTTCAACCTTTTTTTTCACAAAATAACCTGTGACCTTTGACCTTTGACCCCGTGACGCTAAAATCCCAACAAAGTATTATCCCCCCAGGATATACCCTCATACCAAGTTTGATGTAAAACCACCACACAGTTCTTGAGATATTGACAAAAACAAAACGGGACGGACGTACGTACAGACGGACGGACGTACGTACAGACGGACGTACGGACGGACGGACGGACGGACGACCCGAAAACATAATGCCTCCGGCCACTTCGTTGGCAGAGGCATAAAAAAGGATCACTTTGTATTACTAATCAGCCTAGACGAGACCGACATACACCATCGAATCATACAGCCCATGAATTTGACGCCAAGCAAATAAGGCCCAAGAGACCGACACATTTCAAACTCTTGGGCTGTTTTTACCCAGCGTCAACCCATGGCCTTATTTGCCTCGTGTCCAACTCATGGGCTGTATGACTCATGGACTTTTTTTTAAGTGTCAAACTCATGGGTCATATGACTTGTGGGTATGGGTCTCGTTGGATGACCCCCCCCCCCCCCCCCCCCCAAATTACTGTCACAACAAATGATGTTCAGAATGTAAATTCCTGCTCAACCTTGCACCTCCTTTCCAGCATATCTTAGCTTCATTATTCTTCAGTATGTTCATATTTCATACGTTTGTCTAACCGTAAAGTGCGCAATTGTGGAAGCTTTTTAAGATGCTTTATCCAAGATGATTTGAACTGAAATGAACTGAATAATGAATTTGTATATATGGCCTATGATGTGATTCCTCAACTGAATAACTGAAGGGAAACAGTTCTTTCACTCCATTCATTATCCCCCTCCCTCCATAAAAAAAAAGACAAGGCCTGATATTTGGTATACCTGTGGAAAATATGAGAACTGTATCATCCCAAAGCTTAGTCTCTTTCAAGGCTTGTGTGATATTTCCCACAGCTTCATCCATGCAGGACGCCATGCCAGCGTACTGCCGTCTTGCTGTGTTCTGAATGAAGCTGTACTGCTCTGTGTATGAGACAGGGACTTGGAGCGGGCTATGGACGGCTTGAAAAGGGATGTACAAAAACAATGGCTGGAGGGAAAAGAAAACAAATACTCATGTAAATTTAAAAAAAAAAGTATTGGCTAAGAACAAGAATAACATTTCTGCAGCAACTCACATATAACCATCAGTGGTTGGAGGAGTGCACATCTGTTTCTGTAAATTTTGTTTTTCCTGTTGTAAATGTCGTTCATTTATGATCTAAACTGTCCGTTACACATTCATGTACATTGGGCCCTCTGAATATCATTTGCTTTGTGCACATTTACAACTGTGCAACATTACTCTGAAATTGGTCATGGGGAATCGATGTCACACAACATACGGTATACGATATCCTTTTTTTTAACTCTGTCAAACAAGCAATGCTCTGTCATTAACAATATTTGGCCCTGTAAAAAGCAATAGGCCTACATATTATTGCATGATTTAAAAAAAAAGCAACTTAATTCAATAAAACACTTGAATTGATTATGGATTTGTTGTACATGTAATGAAATTAAGTTAAGTCTGATCAAGATCATGCAATGCATACCTACAAGAGTTCAAGAGGCAACATCAACAATTAAATTTATGAGATTACCAACAGAGGAACATGCAAGTGACGGGGAAGCAAACCCCCATGATAAGCAAACATTGAAAAGCTGGGTTGAAAGTTGGAGATATATCTAAGTTCCAAATGGCTATAAAATAAAACAAAAGAAAAGAGAGGAAAGTGACTCAGAAGGTACGTTTAAATCTTTTATGTATACCTGAGTAGCATCATGGTCGTGGATGATTTCCTCCGCTCTCTTGGCAAAGATGTGAGTAGAATATTTTCCCTTGTATTCATCTTCCACTTCCGTCTCGCCATCTCGGAGGTCCTTGCCATTCCAGCCGTTGGATGGGTGAGTGTGTTTGTAGTAATCTTCTGAACCTGTGAGGTAGCCTGGGTGTGAACAAAGAGCATGTCTGGTGTTTGAGCTCATTGATTAGTTTAGGCATTACTGGTAGACAGGATCTACGACAGAGCACAGTTTGGTGGCCTCGCTATTAAATACCTTGTAGATGAATTCTTGAGGTTTGAATTTTCTTCAGTTTCATGGATTCTTATTGTGTCCCCAAAGCCAGCATGGATCCTAGTAGCAGTCCTAAATACAACAACTAAATCAAATAACTATCCATTTGGTGATATTTCTCTTTTGGGGTTAACCTCACGTGCAATGTAGATTGGCAAATTCACATACTAGGAAGACAGAAAGTCCTTAGTATAAAGAAAGACAGGAGTGTTTTCAGGGGGCAACTAATCCCGATATCCAACAAAATTTTATCAAAGTGTTGTGTATAATATGAACTCATTGCTAATGCCAACAGAGTTAAGTGCCATACATTGAATCTATGGAAATTACTGAAATTCGGAGGCAATGGTTAAAAAGCAATTTACTCAGGGACACTAGTGCCATATTCTGGGGTTTGAACCCTGAAACTCAAGGGGATGTTTGTCTCACCAAAGAATGTTTGGAAGCCCCTCCTGGTGGGCCAGCAGGCCCTCTTGTAGAAGCCAAGATGCCACTTGCCCACGATGTGTGTAGCGTACCCCACCTTCAGGAGCTGGTCAGCTAGGGTGGGGTCCTCCACAGGAAGGCAGCTTGGCTGGGGTGACCATATGATGCTATGCTGTAACCCTGTGTGAATCTGAATAATTGAGATCAGTAAAAAATGAGCAAACAAGACAGAATTAATTTCTCATAATATAAAGTCAAATTCATATCATACTCATTATAGATGACCCATACAAGCTTCTTTTTTTTTATTTGAGTTGAAATCAATTATAAGACAGACATTACTTGAATTACTTGAAAAATCTAAGACACAAACAAGTACCGGTATTGTATTTACAACTCTCCGACAACAAACTCTTTCTTATGGGCTAGCAACAGCTCAGGTGTGCACTTTATGTTAAGAAACACAAAAGATATATTTTTGCTGATAAAAAGAACAAAGAAAGCGAGAAACAAATTTACTTAGGATTTGCACATTTTCCTTTATGTGGGACTTGGACCACAAGTCTGCAAATTTCGACATGTTATGGCTATTTCTTTCTTTATTAGTTGCCGATCTCCTTTCTTAACTTTTGGCTAATTTACCTGTTTTTCAAGAGAATTCACACTTGATTGGGCACATTTCTCTTCAATAATGTAGAACAAATCTAGTATCCAGTTTAATATAGAATGGCATGATTGAGTCAATGTGCATGCACTGTGGATCATGATAAAATGGTAGTATAATAACTGACCTCAATATGTGTAATTGAAATAGCTACACTGAGGACATTTCATAAGGAAACAAGTAAGGTTAGTTTTGTGTGTGTGTGTGTGTGTGTGCGCTTTTTAAACATTTTGTTATCATATTTGTTTCTTTACTGATAATGAGGCTTTCCCAAACCTGGTATTTCCCACTCATCAACTGGCTCCTTGTTGGTGTGCAAATTGGCTGCACATAGTAGTTCTCAAGTTTTACACCCTCAGCAGCCAGCTTATCCAGATTAGGAGTTTTGATCTCTGAGCCATGGTAACCGATGTCATGGTAACCATAATCATCTGCCAGGATGAAGACGATGTTTGGTTTCGATGGTGCGCAATGAATTGAAGCGAGGCACTGCAGCAGTAGGAAGTAGCAGTGGAGCAATGAGGGCGAGATGGAATACATCATGTCCTGAAACCTGTTCTGGCAGAAAGACAGACAGAGTAATTAACATCAGTCCTCATTTGGCACTGTGAAAAGTGTGTGCTTTAAACAAAGACAACAATGTTCATTAATAGATCGACAAATGTGAATGAAAGCCTAATTTCTGCTTGCATTTTCAAATGAATAGATACTCTACAGGTACATGTCATATTCTTTTTCCCAATACCGTGGCCCGAACTCTTCGCGTTTGTCGTGTTTGACCTTGCCCTTTCAAGGGCCCTTTCACACTTTGGCCTTGGGCCGCGCCGGTGCTTCATCAGTTACTTCACCAGGTACTTCACCAGTTACATTGGCCTACAGTACACTTCAAGAGCGCAGGGCTCAATTCAAAGTAGTAATGCTTTTATAATACCGCATCATCTACTCACTCATTGACATACCCCCAGACATCATACACCCTTCTTCATCAACATCACTCTGTGCACATTCTCACAAGTTCTTTATTCCATATATGCACGAACAATAGCTAACAAAAGCAAAGGACATTCTTCCCAAACACAATCAGACTATGTCATACCAGTGGTGCGGTGGTCTACAAATTAGTACAATGACTGTATACATAGACTCGAGTTCGAGTAAAATGACGTGATCCGTGAATCATGAATGTTGAATACTCACTAATGGGTAAATCTTCAAAGTTTGTTTCCTATGCAGCAGCACAAAACTTTGACCAGACGTTCATTGCTGTCACATTGGCCTAGACTAGCTAGCACCTGAGGAGTAGCAGTATTCCCTTCATTCTTCAACTCAACCGACGACGGCGATCACGCATCATGTGACTGAGCCAGTACACAGTCCTGCCGAATTGCTGGTCATGTGACAGCTCTACATTTGTCAGGTGATCGCGAGTCCCCACTTTCCACGACTGTAGTGTTGTTATGTTGCACGCTACTCTACCAGCATAGTCAGCTTCGCCAGCCGGCCTCCATCGTTTACGTTGTTCATTACATTTGAATTACATCGTGGATATGGCTAGTGATTCAACAAAGTCGAAGTAAGTGTCAGAACTCAAAATTTAATATTTTGATAATTATTGGCTTAAACAGAAAACCAAAGTAAATCAATAATGTAGCAAATCATCGTTGCGCGTTGCGTGAGCTGAGAAGCGAAGCCGAAGGGGATTTGATTGACTTTTGAGTGACTGTCGTAGTTTGAGATTATATCATCTGATCATATAGACTAGACCCTAGCCTAGAGTTCTAATAGGAGTCTATATGGTATGATGATGGAACGATTTACCAGGACCAATAAATTATAATATCATCAGTGCCCAGTGTGGGACAGTGATCATGGAGTATGTAGGGTGTAGGTCTACAACAGCAACAGTCAACTGGTCAACAACCAAATGTCATGCAGAAAGATCTGTCTTTCCGGAGGAGTCTTTTTATCATTTTTTTTTCTTTATATAGGCCCTACTTTTTTGACGGCTCTCCTCCATTAGTGGAGGAGATTCCGTGAAGAAGCCAGACGTAGTCAACCAAACATGTCAACCAATATGTTTGCCTTGTAATATTAGTCAGACTCTCCTGACACAGCAGTGACTATTTAACTTTAAAATGTCACACACAAACACACTGCTATAGTATAGCTTCTGACCACCCGAGCATTGAGAATTAAGGGTTTCTGGGACGAACACTGCACTAGGGCTTTCTATAGCTCAGTCGGTAGAGAACCGGTCTAGCAATCCAGAGGTCTCGGGTTCGAATCCCGATGGAATCCCATTTTCTTTGCTCACTTTTCCACTAATAATTTATATTCTTTCTGGTCAGTTTATTCTGTCTTTATTTGTTACAAACTCAAAAAGCTGCATCACTTCGGTGATCCCTCGCATTTATCCCCAAGTTGAATTATCCTTCGGGTTTATGCCAGGTTCAAGTGTGTGCGTGTGTGTCACACACAAACACACTGCTATAGCTTCTGACCACCCGAGCATTGAGAATTAAGGGTTTCTGGGATGAACACTGCACTGCACTAGGGCTTTCTATAGCTCAGTCAGTAGAGCACCGGTCTAGCAATCCGGAGGTCTCGGGTTCGAATCCCGATGGAATCCCATTTTCTTTGCTCTCTTTTCCACTAACTTTAAAATTGTTAGTCATTGCTGTGTCTAAAGCATTCAAACCCAAACTAACTGTGCAAAATTCATTGCGATATGATAAGGTTGAATGTGACATCTTTAACGCTAACCGCACCAGACACGTACAGCGCCCGGGGTTACTACCGTTAATTTAACACTTGCTAGATTTCCTTTTAACATGGTTAGTTTTACAAATTGTGCAAGTGACTGATACACATCATGTTTTAAAACTTAAAATGCAAATTGAAAGACAACAACAACAAAATTGTTTGATCAGTCGGTGTCTATATTACATAACACAGATCATAGTACAATTTTTTTTTTAAACTAAATCTTTGTTTAATCCTAGCTTTCCCTAGATTATAGTATAGGCATAGCTGTTTGCTGTGCATATTCATTCTGAAGAGTGCAATGGACATTGTCTTGACAGGGTGTACCTTGATTACAATGCCACAACGCCCTTGGAGCCTGCTGTGGTAGAAGCTGTGACCAATGCACTGACCGAAGCATGGGGGAACCCCAGCAGTTCATATCCACAAGGTAATGGGATCCAGGGGAACAGGAGAGAAATTGAATGAGACTGGAGAATATCTGTGCAAAATGGAGCAGTGAAACAACAACAAAAAAAAAAAAAAAAAAAAAAAAAAAACCAGGAGCCAGATTGTCACAACTTTGATTCAGATCTGACAAATGCAAGGCAGTAAAGATTGTTTGTTCAATCATTTTTGTCTTGATAAATAACTGCACTATACACAAACGTTTAGCAAAATTGGGATAATTCTTAATCTAGAGTAGAACAGTGCTTAATCTAATGAAAAATAAATGAGACAAAAAAGAAATGCTGTGTTTGATATTTCTCCAAATTTGATTGCCAGTCATAATGTATAGCCATTAAGTCTTAAATTATGAAATGTAGAAAAAAAAAATGTGCTACTTTGTGAAGCTTTGTATTATATGGCCAGAATAGTATTTCATGAATGTTGTCTATTCTTTGTCTCAAAGGTCAGCTCGCTAAACAGGTCATCAACAAGGCCAGAGCACAGGTGGCAGGCATGATAGGGGCATCCCCTGGTGACATCATCTTCACATCTGGGGGCACAGAGGTAATGCCATGTTTTCTATCGCAGGTGGAGGTACAGATCAACTATTTTTTTTTTTGTCCTTAAAACCTTTGTTTGCTGTGAGTGTCGATAGGCACAAAAAACCCTGTATGGTTGTACACACTGTCCAAAGTCCTTGGGAAAGAAAGGGTTAAATGTCCACTCCTTGTTTGAGTTGATACTAAAGTGGATTGAGGGGAAACAATATGAGATAGGATTTTTTTAATGTATTTTTTATGTATTTTTTATGTATTTCCTCATTTGATAAAATTGACCCCCCCCCCCCCTTTGAAATAATGTTGGTTTGGCTCTTGTGGTTGGTAAAGTTGTGACAGTTTTACAGTGGGTATGAAAGAGTACAACACATACTTTTCAATCATGTCATAATGATGCCAAATTGAAATTTTACTGAAGTTAGTGAAGAATAAGAAGGAAAAGGAATGTTAAAATATCACTTGCTTTCACAAGATATTAAGTCGCAACCACGCTAACCACATGCAAATTAGATGAGGTAATGTTATCTTGGCCTCCACAATCAAATGATCTAGTCATGATACATTAATATACAGTGTGATCACTCTGGGTTTTATCACAAACTCTCTATTACTTTTATTGAGTAAGTGTAGCACAATATAATTTCTTCAAAGAGAAACAGTTATTATGGTCTTATATTGTTTTGTTTACATGTGTTTTTGTGTGTTTTCCACTTCAGGCAAACAATCTTGTAATACACACAGCTATCACACATTTCAAAACCTGTCACCAGTGCAACGAAAATGCCCTTGATGCAGGGGGCCCTCTCAAGCCCCACATCATCACAACCAACCTGGAGCATGATTCTATCAAGCTTCCACTGGAGCATCTCATCAAAGAAGAGATTGGTGAGCAATGTCTGACTTGATAGCTTACGATACTGCAGTAAGACGGATTTTATCTTCTAGATGCTATAAATATTGAAATGATTTAATGTGTGTCTTTACTTTTTTATGTAACTTTTATCTATCCCTTTAGGAAAAACCCCTATCTTCCACACCCCTGACTGTCTTACTTCAGGTTTAATAGCAAAGACTTTCAATATTATGTACATATCAAGAGATAGATAGGTAGATAGTATAAGTAGATAGATAGATAGACAGATAGATAGATAGATAGATAGATAGATAGATAGATAGATAGATAGATAGATAGATCTAGGTGAAAATCTACAGAATAAAAAATTAAACTGAATTTTATTGCATTGAAAAAGTAAAATGTATTTTTACTCTTTCTTCCCCAATTCCTTGTCAGAGACATATTATGTAACATGATAATTACATTATTTTGTCAATGCTGCATAGTGCTGTCCACTCATTTGTCCTGACATTTCTGATGATAAATCATTGTTCTTCATAATCATGATAACAGTTTCACTGAGTGGTCTCATTGCAGGAAATTAGCTGTATTTATTATTGTATGCTTCTTTACCACCAGCTGTTGCCTGCCTTTCACATTTATTTTCATTGTCAATTCTCAGGCACTCCAATGTGATTTTAAAGGAAAGCAGATGAAGAAGATAATTAACTGAAGGAATTGAGATTAGTTTGTTTCAATGTCTCTTTCTTTTTTCCACCAGCTGAAGTCACCTTTGTGCCAGCATCCACCAAGACCGGTAGAGTAGAGGTGGAGGCAGTCATGGATGCCATCAGACCGACCACTTGTCTCATCACCATCATGCATGCCAACAATGAGATTGGAGTGATACAGGTATGTCTAGCTGGAGGATCTCTAGCAGTAGGGGAGGGAGAAAGGTCAAAACCAAGAGATGAGATGAGAAGTGTACTGAAGACAGAAGAAGCTAATTGTAGATGGTAATGAGTTACAAACACTTGCACAGTTGTAGTAATGAGAGCATAATCTGGAGAATCTGCTTGTTGTTGGATTTGAAACATTGCTTGCATAACTTTTTTACACATTCCAGATTGTAAGGATCATTGATGATTACCATTACCTGGGTAGAGAAAATACTCACATCTGGTTAAAGACAGAGCAGACTATCAACTCGAAACTGCCACCGTGGATGTGAATATGTGGGACTCATGTACATGTAGGTCTGCTCAAGAGAACCACAACTGGTAGAACAGCACAGAACCCTTTACCAGGAAATTGTAGTGTGGGAAAGTGCATCCAACACTGAGTTTGTATTCAGTCACTGTTCAGTATAAGCTGTTATTTTCGCGAGGGTTTAATTTTTGGGAATTTTTGCAAATCAGTTGGACCACGAATTTAAAGGACAAGTTCACCTTCATAAACATAAAGATTGAGAGAATGCAGCAATATTAGTAGAACACATCAGTGAAAGTTTGAGGAAAATTGGACAATCAATGCAAAAGATATGAATATTTAAAATTTTTGTGTTGGATCCGCTGGATAAGGAGACTACTAAGGCTCGTGATGTCATATGAGTACAACAGTATAAAGAAAATGTAAAGAAAATTCAACATATTTTCACTTTTTTCACATAATAAAAGAGCACTTGACTTGCCTCTTTCTAAAGGCAATGGGAATAACATTACCCATAACATATGTCAGTAACGAGTCAAGGGAATGTGTGCTTTTTTCAAAAGATGAAATTTTGTGAAATTCTCTTTATATTTTCCTTATATTGTTGTACGCATGTGACATCACACACTGCAGCAGTCTTCTCATCCAGCGGTGACTGCACAAATCCTTCAAAAATTCATAACTTTTGAACGGATTGTCCGATTTTCCTCAAACTTTCACTGATGTGTTCTACTATTAAATATTGCTGCATTCTCTTAATCCTTATGTTAATGAAGGTGAACTTGTCCTTTAATAACACTCAAAAATATTGACATGCGCTAGGGTAATAGTGTGTTTATAATAGCCTCTGTGGCAATTCGCGAAATCAACATCTCACAAAAATGTCTGTGACCTCCTCATTTGCGAAAATATCTGTAATCTAAAATAAACAGCTTATACAGTTTTAGGATATAATCAAAACAAGCGGTGCAATGAAATACTATGAAAGCCAACATCAGCATACTTCCATGTTGATGAGTAAAGAGACAAATTATATCTCTTACTGGTTTTTTTTTCCATTTTCCAGCCAGTGACAGAGATATTTGAGCGTATGAGAGAAGAGCAGAAAAGCCACAAAGGGCGGAAGATTCTCTTGCACACAGATGCTGCCCAGACAATCGGCAAGATTGAAGTCAGTGTTTCCGATCTGAATGTAGACTACCTGACCATTGTTGGTCACAAGGTATGCAATATCTCTCATCATTTAATGATGCATGCTGCTATACTTCTAGTTTTGATAACAAAAATAATGATGATGATTATGATTTTTACTTCAATCAATATGTGTACTGTCATTAGTATTGATATTGTAATTATCATCATCATTGATTATGATCAATGATATATGTCTTGTCACTATTGCTCCTATTATTTGTCTCTGAATCAATATCTACTATCATTCTTAAATTTGATGTCTTCACAATGTTTAGTATCTGTTAACACAGTGTTCAATTGATATCATTTTATGATAATGAAGCTGTCACTAAATTTTATTGATGAATGAAACAAGATTTGTTCTTTGTTTGATTCCTTTATGTGTTGATAACTTCCATCCATCTTGTAGGTATGGAATGATATCTCTTTCTTAAATTCCACCATTATGTGTTGGTTGAAAGCTGTCCTCAAGTTTGCCAATTTACAGGATTTTTAGGATGGGGCATATTTACATGCCATAAATATTTAGATTTTTTGCATATTGCTGCAGATAAAATTTTTGCTCACTTGTTACCATCAAAAAGTGAGAAAAAGAAAAAAGAACACATTGAATGGGAAAAATGTACTTATCACAGTATGGTTATCTTTGCAGCAGTTACAATTTCATTGAGTGCTTTCATTTCTGTTATTTCAGTTCTATGGCCCGAGGATTGGAGCCCTGTATGTGAAAGGGGGTGGAGCAGACCCACCCATCTACCCCATGCTCTTTGGAGGGGGTCAGGAGAGAAACCTCAGGCCTGGGTGAGTGGCAAGCTGATGAATAGACCTGCATGTACCACCATGGAGTTAGGAGAAGAATCATGGTGTCAAGGTTATAGAATCCATTTAGAATGCATCAGAGAAGTTGCACAGATACCAAACAGAAGTAAGAGATTACTGTATACGGCAAATATTTCTCGAGGTGTTTATTTTCGCGAATTTCGCGAGTCAGGTGCTACTGGCGAAATTAAAGACACGCGAAAGTATTGACTGTGATCCCCAATATGAATGTGACAAACACGTATACATTTCTCTGTTCAGTTCAATGCTCAACGATCACGAATTTAACCACTTGTAAAATCGTCGGGAAGTCTCGATTCGCGAAAATTTAGACTCGCTAAATATATGGCGCATACAGTAGTTACCATCATGTGGATTCAGAAGGAATTTCCTCATCTCTCAGACAGGAAGCGGAAGACCAAGAAGAGCAAATTGACTGTCCAAGCAAAAAGGTTTATCGCTGCTTTTGTTAAGAATGAATGGTGTTGGGAGTGCCATAAAGCTGCAAAGGCCGGAGTAAATTCAATTGTTTTAGTATCTAGTGGAGTAAATGTTTCAACAATACAATTTTGTATTCTCTGTCCTTTGTAGTAGAAACAAGTTTTGAAGTTTGGTTCAAAGATGAGGAAGTTATGAACACTTTTGTCAGGTTAATGCCACGTAGGGTATCCATATTCATGTGCGGCATTCTATATAGATTTGTCCACATTCAGTTTTATCTTGCTCCCAGCTTGCCCCAAGGTCCCCTGTGGTGGTATTAATTATAATGATACATGTATATTAGAATTTCATCTATTAATAGATATCTTCTCTTTGTTTTCCTTCATCATAAATTTTGTATCAATTGTAGGACAGAGAATACTGGAATGATTGCAGGCTTGGGAAAGGTAAGAAGCTGCAATGAAGTGGACAACTTTGATGTTTCTTCAAAGCTTTAGGCCGACTGGACTCAATTTTGCCCTGTGTGGGAGGAAAATGTATGTGACATCATGTCTATGATCTTGCACTGTTAGAGTAGTCGTGTGTGCATAGTTGTTCTGGATAGATTAATTTACTTATTACCATTGGAAAATTTGCATTTGAATGTGAGAAAGCTTGAATACTTCACAGAAAAGAAAGTACACCAGGGCTGTTTAATATGATTCTTCTTCAAATGGATGCCACAAGACAAATATGATACTGTATCAGTAAAGACTAGAGAAAGATAGAAAAGGCGTGTTTTGGTGTATCTAAGATTCTACAATTTGTATGCACAATAATTTTGATAGGAAGTGTCTATAGCAAACAGCTTTAAAAACAAAAAAACAAAACCTCTTGAGATCGAACCTTGGGTCAAGCAAAGTCATGGTAGTGTAAATTTTCAGTCTTATATTTATTCATTCCAGTAGTTTGAGCTATTATTGCAGAACTGCCAACTAGTACTGATTTTCAGTAATTTTTTACTGAAATTGGGAAAGAATACTGAAGGTTACAAGCAAATTACTAATTTTAGAAATCATTGTCTGTGATATATTCTATTGCACTGTTACAGATAACTGATTTTCTCTCAAAAAAGGTGCAGATTATTGATTTTCAGCCATCAAAGTACTGAAAGGCTTTTACAAAAGTTGGCAGTTCCTATTGCTCTGTTTATCTTTGCCAGTACAATAATATCACACACAGAATTAATGACCCTACTTTAATCCGAGGAAATATACTGCTAATCTGAGACTCAGTGGTGGAATTTTTGAATAGTTTTGATATTTCAGAAATGCCCAGAATGGCCCTTCATGTTCCAATGCCAGTGCGGATTAGCTCAAGGTGGTAATGTACACGTAACTTGTTGATATAGCATTATCAAGATAGTCTGACACGTGTACGGCCTCTTTGCAAAGTGTTTCAAGTGAGTTCAGAATCATACACGGAATATCTGCTTCCCTTTTTCACAGGCGGCAGAGCTTGTCACAGAAAATATTGGCAAGTACGAGTCTGGAATGAGAGCGGTACGAGACTATCTTGAGGAATCACTCTTGGTGAGAATGATTTGCACTCTGATAATATAATTACCAGTAGTATCTTAGTCAATTAATTGTCATATTATGCACATTATAGCAAGAGCATAGATATAGTCTAAGAGAATACATGACCTTTAAAAGAAGTGTTTGTTGCACAGTTGCAAAATTGGTTTTATAGTCCCCAATGATAAAAAAAACAAAAACAAAAAGGACTTCTCTCGGGAAACATGTCCTGGAATTTCATTGTAACTAAAACTGGCAGGAGGGCATTTAAATGCTGCTTCTATGGTGTTTTTTTTTTTGTGTGGGATCTATTGGTTTGTAGATAAGATGCTTACTTTAATTCACAATGTGAGTTAAAATAGAATGTTGGTATGCATTTATGTTCATATTCCTGTGTAAAGGCAGAAATGAAATAATGATAGTATTTGGTACAGCACTTATCTTTCTCTCCTAAGTGTATAAAACATTTGAATTTGGTTGTGACATTTGAAATGGAAAATGTATTAAAGTACTTTCTGCCATAGCTGATAATGTTGTTGTTGTTTTTTTGTCAGCAATTTTTGGTAATTATTTATCATATGAAGTTGAAGTATTCTTTGTATAAAAGTCTTTGTATAAAAGATGCATAATATTTACCAAGAAGTAATATCACAGACAAGACAAAAATATTTCTGTCTTATTTTCTGTCCCCAGTAGTCTGCCTTTGGCGATACGATTCACATCAATGGGAAGTTTGAAGGCAGCCAGCGAATTCCAAACACCTGTAACGTGTCTTTCATGGGCAAAAATCGCAAAGGTAATACTTTCGTGGAAGGAAAATCTCAATCTCAAATTAGTACTGTATACGCTGTTATTTTCGCATACAGATATTTTTGCGAATGACAAGGCCATAGACATTTTCGCGAGATGTTGTTTTAGCGAATTGACGTTGACGCTTACGTTAATGCACTATTAACAGGGCGCATGGAGACATTTTCGCGAGTTGTTAAATTTGCGATCCAAATGTGATTCGCGAAATTCGCGAAAATTAAACCCTCGCGAAAATAACAGCTTATACAGTATACAGTTGTAGTTCCTTTGTGTTGTCAAATTGTAATGTTATAAAATGTAAAACCAGACAATTTTTGCAGGCATGAAATTTATGCAAATTTTGCAAGGAGCCAAGATTCACGAAAGTAAAAATGCACGGGAAAGTTCTTGTGTTCACAATGTATTGAATGCCAGTTACATTTTGCGAAAGTTTCGTGTGCTGAAAAAAATCGACAGTTTCCATTCAGGCAAGTTTCATGCCACAAATGTTTCAGGTTCTACAGTAATGCCATACTTTTGCATGTTTAGTCACAGAAACATCTTGACTCCTGCTGTTAAGAGAATTCATTTTCAAACAAAATGTGGCAATGTTAGTTTAATGGCCAGGAGTCACTGTTGACAATCCATAGTGTTCCACAAATTATTAGACCCAGGTATGCAGCAGTTATACATCATTAAATGTCACCGAGGTTTTGTTCAAGTCACAAGAGTGAAGACGAATCCAAACTTCTCAAAGTTGTTTCATGTCCTCATTGGATAAGCACAAAGCAGCTTCTTCTCTCACAATCTAGACTACGTCCAGCTCTACGCAAATCTGTGAGTATTTCTAATGCATTATTCTGACATGATGTGATGATTTCGGCTGAGTCTTTTTTTTTTCTTCTTTTGTCCGACTGCAGGAAGAAAACTTCTCTCCTTGGCGACCAGTCTCCAAGCCAGTGTAGGAGCAGCTTGTCACTCACATACTGGTGACAGGTGAGTGACTGACTTGATGTACAATGTATTTCAATGCTAAAGAGAGTTGTGGACTTTAAAGAGATACCTGACAGAAAGGGGGTTTATTCTTGTTTTTGTTTGTTTTTTTGTTCATTTCCATCTAGAAAAGATGGCTGGATATCCCATATTCAGCTGCAATAGCTGGTCTTCCAGTTGGATGTGAGGCGGGACCATTTCACAGGGTTAAACACCCTGCTCTTTGTGATGAATGAATGAAGCGGGATATTGTACGTGCATGAGTTGTGACTCTCTCACGCATGGGACTTCCATTTTATGTCCTATCCAAGGGACATATTTTGCAAAAGCCCAGTTGGAAGATGAAGCTGAGGGAAAGGGGTGGTGGGGGGGGGGGGGGGGGGGTTAGTGAACTAGATAGGGAAAGGGAAATTGCTAATGGACATTTACTTGAACATTGGTTACAATTATGTTTTGGTATGTAATGATGTGCAAAAGAAAAATAATAACTTTTGTGATTCACTAGTACTATAGCTGCTGTTGTCTCGCCCATTTATTGGTTGGTATGATATTAAAAATGACTGCCATAAGTTTGAAGCGTGGGTATTTCTAATTGCACAAATGATCCTTTCACTGTATATTCATGGTATTATCGAGGATTGAGGAACCATACGGTATTCCTGTTCATCGAAAAGATTTTTGCTTGTCAGTGTGTGCATATGCACATGCTTGTATGTCGTAAAATATCAACAAGCCATGCACAAAAGATATGTGTTTACACTCTCTGCACGTGATGTGATGTAAGTCCATTATTCAACAGTCTCTTATGAAATTATAATTCAGATTTATTTGGAACAAAAGTAATACGTGTATATGTCTCTTGTGAAATATTAGTGTGACGTGTCTTTTTATCATTATTATTTTCTCTCTTTTTTTTTTTTTGGGGGGGGGGAGGTGTGTCATTGCGATTTTGTTTTTTCTTTTGTTTTATCCTCTTGGAAAACAGCACAGTATCATTAATTAGTAGGAGAGCAGTAGTTAAACATGTGATGAATGTTTTTCTACGATATATTTTTGCACACTGTATTATGCGACTAAGAAAAAAATGTCTTGTAATCTTTACTTCTTCTATTCTCTCTCCTCCTAGACCGTCACACATCTTGCTTGCCATCAGTGTTCCATATGACGTTGCAACCAACGCTTTGAGACTCAGCGTCGGTCGAGGAACGACCTTTGCTGACATCGACAGGGTCGTCAGTGATCTCAAAGATGTCTTGAAGAGTATAGATGCCGAAAATGGAAATTCATGATCATCATAATCCTCTGATTTGAATTCCCCTTTTCAAGAGGAAACCAAGTAAAAGTGATTCCTATATTTATTAAATCAGCTGCTGCTTTTGTAGATGATTATTCCAAAAATCAATTTTCATATTTTTCACATTTTCATATTAAATATTTTTTATGAATATGATGGACCAGTTATATCAGTGGTGGTCTTTTTTAGTCCCTGGATAGAATAGGAATTGTGATACTGAAATACATGGCAGAACAGAGATACTGAAATATTTAGTGGAAAATAGATGATACATTGGCTCAGCTGTGAGTGCAAAAATGCCAAAATACATGCCATATTACAAAAGGTCCATACTACTATTACAGTCATACAATGACAAAGATTCCCATGTACATAGCCACTGGCAGAGAAGCTGAAGCTCTCTACACGCACAGGGTATTTAGATCCCATGCTGAAAGAAACCATCATTGTGTATGTCCATTCATTTGCAAGGACCGTAAAGCGGGACCTTTACAATTGCCAAACAATTTCCCTCTGAGATTTGCTTCATTTTCTTCATTTTATCATGGTCTCAACTCACAAGTAGGAAATGGGACAAAAGGAAGAAAAAAGGTATATATTGTAAGTCCTATCATTGGCAAACAGAGATTCTGGAGACTCTAATAGTGCTGAAACCAGATACTGGATGTTTGCAATTAACATAATGAGGCTGTTGTAATAGGTTACAAATATTTTACTGAGTACTATTTTACAAACCCTCGCATGCCACAATA
The DNA here is from genome assembly GCA_033980235.1 of Diadema setosum. Classification (NCBI taxonomy): domain Eukaryota; kingdom Metazoa; phylum Echinodermata; class Echinoidea; order Diadematoida; family Diadematidae; genus Diadema; species Diadema setosum. The sequence continues at coordinate 32,110,540 of CM067077.1, read as the reverse complement.
ACTTTTTGAAAAGAACTCTGAGGAGTCAATATCAGTAATTACTGTAAAAGTGGATATTTTCGTGCAAGTAATCTTTTGCACTTGGCCAGTTCAGATAAATTTTGCATGATTTTTATTCTGCAAAATTAAGACAGTAATTAGTGAATCATATAACAAGCAAAAATGTTTGCACACCTTTATCTTTGGCCACATGAAATGTGCAAAAATTTAACACCACAAAAATTTCTACTTTTACAATAGTTAGAATTAGATCCAGAAGAGCATAAAGAATTCCTACAATGCATTCTTTTCTTCCTTGTGTTTTTAACTTGTGATGTTTGAGTGGGGGATAGATTGTTTGACAGCATATCTTCCCTTCTGAATAATAAATGGATTGTGCCTTCAAAAAAACATGCTATTTGACACCCCCAATACACACACAAACACAAATTATGTATAATCTCATCAATGCTGCTCTTACTCAAACATGGAATTATAGTTAATTTTTTGTGAGGTAGCTTGATGTATCATATGTGTGAGTTTTGGTAAGTGTCAATAGTCACAACTCATTCTTGGATAACCTGTGCGTATTACGTGTTTGCACTCACTGATTGATGAGTGCATCTTTTTATTTTGTTCCATAAGGAAACAACACATTGTGTAATAGATACAGATTGGGTGATGGTAACGAGTGTACTAAGTACTGTAGTATGTAGGCATGTAGTGTGATTAAATGCATCATCCTACAATCGACAATGACGTCATACAAGTGTATAAATTATTGTCCCTTAAAAGTGCTACTGTTGTCATAGTATTATGTAGTACAATGTATGATTGTGTTTGTTTTTATGTCATGTGTGTGTGTTTGTGTATTTTACAAATGGGCTTTCCTAATCCATGTTGCCTACATGTTTGTTTAAAGTACATTGTACATTGTATAGCAATTGACTAAATTAGAGCAAGTTTCTTGTTATTGTACACGTTTGAAAGGTCATCATAGAAACATCTTTGTCAATTTTGCCATCTTTGATCCTATTGATGGCAATCATGTAGATTATGTATAACAATAACAAACAAGGCAGTATACACTATGTCAAAAAATTTACAATCGGATTTCTGCTTTGATAACATTCAAAATGCTCAAACAATCCGAATGCTATTTCAGGGAATGTAACTACAACTTCTTACCTACATTTTGGAGAAATCCCCATTCGATTTGGTTAAGTGGTCACAGAGAAAAATGTGGATCGTTGTAAAGCATGTCATGTGTCCGTTTCTTCCAAGTTCAGCGCTTGGATGCTCTTTGAACTGTGAACACAGTGAACAAAACTTGGAGGGAAGGGATTCCTGACATGCTCTACAAAGATCCTCAGTTCTCTTTGACCACTGAAGCAAATCAGATGGGGTTTTCTGTAAGATGTAGATAATAAGTTATAGTTTCATACTTTGACATTGCGTGTGGATTGATTCACTATTTTTAAAGTTATTGTTTCAGAAAGTCCGATTGTATTTTTTGTTGGGGGACATACGAATGGACTCTCTTGATAAAGAACACGATACAGCAAATGTTCATTTGAACAGAATAATCTTTCGTAATCCGTAGTTGACCATTTCTTTGTAAATCTTTGTTTTCAAGCCCCAATATGACAATGTCAATATGACAAAATGATTCACAGGTCGGAAGGCGTTTGAAATAACAAGAGTATACTGAACATACATGTACATTCGATTTACAAAGAGAGGTACATACTGTATTTCTCAAAGTAACAATCACTGTAAAGTAATTTCATATTTTGAGTCGTAATTTCAAATTCTTTAGAATTTAATAAGTTGGTCTTTCTAAGGTAAGATGACATAGGCCTGCAGCACAGAGCACTACGTTTGCATTGTTAAATCACTTTTTTATAACTTATTTCCTTATCAGTTGTTGTTGTTTCCTTATACCAAACATTAATTAGTATAGGCCTACTTCTGGAAGGTGAAGTCCTGAGCACATAGCATAGGTATTTTCAAGTTTACATCAGATGAATTCGATCAATATGATATCTTCACACATTCTTCTTGTACTTTGTTAACCCCGAAACAAAAACATAATGAAATATTTCAAAAATCCAGATTTTAATCATAATTTCTTACACGTAGGACTGTACACGATCATGGAATTACTCTTATTGATATACAATGAATTCCCAGCGTGATAAAAGTCTAAGCCGTAATTTGACTTTATTGATATTTATAGGTGTAATTTAAACATGAAGATTTCTTGAATTTTGAAATAGCAACTACAGTATATCGCCTCGATCACTGAACAGTGCTCGTATCCATATGTACTTGCATCTCGGTTACAAACGTTGAACTGCCAAAATACACTATATCTACTGAGCAAATCAGTGTACCCCGTTGTGATTATGTTTTACGTTGCACCCATTCAAACCTGATTACGTCATTTATATCCACTGGATGTAATTCAAGATTCTTCTGTATTTCACGAAATGAAGAAATGGCATCCAGCCTCTCCAGCCCCTATACGTTACGAGATTCTAAAGACCCTTTTAGACTTTATACAGTGCACTCCCCTTATAACGAACACGGTTATAATGAAATTCCGGTTACAACAAAGTAAGATTTCAGGCCGCAACATTATCCACTCTATGTATTTTATTGTCTATTTGTTCGGTTATTACGAATTTTTGATATAACAAGAGAAAACTGCCCGTCCCACGAGGACTTCGTTATAACGGGAGTCCACTGTATATTAACACCCTTGGAAGTCACGTATGGGCATGGAGTAAAGTAATACTTTAAGTACTTCCAACTAATAGTTGGAAGTATGGACCTTGATTACACCATGTTCCAGCTAAAGAGCTCATGGTGATTCCCTTCGAATGGAATTTGATGTGGTGATACCAAGATTTGAATCGCTAGCGTTATTCCGTGAGTCATGGAGGATTGCGGCGTTGTCATGGTAACAGAGGTTCCTTGGTCTATTGGTCTTCTCATCAACAAAGAATCTTCCAAAAGCGACAGCCGCTAGCTGTTATCACGTGACCGGAAATAGAGAAAGAGGGAGAGGGAGAGAGAGGGAAAGAGAAAGGTTATCATGGGATGATATGATCAACCTGCGTCCCGTTTCATAAAACTTGTTATCAGTAACAACTGCTACATTTCTATGAAAAATTTGCTCTCACCCAATCAGATGCATGGATTTCAGTAGCTATCGACGGTTCGTAGCCTGTTAGTGATAGCAAATTTAATGAAATGGGACCCTGTTTGTATTAACTACATTGTATAGGACATTATACAAGAAGTTCATCGACTAGGTTCATGCAAATTATCGTTTCAGAAGATATAAGAGTAAACTTGCAAGCAGAAACCATCTTACTAGAGTAACAACCTCCAATATTATACACTACTCACAATATTGTAGAATTTAATATACTCTTATTTACAATATGCAAACTTTGGATACCGTTTCCGATCAATGGGTACAAGAATGGGTATACTATATACGTTGGACACTAAAACTGGAGAAAAGTCTCATGGAGTCTAAACTTACTTGATGGATCATACAAGTAAACGGGAAGTTTTCACTCTACGGCTTTGGATTGATTTAATCATTTATTAACGTGGTACTTTTCCCACTCTAGCGGTATTTTCATAGCAGATATTTCGGGGCAGCGAAGAAAATGTTGACAACCACAAGTATATTCTGTTGTTTCCCTTTGTACGCATACTTACAGTTCTAATCCTTTGTCGCCGTTTATAGGGTGCGGCACTGTCCCATATGGCTTTTCACTTGCTTTCATTATATTTGTTTGTTTGCTTTGTTTCAAATTCCAATCTTCGACCAAGGATTGGTCTCCAATTCTGTGTTTCTTTTTCTTTCTTTTTTTCATCAGAGTATGATATACTTCCATCCAATAAGCCAGTTCGCAGTTAGCTCATGTGCACATGGGTGCAAAGTGACCTTTCTCTTCTCTCTCTTTGATTTATTTGGTTAGGAACTTAAAGGGATCGTTTAGTTTTGGTTGAGACCTAATTTTAGGTTTTTAACATTTTTTGGTTAGATAATGAGAAACCTCTTATGAAATATGAAAGAGCATGTAATTCTATGAGGAATTCAACGTTTATTTGATGAAAATTGGTTTTGAAATGGCTGAGATATCCAAAAAAAAAAGGGCGATTCTAATAAGTGTGGGACCCACACTTTATTACAATTGCTTTGTTTTACTTTGTTTTTGGATGTTTCAGTCATTCCAAACCCAATTTTTATCAAATAAACTTTGAATTCCTCTTAAAATGGTATGCTCTGTACTATATCATAAGTGTTTTCTTAGTATCTCGCAAAAAGTTAAAAGCCCAATTCTCATCTCCACCAATACTGTACCATCCCTTTAACTCATTTTGAAAGCGCCATAACGCACAAGCTTGCCCGACATACAATTTTTGGAATGATCAATCATGCTCAAAGAGCTAACTTGCGTAGACTAGAGGTGACCAGAATAGACCATGGAGGTGGATGTGCCAGCAAGCACTATTGTAAGAGTTATTTGAATAATCATCATGTTATAGGATGTTTATCTCTGCGAATTTAAAATCCAACACGACTATAGCTGTTAGTACAAATTACTTTTTTTTCTCCGCTTATGAGCAAAGCGCATCCCCCGAACTGACCATTTAAATTCCTTATGTTGCTTTATTTAATTGTGTTCTTTTATTCACAGTGAGTACCACCCATTCAATCAATTTTTAGCATGACATTGTGTCATGGTGTATCATGTATAAAGATTGACATTTCGTATTGCTGGTTTAGTTGAATATCACGTATACAGTACGGGTGGCTGAGTGGATACTCACAACTGGATGATCCTCGTTTGTCAGGTTGTAGGTTCGAGACTCTGGAGGCGATACTTTCCAGGCTGAGATTACTCCCCGACAGCAGTTTCATCAGCATCAGCTTTTGTGTGTTCTGTGGGTCAACGAAAAGAAAAAAGGATCATAATCGAAGTTTTAGAGTCTGTAGTTTTGATTATCCCATATTATACTGTTTTTCTTTCCTTCACATGATTGTTGGTGGTCATGTGTATGCAAGTCCTAATTATTTTCTTTGTCAATTAAGTTTATAGTCGCTCTGCATGATTTCCTCCGTCTCTTCGTCCAAGTTCTTTTCAATGTGTGTGCTGCATTCTTTCATATGAAATGTAGATTTAATTGTAGTCACGTGATATTTGATGCCATGTAAGTTCCCCGTGGGTGATCAGGCTACTTCATTTATAGTATGAATGTGAATGTTTACAAGATTCAGAAGACAGGTAATAAGGTCAGAAAACAAAACTAAGCAATACAAAACATTGAAAAAGGTGAAAACCCCGACAGCTATAGGATCAAAATCCACTTTCAATTTGTGTGTGGAAAAAAATAATATTTCCATCACAGAAGACAACGATTGAAATTAAGTAAATGGCACCCACTTTTATTAAGAGGAGAATAAATAAACATTACATTAACAAAGAATATAGATAAATGGCATATTACAAGTTGTGGAGCAGGTAATTCGTACTTTGAGACACTCATAAAGACTACATTCTTAACAAGTGGACATCCATTTTTATAAACGTGAAATAAAACACGAGAATTAATGCACAGTGTATTTCGATCTATTCTAGTGACCTTTATTTTTTGTCATACCGACTACAGCAAGACATCAGTAATAATATATACCATGCCCAACCTTATGGTGGAGAAACGATGATAATCACCATTGGAAGGAGTTCCGGAGGGAACATAAATGGGATGAGCTGGTCGAACATGACGGACATCGATTTCTCGACTTCCTCAAAGTTGATGAGTTGGTCAAAAATGAATGATATGTATTAAAAAAAAATTAACGGCTGTGGCCGCTCCAGTAGAAAGCATTGTCAGAATGTAAGCCCTAATGTATGATTTTACTTTATTAATTTAAATCAATGGACATTGTTTTAACCCATCAAGACTTAGGTTAATTCTGTTGCAGAAATTATCGTCACATCCTCACTAAATTGGCCACTCTAAATTTTGATGTTATTCTACATTGGGGAAAAAAAACTATTACAATTTTGAGAAGGAAATATTATCTTTAATCTTCGAAGAGATAATACTGTTCAACTTTTAAGGATCATTTTTTTTTTATTTCGCGATACAGCCGCCTTTTATGAGGCTAAACAGTGACATAAAAAAAAATAGAGCCCAATTGAAGGAGAAGGTTTATTCTTATTGAAATGATGCAACAAAACTAAAGAATGACGTGTGTACAAAAGAGACCTCATATGCAAGAGAAGTTTCATTCTTTCTTGGCAATTCTTTTTCTGAAAGAAGAAAAATACAGCACCAATTAAACCACAGAGATGTGGTGTCTTGGATTTGACGAGTTATAAAGGTATTTACGTACCTGATCTTGGAGGTTGACTTCTTCCGAAGCCTCGGGAAACATGTCGTAGGGAAGACCTCGCGAGGGCATCGCCATTGAGCAAAGGCAGGAGATAAACACCAGAGCGAACAGGTACGTCGTTGCCATGGTGACAGGAGTCAAGACTATTCAACGGGCGAAAGTCGAAAGGATGGGTGTGTAGATAGAAGCGTCCCTGAATGTGACGCCCTTACGAGAAAAGGCAAGTCCGACAGGTTTGAGGTATGTCAATATTGTTAGGATTATGTTTCTTGACAGTAAGTTCCGAGAGATAGACTTGTAATACCAAGCGGGACACCTTCTTGTGGCAAAGCGAAGTCGGACTAGATCTTCAGAGGTGAATGCGCCATCGTGTGCATGTGTGTCTTATATCTTCTCGAATTCTTTTTCCTGTTATAGTTTTCTACTTGGTTTTATTCAACAAAATTATTTATTTTTTGCTGCCTGTAAAAGTCGGAAGAGCCGTTATTCACAATTAAGGCGTACGGGCGTGTTAGGAATAAGACATTCCCTTTTTATCACCGCAGATCTATTTATCAGAAGTATCTCGCTTTATGAACGCAAGCATAATATAGAAAACCTGCATTGATAGATGTCATTGGAAACGTTATTTCGGTGGTAAATCGCATATTCAATCACCGAAACGATCTCGCCACTAAAACAAGCAAACAAACAAACAAACAAAGAAATCAGTGATAGTTTCAAATCATTCAAACGGTTTACGTCATATCGTGTTTGCGTCACTTGAACAAAAAGAAATCCTTTTTGGCGTTTACAACAACAGTGAAGCAAATCTAAATAAAATTTTGGCTGAACAGGTCAAGAATCGGACGAAATCATCACGATCCTTTTCTTGTTTTTGTTTTTTGTTTGCGTAGACCCGAAGAACACACGTCGAGGGCAAATGCGCGAATCGTGCGTCCAACGGCCATAATGGCACACACGCTCTTGGTATTAGCCTCAGGGATTAATAAAAATCTGGTTCATCTTACGATTATTATGGTTTTTCAACTCCCGACTGTTATCTGTCACTGAGTAAAAGACACAATGACGTTGTTGCATCTCCCTGGAAATTACCAGTATTTCCCTCTTTGGTTCTTATACTTCATCGTTTTCTTCTTCTTCATTTTCTTCTTCTTTATCTATGTGTACGTCTTCTCTTTCTATGTGTATTTCTTTTCTTTCTCTTTTGTTGTATCGCGTCTTTCTAACGTTTCGTTCCTTGACGAGGTCGACCTTAGATAGTCATACAAAGGTCACAATGTTACTTTGTTGCCATATTGATGATGATGATGATGGTGGTGATGGTGGTGATGGTGGTGATGGTGGTGATGGTGGTGATGATGGTGATGATGGTGATGATGGTGATGATGGTGGTGATGATGGTGATGATGACGATGATGACGATGATGACGATGCTGGTGATGATGGTGATGACGATGATGATCAGCGCTGATGGTGATGATGGTGATGATGGTGATGATGATGACGATGATGATGATGATGATGATGGTAGCTGATGGTGGTGGTGGTGATGATGATGACGACGATTATCGTTATAGTTGTCATTTTCATCATCATTGTTATATCGTTATCAACGTAAGCAATACCACCAAAAGCAGGCGAGAGAAAAAAAAATGAAAAAGAATGGGAAGAAAGATGGAGGGAGGAAGAGATGGATGAATAATAATATCATTTATAATATTACACTTATTATATGGACAAGGTATACGAACGTATAAGAGAGTAACTATTTTATCCTTGTCTGTCTGTCTGTCCGTCCGTTTTTCTGTCTGTCTGTCTGTCTCCCACTTTTGTCTTTGCAATATTTATCAATCCTACTATATCTTTCCTTCAAGGTTTGTATAAGATGATTATGAAAATAATAAAAATGCAAGTGCGTCTTACTGAAGAGTTTAAATCTTAAAAAACGGACATTTACATCCAGCTGTATTAATGTAAAATTTTTAGATTTACGGCTGCTAATAACAAAGAAAATAATTCATCTTAATTCATGTTACGCATGTGATAATATTGTTTACAAATATTTCTCGTCATTAAACATGTGCAGTATCATTGAAATGATTTTATTCTTCTCTATTTTGATGATGACCTTTAAAAAAACTTTGAAAATGGCGTTTATCTGTCTTTGTACTTAAACTCTTTACCTCTAACATCTTTTTTTTTTCTTGTTATGTGTGAAAAATGAGTGCTTTTCACGTTTTTGTGAAGAAATATGATGCAGAAATTAATGCGAATCAAATCTGTTGGCAACGATTTTCGACTCATTATATCAATTGCAACAATGTAATGCATTCACCGTCTTTGCTTTTTGATTGTGAAAAGATTTTATTTCATCTAATAGTTTGTGAATGTATTGTCATCATTGTACATTGTAAGTTTTTGAGTGGCCAACGTTTCTATAAGCTTGTCTTACGTGGGCCTCTCTTTTCCAATGCACAATATATTGAGCAATTAGTTTCTATGGGATGTGTATAATGTTGTAATACATTGTTCGTTTTTGTTTTCCTTGCATTTGTATCGACCACAAAAATGTGCTTTAGGAAATCAAATTTCATATGAACTGAAATGAACTGAATATTTTCTCTTTGGCTGTAAAACAAGCAATCTCTCATGAATTATGATTCAGCCTGCATGCATGTCGCATATACAAGTTAATACAGACTTCCACCATTCTGTATATGGGGAGATATGTTTTTGATCATTTAAGATAGGTACTATAATAGTAGTGTATATCTAAAAAAAAATGCTTAGATATGAGACAATATCAAGCAAAATCATTTAAGAGTTGCTGTCTTTGTGATTTGGTTCGGTTTAATTTGGTTAAGAATCATCCAAAGGACCCTCCCATTCGTGTAGTTGTGTAATCATCCCGTCCTCATAGTACACATGTATTATAAAAAAAGACCGTAATATTCCAGAGAAGACCACTACGATCAAGCACTATTCTAATATGCCAATAAGAGTGAAATTATACACTGCAAGAGGATCGGTGTTAGATTTAACACCATGGGTGTCAAATCTAACACCGGTCAAGAGTGTCAAAAGAGGACCAAACCAACTGACGTAGAAAGTATGTGATGCAACAATTGATGGCATATACTTTGACGGACAAAGGACAAAACAATGGAAAACCATACCAGAAATAGGACCACGATTCATAATACGGTTGTAACAGACACAGGTCACAATTATAATTTTATTCACTATGGTTTTATTTTCATTATTTTTCCCACTTAAAAGAAGTCGTTATCTAAATTCTTTATAGTTTAAGTCTCAATACGAGTTAGTGAGGCTCAGTATTGAACAGCATGTCCCCCGAAAAAAACAACAACACACACGTATTATGTGTGTGTGTGTGTGTGTATGTTAATATGTTTCAATCGAATTTCCGCATTGATGACTTTCAAAATGATTAAACAATCTGAATGCCATGCATTCCAGGGTATGAAACTACATGTATAACTTCCTACTTACATCTTGCAGAAAACCCCATTCAACGTTGACAAAGTGGTCACAGAGAAATAATGTGGATCGCTGTATGGCATGTCATGGCTCCGTAATTGTTTCCAAACCGCTTCGGACATGCTCTTGGCATCCATTATTATAAATGGAAATATTTTTATTCAAATTCATGAAATTCTTGCGTCGAGATGCTTTCATTGCAACTGATTGACAAATTGCCCTGCATGGCTACTACTAAAACACTGATCAATTCAGTGCTTATTTACGTCGATGCAGGGCAATTTGTCAATCAGTTGCAAGGAAATATTTTTGCTCACAACTGACAGGACAACAAACCAGCGAATTCAAAATTATGTGCCTGCTTGATTGGTGAAGTTATAAACATGTAAATATTATTATTCATGATTACCTTGGAGAAAAAAGAAAAAAGAACAAAAAGAAAACAAAAAACCAAAAAACCAAAAATAGGAAGAGCTCAATCGAATAATTTGATATCTTTTCTTAAATATTAATCATTCAATTTCACACTTTACCAACACTTGTAAAATAATAATAAAAAAATGCTTCCTTTTTTAGGTAACGAATCATTTTCGTTAGCTGAAAATAAAATGAAAAGAAACAAGCAGTCACACCTTGAAGTTTTAGAGATGTTTTTGTGCGAGAACACAATGAACAACTGAGTATTTGCGAGGTTTGATAACAATGCACAAAACTTGGAGGGTAGAATTATTGTTTCTGACATGCTGTGCAAAAATCCCCGAGTACCACTGAAGCAAATCGGATGGGGATTTCTGTAAGATGTAGTTATTACGTTGTAGTTTTATACCCTGAAAATGCATTTTGATTGATTCTTTATCTTTGTAGTTATCGTTGCTGAAATTCCGATCTTTTGTAATTGATTTTTTTTTGGGGGGGGGGGGGGGGGGAGGCGCGTGGGATCGGATATTTACGGTTTCAAGATACTCGTATTCTAAATAGCGCCAGCTACGTGTTATGTAAGCGGTCGATCGCGTACATAATACACAGATTGTGTGCAAAGTAGCTTTAGCAATGTAATTACATTGTTCTTATATATCTTGCAGCAGATCTATGTTCTTGAAAATTGCACTGCTCACGCACGAAGAGGAGGAGACATTGATCACGGAAAATGTCTGCGGAATCGCAAGGAGAGGTAAATAGCCATCACTTCCCAAAAACAATACATGTGTGGTGATATAAGTAAGCGGGTAGCATCCATCATGGTCAGCCAGAAAATGATACCATGTGCATGAAGTGTTGTCGAATGTGTCATTTTGTTGCGAGGACTCTCGTGCCAGCTGCTGGTTATGGTGCAGCCGTCCAGCTAGGAATTTATCGTTTTCCCCACGCCGGCGGCTCTCCCGTGTCTGTTCATCAGCCACCGACGCCGTGCGTGATGCAGCATGCAGTGCATAGTACAGAATCTGAATCTCGTTCCGTAGGTGGTGTAGCCTACTGTAGGCTACTGTCCGTAGTGTTGATTTTCATTGCCTTGGTTAGGGCAGGGAGGTAGCTAGGGCTTGGTCATTGCCTTATTTTAGATTGTGTGGCCGATCATTGTGTAAAGCCAAAGGGGTTTAAAGAATCAGGGAGGTAGGCAGTACGTAGTGTACAGATGGTTTAGTCTTGAGCTAACCGTTAGAGACCGAGTGTCCAGGACCTACACATTGTACCTGCATGCTGCAGCTGCACTGGCTGCACATCTGGATGGCGTAGGCCCAGGCCATAGATTCTATGCCATTGGGACCTGGGGTGGTATTCTGTAAGCGCGATCCTTATTTTGATCCTAGGAGCGCGCGTAGGACAGAAAATAGGATACCCTTAGGACAGGCAAAATCGGTATTCTGTAAGCCTGTCCTAAGCCTATCCTAGGATAGTCATCTATGAATAATGAATATTAATGAGGAAAGACAGGACACGCCCGGCGCAGTATCTATAAGCCAATCATATGGCTAATTTTACGCAATGCGCGCCCAAGATCTATATTGCTCAAACATGCGCTTCACGCAGCTCTACTGTGCGAGGAGTTAAAAATGTATTGTCAGTCTAATTTTACTGTTAAGAATACAATTTTGATTGATTATGAGCACGCACTTAGCCCACCGTAATAAATGTGACCTTACGAGTTCCATTAATTTGCATTTAAAGTTTTTGCAGAAATTAGCTCAAATTTTGAACTTTTGGAGGATGTTGGAGTAAACTATGATCATCACTACATGCCAACCTTCGCCCTTAATTCAAATTTATTATAAAATATGTTTTTCTTAAATAAATATAAAGAATAATAATAATAATAGATGCACACACATGCGCTCACATTATTCTATGATCGATATGCTTGTAATAATAATGTCTTGCTTATAGCAGGGAGGTGCCCCCCTGCTTCTGACTGTTTGTGCCACTCAAACAAAACCAATGTTCCACTTCTCCCAGGGGAAAAAAAAAAACAATGATAACACAAATATGAGACTTATAGGAATATATCGTAGCAACCCGTTATATAATGGCTAGCATCAAAAGTCTTTTGTTCCGATACATGTGTGCCCCATTCTAAATATCAGAAAGTTATTCGAGAAACTTCATCAAATCACAACTTTTGTCCCACTTAATTCACCCCGCTAGCTCTCCCTATCTTTATGGTAGTATAGACTTACATGCAGGGCAATGATTACAGAATAAATAAAGGAGATTACTGATAGATTAGACAAAGATATAAACATGGAGGTAGTATAGCTCCATGATATCCTTGTATACGGGTGCTGTTCGTTATTCCGAAGGTTCGCTATTCCGAAGGTTCGTTATTCCAAAGGTTCGTTAATTCAAAACACACAAATTCTCCATATGTACCTAGAGGTTCGTTAATCTGAAAATGAAAAAGGGTTCGTTAATCCGAATATTTGTGGCGTTTTTCCGAAGGTTCGTTATTCCGAAGTTTTGTTAATTCGAAAATTAAATTCGGAATAACGAACCTTCGGAATAACGAATCTTCAGACTGGAAGAGCCTTCGGAATAACGAACCTTCGGAATAACGAGCTGTAACCGTATATAAACACGTAAGTTCACTACATTTTGAAAACAAAAATGTTAACCCATGCACATGGATTGTTAGGTCACCGGGTTGCGTCACACATTACGTACGTCTTAACAATAATGTGAGCGTATGGATCCGTTGCGATACTAGTACTTTACATGGCCGGCGGAACCGTGGGGGCCGTGGGGCTCAGGCCCCCACACTTTTTGAGCACCATACAAAGAAATACATAAGGTGTCATCACTTTGGGCCCCACAATTTTTTTTTAACCCGGAAGTACGTAAGTGGCACTAAATAGAAATACATTGTAGATAGAGATCTTGAAGTGTGCAGAGCGCGGTAAGGTTATGTTTTTCCAATGTAGACTTTTTTTTTTTGTTCGCTTTTCAGCTGAAGAAACCCAGAAATGGAAAGGGTGAGAGGAGCTGAGTACCTTTTTTTTAAATTTTTTTTTTCTTGTTAGCTCATGAAACCCGGAAGTAGGCCCCCACGCTTTTAAAAACGTTCCGCCGGCCCTGCTTTATTCTTCACGCGACCGACCTAGAAGCACACTGCGTACGTTTCTTTTTCTTTGGTTACTAGATCTTCATAGCAACGACTTCGAGGGTCACGTAATGTGGGCGGCTAGGCTACTTGCACTGCGTCCGCATAACGTTCGGGCAGACGTTGAGCATAATAATCATGATAACAACAATAATGACAATAATAATGATAATAATAATAATAATAATAATAATAATAACAATGATAATATTAACAATGATGTGGAGGCACATTATAATTCATTGCAGACTTCGGGATGGCTGGGCATTTTCGTTTATTAACATTCAATAATGCAAGGTACATATCATTAGTGTCATTGGTAGCATTGTAGGTAAAACAAAAGTTTCACTATCCTGGGGCTGGACCCTCTCCGTACTGCTATGTTTCCGTGACCGAAGTACTGTACAACCTGTGTATTCACGTAATCTTGGTTCTCTATATCTATGGTATCCTTCAATGAACATTCTTTTTCTCATCTTATCTCAACAAATGATAATAATTATTATCATTATTACAATATTAATTGTAATTATAATAATAGCTTTTTTGTTATTGTGTACATAATGTACTTTTTATTTATTTTGTGCCGAATAAAATGAAGTGTGAATTTAATTGAAAATGGCGAACAACAAACAAATAAACACATACACAGAGCTAGATAAAGAATACAATTGTTCGAACATTATAGACTGCAGTTTTAGAATACTCAGTATGAGAGGAACAGATAACTCTAATATACGATTCATGTATTTATTTTCTTGTTCATGAACATACAAAATAAGAGACAGTGGGTCGTCAGTAGGCCTATATGCAATAGCCCGGCATAATCGCCAGAGAAAGATTGCCTAGAGGCTATCCTTATTTTTGCTCCTAAACTTGATCCTACTTGTGCTTACAGAATACCACTTATCTTAAGATCTCATTAACATCTAATTATATCTAATTAACATATCAAGTTACACCCCTATCCTAAGCTGGGAGAGAAATAAGGATCCCTGACGTCACTATCCTATTTCTCCTCCTACGCGCGGTGTTACAGAATACCAATCGCGCATTTAGGAGCGAGAGCTGTCCTAGGATCCTTACAGAATACCACCCCTGGTGTATGTAGACGTACTCGTACGCGTATCTACTCTTGTAACCAGTGGTGGATCCAGAGGGGGCGCAGTCGGCGCACGCCTCGCCCCCTTTATTTTTCGTTAAAAACAAAAGTAATAAAAAGAAAAAAAATGAAATGAAACCTGGAACTGGCACCAGAAATGAATTATAAAATTGCGCCCCCCCTCCCTTTACAGAATTCCTGGATCCGCCTCTGGTAACGTTAGTACTAATGTTAGTTAAGGTTATTGTTTTTTTGTTGTTGCATAGTTAGGGTCATTGTACACACAACATCACTGAAATTCTATGAAATTCTTCTGCTCAGGCGTGCACACCAAGCAAAAATGCTCAAAGTTCTACAATGTTCTAATGGAATAAAATTTTAAAAGTTCAGTAATCGATGCCAAATTTCGTAACTATCGTTGTGAAATGAGAAGGTTGTCATTTATTTACAACTCAAATGCCTGAATTCAGGAAGGTGAAACCATGGTTTTTATGCAAATACAAAATATCTTCTGTGTCAAATACGATTGAAAGATTGTGTACGAATGTATGATGCCAATAGACGTCCACCTTGTGACAAATGATTGTTGATACACACATGTCAAATGTACACCTATTTCACGCTTGTTTTAGACTGTGGTCTAAATTTGTACTGTAAGTTTAGACCATCTTTGTGAATTCAGGCCTTAGAGTCTAGTCGTGCGTTAAACAAATGGCCTGCGCCTCGCCAGCTGAGCCCCCATAGACAAAGGACGTAAAAGACATGTTTGGGGGACTGTGATCATACCCATATTCCTTATACAGTGGCGGATCCAGAGGGGGGCGCACCGGGCACACGCCCCCTCTTTATTTTTTGTTAAAACAAAAGAAATAAAAAGAAAAAAGGGGAGGGCACGTGCCCCCCCCCTTTAATTTTGTAAAGGCGCCTCCCCTTTACGGAATTCCTGGATCCGCCCCTGCTACATAAATTGTGACCCGCTACAACAAAAAGGTCCTAAAGTCGCGCACTGTCGAAGCGGTGAAAATCGAGTTTGAAGTCAGAGCATTGAAATTGGTCAAAACTTACGATTTTCTGATTTTGATATATTATTAGAGTCTAACATGTCTTCTATCATCTGTCAAAATTTTGAAGCAAAATGATCAAAGGAAAGATTAAAAAATAGCGTTTTTCTGAGCCATGTTTTTTGGCGTTTCAACGAAGCAGAAACTGGTTCGAAAATTTGGATTGAGCGCCACAGATAGGTTCCGCCCCTAACAACGACCAGAGTGATCTCATTGGTCAGTTTGCTGCTTGCTGCTAACCGAAGCGTGAAGCTCGCACACTGCCCAGTCGGCTGGTGCACGTGCGGGCGAGGTGCGCTATGCTCAGCCGCTTCTCACATCCTGGTCACTGATTGGTTGGTGAGGAGACCGCTGATGCTGATGTGCTTGAATGAACTCTTCGGGGGTTACTAGGGCTTACCTTCTATTGTCAAGAGGTGAAAACTAACTTGCGTGTCCCTTGATCGTGATTGCGTCGAAAGGAAGACTTTTAGGGCGCTTTTCTCGAAACAGTGCTTTTCCAGACGTCTCGACATGCTCTCTTTTAAACATCGATATCTCCGCAGCCGATTATTTTTATAAAATGTGTTATATATCTATTTAAAGCAGAAAGATTAGGGGATTATATCATGCAATTTTCAAATAATCAACCTCGCCCGACTTTAGGATCATTTTGTTGTAGCGGGTCACAATTTAAGATTTCAAGAAATACTGGCCTGTTTTGCCTGAGTTTCAGTGGTTGTAGTAACCATGCAAAGTTCCAAGCTTACTGTACAGAGTCTCCCTTGTATTTGATCAGTGCGCTTTGTAGCCATTTTATACAGGATGGTGGATTTAGGGCTCCTGGCAAGGTGCAGGTGCCCTTGTATACTTTCTAGATGCCTAGAAGATAATATTTTTATTTTAGCCTTCCGGTAAATACTTCATTGGGACCTTGTCCTTGGTTTAAACAATAAATACAGAGCTGTAGGGCCCATACACAGGCCGCAGTTTGAGGTTGATACTGTGCATGCAATGCGTTTGCGAAAGCCCTGGCTTGGTAGCACCAACATGCCTTTGCTTCAGGAATTCAGAAAGTGTGGTGTGTGCCCTCAACAACAATTATACAATTTCATTTCTACATTTTTTTTTTTTTTTTTTGTCAATCATTCACTTCTTGGCTTTGCAGCTGCAGACTTGGTGTTGTTCAACCAACCCTGTAGAACTCAGAGATTCCAAGTTCAAAAATTTTTATGAGTTAGATTTTCATGACTCGGCGTCTCAGCGCGCGTGAGCGAGGGAGCAAAGCAACCAAGCGGGGGGAGGTTGTGGGAGGGGGCACAGTAGAGAGCTTTTTAATTTTTAGCTCGTAATGGTGCGATCAGGTACATACTTTAGTGACTATTTTTTACTTATTTTGAAAGACAAAAGGGAAATATACCTTCAATTCCAACTGTCACTTTAATCCTTTGAGCTATGGTCCCCTGCGTGAGAAAAATGGGTCAGGGTGCCATGCGTGAGATTGCGAGACGGACCCTAAATGTGTGAGTCTCACGCAGAATGCGTGAGACTTGGTAGCTCTGAGAGCTTTATAAGTACATTAGATACACAGTGAACTACTTTTCTGAAGTTATGTAGCTTCCTCTAACACTGAAAAAAAGAGCAAATAAAAACTGCCAAGATATAGCTCAAGGGAATTATAGATGAAAAGATTTATCACTTAAAATTAAACATTGCAGACAGTGCTATGATTGTTATGATTGTAGGGTCTCCAAACACATTCATTGAGGTGTCTTCACATCTCACACAAGCCATCGCAGTCACTTGCCGATCAAAACGGAATCAAACAAAACTCCACATTTTCTTGTAGGGTGCAGCCAACACCGCAGCTGTTGGGACCACTGCGTCTGCAGTAGCTGACGGGGCTGCTGGTGGTGTGGAGACCGTCGAGACAGTCGCTGAAGTACCACGAGAGAAAATGGTAATGAAAAAAAAAAATCATATTTCACTAGTAATCCTGTTGATTATCTGAATCTTATCTGTGTGGGTGTTTCAGACATATTCATGTCACAACACTACAATGAGGCAGTATAACAATGTACATTGTTGATACACCATAAAGTTTTTATGAGATTATAAATACTATAAACTAGTGATAAGCTGTTCAGCATTGTTGAGGATTTACATTCTAGACTTAAAGTTGTTGGTTTTATATTTGTAATGTACAAGTAGCATGTACATTTTGTAATAGTGTCCATGACCAAAGACCAAAGGTAGGATTATTTGTGTTGCACAAAATCAAAACAGTACATGTATGATTTCATTACATGTGCATTTCTATTTGTTTGGTTTGAATTGTCCGTATACTGCTTGTTCATTTTCTGCATGTTGCATACTTTCAAACAGCTTTGTGTGTTTCCTTTGTTACGATGGAAAGCAAAGAACAGTAGCCACAAGCATGCCACAGATTAACGATGAGAAAAAAACAAACAACTCGAACCAGAGCTTTGTTTTTCCCCTCACGACGTACATGTAAATCCTAAGCCTTTCAATTTTTCTTGAAAATTAATTGCTTTTGAAATCAGTTTGTAGTAATTTGCAACTGTATCTTGTAAATATGGTTCACAATGACATTCTAAGATATTGTTGATATTTAGAGCTGTATATCTCTTTAAAAAAAAAAAAAAATGTGTGCATATAATATGTTTTGTTTAAAGATTGAGACAGCGATAAAATTTCTCCTGAACCCTCAAGTCCGGTCCAGTCCCTTGGTTCAGAAGCAGGCATTCCTCCGCAAGAAAGGTGAGATGTTTTGGGGATCTTGCATATTTTTCTGAAATAATACGATTCTGTGGAAATTGTTTACTTTGCTGCTACTGAAGTCAGATGGTAGCCAGGTAGCATTGGGCAATATGGTCATAAGTAGTATATAAAATGGCAGAATGAAAAGATTCATAATTGATTGCTTGAACCTCAGATGTGCCACTGGAATGATGTCTGGCTCCAGTGAATCAGTCCATTTATGAATCTTGTATGTATGTAGCTGTGGAAAAGCTCCTTGGATTATGTATTAAACTCTTTATTTTCCTTTCAAAGATAGAGGAAATGTTTTATATAATGCCGTGAAAAAAACCACTACAACTGTATCCATTGCCGTTAATCCACAAAAAAAAAGAGAAAATTCTAATGCCAAATCTGGGTTACTACAGAAAACCTCTCCATGTTCAAGTTGACCTTTAACCCTATTTTAACTGGGCTATTTGAGACCAAATTTTTATTGAGGGGGGGTCAATTTGACCCCCTCTTCAGATTTTGGCCGCTGATGGCGCGATTGCTGCAAAATTTTGCCTGAACATAGAGCCGGATGTCAACTACAAGATTACACGGTCATACAGTACAAAAATATTGATTTTCTATTTTCAATAAATTAATTATGCAAATTTATGCATGAAATCATATTTTCACCTGTAACTCCATTAAAAAGACTGAAGGATTGCTAAATTTTTGTGTCAGAATTCCTCAAGACACATTAAAAAATTTTCTTGTAGCAAAATAGCACAATCAAAATCAATTTCTTTTGTTTTTTATTATTTTTGTTAATTTCTTATGTATTCTATTGTTTTTTCGACCTTTTATTTTCTATTGTTTTTTTCCAAAATTTGTTGCAGGCACTCTTTTAAGCTTATCTACATTAGAATTGATAAAATTCAATGATTTGAAGTTGAAATAATTTAATTTATGTCAATTTAACAAAAACACAATTTGCATTGGATTTGCACACTATATCATGAATTTGAGCTGTTTTCGGGTTGACATGCATATGCAAAACATTACATAACTTCAGAACGGTGTACCCGTACGTCGCAAATTTGGTCTCAAAATATGCAGGAGTCCTGAAACGACGTGGCAAAATCTTTGCGCGTTGCGGAATAGTGGCGCGAAATTTCGAGGGGGGGGGGGGGGGTCAATTTGACCCCTCCCCCTTGTTAGCTCACCTGAGCCAAAGGCTCAAGTGAGCTATTGCGATCGCCCTTCGTCCGGCGTCCGTCGTGCGTCGTGCGTCGTCCGTCGTGCGTAAACTTTTACATTTTTATCTTCTTCTTGAAAACCCCAAGACCGATTTTCATCAAACTTGGCAGGTAGCATCCCTAGGGGGTTAGGAACTCAATTTGTTAAAATGGGCACCATGCCCCACCCAGGGGGCCCCCAGGGGGGCCCAAACCCCCCAAAATTAAGGAATCTGTAAAAATCTTCTTCTCTAGAACCAGAAGTGATAGAGCTAAGTTAATACTATGAGTTAGTACATTGATGACTGTAGTTTCAAGTTTGTTCATGGCAGAATCAGGGGAGGGGGGTGGGGAGGGATCCTAATGGGGCCTAAATTATACATTTTCATC
Source organism: Diadema setosum (assembly GCA_033980235.1). NCBI lineage: Eukaryota > Metazoa > Echinodermata > Echinoidea > Diadematoida > Diadematidae > Diadema > Diadema setosum. The sequence continues at coordinate 32,090,520 of CM067077.1, read as the reverse complement.
TTCTTCTTGAGAACCCCATGACCAATTTTCACCAAACTTGGCAGGTAGCATCCCTGGGGGTTTAGGATCTCAATTTGTTAAAATGGGCACCATGCCCCACCCAGGGTCCCCAGGGGGGCCCAAACCCCCCAAAATTAAGGAATCTGTAAAAATCTTCTTCTCTAGAACCAGAAGTGATAGAGCTAAGTTGATACTATGAGTTAGTACATTGATGACTGTAGTTTCAAGTTTGTTCATGGCAGAATCAGGGGTGCCCCCCTTGGGATCCAGGGGAGGGGGGTGGGGAGGGGTCCTAATGGAGCCTAAATTATACATTTTCATCTTCTTCTTGAGAACCCCATGACCAATTTTCACCAAACTTGGCAGGTAGCATCCCTACGGGGTTAGGATCTCAATTTGTTAAAATGGGCACCATGCCCCCAGGGGCCCCAGGGGGGGCCAAACCCCCCAAAATGAAGGAATCTTTAAAAATCTTCTCTAGAATCAGATGTTATAGAGCTAAGATAATACTATGAGTGAGTACATTAATGACTGTAGTTTCAAATTTGTTCATAGCAAATCCAGGGGTGCCCCTCTTGGGGGCAGGGGGGGGGGGGGGTTGGGAAGGTCCAAATGGGGGCCTGAATTGTACATTTTCATCTTCTTCCTGAAAACCTCATGATGGATTTTCGTCAAACTTGGCAGGTAGCATCCCTAGGGGGTCAGGATCTCAATTTATCAAAATGGGCACCATGCCCCACCCAGAGGGCCCCAGGGGGCCCCCAATCCCCCCAAATTAAGGAATCTTTAAAAATTTCGGCCCTTATTGTACATTTTCATCTTCTACTTGAGAAGCCTGGTCAAATTTTAGTAGAGCTGTGAATAATTTAGATTAGTGACTGCGTGAAAGGTGAACTTGCGATACTCAGGTGAGCGCTAGACCCGCGGGTCTCTTGTTAGAATTGGGTTAAAGCTTATTAGAAGTAGGTGTAAAGGGGAAAATTAAGAGTAACCTCTATTGAAGTTGAATAGTGAAAGCCTCATTTTGAATGGAGAAAAATTGAATTGTTTGACACATTTTCATAAAACTGATACTGAAGCCAATTAGATCAGCTAGTGCAAAAAACAGGCAAGTCAAAAATTCAGTTCTTAAGTATTAAATTTTGAAGTTACCCTTCCTTATGTATGTCTTTTGTGGTTGAAGGTCTAAAAGAGAAAGAGATTGAGATAGCTGTGGAGCGTTCTGGAACCAGACAGGATGTGCCAAAACCTGCCACCCAACAGACCCAACAGACACCTCAGCAAACACAGGTTCCCATGGCAATGCATCCTGGGGTCCCACCCCAACAACAACACCAAATGAGTGAGTAGTTGTGTTGAAAGTACACTGTTTTCTGACATAGAGAAAATGGAATATCAATTCTTCAATCTACCCATCAAGTCCATAGAAAGTTTTCCTAGAGATATTCTCATGTTGTCCTCATCAACTTTAAAGTGGGTCTGTGTGGTTTTGTGCCCTTTGATTTGTTACTGTACATGACGTTTATTTGGTAAGATTAATTTTTCATTAATCGGAACCTCCCGACAATGTTGTGAGTGGGTAGATTTGCGATCGTGGAGTACAGTAATCAACAGAGCAATGTACGGTATGTTTACACATACAAAGGAGTCTTGACTCGCAGAAATCATGAAAAAATTTGAACCCTGCTATTAGAGTGTATGGTATATCAGCAAGTAGAGGACAGTTACTCTGTTTGTACGTTTCAAGCCTTGATACATGTATGTTCTTGTGATAGCATTTTCCCCTTTAGGAAACTTTCAATCGAGATGTGCATATGAAAATTTGCCTTTTTTTTACAATGTAGGTGATTGAAAATAATCACACCTCAACAAGTACTGTGTTATAAGAAGTGAACAACAGTTTGTATTGACTATGATTTGAATTGACATGCTTCTGTGCAGAGGGTTGGCTGGTATTGATTGTTAGTTTGTGTACTGGTATTGATTGTTAGTTTGTTTGCTACCCTCTATGTTCAGTGCCTTACATGCAGCCTCCCCCGCCCTCACGAGTCAGCACATGGCGGGATTATGTGGCCATAGCAGTTATCATCAGCGGTGTGTCCTTTGGGCTGTACAAGCTCATCATGGTAAGGCATAAAAAAACAACAACAACACTTCTGTCTGTGCCCACGTACATATCTACACGGTAACATGCAATACATGCCTCATCAGCTTTTGGTTCCCCCACCCCCCAGTCCTTATTAAATACGGTGTACTCCCATTATAAATGACATGGTTATAGCAAAATTTTGTTGCAGTGCAATAAAAATTCAGGTCCCCAGATTATTACCTATATATCTCTATTTACATTATTTGTTCGGCTATAATAACATTTCGATATAACAAAGGAAAATTACCCATTCAGAGGACTTTGTTATAATGCCTACGGGAATAAAGTTATAATTTTATTTGCAACTCAGAGAGATGAAAGAATTCATGAGCACATTGCAAGGCCATAGTGATACATGAAGAATCAGAATGATTCAGAGTCGTTGGCTGAGAATGAGAAGAGCGTTATTAAAGGTGCCTTGAACACTGTGGCTTTAGTGGCAACTTAACGCCCTTTTCATTCTCAGCCAATGAAGTGATCCATAGCCAAACAACTCTGTTTACCCATGCATAAAGCTGTAACATGGCACACCCTTTTCTGTAGCTTTTGGTTGATTCCGCCCCCTCTCCTGTCTCCCCATACTTACATATTGTAAGTCCTTACTTTCATTGATTCTATTTAACGCTCACTGCTTTACAGAAATTCATCACTCCATGGCTCAAGAGCAGGAAGGAGGAGAAGGAAAGAATGGAAAGAATTGAAGAATCCATCAAAGAACTGAACAAGAATGTTGCTGACACAGGTACGTGGCGGTAGTGGTAGCAATGGTGACATTAAAGGGATGGTATAGTATTGGTGGAGATAAGGATTGGGCTTTTCACTTTTTGCTAGATATTTAGAAATCACTCATGAAATAGTACAGACCATATCATTCTAAGAGGAATTCAAAGTTTATCAGATGAAGATCGGTTTTGGAATGACTGAGACATCAAAAAACAAAATAAAACAACGAGACCATAATAAAAGCTTGGTCCCACCTTCTTATTAGGATAGCTCTGTTTTGGATATCTCGGCCATTTCCAAACCAATTTTCATCAAATAAATGGTGAATTCCTTTTGGAATCACATGCTCTTTCATATTTCCTAAGAGGTTTCTCGTTATCTCATCAAAGAATGTTAGAATTCTGAAGTTAGGTCTCAACCAAAACTATACGATCCCTTTAACCCTTTCTTTGCTGTGAGTGAAGATTGATGCAAAAAATCCCCATAGTGGTGTACACGCTGTCCAAAGTCTATGGTACTGAAAGAGTTAAACTGAGGAAATCACCGTAGTGTAATGAAAACAAGGGTATTAGAGAGGAATACAAAAATTAAGGGTTTTCCCCCATAATTCTGTTCTGTGTTGTTGAAGGTTGCAAGGCAACTACAGTACCTGTACAATCCGTCTCAAACTCGACCCCTTTCCAAAGTGATCTTCCACTCTTTGAAGGCAAAGTGAATCCCAACTTATTCACCCCTCTTGTTAAATCCATTATCATCATTGTCTTTCTAGTCATGTTACTTGTGCAACTGTGTGCATCTTATGCGCAGGCATCCATCGTTACATTTCTTCAGTCCCATGCCTTATATAACGGGCAAGTGTCTCCTTAATTGCTCTTTTGAGTCTACTATATTTTTGTGTGAGAGTGTTGGCAGCCCCTGATTGGCTTGCTCCTCGTGTTAGATGAAATCTAAGACATTTGCTGTACGAAGTGTGTCAAGGACTAAATTCTCCGAAGAGATGTGCAAATTTTAATCACATGACAAAGACAGCCTGTGTTTTTCAGAAGTCCTGGAAGGATGTCATAAGAGATGAAATGCTTTCTTAGATGTCACAATGTCCTTCAAGCTTTATGTATATAAAGTTGCATGTATCCGTTTTGTCTCTTTCTTTTCATAAAAAAAAAGAGATACGTGTATAGCCAGCGAGAAAATCCTGCTGTACTCTGTTAAAAATTGGAGTAAACAGTCTAAAGGAAAATTGAAAACTAAACATGAAAGATCAAAGAATATGGACCTTTGTCCAGTGATGAAAAGAAGTATGCAAAGTACAGCTGCTAATCCCCTTCTGCATCTTATCAGATATTGTCGTAAACTTCTGAAAATATATTTTCATTAATAGCAAAACACATACAATATGTAACCATTCTCTGCTTTGTAATGGATAAGATTATGGTTAAGGATAAGTATGCACACATGTATTTCTCCCTGGTAGTGAGCCTGCAGTGGAATTCCCTTAAATCTGTAGTACAAACTGCATGTACGTGTAGGATACCCAAAGGTCAAAGTCCAGTTAGATACTTGGAGAATTGTTTGGATTACTGACTGCTGAGCGACAAGTAATCCACTTGAGGGGGGGGGGGGGGGGGTGTTGGGGGAGGGGTGGGGGGAGGAGGAGGAGGGGAAGTGGGAATGTTTTACACTGTATTTCTAAAACCCACTAGTATAGCTGGATTGGAAATTCATCTACTTTAGGCCATGAGGCTCGTGTATACTCTGTGTAGACACTATGGATCAAGAGATTAATGCAGCATGTTGATAATAACAGGTCCAAGGTACCTGGTCATTTTTTTGTCATCGACTCCCAATGCGCTGACCTTGTGATATGTACAAATTAGACCTGTTCACATCTGAAATGAACAATTTTGAAAACTCAGTGATTTTAATGCTATGCAAAGGCTGTGACTGCTTGTGTGTGGACACATACAAAGAATTGTGAACTCTCGAAATACGTATTGCGATACGAAAATTGGTCTAGCTTGAACAGTTGTTTTGAAACTCTTGTGATGACTTCACTGTACGGGGTGTGTGAATGGCATGCAAAAAAATCTGTAATATTTTTGATGCAATAATACAACTCGCCATCCTAGGTGCGTAGAATTGGAGGCCCAGGGTCGCGCTCTGGTCATTGTTAAGGCATGTGAAGTCTAGAGAATCATAGCTTCTTTGTGTGAATGCAGTTTTTGTCACATTCCAGATCCCCATTGTCCTGACCTTGTGATAAACATACATTGTGAATGCAAAGGAGTGTATTCAAAGTAAAGGGTTGCCTTGGCTTTTGTTTATTTTGATTTGAATTCCTTGCTCCGAGACAAAGCGATTGGCCCTGACAATATGGTTCGGGTGTATGGGGTAAAACCGTGGTGTACATGCCAGGCTCTTTTCACTGATAAAATTAGCAAGTATCAATGTTAAGAGCATCAGACTGATGAAATACACATGTATCGATAAAATAGAAACTTCAGAAAACGTGATATGCTGTGTTACCTAACAGGCTGTACAAGCTCAGTAATATTTTATTCTTTATTTTTGTGGTAGATTACAGAGCAGGGATATACTTGAAGGGTGTAAGTAATGGTTTCTATGTCTTGGCTCTTTCCCTTTCCTTCACTTTCCAAACAACCAACAAACTCGCCAACCATCCAACCAACCGACCAACCACCCAACCAACCATCCAACCAACCAACCAACCAACCAACCAACCAACCAACCACCCAACCAACCAACCAACCAACCACCCAACCGACCGACCGACCGACCGACCGACCGACCGACCCACCCACCCACCCACCAACCAACCAACCAACCAACCAACCAACCAACCAACCAACCAACCAACCAACCAACCAACCAACCAACCACCCAACCAACCAACCAACCGACCGACCGACCGACCGACCTACCGACCGACCATCCGACCGACCGACCGACCGACCGACCATCCAACCAACCAACCAACCAACCAACCAACCAACCAACCAACCAACCAACCAACCAACCATCCAACCAACCAACCAACTTTCCAACCACCTGACCAACGAACTGACCAACCAACTGACCATCCAACCAACTAATTGACCAACCAACTATCCAACAAATCAACCAATGGAACCAAAAACAGTTGCATCACTAGAAAGGTCCGTTGGCACCATCCAGTCCCTTCTGGAGAAACAAGACACACAGGTGCAGGCCATCAATGCTGAGGTGCTATCAAGCAAGGCGCTGGCCAACAGCCGGCGCAGCACGGATACCACCGAGATCAAAGCAGAAATTGCTTCACTAAAGGGACTTCTTCTAAACAGGTGGGTAATACACTTCATTACTTCTGTTAAAACAATAACACTTCTATGTAAAATAATCAACAAATCTGCAGTGAACTTTGCTGTTTCTATTGCAAAGTTGTCAGGTTGCCCACATTCGGCAGGAGTCACCCTGAGAAATATATTTTTTTTTTCTGAATTTGGACATAGTTTTCCCATTTAGCTTCATGTGATACACAAGACAGTGTTTCCCTGTAAACTTTTGGAATCTTCCAGAGTTTGATGTTTGATGCTGGCAGCCACGCTGTGGGCTCATGTATTAATGATGCATTATTCTGATGTCAGCTCATGTCGTTCTGCTTTAAAGAATTAAATTTTGAATGGTAAACAGCATCACTCAACCATGAGTATTCGCCGTTGATGTTGTCGGAAATAAACCTATGAAATAACCTTTCGTATGCGACCCTGCATCACGAAACTTGACAAAAAGTCAACAAACATGGATTTTTAGTTTAAGTGCAGACTCTGAAAGAGCAGACTCTGAGCTTTAAAATGATATAAGTTAATGCAAATGAACTTTCCTAACTTGCCAAAATAATGGGCAGAATGTACAAACTATGGAAAAGTGTTTACTGAGAAAGAGGCTTTGAAGTTTAGGGTCTGTTCATGCGCTTAATCTCGCTATCCTGTGCTCTGTGCAATGGATTGGAAAGGATTATCGGATTAGGCTGAAATTTTGCATACCCGAGAAACACCTTTTATTCATGACTAATACTAACTTACAAAGCAGTAGCATCATTTCAAAAGTTACTAGAGTTGAAAGTGAAGAAGATGTTAAGGTTTTTAAAGAAACAATAAAGGGGTGTCTAAGACATACCTTATCACACTATTGGAAAAAAAAAAGAAAGAAACACTAGGAAAAAATCCAACCCCCCCCCCCCCACAATTTCCAACTCGTTTTGTGAACCCAAACCTTAGCAGTATGTAGAAGAATGATAATTTCAGGAAAAAATGTAAAAGCTAAAGATTGGCTGGGTTGACCATTCACACCTATTTTTAGTCCTCACATAAGATCAGGGCATGTGACTTATTGGTTTTGTGATGCACTGGAACATATTACATTTGGCAGTGTCAGTTCAAAACAGACCATGTGGCATTGTAATGTGATTATGAACTGTTCTGACTTGAGAGGTACCCTGTTATCCCGTTGAGGACGGACTGATTTTGCTACAACAGGCATTTCCCATAGACACATGCCCGAGTATACTGGGGACTCGTCCTCAACGGGATAGAGGTTTCTCATTTTATACTCTTAAAGCTGACACTCCATGCCAAACAGATGGCTCTTGTCGTTATTCTTTCGTTTTTCGGTTCCATTGACTCTCTGTCTATGACCTGTCAACTCCTGTGGTACAGAGTTGCATGTTGGCTCCTGTATACCAGTGTAAAATATCACAGTACACCAATATATTTCACTTCCATACTGAGGCCTTTCTTATCCCCCCCCCCCCTTTTCTTCCTTCTTTTTAAAATACTTTTTAATTGTAGTCATCAATTTCGATTCAGCATCCCTTCTTCACACATACAAGGTGTGCTTGTCAACTCCATATGCAGAACACAAAGACACAAAACTTCTCTTATTATTGAAGGTTGTATGTTTTTATGTGAGAAGACAGAGGCTGAGAATTTATTCCCCTCAAATTAATTTTTAGGAGAAATGCTTACTGCAAACATCTCAGTATTATTTTTCGTAATCTCCGTTGTTCGTTAATATGAGATCCCACTTGCACGCATGGGCAGTCTGTTCATTCGTAGCATGTGTTCCTAGCGGTCAAGTCGCCATTTTGAGCTCAAATTTTCACCGTTTTTCTTTCACTTTGCGATCAGTCGTGTTCAAGTTTTCTAGGTTTCTTAGGTTAATTTATCTCCCCAATCGTTTGGTGTTGTTTTTGGAGAGCGATGGAAGCGAATTCGGGTTTTTCTATGAAGCCGAATTTCCTGCAGGAAAAGCTGGTTCACGATGCGGGTTCCACCAGCATCGTCAGCGGACCGCGAAATTTTTAATGCTTATACCTGGAACTAATTATGCCATTTGAAACCCAGTAAACACTAAGGAAGCACCAATTATATATGCTTTACATTTGAAATTTGTTCTTTTTCTGGAACATCCTGCATTGTACGTTTATACAAGTATTTTTAAGCAGTCGATTGTAGTTTCTAGCACCCTGTTGACCCCTGACCCTTTTGATGCCATTTTTTCTTCTAGACACCAGTTTCCAGCCACACCACAGCGGTCCCAAATCCCCGCCTGGCAGCGGGGCGGTGCCGAGTCTTCCACCAAGGGTGGTTCCTCCCCACCCTCCTCTTCCGGAGGGGAATCCACCAATAGGAGATCCCCATCTTCCTCGCCCCCTCCCACCGAGGAGCCGGTGACCAATGGGGAGCCGTCTGCCGTCCTGACCGCAGCCGTGCCCGTGAAGGAGCCGATCAGAGAAGTCATCGCGGAGAGCGAGAGCCAGGAGACAAGTTCGGCGGCAGCTCACGACAACGCGACGGAGAGCCAAGCCACGCCCACCGTGAATGGGGCGTCATGAACGTCCCGGATGGGAGTGTCCCAGGGCATGGTCACGGGCGTGGTCACCGCCCTGGAACTCTTCCTGCGTGCTCTCCATGACAGATCGATAATTGATTAACTGATAATCGAATCCTTTTGATCCACTCGTGCAATTCCATCATGTGAAATCAGATCTTGAAATTTTGATGAATGATAAACTCATCATGTTTTGCACTGAATTAGGGTGGAAAAAAATCCTACTTGCCACACTGATAGATCACTTGGATGACTAGGCTTGTGATGACTTATGAAGACTTGCCATCAACCAGTTTGAATGAGAGAGAGCCACAAATGCTACCACCATTGACCAAGGCTTGTTGTTACAAGTTGGGCTGCATGCATTTTGCCACCTGCTTAAGTTCTACATTTCCTTTGTGCCTTTAAATCTGTTTTGTTGGCTCATTTTTTATTTAAGGCCTGATGAATCATCAAACTAGTCAGCACAAAAACTTTGTCTGTTTTGAGGCCCAATGTAAGAAATGTGATTTAGTATAGAAAATTTGTACACTGAATGTTGCATAATGTTCATATGGCAAGTATACCAGTGATGCAGTTTCTAGTGTGATGTACTGGTATAGTCCTCATTGGCTCACATGATATTGGTATGCTTTAACAAGTTCCTGAATCAGAGTCAGGATGAGCTTATGTACAGGGATTTCAGCAGAGCCAGATCACACTTGAGAAAGTCCTTTATTAATTCACAAACCTATGCTTTAATGTAAACTGAAGCAAGTGACATCCAAAATATGCTCAGATTTTTTTTATTTTTATAAACTCTATCCAGTGATGATTAAATTTAGAAAATTACCAGGACAGATTTTTTTTTTTTTTTGAAAGTTGTGAGAGCTGGGCCCTGTTTTATGAAGAGTTAAATTGATTATGTAGTTGATTTCAACTGTAAGTCTACGGCAGTCTGTGTGGTAAGGAAATTTAAAATTGATTTTATCTTCTGATAAACGGGGCCCTGTTCACTGTGTAGAGAGCACAGAGTATGATATTGTTAACAGTGCCAGCAAACCGACTTAAATGTTGAGCTGATGCAGTTTGTCACTTGCTTCTTTTTGTCAAAGTAGGGCAGTAATTCATGGCACACACTTTGCTGTCCTAAGACATTATGCAAAAAGAGACCAACTTATGCATTGCCCTGTCGGTGACCTGACATTTTCTTCCAACAAGCGGCATTTCCTTTTCCTGCTGACAGCACCAGATGAAGCGTATAAAAAAGAAAAAGAAAACACAAACAGATAAAACAACGAAGAACGGGAAAGTGGCTGTTTTGCCTCTTATTTTTCTTCTTTGCATGTGCCACTTATTGCAAGTCTCAATTCAAACCAAGTCCGAGCTTGGTAGAGGCAAGGTGCAGATCAAAATGTACAAATAATGTACCAATTAGAATTGGATTTGGAAAGTGGTTCTTGAATTTCTACTTACTGGGTATTTGTTCAGGAATAGAGTGATCTAAATCTGTTCAGATTTGTAATAATCTCCTGAGCTGCAGCTGCTTTTAGTTGTCCTGTTGCCTTCCAATATTTGGACAGTATTATGTATTATGTTTGGATGATTTAAAATGTTTTCTTACAATTATTAATATTGAATATAATATGTGTGAAGAGATTTCATACTGAAATGTCATTGATTTGCATATTATGATCGCAGCAGGTCAATGTCTCAGGAAAGAAGTCATTACATTTTGCTACACGGTATTTAGTCTGTGCATGACAGGCCTCTCGATGGCTGGCCTAATTCTCCGTATCGCATATAGCCGATATAGAGCGATATCACCTTGCGTTACCGATATCTGATCAATCGCTCTTGGGACGTACACTTCCTGTTTTGCGGTTTCACCCACGCCACGACCTTCATCTATGGATATTTTCCATAATTTTGATGTTTTGCATCATCAGCTCGGTATTGGGCTGCTCCGCAGAAGAATCCCCTTCATCAAATGTCAAGTTACAGATTAGAAAATAATTCTATTATTTGACAGATTATAAGACAGAATTTGATACGATCTGTGAATACTAGTACTTCGGCGTTCAATGTGCATTAAAGCGTACATTTACACATCACACGTTCATAACCGGAAGTTTATATCCCAAGAATTAAAGGTTTAAAAAATTTGAGTGCCACACGCGTTCAGATTCGGAGAGCTATATGAGATTTACAAAGTCATCTTGTAGACATTCCTTGCAAAAAAAAAAAAAAAAATTTGGAGTGCCATCAGCAAGTCTCTCTGCAGGATGGTAAGAATGTGATCTTTATGTTATGTACAATGTATAATATACCTTTTGTTATAGAGTTTATTTTATTTCATTGATTTTTTTTCTTTTGTAAAGTACATTGCACTCGTCCCGATTCTTGCTAAGTTTTGAGAAAAATCTTCTAGCATGAGGTGCATTCTGCATAATGTCTTCATGTGGGCGATCCTCCTTTTATCAAGTACAGTGGACTCCCGTTATAGCGAAGTCCTTGGGACCAGCAGATTTTGTTCATTATATCGAAATTTCGTTATAACTGAACAAATAAACTCTTAAAATACATAGAGTTGATAATAATGTGGCCTGATTTTTTACTTCGTTGAAACATAAATTTTGTTATAACCTTGTTCTTTATAACGGGAGTGCACTGTACAGGTATTTTGTTTTATGAAGGACAATGCAAGTGCAGTACTCATGGAGCCTCCACATGTTTACCTGTGATTTATTTTCAGTGAGGAAGCTGTGTGATGAATATCTCTGGACCTACTTCAGAGTCGTATGCCAGACTAAGTTTAATTGCTGTACACTGTATTTTTATTGAGTGTCATGAGCTTAGGAATACGTCCACACTGTGAGTACTGTGTATGTGTGTGCATAACAATACCTGCGTATTATTACAAATGTAGCATATCTCCAAGTTTTGGCCAATTTACTGTATTTGAAATTTGGTGGTACAATATGTACTTGTGACACTTGCAATTACTTAGGAATATTTTATCTTTCGCGCCAGAGTTACCAAGTCGGTGGTAATGTTTGCCATGAGCAAGACTGCAAGAAAGTGAGGATAATACATTGCTAAATATGGTAGTGTGACCATGAGTAGTAAAATGAAAGACTTCTGCATGGTGTTGTTGGATTCTGTCATGAAAGAAATGTAACTTTACAAGATAAATAAATGCTCTATCTGGAAAAAAAGAAGAAGAAAAAGAATGCAAATGATTTTATTATCAATAGTATACCATTTTATTGAATCCATCCACTCGACAATAGATCACATATTTACACTGTACAGGTCAGCATTTACAATACAATAACCATTATACATGTAGCTCTCTGCTATGCATAATATCCAAGTTGTGTCTATACTTCTGGAACAAACCTACAAAATGTAAACATTGCTATTTTCAAGAGAGTAATTTTTTACATAAATCGACACAAAAACATATCCGTGGGTTCTTGAATTCGCACTGTGAAATTGTCAACCCATTCAAGATGTGCAGAGAATTATTGCAAAGATATTTTTGCAGGTTTAGGAATTCGCACTGGTCAAAGTAGCACAAAATATGCAAACATTTCCCCATTTGAAGGAGTCTATTTCAAAACTTTGTGATGTATGCCTTGATCAACTATGTTTTATTGACTATTCTGAGCTCTAGTAATGCAAACATGCTCTCCATTAAAGGTAAAACATAGCTTACAACTACTAAACGTACTTCTGCAGAAACTGTTGATTTTTGCTCCAGATATGCCTAAGAAATGAGTGAAGTAATGCTGTGATAATACAATTTCAGTTGGGTAATGACCAAAATGTGAAACATTAGTCAAAAAGATTCGCCGGAAGTACTGCAGTCTCAGAGCACACTGGATCATAGTTGCTAGGTAGTTTTTCATTATTGATTTTTTGACGATCAACAAATTGGGCCACAGCAGTATCCAACGATCTTCCATGCGAGAGTGAATCGCATGCAACTTGTTTGGGAAATACGATTGCTGGGGCACAATAAAATTAATCATCATGTAACATTCTACCCACCGACTTGTATGCTGAATGGGGAGGGCTATTCAGGAGTACAAGTCGGGTACACCAGCTTTTATCATTTACCGGTTCACCTTTGATCTCAAAATACTCTAGGAAAATTTGTTATCCTGCCAAATGGTGTCAGGCAGACAAATTTCTTGGCAGACCCTTTCGATGTATTGCAAGAAAATGCCACCAAATGATGGAAGATTAATTTTGAGCCCTTCTGAGAAATGCAGTATGTATGCTTTGCCTTTAACTCGTTCCTTATGTGGGAGCAACTTCCCAAGATGAAGACAAGAGTGCCTGCTTTTGTGGCCTAAATTCATGTTTCTTTGTGTTGTAATGCCAAGAGAAATGGGTTTGATAAAAGAGTTTATTCCATCACCATATTTTCTCTTTCTGTTGGAAAAATGTGTAAATCACAGTATCATTTACCCCTTTTCCGATTTAGTTTGCGCTTGCTCTGCTATAAAACTCGTATGAATATGTACATAGCGATCAAAGCTCAGCTTGAGTAGATTTCTGTGTTCGCTGACCCCAGTCATCCCATTCACCTGTACCTGGTTTTGTGTATAGAACAAAAGAGTCTGTGAGCCCATCGGCGCATGCTCTATTCATACCTCGCACTCGATCGATATTTTCATTTTTCGATGGCACATGTAGTTGACCATGGAAAGGGGATACATGTACCGCTTGTTTGCTTTCGTACAGATGGATTACCAACTTGTCTGTTCTCTGTCAACAGGCAAGAAAAATCTCATTTGGGGGCAATAAAGGCACTCGGAAAATTGCAGAAGGAAACAGGTTAACAGTTAAAGTGTATTTAAACCACATGTCAAGTGGTGTGGCCATAATACATTCCTATTAGGGTTATGCCCTGGTGTGTAAATGAGCATCTCAACCTCCATGAATTGTACTTTGGGCAAAGGCTGCACCTTTTTAACATACTCTCTCTCTTTCTCTCTCTAAACATGTATGGTGGGATCTGAAAAAGCATAAAAGCAGAGCAACATTTTAGAAACCATCGAAGAGCGGAAAGCACCTTGCTTGACCTACGTTGTACATTATTTGTCCAGCTGCTTCAGGAAAGTAAGGAAGTGTTTGAGGTGTTCTGCATTGCATTCAAGAGTGATGAATATCTTAAACATTAAAAAAAAAAGACAATAGCCGAACCAGAAATCCCTGTGAGGCCCAAATGTTGAGCTCAAGCTTGGTATGCCTTGAAAATGTGTGCAGATTTCACAGAAATTGTCATCAGCAATTGACAGTGACCCACTTTGATTGGCAAAGCAAGTGCAGGTTATCAGCATACGTACAGGATGTGTGTGAGCAACATTTATGTATACAGACCATGTTCCTTCAAAACTTCTGACAACAGTGCAACATGCAACTATCATGGTGATTAGCTGAAATCAGATACTCAAAGCTGATTGGTTGTTGCCATGGCAGCAATAACTTCAAAACACTCTCTTTTTAAAAGAGAAAGTCCTATGGGATAGGGAGACAGTAATTCAAAGGACAATTCTTTCAACTTTAATATCAAAAGTGAATACTTCCATACCCAACTCCATACGACATGGAAGATGGCAGAAACTGAATGACGGGCTCGAACACTGGACGGAAATGAGTTTCAATTGGATGCAAGCCCGAGACAGTTCTGCCTCTAAGTACAAAATTCTTGTGTGTGAGAGTCTCAGAGATGGAAGTCTGTATTACTCTGAAACTGAATTAGTTCCCTGTAGTCGTTGTCGGCATTCCATCTTTTCAGGCCTTCACAAGTGTATGTGTGCAGGTACTTGGCTTCACCTGCCAAGCTGTTTGATTTAACAGCATGGAAAGTAATCCATCCAAACTTGACCTAGTTGTAGATTAGCAAGCCCATTCAGGTGGAGCAATATGCCTCACTAGTTAGTCCTACAGGAAGGCTATTGTGGCACAAGTTAGGGGATTAGGTAATCTCTATTAATTGACGGCCATTTTCTAGACGCCTCTCCCAATCGGTGCAAAAAGCACTCAAGCAGGGTGCCAATTGGTGAACAAAGGAGAGTAAGGGTCGAGAATAGATCATGATGTCATAGAGTCAGCACATGGGGTTTAGACGGCACCAACTGCCAAGTACAGTTTGACCTCGATTATCCGGCCATCTCGGGACCGGCGCTCATCCGGATATTCTTGCGAATTGGCCAGATATGGGAGACACAATGTTAATGTATATAGCTGCCATCCAAGCTGCCATCTCCCAGAACACTGGCAGCCAGGCAGGTAGCATACCCCGCAACGGTGGTGTAATCTATGCTAGCCTGCGCAAAATTATAGTCCCTTCTTCACAAAAATAGAGTATATTTTTATGTGAAAATCATACATGTTTTACCTCATTAGATATTGAGAAACCTATCATGCACATCTTATGAAATTAGTGAAATAGATCCATGAAAAGATGTTAAAGTCACTGTTTTTTCTCAATGTTTGGATAAAAAAAAAAAGTCCTTCACTGCGTGAATGCATCCGGATAATAGAGATTTCCAGATGAAAGGAGGCCGGATAATCGAGGTCGAACGGTATTGAAATTGCTTCAGACCTGTAGAATTGAAGCCAAGTGTGTGGTAATCTATCAAAAAAATGTTAAAATTCCATGGTTTGTTTTGATAAGGAGGAGGGAAAGTAAGGGAAGATTTACTGGATTCACAACTCTGTACACAGTAAGCCAAGAGCTGCGAACTCGAACTTCATGGCTGGGCATCCAATTAGCATTGATGGCAATTAAGACCAAGAACAGTTGTGAATCATGTGTACACATTCTTGGAAGAAGAGTTTTACATCGGGCATTCCAGAGAAGTCACGTGCAGAATTGGATGGCAGCGCATCCATGTGGACGGCAGTGGTCAAAACGCACACACACCGACTAAATCTTTTTGTTGTTGTCCACATCAGGCCCGTAGAATGGCGTCCAGTAGTAATGCCGCCTGATCCCGTGAGAGAGTTCAGAGAGGTAGACATGTCCGTCCACCACGTAGGGCTTGACGTCCGTCTTTGCCAGGTCAAGGTGACCCTCTTTCAGCAGTTTGTTGAAGGCCTGGTTGGAGAGAGCATAGAAAAGATTGAAGTGAAAACAATTCAGCCAAATATGAAAAGAAAAAGAAAGCATTTGCATATCATATCATTGATGAGGAAGATGGATCGGAGGACAGCATGAGAGAAGGAAAACAAAGACAGAATAAGAGAAGTAAGAAAGAAGTACAGTGGACTCCCATAACGAAGTCCTCTGAACCAGCAGTTTCTTTCGTTATATCGAAATTTCGTTATAACCAAACAATGAAAGACATAATAGAGGATAATGTTGCAGCCAGGATATTTATTCGTTGTAGTTGGAATGTTGTTATAACCGTGTTCGTTATAATCGTTATAACGGGAGTGCGCTGTAGTAGCACTCAAAGATAGTAATAGGTGTAGTAGCAGTTACTGTAGTTATGTAGTAACAGTAGAAGTGGTTGTAATAGTAAGTAGCTGTAATTGTAGTACACATGTAGCAAGAGTAAAAAAAATATCCAATGTGTGCCATCTTGTGTTTATCACTCAATACCTACTGGTGGTCAGTATCTGCAAGCTGAAAGAGTACCTATCAAATCAAAGGGCAAAAGACCATAAAAAATGACAGAATCACATGGATGGGGGGTGGTGAGAACAAGGATGTCTGTACGACAAACATCTCTATGCCTTCAACAGAGTTCAATTTTTGCACAGGAACCACACAACATCAAAAGCTGCTGCTCTTTCACACAACAGCAACAAACAAATCTCATTTCCTTTTATTGTTTGTTTGTTTGTTTGTTTTTTACTCACATTGCATGCTTCCTCCTCGTGATGGTTGCCCCAGATAAAGACGCTGTTGAAGTTTGGATTCTGCTCCATGGCATACGCTAATGCACACAGACCAGGGGCCCGGATGTTGTTACTTGTCACCACCAACCTGTACGGAAAACGATGAAACAAAATGAAAGACAAAGAAATAAAAGTTTGCCAGTACATATGTAGTTTAATAGTAACACACCATGAAGGTGATGTGTTCTGTTTCAGCAGTTTCATTATAATCTTTCTGCATCCATTCCCCTCTTACCAACTGCATTTTGACCCTAATTATATTTCAAAAAATGTAATACAAAAGAGACTTTGTAGAGGTAACATGATTGAACAAGTTTCTTTTGAATCATGGTGATTGTATAAGATCTTATCAGATCTTAAGGTCAGCCATGACAATCGCGTTGATCGTAGACAAGTTTTCAATCATCCAAAACTATTAAATGATCATTGCAATGGACACTGCTGACCCCAAAATCAGATACGATCACCTTGATTACTCCATGATTAAGACCAAGATTTCTGAACATGGCAAAAATAGTGATAGAAGTAAACAAAATTTCCACAGTCAGCTACCAATGGCCAATCATGGCTTACGTAGCGGATCGCACAACAGTAGGAACCCAGTGTCATGAATAGACAGAAGAGAGAAAGACAGAAAGACAGAAGATGGGGATGGGGTTCGGGATCCAGCTGGGAATAGCCTTTTGCCAAGGCCCTCTCGCTGTATTGTGGTGAGCAAATGGGGTGAACGAGTGAGCCCAGCCGAGCGTGATAGCGCGAGGGCCTTTTGAGATCTGATGCCCATCCTTACGTTAGCCCTTTGAATTACCAATTTTTGCCACCCGAATTGGGCAGCATGAATCAACCAATCTGCATGTGTATCTGTCAACCAAGCCTGATTTGCATATGGTGAATGCATGCCACTGGCCTCGACTGGAGGTCAGTGATGCATGCGAACAGGCCGCATAACGTCAAGACGGAGGACGTGGGCAGTGGGCAATTCTATTGGTCAACCAAAAACCACTATTATTCAGTAGGGTCCTCATGGTCATAAATAATTATGTGTGAAGCAGATCAAAAAGGCTGTCGCACTGTCACGTTTGGCTGGGCTCTCTCACTCACCCGTTAAAACCATCACACAGCGAGTGGGCCTTGTCAACAGGCTAAGCTGAGAGGGGCTTACGTGTGAAGGTTAGTGTTCATGCTGGCCAGGGCCTTGCTCAGATCCATAGCTCCATCGTCCTCAATGCAATTGTGGCCCAGGTCCAGGATCTCTAGTGGGGTGTTTTTCATGAGGACTCGTGACAGGTACTTGGCCCCATCCCTGCGGATCTTATTGCTGGAAAAGAGACGGGGGGAAAAAAAAGTAATTACAGATTTCTTACAATGCAGGCTATAGCCTTATTCAGCTGCACAATTTTGAACACAAACCATCATCTATATTATGCATTGATATGAATTTAAATGCATTTCAAAATTGATTTGTTTCATACCTCTTTTTTTTTTTTTCTTCTGAAAATTTCATGGCACTACCAAGTATCTAAAACTGAATATATGATGTCTAAAAAACAATACCTTAACCCTATTGCACTTTAAAATATGTGTAATGAGTTTGTTACTCTGTCATATGTGTATATTGCACCTAGCTTTTTTTCGCATCCCATTGCGCAGAAGGGATGCTTTGCTTCACAGATTGTGAATTGTGATAATACAGCTACAGTTTCCACATCTACTACTTCTACAACTACTACTACATTTGCTACATCTACTACCGTAAAAGTGGATGTTTTCGCGCTCAGGCGGGTATTAGGATTTCACGTTTTTAATTCTGCGGATTGAAGACATCTACTATTGGAACATGTGGCAAGCAAAAATATTTATTTTCGTGCTAGTGTCTGGTTGCGCGAAGTGCGTGAAAATTTCAATATCGCAAAAATTTCCACTTTTACAGTACTGCTTCTACTACTACTACTACTACATTGTAAGTACTACTACGATGACTACTACTACTACTACTACTACTGCTGCTACTGCTGCTGCTGCTGCTGCTACTACTACTACTACTACAAAAAGTACTACTACTATTATCACAACTTTGCATAGCACGATATAGTCTCCAACTTGTTGCTAATGAACTAAAAACATAGTTTTTACCCAAAATATACATAAAACAAATTACATCATTCAGGGATTGTCCTGGGCCCCATTTCATAAAAGATGTTAGGATAGCAACTCTTGCTGGAATGGCAACTTCCAATAGCAACAGCAAATCAGGAAGCTGGATTTTTGTCATTACCATGACAACTGCCATTCCAGCAAGAGATTCTATCATATTAACATTTTATGAAATGGGGCCCTGGTGATATTCGACTTGCATACTGACCATGCCAGGTCCAGGTACTTGAGGCCAATGTTCTCAACTAGCATCTCGGCCAGCCGCTCCGCCCCCGTGTCCTTGATGTCACACTTCTGGAGGTGGAGTTCCGTCAGCGTGCTGTTCACCTTCAGCATCTTGGCGAAGTGGATGGTTGTCTCCTCCTGCTGGCTGAACAACAGAGGGCGGTTTATGCACAGCGCCCTCAGCGTGCTGTTGTAGTTGAGGACGGTGGCAAACGCAATCATGCTCTGTGTGTCCTGTCGCGGGGAACCAGAGATCAAAGGATGATAGACGTGAAAATGGAGGCAAAAGTGGAAAGATTACGAGGTTACGATTTGCATATACATTGTACCATATCTAGGTTAAGAGGGGCAATGAAGATGATGTGTGTTCTTCCATGGCACAAATGACATAGAAATGTGTGAACCCCAGTCTTTCAGAATGAAAGTCTTTTAGTGCCATCGTCAATCTTTAGTTAAGGGCAGATTCTGAGAGAGCAGACTCTAAGCTTTAAAGGGACTGTACAATACTGGTTGAGGTGGGGGTTCATGTTTTGAACATTTTTAAGTGAGATAATGAGAATCCTCTAATGAAATATGAAAGAGCATGTGATTTTAAGAAGGATTCAATGTTTATTTGATGAAAATTGGTTTTCAAATGGCCGAGATATCCCAAAAAGTGCTAATGATAAAAGGCGACAGGCCACGCCTTTTATTAGGATCTCTTTGTTTCACCCTGTTTTTGGATATCTCAGCCATTTCAAAACCGATGTTCAACAAATAAACTTTTGATACCCTTTAGAATTGCATGCTCTTTGACATCTCATAGAGTGGTTTCTGAATATCTCGCAAAATGCTAAAAGTTAAATCCTCACCTCAACCAGAACTGTACACACCCTTTAAAAGGATATATAACTCCATACATATGGAGTTTCCTATAACCTATTTAAATAACAGAAACAATGTACCACCTCTGGTAAACTGTTCACTGAGAGAAGGGGCTTTGAAGTTGGAGGTCTATTCAAATGTTTAATCCTCATCAAGCCATTCTCTGTGCAATGAATGGGACTAAAAACAGGATGTAAAGCTCCATAGTAGCCACAATGAAGGGATGATCAGATCAAGTTGAAAAGTTACACACTGTATACACTGTAAGTACACTCTATTCATGACAACTACCAACTTTCAAAATCAAGTAGCAGCTTCCTTTTAAAAGTTATTCAAGTTGAAAGTGAAGGGTGTGTAGTAGGGTTCTTAAGAAATGTATTAGGGACGAGTAAAACATATATGATCACACAACTCTGCAAAAAAGTGTGTAAAAAAATTGCAAAATCCAAAATTTCCCAGTCACTTGATGATCACAAAGTTTATAATTACGTAGATAAAGAACTGGTCTTTCAGAAAATACACACAAGATTGACCACCTTGACCCATTTCACCTATTTTGAGTCCTCCTGTTACATCAGATTGTATGGCTTTTTGTTGTTGTTGCTGTTGTTGTTTTTGATGCACGGTCACATATATATATACACACACACACACATATATATATACCTATACACTCAATCAAACAAACAAATAACTTTTGATTGACCTGGTCAGTATCACCAATGTCCAGTGACTGGAGGGCTGTGTTGACCTGCAGCATACCGGCCAGGGCCATGCCCCCTTTGTTTCCAATCTTGTTTCCATTCAGCTTCAGCTCCTGTAGAGTTTCGTTCACCTGCAAACAAATAAAAAGGATATAGTTCTAAAAAACATGTCGTATGTTTACCACAGTATGCATTAATTATTTTACTTAATGACGAAACTGGAACAACTGTTGTTGTCTTTTGTTTTATTCTTTTCTCAGTTACATATTAAATCTGCAATGGTTTTCTGTAGGTATATTCATTCCATTTTTACCTGAAGTCCGTTAGCGATGTGAACAGCTCCTTCAGGACCAACATCATTGCACATGAGGCTCAATCTCTTCAAACAGCATGTTTCCTAGGGAAAGGAAGAAACAAGAAAAGTCATTATATAGTTTCAAAATCTATTTACAAAGATTTCTATTTTTTCTTTCTAATAAATGCTATGCAATGTGTATGGACAGCTTACCTGCCATCAAATGCACTTATCGGCTATATCAACAAAAATACTGTATTATACCTAATCTTGCATTTCACAGAATAGAACAGAAAGTAGCTCAAATCTTCATTGTGCAAACATACATTAGGCGTGGTCAGACTGCCAAAAGATTGAGAAGTTTGAGATCGCGAAGTCCTCATGATCTTTCGACATCCGTTCACACTGGCAGCCAAACTTCTTGATCTTTGGATCAAGTTTGAGTGGGAAGTTTTGCAAGAAGCTTTGCGGGAAGTTTGTAGTGACAGTGGCAAAACCTTGAGATCTTAAAGATGGGGATCAATAGAGATGATCAATCAATTGAAACGATCGATCAATGTAGGAGGTTACTACTGCACATTATTGTATTAACTATAAACAAATAACCTCTTATATGTAATGGGCCTATGATCCAATGCAAAGAAAAAAATCCATACACTATAGACAAAGCACATGCTCTGCCCTGGGGGTTACTGTCCACCCAATCAACACCAGGCACCTCAGTCACATGACCTCGGTGAAAGTTCCCGTACCTTAAGGAGCTCCGCCATGTGGGCTGCCCCCTGGTCGGTCAGCTGGTTGTATCTCATGTCCAGACCGGTCACAAAGGTGTTGTTGACCAGCGTCTTCAGGAGCACCATGGCGTCCTCGTCCTGCAGCTTCTTGTCCGTCAGAAGATGATTGTTGCCTGGCAACACCAGATCCATGTAGTCCTTGGGGTCACTGAAAGATCAAATTCCAAAGTCAAAACCTACCTTCACTTTTGATAGCAAACAGAGAAAATTTGTAAAAGATAAGACTGAGTTATGATGGGTGTACAAGTTTATCAAAGACTGGTTTTCCATTCACCTTTGATGATATCATCAGACATCAGAAATCCCTTTGTTTCACAAAATGGAGTTGCTTCTTTTTCTTGCTTTCGATATCTTTTTCATTAATAACACATCTTAATAAACAAGCCAGTATACAATTGATGTAAAATCAGACAGATCCATCACACCCCCAGTCAGTTTTTCTATGTATTCCAGTACTGTATTTTTATTTTGTATTTTTTTGTTCTCATTTCAATAATTCTGTTTTGTTTTTGTTTTTTACAATCAAATATACAATATTCTTCTTGGACCTATCAATGCAAATAGCACAATCAACACAATGTTCACACGTAAGATCCTTCATGTAGGCCTACAGTATGCTATACAGCATATAGAAACTTTATGATTCAATAATAGGACAGAAAATGATGACAATCTATGTGAGCATTTGCATGCAGCCATCAACTACTTTTGTCATTGTTGCTTTTTTCCTCATGTAAAAAAAAACAAAAAAAAAAACATTTGATTTATGATTCTCTTTTGCCCTATACTTGCTTTGTTTTGTTTTGTTTTGTTTGTTTTCCTTTTTTATCTGCTTCTTCTCATGGAAGGATGACAACTGCTTTGTGACAAATGATAGTAATTAGCATTGTACGTGTATGCCTTTTCTTTGTGTGTGTGTGTGTGTGTGTGCAGACAATCTGATTTAATTAATTAGTGCTTATTTTGACATGGAGCTGTGGACTGGTGTGCTGCCAACACAGTGCCATATCAACCCCAGTAACCTATAATGCATACAGGATGGGAGTCTACATGTATCAGTGCCATCTAACATCAAATGCATAACTCATAAGTGCCCGACTCAAACATCATCGCAGTTGCGCGACCTCCTTGTCCTTCCCCGACCCTTTATGAAATCTCTTACTCATGTGTCTCACTTTTGCATGAATTGTAAGGTCCGCCTATTGCCCATTTGCAGTAAGCGTTGGCTGCCAATATTATTTTTTTATACCAACATCATAACTTTACAAATTATGCAATTTCAAAACTTTTTTTTCTCTGTACCTGTTCTAAATTTAGTTCTATATTTACAATTAGATCAAATGATAAAATCATATTATATTGTCAGCTCTGATGTCTTCACAATGCCTTCTCACATATTAGAAATGAAATCAATTGAATATGATTGAATATATAAACTGTCAATTGAACACACATGTTTAACAAAACTCAGGTGGACAATCTCTGCTGATATTTAGCAACAAGCAGAAAGCTAAATATTTTAATTTAACCCTCAAGTTCATGAGAATTTGATCAAACTCTATTCACCAAAATGCTATATGGTCATACGCTTCAATGCATAGTGTATTTTTTTAGGTAATATCATTTGAAACAAATTATAAAAGTGACAGTGTTATTCCAAGTTATTGTGATCTAAAAAAAAAAAGAAATAGATTTATGTATAAAAAGATCAAAATCTATATGGATACACAGACTGTCAAAATGATGAAGAGCCAACCTCCCAAAAGTACAGTGGCATCATCCCTGAGCGAACAGCAGTTACTTGTTCAAACGACACTTGTAACTGTGCTTCTCACATATGCCTACAGGGATGAATCATGTGCATTTGCTGTAATACGGCAGGGATACAATACACAAAGATGAAATAAAAATACTCCAAGGACATTGTGTCGTGGCATCTTTTTCACAGATTTGCATTCAAAAACAGAGAAAAATGCACCAATGAAATGAAAAGGAATTCCTCATTTGATTGATCACCAGTCATTTGTGTGCACACACTATAATTACATGCAACTGTGTCTCTTGAATACAGTGATAAATCATGCAATATTGTTATAGTATAGCAGGGATGCATAGAGAGTGTATGTAAAAAAAAGAAAAAAAAAAGGGGGGGGGGAGTGTGTAATGTGCCATCATTTTCACAAAAACAATTGCGCACAAAGTGGGCAAAAAGTGTTCCATGTGTGCAATAAGTGTTGAATTGCAAAATGTGCATGCATAGATTTGCGCAGAGCTCTGAGATTTTGCTGGACAGCAAACACAATCTTGTACATACATATCCATTCAATCAGCAACCTGCATTTGCTTTTATTTTTGTTTTGTTTTGCTTTATTGTGTTTTTGTTTTTTTTTTTCCACTGACTGATCCAATGACCATTCTGGCTGATTTTACACCCTGGAATGATTATTAGTCTCATCTCTATACTAGTTACATTAACATGTAATATAGCTATAACAAAACAAAAAAACAAAAGAGAAAGATTATTAATCAACATGCTTTCAATACAATGAGTGAGTACTGTATATTCACCCAAATACTGAGATACAGAGTATATGCCATATATTTAGCGAGTCTTATTTTTCATGAAGTGGGACTTCTTTACAATTTCATGAGTGCTTAAATTCACAATCATGGAGTGCAGTACTGAATGGAGAAATGTATGCACGCACGCTACATTCATGTTGGGATCAGAGTCAATAGTTTTGCTTGTCTTTAAATTCAAAATGCACAAATAGCAACTGACTCACAAAATTTGTGAAAATAAAAGCCTCGTGAAATAGTCAGCATATGATATACGGTATTCAATCATGGACTTCATAATTCCATGTCGGTAAGATTGATATTGTAAGATGACACTCTTAAGAATAATTTCTCTTTGATAATGCACTCTAACACTATGTACAATGTAGCTGTGAATGACAGTCCAAAAAGAAGTACTACAACTGTATACATGTAGGATGGTAAAGGCTACAATGTACATCTAATGGAATTATAAAGTGAGATGATAAAACATTTCTAGACTATCAAATGTACAATGTGTCTGTACTTGGTGCTTCTATATGAGCAACACAATATTTACTTAAATAATTATATAAACATTTAACTTTTGTATTAAAAAAGGTGAGAATGAATACAGCATCTCCAATAGTCATAGAGATTGCACTTTGTTTTTGGGGTGTAAAGAAAGCTTTCTTTTGCAAAAGTCCCCCCAACAACAATTTTTTGCTGAACGTTGTCACCATTTCCATCATTCATCTTTCCTTCGTATCACACACCTGTGTTTTAGTTCTAAACTTTCTCATATATACAGGAAAAAAACACAACAACAAGTAATCAAGTTTGGGAAATTCTCCCAGGTAAAACTAGATGAAAGTGAGCAAGGCTTGAATGAACCTGAGGAATTATTGATTACTATAGATCAGTGTAGTAGAATGTGTAATGTGCTATCAATAAATACAATTATTCACTGATTTTTCTGTTGATATTGAATAGAAGTCATTTTACTGTCACTAATTTATACAATTCTAATTCTGCAATCTAAAAGTACCATTTCATGCATTTCATGTACTTCGAACATCACTTGCCATGCCAACTATAATCTTGCATGTTGACAGAGTGATGAATCATCAAAGTTGTGAAAAACAAACAAACAAATAAAATGCTAGTACAATGTGGCTAACACATATTGGTATACATCAACTGGATAATAAGGAAGTGAAAAAAATAACTATTTGATAACTAAACTGATTTTAGGACCTTGGGGGTTGTAAATTAAGTGATTAATGATGCAGTTGTTGTTGACATGCCATCTAAATGTATGATGTTGTTTCATTTTGAAATTTCATTTATATAATAAGTTCCACATTTTTTAGTTTATACTTTGCAATAAAAATGAAGCATGTTACCTTGACAACATACTTTGGTGACAGTCTCCTAAAATTGCAATGTCTTGTCTAAACAGTGAATCACAACACACAAGCTGTGTATGCAGCTGGGACCAAATCAAAGGCGGAAAAGGTGATTTGCAAGGTGAGGTGCATGACTAAGATTTGGCAGAGCCACATTTTGTTTTTTGGTTTGTTTGTTTTTTTAACATGAAGTGCTTCCATTTCATACCGCTTCCTTGACAGGAAAAAAGTGCAAAAAATATCAAAGAATTGAAATAAAGCCACAATTGTTGACATAATCTCTTTTTTTTTTCATCAACATTGTGATGCATGTATAAAATCAGATATTAACAATTGTAGTTGTGGGAACCCATGAATCCCATTCAAATACAAATTAATATCTATAAATAATGTTTTCATTAGATTGCAGGACATGGTGTGGGTTGTGCGTTAAACCCAACAATCATATTGATAGTCACAAGTTGTTAGCAAACTAAAAAAATGAGATGGCATGATTTTGATTTTTAAGTCATAATCAGAAACACTTGTTACAATATAATCCATGGCTACTTCTAATAACTTACTAAAATATGGTTACTGAAAAAAAAAAAAACACATAATGACACTCTGAATGATACTTGAATGGGATAATTAAACCAAGAATCTGTCCTAAAGACAATATTGTGCCATCTAAAGGAAAAAAATGAAGATTAAATAGAAAAAAATAATAAGCTTATTTGCTGTACTTCAATATGCACACACACACACAAACAATACATTTTTGTATGCTTATTCATCTTTTCTATGTGTTGAATGCAAAGAGTAGGTAATGGTGTGTGAGCATACAAAGAGCAACCACTGCAAACAGAAGACAGAAGAGAAGAAACAACAAACAAACAAACTAACAAACAGACAAACAATTTGATACTTACTTTTCCTGAAGCTCCCACCTTTGTCCCAAGGTTATGTGATGTTTGAAATTCAAGTCAAGTTTAGTTTAAAAAAAACATCAAACAGGAGATCTGAGGAACAGATCCTAGTAGTTTGCCAGCACTGACTACCACACTCTATGATCTACAGGGTGCTACATAAGCACTTGCCCGATTGCCAGGGGCAAGTGAAAATAAAATTTGGGGAAAGGTTTTTGAACAATGAGTACAAATGCTTGCTTGAATTGGGCAAGTAAAATTTTTGAAGCCACCCTTTTTTCACTTATTCCCCCCAACAAACCCACAAAGTCAACCATACAGAAGCCCAAAGATAATGACTGTTTAGAGATGCAATGCACTTTATATTTTATTTCAGCAACTTTCCAACACTTTTGTGTTCAAAGAAACCTGAAAAAAGAAAACCAACGGCAACACTTGATCAGACCAAGTTTGTTAATTAATGTTTGCTGTTTATTCTAATTTTTTTTTTTTTATTATTTAAACCCTTGACTAGCACATGATTTTCTGTATTATTTCCTTCAATTTTAGACTTTCTTTTCGGGCAAGTGAAATTAATGTTCGGGCAAGTGTTTTGCAGCAAAATTGAAAATCTGCTTGCCCAACTGGGCTAATGGTAAAATAAAGTTACGAAGCACCCTGAATCTACACATCAAAATCATGCAAATCACAGACAACACAGCTACAAATCAAAACAACAATGGACAAACAAAATTGTTGTGTGCCTGGGAGAACAATGCCAATGCACGCAATTCAAGGACAGTGTGCCCGCCACAATGACAAGAACGCTGGTGAGGCCAATAACTCTACAGCATGCACTCGTGTGCGTTTGCATCGTTGTCCAGGCACACCATCCTTGAATCACTTGCGTTCAAGTTGTTATCCCAGGCACACAATTAATTTCAAGTAATGTATCAGCATATGAACAAGAATTCTGTAATGTAGGAGAGGAAAACCTCAAGACCTGCTCAAATTAGCCCTACCTTCTTGTAAAAATAGTCTGATAAAAGTAAAATTACAAAGAAACGTGTGCTAGACTCCAGGTCTGGCACTCGACAATGTCACTACAATGAATTCAGAAAATGGTTGCCTTGGGGGAAAAGCTCTTGTGACTTGCAATCATAGTCCCTCCAATCTGTTCGTCTAACTGAACCATAAAAATTGAGGATTCCATATGTTGTGTGGTTTTGTGTGGGGAAATTGGTAGTTAGGAGCAAGAATTTCCTTGTCAAAGCTCTTTGAATTACTAGGGAACCGTCTCTGATACACAATCTTTCTGAAGAATCAAAGAAACAAAATTCATAGACGATTCCAGAAATTGTTCTATACTTTTTACCACTACATTGCCATGATTGAAAATAATAAACAAACAAACTTCGGAAATATTTCTCTTTTATTTTTTTTGGTCTCACTTTGATACATGTATTAGTTTGTGGGATTTCCAACATTATACAGTTAGGCCCGAATTTACTACTGTACTAGTCTAAATCTAGACCAAGGTTTATGCTAATGTGATTGTCAAAGGTGTGCCTATATTCCTGCTTGTGTTAGTCCATGGACTAAATTTAAACCATGGTCAAAAATTGGATCTAAACCAAATTTGTGCACTCAAGCACTGAATGTCTAATCATACAATTTACAGTAAAACAACAGTCAATAGGGAAATTGCAGTAATTCTCACAAAGAATCATCAATTAATGATGGCATGCACAAAGAACAGCATCAAAAGCTTGACTACAATTAATTAGTCTTTTACCACACAATTCAAAAGTTAAAACTGTCTGTAGCAGATAAGGAATAATCAACTACACAGTATGCAGTAATTTTCTGTCATTATACATAGTACTGTCTGGAGTGACAGTACAAAGTGAATTTCCTCTAAACTAAAAAAAAAAAGAAGAAGAAACTAACAAACAAACAAACAAATTTGACACTATGCTATGCCATACAAACAATTTTCATATTTTTGTATTGATCATTATAACCAATAGAAAAATAACTAATATCATTAGTTTTCCCCTGAAAACACAAATACCACACCCTTGAATATTAGTGTTACCATTTTTGTTTGATGCTATTGCAGAAGATTTTAATGATTCTCTATCACTAGCTTTTAGAGCAGCAATCCATGCAAAATAAATAAAAAACAAAAACAATAGACACATCAAAGAAACAATTGACTCTAGACTGACAGTCAATGAATACAGTCCGACCTCTCCCATTCGGCCTCCCTTCATCCGGATCTCTCTATTATCTGGATGCCATCTCGACGTGACTTTTTTTTTTCCCAATCTACTATTAGAACTTATGGAGAAAAGGTGGATTTCAAAACTCACAGCAATATTCCTACACAAACTCACATAAATAACATGTTATTCCCAACATAAGTTAACATCTAATTTTATCTAAATAACATGCATTCACTACCCTAAAATCACTGCAAGAGCATGGACAGAAAACTTTTCATGGAATCAGGGCACGGTGCAAGCGATCAATCTTCGCATTGAGTCTCCCATATCCGGCAAAATCCTTTATCCGGATGAGCGCCGGTCCCGACATGTCCGGATACGAGAGGTCGGACTGTACATCAATTTGAGAATGTATCTTATGCAATGCATCAGTGTATTTTCACATAATAAAATATTTGCATTCATAATTTGACAACAGGAAGTCACTAGACAGCCTGGCATGAGATAGGCTAATGATACTTTGAACTGTGCTTTCATCAAAAGTTCCATCCTTATTGATGAAATACTTTGTAAATTTGTAGACACATTCTTGACTGTGTTTTTTTTTTTCCACGCTTGTAATGGGATGGAGTTATTTTGAAATCATGCCATAGTGTTCACTGATCAAACCTGTCCTGAGTTTTGCGTGCCCAAGAAATCCCATACAACTTGGTTCTCATTGACTGTTCGTAAAGAGCCTCCAGCAAATAAAGCCTTCTTTGAATCTACCAGTACAACAAATGAAAGAGAGGCACAGAACTCTTTTTTGTGACACAAATCATATCAACGAAAAGGACTTGAACATCTTCCTATCCCACAAACAGACGCAGGGATATTAAATGTAACAACTACAGCAGTAAACAAAGGAAGAATTCTCACATGATCTGTTCTTCCCGCTCCTTGCCCATGACCTTCATGATGAAGGCACATGGTTTCAGCTGCAGCTCTTCACACACATCCTCATACCGCGTCTGGAGGGACGCTGGATCCACCATGACTTGGACTTGCTCTAGTTCTAACGGGACGGTAGACTATTCAATCTGGCATCAAACAAAATGAACGCAAACAAAGAAAATATTTACTGTTATGTACATTACCATTGGTAACTGTTAGTGTATTGGTAGGATAAAGTGGGCAGCCCCTGTGATGGTTGAAGGTTAATTATTAACTGGCTTGTTTCAAACCAATGTACATTGTACATAAATATCCCATGGTGTGTCATAGATACAATTTGTATATTCAACAGTACATGTATGCAGGAAAGCAAGTCTCAAATAACCAAGGCACCTTTGTATTGTGAAGAAGAAAGAAGACTTTCAAGTACTTTATCTTGCCTGACACATAAGCAAGGTATGAGCTTTGTGCAGGCAGAATACACAGTTGCATACTATGATGTTCAAATTATGAAACCTCGAAGTTGTGTCACTGAAAATCCCATGGTGTGTCATACACAGCATCAAGAACGAAGGCACCTACTCAAATTATCATTGATCACCCTTCTTCAAAGCGGTTGAGGGGTTGGTCCTGGGTCTACTTTTTGATAATTTTCTGATCAGCACATGACCTAAAAGAAATATAAAAATTAAACAGTTCAAAGATCACAAAACCCAAAATATTTTAGAGAGACAAGTGATAAACCACAACATGTCAAAAGATTTAAAATTAAGCATGCATGAACACAAAGCAATACAAACATTCATTTTTTTTTAGCATCCTCCTGGCTTAGAATCACTTCCCAGCAACAGTAATCAACAGCCCATAATCTCCAGAAGTCTTCAGAAGTAAGAAAGAGAAAAGTCACAAAATGTTACGCCCTACATTGTAACGCTACTTATTGCTAGGCCTAAACAACACTGCAACAGTTAGTAAGAATGCATGGACATGGGCCTCATACACTGTACCTTAGTTTTTAGCCACTTCTCTGGAAATGCATGACTCAAAAATAAAGACCCACCCACTGCACCGATTAGAACCTGGTCTAGATATTTTTGGTTCAAAAATGGCTTTATCCTGAAATAGTTTACCACTTTATTTCACTGCCATTCATTTTGTCATAAGGACATAGGCTTAGCCTACTGGCCTTGAAGTTAGATTAGTGTTACTGTTAGCTGGTGACTGTTAGGATCCACCTCCACAGACTATGCACATAGTGAAGACGCACTCGCAGACAAGAGGGGACGGATATCACGATTTAGCCCCCCCCCCCCCCCCTCCAAAATAATAATAATAATAATAATAATAATAAAAAAAATAAAAATACATACTGTGTAGCAACGAAAGAGTGCTAGACGTTTTTCGGCACGCGTGGCATAAACACAGCACAGCCAGCAGCCCGCCACGCAGCGGCGCCGGGTATATTAACCGAGACAGCAAAGACATGATGAACGCCTCGTGAACCCGGGCGCACCCGGGCACACATCACACGGCCTACAGTACAGTGGGACTACGGTGTTAGCAGTAAACACTCGAACAGACAGATCGACACGACACAAGATGCGTATTTATTTCTTGCTTATTCATTTAAAACACACTTATTCGGTGTAAATATGGAAATCAATGATCAAATTACACCTTGGTCCAACCTATTACAATCACGAAACGGAAAATACGCTTACCAAAACGGCTATTTGGTGCTGACTTCTACCAGTTTCGTGTCGGTAGCGTCACACGTTGCTAAGCTAGTTTCGTGGATAGTCGAGTCGCAGTCGGATCGGCTATGGATTTCCTCACGACGCTAGAGCGATACGATGCAGTCATCCGATCCACTTTCGGACCTTTCGGAATGCATGTTCTGTGTAGGCCGAGCTGCATCTGAGCACTTTCCAGTTCAACTTCAACTTGACTCTGCACGTATTTGCACAGAAAATGATAATACCTCATTGGTAAAACTATCACTTTAAACATTCAATAAAACAACAACAACAACAACAACAACAACAACAACAACAACAACAACAACAACAACAACAACAACAAAATAAACAGATAAAGGAAAAACTTCCTTTTGCTTGTGATATAGCCTCACAAAAATTTGCGGTTACGAGCTTTTGATTATTGAGTCGTAAATGTGAGGGCTTTGATATCTTGTTATAAGATAAGAATGTTAAAGGTAGGATTTCAACCGGATTGTTTAAATGGATGGTATAGGCCTAGTATTGGTTGAGGTGAGAATTCAGCTTTTAACTTGTTGCGAGATACTTAGATACCACTGTTTGAAATGTTAAAAATCATTTGGAGGAATATAAAGTTTATTTGATGAAAATCTGTTTTGAAATGGCAGAGAAATCCTAAAACAAAGTAAAAGAAAGCAGTCCTACAATAAAAGGTAGGTCCCACCTTTTTTTAGGATCGTGTTTTTATTATTTTTTGTGTGTGTGTGGATATCCCAACCAGTTCAAAACCGATTTTCAAAAAGAAAAACAACTTTGTATTCCTCTTAGAATGACTATGCTCTTTCATATTTCATATACGAGGTTCCTCATTACCTTAAAAAAAATCGTCAAAAAAAAAAAAAAAAGGGAAATTCACTCCTATCTCGACCAACCAAAACTGTAGGCCCTATATATACATCCCTTCATCTGGACTTTACCCCGAACCCGAGCGGTTATATGAGTGGCAAGACGCTGGAATTCACTTTTTTTTCAAAAAAGTTCATAATCCTCTCTCTCTCTCTCTCTCTCTCTCTCTCTCTCCCTCTCTCTCTGAATATATATATATATATATATATACATATATATATATATATATATATATATATATATATATATATATATATATATATATATATATATATATTCATGTATAATATAAAACATGTAAATCACGTAAATGATCCTACATAATAATTGTATATTTTTTTACTATGTGTGTGTGTGTGTGTGTGTGTGCATGCGTGCGGTTTTATGTATACAATAATGATTTATCGTGTGGTATATAGCATGTTTGTGTTCTCTCTAAAAGAAATCGAGTGAAAAGAGTGAATACAAAAAAGAGTGAATTTTGAGTGAAATTGGAGTGAATTTTGAGTGAAAATGTTCATTTTCACTCATTTTGGAGTGACCTCAGGGATCACTCGAAGATTTTGGAGTGATCCGTGAGGTTACTCTAAAACGAGTGAAAATTAACATTTTCACTCAAAATTCACTCCAATTTCACTCAAAATTCACTCTTTTTTGTATTCACTCTTTTAGGAGTGAATATTTTCACTCGATTTTTTTTTTTAGAGAGTTGGCCAAGGACTTTGTATAATGTTGTTGATTAGTACGTCTCTTTATTGAATTGATCTTTTGGATACATTCCATAATCTATCAAAAATTAACCCTTTTATTATAGTCAAACTAGACTCATGCTAAGTTTCTCTCCTGCACACATCTCCCTGGCTTTTATGTCGTCTACTATATGCTAACATTACTGTTGATCATTGTTGCTTTACTGTCATTGTATTTCGTCGTGCCTCCGCCATAAAATGGCGGTGGAGACATTACGTTTCCGGGTCGTGTTCGTCCGTCCGTCCGTCCGTCATCGATTTTGCGAACCTAAAAGCACCGTTGGTAGTACGTATACTTTGAGTGGACGAACTTTTGGACGCACACGCTGTGGAGGGAAAAGGTCATAGGTCATGGTCAAATTCCGAAATTTCACTATTTCCCCCATATCTCAACATAATGCCTGATAGTGTTTTTCATGAAACCTTGTGCATGTTTATTATCTTATCATCAGGTATGTAAAATAGTAAATTCTCTATCTATAGAGAAAGTTTTAGGCCATAGGTCAGAGGTCAAAGGTAAAGTGGTATAATGCCCAAATTTTCATACTCTCCGCATGGTTTCTGCTGCCCCTGAGAGTACGTATTGCTAGTGTAGTCCTTCATTTCGTACTCCACAGGTAGATGAAGTCTGAATTAAAAACTGTTCCGCCATTCTCCGCAACTGTCTTCCCTTGAGTGAGTTGTGGTCCCTCCCCGCCCCAGCCCCCCCCCCCCCTCCCCCCCACACACACACAATCCTTCCCCTCTTCCAGCGATTGACTCAGGGGGAAAACATCTCGTTACCCCCTTCTATGCCCACATACCAAAAGAGAATCCTGTAAATGAGACGGTCATAGCATGCGATATGTGTGATATATTGATGTCATCACCAATCGAGGTCATGGCATATATACATTGTGTACAATATTATATCTTGCATCATTATGTCTTAATCCCACCCCGAGAGAAATGATTAGCATTGCAGCTGCGTCAAATTTCTGGCGTGTGCCATTCATCGGGGAGGAGACAGACGACATAGCCAGAGGTTGCGGGGCCACAGCTGCAGAGCCAGAAAGGTGTGTATACCATGTGAGCACTCTCGCACGCTCACGACATAATTATGTTTACTGTTCAGTGTTCAGTCATGAAAACCAGCATTTTGCTACTGATTTTTGCGGCCAGCTGTTTTTTTTTTTCTGCACGATATGATGTGAGTAACGATAATGCATTTTCGTTATTTTTTCCATTTGTTTTTGCTTGTCTTTGTTTCTGTGCGTTGTTAGCGATTTCAAACCAGTTCTTTCGCACTCCTGGTGTTGGAAGCTTGCATGAACCGAAAGAGAAACAGAACATCTTGGATGCCATGGGCTGTTTAATTCAACTCATTTTAATTCAGCTTAATTCAGTATTGGTGTATACAAAACATATAGGCCTAACGAGGGCCAAAAACTCAATTGCTTGAAGCTACAAGTGACAGGAAGGGCATATACTATTGCTAATAATAGTGCACAACAGTCAGAATGTACACACGCGATTATTATTTTGAATCATAAAAGAGAATACTCTGTATAAAGATATCATATTGTATCAATGCTGCGTTATTTATCGTAATGAACAACAAATCAATTATACTAATATCTCTACTTTCATAACACAAGCCATATATTTTTTAATCATTTTTTTTTTTCGTTAAAACGGTATGTAACCATTATAAAAGGGTAAGTGATGCCGCCTCCTCAAAGGCAGAATAAATGATAAATCGCAGTCAGGCAGTGCGGATGTACAAAAGTATAATATTCGAACACTCCGATGTAAGGGTGTGAAACAACTTTGACAGCAATTTATTATACACCACTTCTGTCTCTCTGTCAAATTTTGATAATCATTGTTCAGAAACAATGTAGTGTTGGTGTGATTTAGTTTGCAATAACCATCCCATAGACATGCAAGGGCGGGCCGAGGGATGTGGTGGGGGAATGAAGACCACCCCCCCCCCCCCCGACACACACACACACACACACACACACACACACTTTTCCCTTGGCTCTTTGCAAAATGTCATACTATACAGCATAATGATGACACATAATTACATTATGATTACATTATGATGATAACATAATAATAGAGTAACTACATTACGTTAAAATAATATGTCAACGTAAACGCAGTGATGGTGAATAAAAAAATTGTAAGGCAGACTGGCAGAGAAAGTCAAGATTGAGTAGTCGTTATTATTTACCATGTTTACAGAGAGACAGATTTGCTCCAAGTGCACATTGACAGAATGTGAAGAAAGGGTTAGTAATTATTGTAAGATCTGGAACCAAACGAGATAATTGCAATAATACTATCCTGATTATTGAGATGACGTTATTGCTTTTCCGTTATTGATGGACAGGTTTCCACTGGAGCTGTCATTAAGACTGAATGAGGATGGAATGAGGGTTAATAAAGCTGACAATCTTTACCACTCATGTCCAAATAGTCAAAGTCCTCAACATCTGTCCTCATGTTTGCATCTCACAAGTAATGATTATTGAATGAACACGTTTAGGAGCAGGCATGAATGTGACAAAACGACTGAACGAACCTCCACAACTGCAACATCACCATTAATAGGATATTCCTAATTCCCTATAACGCAATACCACTTGCAATATGAAACAAAACGACACTCGGGAGACTAGTCACTAGATTTGCTACTCTTTAACCCTAGGATAATCCATGATAGACATGCACTACTTGTACAATGGTGTATACACAAACTAATTTCATAATTGCAACTACAATGATGCCAGCATTCCATGCGCAGATACTAGTATACGAGAAAGTATATATGTAGCCTAATATGAAATAAGAAAGCTGTTGTTCTTATAGAAGTAGAAAAAAGTTATATAGAGAAACAGGAAGAATATAGGAGACTGAGGAAAATGCTAGAAAGATGGCAAGACAAATTTGCATGTGACGTTTTAGACAGGAAATTCGTTTTGTCAATTTCTGTTATGCAAGAGTTGCATGAATGCGAAAAGGTTTTGACAAAGCTAAAAAGCGTGGAGGTCAAGATAATCCGGCAAATTCATATACTTCATCACACTCTTCACAATCACGCTGCGGACTGCTTACGGCCGTAATATCATTCAGATGAAACGTGATTTGTACCAAGTCATTAAATTGTTTCTTCTCATTCTTCTGAAAGAAAGGAGAGAAGTTTATACATGGCAGTTTGTTATGGTTATGTGTATGATGCTCGTTTCGAGACTCTTCTTATGAATATTCTGTGTTGTTTGCTGTTTGTTTGTATATTGTGTTATACCTGATAAAATCTGGTAGCTGATATAACATTAAGGTAAAGCAAAATACATGTACACTTGTTGCTGGTAATTCATGATACTAAGTTGGTTAGAAATTTCCCTCGAAATTTTAAGTCTTGATTTGGTTTGAATTGAGTAACAATTTAATTCAAAAGTGTCCTCCTTTTGCTTAGATGAATTAAGAAAATATTTTGTACCCATGAATGGTTGTTAATTCTCGTTCCATCATAAAACAAAACAAAACGTCAATTGCTCTTATTTAAAAAGAAGAAATATATTGATTTGATCCTAATGAATTTTCATGCATTTTGGTAAAATCTAAATTACTCGTTCCTCAGGTTCCTTATAGGATAAGTTAAATAAACATAGACAGGTATGAGTAAAACGTCTAATCTTTTATTTCAGTTAAAATAGATATAGACTTATACAAGTTCAAATTACTTGAATCTTCGTGGATTTTTCTTTTTACTTTAAAATGCCACTTATATTCTTTTACATTGAAAACTTGAGTTAAAAAAGCAAAGGCTCAAATGGAACATGTAAGGGGAAAGACTTTTTTTCATTAGGAAATTGTATACTGAAGAAAAACTCGAGGAAAAATTACTAAAGAAGAATTAACTTGATTAATATTTTCCTCAGTGTAGATAAGTTTGTAAATCCTGCATTGTTGCTCAGTTAGCTGACCTCGGAAGACTGAGAAAATGGTAGGACGCCTGGCCGCACCTATTCATTCCAGTGAATTCCTATTTACTTGGATACCTCCACAATAAGACCGGGCAAGGTTTTCGACTTCTTTGTCCACCACTGGGTCATCTATTGTGATTATTGCGTAATAAAGAAAGTCGTATGCAAATTGCGCACTGTGACGTGAGCAGTGGTACGCAGTGCGCTGCTTTGCTGCAACCCTGCCTTAACAACAGCATAGGAATAATACCGGTCTACTGCAGCCCACCTCGGAGACAACATACTGGTATAGATCATCTTTACTTGGCTTTTTCTCAGATATCTCAGAAACCTGTTATCTATTGGTACTTACACCATGGACTGGTAAGTAAAACTCATATTCCGACACAATTCCACACTGCATAAATGCCATCCATCTGCGAGGTTAACTGGTAGATGTTTGGAGTTAAGTGTGCGCCATTTTTTGCCGTCACTCAGCCACATTGAAATGCATGTTGTACTTTTTCACCTCCTTGAGATTCAGAATCCTCCTACCAGCGTGTTCTCAAATGGTGCGGAGAATTCAAAATGTAGTATGAATGTGTTCGAAAGTCTTCTCGTTTGTTTGAATAACCCGTATTTATGTAATGCGACAATCCATGAGATACTTCCTGTTTAATACGAGTGAGTCACTGCGCTTATCATTAATAATTTGCGACTACTTGTATATGGCGCTACAGTGACTCAAAGGCGTTTATCGTTTTAGAATACTCTTGACTTGAATCAGGAGTGATACAGACAGAATGACATTGCCTTCCGTACAGTTGGAGACCTGGGCAAATTGATGTTGATAGATATTCATATTTGTATGTAATAACTGATGAGACATCTGTGCATAAACTCAGAATTAAGCAATATTTGAATTGGAAGAGGTTTGTTTCTCATGCTGTGTGATTTCCAAAAAAGAAAGATGCAGTAAGGTTTAACAGACAAAAAACAAACAAACAAACAAACGAGTACAAAAACAAGTGTATCAATAAAATACGCAAAGCGCATGGAAAATTACAAACAAAGAATGACATCGATACGTCGATGAATCATATTTGATTTCTCAGTTTTCGCAACATATGGTGGAGAAAGAAAAAAAAAACAAAACGATGTAAATGTAGGGCCTACATGTATGTAGTCTGACAGATTGATGCCAAACAACACTCTAATATACACTCAGCATTGATTGACTGCAGTACCCCTTATGCACGCTAACTGATGTGATATTTTATATGACTGTGCAACTGACACATGTTCTCACCAAAATCAATAGGTTTTCTTTCCATATGGGGACACACAATCATTAAGTTTACCACGAAACGGTTACGTGTACTGTTGTACGTTCCCAAAACGGTATTACTTAGTTCTCAAAACATGACAGTTAGAAAACACATTTAAAAACAAATGTCTCAGGAGTGTGAAGTATAATGTATGTCAGCGCTGCCAACATTGGAAACTAGTTGAGAGTGAGACTTCCATAGGCCAATGCTATAATTTAGGAGTCAAAATGAGTGAGATCAATAGAAATGCATGCAAATAAAATAAAGTTTTAGAGTGAGAAAGGACCAAAATGAGTGAGTCTCACTCTCAATGAGTGAGAGTTGGCAGCCCTGATGTATGTGCATGTACACTGAATATGTGGTACACGTGAATAGACCTCTTACCGTTTAATGTACACAATGTACAGTGTGTATGAATAAATACAGTGTAAATATATTGTATATAAAT
Source organism: Diadema setosum (assembly GCA_033980235.1). NCBI lineage: Eukaryota > Metazoa > Echinodermata > Echinoidea > Diadematoida > Diadematidae > Diadema > Diadema setosum. The sequence goes on along the minus strand of CM067077.1, from coordinate 32,051,724 downwards.
ATGTATTGTATAATTATGATATAATGTATGTACAATGTACACATGTTGTATGTGTGGATTATATTACATTCAAAAGTGTACGTGCGTACAGTATTCTTCCATGTCTCAATTTCTACACAGTTTTATAAGTTATTAAATTGAACATGAAAACATAGTGTTTTGTACCATCACATGAAGGCAGAGGGAAGCCCGGAAAAAATGATACTTGCGGTTATTATTAAGGTTATTATTTATTTGTCTATATTGACGCTCTTTTCGTTTCCATTTCTTTCTTTTTTAAACTCAGGAGCGTTCAAAAAGAAGCAAAATGTATACATTTCAGTTCATTTCAAACTTGACATGTGTTTGCAATCTACAAAGACTTAAACATTATGGACTATTTAATTCAACTGTACAGTTTTGCGTTATGATTTTAATCTACTGCAAAAAAAAAATGTTTATATTAGCAACATGATCTGTAGCTTACTTTTTGTATTATCATTCATTTTCTGTTTCTTCAGATAATCGCACTGGTCATGCTGGTGGTTGTTTCCTGATAACATCGAAGAAAGACACCAATTACCATGGCAACCGAAATATTCTTCCTCCTCCTCTCGAGCCTGCTGGCCAGCCTCGTAGCCGAGAGCCACGCCCAGACTTACGCCTTTAACGTCTCCAGCACCTCCATCGGTTCCTCGACCTGCGTCCTCACCTGGCTCCTACCCAGCGACCTCTCACTGGCGGACTCCTACCGCATCACGGTGGCCGACGAGGCGAGCAACGTCGTCATCAACATCACCATCGCCTCGGTGAGCACGTCAACGTACACGCTGAGGGACCTCACTTTCTCGACGTACCACAACGCCACCGTGGCCACCCTTGACGTTGGGGGCTCTGTCGTCGGCAGCGACTATCTGTACTTCTTGACCAGATACGACCCGTGGAACTTCCGAGCCCTTTGCGCGATCGGCGTCGTCGGCGGGATCCTATTAATCCTCATCATTGTCAAAGCAGCCATTATCATTTACAAGCCCGACAAGAAGGCCGACAAATGGCGACAGGAGATTCTGGTAACCAAGCAACGGGAAAGGGAAGAACGCAAAAAGAAGATGTCCTCCCAGCCAGCTGTTGGAGAAGGAGATGATCTTCCGGTCTAAGGAGGTCACTTCCGAATCTGATGAATGTGACTGAATATTTCATATCTCCTCACAAAGAATTTTCAGTGGATTGCGATAACTTGTGTTACGTACCCTCCTAAAAAGAGACTCGTGTGAATACAACTTGATTGCCCTTTACTTTGTTTTTTTTAAACCGCTTTGTTCTTGAGAGAACAAAAATATTCTGCATCAGGGTAGGACGCGGACGAAGAGTTTTCCTCAGAAACAGAGGAACAACAGGGGGAAAAATACAGTATAGATTCTCATGAATTTCTTCTCTTTTTCAAACCTTTTCTTTATCAAAGCGGCAAGAGTGTGATCAAAGATGAGTGGATATGAGTGGAATTCATTCCGCTCAACTGTCTACTAACTTTGTAAGGTGAAAAATATGTTTTATAGAACTGAGAAAGGACAGACATCTTTATTCGACATTGTGCAATAATTATTATTTCCTTGCTGATCAGTATCTCCTTACGGATTACAATGTATCTTTATTGTAAACTGTATTCATGTATTTTAGTATGTCACACACTATACCTAAACTTGACAACATGTACATTTCAAAGAGATTATTCGTGTGGTGACACGACATTTGCTCCTGCGACATTTGTTTCAGTCTTATTTCTTCCAAAGAATTATAATTAGTGCCATGGTTACATAGGGTTGTGATATGGTTTTAGGTTTAGTTTGATGTGAGGATTATGATTAGGGTTTTTAGGGTTATGTTTGTGGGTGGAATTTATGTTTGGCTTAGCGGGCAGATAATTATATCGAGGGAGCAATTGTCGCTGGAGCAAATTTCATGGAACCCATTTGTGTCTTTTAGTTGCACAATTTACATGTAGCTCACGTACAATATGTACATGATATTTAGGTGTTCAGTGATCTCTGCAGTATGTCGGAATTCCTTTTCCGTATACGTAAGCAAGAATCCAAACTCCTCACGTAAATGTGTCTCGAGTAAGATTTGCATTATCACGTTATAGAGTTATGGACACGGTGCTTAAGACAAAGGCGGATAGAATCTTTATCACCGGTTCTAAATATGGTTTGAAAGATGATGACGCTCTCCTCAAACCATGTAATGAGTTTTCGTAGATTATAAATTGTTCATTGCGAGCATGTGCTGTGGTCGTTTGCATGAGCTTTAATCGGAAGAAAAGCGTGCTTTGTTGTGATTGATTTGTTTTTCCTTCACTATATACAAGGATCGATCGATGCACTCAAATCTTTGGATTCGGGAACAGTAATATACAGGTTGTAACATGTTAACCCTTCTATTTACGACCATCTCATGAAGTAGATTTGTACGGTAAGTCTATGAACTATTCATCGTGTTCCTGGTGTTCATTTTCTTGTTAAATCACTATATTTTTTTTCACCGCTTAACGAGACATTATTTCTTGTGTGTGTATTATTTTGTTTGTACTCATGCATGCAATTTCTCATTTTTGTATATAATTATATGAAATATAATTTACAGAAAAATATAGAAAAACTGCTATGCCTCTCACCGTCCGTCTGTTGCTGCCTCCATGAATAGTGCCTATTTAGATGATACGTGGTGTATTATGGTTTCTATCACATGGACTCCTCGCTACATTGTACGTGTCTGATGGGAAACGTGTGTGTCGCCGTCAGTATACTGGTTCATTAAGGTAACGGGTTGCGTAGGACTGAATGTAATATTGGTTGTATAATCTCGTGAACTTAACATGCTTAAGCTGGACTGCGCTGATGTGTGAATGTGAACTAAACTATACTGTGAAAATGTTCTATACCATTCTTCTATTCTATTTAACTATATCAATGACAAAGTTTGTAATACGAGTAATGGTCATTATATGTTGTATCATTTATGTCATATTGTACAGTATATCGAGCTGTTTTAAGGGGGCAACTTCTTTCCCTATTTAGGTATATAAGATGGATCTTGTCAAAATCAGTCATTCCTCTATGTAGAATGAGTTTCTTTTATCATAACCATCATCATCATCGTCAGCATCATCAACATCATCCTCATCATCATCATTAACGTCATCATCATCATCACCACCATCATCATCATCATCATCATCACAACCATTATCATCATCGTCAGAATCATCATCATCATCATCATCACCATCATAACTATCATCGTTATCATCATCACCATCATTAGCAGCAGCATCTTCTTCCTCTCTCACACACACAAAATTAATGTGTTTCCACGTGTGTCTTTGGATGAGTGTTGGAGTTGACTATTCAGAGTAAAATAATCTTATGTCATTTATTACGATGTGTACATGCATATTAAAAACAACCATAATGACCATAGAATCTAACTTTAAACGACAGTAAATATCTTTAGGTGTTCTACAAATTGAATTTGTTAAGATCGCAACTGCTGATCTGTCAATTAACAAGCAAGTCGGAAAAAAGGAACCACGGGACTCGAACCTGTCATCTGCTGCATCGTAGCAAATTTGATTTGGAGATGGAGACAAATTGAAGAAACTCACACCTGAACCTTCACCCCTCTGAATAATATCTTTCTTTCACTGAATATCTTTCTCGGTCGATCATGAGGACAACAACGTTTATGTACATTTCCGATCACAAGGGGAAAAAAAAGTAGTTCATCTCTTTGGACAGTACGGCTTCTGTAGTTCAATATGTGTTTTTCCGATAAAGAAAATGACACACACATCCACACACGCACGCACACGCTCACACATACACACACACACACACACACACACACACACACAAACCATCAGCATTCTTTATCAGACTCACGTACCCGCTCTTATTTTATTTTGTGATTTATCCATATCTGCACCATACTTGCAACGTATTGAAGGATTTTTTTTTTTTTACAACACAAAATAATGACAAAGGAGAATTGTAAAATGATGCACTCACGCCCTTACACTTTTCCTTTCTCTCTTTCGTTGCTTTATTTTCGTCTAACAAGACACCACTCTGAGACATTTTTGTTGATGTTGTTGTTGTTAAACACGGTTGGCATTTTAGCAGCAAAATATGGCCCTACCTTCTCCCGTCGTCGAATTCATATAGCTCCAGTGAAAAGAAGATTGAAACTAACTTATATAGATCAGTTATGTACAACACACACATGCATTAACACAGACACACATACTTATAGATAAATGAATAATGAATATACAGCTCATTTAACACACATACACACACAGAAGCACACACACACACACACACACACACACACACACACACACACACACACTGTCAAAGCCTGTCATAGATCAGAGGAATATTAATATGATGTTCCATATTTTTTTTTTTTTTTTTGTATAGCGAAGTAAATCAAAGAGCTTCCTCGGTAATATGGACGTATACAACTATACGATGACACGAATACGAAGGGTTTATTTCTTACATTTATTTCCTTTCCGTGGAAGCGATAAAACTGTATCTGATAATATGCACCACATCTTATCATTGTATCTCATTCAGTGTATTCACAAATTATGTATTAACCAGGGGCGGATCCAGGAATTCCGCAAAGGGGAAGCGCCTTTACAAAATTAAAGGGGCGCATGAGTCCCCCCCCCCCCCCATTTTTTCTTTTGATTTCTGTTTTAACCAAAAAAAAAAAAAAAAAGGGAGGCGCGACCGGTGCCCCCTCTCCGAGTCTGGATCCGCCACTGCTAACCTTCGCCAAGAGTAGACGTGCATGGTTTGTTCTGGGGCACTCGCCAAGACTATTTTGGTATACAGTCACGAATTTGTATTTGTAATCATGACAATAATTGACGAAATATATACGAAACAACTTTATAGTCTATATACGTGATCTCTCAAGAGTAACGTTGAATGACAAAGGTTTCACTTGTGTTTTAACAGAACATTATTTTGTCAAACGCCGCCTTGCGTACTGTGATGAAATGACATTAAAATCGGAGGCAAAACGCTACATAGTTATGATTCAATAAGTTAGCAGTAAATGGACAGGGCCTATAGAGGAAAAAGCTACCGGGTGTGATTTGCGAAGGGATCGTGATTTTAATTTGTTTATGGACGTGTAGATAAAGATGTCTATTATCATTATGTCCCCTGCAAGTGGACTGGGAGCAATGCGGAACGCGGTGATCTCCTCTGTAAGGACCCTAGTTGTCGACGATATGGTAGATGGACACGGTGCCGCTCACGGTACTGGTGACGATAAGGAGGGGGATGCCTGTCGCCGAATCGGTCGACGAGACAAATCTATTACAGGGAAAAAAAAGAAAGAAAAATGCAAAATATAAGGCGTGTATATCACATGACTATACTCTCATCTTTGTCTATAATGACGGTATCATTATTCTCTCTTGTTTTGTTTTGTTTTGTTTTGTTTGTTTTTGCTCTCCTTTGCCTTTCTGATGAGCTGTTATAGGATTATGCCTATTACCACTATTGTGATTATAATACACGTGTAGTATTAAAAGAAGCAGAAGTAGTATTAATAGTAGAAAGTAGTAGTACAGGTAGTAGTAGAAGTAGTGGTGTTAGTAGTAATAGTAGATAGTGATAGTAGTAGTAGTAGAAGTAGTAGTGGTAGTAGTAGTAGAAGTAGTAGTAGTAGTAGCAGCAGTAGAAATAGTATTAGGCCTATAGAAGTATCATCATCAGTTTCATCATCTGATCTTTATTATCATAATTTTTTCTATTTCCTTGTCCCATCGTAAATGTCATATTTTCTTTCATAGAGGATCACATTCGAACAGACATCATTATTCTTATTACGTACACCCATTGGACGTTTTTTAGACCAAGTTTGGTCCATGGGCTCCATGGGGTGAATTACACCTGCCGGGGGCCTTTTAGGGGGGTCCCTTAGTCGGGGACGAACCCACCCTCAGGGGTCAGGCTGACGCGCATCATTTTTTATTTCTTATTTTTTTTTATTTTTCATCTATCATTATCATTTTTTCAATGAGGAAGGTAGCCAAAGTAATTCTGCGGGGTCAATCTTTCTGGGCTTGGTGGGGTAAATTTATTGACCAGCAGCCAGCTAAAAGCACTCTTCACATCGGGGCTGCGTCTTAAGATGATCTCGAAGTACTACTTTGAAGTCACCTCTGTCCTTAGTTTCAGCCAACAAACTCTCAAGGCCTCAAGGCAAAGTATATTCTTAAGATAGCTGTTACAATAACAATGTCCCTAAAGAATTGCATTAAGTACTTTGATATCTATCATCTCTCGCATTGCCATGAACCTGCGTAATAAATTATAGGTTTTAATTAAATGTTGCAATTCACAATGACGTTTTGCTAATCAAATTAAAACCTTGAATTGTACTTCTCTCTCATCGAAGTATACATTGCAATAATAACTCTCTCCTTAACCTTACCCACACCAACCCAACCATGCCCCCCCCCCCACATACACACACATACTAAAAAAAAAAAAAAAAAAAAAAAAAAAGAAGAAACCAAACAGACAGACAAACAAACAAAAAACAACGCTAAGAACAAGAGAGGGCGCTAACATACATAAGATCCTCCGGGTCCAGGTCCCCCAGGTTTCGGGCCCCCAAGAGATCGTCGAAAGTGTCCTTTGTTCCACCGGCGCGGTAAACGGACTCGAAGCTGAGGGTGGGACCATAGTAACTGTCGTAGATTCGGTAGATGAGGATGGCGGCGGAACGATCGACACCGAAGAATGCAAAGTCCTGTCCGTTGATGGTGCCGACTTCGATGCTCTCGCACTCAGGGCCCTGTTAAATTGTTAGTCCAATCGTGTGAAGTCACGGTTGATCTGACAATGATCATTGTTATAACCATTGCTTTTATCATTACCATACTGCTTTATATTAGGTACATGGTGTAAAATACAGCGAGTTGCAAGAATACTAAAAATTCTATAAATAATTAAAGCGTTATTGGTAATTCCGCGCATTTTTTCGACCTAAGGCTACGGTCACAACCCCCAAAATGAGCCTGCTCGGAGACCGGTCGGCGAGTTTTTAGCCAATTTCGGTTGGACAACGACCGGTGATCGACCAGTGACCGAACAGGCACCACTGATTTTTATAGGGCATCGGTCGGTCGCCGCAACCGACCAGTTTTCACTCGCTGTCCAAAATACGCTCGGTGTCCGAGAGGCAACCGCCCAGGCACTGACCTAATCGAGCGGTCGCCGCCGAGCGATTTAGGGAACAAAGATATTAGAGACAAAAAGCACAGAAGAAAATCAAGGGAATAGATCGAGCGGTCGCCATCGAGCGATTTAGGGACTAAAATGATAAAGATAAATGTGACAGAAGCACTAAAGGCAACCAGAGACTAGACATGCTAGATGGGAAAGAGAAACCAGGGTAATGTGGAAGAAGCAGGGGGAGGGATAGAGGCAAGGAAACCCCATCAACATCTCAGCATCTCAACATCTCGGCAACCAACATGAGAGACATGGAAGATATGGACAACCACTTAGAGGCAAAAGATATGAAAGCTAAAAGTTAGTGTCGATATGTAGACTTAGTAATATATATGGTTTGGTCACCTCATCATTTATTAAAGGCTTATTGAAAGAAGAAGTCATGAATGACAAGAGATGGGGAAATGAAAAATATGAAATTAGATAGGAATAGAAAAATACTGTTAAATATAGAAGCAAACAAAGATACCTTGGAAAATTCTAATCTATTCTAATCTTTGTTCCATCTTGGTGTTTCCTCCCTTTTGTTTGTTTGTTGTTGTTGCTTGTTGTTGTTGTTGTTGTTGCTTGATTTCCTAATTTCTAGTTATCTGTGGTTTCACGTAACTGAGGTTTGGTACTTGGTAATTTAGCACTTAAATCGTTAGCCTCGCGTTTTATCTTGATCACATCACAAATCACATATACAGGTACATGAATAAACCCAGGTAGCTCGTGAAAAAAATTTCCGGCAGAGACCGGCGGGCGGCCGCTGGTGCGCCTACGGGACACCGGTAGATGACCTATCGATCACCCGTCGGTCGCTGAGCGATTTCGTAAAAATCGGCCGGTGGCCGGTGGAAGATCGTCCAGTTGCCAAGGCGGCATCGCTTGGTGACTGATCAGTCTCTGCGCTGAGAAGATTCCTATATTTTGCAAATTTTTAACTAAGATCGACCGGTGACCGACGGGAAATCGACAGGGCATCGCTCAGTCACCTCTTGGGTTTTACAGCCAGCTCGACATCTCCAAAAACTGCTGGGCGGTGCCAAAATTTCAGCGGCGACCGAGCAGGCTACAAATCGGTCGGTCGCCATGGTCGCCCCTCTTGAGTTGTGACCGTAGCCTTAGATGACTGGGTTTTTGATTGCAACTGCACAAGTTACTCGAAATTTAAAGAATTGGTCATTTTACAATTTGATGCTGATTTGAAATACAACCTTTTCAGTGAATAATTCGTTACCGAGGCAACGGCCGAAGACGCGTGTAATTTATGCATTTATTCAACAAGCAGATTCGTGTTCAACATCCCATAAATAGGTTGAATAGCTCCCAAATGCAGATTCTACAGAGAATTTTAAGTATCCTTGATAATAACTGTGACAAATTAGAGGCTGAGTACAGATTTGATTGAGAGAAATAGAATTATTCGGAACCATTGTATAAAAATCTTCGAAAACAGAATGTCATTTAAGCCTATACTCAACAAACGCATATTAATATTGAAGTTACCCAAAATATTTTGCTTTGAAGGACAATAGTATAGAAGTAAAATCATGGTAATGTCATCATCTCACAACTAATCCAGTAATAGTGTACAAATAAAAAAAAACCGAACAAAAAATGACGAAAATTTCATTTTGTGCTTAAAAATTGAACCCCCCCCCCCCACTATTCCTGGATGAATAACGTCATGATAAAGATACGCAGGTATACAAACATAAGGAGTTGAGACGGGGGGCGGGGGGGGGGGGGCGTAATTGTGTTTGAAGAAAAATGGAAATAATGATAATAATCATAATGTCTTATTTATCCAGTGTGGTCTCTTCAGTGTTGCCACAGTGCTCTACCAGAGGGTCCTGCCATTATTATTACCCTAGCTTTGCCAAGTACCCATTTTACTACACCTGGGTCGAGAGGTACATGGTGGGTAAAAACATCTTGTCCAAGGACGTAAGCCCTTGGCGGGAATCGTACTCGGGTCCTCCGATTGGGAGTACAAAGTCTTATCGACTATGCCACAGCGCCCCCACTTCAGGATCTTGGAGTCAGGATTTTTTTTTTCGTACAATTTATCGTGTCTTGTCTATATGGTAAGTTGTTGGGCGATGACATCATAATCCAACTCATTTGAAGTAACTGTCTGAGAACAGTTTCGTGAAATAAGCGAAGTTTTTAAAATCAGATATCTTCCGTAATTTTTCATTCCGATTTTGACAAAACTTTCACTATTGTGCTTACTACATTTCACTCTTCTTTTAATTAAGACTAATTTTCACCCTGGTGCGGAAATGCCCTTTATTAACTCCCTACCCCCATTTCATCCCACTTCCCCCATCCAGACACGGATCGAGTTCGGACGAAATCAATTGCCACTATAACGTCAGTTTTACCAGATTGTCTGAGCGGGAGTCCATCAGGTCTTCGGGACACTCTTTATCGGCTTCGTCCGGCTTGGTGTCGGCGTTGAAGACATCCGGGTAGTAGGTTGCCATCATCCTCTCGACCTCGTCACCGCTGTCCCATACGCACTCCATGGTCTGGGAGCCGGGGAGGAACACGGACACGCCACGGGCACCGAAGAAGTGAGGATACTCCACCTTTCCGTCGTCGTCCAGGCCATCGAACTTGCTGAACTGGAGTCGTCCTGCAGACATCAGTAGTATACAATCTCGTGATGATCGAGAGTGAGAAATGGTCACTGCTTCTTCGATAATACGTGGTTTGGGACTGAGTCGTGGTGAGAGATCTCTCCAAATTGCCAAACAGGCTGACAGCTAGGTGACGTCATATTTTAAACAATGTCTCATTCTTCATCGAATGCCATGCGAACGCTTGTTTCATTTCAGTAATAAAGACCTTTCACTATTTGTTTAATGCAACAGCAAGCCAAAGTCTGAATGATTGTAACGATCTGTGAGTTTGGTATAAAGAGCCTGTGAGAGGTATATACGGGGAGTACTAACATCATCGTACGCTGCGTGATCAACTCAATGAATAGGCTGTACTAACTTTTACTATCTAAATAATCGGCATATTCTTATAAAGTAAAAGACATAAAAAACAATCAAAAACTGATAGTCTTACCCAATTTGTCGTCATCATTCATTTCATCGTCAAGATCGGAAGATATCTTGTCTGACAGATCGCCATCTGTTGCCAAAACAAAACAAAATAGAACAAAAAGTCAGGCTACTAACCTCACGAGTAAGCAAATACCGTTACCGACATTATACGCGGATGCTAGACATGTATACAACGGTAACGTCTGTATTAGACTTGTTTACCAATATTATTCAATATTGCAACTGATTGACAAATTGCCCTACATTGACGTAAATAAAGCACAAAATTGATCAGCGTTTTAGTTGTAGCCATGATAAAAGACATCATGGGCGTACGTACTCGAGTAGGATTCGAACCGACGACCGCCTGATCTCTGTAAAACTGCGAATAAACTCTTTAAATGCCGGTGGCAATGGGGGGAGGGGGGATCTTTGGTTCTACCATGAAGAGTTCGATGACCTTACCGTCATGAAGATCCTCCCCTCGCTTCACCTCGTCCCAGTCATCACTGCCCAGAGTATATTCGAATTTGTCGCCCTCGTTGGCGGTGATGAGATAATCTCTTCCAGTCATTTGCGATCTGTAAAGTTTGATGGCGTCCGGCTGGTACAGACTGTAGATGTCGAAACTCTTTGTGGCGATTTCTAAGGGATACAAACAAACAAAACAAAACAAAACAAACAAACAAACAAGCAAGCAAGCAAACAAACAAACAAACAAACAAACAAAGAGACAGACAGACAAACAAGCCAACAGTTACAGTGTTAGAGAATAAATGATCATCGTTTCAAATATAGAAAATGAATGAACGTACTTCCCTTGTTACCACGAATTACAAAAATGAAGGTCATGCGCATCTGAGGAATAATATCGAACGGTAAGAAAGATAAGGCTATAGTTTAGCAACGCCTACAGAGATTATTTTGTTCACTAAAACAGAGTACAACTTGGTGATGTAAACATGGCTATTAAAGACAAGATGAATAAAAAAAAAAACCTCGTACTTGTTCGTGCGGGGGTGTAATATCGATTGACAATGAAGTGTCCTTTAGCTTTATTTGGCGAGGTTTGATTACTGGCGCATTGATAGTTTCCAGTGAAAAACAACAAAAATGAAGAATTCAAAGACTAAACAAAACAAGAATGATATAAAAACTGGAGGAGATGGCAGAAGGCCATTTTGTTATTGTGTCTGCAGCGTGGGAAGAGTATTATATTATTCCCACACGCTAGTCTCAGAATGGCACATAGTGTTTTTTTTCCCCGAAGAATCAAAATTCTATTTCTGTCACAGTGTGATAAGAGTACATTATGTATAAGTAAACAGAGTTAGAAATAGCTGGATTTGACTCTACTAAAATATGGTGCAAAATCAGACAGTCACGGAATAATTATATCAAAGGACAAGTCCACCTCCATAGACATGTGGGTTGATTGAATGCGACAATATTAGTAGAACACATCAGTGAAAGTTTGAGGAATATCGGACAATCGGTTCAAAAGTCACGAATTTTGAAAGTTTCTTCTCAGTTGGTGCTGGATGAGAAGACTACTACAGCTTGTGATGTCACATGTGCACACTGATATAAAGAAAATATAAAGATCATGAAACATATGATCACTTTTGTTGCATAATAAAAGAACACTCGTCTTGTCTCTTTCAGAAGGCAGGGGGAATAATATTCCCCTTAAAGGGATCGTATAGTTTTGGTTGAGACCAAATTCAGGTTTCTAACTTTTTTTTTTTGGTGAGATAATGAGAAACCTCTTATGAAATATGAAAGAGCATGTAAATCCATGAGGAATTCAACATTTATTTGATGAACAGTGGTTTTGAAATGGCTGAGAAATCCAAAATTGAGCGATTCTAATAAAGTATGGGACCCACACTTTTTCACGAGCGCTTTGTTTTACTTTTTTTTTATGTTTTAGTCATTCCAAACCCGATTTTCATCAAATAAACTTTGAATTCATCTTTAAATGGTATATGCTCTATACTATTTCATAAGCGTTTTTTCGGTATCCCTCAAGAACTTAAAAGCCCAATTCTCATCGCCACCAATACTGTGCTATCCCTTTAACATAGTACGTAAGTGACAAGTCGAGGAAATGTAAGCTTTTTTAAAATATGAATTTTTCTTTATAATTTCCTTATATCGTTCTACGCATATGACATCATACACTGTAGTAGTCTTCTCATCCAGCAGTGACTGCGCAGATATTTTAAAATTTCATAAATTTTGAACGGATTGTCCGATTTTCCCCGAACTTTCACTTATTGCTCTACTAATATTGCTACATGCAATCAATCCACATGTATATGAAGGTGGGCTTGTCCTTTAATACCATCTTGACGTTTTTCATGGTGACCTTTTGATTGTCGCCACATCATGTAACAGTGTACAGTCTGCAGTCGACTGTCTTGAAAAACAAACAAACAAACAAAAACAAAAACAAAAACAAAAACCCGACAACTACCACAACAAGTAACGAAACAAAGCAAAGAAATATTGAAATAGACAAACGCGACATATCTTCTTCATGAAAGTTTCCCCAGGCTTGTTTTTTGTTTGTTTGTTTGTTTGTTTGTTTGTTTGTTTGTTTGGTTGGTTGGTTGGTTGGTTGGTTGGTTGGTTGGTTGTTTGGTTGGTTGGTTGATTGGTTGGTTGAGTTTGTTGTCGTGGAAACGAGAATGAGGCATCCTTACTGCCGTCTTTGTCGCTGGCATCCAAGTCGAGGTTGCTCCAATCCTTTATGCCCAAGGGAAGCAACTCCAAAATCGAATTGCTTTGGATGTCGACCATGGCAATAGCGTTGTTTTCCTAAAAACAGCGAATGTTGTTTCATTCCATGAGACAAAAGAGACAACATTTCTTTCTATGATAATTTTGCCTTTCAAACTAAGGTACCTGCAGGTTTTTTTCTCAATAATCATATAGAATTAATGATAGATATTCATCCCGAACATGTAGAAGCAACCACATCTGATTATGTACAGATCATGACAATAAAAAAAAAAAATCACTTTTCTTTATCATAATTCATCCAAAGCAGGTCTCCTAAATCTTGAGGGTGCAATTTCACGGATTGTTTCCACTGCTCGCCCCCACTTTTTCACAAATATATATGGAGTCTTGCCTTTTAGGGCCCTCCTTGGTTTTTTTTTTTTTTTTTTTTTTTTTTTTTTTTGTTGCTGGAAATACCAGGATCTGATTTTTTATTTCTTTTTTTTTTAAGTTGCTTGACGGACGATTTTGGGAGGGGATTGGCAGCAGAAAATGTTAAAACGTCACTCTCTTTTCTTTGTTTTCCTTTTACTTTATTTTTTTTTAATTGACTTTCAGGAAATTTTCTTTGAGAAGCGCCAGCAAAATGTCCCCTTTCTATCCTTAAAACGTATCGAAGTCCCTGTTCCCATAAAGTCGGCCTTGTACGATATGAATTTTTGGTTAAAAATACCTATAGACAGGGAGTGGCATGGTAGGCCATACTAACACTTGCGGATAAGGCTTTTACATAACTGTCACACAGGAAGATATATGAGTTCGAACCTTGGTCCATGCCTATTATGCATTTGTGTTTTTGATTCAACAGGATTTTTACGACAAATATCAATCTTGACAAGTTGAGGATGAGTTCGCGAGTATACTTGGGCAAGTGTCTATGGGAAACGCGCGTTGTAGCCATATCAGCCCGTCCTCAACGGGTTAATCACCTGGCTCTGGCGCATACAATAGGTATAAGGTTGACAGAAAGATCGGTCTGTATCTGGTCGTCAGAGACTGCGTATGGCTTCACGGATCCCCTCTTATACGGAGGAGAGCCGATAAAGTCATAAAAATAAAACACTCCTCCGGACAGACGGATTTTCTGTCTAGGTATAGGCCCACTTGTGGTAATGATGGGCCAATCCTCATGTCAGATCCCTCTGTAAAGGCAGTGGTGGTAGCTAGAGTAGGTAAATGGTACCTTCCTCAGACGGCGCTTATTAGGCGAAAAAAAAAAAAGAAGAAGAAAAAAAGAAAGTGTTCTGTACATGCGCGAGAAAGATGGGTCCATTGTCCAACCTGGGAGACTGCGTCGTCTTAGCGTTCGTGTCGCAGATCTAAAGATCGCTATTGGCGAGCTCATCTGCGACGCCAGGTCGCTAGGACGCGAACGCTAGGACGTACATTATGCTGTCATCCCTGGAGGAAGCGCGTCGTGAACATTATAGCGTGGCAGATCTAAAGATCCCTAAAGATTATTAGGGAGCTACAGATTTGTGAAGCGGGCGTTAAGACGACGATTGAGTTGACAGTTTTCTCTTCTCTCCCTGCGTCGTGTTGCAAAGTAGCTTTAAAACGCAGAACGCGAGAACGCAGCCAAAGTAAAACGGCGCCTCCTATAGGCTCATTGCATTATGTAGCTGCAGCAGCTCTCTGCAGTGTGAATTTGAATTTGAGCGGACGCAAAAATAGTCCTGAACCGACCGTGAAAAACTCAGACGATTTTCAAAAGCAAATTTGTGCATGCGCAGACCACTTTTCTCTCCTCTGAACGTCCGCGTCGCGAAAGCCCCCACGGGTGTGAGAACGTTACCTGGAGACAGATATAGGCGTACCGATCTTCTCCGTCTATAGCGATATACTCCGGTTCCAAGTTCTGGGAGAAGGTGTTGTAGACGTCACCGTTCAGCTGACCCTTGTAAGGGGCGCGTACTCCAAGCCACTCGTAATAGGAGGCGCTATTATTGTGTTGAAATGAGATGTTATAACAATTAGTTTGTTTCAACTAGAATTGCCACCTATCCTAAACCGAGAAGATTCACCGGAATGATAGAGTCTGACCTTTTTGTGGCACAATTTTGTCCATGGTTTAAACCATGGACAAAGATCGCAGTTTTTATGGGGCGCCAAGTGTCGCATGGCCTATTTCGTTACGAAATCAGTAATTTCGTCGACGAAATTACAACATTCTGAAACGAAATGACTGATTTCGTAACGAAATAGGCCATACGACACTTGGTGCCCCCAATAAAAAACTACGGTCTTTGTCCATGGTTTAAACAATGGACAAGATTGTACCACCTTTGTGAATTCGGACCATATGTGTATCATCTTTATTACGAAACAAGGGGAATTATTTCGTAGAAGCAAAGCTCAGATGTCTGATATGGCTAATGATATGTAACACTAACATTAAACAGTCATAATCAATCATACGTTATCTTGCTAGATAGTGTTGGTTAGCACTGATCTCTCAAATGACCTAACTACTACAATCAAACTAGCTTTGACAGGTATCCATTCATTCATATCGGTTCAAGAGGGACATTGTTTGTAAGCATCTAGTTAAGGATGTGACATGATGGACAGGATCTGTCTGAACCTATATAGAGGATGCCTCGCTCTGTGAGTACATGAACAGAGTCTTATATATACGCTGTTTACTCCGGTGCTTCTATAAAGAGAAGGAGAAAGAAAAGAAGGAGTAGAATCAGAGGAGGAGGAGGAGGCATAAAAGAAGTGGAAGTAGAAAAAACGAAGGAATTCGGAAGAATACAAAAGTGGCTAAGAGAAAGAACTATGTTTTCGTCAGTGACACGACATATTTTGCTTCTGCGACAGTTGCTCAGAATCTGGTCTTATTTGCTCCCAAGACATAGTTTTAGGGTTAGGGTTGTGATAGGGTAAGGTTTGTTTGTAGATACAATTTAATGTTCGGCTTGGCGTGCAGAAACTTCATGGGAGCAATATGTTGTCGCAGGAGCAAAATGCCATGGAACCGTATACGCCAGGTACGCTTCCGGGAGAATTTTTCTGTTAGGTGCGTTTTATGCAAGAAAGATAATCAAACCCGACAGTAACCGACACTATACTTACTGCTAATTCTCAATACTGTACTCACTAAGCATTGAAAGACGTAAAGTCGATGGTCTGGACGTCGGGGCGATTGGACGTAAAGTCACGAACGATGGAGATCGAACCCTCGGGGTTGACGAACTGTGAACCGATCTCAGCCGCTTCACCTTCGTTCGCCGTGATGATCAGGTCGCACGTGTGGCTGAACTTGAGCATGTCTGGCTTGCTACCAACTAAATGATACGTCACCATGGCAACAAGACACATGATGCGCAATACATTTCATGACTTGGTGAGCTCGCTTTTTGGTCATAATCTTTTATTTCTGTCGCTTTTTATACTAGAAAAGCGTTAGCATCGTTTAAATGCGAATATGACAGAATTTTCAAAAGTATGCATAGTCATATTACAGAGAAAAGAGATTAAATTTAATAATGCTAATTCAGAAATGCATATCACTATCTTCATACGCCAACTGAAAACAAAGAAACAATCAATCAAACAACAGCAACAACCAAATACGACAGTACAATAATATACCCAGAACTATGCCAATCGGAAGGAAGTAACTTGTTGACAAAGATAAAAGAAAATTCCATTGTGCAGTACATAATCCCTTCATTTATAATCTCATACATCGCCTTTCAAATGTACTGTAAATGTCTTTATATAGGCCTACCCTCAATTATTCGATACTCGGGCCAGTGGTAGCCGCTGTACTTCTGATGCACGACCACGTAACCGTTGTCCTGTGACGTAGTGCCCTCAACGACATAGGCGACGTAATCTCCGCAGAGTTCGATATCGTTGGCTCGAGTGGTCAACTCGTGTTTGAAAATGATGCCGGGTCTGGAGGGGTTGGTCAAATCCAGAATGTGGACATACTTTTCACCTGTTGAGGAATATGTATCAATGAATAAAACCGCGAACAAAATTTTCTTCTCACAAAAATTCTTCTGACTCAAATTCTGCGTAAAATTCATTGGTTATCGCTTGAAAAACGTGTGTATTTGAAATACTTATGTGTTTAAAGCTCAGAATAATCTTTTGCTTTCCTACATTACAGAACTTATTCATCACATCATTCTAACATGAACTCTTTGATAATTATCACAGCATCTTTTGTCAGTCTATCCTGTAAACACACAAACACATATGGTAACCGATCCTTCACATCATCAGCTCCTACTCTCTGGAGTTCATTACCCTTTCAAATAGAACCATTATGTTCCTTTGCTTCTTCCAAGAAAGTTGATAGCTATTATACTTCCCTGTTCAAACATTGACGTATTGAATAATGTTATATCATGATTGAGGTATGTTATGTCAAGCGCATAGAGAATTTATGATAATTATTACGTGTTTTATAGATTTGAATTATTATTATTATTATTATTATCATCATTATTCTGAAGAGCTGTAGGTACCTATGCAGGGGCTATAATATAGCCCCTGATTGATGTTGCTGTCATATTATGACAGCAACATCAATACTAAAAAATGTGTAGAGTGACGAGAGGAATGGAGAAGTGTGTTAGTAGCTATAGGTTTTCTGTGGCGCCCCATGTACGGAGTAGATAACACTACAGCTATATCTAGTTGTCCTTTCACCTTATACATGAGAAATACACTTCAAAAGATTGAGTTACCTTGGAAACAAACATCTTGCTCAAGAAAATTTTATTATAATTCATTGCTCTGATATATCTAGCTTTGCCATGTGTTTGCCGTGAATATATTGCGTATTTTTGTTTGCTTTTTTTTTTACGCACGTTCATTGCTTTTAACAATAAAACTCTCTGCTAATATTGGCATGCTATATGGTATGGCAATCTATTTCATAAAGACAATGCACAATAACATGTATTTAGGAAATAATAGTACTTTAATAGATATTTGAGAAAGATACGTCGGTTGCACGACCATATACTCAACGAT
Source organism: Diadema setosum (assembly GCA_033980235.1). Classification (NCBI taxonomy): domain Eukaryota; kingdom Metazoa; phylum Echinodermata; class Echinoidea; order Diadematoida; family Diadematidae; genus Diadema; species Diadema setosum. The sequence continues at coordinate 32,033,597 of CM067077.1, read as the reverse complement.
GGCGACATGGCAAAGCTGTTTGTGTTGTCAAGAAACACGAACTACAAATATATAATCATGAAGAGTTTTATTGCAAAATGGTCTGAGCGCCATTTTCAAACATTTCAAAGTAAGCCCATTATCAGATAGAGTAAAATCAAACCTTTCCAGTGATACCTCACTTGTAACATAACAAGGAATATTCTAGACGTCATGATTATGAATATCCTCTATTTTCTTATTAATGTATTTTCTTTGCTTTTTAGCAGATTTAATCATAAATAGCTCAACACTAAACAAGAATGGATTTAGCTCGTTTTGAGATGAAACTCTTCATAATGTCAAAACATTCACTTTTATTATTGTTGTGTTCGTCATTTCATTCTCTCTCTCTCTCTCTCTCTCTCTCTCTCTCTCTTTCTCTCTTTGTCTCTCTTTTCTTTTCGCCATTCCTGAAGAAGAGAAAGAAGATAGATGAGAAAAAAGTTTTACTGGATCCATTTTAATGGAACGATATTGCATTCAACTTTCCTTCAACGAGAGTAACTTTTTCATGAATCTGTTTGAGAATGTCATTGATTACGTAAACTGGGATACCCCATCAGAGAGCGTGTTTTAGTGTGTGTGATATGGTCACATGTGACATTTTTGCTCCGGTCTCATTTTCTCCGAGGACTTAGGGTATAAGGAATTAGACGGTTGTGATAGGGTTTTAGGTTTAGTTTGATGTGAGGATTAGGGTAGGGGGTTAGGGTCATTTTTGTAGGTGGAATTTACGTTTGGCTTTAATAGCTTGCATTTCCCGTCCATTTTCGCACTTTTAAAAATCATTTTCAAAGGTTTTTCATTCAAATCCGTCCCGAGAATCTCACAAAATGCAAATCCTAACTTCAGTTTAGTCAATCGTCATTGTAATTCGTTTTTCGTCAACCATTTTCAAAGACATTGCATTCAAAATCGCCGATTGTCACTGAAATTCGTTCCCGCCGCCCATTGACTGGCATTGACTGGAGAATGTAAGAATCAAATTCGTCTATGTTCGCACAATTTCATTATATTTTTCAAACAAATTCGTCGGATAACATTGGTCTCTTAGTTTGAGGGTGAACTAATTAGCTGATTTAAGAGTTTTTAGTAATATTGTAAAAACCTTTGAGGACCTAGTTATTAAATTCGATATATCAATAAGAGATAGAAGAATAATATAACTCTTTCATTCATGGTACATAATACCTCAGATGGTTTGATGTATCAAAGGCAGTTGATGAAAACATATTTCATAAGATTGTTTCTGAGTTGGTGAGAAAAAAGAAAGAAAGTTGAGAATGCTTTATTAATTTTGAGAAGTTGCCAGGAGCACTCATGTGAAAAAAAATAGGGAAACGGAGTGAAATATCAGAAGTAGGCAACAAGATAACGTGGTCCTCTCTTCATTAAAAAAAAAAATCAATTGTTCAATTGAGACTCAACTTCTTTCTATTTTTCTATTTTTCATGAGACGATAAGCCCCATCTCTGAATGCCTTTTTACACAAAATGAGGAAAAAAGACAATCCTAATTGCTCATCATATAGGAGATATCACTATTTATCTCATTAAACCATAACTGTGGACGGTATAGTCTAGAAGCAATTTCATTTTACCTGTTGTTCACGTTTTGTATATTAAGCAATACTCAACATTGATCATACTGATTAAAATTTTCACATTTTGTTGTTTTAATTCCATCCATGACTCACGCTTTAAAACTGTCTTGAAGCACTAAAGCTGGGTTTTTCTTTCATCTGCAAAATGGTAAATAATGCCTTTATGATAGATTCCTTGCAGTTCCACGGCAAAAATATAATGATTCATTATTACATAGAACTCACCGGCGGCGTACAGCAAACCAGTCTCGGAATCATAGGCACTCTGCTCCACCGCAGCGGCGTCGATGTCGTAGAGACCTTCGTCATTGTTGTCATAGTCGTAGGGTATGTAGACTGTTGACAAGGGCTCCAAGCGGTACGTTGCCCTTACTGCCCGGCAGGCGAGCAGGGCACAGATGACGGAAAGTATGGGCGCAGTCAGCTGCATGGTGGCTTTTTGGTATAAACAGGTTACTGGATAACGAAGGCGTTGTCACAATGAGCCCCCTTAAAACCTCTCTGGTATAATGCATCTCTTATGGCGTCGCACCTAACATTTATAATGCCTTCCTCTCCGAAGAAAACCTATATCAAAATGTCAAGGGCGGTGCATGGGAGGTTAATGAACCAGAGCCTAAACAAATGGAAAGATCTTAAAAAAAACAACAAAAGTAAAAGGTACGAGAAAAGAAAGAAATAAAATTAGTCACACCGTGATCATGTGATGGGCATGTTCCTTCTTTCTTAGCTTCCAACCACCATCAGTCCAGGGATCAGTACCACGACAGATAGGCCATCTTTACCTGGCTGCTTTCCCATGTACCAGGTCCATCTTACTCACTGCTGACAGGCAGAATCATTACCAGGCGAAGCCTGGCGGGCTTCTTCTGAAATGAACAGTTACGTCTGGCATAATACACTTTTATCAATAAAATACGATCCGGAGGTGATGTCATAAACCTACAATTGAATTTTGAATTCTCTCTAAAGGAGAAATAGTTTGATGCGGAAAACATACCGATGGAAATTTGAAAAATCATAAGAAACAGTTTAATTAATTAGTCCACTGACCAACACACAAACACATTGTTTTGTTTACAAAGATGTAACTATTATTATGATAATTATGCGCCCGCGTGAATAGCATGAAAATAATGACTTCAACGTTTGGAGAGGGGGATGAGTTGAGGCATGGACAAACTGAGAAAGAGAGAGCATGAGGTAAAGCATTATGGGTATAAAGTTTGAATCATTTTTTTTTCTCTTGATTCACCAGAGATAATGAAATGTTTGCCAAGACTAACATGCGACGGGGCGAGATCGTCGGTTTATTGTTGTGGGCATACCTGGTTGTGGGTGCCAGGAGAGCGGCGAGTGGGGTATACAGTAGGACCTCAATTATCCAGCCACGTCGGGACCTGCGAGCGTCCGGATAATCGATTTGGTCGGATGAGAGAGATATGCTCAATAATACAGCACATTATACAACTGTTATAGCATACTAAATATCAGATGGTATATACACATGTTATGGTACCAATTCACTAATATTATGATTATCTGCTTAATTGTCATTGTCATGTCTCATTCTTTTGAATATGATATGGAAATAAAATGATATACACTATAAGTAAAATAGCCCCTCTTGTATTGTTGATTGATATTGACGGGCAATGTGATTGATATTGCGACTCGTCAGTTACTGCAACTGCTACATGTATGTACTCAGTGCCAGTGACAAGCGCGGCACCAGTCTTTTACATCATTTTCAGTCACGAACTGTAAGTTAAGTTAAAGTGACAGTCCGCTGCGATGATTAGAATATGTCGGGCATTCGCACGACAATGGTTGAACATTTTGTATTGAGTGAGATTTGGCACTGAAAACACAGAGATATACATAAGGAAAAATATTAGTTAGTCGACGTCCGGATAACACAGGATCCCGATAATCGATGGATGGATAATCAAGGTCCTACAATAACTGTACACGACTTCAAGACGGGAAAGTGGGAACGTACATTATGACGTCCCTTTCCTCTTATCGCTATATATCGCGTGCCTGGGCGGGATCGGGTGAATGAACGGTATTGACTCCATTATGCAATTGTGGTACAATGTAGAATGTATCAACGAATTTTGATTTGGGTTTTGTTGCAGAACATATAAAATATAAAAATAAGATTTCTATGCAAAAAAAAAAAAAAAAAAAAAAAAAAAGAAGAAGAAGAAATTACTGTTAAAGAGTTATATACCGTGTTTTGGACGGTCGGACCAAAAGCATTGGTCCTTTTTATCAAAATTTTTCCAATCTACCAACTATCAGCTATTTCTTCTAAAGGGCTGGAGATAGCGTTACAACAGATTGGTAATATCATATAGATGGATGGATGAATAGATAGATAGATAGATATAGATAGATAGATAGATAGATAGATAGATAGATAGATAGATAGACATATAGGTAGATAGATAGACAGACAGATAGATAGATAGATAAATTGGGAGATGGTTTGTCACAGGTATAGAAATATACACAAAATATAGACACAAAGAAACTAACATCAGCCATAGTTCCAAAAACTGATATCATCACTGATTTCAAACTTCTTTGCATGATAATCAATATTATGCAAATGACTCTTTAGCACGCGACGTGTAAGACTTCACTTCTTTATAGACACGCTGTAGATACATGCTATTCACATGTCAGTCTCATGAACGTCAAAAACTTCATTTATCTCGAGTCATATTTGTAGGGTATATCAGCATTTGCTCGCAAATCTACAACAGGTGGCACAGTTCACAACTCTTCCGTACCAATTACGATGCTGATTACCTAACTTTGATACGGTACAGTAGCTCCTCGACTATCTACATCTTACTTTAGACTCTGTAATGATGACTGCAAAAGTCTTTCAACCAAGTGATCATTTGGAGAGCCATCATTTTGCTTGTTTTGCACTAAGTACCTATTAGGGAGCTTTAGATTTTAGACGCGCGGACGTTCAAAGGGGAAAAAAAAAACATGATCTGAGCGTGCGCAGTAGCGCGGTTCAAGTTGACGCACGCTTCTGCGCACGCTCAGATCATGTTTTTTTCCCTCTGAACGTAAGCGCGTCTAAAATCTAAAGCTCCCTATTATAACTTGCACCCAACGTTACTGACAGCCAAAAGAACGGGAACCAAATTCTAGAACAGTAGGACCTTGATTATCATATACCATATACACACAAACATACATACAAACAAACACACATATGTACACGCAAACTGCACGAAGAACACATACTTAGACCTCATCGATAGATAGTTGACACAATTAAACAAGAAATCAATTTTGAATAGGCATTTACGTTTTTGTTTATAAGCAAAGATCACCTTTAATAGACAGTATGCTTGAGCACAGTAATACCCAGTAACTACACTATTTGTTTATGAGATGAAGTAAATCAATAGCATACTAGTAGATTGCTCATCAGTAAATGAAGAGTTTCATCGCAAAATGGGCATTTTTAAACATTTCAAAGTAGGATCCGAAGTCCATCATCAGATAGAGCAAAACGGAACTTTTCCAGTGATATCTCACTTGTACAGTATCACAACGAGGAACATTCTTAGTTATATGATTAAAAACATCACATATTTCGTGATTTGTTAGCAGCTTCAAGAACAATGTGAACTAAACAAGAATTCTAGTGTGTAGTTAGCCTTTTGCAAAGGCAGCTGCTAAAATTTCAGCACACGTACACAGGGAGCAATAGACTCGCACAAACAGCGCGCGACCGGCGAGCTGCGAGAGTTATGTAGCGACCTCACTCCGATCCGATCGCTGTGTGCGTGCGCGTCCACTGCTCGCTAGCGAGTCTAGTGCGAGCTAGCTGCCTTTGCAAAAGGCTACTGCCATGTAGTGTACGTAGTTAGCTCATTTTGGGATAAAACTCTTCAAATACTCATGGGACACAGAACCATTGCTGACATGAACAAACTCCTCTCGCAAAGCATATAGACAGGGATGACCAGTCTGGATGACCCAATGTTGAACTTTAACCTACTAGAATTATGAGTTTCATTTCACACAACATGTTATCTACTCCTAACCTTCCACCCCATGTCACCTTACAACTTGCCACAGCCACAAAGAGTTCACTGTGATCACTTCACCTTAGGGACGTATTTTTGGTCCAGCTTTTTATCATTATCCCTTTAATAAATAATTCAACTTGTTCCAATGGTTGTAACTTTATTCTACCCGCTCATGACACAAACGTTCTTCCAACTGCATGATGATTGTTTGCAGTTTATGGGCAATTACTAGTATATCTTATGTTCTCTTTTTAAAAGTTCAACAGCATGAATATGTGGGTATTAGAGGGAAGGTTGTTGCCAAATACCACTGTCACTTTTTAGCTATGGTTCAGTGATCATGACATAGAATATGAGCAGCAGAACTAGATCTCTTGAATGACACCAAAGGCTGCACAAGGCACGGCCAGACTGGCAAAAAGATTGAGAAGTTTGACATTACAAAGTGTTTGCGATCTTAAAATTTTCAATCTTTTGCCAGCCTGACTGTGCCTATGGAGGACATTACATCACAAAGTTGTGATTAAATCATTTCCGTGGGAGCGTGCACACTGGATGAGTGCAGCTGGATTGGCAAATAGAAAGATATTTAAAACACAAAGTGCTGGCGATATTTTTTTTCTTCTCTCGAGCACCTTGGTCTCAACAGTCATCTCAGAGTATATCACTTGTTTGTCCATTTAATTCCAGCACATGGGTGCCACAGCTTGGTTAATAATCTGTCATTCGGAAACCACTGGCAAAAAAAAAAAAAAATTATAATACAGTCAACCTTGCTGAAGTCAACCTCAAACAAGTCACAAGAAACACAAATTCTTCCCCAACATGTGTTTGAATGATTTACACTGTAGTTGTGTTAGTCCAAAATTGGCAAAGTTGAACAATTTTCTCCCGTCCCTTTCGAGTCAAATTAGTCAAGGTTGACGGTACAACCTTGTGAGCAAATCACAATGTCACTCTGATATGGCTAACACTCCCCTTTCTACATCCATACTATACCTACCACATGTAAATATAATATACACCACACCTCACTACACAGAATGTAAAGCGACAGCATTAATAGTTTAAAGACTCCACCACACCTGCCTAATCTAATGTGCCAGTATTGACCGATTTGGGTTCGTTGTGGGCAGCAGACAATTTGTGGCACTGGGCGCAGCCATAAGCTCAAATTGCGGTGTCCCGGCCGACCCCCCCCCCCCCCCCCCCCCCTCCCCCATCCCCCGGGCAACATGTTTATCGCGCACTTAGTAGCTGGAGTACGCGTTCTTGTTACAAAGGTTCGCGCACTCAGTACGAGACGCCTATTGGCTAAAACAACCATGCATCAGTTTTTCATTCCGTGCGCGTGCTAATGTAGGGAGAGGGGTGGGGGAGTGGGGGGGGTCGGCCGGGACACCGCAGTAATGGCGTTGCCCATGCTGATAATACACAAACCGCCTCACAGAATCGGTCAATAGGATCACATTCTACAGACGAGATAAGAATTGGGAATGCTGCTTTACATAACAGATGAGAAACTGAAAACACTGTACTGTACAATCCCAATGGGTGGCACCGATTCTCAATTTCTCTACACTGTGAATGGCCATACACCTAGAGTTGCAAAGATTCTACTCCATAATATGGTTACACCCTTTGACTTTTGAGATGAGTTGGCAATCACACAATTATGGTGCTGTACTTTGAAATTAGTAACATGAGCTCGGACACACAATTTTCACTTTTTTTTTGAGTTGTAAAAGGGCAAGTTCTTGCCAAATACACAGTGTCACATAGATTGTGAATGCTCAATAAACACATTGAAACACATCAGTGGAAATTCAGAAGAAAAAAGGGGCAGTCAGTTCAAATGCTATGCTCGTAAAGTTTGGGTTAATTCCTGCTGCCCTCCTCAGTTGGAAATTTACAATTTGTGATGTCACACCAAAACAAAATTTGTGTTAACCATCAATGAGCACTTCATTAACCTCCGTCAGAATGGAGTGTACCCACAATGGTGTTGAAGGTGTAGTATAGTTTCATTTTGAGACCTGGATTCAGGTTTCTAATATTTTTAATGAGATAATATAAAACCTGTTCTGAAATATGAAAGAGTATGTAATTTCAAGAGGAATTCAATGTTCATTTCATGACAATTGGTTCTGAAATGGCCGAGATATCCAAAACAAAGCGATCCTTATAAAATGTGGGACCCACCTTTATTAGGATCACTCTGTTTTACTTTGTGTTTGGGATATCTCAGCCACTCCAAAAATGATTTTCATCAAATAAACATTGTATTCCTCCGAGAATGGCATGCTCCGAAACATTTCCTATGTGGTTTCTTTGTATTTCTAAAAAAGTTAAAAGCTCAGTTTTCATCTCCAATATCATACCATCCCTATAATGTTTATACAGCTGTATCTCTCCAAAAAGCCGAGGTTGACAGTACAAAGCACAGCGAGCAAATCATGACTTCTCCCTGATTTTTGTTATTACTCCATCTCTACATCTATCCTACAACTACATAATATATCTAACACTACACCTCACTACACACAATATACAGAACAGCAGTATACAGACTCTGCTTTACCTGTTTCATCTAATGGCTCAGCAAAGGATCACATTCGACAGATGATACAAGGATTGAATTTGTGGCTTCACAAACAGATCAGAAACAGAATATATTGTACAAGGGTGGCATCATTTCTCAATTCCTTTACACTGTGAGTGTCCATGGACCAAGAGTTTCAGAGATTTTACCTCATCAACCTCCCTCAGAAGGATTGTACCCGCAATTGTGTTCACCTTAACCCTAAAAAGACTGGGGGGGGGGGCCTAAAAGGCCCCCCCTCGACATTTCGCGCGATTACTCAGCAACACGCAATGCTCTCGCCGCGATGCTCTATGACTTTTTTCTTTCAAGTTTCCCGCACATTTTGACACCAAATTTGTGACGCCCGGGGGTACGGTTCTGAAGTTACATAACTTTTTGTACATGCACGTGAGACCGAAAATGGCTCAAAAATGTGATTTTGTGTACAAAGTCAATACAAATTGAGTTGTATCACATGGTTCATATAAATATGCCTATTTTTACTCTCAATGGCTAAAATCAATTTGTTTTAGTAGTGTTATGCTTCAAAAAGGGTCTGCCACAAATTTTGCTGAAAAAAACAACAAAAATAATAGGTCGAAAAAACAAAGAAATACATAAGAAATTCATAAAACAATAAAATAAATAAGAAATTAATTTTGATACCGAATTTTTTTTCAAGTACATTTGCTAAGAATGCTACAAAGAATATCTAGACCAAAAATGAGCACTTTTGGAGCTTTATTTACTGATTTAGATAAAAAAGTCTGATTTCATGCATAAATTAGCATAATTAATCAAAATAAAATAAAAGAAGACTATTTTGGAAATTTCAAATATACGATCTTGTAGATTACATCGCACACTACCATTGTGCAAATTTCCGCGGCGATCGCGCGATCCACGGCCGAGATCTTAAGGGGGGGCCCTTTAGGCCCCCCCCCAGTCTTTCGAGCTACCAAAATAGCCCAGTCTTTTTAGGGTTAAGACAACTGTCTGTCTCTCCAAAAAGTCCCACGGAGCGCATACTTTTGCTAAAAAAAAATAAAATAAAAATCTGCATATTGTTGTTCTGGTGTAAAATCACAAATTGACTGGAGTAACTTTTCTGTTGGGATGGTGGGGCATGACATTTATCATTACTTTACTGAATTAATCAATTTTCTGATTTTCCTCAAACATTCAAAGTATCTCTAATCTCTATTCCCTTCATTGCCAGATCACTTTGTGCAAGGCATGGTTTGCATTTTCCTGCACTTACAGAAAAGTGCCTAATGGTAAATGAATCTGCCACCTCAAGTAACCACACTATACCCATCGTAAATTACTGGGTCATTTTCCTGTGTTCCAAATGAAGGCATTCTATATTCATCACAACTATCTGAGTGCATAAAGAACACAATACATTTTCTTCCCCCTTTTTTATGTTACAATGCCTTACATTACAAGAAGAAAAGAAGTAATATAAATGATACAACCATGGGCGATATGTACAAGAAATCAGAAAGTCAGAGATAGTGAAGAATTTGGCAACATTATTCATTTCTACAGTACAAATTTAAAGAGTATTTACCTCCTGATAATTAAAGGGTGAGACAACAGCAGTAATTTACCCCCTCCCCACCCCCCTTCATACAATACAATGCTAATTTGCCTTTCCAGATTACACTGTAGTTTTTAATCATTTGATGATGATCCATGGTATACAGTATATGGATTTCTCTAAATTTGCCCCAGATGTTAACTGCCCTTCCATCCTCATCACATGGAAGGAGTCAGCTGATCTGATCCCACATTTGAGTAATCAGCAAATTTTCAATTTACAATCGCAGTCCCGGGACCGGGGAACATTGGCAATGGCGCAGGATCCAGATGGAGGAGCTCCGGGAGCGCCCCCCCCCCTTTTTGTTAAAACAAAATAAATGAAAAAAAATGTGGGACTTTCCTACCACTTTAATTTTGTAAAGGCCCCCACCCTTTCGAAATTCCTGGATCCGCCCGATTGGTATATTCCAACTTCACAACATCATCAATCCCTTGCAATGCCATAATATGTTGTGACAAGTAATCACATCGATTATACACCTACTCAAGTCATAATACCCTCATATTAAGCTGACTTACATGTATCATGAGATCTAATCTTGAATCCAAACTTTCTTTGAATGATCCCCTTTTTTGGGGCATTGAAATAATCTTGATACATTACATGCGATCAACCTTTTTCCACTATGAGCAACTGGAAAACAGAGATTTCTTCTTATACACTGTGCTACCACAAAAGTAAAAAACCTAACCCGAAGGTTTTCACTGGTGACCTACAGTAAGATTTTATCCAGATCTCTTCAAGTCACAACAGTTGTACTGCCTTTTTGCCACAGTAATGACTATGCATGTCAAAAACACACTTTTACATCATGTAAGCAAAATAATGCCTATGAAGAAGCTTATCCTCCAATTGTTGTACAATGCACACTGTACCAACTATTCAGGAACAGTTCACTACATCCTGTGGCCAAGGCGCAGAGTTTCCCTTTTGTTCCAATAATCACTGGTGCTCAAATCAGTCTGGACACAAGACAGTTGCACAACCATTCTCTTATGTGCAACAGTCAGCTCTCTACATATTTTCATATTTCTCTGTATTCATTCATCAAATGGTAAAAATAATCCTCCCCCCCCCCCCAAAAAAAAGGTGAAAATAATAATTGCATAATACTACTTATGATAATAATAATAATCACAATAATGAATAATGAAATAATAACATGAAATAATAGTAATGTAATAAACTGAATTGTGACAATGTACACACTACAAGTACAATTACAAATGCATTTTAACTTGCCCTACTAGTTCCATTGTACTAATTCTAATATTTAATAACATCAATCCAAAAAAAGAAATACAGATTGTACACCTACTTTATCTGAAACTATCTGTCTGTAGCAGAAAACAGGATCTTCTCTCACATTTCTAGCACTTGAAATGCTATAGAACCTTTGGGTACAGAATAATAAATGTAAATAATAATGATAATAATGATCATAGAATAATAATTATACCAATAATAACAAAATAACAATGACAAGGAATATCCTAAGCGAGAAATACAGTAATGCACAAGTTTGAAACATGAAATATGAAACATGAAATATTAAACATAATCATGCATTACTTTGAAATTGAGTGAAATAACAATGACTGATACGAATAAGGAGTTCCAGACAGTAATAAATGACAATTGATGAACATCACTCAAAATGGACACTAGCTGATAGTCTGAAAATGCTACGGATAATAATTTTGATGAAATGAGTGAAGATGACTTTATGATCTGCACTGATATGATATGATTATCAGCTAACATTCAAAGAAGTGCAGATCACAAGAAAGTAATGGTTATGGTAATCTCATGGCAAAGTGTGTGATAGAATCTACAAAGAAAAAAAAAAACTAAAAAAAGAGAACAGAACAAAAGAATCATAGGGCTTGGATTTGTCCAACCCATAACCTTAGAGATAAAATATATTGTTTGTACATTTATCAACTCAATAACCCTTGAACAATGTTCAGTATGTTCATCCTTTACGATGAGTACATTCATTCAAGATTCATGAAATCTTTAAAAAAAAAAAAATTCACATCTATGAATGGATTAACATGAGAATAGCTAAGAAAACTAGATGCACACATTTTCCAACATGTGAAAACTTGCTGAGAGCTCCAGAGGAGTAAACCCTCAGCTGAGATCTACACGTGCCAACAAGGGCAAGACAAAATGTAACAAAAGTAAAATAAAATGAAAAACAGAAAAACTCTCTTGAAATTTGTGTTTTCCCATGGAAATTGGAAAGAAAAAAAAAGGAAGAAAGTCTTGTCTTTGTATAAGACTTAAATATTCTGAAGACAAATTTTATATGATTAGCAATAGCTTCAGACACTTTGCCATTTCTGAGAATCCATGATTGGAACCCCCCCTCCCCCATTTCCCCCTCCCCCATTTCGCCCCCCATCCCCTCTCCCTATTTCCCTGTTCACTGAACATGCGATGGCTAATTGGCCTTCTGTTGGCATATCAGCATCTCAAACATTAAAGTGAGTCCAACTTCATTCGACAGTCACACCCTACTTGCAAAAAAAAAAGAAAAAAAAATCACAACTTAGAGATGCTATCTGATACAGAGTTGTTTTTACATTTCATAAAATCTTGATTCTTTGCATAATTCTACCACTGGTTAACATCTCTCAACTCATAATGACTTCACAGTTAACAACATCGAAATTACCCAAGCAAATTACAAATCCAGTCTCACAGAGATACATATTCCATCAGCTCACGAAAAATTCCATCAAACCATTGACATGCAATCACGAAGAAAAATATTCATCTGAAAATCCCTCAGATGAAAAGCGGGAGCGAGGAGATCTAGACAAGCCTCTTGCTTCATGGCTAAGTGTCGTAAACTTGCTATGCGTGCAACACGACTATAAAAGTCTGAGCAAATAAAACACTGCCACCTAGCTACAAACATCTTTGTCAAAACCCTCGCAAATATTTTTTTTTTAGCTAAATCACTACAATAAAGCTGACAAAGATGATAACTCTTTTTAATGCTTGGCCCTCGCAAAGCTGTAACACAAGTAAAAAGGAATATCATTAATCAATTAAAAAAAAAAAACTTGAAACAAATACGAAATTAAGAGTCTGTCGGTGCTCTCGACAGGATTCTGCGACGATGGCGGATCAATGCTTTCTTCCATTCTCCGGCTCCGATGACATAAACTCCTTGCAGTTCACCTTATGGAACTTCTCCCACGCATCCAGCTGGCACTCGCGTGAGCAATAGAGGGCAGTGCAGTTGGAGCAGCGCTTCAGCTTTTTGCCCGTCCCCTTGCCGCACCGGTCGCAGGACGGGACAGGCTCGGTGCCGTGCTTCTGGCGGAACCGAATCATGACCTGCGTGCAGGAAATGCACGAACAAAGTATGTGTTACTTTTGAATCCCGAGTTTTAATATGTTTGACTGACACTGTTTGTTTACATAAGATCACAAACATTCTTTCATTTAAGTTACTTCGACCACGGATATGACAGTTTGCTCAAGGTAAATGGGCATATTCTCTGACTTGTTTCTGAAAGACATTCTTTTTTACTATGCTTTGATAAATTTACTAGTTGAAATGGAAAACCGTCACATGTAATATCTTAATTCAGCTTATGTCGTAAAAAATTAGCTTCATGTAGAGTATAGGTGACTACACTCAACTGAGAATATATCAGTGTTGTTTGAAGGTTTGCATGAAGTAAATGAGGAAGAACGGTTTGCAGTAATGCCATGTGTACGTAGTCCTTGCAGGGACCCTTGCTTGGCAGAAGAAGAGAGCCTAGAAAGAGGAGAGTTAAGGAAGGAAGTGACTTTAGGGAAAGTGAAAGGAAGGCAAATACATTGTACCGACAACCGAGGGGCAGCAAAGAGCTGGAAGTTGAAGTTGCACTCGTGGAGATGGGCGAATTGGGAATAGAGAGAGTTGCAAAGGAAAAATTTGTGATCTCTGTTGCATCATAGTCCTTGAAATGTTTTCGTAGTTCATTTATAACCTCTGACATCCTTGAAAAAGATTTGAGACATTAAAGGACAAGTTCACCTTCATAGACATATGGGATGAGTGAATGCAGCAATATTAGTAGAACACATCAATGAGAGTTTGAAGAAAATCGAACAATCTGTTCGAAAGTTATAAATTTTTGAAGTTTCTGCTCACTCAAGGCTGGATGAGAAGACTACTATAGCTTGTGATGTCACATGTGTACAACGATATAAATAAAGAATAAAGAAAATTCAACATATTTTCATTTTTCTCGCACAACAAAAGAACACTTGACTTTTTTCTTTCATACGGCAGGGGTATAATATTACCCTTCACATATGTCAGTAACAAGTCAAAGAAATGCGCACTTTATTAAAAAAGTAAAGTTTTGTGAAATTCTCTTTTTATTTTATTCATATCGTTGTACGCATATGACATCATACACTGTAGAAGTATTCTCATCCAAAAGTGACTGCACAGATATTATAAAAATGCGTAACTTTTGAACGGATTGTCCAATTTTCAACAAACTTTCACTGATATGTTCTATTAATATTGTTGCATTCACTCAATCCACATGTATATGAAGGTGGACTTGTCCTTTAAGATCGGAAATTGTTTCAGTACACATGCAAACACATGCAACTACATGTATATATGTAGCAATAGCCATTGTGTGCTCTAACACAAGCCGACAAGATTTTACATTGGTGCTAATAGTAATCAATTCTTGCAGAAGAATTTCAAAATGGTGGTTACTTTCCTCATTTCCCAAGAGGGTAACTCACTTTGTCTCTGAAGGGTACAAAAATGTCGCTGGTCGGTTCTCCGCGAACGCAGAGGGAGATGTCGCATATCGCCCTGTGGTAGTCACGTAGGGTAAAGAGAGCTTTGGCTCTGCGGAACAGAACTTTTCGTAATAAAATGTTGTTGCGGTTGGAGCCGATCTTAGCAGCATGACACACTGCAGGAGGGAGAAATGGGCATGATGGAATGGCAAGTTATGACCAAAAATTCCCCAATTTTCATGAAAAATAACAAATCTGTCTCTTTCTTCTTTCTCGCTCTTTCTTTTCTCCTATCTTAAAGGGGAAGGCTAGTAACTAATCAGTGGGAATCAGTGGAAATGCTGGGAGATGATTATTCCAATCCTAATGGGATTCATTTAATAGTACATTATATATCTATTGTTGTGTGAAAATTATTTGCTTCAGAACGGTCTCATATTCAAGTAATGTGCAGATTAATGCTCCGTCACTGACCAGGGGACGCTAACCTGGAAGCATTAAACTGCACATTACTTGAATATGAGACCATTCTGAAGCAAATCATTCAATCAACTCTTGAATGAATCCCATAAGGATTGGAACAATCATCTCCCAGCATTTCCACTGATTCCCACTGATCAGTTACTAGCCTTCCCCTTTAAAATGCAGAGTACTGCAAACAGCAATACCAGCTTACGCTGAACTTCTATGATACGTACCTGCTTAGACGCCTGTATGACATGCAAAACAATCAAAATAAATAAAGGGTTTATACTAAACTGGCCTCAAAGTTCACATTCAGACAAAAGCATACAAGATCAGACATGTGAACACATTGACCCAAATTTGAGAAGGTGGTCTAAATTTAACCCTAACTAGGCCGGGCTATTCAGATAGATCATAGAGCCGGGGGGGCCTCCCAGGCCTCCCCTCCAGATCTCGGCCGTCGACCGCGCAATCGCTACGAAAATTGGCACACACATTCCCTATGATGTAATCTACAGTACCACAAAGGTAAATTTAAAAAAAAAATTATCATCTATGCTAAATTATGCTAATTTAATGCATAATGATGCAGGAAATCAGACAATTTGGTATAAATCACTAAATAAAGCTCAAAATGGGCACATTTTTGTGTAAATGTTCTTTTTAGTGTCCTGAGCAAATATAAGAGAAAAAAATTATTTTATTGTTTTTTGAATTTCTTTGTTTTTTCGACTTTATGTTTTTCATTGTTTTTTCAATGAAACTTGTCCGTGACATTGTTCTGATCAAGAAAATGTGTTATTAATTGATTTTAATCAATAAAACCCCCAAAATAATCACACTTTTATGAAATTTGCCTGTCAGCACAGTTTGCATTGAAATTGTACACAAATTCACGTTTTTGAGCAATTTTGGGTCTGACATGCATGGACATATTTATGCGCAACTTCAGAACCCCGTGCCTGGGCATTGCAAATTTGGTGTCAAAAGATGCGGGAGACTCGAAAGAAAAAAGTCATGAAACGTCGCGGCGATAGCTTTTCGCGTACGCTAATAGGCATCCAGTAAAAAAATGTGCATTGATGCTCGCATGTATTGGTATGTCTATTTAACGCTTATTTTAGACCATGGTCTAAATTTGTACCATGGTCTAAGTTTAAACCACCTTCGTGATTCGGGCCATTGGGTTGATCATAAACAATCAAGCACCGTTCTCGGTAAGATAATCAAAAGTACTTTCGAGCTTAACCCTAATCAGGCTGGGCTTTTTTGGCTATTCTATATCTGGGGGGGGGATCTCGCCTATGGAACGCGCGATTGCGACGAAAATCGGCACACGCAACGCCCGCGACGTATTCTATCAAAATGTACGTTTCTCCGAAAATTTTTTCTTATATTTTATATTAATTAATTATTGTAATTTATGCATAAAATCAGTTTTGGGCTCTAAATCACTTTATTACAACTTTACAATTAAGCTAATTTCTTTTTTAAAATGTTTCTTGTATCATTCTTCTGAGACATAGGATAAAAAAAAACTGTATCGAAATGAATTTCTTATGTATTTTATTGTTTTTTGAATTTCTTATGTATTTCTTTGTTTTTTGACCTTTTGTTTTTGTTTGTTTTTTGGCCAAAATTTGTAACAGACATTTTTCGAAGCATTATTATGCTAAAATAAATTAATTTCGGCCATTCTAAGTGAAGATATGAATTTTTATGTGAATTAATTGAAAAAACACAATTTGCATTGGATTTGTACACAAAATCACGTTTTGGAGCAATTTTGGGGTTGACAAATTTTTTTCGAACAGGCGCCGAGTCAAAACGGTACGCACGGGCGCAACAATTTGGGTCTCAAAAGTTGCGCGATACTTGAAAGAAAAAAGTCATGAAACATCGCGGCGGGAGCTTATCGCGTTGCGAAGATATTGCGCGAAACGTCGACGGGGGGCGGATTCCGCCCCCCAGCCTGATTAGGGTTAATGAAATTACTTTCCTTTGCAATTCAAAGAAAAGTTAGTAAAATATTAACATGTCCATTTTTTCACAGAATATTAAATTCTAACTTGTTAATTTTAATGTTTAAACAGTGCTGTATAAAAAAAAAAATGGCAAAAAATAATGACATTTGTAATAATACTGATACTCAAACAAACACTG
The DNA here is from genome assembly GCA_033980235.1 of Diadema setosum. Classification (NCBI taxonomy): domain Eukaryota; kingdom Metazoa; phylum Echinodermata; class Echinoidea; order Diadematoida; family Diadematidae; genus Diadema; species Diadema setosum. The sequence continues at coordinate 32,016,315 of CM067077.1, read as the reverse complement.
CATAACTACGTAAAAATCTTCTGCGTTTAGTAATAAAAACAGCGGGGCAATCAGTTAACGATCGCCCCGTCACTGTACAAGCATGCCAACCTCGAAACATTAAACTGCACATTACTTGAATGTGAGACCATTCTGAAGCAAATAATTTTCACACAATAGATATAAGAATAAAATGTACTCTTAAATGAATCACACGAGGATTGGAACAGTCGTCCCCCAGCATTCCCACTGATTCCCAGTGATCAGTTACTAGCCATCCCCTTAAAGAGAGTCCATTTGAATTGAGTTACACATCATTTTAAAGCTTAGAGTCTGCTCTTTTAGAATCTGCCCTCAACTTAAAAGTCCATATCTGGTGACTTTGTTGGTTTTGTGATGCAGGGTAACAAATGAAACTTACCATCAATACATCTGGCAGCTGCTTTGTCACAATCCATGACTGCTTTCGCGTGGTTTTCAAGCATTAGGTGACATTGGGCTCGATTAGAGTAGAGGGTAACAGGTAAATCATACCTAGTGAGATTGTTAAAAGGAATTTGGAGTCATTCAAATTTTATAGTGGGTGGGGGGGGGGGAGAAAAACTTGCATTGTGAATATATTTTTCTTTTGACAGATCTTTTGAAACTGTGGAGAAATTCTACAGACAAATGTGTGACATCAGAAATACAAATTGTATGTGAAGATTAAGAAATGTATGTGGTATATCCATAAGCAATACACATTGCTGGAAATGTCAAAATTTGTATAAATTATGGATATTCATAGCACACTATTGAATGCAGTATTCATACCTCTTGTATTAAAAAAATCACAAAAGCTGATCTCTTAATACTATTGATGTTATACTTATGTGCAACTTAACTCATTAAGGATGGGCTAATTTAGCTAAAACATGCATTTCTGACAGACACTTGACCAAGTATTCTCAGGATTAGTCTTCAGAGGTTAATCTGCAGTGGCTTGAGAGACTGTGACAAAATATGACCCGCTACAACAAAAGGATCCGAAAGTCGGGGGAGGGCAATTTTCTGAAAATGGCATGACATCATTCCCTTGCTCTTCTACTTTAATTTCATATATACCACAACTCATAAAAGTACTTGGTTGCGGAGATATCGATGATCTAATTAGCGCATGTCAAGAGGTTGAGGAAATCAGAGTTTCGAGAAAAACACCTTCAAAGTTTTCCTTCCAACGCTATCATGATCAAGGGGAGGCGAGACAGTTTTCACCACTTGACAATAGAATGCATGCATCTAGCGACTACCGCGATGTTCATTCACGCTTAGCGCCAGCCGTCTATGCATGACCAATCAGTAATCAGGATGCCATGCACTGACCAATAAGATCACTCCCTCATTGCTAGGGGCTGAGTCTAGCTGCGTCGCTAAATCCAAATCTTCGGACACGTTTCTCTTGCATTGAAAGTCGGAAAATCATGGCCCAGAAAAACACCGATTTCTTGCCTTTCCTTTGATTATTTCGCTTCGAAATTTCAGCAGATGATAGACAAAACAATAGACTACAAATTTGTGCAAAGAACAGAAATCCGATTGTTTTGACCAATTTTGATGATGCAACTTCAAAGGCAATTTTCTCAGCTCGGCCGTCAGCGACTTTAGGATCCTTTTGTTATAGCGGGTCACAAATGAATCCTCTTGTAATGACAGTCACCCACGGTTACTCAAGGCAAGATTCATGAATACGGAAGGTGTTGGTGTAAAGTTCCAATGTCATACATACCAAAACATTTTGTCTTTTCTCTTCTCCAGTGGCGGGCAGATAACGATGGCGTCGGTGTACTTCTCGATGGCCTTAGCGTACAGCTGCTTCCTAAAGAAGGTGTTGCCCTCCTCCTTCAGTACCTCTGCTCTCTGCTGGTTCAACTTTGGACTCGTGGCAAGACGATGGCGGAATGCGGCGGTGGCCTGATCGTAAGCTCTGCGGAGAGATGCACACCCACAGAATTTGATTTGTTTTGCTGCATTTCAGGAAAGCCATTATACATTCCCTCTCCTCTCTCTCTCCAAGGGCAAGATAACGTGCATCACCCCCTCATTTAGATTATGGTGAGGAAAGAAAAAATCTTGCATGCATGCTGCTTGGCTGACTCTTGACCTTAAAGTTGACCTGAAAAGTCCAAAATGCCACATTTTTTGGTGGTTTGGAGATGCATGTTTTCATCATAATACTGATTTTTCCCTGTCAGTGTTTCATCTGGGTAAGACAAATAATAATAAAAAAGAATATCTCTTTAACTTGAACCATTGGTGTTCACGTCTAATAGCTCGTTTAGTTGTGGAACCTTCAAAGCCTCTTAAAGGCATCATTTAACATTTGATGAAACAAAAACCGAGCTTTAGTGCTTCAAAATACTGAGTTAGGGATAGAATCATCTAACATAAAAATCTAAATATGTATAATTGACCTTCACATATGCATCAAATATGACATCTTGAAAATTTTTTAAATCACTGCTCCCAACAGTAAACAATACCTTTAATTGCTACATTGTATACCAGGTCCCAAAACTGGCAACACTATTTTAGGAGAGTTACACTACTGCAAAAGTGGAAATTTTCGCGGTGTTCAAATTTTTGCGCATTTCGCGCAACCAGAAACTAGCGCGAAAATAAAAGCACGCGAATATTTTTGCTTGCCATATGTGCCTGTGCGTGATGGTCTTGATTCCGCGGAATTAAAAACACGCGAAACTCTTCCGACCCGGCCAGGCGCGAAAAATTACTCACGCGAAAATATCCACTTTTACAGTACTTTCTGGACTTACCCTTTAGCATAGTGTTCATATCCCCTCAGCAAATCAGTCACTGCCATATCAAGATCGTGCTGAGGAGAGGGAGATAATAGAATTAGATTACAAAGTATTGACCGATTCTGTGACGCGCTATGTGTATTTTTGGCATGGGCGCAGCCATAGTGGGTGTATCAGCCGACCCCCCCCCCCCCCTCCGCACTCCCCCACCCCTCTCCCTACATTAGCACGCGCGCAGAATGAAAAACTGCTTTAGCCAATAGGCGTCTCGTACTGAGTGCGCGAATGCTTGCTTAGTGCACGAACCTTTGTTACAAGTGCGTGTAAACATGTTGCCCCGGGGTGGGGGAGAGCAGGGGGGGGGTCGGCTGATACACCCACTATGGCTGCGCCCTGTGCCGTAAAATGTCTGCTGCCCTCAACGAACCCGAATCGGTCAATATTTGCGCAAGTCTGTATTCAGGTATACCAGAGTCAGCATATTGTTATATTAACTTGTATACAAATAACAAATATTTATGAGTCCAATGGACAGAATATTTCATGATGAAATGATCCATTCAACGAGGCGCAGCCGAGTTGAATGGATCAAACATTTCATCTTTCACCGAATGAAATATTCTGTCCATTGCATGAATGAAAACATTATACAAAATTTGTTTTATATACTGCCAAAAAGAGATCCTTGTCATTTCATGTTTTATTAATGTAGAAACAAGAGGGAATCTGAGATTGCAAGAGTGCTCACTGAGCACTTTAAGCTAATAGCACGCCATCGCATGCATGTATACACTGCGAATGCAAGCGCTTTAATTTACACGGAGTGTGCTGGGCTCTCATCATCAGCGAGCGTGCAATGGAGCAAATCATATGGATCAAAAATTGCACGGTAAATGGAGCCACAACTGCACGGATGATGACGTCATAGTGAAATGGGCCGAATGATCAATGTCAAACAACCAATCACATGACAAGGATCTCTTCAGGTGTTATATAAAATATATATTGACTCGTGAATACAATACAGCTGTCAATGCTATACTTCACAATGGCATGAATACACACAACTGAAATTCCCCTCTCTTGTAGGACATTCATACGTAATAAATCAGGTTCTCATGAGCTGTAAGTGACGTTATTGTTGATGTGACGATCAAATGAATGCATTAATCAGACCAGAATTTTGTGTACAATGTTTTTAAGAAAAGAAAAGGGGACTCTAAAGACACCCTTAATCCATTATTCTGCCGAAAATGTTCGATACATTTGTAGACTACTAAAAAACACACTTTCCTGCCCGTTTTATGATCCCAAATTTTTGCTTAATGTAGAAGACTTGCTCTTTCACAAAATATGAAAAAGTCAAGATCGGCTCGGTTGATCCATTTCACCTACAGACTGTACGTGTATTTTCAGTCCTCACACAAAATCAGTGTGTGCGACTTTTTGTTCGTTTAGTGATGCATGGTCACATATATGGTAGCTCTAAAACATGGCTGTTTGTGATCATCAACCAACCAGTGCAATATCTCATCACAGGTGACACGAGTGCTCCCTGCCATTTTATTCTGTGTCTAAAGACTCCATATGAACAAGAATACAATCATTTTGCAGTCTGTTTTAGGATTATGTTATTGATACCACACATTTGCAAGAAAAAAAGCCACAGCCTGGTCATAAAATTCATATCACAGGAAAGCCATCTGCTTTCTCTACAACTTTGTCACTGCATTTCTGGCATATACACTTCTTCAAAAAGTTACCATGCCTTTAGAAAATAGAATGCTTTCCAAAGCGCTTATACAATGTGCTCTCAAGGGTGCGTTCGAGCATAAAGCAAACCAAAGCAAATCATACCGTACTGTGCCAGATTTGAAGCGTTCAAGCACTCTACAGAGAAAGCGTACCTCATGAGTTATTTTTAAAGGGAGACAAGCATTTTCTAGCAAGAGGGTCATTCACCTGATGTGTTTTAAGGGCAAGTTCACCTTCATAGACATGTGGGTTGAGTGAATGCAGCAATATAAGTAGAACACATCAATGAGAGTTTGAGGAAAATCGGACAATCTGTACAAAAGTTATTAATTTTTAAAGTTTAAGAAAGTATAAAGAAAATTCAACATATTTTCACTTTTCTTGCATAACAAAAGGTCACTCCACGTCTCTCTTTCCGAAGGCAGGGGGAATAATATTACCCTTAACTTATGTCAGTAACAAGTTGAAGAAATGTGCACTTTATTCATAAAGTAAAGTTTTGTGAAATTCTCTTTTTATTTTCCTTATATCGTTGTACGAATCTGACATCATACACTGTAGCAGTCTTCTCATCCAGCACTGATTGTGCAGACAGTTAAAAAATTCATAACTTTTGAACAGATTGTTGGATTTTCCCCAAACTTTCACTGATGTGTTCTACTAATATTGCTGCATTCACTCAACCCACATGTCTTTGAAGGTGAGCTTGACCTTTAACACGCTTACAGCTGTCCTGAACAAAGAGACTGAACCCTTTGTATTATGACGCATGTTCATTATGATATGCGTATCCTTCGCATGCAAACATTTGGTATGCTTTTGGTACACTTTTGGAGCTCATTGTGAAGTGGTCCACTTTTGGCTTGGTTCAGTTCGGTATGATACACTTTAATGGCATTTGAGCACTCCTCTGGCACAAGTTCGGTATGGTTCAGTTCGCTTTAGGAGAGCGCTCAAATGCACCCTTGGAATAATGTGACACACAGCTGGTTTACAACACGGAACACAGAGAGTAAAGCGCTGCCAGAAAAGTCGGCGTACACATTTTACTCACAACATCATTGAAGTAATACATGGGGTAGTGGTGGATATGGTGAGGGCCGAAATACTTGATCATGTGGTACACGCCCTCCGTTTCAACGATGTGGGTGAGGTAGGCGAAGACGAAAAGTTGAAGATCCTGGGAGTTACAGTACATGTGAATGGCCGCTGACCTGGCTATGCTCTGGAGACAAAAAAGAAAAATGAGACAAAAAGAAAAATACATCACTCTGCATTTTACGAAGGCTAATAACTAGCTACTCCCACGTAGAGTTGAAAGTGAAGAGTGTGTAAAGGGTTTTTTAGAAATGAAAAGGGACATCAAAGATATGTGTAATTTGACGATATACCAACGAAATGGTGTTCCACAAAAACTACAAAAATCACATTTTCCTTTTTGATTCATGATCCCAAACTTACAAACGATTTAAAAGAAGAATTGCACTTTCAGAAAACAAACAAACAAACAAACAAACAAACAAACTAAAGACTAGGCTGACCGATTTCATCCTTTTTTAGTCCTCACATAAGACTGGGCTGTGCGACTTTCTGTGGGTTTTGTGATGCAGGGTCACAAATGAAGAAGAGGCATGACATTCTCTCTCTGAAAAAAACCAAACATAACTGCGAGTGGAGGCCACTCTTTCTACTGTTCACCACAGCCTCTGATTACAGCTCATATAATGGGCCTATATACTGCAGACGCATCAGCACTTACTCGTTTTTGTCCTTGTTTTCTCTTTGTTTACACAGTGAGAACGAAGTCATACATAGCTGAAGACATACATTGTATGCCGGGTAATTCCAGTTGTTATTTTTCATCTTTTTTTTCAAAACCCCCAAATGGCCAGGATTTTCCACGCCTGTTAAGCCGAGCAAACTTTTTTGACCTCGCTGCTCGCTGACTTTTTACTTTCAAGTCTCGCACATCTTTTGACACCATTTTCAATAAAATTGGGCATACTGTTGCACAATTTTCATTAATATCCGGCATACCGTTGCATCGCTGCCGACCTTTCATACACGTACATGCTTGTCAGACCAAAAATGGCTCAAAGACGTGATTTTACATACAAAGTCAATGCAAATGGAGTTTTCTCAGCTTATTCGAAAAGAACTGATGATCTTCATTTTCATTTTTTTTTCTAGTACGTTGTTTGGACTGCTACATAGAATGTTATCACTTATAATTAGGATTCTACAAGTAGGAGCTTTCTTTTCTGACTTAGAGCAAAATGTGTGATTTTATGCATATATTAGCACAATTGATTAATATAATGAAAATGTCAATTTCTCATTCTACATTTTGGTAGATTACACCACAAGTAATATATGCGCCAATTTTCATGGCATTCTCGGGTGGGGGGTTGAGATTCAACCCTCCCCTGGCCACAGAACAGCCAAAAGAGCCTGGTCTGGTTCAAAGGGTCAATGAAGGAATGAGAGATGATGGCTGTTCTGAACAGCCGGCAACACAGGGGGATTTCAAGTTCGGTGCTCATGCTAGTGCTATGTAAACACCAGCACCGGCGACAAAATGAACTTGCAAATCAGTCGCTGTTGGGGGGTTGACCTCAAAGTTATGACGTATTTCTGCTAGTTGGAGCTCCGCCGTTTGTGTTGGCAATTTAAGTGCTTTTTTCCCGACTGGCCAACACTAGCCCCAAGGGATTATCATCTTTGTCATTTCAAGTTCGGTGCTGGTGTCAGCGTTGATGTGCAGGACCAACATTCATGTCAATATTAGAAGTTCATTGTATGTGCAAAGTATATGCCCGCATAACATACACAAACTCTCCAGACATGGCTATAATAGGGAGCAAAATTAAGATTGTTGTGTTTTGGAGAAGGGATGACATTTGTGACATTTTAATCTATCTTCCTCATTATCTGTCTAAAACTAAGCAGTCATGACTACATCTTTTAATATCTAATTTGAACCATGCGGCATCACTTTCTTCACTGCGCAATTCCTGCGGACTTTGCGGTGGTTTGATGCCAAAACATAGTTTTGGGGATCAATAACTGTGATCAGTGTCACTTGCGTTAATCTGATCGTTGGTGTTGGAGCTCAATTCGACGCAGCGGCTTGGGAAACAGCACTAGCACCACTTGACATCACCCATTGCCTTGCTATCGCTGTACATGTAATTAATTTGTCAAGATCCGTGTCAAAATAATAGTGAAGAGCAAATTGATCATTCTGGACATCACTCACCTCCACTGCACCAATTTTACTGCGTAGCATTCCAGGATGAGAGGCAATTTTTGTGGCGACGACAAAATATGCTTTCACGAACTCAAAAGACGAGTAATATACTGTGGAGATGAAATAAGAGGAGAGAGTTAAAGATAAAGCATAGCTTCCATATGACAGCAGAAACTGCCAATCTTTTTTTTTGCGTGCAAAAGAAATGAATAACGATGAGATAACATGATTTCAGTTGGGTAGTGGTGAAAGTGTGGTGAAAGGGTGAAATAATTATCCCTAAAGATACCACAGAATCATTTAATCTCAAAGCATTCCAGATCATGGTTGATGTTTTATAATTCATTACAATTATTTCTATATATTGAGTCATTGCATAATCCATCCCACAAAAGTGAATACAACAGTCAGGCAGTACATGTATCCCCATTCCACGATCAACAGCATGTGCTTTCGAACAATGCAGAATATTGATTGGATGCGAGATATGAATAGAGCGAGCGCTGCGCTCACAAACTCTTCAAATGTTATACACAATAAGGGCACCCAAATGGGGTCAGCAAAAGTCAAAATCTAGTGAGCTCAGCCTTGATTGCTTTATGTCTTCATGAGTTTTACAGCAAAACAAAAGTGCTACCAAGTTGGTAAATCTGTAATAGACAAAAATACACACAGTTCTGATACAGATAAAGAACAGATATTGATAGAAGAAATTCTATCTTTTGATCAAAGACACTTTGTCTACATTTTGTGAACCTGGGATACTTGGTTCCCATAAGGAACGGGCTAAAATTTTGACAAGAAAATTGGTCTTGATCTTCAAACCTGTACACAAGCCACACTCTAATGGCTACAGAAAAAGCATAATCTGCTAATTGCATCATCCAGTCCATAATGTAATGCGTCTGGGCTTATCCTAATTACCTCCGCCATGGGAGGAGGTTATGTTTTCGTTACCGTTTGTTTCTTTGTCCGTGTGCAAAATAACTCAAAAAGTTGCGGACGGATTTGGATGAAACTTGCAGGAAATGTTGAGAATGACACAAGGAACAGATGATTAAATTTTGGCAATAATCTTGAAACTTTTATGGATTTTAAGAAGGATTTTCAATATTTTGGCAGGAAGGGTCAATGAACTTGACCCTACCTTGGGAGTTCAAGCTGCGTATTTTTGAGGTTTTCCAGGGTTCTCGCCAGGAATTTATTCACGCTTGTCGGCATTTATGCGCGCTTTTCTGGGGGTGGGTACGGGAGGGGGGTTCCCCCTCCCGCGCGAAGCGCGGAAACCGTCGCTAATGCTCAATACAACACAGATAAATCGCCGCTAAAATGCCACTAAATGCGACATTTTCACGGAGATGTAATGAACGTTGTGAGGGGCATATTCTCACAGAAACAATGCAGAAACTCCATACCTTTTGTTAGCGGCAGTTCCTAAATAACAAATGAAAGAGAAGTAGGTGCCGATGGTGGAGGTTCCGATTTCTTTTAGGCCTTTCCTGTTTCACTGTTGCAATAATTAGCCGCCTCTGCATCGCAACAACGCGCGCCGTGTTGCTTTCTCGCCGTCTGCTCGACCACGTGGTAGGCCTATTGCATGCAGATGCGCGAGAAGCGATCGAGAACTTTCGGGACATCGTTGCACTTTCCTTTCTGGGTATACTGCGGTAGTTTGGCCGTGACATCAAAGAGATATCATACAATTTTAAATGTAATGATGGTCATTATTCCGAAGGTTTGTTTAATCATAAAATGAAACGATTCATTACTGAGTACTTCGAAGGTTTGTAATCGAAAACAACAACAACACCAAAGGTCGGTACTACAGATGAATGTTCAAAATAAAACTGATTTCGTTCGAAGATTAACAAGCATTTTTTCTTTATTATTTTCCGATCAACGAACCTTCAGAAAGGAATCTATCATCGTTATTGTTTCAGAATAACAAACCTTCAGAATAAGAAAACACCGTTTTGGGGCCGTTGTTGTATTCCGAAATTATACTGGCAGAACATTCGAAATAACAAAACTGATTTCGTTTGGATATAAACGAATATTTTCTCCTTTATAATTTTTCTATTAACGATCATTCAGAATTAAGAATGTAGAGTATTATTTAGCCATTATTCTTTCGGAGTTACGAACCCTGAGGGTAAGAAAACTATAACCGTTTTCATTTCTTCTTTATCGTTTTCCGATTAACGATCGTTCAGAATTAAGAATCTAAAGTGTTATCGTTATTCTTTCGCAGTAACGAACCTTCAGAGTAAAAGAAAACTAGCAGTTTTGGGGCCGTCGTTTTATTCTGAAATTTCACTGACGGAAACGTTCGAAATAACAAAACTGATTTCGTTGTGAAATGAACGGACATTTTTAAAAATCATTTTTGGATTAACGAACCTTCAGAATAAGGAATATAGCATTATTTTATCATTAATCTGTCGGAGTAACGAACCCTAAGAGTAAGAAAAGTGCAACTGTTTTTTGGGGCAGTTGTTTTCTTCCAAATTTCACTGGCAAAACGTTCGAAATGACGCACTGATTTCGTTTTGAAATTTACGGACATTTTTCTTTATTCAATTTTCGGTTAACGAACCTTCAGAATAAAGAATCTACAATTTATTATTTCATCATTATTACTTCTGTCGGAATAACAGACCCTTATAGAGTACGAAAACACGCTGTTTTGTGGGGTCGTTTTATTCCGAAATTTCACTTGTCAGAAACGTTCGAAATAACAAAACTGATTTCGTTGTGAAATGAACGGACATTTTTTTCTTAATCTTTTTTTGGATTAACGAACCTTCAGAATAAGGACTCTAGCATTATTTTATCATTAATCTGTCGGAGTAACGAACCCTCAGAGTAGGAAAACTGCAACTGTTTTGGGGCAGTCGTTTTATTCCAAAATTTCACTGGCAAAACGTTTGAAATGACGCACTGATTTCGTTTTGAAATTTACGGACATTTTTCTTTATTCAATTTTCGGTTAACGAACCTTCAGAATAAAGAATCTACAATTTTTTATTTCATCATAACTACTTCTGTCGGAATAACAGACCCTTAGAGTACGAAAACACGCTGTTTTGTGCCGTCGTTTTATTCCGAAATTTCACTGGCAGAACGTTCGAAATAACAAAACTGATTTCGTCGTGAAATGAACGGACATTTTTTCTTAATCATTTTTGGATTAACGAACCTTCAGAATAAAGAATCTATAGCATCATTTTATCATTAATCTGTCGGAGTAACGAAAAAAAAAAATGAACCTTGGTGGCGATAACTGATGCTGGTGTAGAGAAAAACAAAGACAGCTCGCTCAAAAGATGCTTCCTTCTTTCAGTTTATTTTCTCCCCAGTCATTCCCATCGTTCTCCTTCCATGAACCCCTGCCATGCACGGACAATGAACAAAACAAAATGTTACCGACGCTGCAATGAAAAAAAAAAAAAAAAGAAAGAAACACGTCCTCGAAGCAAATTATCTACACTTTTCAACTTGACAAAATTGATGTTCGTAATGAAGAATAAAACAAAAAGCACGACCTCAAGCAGTGGGGAAACTTGATATCATGGCTTGTGGAAATTTCCATGAAATTTCCACGAAAGCCAGGTGTCAGATAAAGAATGTCGCGCGTACTGCCACCTTGCTTCAGTGGTCGTAAACAGCGTGTACATAGCATGTAAACCAACTGGGAATATTGATGAATGATCATCCATTTATTTTCTGCCCATGAAGGCCCCCTAACCCACCTTTTAACAAACCAACCCAGAAGCACGTGGAGCATTACGTACGTTGAACTTGAAAGACCATCATGACAGAATTACTATAAATTTCGGCCCGGAGAAGGAAAATGGAATATTCACGAATGACGTTTACAAATCCATGGAAATTGAAAAGGCTAAAATGGAACGCATGGCTTTTTAGATTAAAAAAAAAAAAAAAAGATAACCCACTGAAACTACCAAAACCTAAATAACAATTTGCATTTGCTTACTCCATCGCACATTCTTTTTTCTTTTCTTTTTTTAACGAAAAATGGAGTTAATTTTCTCTCTGCGGCAATGCTTTGAACGCATCTAATTTTGCGTCATTGCCGATGGCCAGCTTCCTAAAGAATTCATACGAATCCTTTCAAATATACGAAACAAAGTCTAAAAATCCTGGATCCTGGCGGTGAATTTCGATGGTATTATAAATCCTGCTCACTATCAAAATTTAATCATCTGTTCCTTGCGCCATTTCACCAACCAACTGTAACTGTTCCTGAAAATTTCATCCTAATCTGTTCCCAAATTTTGACTTATTTTGCGAATAGAGAGACAGACAGGCAGACAAACTAACAAACAAACCAAAGCAGAAAAAAAAAAAATACAACCTTTGGCGGAGGGGGGCATGCATTTCATATCGTTTGTTTTTGCGTAACCCGACAACAAGCGTGACAACAAGCGAGCACGTGTCAGCGTTCCTCAGCCTCCCTCGGCCTCCGACCCTCTCTTTCCGTCCTCTCTCTCCCTCTCACAATACATTGTACCGTTGTACACGCAGGCGGCTGTAAGTGGCCGGCTGGGTGCTTGTGCATATTGTGTGTGTGGATCCCAAATCAGAGCGCATGTGAGTGAGCAAGTACGGTGTGTGATGTGGTGTGTATCATCAATCGGCTAGTACGTCGCTCTGTTGAGCCGCGTTGTTGTGATCGGTGCGGTGACTGCGTAGATAATTTCTTGCGCTTGTTTAAGTGTGTAAACTGCTGCTGCTTTCAACATCCAGCTTCTTTTCTAGCCAGATAATAAAGACTGAAAAAGGCGAGAAATTGGTCCGAACTTAGCTCGTCAAGCAAGTTACCCTTGTCGGCAAGTTCACGCGTGGTGTTACCCTTGTCGGCAAGTTTTACCCTTGTCGGCAATTGCTTCTTCAAACCGCACGCTTGTCGGGGCCGACAAGGGTGATATACGCTGGCGAGATCCCTGTTTTCATACGCGCACTTAAGTGCGTGCTCTACTGCCAGGCGCGCCGTGCAGCTGAAGGTTGATGACGTAACAAAAGCCTTCGATATTTGGGAATTTGGATGATTTTTAGCATGCCATACGTATGGGTGGAAATTACTGATCTCTGGAAGAACAGGATTATTGGTGGAAATTAGCCGCTTGGCGGAGGTCTGCGCTCTCAGACTGCTTCTCCAGTTCTTACTGCTACTCTCACTGAGCTACTGTACAACTATGCTGACAACGCATTCAAATGATATCTCAATTTCAGCTTATAAATGCAAGTTGCATGATACAGCAAGATTTTGCACATTGCATAGCAACTGGCACGCAAGTACCATTCAACGCACTGCTATCTACTTGACACAACTGACAATCATCTGATATTGGGAATTGCAATAACTATTAAAAGAAAAAATAAAATAAATTAAGACAATATACACTGCATGAAAATTGATGAAACTGTACAGGATGCAGCAAAACCTCACCATATCTACTATCTACGACATGGTGCTCCCAGCGCATGATGGGATATGCCTTTATTACCTCCGCCAAGGGAGGAGGTTATGTTTTCGTTACCGTTGGTTTGTTCGTTGGTTTGTTCGTTGGTTTGTCTGTGCGCAAAATAACTCAAAAAGTAGATAACGGATTGAGATGAAACTTGCAGGAAAGGTTGAGAATGACACAAGTAACAAACGATTAACTTTTGGTAGTGATCCAAGAATTTTGGGGGAATTTATGAAGGATTTTTGATATTTTGGCAGGTATGTTTATGGTCAATGAACTTGGGAGTTCAGGCTGCGCGTATTTGAGGTTTGCATTCGCGCACTAAAGTGCGTGCTCTAGTTTCTGCTAGGGTGAGGCGCGCTGTGCAGCTGAGGGTTTATGACGTAACAAAGGCTTCTATATTGGGAAATCAGGAGACTTTCAGCACAATAATAAACATTTTCAGCATGCTATAGTATAAGTACGTATGGGTGGAAATCACTGATATCTCTATGGAAGAACAAGATCAGTGATGGAAATGAGCTGCATGCTTGGAGGAGGTCTGCGCTCTCAGAGTGCTTCTCTAGTTCACTTATGTCACAGCTTTTTTTTTGTGTTTCACGAACTGAACTGGATCATGTTAGAAATGTCAAAAGACTTTCATAACGTGTAAAATTCATGCGATTTCATGATTTTTAGCAAACTTTTTTCCTATGCACATTGAATACGTTCAAGTTCAAAATTCTAAGGATTCAAGAAAAATTGCTTCCAAAAAAATTTTTCACTTTTGTGCTTCACGAGTCTTATGTATCTCAAGAAAGCAAGGTCTCCGATTGAAGCCATTTGCACAACGTGCAATCAAAAACCTCTGAACACTTTCTGGCGGGTTTCGTCTATTTGTGAAGACATACAGTCTCCTGCACACGCTCCATTAAAGCGCTCTCACCTCCTTTCTCCAACAGTCCGATGAGGTTATAGGATGATACCAGCCGGTGGCATATGGCTTCGTTGCTGCATAATCCCGAAACAATGTGCAGGGTCTCCTTAATGGCGGCTCCGGCGTTCTTGCTGTTCACCGGCGCACTCAACCAACGGATACAGGGCTTCAGCACCAGGGACAGATTAGCATAGACAGTGAGTATATTTCTGTCCTAATCAACTATTTTCACCTGAGATTCTGCACGTATCTAAACCTGGGATCGACACTGACTTTTTTTTCCCCTCTGGTTTGGCCAATTTTGGTCCCTGACATCTCTAAATTTTGAAATTTCTGGTGGCTTGAAATGAAAGGAAATACATGTTATTATATGAACATCAATTTCAAATGTTAGCTGCCCTGTAGGGCCACCAACACTCAGATAGACTTTTTGAAAGTTTGGTTGCCCAACATCACCATTTGGTGGCTCCAGGCCATGAGGCCACCGTCAATGCTGAGCCCCGTCTACAATCCCGACTTTGACAAGAAACAGAGGTAGCGTTGAACAAAGTCAGAAATTGTACCCTATGTTGGGGTTAAGTGGCAAATTTAACCCTAACTAGGCAAGGGGGGGGGGGGGGGGGGGTTCCCTGGGTGATCCACTCAACATTTGGCGCAATATGTCGCCATCGCAAAAAGGTACTGCCACAATGTTTCTTTTTTTCTTTCAAGTTTCTTGCATCTTTTGACATTAAATTGCAACACTTGGGAGCATGGTTTTTAAGTTAAGAGTATGCACACCATAAGTATGCCTTTTTGGAGCTTCCCTTAGTGTTTTATGTCAAATGGTCTGGTTTGATGAATGTATTATGCATAAATTAGCATAAATAATAGTCTTGCCTAGTTTAATAGGATTTAAAGACATAATTTGCCATTTGCAGATGAAACGAAAAACCAAGTTTTTAGTGCTTCAAAGTAGTTCTAAAATGTGAGTTAGGGATAGAAACAACCAATGTAAAAATTTGTATCAGTATAATTGATTTGAATTATTGTTAAATATACAAAATGTGAATAGTTATAATAAAACGTTTCCAGACAAAACCATTATACAGTAATGATTTGAGAAAAATGGTGATATCTCCTTGTATATCTTTAGATTTTACTGCAAAATGTTTACATGGTATATTGGTAGGATGTTTTGTGATACAACTGACCTACACACATGCCTCAAATGTGATATTTCGAACATTTTTTAAATCACTGCTCCGAAAGGTAAACTGTACCTTTAAAGCTGGTAGAGGCAGACAAACATCAACATTTCCTTCCTCCTTTTCCAAAGAGTTGTGTCTCTTTCATAAGTTGGCTTTCATACAAATTGTTGGAGGATTCCTATCTACAGTGTACATGGTGGCACACTGAAGTGACTGAC
Organism: Diadema setosum; assembly: GCA_033980235.1. Classification (NCBI taxonomy): domain Eukaryota; kingdom Metazoa; phylum Echinodermata; class Echinoidea; order Diadematoida; family Diadematidae; genus Diadema; species Diadema setosum. Next base: position 32,000,720 of record CM067077.1, on the reverse strand, counting down.
GCTTTCCATATACTTCAGTTTTGGAACAAATGGTTTGATTTCCACAAAATCTAACTTAGTTCTTGAGAAAGGACAATTCCTACCATCTTGTGTCCTTATTGAATTTATGCCAGTCTGGGAGATGTGCACGGAATGTGTTCTACAGATACAACATGACAAAATTTGATCCGTCCCTGACTGTGTACAGTGGTCATCCCTCTATAAAGTCTATTTCTTTCTTCTTTTTTTTTTTTTCTGTACGTACATGTGGCAACTACATGCAGGTTTTACTCTGTCTGCTCCAGAGTGGATGGTGTAGACGTGAAGAATAGAAAAAACACCTCATACTCACTGTTAAAAGATCTGGATCCTTGGCGACTAAATCTGTTCCAACAGTATCCACATTACACATCTGAAATGAAAAACATATTACACCGAGATAGAAGATACCTGTTGCGTTTGAAATCCGTTGCTGGTTTAAACCTGTCGAAATTGTTACATACTTGATAATTATGAACAACTAAAACTGAATATGACACAACAGGATGTACAGATCAACCCACTTGGGTTAGCATAGCCAAAAACTACACAGACTTTTATTAGAATGATAACCCGTACAGCACCATTATTAATTTTTGAATGAAATCCATTGGGAAGCAACACATCATTGAAATCAAAGCTAAGTATTTCCGTAACTGTTAATCTGGGTCAGTGCCCTTTGACCCCTACGAGAGATAGATCAGTAGGAGTGCTTTCACAAGAAACGATAAGCTGCTAGATTTTCCTACACTGTATGCCATGAGTAAACAGAAAAATTTTAAAGAAATTCCCCAAGATATGTGATTGGAGGTGAGCATTCATCAAACTGTATCATTCGAGGAATTAGATAAAAAGACAATCCCTCATCTTCACCACCATTCCTTCAACCATCACCACTATCACAAATACCATCACTACCATCACTGCCACGGCAGCCACCAGCACCATTACTACCACTACCACCATCACCACCACCATCATCATCACAGCACCACTATCACTGCCACCACCACCATCCCCTACTACCATCACAATCATCATTACTATCATCAACACTACCACCACTATCACCATCACCACCACCACCACTATCACAATCACCATAATCACTATCACCACCAACACCATCAGCATCAGCATTTTTGACATAACCACCACCACTACCATCACCATCACTACCACCATCACAACTATCACCACTACCGCAAGCACAATCATCATCATCACCACTATCACAATCAACACTACCACTACTACATGTATCACCATCCCCATCATGACCACCATCAACACCTTCACTATCCATATAACCACCACCATCACCATCAGACACCGTCATCACCATCATCACCTCCACCACCACTACCATCATCATCATCACCATCATCACCATCACCATCTGACTCGCTTCTGTTATCTTGTTTCTTTATCAGCAATAACTTTCGTGTCTGGAACCAAAGTGCACATTTATCAGGGGCATAGGTCATAGGCTGGAGAACTGGGAGACTGTCAGCGAAGGTGACAAACGCACTTGACAGAAGCAAAAACTTTGTTTTTCTTAGTCTTCTTGTCCTTCTTTGTCAAAAAAACCCTCATTCATTTAAAAAAAAAAAAATCAAAAGTCTAGAGTGACAAAGAGCACTCACCATAGCCATAGCTCGAAGACTGAAGAGCTGAAGGCTGTCAGCAAACGTGAGGGCAGCATTTCGCTGCTCCTCCTTGGTCATCTCGTCCATTGCGCGCTGTGTAAAGGGCTCCTGGTGGAAGATGGGGAGCAGCCCCTGGGGCCGGTCCCCCAGCAGGTCCAGCTCATACTGCTCCACGCCCCCGCGGAACCAGTCCGTTACCATCTTCACTGCGTTGCCCTTGGTGACGTACTCGCAGAGCCGCAGAAACAGCTCTTTTTTCCTCGCAATCTGCCGGGGAAACAATTGAGCAACTTTTCAAACTCACCCATGCCACGTCTTTATTTCTATTTTCTGTAATTACCTCTGCTTGACAGAGCCGTGCAGCGGGAGGCTAAATGAGTTCAACACTAGTTTATTTTCTGGGGCGTTCTTTTAAAGCTATTATTGGGAAATAGAGCGATTTTCATCATGCGTGTATGGGTGGTAATGAGCTGCTTGGTGGAGGGTCTGTGCTCAGAGTTCTCTTCTAGTTTAGTATGTTTCTTCACCTGGTTGTATAATACACACTGATCAACCATCAATTTTTCCAACTATTGTCTAAGCTACTACTGACTGTAAAAGAGATCATTGTCACCATACCTTGTATGCAGTATCTTCATCTAGACCACAAATTTATGCGGTCAGACTCTTACTGTCACTCTGTGTCAGACAAACTATGCACCCCTAGATCAACCTCAATTTTCTCATAGCTTAACAACATATCTTTTGATAGTGAGATGAAGTATCTAGAGTACTATTACACACTCTTTTTAGTCCATGGACTTCATTCAAACCATGGACTTGATTTCAGCCATCATAATTATGTCAATTCAGGGCTTGATGTCAAGATTTTGCCATGTTACCATTGCTACATTGGCTTTTAAAGGGATGGTATAGTTTTGGTTGGGATGGGGGAATGAGATTTTAACTTTTTGAGTGATAAATAGAAACCACTTATGAAATATTAAAGTGCATACAATTCTATGAAAATTGGTTTTGACATGGTTAAGATATCAAACAAGAGACAAGATCTTTCATATTATTATCATTATTACTCTTCTACAACACATTTGACAGGAATCCACCGAGAAATGAGTTAGGAAGAGATCATGTCTACCAAGAATGTGATGCTGTGAGAGCATAATTATTGCCACCAACTCAGAATTACAGCCACACCTAAGAGACTCTTGACGCATACAATAACAAGGCAAGTGCCAAAATGTGTCTCGCCCATTCGCGTAGAAGAAATTAATGTTTTTCTAACTCCCGGAAGTTCATTGATCCCATCTATGACCTTTGACCTGGTGGTGACCTTCAACTCCCCAAGGGACATTTACCAGCCAAGTTTGGTCACAAACGGACATATACATCAAAAGTTATGAGCCATAATCGAAACGTGCCGTAAAGACTAAAACATTGGGCCCTAAAGTTCATTGACCCCTGCCTGTGATCTTTGACCTTCATGTTTGGCAAAATGTGCAACTTTGTATAACCACTCTTCCCTCCAAGTTTGATTGAAATTGAAGTCGTCAGTAGAGAGTTATAATGAAAGTTTTTGCAGTGTTACGGACGGACGACGGAAGGACAGACGCCGCAGGCGATCCCTTTGTCTCCCCTCGCATCCAGCGGGCTCGACAAAAATCTACAGGTTACCCAGAAATTTTTGGTCAAGGTCAGAGAACTTTATCATGGTAAAAGAAAAAAAAGAAAAAAAAACATGAAAAAAAAAATGAAAAAAAAAAACATGAAAAAAATATGTCTGCATGACTTCCTGCTTCTGCTGTAAAATGTCTAATTAGCTTCGATTTCTTTTGCTTGTTTACTGGATATTTTTATCCTGTCTCTTTATGGAGGCTACTAAAGTGGGAATGTTTGGTCTTTACAGTAGTTGAGACCTTCTGGCTCTACATTTTTTTTGTTTGTTTGAAATCACAGACAGCCAGCCACTAATGTTTTTTTGTTTTTGTTTTGTTTTGTTTTCTTCATGTTTGAAGTACATGTATCATATGTGTGTGTATGTGTGGGTGGACGTGGGAGGGGTAGTTCTTGTCAGTTCTATCCTTACTGTACATTCGGCCTCCTTGGACCACTGTTAAGGACTCCGCCCACATTTGCACCCCAACCACAAACTTCTGCCCGCAGCGATGGTTGTCTTACTATCACCAAAAAGAAATATGTAACATACTGTTTTTCAAGGTTGACAGTTGTTTGGTTGTCACAGTGACTAACTACTAGTTTCAGTGTACATTGTACATGACTGACTGTACAGATTGTGGCAAAATGATGGAATTAAAATACTGTCTGTGAAGGAAGTGGGTGATAAAAACTACATCTTTTTCATAGTACTGTCAACTATTTCTTCTTTTAATAAAAAGCCATGTATTTATAATGACTCACAGCTTCCCCACTTTTTATTTATGATTTTTACAAATACCAAAACTAGAAGGCCTCACTTCTGCAAGACATTTCAATGGTGTCTACAACTCCATTTTTCCAGTACATTGATTTTCCCCTAGAAATCAGGGGAACACCCATCCATTTACCTTTTTTGCTGCAGCAACGTCTGCCGTAGCACAGTGATATAAAATGTGAAGAGCGAAGGAAATCATCATAGGTCTTGTTGATTCTGAGGGGGAAAAAAAAAGAGAAATGAAAGCAAGAAATGTAGAGTTAGGGGTTGACTGAAATTTGATGTAAACTGAAACTTAGTTTGTAGCTTACTTCCTTATAGTCTCGCTTTCTACACAAGCAAGGGTCTGTGAATTCTCGCTATGGCCAATACGCAAAAAGTACAAGAGTGTTGATTTAAGCGCCATTTATGGTGCATTACGGGATAGTTTGAGGAGCCAAGTCACTTCCGTTCGTACGCGCGTGATACGCGAATGCTCTTTACTTACAGCTCACAGCTATACAGCCGGCTGACTCTATTCTGGCGTGTACTTACTGTTTCCTCGACTTAAATTTTAGCATTTATATGATTTGAAATTTCTCCATTCTAGAGAGATTGCTGTAAATACGACTATGGGTCGTTACTGCGAAGCTGCCATGTGTTGGTCGCACGACAATAAACACTAGAAATGTCGCTTTGGCGACTGGTATGCCTCCGCCATAATGCATGATTTTGCCAATAGGTCTAGATAGTACATGTGGACACTGTGTGATTACATTTTCACAAAATTGGCAAAATATTGGAATGACAAGTTTGTCACAAATGTGTTGAATGTTCCCCTTCCTTGACGTAGGTTTAATTGGATGAATAGGAGAGCATGTATCTAGGGATTTAAGGACTTTAACATGACTTTGACTCATTCATACATTTAGGCATTGAGTAATTTTCAAGGTACAGGTGTGGAGAAAAAGTGCAATTTCTGAATTGAATAGTAAATTGTTACCATTTTCATCTGGCCCTTGACCCTAAAATTCATAAGATAATTACTTTCAGGTAGAACATGCATAATATGTACTAAGTTTCAAGGTAACTTGAGCCACTTCCGAGATATGGAGGAAAAAGTTAGTTCAGCACTTTCACTTGATCTTTGACCTTTTAACCTTTGAGGCAAAAAGAGAGAAAAAAAACTTTCCAATTCCAGAGAATTTCTATTAGGTTACACACGCATACACCACGTGTAAAAAAAATAACCCTGCTGGCATTGCATAAATATGAGGGTAATAGTGAAATTTTGAAGTCTTGCACTTGACCTTTGACCCCATGAACCCTACATTCTCTAGATAATCACTTCCAGTCAGTACATGTATATACTATGTTCCATGAAGATACCTTGAACAATTTTCCAAGGTACGGAAAAAAAAAAGTTTTAATATTTTTACTTGACCTTTTGACCTTTGACCTTTGACCTCATGACCCAAACTTTCACCAGAGAATCTTAATTGGGTAATACATGTATACACTAAGTTTCAAGAAAATATCTTCAGGCATTCAATAGATATGGTGGAAATAGTGATATTTTACGTATTTGACCCTGACCTTTTGACCTTTGACCTTTGACCTCATGACCCAAACTTTCACCAGAGAATCTTAATTGGGTGATACATGTATACAGTAGTTTCAAGAACATATCTTCAGGCATTCAATAGATATGGTGGAAATAGTGAAATTTTATGTATTTGACCTTGACCTTTTGACCTTTGACCTTGAGCATGTGCACCCAAAAGTTGATAGGCACAACTTCACCCCCTAATACACATACATGGCAAGTTTCATTAGGATACCTCAACAGGTTTCGATAGTTACCTTGTCCACAAAATTCATTACGGACGGACGGAAGGACGGACGGACGGACGGACGGATGGACTGACGGACGGACGGACGGAAGGACGGACAGACGGACGGACGGACAACCCGAAAACATGATGCCTCCGGCACCACTTCGTGGCGGAGGCATAAAAAAAATCTACAGAAACATCCCTGGATGCGAGACTTGACATGGGTAAAGTTTCCAGGTGACTCCACAGCACGTTTTCCATGACAAGGAATGCCTCTTTCCGTCAAAAACGCTTTCAGCTGGGGAAAGGTCATTCTCTTGAAGTTTTGAGGACTTCCATGACGATATCCAGGTGGGTGAATATTTTCAAGTATTATTTTCCGTGTTGTCGTGGGGCATGCAGAGATGACTGATGTGCAAGTCATTCGCCTGTATGCAAGGCCTAGGGCTACTATATATACCGGGGCTAGCTATCACAGGCCTGGCTCAGGTCCTGGCGCTTATTCGTGGCCGACACGATGCTAGGTACAGGTACGTACACGTACATGTACGCGCACGCTACAGCTGTGCAAAATATGCCCCGCAACGGAGGTGCCCGAGTCCCGGAAGTGCACTAAATCTTGACGAAAAAGCCACATCCTGGTACTTATTTGCATATTGGTGATAGGTGGACTCCGCCTCCGCCCCCCCCCCCCCCCCACCCCCCCTGAGATCTCGGCCATCGGTGGTGCAATCGCGATTAAATTTGGCATGCGTGAGACCTGCGTCATAATCTACAATATTGTGTCATAAGATTTTTTGAAACAAGCAATTTCTAATTTTAATTAATTAATTATGCAAATTAAGCTCAAGATCATATTTTAGCCTAATTAAAAGCATTGAGAGTCTAATTTTTGATCTGTAAATCTGTTTTGGCATATTCAACAATTGTACATCACAAAAACTTTCAAAACTCATTTCAATTCTTTTGTATTTTATTGTTTTCAGAATTTCTTATGTATTTCTTTGTTTTTCAACTTTTGTTTTTTCTTTGTTTTTTTATTGGAAATTGTCACTGACCAGTTTTCTACCATAATTAGCACAAAACTAATCAATGAAAGTGATTAATTGAAAAAATAATCAGGTTTGTATGACTTTCATGACAGAGCACTTTTTTCCATAGGAAATGCACACAAAATCACAAAATTGTGCCCGTTTTGGGGCGACATTCCGTTACAAAAATGGGCGTGGCTTCGCAAAAGTATGCGCGGATGTCGCAAATTTGGTCTCAAAAGTTGCGCGAGACTTGAACAAACAAAGTCAAGAAGCCTCGCGACGAGGCCTTCTCGCGTTACAGAATTATAGCGCGAAACGTCGAGCAAAAGCAAATAAAGAACATGATTCTCAAGCCAGTATTAATAGGGATAGTATAGTATTGGTGGAGATGAGAAATGTGCCATTAACTTTTTGTGAGATATCAAGAAACCATTTGAATAGTAAAGATATCATTCCAAGATGAATTCAAAGTTTATTTGATGAAAATCAGTTTGGGAAACGAGACATCCAAAAACAAAGTAAAAATCACTATAAATCAAAGCAATCATAACAAATGGGTCCCAACTTTTATTAGTATTGCTGACCACATCACGGCTCTTTCAAAACCAATTTTCATCAAATAAATGTTGAATTTCTCTTGGAATCACATGTTCCTTCATATATTTCATGAGAGATTTCTCATTATCTCAGCCAAAAAATGTTAGAAACCTGAAGTTAGATCTCAACCAAAACTAAACAATTCCTTTAAACTATGCTCTTGTCTTTCTTGATTTTGTCACAGTATCATGGGTATTCTACACCTTGTATGTATCCATTATATGGCATATACCACGGTACTTCAAGAGGTTTCAATTTTCATGAATTTTGTATTAAAGCTGGGTGCTATTTGTGAATTGAACAGCAAGCGAAATCATTCATTCTGTTCTTAACAAGAATGCGAATTGCACAAATACATTTCTGAGTTCATGACTTTGCTCAAGATCACAGATTTATACATCCGCCAAAACTGTTGGGAAGTTCAGATTCACGAAAAAGGATAGACTTGCTAATATCGCTTATACAGTATGTACAGTATGTCCCCCTAAAAATTACAATCAGATTTTTTGCATTAAACTTCCAATATCATTAGTCTGTCTGAATGCTATTTCAAGATCTTAAAATATTACATCTTAGCTATATTTTGCAGAAAACCCCATTCAGTTTGGTTAAAGTGGTCAAAGAGAAATGTGGATCATTGTAAAGCATGTCATGGGTCTGATTCTCCCAAGTTTAGCACTCTGATGCTCTTGGAACTGCATAATATGTGAACACATAGAATTTGGAGGGAAGGGATTCCCGACATGCTCTACAAAGCTTACATGTATTTCTCTCTGACCACTGAAGCAAATCGGGTAGGATTTTCTGGGTATGTGAGTAACAAGTTATAGTTTAATAGCCTGAAATTGTATGTGGATTGATTCACTATTTTTAAAGTTATCGTTGCGGAGGGTCCTGTTATAAATTTTTTGGGGGACACACGGTACTTAATAATGGGTAGAGAAATTACCCAACTTGCACCAAATATCAGATGAATCTACCAAGAAACTCCCCTCCAGGGGCAAAACTTACCCATGGCATGCTTGACCACAACGTCCAGGAAGCTCTTGTTGGACAGGACAGCATTGAGAAAGGGCCGCGTCTTCTCCTCCGTCGGGCAGATGTAGCTGCTGCCCAGAATGTTGCTGGTCAGTTCCAGGCTGTGCAGGTGGACGGACTCCCAGGCGTCCCCCAGGATGCTGCTGGCGTCGCTCTGGGCAACGTCCTCGGGCACCTGGACGCGCAGCAGTAGGTTCACGACATCGAAGATGCCGCAGGTGATGAAGAGTTCGATGAGCTCTGGCCACTCCATCTTGAGGAACTGTACAGAGACGAGATGCGAAACTACACAGTCAATCTTGCATACCTTGACGTTGGATTAAATGAACGTTAATGAAAAAAGATAATTATTCAGAGGGGTGAAGGTTCAAGTGTGAGTTTCTTCAGTTTGTCTCCCTCTTGATGAACATTACTTTTAAAACTCAAAAACACATAAAATTCCTGCATTTTTCTGCATGTATTCCTCAGATACTCCTAGGTACACAAATCTTGAACTTCACTTTGTAAAAGTCCGACCATTTTCTTTTTTCAGTTCCAACTGATTTGAGACATATTATGCGATGTTGACTGCATTATGTACTTCAATTTATGTACACACATGTACTGAAATCTCAGCTCTACAAGCAATTAAGGTATTCAAAAATGGGCTTATTGCAGGAAACTGCCTGACAATACAGTACACCTACACAAATGATGTACATGGAATCGTAAGCTCATGAATTGGCACACGTGTACCAGCGACCTTAGCTTCAAGACCTCAAACTTGGGAGTATTCTGGCTGCCAGTGTTGACAAACGAACAAACTGTGCGAGGATTTTGCAATCTTGCACTTTGCGATCTATCGCCAGTATGACTACCACTAATGAGTCCTCAACAGTTGCAGCTCACCAAAGGCATAATTTACCACTTGCAGATGAAATGAAAACCCAGCATTGGTGCTTCAAAATACTGTAGTTCTAAAATGTGAGTTAGGGATAGAAACAACAACTGTAAAAATTTGAACCAGAACTATTACAAAATGTCAATAGATAAATAAAATGTTTCCAGACTAAACCATCTACAGTTCTATACAATTTAATGAGAAAAATAGTGATACATTGTATAGGATCACTTTATATTTTAGGCTTTATTGCAAGCAATTTATATGGTAGGATGTTTTGTGACAACTGACCTACACATTGATGCATCAAAAGTGATATCTTGAACATTTTTCAAATCACTGCTCCCAAAGGTAAACAGGACCTTTAAGCAGCTACATGTACGTATGTTGGTGTATGCTCTATGTCTCTACACCCAAGTAAACCCAAGTTACACTGTAGAATCAGCAGCAGCAGCATCAGTATACCTTCCATAGTAGGTAGTCCTGTCGAGACTTCCGGTCATTCTTTCGAGTTGTACATGATCATAACTAAAACTTACTAGTTACAGCGTACCTGCATGGTGGGTGAATTGACAATTATATTCTTTAGGGAAGAGATTGGTGTAGGGAGAACCAGTGTCTGCCCAACCTGGACATGAAATTCAAACGAAGGATCAAGATTACTGATGAAGAGAGACTGTTCCAAGATTAAACCACCTCTTTGACTGAAAGTAAATCTTTTATAAGGTTTCCCCTAAAAATACCACCTTCCATTTGATTAGACAGACAAGTCTGTCAAGGTCTGGAAGAGTTTTTAAAATAATTTCATTGACATATATGGCTCTCCTTTGGGAATTCTGTGAAGCCAGACATCGTCTCCGCGCAGAACACACCCAAGACAACAAGATACAGACCAATCTTTCAGGTCAATCATTAAAGGGATGGTCTAGTTTTGTTAAGATTGGGATTCAGGTTTTAACTTTTGGTTGAGATACATTTGTATATCCAAAAACAAAGTGGTCCTAATAAAAGGTGGGACTCATGAATTCTTTATTAGGACCACTTTGTTTTATTTCAATTTTGGATATCTCACCCACTGTTTTCAAAACCCATCTTCATCAAATAAACTTTGAATTCCAATGATATGCTCTGACAATGGTATGCCCTGCAGAGGGTATTACACTGTTTTCACTAACGGTTTCTAATTATCTCGCAAACAGGAACCTGAATCCTCATTTCCACCAAAGGCAAAACTACATTGTACATAGGCCTACTGGTAATTAGTTTACTTTGGGGCTCAGTTTTTAGATGTACAATGCAGGCACTACGATTAAAAAAGAATGGTCAAAACAGACAGCCTCCCAGATGGATGGGACAACACAGCTGTCTCGCACATGTGCAGATAAAACACATTTTTTTTTTTTGACCTGATTAACATTTTCTAGTCTATAGACCTCTCTACAAAGGAATGGCTAGAAAGAAAAGGAAGAACAGAAAAAAGGGAATTAAGAAGGTCATAGTATTGTAATTTCTTATGTAAGTACAGACACTCAAGACAGGCATTGGTGGGGCGCGCCGGGGTTATGGTGGCGGGGCCTGTTCATGACGTTCTTTATTCAGGAATTCACCACTCATATAACCTGGAATGGAGACTAGATGTCTTCCCTTGTTCAAGTTGTGGCTTGATATCTACACACAGCAATACCAATAGCAATAGACCCGCCTAGTACACACTGGTAGTAACGTTAGACGTTGAACGTTAGTACTAATAAATTACTCGGTACTGTTGTACTCGTTTGTTTATACAGTCTACCACGGTAAGAGGCATAACGCTATAACGTTAGAGGTCTAACTGTTACTACGCGCGTTGCTACGAGATGAAGTTCACACTGAACTTGCAAAGACTTGTACAACGTTTGCTTATGGGCAATTCCGCGGTTAGTAACGTTACATTTGAACAAATTTAGATATTTGTTTTTACCACTAAATTACCATTTATTCACTTCAAGTCAAAATTATGTCAAAAACATGTTCATATTTCCCAGGTTTATGATACAGAAAAGAATGAACACAATCCAAGAAATATTAGAATTGCTATAGCAACTTAAAGGGCTGGTTAGTAACGTTACGAAAAAAGGACATGACAAAAAAATCAATGTCTTGTAACGAAAAGTGTGCAAAAATTCAAGTTACTTCAAACAAAGAGTTGCATTAATTTCAATTATTGCATCCTTACAAATGTTCATGCAAATTTTTTTAGCAGTTTGACATATAATTTTTTAGCTAGACCCCCAAAAGCATGGTTAGTAACGTTACGGTTAGTAACGTTACATTTGTCCGGAGTAATTCCGCAGGTCATTTCACCCTTTTGTAATTGACAAAATGTCACATGACTTCTGGAGTATTTAAATGTATTCATCTTTTACCCTTTAGCAAAACTTTGAGGAAAAAATTTCAAAGGAACCCACTGTAATTTGCATTTAAGTGAATTTCAGCGTCCCCAGTCCCACATGTACATTTTAAATGATGGTTTTAGATCTCACAAAATCAATGAATACGAAAAATAAAATCTACTGAATTTGAAAGACCCTAATGACTGGTGAACATCCATGGCATTAGTTGATACCTAGATTAAAGGGTAAGATAAAGAGGCACATTTCTTTTATCCATGTCATGTCCACCTAACTGCGGAATTGCCCTTATGGGAGCTGTAATTAGATCTAACGCTGTTGTTAGAGACGGTCTAATGACCTAGATGTTAAAGCCCGGTCACACAGCGCTTTGAGGTTTAATTACGGCCAAAACATGTCAAAAAGTGGTCTCCCGAGAAGCAGACGATGTTGTTCGCGTTGATGTCGAGTGTAAGACGAGCTACTGTCGATTTATAGACAGGATGCAGGGAAAAATTAGAACGGCGTCGGACCCGCTAAAAAGTTTTGAACTGCTCAAAATTTTATTTCGCGGACAACCACGGGCGGCACACGTGGTAAAGACGTGCAACACACGTGAAACACACATGATTATTTGTGTTCCTGCAGTGGTAAAACTTGGCCTTGTGGGGAGAAGCGGTAAGATGCGAAAGTTTGAATAGCGGTCTGTGACGAGCAGAGCACGGTCATCTGACGCGCGTTACGCGTTGGTATCACGGAAAATACAGTTGTGTTTAGCAGCTTATCACTGACAAATGGATTTTTACGCGTACATACACGTGGCTGGACATGGTTAGCCGTGCGGATTTACTAGGCAGTGCTACGGCAGCAAGAGCAGTGCCAGTGGAACAGCCGCCAATGCAACGGCCATAATTAGAATCTACCTAGGCCTAATCACGGCCAAACCAAAATTGACCCAAAAATTACCACTTACGACCACGTCCACGAGATTTTCATAACTTTTTGTACGTGATTTAGACGTGGAGTGCTGTGTGACCATGGTGACCGGGCTTTAGCCTTTAGGCACCCCTTTTAAACCTAAATTCATATTGTTGTAATTCACCACTATGGCACTAACACTTCAAAGGTCAAAATCGAAATCAGCAGTCTGGCTGCATGGCTGGGTAGCTGGCCGGAGCGGGCCACAGCCAACAAAACAATCGTTGCAACGAAACATTGAAATAAAACAGATTCCATATCTGACTCGGCACTCCTGAATAACAAAAATGACGACAGTTAATGGGAGCAGTTTACCATAGTTTTATCAGTCATCATCATAATTCTGACGATTTTCGAGACGGCCTTTAGAACACGAGTTTGCTGCCTCCGCCATTCGTGATTGCGACCGAGCGTAAGTTGGACTGCTTCTGCTTCTGAGGGTCTGGAGTCGCCTGTTACGCTTCGAAACAGTTTCCTCAGGCATTTGCTCCTGGATTTTTGCCCATCATCCAAAGCTGATGTTAAGATATGCAGCTGATCATCAAATGTGGACACTTTTCGTTTTTCCTTCCCGTTGTCGCCCATTTTACCGATCTTTCATTGGGTTTCCTAAGCACCGTCGACATCTGTTCCAGTTATTCAATGGTGCTACGTATGCATTCGACTCATATATGCGCGTTTAAATCGCGCACAATACATACACACGTGTGTTATGGCCGTGGGTTGCGACATACGCATGTAGACATACAATAAAATGCATACCACTCCCGTTCATGCATTACGGACGTACACAAAATAACTGCGGGGGGGGGGGGGGGGGGGGGAGGGGGAATCCTGTTTAGTTGACCTCTACACGTTTAGATCGCGAGTTGGCGTGCTTTTTTGTAGAGATTTTTTTCCTCTGCAGTCACCACCTGGGTCCACTCATCTAATAGCTCTTTGATACTGTATTGTGCGAATAAAAGACTTTATTTTGGGATTATACTGACCCGCAATTAATAATTCTGCAAGGATGCACAACGGAAAAATGTGTGTTTAAGTACACGAAACATTCAGCGTCTTACATATCTAATAAGTGGAACTACCTAGTACATGTACATTGTACTTGTTTCACACCAGTCCCGGAATTTACAAGGAAAAAAAAAAAAAAAAAGGCGGGGGCGTAATTTTGCACTCCAGTTTCAATTTCAGTTTCAGAATAAACATTCAGTTTCGGTTTATGTGTTTTTGGTTTGTGATTCTGTTCGCGTAGGCCTATGTGGAATGCTTTTAGTCTTGCTGGCGAGTGGAGTAATTATGAACATGACGTTTTTGTTCTTTTTTTCTTTTTTTGGATGGTACGGAGGGACTGAGATGGCAATAAGGTAAATTCATTCATGTAGGTTTGAGACATCAAGGATCCAAGATGGAGAAGATCGATGCAAGTCATATTATTTCCAACAGTTTATTTTCAAAAGATTCTTTTTGAGTGTGTGAATTCCTTTTAGAAGTACTTGAAGAGTTCTATCTAAGGACTTCCATAGAGATTCTAATTTTGTAAAGTGAGTTTCCCTCATCAACCACCACTACTATAGTAATCAATTATAGCAGCTAGCTTGTATAGCCATCATTCTTCCAGATCAATATTTCGTATCTTTTATACAAAAAAGGATGAGGCTCGATCGGGTTTGTCTACTTTATTTACAGCAGGTAGTTATAGACACGAGAGACCGTTAAGTGCCCAGGGCAGAGAAAAAGGGATTAACCTTACTGTTTCCCGGACTATTTCACAACGAATCCAGGTCAATCTTATTAAAAACAAAAAATATGGTATTACAGCTGGTTTCCCTGTTCACTTTTTTCATCAGCCTCAGAATCCACTTCAAAATTTCTGAAAAATCCCTTTGTCACCCATAAAAATGACTGTATGGAAATGTCACCAACGTTTTCACCAGGAAGTAAGAATACTGCTGAAGGCATACACAACACATACCATAATGACATTGTAAGGCGACCTTTACTTTTATTATCGGTTCTTACAGGCCTAGGCCCCATAGCTCTTTTTTTTTTTTTTTTTTTTGAGGCTGAGGGGGGGGGGGGGGGGGAGGGTCTGAGGGCGTTGAAACACCTCCCTTTCGGTCCCTAGCCTAGTCTGGGCTCCGTCCCCTTTTCCTTGGTGCGACCAAGAGAGGGCGCAAATTTTCTGATTGCGATAATCGAGAGACTGCGCGCCCGTATCGCAGTTCTCGGCTTATCGCAATCCTCGGGTGTCACGCCCTCATACGGCTTGTCGCGTACACTGAATCTGAAACACCCCTACGAGTACAAAGAGTCCAGAAGCTAGACTATCCCGAGCCGGGCGAAAAGGACTGGTGAGATCCGAGATCTCGTTCTCTCGACCAGAAGTTCTTTTCTTCTTAATCGAGTCTGAGAATGCAAGAAGGCGAGGCGAAGACAATCGCGATGTCGATCTCGTCTTCTCGACTTCTTGGGTCAGCGAGAAGGGCGAGAAGTTTAGGTTTGAGGCCACGTCTTCTTCAGCCTTAGCAAAACAGAACTGCATGGCTCCATAATATCAAAGGCAAAACCTCATGGTCATATAGGCAGTGGCGGATCCAGAGGGGGCGCAACCGGCGCACGGCCCTCTTTATTTTTCGTTAAAAACAATAAAAACAAAAGAAATAAAAAGAAAAAAATGAGATGAAACCCGGAAGTGGCACCAGAAATATTAGTTGCGCCCCCATTTACAGAATTCCTGGATCCGCCCCTGATTAAAGGGATGGTACAGTTTTGGTTGAGATGGGGCTTCAGGACTGGTGTCCAACGTTTTCTGGTGATGATTTTTTTAGATAAAGAGATAGCTATTATGAAATATGAAAGAATATATTTATTCTTAAAGGAATTCAAAGTTTATTTGATGAAAATCGGTCTTGCAATGGCTGATCCCAAGCAAAGCAATCCGAATAAAAGGTGATACCCACCTTTTATTAGGATATTGCTTTGTTTGACTTTATTTTTTTTTGAAATCTCAGCCATTTCAAAACAGATTTTCATAAATAATATAGTCTCAACTCCTCTGAGAATAGATATTGTAGGTGCTTATACATTTCATAAGTGGTTTCTCAGTATTTCACAAAAAATAAATAAATAAAAGCTGAATCTTCACTCCAGCCAATACTATACATCCCTTTAACTATCTCGCCTTCTCACCTTCTCGGAACCGAAAAAAGGTGAGAAGACCAAATTTCACATCTTGCCTAATTCTGGTATATGCCTTCTCGGAACAGATGCACGTCACGAACTCAACACCCACGAGTCATAGCCTAAGAGTCACACCCTAGCAGCTGCTCACAAGTCATACTGCACACGAGTCTCACTCTGCCTTTACGAGTCATACAGTCACGAGTCATATGCAGCCCACGAGCTAGATACTAGGTGAACCGAAGGCCCACGAGCTGGATATCAAGTTACCAACTAAATAGGCGGAAGAGCGAAACTGCCCACAAGCTTAAGGTAAATAGGGCCCACGACCTCGAGATTACACAACAATGGGGCTTATGCTTTGTCGATCGAGCTCATGGACAAGTTTTGTCTGTCCTTTGTCGAACTCGTGTTGGCCTGTTTTAATATAATATGTCTAGCTATAGTGACCATGTTGTATTTGGTGTCTAGCACATGGTATGGCTTGTGAGCTGTATGACTCGTGGGTGTACGACTCGTGGACCTTTGTTTTTTCCAATGTCTATCTCGTGGACCTTATGACTCGTGAGTGTCGGGCTCGTGGGATGACCCCCTCAGAACAGACAATGCGATAAGACAAGGTCTCACAACTCGCCTCCATGCGGCCTTCTCATGCACGAGCACAGCGGCGGATCCACGAATTCCGTAAAGGGGAAGCGCCTTTACAAAGTAAAAGGAGGGCGCACGCCCCCATTTTTTCTTTTATTTATTTTTTTTTGTTTTAACAAAAAGAAATAAAGAGGGGCGTGCGCCCGGTGCATCCCCTCTGGAACCGCCACTGCACAAGGACTGGTCGAGAAGACGTCGAGATCACAGTTTGCCTTCTCATCTGAATTGATTCGAACCCGCAGGAAAAGATTGAGAAGGGCTCAAAATTATGTCGGCTTCTCCGTGACATTTAAATAATTCCGTAGGGGGGACTATAGTTTTATGTGCTTGCCTGTACAGACGCAGGCGCTTTGTTGCAGATGCCGGCTTTGTCGAGTTTATGCTCGGATTGATCACAATAAATGCGATTTGTATTGAAAAATTTTTAAAAAGTCAAGAAGAAGAAGAAAAATATAATGTGCTGAGTTTCTTGATGAACTCATTTAATTGACCATGCCGTTCATTCGGGAAAAAAAAATCCCTATAGACTTGTTCGATTTGGGTGCAGATTTTATAGTATTCAGCAATAACCAGGGGACTTCAGGATGTCTGACAACAGTTGATTCATTTTATGCACCTACACATAGCAATGCCTACCGCCTACCTGACTCATTGCATAAGACGTTAAATCAGCTTTTCTAGTAAGGTATTTTGAAAGCCCCTTTATATTCATGGCCGATTTTTAAGTTTTTAAACCGAATATAGGTCTACAGCTGAGTGGAGAAGACGAAGAGAAAGAAGAAGGAGAAGATGAGGAAGAGGCAAAGAAAAAGAAAAGAAGAAGAAGAAAAAAAAAGGAAGAAGAAGAAGTAGATGATGAGTCGTTGTGCTATTTGCACCATAAAAATAATAAATCTCCCATTGGTCCAGAAAGAGACGAGGTCCCCTATCTCCGCAATGCACTGTGGGAGAAGGTTTCTGCATAAATATTTCGTGAAGAGGCGTCACAACGTAGGGATATGACAGACGAGTGAATAATAATACCGAGACATCGGTCAACAGAAATAGCTGCGCAAGGCAACATGGGAATAGCGGTTATTTTTTGCTTCCAAGTACTAATACCCCCAGCATCTGAGCAAGCGATCAATAAAATGTCACTGCTTTATGATGATTATCACTTAGAAGCAATGACCTTTACTTAAAGCTTTACTCTTCTTCCTGTGTGTGTTTCTTTCACAGTTTTCGGGTCTAAAAGAACTGGTTAAAGAATGAAATAGAATTCAAAACAATTAAAAGTAAGAACTGCCGTACAAAACAACAAACAAACAAAGAAAAGTGACCGCAGCCGATTTCAAATTAATGTTGCTTAGCGTAAATTGAACTTCGAGTATTGTAACTTCGAGTATAAAAATGTTACAAATTTCATTTCATCATCCTTGCAAATTTAACGAAAAAATTATGAGTCAATTACATTCATAATTATTCATGCAGATACTGAAGTATTATGTATTGAAAAGTCTATAATCAGTCTGTAAATCACTTATAAAAACAGCCTATAGGACGTATTATGTAAAGTGTGCTATGTTTGTTAATGTCAGCAAAAACATAAAACTCAAAGCAAATGACAGCTATTTTCCTTTATGCAAATAATTTATGCGAAGAAGTCACTCACTCTGCAACAGAACAAAGGAGCATAATAATTTAATAGAGTCTGATTCATTGAAATGATTCATTGAAATGTACTGTGTTCGTAAATGGGAGGGAAGAAGTAAGAAAGGAAATCACATCACATTGAAAAAAAAAATCGTTCAGCCCAGGGAATTAGAAATAATTCATTGTCATGATTGTATTTCGACTTGTTTGCACATACAGTTTGCACAGTGTCAGAGAGAATCACGCAACAAAGCAAACTTTCCTTTTATAAAGATATCAAAATCATGAGTCACACAATCTGTTATAAAGCAAATCATCAATAAGAAAATACTGTATTCAGTGTATTGTGTCATGTTTGAAAATGTCGGCGAAATAAAAACAAAAAAACGGATTACATCTCATTTTCCCCAAACAAATTCGAGAGGTCGATCAGTCAGTTTGTAACACACTAAAACAATGACTTGTGCTATGAAAAGTATAGTAACCATAAAAGGTTATGTAATGACAACATCATCAACAACAAATACAACTATTTCTAAATTCCCCAATAAGAGATGCATATTCGGGGTTTAAACAAGAATTTCAAGTAAAGAATTAAGGGATGCGAATACCTGCCTTATACCTTACATTGGATACAATTGCTCCGTTTGTGACCATGCGGCCAACTGCCATCAATACTGCCGAGCTTTCCCCGAGCCCATCAGATGGGAAGAGCTGGCTGAGTTGATATTCCTCCTTTCCGTATAGCCATTGTCATTAGGCTAAGGAACATTACACCCATGGTAATCCACTCCATACAGCTGATTTTCACTAGAGGTACAATATTATACGGCTAGTCAAACAGAAAAGTGATATACAGCAATCAAAGTATGCACAATCTGTATTACGAGGGTGTAAACGTACCACTAACAGTTATAGGTCTTATAAGAAGATTATGGAAATTTCAAACTCTTTCATAAGAAAATGATAACTCTATTTCACAATGCACCGAAACATTGTTGCACTAATATTTGATCTGATCTAATATTTGATCTGAAGCTCTTTCTTTTATTCATTTTGCTGATGATACTAGTGTATTTCTTTCTCACAGTGATACTGATGTTCTTGTTCAAAAAGTTAACAGTGAATTGAAAAAAGTAACAAATTGGGTTAGAGCTAATAAGCTCTGGTTGAATGTTAAAAAAACCCATCAAAATATATGCTCTTTAGTAATACCGTTAGCACTTTAAATACAGACATAGTTTTGGATGATACACATTTAAAGAGTTTCATATTTCAAATATCTTGGTGTTGTTGTAGATGATAAACTTTCTTGGAAATTGCATATTGATTATATTTGTAATAATTATAATCTCAAGTAATATAGGCATTATCAATAGACTAAAATTGTGTTTCCCACAAAAATCATTACTTATGTTATACTCATCATTGATATTGCCTTACCTTAATTATGGAGTTTTAGTTTTGGGCAACACTCACCAAAATTTGTTGGACAGAGTGTTCCTTCTGCAAAAGAAATCTCTCCGCGTCATTTGTTATTCTCCCATACGTTCTCTTACAGATGTATATTGTTTGCTTCTAATAAGCTGTTAAAAATCAGAGATTTGTTTTTATTTAATTTAGAACAATTTATGTATATGTATAACAATAACTCTCCTCCTGATATTTTTCATTCTGTCATGGAATGATACAATAATAGTACGAGTCTCAAAATTAGGGTTTGAATTATAGACTGTTAGCAAAGAGTTCCGGTCAGTCGTTCCACAAGAGCAGCAGTTTGCTCAGCAGTTGGCCACAGCAGTTTGCTTACAGTTTGGGTTTCTTGGACAATGTGATGAAGTCCAACAGTCATTTCATGAATATCCAACTCGACGTTCTAATGAATATCATTTACCTCTTCTTCGTACGAATTTAGCCCAGAACACATTTGTTTATACCGGCCCAAGTTATTGGAATTCCTTATTTGCATTCCGATATAAAAAATGCCCCCTCTATATACTCATTTAAAAGGAAACTGAAATTTGTTCTATTGCAATCTTATAATTCTAGTGAATTGAATTAACCAGCTGTTATAACCCCTTATCCATGGCTCGACACTAACTTTTTTGTTTGGTGGCCCGATGGGGCCACCAAAATCATAAATTTCAAATTTTTGGTGGCCCGAGAGAAAAATTTGGGGTCCCGAAAAAACCCCAATAAAAACATTAACAGTCCTTTTTTTTATGAGTCAAAAATTTAAGATTTATGATAGTAAGAATTAGAAGTTGGACATATACTCATAAAACTTGCAACATTCACTCTCAGGCATTCCTTCAGTCCTTTTCATCCATCCTTTGAACAAATTTAACTGCTAATTTTCGGCGCAAAAAGTTACGAATTTATTGACATACTTTTCAAAAAATTTTGGTGGCCCGAGGCGGGCCACCAAATTTGCCCTTTTTTGAAATTTGGTGGCCCGACTTTCATTTTTGGTGGCCCCGGGCCACCGGGCCACCGTTAGTGTCGAGCCCTGCCTTATCTAAGAACCACGTATTGACTGCTATAATATCTCTTATTATCATACTCAAAGGCTAGGATATTTCCGCGATTATATCTCTAGTATACCTTGTTCTTTCTCGCGTCACTTTCTCTCTCTCTCTCTCCATACTTCTGACGAGATCTCTGTCTCTGCTGGACGTTTTTGTCTGTTTTGTCTGTTCTGTTCTCTTACTGTTATGTTAGTTTTGTCTCATCTTGTCTCATCTCATAGTCAACTCTCTGTTGTACTGTTACTCCTATTCAGTCCCTTTTCATGTTAATACGTGTGTACATGCGTCTGTTTTGTTGGTATGTCTCTCTAGTGGGCTTCCAGACCTTTTCTTTGCTTTCAACTGATGTTTTTCTTCTGAGGAGCCCACATTCTACAAGCTTTGTCTTTTTAGTGGGTCCCTCCATTTTTCGAATTATCCACATTGATTACTTACTTCAAATCACTTGAGTTTTATGATAACTTATAATATTATCGTAAGGTGCTACAATCATTGCATATTCTTTTCATCCTATAGTTTTACGCACCTTATTTTCTGTTTAAAAAACCCCGAAGAAATGATGTTTATATGTTCTTATTGAAAAATGAAATAAAACATTGAATTGAATTGAATTGATAAAATGAGTTCGAAAAAAAAACATATTTTGAAGAGAAGCTATAGATTACGTAATTGGAAAGAAATAAGGAAAGATTGGAGGTGTAAGAGTCGTCACTTATACAAATTACTGACAGGATATAATATGCCATATATGTAACGGACAATACTTCATGTTTAGAACACATTGTGCAAAAAAGATATGAAAAACGTAAAATTAGGAGAATGGAGTCCCTACTTTTGTAGTCTGATATTTTCTTTTTGGCAAGTACGAAATTCAATTAATGAAAAATAGCAATGATGATGAATTCAAATGCAATGATATCGACGAACTGACGAAATTCAATTAATGAACGAGATATGAAACTCGTCAGACTGACGAGTTAGGTGATACGCTTGGGGTCATCAGGTGTCGGTCATCTGTGATCGACAAAGAAAAGAATGTGATATAGGCACATTGAAGTTATATTGAGCGTGCATGCAAAACCGTTTCTCTAACCTCTCGGCCACGGGACATCCACGGAAATGGTAAGGCAAAAAAGAAATGTATAGATATTACAGGGAGAAAATCAATGCCCACTCAACCAACGTGGCCGCGTGAACATGACATTGTATTGCATTGCTAGACGGAAATGCGGCCTTGTAACTACTGATGTCGCTATGCCATTTCTGGCAACTTGGGAAAAATACGTGCCGTAAACATAAAACCTATAATCGGCTGGTTTTGATACCTTGCCTTTAATCACAATTTTCAGTGTGATGACGTCATCAAAGTACAAAACAATGACATGGTCTTGAAAGACAATTGTTCAAAGTACAACACCTCCGTCGTCGTCATTACATACTATGATCGGTTTGACAAAATCAGCCTGCAAAATTTTGCAGCAGTCGAAGCAATTTGGTCTCCAACACAAAGAGGGATATGGTGTGTGTGTGTGTGTGTCTGTGTGTGTGTATAGGTGCGTTTATATACGAATGTGATTTCTACATGGACGAATATGTAATACAAAATTGAAGAAAAAAAAAGTAAAATAGCTAAGTATTTTGTTTCGTGATCTTGTGGAGTTCGAACCCGCACGTGAGCAACCTCACGTCTCTGAGACGTCGCCTTTAACCACTCGGCCATACGTCTCGACGAGAAAATATGAGGAACGTAAACTTATGTATGTGAAAGATGAATCAGGAATCGTTTTGTCCACATTCCATTCTCATTTTCAGTTTTAAACTGCAAAATTGTCAAACTGATGAGGAGATTTCAAAGAATAAAATGCATGATTACTGCAGCTTATTGTCTCAGTTACCACATACTTAAGTTACAGAGGAAATGGAGCAAAATCAGCCGAGATAAAGGTGCTTAAACGTTGTCAAGTCAATGCACATAAAAAAAATCACCTCCCATAGACATAACACGTAAACTTGTCTGATTTTGAGTCTTTACCATTAATAACAATTTGAAGTATGATGGTAAGTCTTCTCGAACCAAGAGTGTGGAACGTAAGCTTCTACGTGAAAGATGAATCATGACGATCACCCGTGACCGACACATCTTCAAAGGGATCAGTTATTAGAAGTGGAAGCCCCCGTGCCAAGCATATTGTCTCAGCAATTCCAAAGCAATGATACCCTTACATTTAGGCATACCATAATTTCCCTCTGAAATCAATGGTAGGTATTATTCATGTACAATTGCTTGCCTTGTCCATAAACTTTGCTTTACAAACTTTTTACAGTGAAACGTGTCATAACATAATTCTGTAACTCCATTAGCAGGAATTGACTACATAAAGAAAGATATATCAAATTGAACGCTTAGCGCGTATAACTAAGGGGAATTTTAGCCTGATGCTCTGTTCTTCACTGCTCAGATACGAACAACACTCATTACCTACGGCTACGTATAGAGAAACAGCCATGACGAAAATAAGTTATTTCTTTTCTTTGGCAGATAGACACACAACCCCTTTAAACCACACTATAATTGACATGGATGGACATGAAAAAGTTCATTACTACTACTAAACAGTGATGCCTTCTACTCATGTGGCACAAGATACCTCTATAGCAACATAAAACCTGTCTACAACTCCGTTATTGCGTCAAACAATAACATTCTGGAATTTCAAAGAGATGAGCGAGACGCCATACACCTGGCCTAGAGTTAATTCATTCAGTTGCCATTCCTGCTCCAGTTGAGTTATGCAAATTATTTTCCGACCTGTCTTGTGACAATATAACAGGAACAAACGTAGAGAAAAGGAAAGGGAAAAGGAAAGGTGGCAAGCGGGGCACTGTACCAAGGGCAATTTAAACAATACGTATGATAAATGAAGCAAATCCAACCTCCAGCCTCCGACAAAAAAAAAAAGGAACTTGAGCGACTGTGTGTCGTGGGGTAGTATAATTGATAAGATAATACGATAAATGACATCGATCGGAATAAAGCTGAACTGCCAAAAGAAACACAAAGAAAGAGAGAGAAAAAAAATGATAGCGTCCTGCGGGTCTCGAACATCTCGTCCTAAGGTAGTGCATAATGACCATGCAGCGCGCTAAGTGACTATAAAGCCACACGGCTGTACCGAAGATTGGATGTGAAATTTATCTTTAATCTTTATATATATATATATATATATATATATATATATATATATATATATTTATCTTAAATATTTATACCATATACAACATGAAAAAGTTCATTACTACTACTAAACAGTGATGCTTTCCATTCATGTGGCACAAGATACCTCTATAGCAACATATAACCTGTTTACAACTCCGTTATTGGGTCAAACAATAACAACCTGGAATTTCAAAGAGATGAGCGAGACGCCATACACCTGGACTAGAGTTAATCAATTCAGCTCCCATTCCTGCAAGTTATTTAAACGTACATGTTCCTACCTATCCTGTTACAGTGTAACAATAACCAATGAAGAGAAAAGGAAAGAGCAAACGAAAGGTGGCAAGCGGGACACTGTAACAAGGGGCAATTTACAACATTAAGTGTGACAAAATTAATGAAGCAAACCCAATCTCCAAACTCCAATACAAAACAAGGGAAATAGAGCAGCCGTGTTCACGGGTTACGTACACTTGATAAAATAATACGATAAATGACATCGGAGTAAAGCTGAACTGCCGAAAAAAAAAGAGAAAAAAAGAAAGAACGGATAAAAGTCCTGCGGGAGTCGAACCTCTCGCCTTCCGGTATGGCGTTATGAACAACCAGCGCGCTAACCGATTATGCCACATGGCTGTCCTGAAGATCGAGTGCGAAACTTAAATCTAAATACTATCGTGACAGTGTTGACTTGTGATGGCGCTATTCAACTTCCCACAAGTGGCAGCGTGGATTCGATCAATATACAGTTGCAAAGAAAAATTGGGAATCGTTCCGTACAGATTGCATTCTCATTTTCAGTTTTAAATTGCAAAATTGTCAACCTGATGAGGAGATTTGAAAACATAAAATGCATGATTACTAAAGCTTATTGTCTCAGCTACAACATATTTATGTTTCAGAGGAAATGGAGTAAAATCAGATGAGGTAAAGGTGCTTAAACGTTGTCAAGTCAATGCATGGTTTAAAAAAAAAATCACCTCCCATAGACATAACACGTAAACTTGTCCGATTTTGAGTCTTTACCTTTAATCACAATTTCTAGTATGATGACGTCATCATATTTCAAAACCATTACACGGACTTGAAAGGCAAATGTTCAAAGTGCAACATATCTGAATTTGGGGTAATATTGAGCTTAAACAACAGAGATACGAGCAAATGAATGTCAGAAACAGTACCTCAAAAAAATCAATTCCACTTTTTTGATTTAAAATGACGATATGATGACGTCATCGCGTTTACCTGGCAATACTGATACTTGGAATGTTATTTACAATTCATATACTTTTGTAATATGCAATATAAATATAGGGTCAACGGACGATTTAAAGAGCTATGGCGAAATAAACAAAGACATGTTTTTTCACTATATTTGCAGAAAGACGCGCACACGGAATTTCAACTTTGACGCCAGTGCATTCCTTTGTTATAGGTCGAAATCGATCGGAAATCAATGGATATTATTACTCAAAGTATCAGGAATCCAAATCAGTCAAAAAAATTGCATTTTCATGTTGCTTACGGGCTCTGCGCGCGAAATTGCGCGGACGGACGCGCACGCGAGAAAATGTTTTAAACGCTTAAAATTGTCTGAAACTTCGAGATTTCCCATTGGGAAGTCGTTTTGAGCCTTTTAAAATTTTGACGCGCGCTTACGCGCGCGTAATGATGACCTGTGTAACTAGCGTTAAAAAGTAAGATAGAGCGTGACCTGAACTTCATGTCCACCGAAAATGATACAGAAATGACATCTAGTTATGAAGTTATGATCGATCATGTGACAAGGTCCGAAAATCACAAAATGGCGCCTAGATGACGTCATAGATATGTTACTGTCATGAAAACCTTATTGTGGCTAGATTTTGTCATGAGACATGTCGACTGAAAATGTCATGTTATTTCGTAATGTCATTCTTGAGATATTGACGACACAAAATTGTCCAGAAAGAAAGAAGAATAAAAAACGAGACATGAAACTCGTCACACTGACGAGTTAGGTGATACGCCTGGGGTCATCAGATGTCGGTCATCTGTGATCGACAAAGAAAAGAATGTGATATAGGCACCTTGAAGTTATATTGAGCGTGCATGCAAAACGGTTTCTCTAACCACTCGGCCACGGGACATCCACGGAAACGCTAAGGCCGAAAAAAAATGTATAGATATTACAGGGGAAAAAAGTCAATGCCCACTCAACAATTGTGGCCGCGTGAACATGTATTGCATTGCTAGAAGGAAATGCGGCCTTGTAACGACTGAGGTCGCTGTGCCATTTCTGGCAATTTCGGAAAAATACGTCCCGCAGACATAAAACCTATAATCGGCTGATTTTGATACCTTGCCTTTAATCACAATTTTCAGTGTGATGACGTCATCAAAGTACAAAACAATGACATGGACCTGAAAGACAATTGCTCAAAGTACAACACCTCCGTTGTCGTCATTACATACTATTTGACAGAGTCAGGATGCAACATTCTGCAGCAGTCGAAGCAATGTGGTCTCCAACACAAAACAGAGGGATATTGTGTGTGTGTGTGTGTGTGTATAGGTGCGTTTATATACGAACGTAATTTCTACATGGACGAATGTGTAATACACCATTGAAGAAAAAAAAAGTAAAATAGCTAGGTATTTTGTTTCGTGATCTTGTGGGGTTCGAACCCGCACGAGTGCAACCTCACGTCTCTGAGACGGCGCCTTTAACCACTCGGCCATACGTCTCGACGAGAAAATATGAGGAACGTAAACTTATGTATGTGAAAGATGAATCAGGAATCGATTCGTCCACATTCCATTCTCACTTTCAGTTTTAAACTGCAAAATTGTCAACCTCATGAGAAGATTTCAAAGAACAAAATGCATGATTACTGCAGCTTATTGTCTCAGCTACAACATACTTAAATTTCAGAGGAAATGAAGCAAAATCAGCAGAGATAAAGGTGCTTAAACGTTGTCAAGTCAATGGATGGTTTTAAAAAAAATCACTTCCCTTAGACATAACACGTAAACTTGTCCGATTTTGGATCTTTACTTTTAATCACAATTTAAAGTATGATAACGTCATCAAATTTCAAAACCATGACATGGACTTGAAAGGCAAATGTTAAAAGTACAACATATGTGAATTTGGGATAATATTGAGCTTAAACAACAGAGATACGAGCAAATGAATGTTAGAAACAGTACCTCAAAAAAATTAATTCCACTTTTTTGATTTCAGATGATGATATGATGACGTCATAATGTATTTCGGGAAATATTGATACTTGAAACGTTATTTCCAATTCATATGCTTTTGTAATATGCAATAAAAACATAGGGTCAACGGACTTTTTAAAGAGCTATTGCGAAATAAACAAAGACATGTTTTTCGCTATATTTCCACATAGACGCGCACACGAAATTTCAACTTTGACGCCAGCGCATTCCTTTGTTATAGGTCAACATCGATCGGAAATCAGTGGATATTGTTACTCAAAGTATCAGGAATCCAAATCAGTCAAAAAAATTGCATTTTCATGTTGGTTACGCCCTCTGCGCGCGAAATTGCGCGGACGGACGCGCACGCGAGAAAATGTTTGAAACGCTTAAAATTGTCTGAAACTTCGAGATTTCCCATTGGGAAGTCGTTTTGAGCCTTTTAAAATTTTGACGCGCGCGAACGCGCGCGTAATGAAGACCTGGGTAACTAGCGTTAAAAAGTAAGATAGAGCGTGACCTGAACTTTATGTCCACCGAAAATGACGGAGAAATTACATCTAGTTATGAAGTTATGATCGATCATGTGACAAGGTCCGAAAATCACAAAATGGCGCCTAAATGACGTCATAGATATGTTACTGTCATGAAAACCTTATTGTGGCTAGATATTGTTATGAGACATGTTGACCGAAAATTTCATGTCATTCCGTAATGTCATTGTTGAGATATTGACGACACAAAATTGTCCAGAAAGAAAGAAGAATAAAAAACGAGATATGAAACTCGTCACACTGAAGACGAGTTAGGTGATACGCTAGGGTTCATTAGATGTCGGTCATCCGTGATCGACAAAGAAAAGAATGTAATATAGCACATTGAAGTTATAATGAGATACTTAGTTGAACTTTTTTGGGCCTACATTATTCAGATCACATTTGTTTTTCTGTCACACAAACTAAGTGGAAATTCTGTGCGTGTGCGACTAAATCGATTAACGGACTTTTTGTGTACGTACAGTGCATAAACTTAGACCCCGTTTACGGTGCGGGGCTGGGCCGAGCCGCGGCTGAGCCGCGGCCAAGGCCTACCTCAATTGCGAGGCCGAGCCCCGCAATTTAGTCCGTTTACACTGCCGGGCTCGGCCGCACTTTTGATTCAAACCTTTCAATATTTTGTCGTAGTCGCGCTATACTTTTAAACAAACGCAATTTGGTATTGTCTGGTTTTCAGATCCTTTGCCAACTGAATTCCGTGGCGACGAAGTCGCCGTTCGGGCAAAGGCCTTTGCCGAAGGAGAAAATCCTTTGCAGGACAAAACCACCTTAAACTATCCTAGTTTTCGACGTTAAAGTGGTTAATATCCTGAATAGCGAAATAGTACAGGCGAGGGTTTGGAAGCCAGACTAAAATTGGCCGCGCATTTAGCCCAGTTTGCGCTTACACTGAGAAAAAGGCCGAGCGCGACCGCGGCTCGACCGCGGCCGAGACCACCTCCAGAGCGTGGCATAATGCGAGGCCAATTTTGGCCCCGCATTTGGCCTTTTGCGCGTTTACACCGAAATGAAGGTGGGCTCGGCGCGGCCGAGCCGCGGCAGAGCCTCGCACTGTAAACGGGGTCCAAGCGATCCTCGGCACGTACAAATAAAATATGACAGTTAAGTGTTTATAACCATCCTGGCATTAACAGTGGCCTTTTAAAACATGACCTTTGACCATTATTTACATAACCAATATGACTCCCTCTAATCTTGCTATTACAATGCTCAGTTCAGAGATCTCTTACAGCTATATACAAGCCTGTGAGATTTACCAGCATTAAAACCAATGAAGCCTCCAATACAAAACAAGGGATATAGAGCAAGTGAGTCTGTTTACATGAGAATGTGATTCATCCTGGACGAAAGTGATACCTCAATTAAAGAGAAAAGGGCAAAAGAAAAATGGGCCAAACGTACGGCTCCAGCGAAAGAGACATCGCCTTTAACCATGTAACTATAGGTCTCCTCTAACTAAGAGTACACTTTGAACGTAAGCTTATACGTGAATGATAATTTATGACGATCTCACGTGATCGACACACATTCAAAGGGGACAGTTAGAAGTGGAAGGAGTGCTTAATCGTTTCATTAATTCCTAATCAATGACACCCCTACTATAGGCATATCATAATTTCTCACATAAAATCAATGGTCTATATGACTCATGCACCATTACTTGTATCGTGCATAAACTTTGTTTTTTAAGCTTTGAGTGAAACGTGTCATAACATAATTCTGTAATTCCATCGGCAGTGATTGATATAATAAAGAAGAAAGATATATCACCGTATTGAACGCTTAGAACCTAACGGGGGGGGGGGGGTATTATAGCATGATACTCGGTTCTTTACTGCCCACATGCCAACAACATCCATTACCCACGGCTACGCATAGCGAAACAGCCATGGCGAAAATAAAACTTTGTTTTCTCGTAGGCAGAATGACACAGAACCTCGTCAAACACACTTTTATTGGCAGGGATGGACATGAAAAATACTAAACAGCGTATGCATTCCATTCATGTGGCGCGAGATACCTCTATAGCAACATAAAGCCTGTCTTCAACTCCGTTGGTCGAACAATGACAACCTGAAATTTCAAAGATATGAGCGAGACGCTATATACACCTGGCCTAGAGTTAATTTATTCAGTTCTCATTCCTACTTCAAGTTGGGTTATGTTATTGTAATCATTCCCATCTGCAGTATAACAAAACCAAAGTGAGGGAAAGGGGGAGAGAAAAACGAGAGGTGGCAAAAGGAAAACTGCATGCACAACTGCAATCCATATCATTGCGTGTGACAAGTGAAGCAAATGTATTAGTTGTTATAGCAGTGTTCTATGAGCATAAACTGGCAAATAGACAGACCATGTCAAATATAAAAACCATCAATTTAATGTAAGAGAAGATGGTAAACAAGATGCATTGAAACTGTAACTAAATCGCTGCTTTTCTACTCGGTCACGGAACGTCCAACTTTATATTCAACAAAAAAAAATATGTTAGGGGAAAGAAACAAATTTAGATATAACATTCTTGAATTAAAAACAAGAAAAAGAAAATGCCCACGTCAGGATTAAAAAAAAACGCCGCACGAACATGCATTATATTCTAGATGGGAATACGGTCTTGATGCAAAGGTCCAATGATTGTCTCATTACTTTAAAAGCAATCTATGGTTCCCTTACCATCACCAGTACCACACCACACTGACGTCTCTAAAATCAATGGTAGCACATTTATCATTGCATCGTGCAGTAACTCAATTTTCCTAAACTACCAGTAGAACGTGTCATATTATATTGTGTGTTTCGATCAGTAGTAACTGACTTTAAAGAAGAAAGATAATGCAAAAAATTGAACGCTTACCACATTGCTTATAGGGCTATTCCAGTTTGGTACAGATCTGTTCTATTCTCCCAGATGCCAACAACATATGTCACCTATGGCTGAACTAGTGAAACAACCATGACGAAAATAAACGACAGAGAACGCCGTCATAATCACTACACTTGGAAAGGTGTTGCCCGAAATTCCTCATTATGAAGCAATATCACGTCACTTCCTTCCCTGCCTGTCTTTAACTCCGTCATTTGGTCAAACAATAACAACCTGGAATTCCAAAGAGATAAGCGAGACGCCATGCACCTGGACTAGAGTTAATTAATTCAGTTCCCATTCCTGTTAATTATATAAACGTACACGTTCCTAAATATCCTGCTACAGTATAACAAGAACAAATGAAGAGAAAAGGAAAGAGAAAACGAATGGTGGCAAGCGGGGTACTGTTTTAATTCAAGGGGCAATTTACAACATTACGTGTGACAAAATTAAAGAAGCAAACCCAACCTCCAAACTCCAATACAAAACAAGGGAAATAGAGTAGCTGTGTTCATGACATCAGAGTGAAGCTGAACTGCAGAAAAAAAGAAAGAAAAAAGAAATAAAAGGAAAAAGTCCTGCGGGACTCGATTAACTTCTCTCCTTCCGGTCGGGCATTATAAACACGCAGCGTGCTAAGCAATTCTGCCACACGGAAGATCCGAAGACCTTGTGCGAAACTTAAATATATCTATGTATGCTATGCATTGATATTCGGTTTTTTGGCTATATACGTCAAGTGATTGATAGCGCTATTCAACTTCCCACGAGTGGCCGCGTGGATTCGATCAATATACAGTTACAAAGATAAATCGGGAATCGTTTCAACCAGATTCCATTTTCATTTTCAGTGATCGACAACGAAAATAATGTAAAGTAGCGACTTGAAGTAATATTGAGAAATGTTCGTGAAGTCCAATTCTTTATACAGTCCTACATAATTCAGATGAAATTGTTTCTGTCATGCAACTAATTGAAAATTTCGTGTAGTGGTGTCGGCGTGTCCAAGTAAGTTGATTGGAAAGGATATGTGAATGAATATTTACCAATAGGTCTTTATATTGAAAAAAAAAATCAAACATGGCCATGCGGTCTTTTAAAAGTCATCTTCACTTTAACATTTGTAATTTCAAGTCCAAGTTGCCTGTCAAAGCAATGTGGTCTCCAACAAAAAACAAAGGGATATTGTGTGTGTGTGTGTGTGTGTGTGTGTACGTTTACATGAAAACGTGATTTCTACATGGACGAAGGTGAATACTCCATAAAAGGAAAAAAGCAAAAGATATAAATATTTTGTTTCGTGCTCTTATGGGGTTCGAACCCGTACGTGTGCAACCTCACGTCTCTTGTGACGTCGCCTTTATCCTCTCGGCCATGACAGTACGTCTTGACGAGAAAATATGAGGAACGTAAGCTTATACGTGAAAGATGATTCAGGAATCGTTTTGTCCACATTCCATTCTCATTTTCAGTTTTTAGCTGCAAAATTATCAACCTGATGAGGAGATTTGAAAAATAAAATGCATGATTACTGCAGCTTATTGTCTGAGCTACCACATACTTAAGTTTCAGAGGAAATGGAGCAAAATCAGCTGAGATAAAGGTGCTTAAACGTTGTCAAGTCAATGCATGGTTAAAAAAAAATCACCTTCCATAGACATAACACGTCAACTTGTCTGATTTTGAGTCTTTACCTTTAATCACAATTTGAAGTATGATGGTAAGTCTTCTCGAACTAAGAGTGTGGAACGTATACCTTCTACGTGAAAGGTGAATCATGACGATCACCCGTGACTGACACATCTTCAAAGGGATCAGTTATTAGAAGTGGAAGCCCTCGTGCCAAGATAATATTGTCTCAGCAATTCCAAAGCAATGATACCCTTACATTTAGGTATACCATAATTTCCCTCTGAAATCAATGGTATTATTCATGTACAATTGCTTGCCTTGTCCACAAACTTTGCTTTACAAACTTTCAGTGAAAGGTGTCATAACATAATTCTGTAACCGTCCATTAGCAGTGATTGACTACATAAATCAAGATGATAAATATCAATTGAACGCTTAGCGCGTATAACTAAGGGGGATTTCAGCCTGATGTTGTGTTATTCACTGCTCAGATACCAACAACACTCATCACCTACGGCTACGTATAGAGAAACAGCCATGACGAAAATAAGTTTTCCTTTTCTTTGGCAGATAGACACACAACCCCTATAACCCCTATAACTGACATGGAGGGACATGAAAAAGTTCATTACTACTACTAAACAGTGATGCCTTCTACTCATGTGGCAGAAGATACCTCTATAGCAACATATAACCTGTCTACAATTTCGCTATTGGGTCAAACAATAACAATCTGGAATTTCAAAGAGATTAGCTAGACGCCATACACCTGGCCTAGAGTTCATTTATTCAGTTGCCATTCCTGCTCCAGTTGAGTTATGTAAATTATTTCCCGACCTGTCTTGTGCAGTACGTGTAACAGGAACAAACGTAGAGAAAAGGAAAGAGAAAACGAAAGGTGGCAAGCGGGGCACTGTATACCAAAGGCAATTTACAACATTACGTATGATAAATGAAGCAAATCCAACCTCCAGCCTCCGACAAAAAAAAAAGGAACTTGAGTGACTGTGTGTCGTGGGGTAATGACATTGGAATGAAGCTGAACTGCCAAAAGAAAAACAAAGAAAGAGAGAGAAAAAAAATAATAGCGTCCTGCGGGTCTCGAACATCTCGTCCTAAGGTAGTGCATAATGACCATGCAGCGCGCTAAGCGACTATAAAGCCACACGGCTGTCCCGAAGATTGGATGTGAATTTACAACATGAAAAAGTTCATTACTACTACTAAACAGTGATGCCTTCCATTCATGTGGCACAAGATACCTCTATAGCAACATAAAACCTGTCTACATCTCCGTTATTGGGTCAAACAATAACAACCTGGAATTTCAAAGAGATGAGCGAGACGCCATACACCTGGACTAGAGTTAATCAATTCAGCTCCCATTCCTGCCAGTTATCTAAACGTACATGTTCCTACCTATCCTGTTACAGTATAACAATAACCAATGAAGAGAAAAGGAAAGAGCAAACGAAAGGTGGCAAGCGGGACACTGTAACAAGGGGCAATTTACAACATTAAGTGTGACAAAATTAATGAAGCAAACCCAATCTCCAAACTCCAATACAAAACAAGGGAAATAGAGCAGCCGTGTTCATGGGTTACGTACACTTGATAAAATAATATGATAAATGACATCGGAGTAAAGCTGACCTGCCGAAAAAAAAAAGAAAAAAAAAAGAACGGGAAAAGTCCTGCGGGAGTCGAACTTCTCTCCTTCCGGTATGGCGTTATGAACACCCAGCGCTAAGCGATTACGCCACACGGCTGTCCTGAAGATTGAGTGCAAAACTTAAATATATAATAATACTATCGTGACTAGTTGACTTGTGATGGCGCTATTCAACTTCTCACAAGTGGCAGCGTGGATTCGATCAATATACAGTTGCAAAGAAAAATTGGGAATCGTTCTGTACAGATTGCATTCTCATTTTCAGTTTTAAACTACAAAATTATCAACCTAATGAGGAGATTTTAAAACATAAAATGCACGATTACTAAAGCTTATTGTCTCAGCTACAACATACGTATGTTTCATAGGAAATGGAGCAAAATCAGATGAGGTAAAGGTGCTTAAACGTTGTCAAGTCAATGCATGGTTTAAAAAAAAATCACCTCCCATAGACATAACACGTAAACTTGTCTGAATTTGAGTCTTTACCTTTAATCACAATTTCTAGTATGATGACGTCAACGTATTTCAAAACCATCACATGTACTTGAGAGGCAAATGTTCAAAGTACAACATATCTAAATTTGGGATAATATTGAGCTTAAACAACAGAGATACGAGCAAATGAACGTCTGAAACAGTACCTCAAAAAAAATAATTCCACTTTTTTATTTAAAATGACGATATGATGACGTCATCGCGCTTTCCTGGCAATATTGATACTTGGAATGTTATTTCCAATTCATATACTTTTGTAATATGCAATAGAAATATAGGGTCAACGGACGATTTAAAGAGCTATGGCGAAATAAACAAAGACATGTTTTTTCACTATATTTGCAGAAAGACGCGCACGCGGAATTTCAACTTTGACGCCAGTGCATTCCTTTGTTATAGGTCGAAATCGATCGGAAATCAATGGATATTGTTACTCAAAGTATCAGGAATCCAAATCAGTCAAAAAAATTGCATTTTCATGTTGCTTACGGGCTCTGCGCGCGAAATTGCGCGGACGGACGCGCACGCGAGAAAATGTTTGAAACGCTTAAAATTGTCTGAAACTTCGAGATTTCCCATTGGGAAGTCGTTTTGAGCCTTTTAAAATTTTGACGCGCGCTTATGCGCGCGTAATGATGACCTGTGTAACTAGCGTTAAAAAGTAAGATAGAGCGTGACCTGAACTTCATGTCCACCGAAAATGATACAGAAATGACATCTAGTTATGAAGTTATGATCGATCATGTGACAAAGTCCGAAAATCACAAAATGGCGCCTAGATGACGTCATAGATATGTTACTGTCATGAAAACCTTATTGTGGCTAGATTTTGTCATGAGACATGTTGACTGAAAATGTCATGTTATTTCGTAATGTCATTCTTGAGATATTGACGACACAAAATGTGGCAGAAAGAAAGAAGAATAAAAAACGAGACATGAAACTCGTCACACTGACGAGTTAGGTGATACGCCTGGGGTCATCAGATGTCGGTCATCTGTGATCGACAAAGAAAAGAATGTGATATAGGCACCTTGAAGTTATATTGAGCGTGCATGCAAAACGGTTTCTCTAACCACTCGGCCACGGGACATCCACGGAAACGCTAAGGCCGAAAAAAAATGTATAGATATTACAGGGGGAAAAAGTCAATGCCCACTCAACAATTGTGGCCGCGTGAACATGTATTGCATTGCTAGAAGGAAATGCGGCCTTGTAACGACTGAGGTCGCTGTGCCATTTCTGGCAATTTCGGAAAAATACGTCCCGCAGACATAAAACCTATAATCGGCTGATTTTGATACCTTGCCTTTAATCATAATTTTCAGTGTGATGACGTCATCAAAGTACAAAACAATGACATGGACTTGAAAGACAATTGCTCAAAGTACAACACCTCCGTTGTCGTCATTACATACTATTTGACAGAGTCAGGATGCAACAGTCTGCAGCAGTCGAAGCAATGTGGTCTCCAACACAAAACAGAGGGATATTGTGTGTGTGTGTGTATAGGTGCGTTTATATACGAACGTAATTTCTACATGGACGAATGTGTAATACACCATTGAAGAAAAAAAAAGTAAAATAGCTAGGTATTTTGTTTCGTGATCTTGTGGGGTACGAACCCGCACGAGTGCAACCTCACGTCTCTGAGACGGCGCCTTTAACCACTCGGCCATACGTCTCGACGAGAAAATATGAGGAACGTAAACTTATGTATGTGAAAGATGAATCAGGAATCGATTCGTCCACATTCCATTCTCATTTTCAGTTTTAAACTGCAAAATTGTCAACCTCATGAGAAGATTTCAAAGAACAAAATGCATGATTACTGCAGCTTATTGTCTCAGCTACAACATACTTAAATTTCAGAGGAAATGAAGCAAAATCAGCTGAGATAAAGGTGCTTAAACGTTGTCAAGTCAATGGATGGCTTTAAAAAAAATCACTTCCCATAGACATAACACGTAAACTTGTCCGATTTTGCATCTTTACTTTTAATCACAATTTAAAGTATGATAACGTCATCAAATTTCAAAACCATGACATGGACTCGAAAGGCAAATGTTAAAAGTACAACATATGTGAATTTGGGATAATATTGAGCTTAAACAACAGAGATACGAGCAAATGAATGTTAGAAACAGTACCTCAAAAAAATTAATTCCACTTTTTTGATTTCAGGTGATGATATGATGACGTCATAATGTATTTCGGGAAATATTGATACTTGAAACGTTATTTCCAATTCATATGCTTTTGTAATATGCAATAAAAACATAGGGTCAACGGACTTTTTAAAGAGCTATTGCGAAATAAACAAAGACATGTTTTTCGCTATATTTCCACATAGACGCGCACACGAAATTTCAACTTTGACGCCAGCGCATTCCTTTGTTATAGGTCAACATCGATCGGAAATCAGTGGATATTGTTACTCAAAGTATCAGGAATCCAAATCAGTCAAAAAAATTGCATTTTCATGTTGGTTACGCCCTCTGCGCGCGAAATTGCGCGGACGGACGCGCACGCGAGAAAATGTTTGAAACGCTTAAAATTGTCTGAAACTTCGAGATTTCCCATTGGGAAGTCGTTTTGAGCCTTTTAAAATTTTGACGCGCGCGAACGCGCGCGTAATGAAGACCTGGGTAACTAGCGTTAGTAAGTAAGATAGAGCGTGACCTGAACTTTATGTCCACCGAAAATGACGCAGAAATTACATCTAGTTATGAAGTTATGATCGATCATGTGACAAGGTCCGAAAATCACAAAATGGCGCCTAAATGACGTCATAGATATGTTACTGTCATGAAAACCTTATTGTGGCTAGATATTGTTATGAGACATGTTGACTGAAAATTTCATGTCATTCCGTAATGTCATTGTTGAGATATTGACGACACAAAATTGTCCAGAAAGAAAGAAGAATAAAAAAAAATAAAGAGAGATTTTGACAATCACAATAGGTGATACGCTGATAGCGTATCACCTAAAAAGAGAAATTTTGACAATCACAATAGGTGATACGCTGATAGCGTATCACCTAAAAATAAAGAGAGATTTTGACAATCACAATAGGTGATACGCTGATAGCGTATCACCTAAAAAGACAGATTTTGACAATCACAATAGGTGATACGCTAAAAGCGTATCACCTAATAAAAAGAAAGAAAGGAAGATTTTGACAAACACAATAGGTGATACGCTAAAAGCGTATCACCTAAAAAGACAGATTTTGACAATTACAATAGGTGATACGCTAAAAGCGTATCACCTAATAATAGGGGGAAAGTCATGCCCACTCAACTAACGTGGCCGTGTGAACATCTATTGCATTGCTAGACGGAAAAGCGGCCTTGTAACGACTGAGGTCGCTATGCCACTTCTGGCAACTTGGGAAAAAATACGTCCCGCAGACATAAAACCTATAATCGGCTGGTTTGATACCTTGCCTTTAATCACAATTTTCAGTGTAATGACGTCATCAAATTACAAAACAATGACATCGTCTTGAAAGACAATTGTTCAAAGTACAACACCTCAGTCGTCGTTATTACATACTATGATCGGTTTGACAAAGTCAACCTGCAAAATGTTGCTGCAGTCGAAGCAATGTGGTCTCCAACACACAAAAAGAGGGATATGGCGTGTGTGTGTGTGTGTCTGTGTGTGTGTATAGGTGCGTTTATATACGAACGTGATTTCTACATGGACGAATATATAATACAAATTGAAGAAAAAAAAGTAAAATAAAAAAAAAAATTGTTTCGTGATCTTGTGGGGTTCGAACCCGCAACCTCATGTCTCTGAGACGGCGCCTTTAACCACTCGGCCATACGTCTCGACGAGAAAATATGGGGACGTAAACTTATGTATGTGAAAGATACATGTGGAATCGTTTTGTCCACATTCCATTTTCATTTTCAGTTTTAAACTGCAAAATTGTCAATCAGATGAGGAGATTTCAAAGAATAAAATGCATGATTACTGCAGCTTATTGTCTCAGCTACAACATACTAAAGTTTCAGAGGAAATGAAGCAAAATCAGCTGAGATAAAGGTGCTTAAACGTTGTTAAGTCAATGCATGGTTTAAAAAACAAATCACCTCCCATAGACAATACACGTAAACTTGTCCGATTTTGCGTCTTTACCTTTAATCACAATTTAAGGTATGATGACGTCATCAAATATCAAAAGCATGACATGAACTTAAAAGGCAAATGTTCAAAGTACAACATATCTGAATTTGGGATAATATTGAGCTTAAACAACAGAGATACGAGCAAATGAATTTCACAAACAGTACCTTAAAAAAATTAATTCCACTTTTTTGATTTCAGATGACGATATGATGACGTCATAATGTAATTATGGAAATAATGATACTTGAAACGTTATGTCCAATTTATATGCTTTTGTAATATGCAATAAAAACATAGGGTAACCAGACGTTTTAAAGAGCTATGGCGAAATAAACAAAGACATGTTTTTTCACTATATTTGCATATAGACGCGCAGGCGAAATTTGAACTTTGACGCCAGTGCATTGCTTTGTTATTTGTCAGAATCGATCAGAAATCAATGGATATTGTTACTCAAAGTATCAGGAATCCAAATCAGTCAAAAAAAGTGCATTTTCATGTTACTGACGCGCTGTGCGCGCGAAAATGCGCGGACGGACGCGCACGCGCAAAATTGTTTGAAACGCTTAAAATTGTCTGAAACTTCGTGATTTCCCATTGGAAAGTTGTTTTGAGCCTTTTAAATGTTTGACGCGCGCTTACGCGTCCTAGATGACGTCCTAGGTAATTAGCATCAGAGAAAGAAAGATAGAGCGTGACCTGAACTTTATGTCCACAAAAAATGATACAGAAATGACCTTTAGTTATGAAGTTATGATCGATCATGTAACATGGTCCGAAAATCACAAAATGGCGCCTAGATGACGTCATAGAGACGTTACTGTCATGAAAACCTTATTGTTGCTAGATATTGTCATGAGACATGTTGTCTGAAAATGTCATGTTACTCCGTAATGTCATTCTTGAGATATTGACGACACAAAATGTGCCAGAAAGAAAGAAGAATAAGAAACGAGATATGAAACTCGTCACGCTGACGAGTTAGGTGATACGCTTGTGGTCATCAGGTGTCGGTCATCTGTGATCGACAAAGAAAAGAATGTGATATAGGCACCTTGAAGTTCTATTGAGCGTGCATGCAAAACCGTTTTTCTAACTACTCGGCCACGGGACATCCCCTGAAATGGTAAGGCAAAAAAGAAATGTATAGATATTACAGGGTGGAAAAGTCAATGCCAACTCAACAATCGTGGCCGCGTGAACATGTATTGCATTGCTAGACGGAAATGCGGCCTTGTAACGACTGATGTCGCTATGCCATTTCTGGGAGTTTGGGAAAAATACGCACCGTGGACATAAAGCCTAT
Organism: Diadema setosum; assembly: GCA_033980235.1. Taxonomy (NCBI): domain Eukaryota; kingdom Metazoa; phylum Echinodermata; class Echinoidea; order Diadematoida; family Diadematidae; genus Diadema; species Diadema setosum. Next base: position 31,960,832 of record CM067077.1, on the reverse strand, counting down.
AATCGGCTGGTTTTGATACCTTGCCTTTAATCACAATTTTCAGTGTGATGACGTCATCAAAGTACAAAACAATGACATGGTCTTGAAAGACAATTGTTCAAAGTACAACACCTCCGTCGTCGTCATTACATACTATGATCGGTTTGACAAAGTCAGCCTGCAAAATTTTGCAGCAGTCGAAGCAATGTGGTCTCCAACACAAAAAAGAGCGATATGGTGTGTGTCTGTGTGTCTGTGTGTGTGTATAGGTGCGTTTTTATACGAACGTGATTTCTACATGGACGAATATATAATACAAATTGAAGAAAAAAAAAGTAAAATAAAAAAAAAATTGTTTTGTGATCTTGTGGGGTTCGAACCCGCAACCTCACGTCTCTGAGACGGCGCCTTTAACCACTCGGCCATACGTCTCGGAGAGAAAATATGAGGAACGTAAACTTATGTATGTGAAAGCTGAATCGGGAATCGTTTTGTCCACATTCCATTCTCATTTTCAGTTTTAAACTGCAAAATTGTCACCGTGATGATGAGATTTCAAAAAATAAAATGCATGATTACTGAAGCTTATTGTCTCAGCTACAACATACTTAAGTTCCAGAGGAAATGAAGCAAAATCAGCTGAGATAAAGGTGCTTAAACGTTGTCAAGTCAATGCATGGTTTAAAAAAAATCACCTCCCATAGACAATACACGTAAACTTGTCCGATTTTGCATCTTTACCTTCAATCACAATTTAAAGTATGATGACGTCATCAAATTTGAAAACCATGACTTGGACCTGAAAGGCAAATGTTCAAAGTACAACATATCTGAATTTGGGATAATATTGAGCTTAAACAACAGAGATACGAGCAAATGAATGTCAGAAACAGTATCTCAAAAAAATAATTCCACTTTTTTGATTTCAGATGATGATATGATGACGTCATAATGTATTTAGGGAAATATTGATACTTGAAACGTTATTTTCAATTCATATGCTTTTGTAATATGCAATAAAAACATAGGGTCACCCGACGTTTTAAAGAGCTATGGCGAAATAAACAAAGACATGTTTTTCGCTATATTTCCACATAGACGCGCACACGAAATTTCAACTTTGACGCCAGCGCATTCCTTTGTTATAGGTCGAAATTGATCGGAAATCAATGGATATTGTTACTTAATGTATCAGGAATCCAAATCTGTCAAAAAATGTGCATTTTCATGTTGCTTACGCGCACTGCGCGCGGAAATGCGCGGACGGACGCGAACGCGCGGAACGCTTAAAATTGTCTGAAACTTCGAGATTTCCCATTGGGAAGTTGTTTTGAGCCTTTAAAAAGTTTGACGCGCGCGTACGCGCGCGTAAAGATGTCCTTGGTAATTAGCATTACAAAGTACGATTGAGCGTGACCTGAACTTTATGTCTACCGAAAATGATACAGAAATGTCCTTTAGTTATGAAGTTATGATCGATCATGTAACATGTCCGAAAATCACAAAATGGCGCCTAGATGACGTCATAGATACGTTACTGTCATGAAAACCTTATTGTGGCTAGATATTGTCATGAGACATGTTGACTGAAAATGTCATGCTATTCCGTCATGTCAATGTTGAGATATTCACGACACAAAATGTGCCAGAAAGAAAGAAGAACGAGACATGAAAACTCGTCACATTGAGGACGAGTTAGGTGATACGCTTGTGGTCATCAGATGACGGTCATCTGTGATCGACAAAGAAAAGAATGTGATATAGGCACCTTGAAGTTATATTGAGCGTGCATGCGAAACCGTTTCTGTAATCACTCGGCCACGGGTCATCCACGGAAATGGTAAGACAAAAAAAAAAAAAACACAATGTATAGATATAACAGGGGGAAAGTCAATGCCCACTCAACTAACGTGGCCTGGTGAACATCTATTGCATTGCTAGACGGAGAAGCGGCCCTGTAACGACTGAGGTCACTATGCCATTTCTGGCAACTTGGGAAAAATACGTCCCGCAGACATAAAACCTATAATCGGCTGGTTTTCATACCTTGCCTTTAATCACAATTTTCAGTGTAATGACGTCATCAAATTACAAAACAATGACATCGTCTTGAAAGACAATTGTTCAAAGTACAACACCTCAGTCGTCCTCATTACATACTATGATCGGTTTGACAAAGTCAACCTGCAAAATGTTGCTGCAGTCGAAGCAATGTGGTCTCCAACACACAAAAAAAGAGGGATATGGCGTGTGTGTGTGTCTGTGTGTGTGTATAGGTGCGTTTATATACTAACGTGATTTCTACATGGACGAATATGTAATACAAAATTGAAAAAAGAAAAAAAAGTAAAATAAAAAAAAAAATGTTTCGTGATCTTGTGGGGTTCGAACCCGCAATCTCACGTCTCTGAGACGGCGCCTTTAACCACTCGGCCATACGTCTCGACGAGAAAATATGGGGAACGTAAACTTATGTATGTGAAAGATACATGGGGAATCGTTTTGTCCACATTCCATTTTCATTTTCAGTTTTAAACTGCAAAATTGTCAATCTGATGAGGAGATTTCAAAGAATAAAATGCATGATTACTGCAGCTTATTGTCTCAGCTACAACATATTAAAGTTTCAGAGGAAATGAAGCAAAATCAGCTGAGATAAAGGTGCTTAAACGTTGTTAAGTCAATTGATGCTTTAAAAAAAAAATCACCTCCCATAGACAATACACGTAAACTTGTCCGATTTTGCATCTTTACCTTTAATCACAATTTAAGGTATGATGACGTCATCAAATATCAAAAGCATGACATGGCCTTAAAAGGCAAATGTTCAAAGTACAACATATCTGAATTTGGGATAATATTGAGCTTAAACAACAGAGATACGAGCAAATGAATGTCAGAAACAGTACCTTAAACAAATTAATTCCACTTTTTTCATTTCAGATGACGATATGATGACGTCATAATGTATTTATGGAAATAATGATACTTGAAACGTTATGTTCAATTTATATGCTTTTGTAATATGCAATAAAAACATAGGGCCACCTGACGTTTTAAAGAGCAATGGCGAAATTAATAAAGACATGTTTTTTCACTATATTTGCACATAGATGCGCACGCGAAATTTTAACTTTGACGCCAGTGCATTGCTTTGTTATTTGTCAGAATCGATCAGAAATTAATGGATATTGTTACTCAAAGTATCAGGAATCCAAATCAGTCAAAAAAAGTGCATTTTCATGTTACTGACGCGCTATGCGCGCGAAAATGCGCGGACGGACGCGCACGCGCAAAATTGTTTGAAACGCTTAAAATTGTCTGAAACTTCGAGATTTCCCATTGGAAAGTTGTTTTGAGCCTTTTAAATGTTTGACGCGCGCTTACGCGTCCTAGATGACGTCCTAGGTAATTAGCATCAGAGAAAGAAAGATAGAGCGTGACCTGAACTTTATGTCCACAAAAAATGATACAGAAATGACCTTTAGTTATGAAGTTATGATCGATCATGTAACATGGTCCGAAAATCACAAAATGGCGCCTAGATGACGTCATAGAGACGTTACTGTCATGAAAACCTTATTGTGGCTAGATATTGTCATGAGACATGTTGACTGAAAATGTCATGTTATTCCGTAATGTCATTCTTGAGATATTGACGACACAAAATGGGCCAGAAAGAAAGAAGAATAAGAAAAAAGACAGATTTTGACAATCACAATAGGTGATACGCTAAAAGCGTATCACCTAACGAGACATGAAACTCGTCACACTGACGAGTTAGGTGATACGCCTGGGGTCATCAGATGTCGGTCATCTGTGATCGACAAAGAAAAGAATGTGATATAGGCACCTTGAAGTTATATTGAGCGTGCATGCAAAACGGTTTCTCTAACCACTCGGCCACGGGACATCCACGGAAACGCTAAGGCCGAAAAAAAATGTATAGATATTACAGGGGAAAAAAGTCAATGCCCACTCAACAATTGTGGCCGCGTGAACATGTATTGCATTGCTAGAAGGAAATGCGGCCTTGTAACGACTGAGGTCGCTGTGCCATTTCTGGCAATTTCGGAAAAATACGTCCCGCAGACATAAAACCTATAATCGGCTGATTTTGATACCTTGCCTTTAATCACAATTTTCAGTGTGATGACGTCATCAAAGTACAAAACAATGACATGGACCTGAAAGACAATTGCTCAAAGTACAACACCTCCGTTGTCGTCATTACATACTATTTGACAGAGTCAGGATGCAACATTCTGCAGCAGTCGAAGCAATGTGGTCTCCAACACAAAACAGAGGGATATTGTGTGTGTGTGTGTGTGTGTGTGTATAGGTGCGTTTATATACGAACGTAATTTCTACATGGACGAATGTGTAATACACCATTGAAGAAAAAAAAAAGTAAAATAGCTAGGTATTTTGTTTCGTGATCTTGTGGGGTTCGAACCCGCACGAGTGCAACCTCATGTCTCTGAGACGGCGCCTTTAACCACTGGCCATACGTCTCGACGAGAAAATGTATGTATGTGAAAGATGAAGCAGGAATCGATTCGTCCACATTCCATTCTCATTTTCAGTTTTAAACTGCAAAATTGTCAACCTCATGAGAAGATTTCAAAGAACAAAATGCATGATTACTGCAGCTTATTGTCTCAGCTACAACATACTTAAATTTCAGAGGAAATGAAGCAAAATCAGCTGAGATAAAGGTGCTTAAACGTTGTCAAGTCAATGGATGGTTTTAAAAAAAATCACTTCCCATAGACATAACACGTAAACTTGTCCGATTTTGCATCTTTACTTTTAATCACAATTTAAAGTATGATAACGTCATCAAATTTCAAAACCATGACATGGACTTGAAAGGCAAATGTTAAAAGTACAACATATGTGAATTTGGGATAATATTGAGCTTAAACAACAGAGATACGAGCAAATGAATGTTAGAAACAGTACCTCAAAAAAATTAATTCCACTTTTTTGATTTCAGATGATGATATGATGACGTCATAATGTATTTCGGGAAATATTGATACTTGAAACGTTATTTCCAATTCATATGCTTTTGTAATATGCAATAAAAACATAGGGTCAACGGACTTTTTAAAGAGCTATTGCGAAATAAACAAAGACATGTTTTTCGCTATATTTCCACATAGACGCGCACACGAAATTTCAACTTTGACGCCAGCGCATTCCTTTGTTATAGGTCAACATCGATCGGAAATCAGTGGATATTGTTACTCAAAGTATCAGGAATCGAAATCAGTCAAAAAAATTGCATTTTCATGTTGGTTACGCCCTCTGCGCGCGAAATTGCGCGGACGGACGCGCACGCGAGAAAATGTTTGAAACGCTTTAAATTGTCTGAAACTTCGAGATTTCCCATTGGGAAGTCGTTTTGAGCCTTTTAAAATTTTGACGCGCGCGAACGCGCGCGTAATGAAGACCTGGGTAACTAGCGTTAAAAAGTAAGATAGAGCGTGACCTGAACTTTATGGCCACCGAAAATGACGCAGAAATTACATCTAGTTATGAAGTTATGATCGATCATGTGACAAGGTCCGAAAATCACAAAATGGCGCCTAAATGACGTCATAGATATGTTACTGTCATGAAAACCTTATTGTGGCTAGATATTGTTATGAGACATGTTGACTGAAAATTTCATGTCATTCCGTAATGTCATTGTTGAGATATTGACGACACAAAATTGTCCAGAAAGAAAGAAGAATAAAAAACGAGATATGAAACTCGTCACACTGAAGACGAGTTAGGTGATACGCTTGGGTCATCAGATGTCGGTCATCCGTAATCGACAAAGAAAAGAATGTAATATAGCACCTTGAAGTTATAATGAGATACTTAGTTGAACTTTTTGGGGGGCCTACATTTATTATTCAGATCACATTTGTTTTTCTGTCACACAAACTATGTGGAAATTCTGTGCGTGTACGACTAAGTCGATTTACGGACTTTTTGAGTACGTACAGTGGATAAACTTAGACCCTGTTTACGGTGCGGGGCTGGGCCGAGCCGCGGCCGAGCCGCGGCCGCGGCCAACCTCAATTGCGCGGCCGAGCCCCGCAATTTAGTCCATTTACACTGCCGGGCTCGGCCGCGCTTTTGATTCAAACCTTTCAATATTTTGTCGTAGTGGCGCTCTACTTGTAAACAAACGCAATTTGGTATTGTCTGGTTTTCAGATCCTTTGGCAACTGAATTCCGTGGCGACGAAGTCGCCGTTCGGGCAAAGGCCTTTGCCGAAGGAGAAAATCCTTTGCAGGACAAAACCACCTTAAACTATACTAGTTTTCGACGTTGAAGTGGTTAATATCCTGAATAGCGAAATAGTACAGGCGAGTGTTTGGAAGCCACAATAAAATTGGCCGCGCATTTAGCCCAGTTTGCGTTTACACTGAGAAAAAGGCCGGGCGCGACCGCGGCTCAGCCGCGGCCGAGACCACATTAGCGTGGCCTAATGCGAGGCCATTTTGGCCCCGCATTTGGCCTTTTGCGCGTTTACACCGAAATGAAGGCGGTCTCGGCGCGGCCGAGCCGCGGCCGAACCTCGCACTGTAAACGGGATCCAAGTGATCCTCGGCACGTACAAATAAAACATGACAATTAAGTGTTTATAACCATCCTGGCTTTAACAGTGGCCTTTTAAAATATGACCTTTGACCATTATTTACATAACCAATATGACTCCCTCTAATCTTGCTATCATAGTGATCAGTTCAAAGAGCTCTTACAGCTTTATACAAGCCTGTGAGATTTACAAGCAGTAAATCCAATGAAGCCTCCGATACAAAACAAGGGATATAGAGCAAGTGAGTCTGTTTACATGAGAATGTGATTTATACCTGGACGAAAGTGATATCTCAATTAAAGAGAAAAGGGCAAAAGAAAAACGGGCCAAACGTACGGCTCCAGCGAAAGAGACATCGCCTTTAACCATGTAACTATAGGTCTCCTCCAACTAAGAGTACACTTCGAACGTAAGCTTATACGTGAATGATAATTTATGACGATCTCACATGATCGACACACATTCATAGGGGACAGTTAGAAGTGGAAGGTGTGCTTAATCGTTTCATTAATTCCTAATCAATGACAATCCTACTATAGGCATGTCATAATTTCTCATCTAAAATCAATGGCCTATAGGACTCATGCACCATTACTTGTATCGTGCATATACTTTGTTTTTTAAGCTTTGAGTGAAACGTGTCATAACATAATTCTGTAATTCCATCAGCAGTGATTGACATAATAAAGAAGAAAGATATATCACCGTATTGAACGCTTAGAACCTAACCGGGGGAGGGGGGTATTATAGCATAATACTCGGTTCTTTACTGGCCAGATGCCAACAACACCCATCACCCACGGCTACGCATAGAGAAACAGCCATGGCGAAAATAAAACTTTGCTTTCTCATAGGCACAATGACACAAAACCCCATCAAACACACTTTTATTGGCAGGGATGGACATGAAAAAGTTCATTACTAATACTAAACAGCGTATGCATTCCATTCATGTGGAGCGAGATACCTCTATAGCAACATAAAGCCTGTCTTCAACTCCGTTGATCGAACAATGACAACCTGAAATTTCAAAGAGATGAGCGAGACGCTATATAAACCTGGCCTAGAGTTAATTTATTCAGTTCTCATTCCTACTTCAAGTTGGGTTATGTCATCGTAATCATTCCCATCTGCAGTATAACAAAACCAAAATGAGGGAAAAGGGGAGAGAAAAACGAGAGGTGGCAAAAGAAAAAATGCATGCACAACTGCAATCCACATCATTGCGTGTGACAAGTGAAGCAAATGTATAAGTTGTTATAGCAGTGTTTTATGAGCATAAACAGGCAAATTGCTTTATAGACAGACAATGTCAAATTTAAAAACAATCAATTTAATGTCAGAGAAGATGGTAAACAAGATGCATTGAAACTGTAACTAAATCGCTGCTCTTTTACTCGGTCACGGAACGTCCAACTTTATATCCAACAAAAAAAAAAATGTTAGGGGAAAGAAACAAATTTAGATAAGATATAACATTCTTAAATTAAAAACAAGGAAAAGAAAATGTCCACGTCAGGATTAAAAAAAAAAAAACTCCGCACGAACATGCATTATATTCTAGATGGGAATACGGTCTTGATGCAAAGGTCCAATGATTGTCTCATTACTTTAAAAGCAATCTATGGTTCCCTTACCATCACCAGTACCACACCACAACGACGTCTCTAAAATCAATGGTAGCACATTTATCATTGCATCGTGCATTAACTCCCTTTTCCTAAACTACCAATGGAACGTGTCATATTATTGTGTATTTCGATCAGTAGTGACTGACTTTGAAGAAGAAAGATAATGCAAAAAAAATTGAACGCTTACCACATTACTTATAGGGCTATTCCAGTTTGGTACTGATCTGTTCTATTCTCCCAAATGCCAACAACATATGTCACCTATGGCTAAACTAGTGAAACAGCCATGACGAGAATAAACGACAGAGAACCCCGTCATAATCACTACGCTTGGAAAGGTGTTGCCCAAAATTCCTCATTATGAAGCAATATCAAGTCACTTCCTTCCCTGCCTGTCTTTAACTCCGTTATTTGGTCAAACAATAACAACCTGGAATTCCAAAGAGATCAGCGAGACGCCATGCACCTGGACTAGAGTTAATTAATTCAGTTCCCATTCCTGTTAGTTATGTAAACGTACACGTTCCTAAATATCCTGCTACAGTATAACAAGAACAAATGAAGAGAAAAGGAAAGAGAAAACGAATGGTGGCAAGCGGGGCACTGTTTCAAGGGGCAATTTACAACATTACGTGTGACAAAATTAATGAAGCAAACCCAACCTCCAAACTCCAATACAAAACAAGGGAAATAGAGTAGCTGTGTTCATGACATCAGTGTGAAGCTGAACTGCTGAAAAAAAAAAGAAAAAAGAAATAAAAGGAAAAAGTCCTGCGGGACTCGATTAACTTCTCTCCTTCCGGTCGGGCATTATAAACACGCAGCGTGCTAAGCGATTCTTCCACACGGAAGATCCGAAGATCCTGTGCGAAACTTAAATCTATCTATGTATGCTATACGCAACACAAATTTACATTGATATTCAGTTTTTTGGCGATATACGTAAAGTGACTGATAGCGCTATTCAACTTCCCACGAGTGGCCGCGAGGATTCGATCAATATACAGTTGCAAAGATAAATCGGGAATCGTTTCGACCAGATTCCATTCTCATTTTCAGTGATCGACAACGAAAATAATGTTAAGTTGCGACTTGAAGTAATATTGAGAAATATTCGTGAAGTCCAATTCTTTATACAGTCCTACATAATTCAGATGAGATTGTTTCTGTCATGCAACCAATTGAAAATTTCGTGTGGTGTCACCGTGTCCAAGTAAGTTGATTGGAAAGGATATGTGAATGAATATTTACCAATAGGTCTTCATATTGTTAAAAAAAAATCAAGCATGGCCATGCTGTCTTTTAAGAGTCATCTTCACTTTGTAATTTCAAGTCCAAGTTGCCAGTCAAAGCAATGTGGTCTCCAACACAAAACAAAGGGATATTGTGTGTGTGTGTGTGTGTGTGTGTGTGTGCCTGTGTGTGTGTACGTTTACATGAAAACGTGCTTTCTACATGGACGAAGGTGAATACTCCATAAAAAAAAAAGAAGATATACGTATTTTGTTTCGTGCTCTTATGGGGTTCGAACCCGTACGTGTGCAACCTCACGTCTCTTGTGACGTCGCCTTTATCCTCTCGGCCATGTACGTCTTGACGAGAAAATATGAGGAACGTAAGCTTATATGTGAAAGATGATTCAGGAATCGTTTGGTCCACATTCCATTCTCATTTTCAGTTTTTAGCTGCAAAATTATCAACCTGACGAGGAGATTTGAAAAAAATAAAATGCATGATCACTGCAGCTTATTGTCTCAGCTACCACATACATAAGTTTCAGAGGAAATGGAGCAAAATCAGCTGAGATAAAGGTGCTTAAACGTTGTCAAGTCAATGCATGGTTAAAAAAAAAATCACCTCCCATAGACATAACACGTCAACTTGTCTGATTTTGAGTCTTTACCTTTAATCACAATTTGAAGTATGATGGTAAGTCTTCTCGAACGAAGAGTGTGGAACGGAAGCTTCTACGTGAAAGATGAGTCATGACGATCACCCGTGACCGACACATCTTCAAAGGGATCAGTTATTAGAAGTGGAAGCCCTCGTGCCAAGATATTGTCTCAGCAATTCCAAAGCAATGATACCCTTACATTTAGGTATACCATAATTTCCCTCTGAAATCAATGGTATTATTCATGTACAATTGCTTGCCTTGTCCATAAACTTTGCTTTACAAACTTTCAGTGCAATGTGTCATAACATAATTCTGTAACTCCATTAGCAGTGATTGGCTACATAAATAAAGATATATCAATTGAACGCTTAGCGCGTATAACTAAGGGGGATTTTAGCCTGATGCTCTGTTGTTCACTGCTCAGATACCAACAACACTCATCACCTACGGTTACGTATAGAGAAATAGCCATGGCGAAAATAAGGTTTTCCTCTTCTTTGGCAGATAGACACACAACCCCTTTAAACAGACTATAATTGACATGGAGGGACAAGAAAAGGTTCATTACTACTACTAAACAGTGATGCCTTCTACTCGTGTGGCACAAGATACCTCTATAGCAACATAAAACCTGTCTACAATTCCGTTCTTGGGTCAAACAATAACAACCTGGAATTTCAAAGAGATGAGCGAGACGCCATACACCTGGCCTTGAGTTAATCTATTCAGTTGCCATTCCTGCTCCAGTTGAGTTATGTAAATTATTTTCCGACCTGTCTTGTGCAGTGTAACATGAACAAACGTAGAGAAAAGGAAAGAGAAAACGAAAGGTGGCAAGCGGGGCACTGTATACCAAGGGCAATTTACAACATTACACGTATGATAAATGAAGCAAATCCAACCTCCAGCCTGCGACAAAAAAAAAGGGGGGGGGGAATTGAGTGACTGTGTGTTGCGGGGTAATGACATCGGAATGAAGCTGAACTGCCAAACGAAAAACAAAGAAAGAGAGAGAGAAAAAAATAATAGCGTCCTGCGGGTCTCGAAGGTAGTGCATAATGACCATGGAGCGCGCTAAGCGACTATAAAGCCACACGGCTGTCCCGAAGATTGGATGTGAAATTCATATCTTTATATCATTTACAACATGAAAAGGTTCATTACTACTACTAAACAGTGATGCCTTCCATTTATGTGGCACAAGATACCTCTATAGCAACATAAACCCTGTCTACAACTTCGTTATTGGGTCAAACAATAACAACCTGGAATTTCAAAGAGATGAGCGAGACGCCATACACCTGGACTAGAGTTAATCAATTCAGCTCCCATTCCTGCCAGTTATCTAAACGTACATGTTCCTACCTATCCTGTTACAATATAACAAGAGCCAATGAAGAGAAAAGGAAAGAGCAAACGAAAGGTGGCAAGCGGGACACTGTAACAAGGGGCAATTTACAACATTAAGTGTGACAAAATAAATGAAGCAAACCCAATGTCCAAACTCCAATACAAAACAAGGAAAATAGAGCAGCCGTGTTCACGGGTTACGTACACTTAATAAAATAATATGATAAATGACATCGGAGTAAAGCTGAATTGCCGAAAAAAAAAAGAAAAAGAAAAAACGGGAAAAATCCTGCGGGAGTCGAACTTCTCTCCTTCCGGTATGGCATTATGAACACCCAGCGCGCTAAGCGATTACGCCACACGGCTGTCCTGAAGACCGACTGCGAAACTTAAATGTATAATAATACTGTCGTGACTGGTTGACTTGTGATGGCGCTATTCAACTTCTCACAAGTGGCAGCGTGGATTCGATCAATATACAGTTGCAAAGATAAATTGGGAATCGTTCTGTACAGATTGCATTCTCATTTTCAGTTTTAAACTACAAAATTATCAACCTAATGAGGAGATTTGAAAACATAAAATGCACGATTACTAAAGCTTATTGTCTCAGCTACAACATACGTATGTTTCAGAGGAAATGGAGCAAAATCAAATGAGGTAAAGGTGCTTAAACGTTGTCAAGTCAATGCATGGTTTAAAAAAAATCACCTCCCATAGACATAACACGTAAACTTGTCTGATTTTGAGTCTTTACCTTTAATCACAATTTCTAGTATGATGACGTCATTATATTTCAAAACCATCACATGGACTTGAGAGGCAAATGTTCAAAGTACAACATATCTGAATTTGGGATAATATTGAGCTTAAACAACAGAGATACGAGCAAATGAATGTCTGAAAGAGTACCTGAAAAAAATCAATTCCACTTTTTTTATTTAAAATGACGATATGATGATGTCATCGCGTGTTCCTGGCAATATTGATACTTGGAATGTTATTTACAATTTATATACTTTTGTAATATGCAATAGAAATATAGGGTCAACGGACGATTTAAAGAGCTATGGCGAAATAAACAAAGACATGTTTTTTCACTATATTTGCAGAAAGACGCGCACGCGGAATTTCAACTTTGACGCCAGTGCATTCCTTTGTTATAGGTCGAAATCGATCGGAAATCAATGGATATTGTTACTCAAAGTATAAGGAATCGAAATCAGTCAAAAAAATTGCATTTTCATGTTGCTTACGGGCTCTGCGCGCGAAATTGCGCGGACGGACGCGCACGCGAGAAAATGTTTGAAACGCATAAAATTGTCTGAAACTTCGAGATTTCCCATTGGGAAGTCGTTTTGAGCCTTTTAAAATTTTGATGCGCGCTTACGCGCGCGTAATGATGACCTGTGTAACTAGCGTTAAAAAGTAAGATAGAGCGTGACCTGAACTTCATGTCCACCGAAAATGATACAGAAATGACATCTAGTTATGAAGTTATGATCGATCACGTGACAAGGTCCGAAAATCACAAAATGGCGCCTAGATGACGTCATAGATATGTTACTGTCATGAAAACCTTATTGTGGCTAGATTTTGTCATGAGACATGTTGACTGAAAATGTCATGTCATTCCGTAATGTCATTATTGAGATATTGAAGACACAAAATGTGGCAGAAAGAAAGAAGAATAAAAAACGAGATATGAAACTCGTCACACTGAAGACGAGTTAGGTGATACGCTTGGGGTCATCAGATGTCGGTCATCCGTGATCGACAAAGAAAAGAATATAATATAGCACCTTGAAGTTATAATGAGATACTTAGTTGAACTTTTTTGGGGGCCTACATTTATCATTCAGATCACATTTGTTTTTCTGTCACACAAACTATGTGGAAATTCTGTGCGTGTACGACTAAGTCGATTTACGGACGTTTTGAGTACGTACAGTGGATAAACTTAGACCCTGTTTACGGTGCGGGGCTGGGCCGAGCCGCGGCCGAGCCGCGGCCGCGGCCAACCTCAACTGCGCGGCCGAGCCCCGCAATTTAGTCCATTTACACTGCCGGGCTCGGCCGCGCTTTTGATTCAAACCTTTCAATATTTTGTCGTAGTGGCGCTCTACTTGTAAACAAACGCAATTTGGTATTGTCTGGTTTTCAGATCCTTTGGCAACTGAATTCCGTGGCGACGAAGTCGCCGTTCGGGCAAAGGCCTTTGCCGAAGGAGAAAATCCTTTGCAGGACAAAACCACCTTAAACTATACTAGTTTTCGACGTTGAAGTGGTTAATATCCTGAATAGCGAAATAGTACAGGCGAGTGTTTGGAAGCCACAATAAAATTGGCCGCGCATTTAGCCCAGTTTGCGTTTACACTGAGAAAAAGGCCGGGCGCGACCGCGGCTCAGCCGCGGCCGAGACCACATTAGCGTGGCCTAATGCGAGGCCATTTTGGCCCTGCATTTGGCCTTTTGCGCGTTTACACCGAAATGAAGGCGGTCTCGGTGCGGCCGAGCCGCGGCCGAACCTCGCACTGTAAACGGGATCCAAGTGATCCTCGGCACGTACAAATAAAACATGACAATTAAGTGCTTATAACCATCCTGGCTTTAACAGTGGCCTTTTAAAATATGACCTTTGACCATTATTTACATAACCAATATGACTCCCTCTAATCTTGCTATCATAGTGATCAGTTCAAAGAGCTCTTACAGCTATATACAAGCCTGTGAGATTTACAAGCAGTAAATCCAATGAAGCCTCCGATACAAAACAAGGGATATAGAGCAAGTGAGTCTGTTTACATAAGAATGTGATTTATACCTGGACGAAAGTGATATCTCAATTAAAGAGAAAAGGGCAAAAGAAAAACGGGCCAAACGTACGGCTCCAGCGAAAGAGACATCGCCTTTAACCATGTAACTATAGGTCTCCTCCAACTAAGAGTACACTTCGAACGTAAGCTTATACGTGAATGATAATTTATGACGATCTCACATGATCGACACACATTCATAGGGGACAGTTAGAAGTGGAAGGTGTGCTTAATCGTTTCATTAATTCCTAATCAATGACAATCCTACTATAGGCATGTCATAATTTCTCATCTAAAATCAATGGCCTATAGGACTCATGCACCATTACTTGTATCGTGCATATACTTTGTTTTTTAAGCTTTGAGTGAAACGTGTCATAACATAATTCTGTAATTCCATCAGCAGTGATTGACATAATAAAGAAGAAAGATATATCACCGTATTGAACGCTTAGAACCTAACCGGGGGAGGGGGGTATTATAGCATAATACTCGGTTCTTTACTGGCCAGATGCCAACAACACCCATCACCCACGGCTACGCATAGAGAAACAGCCATGGCGAAAATAAAACTTTGCTTTCTCATAGGCACAATGACACAAAACCCCATCAAACACACTTTTATTGGCAGGGATGGACATGAAAAAGTTCATTACTAATACTAAACAGCGTATGCATTCCATTCATGTGGAGCGAGATACCTCTATAGCAACATAAAGCCTGTCTTCAACTCCGTTGATCGAACAATGACAACCTGAAATTTCAAAGAGATGAGCGAGACGCTATATACACCTGGCCTAGAGTTAATTTATTCAGTTCTCATTCCTACTTCAAGTTGGGTTATGTCATTGTAATCATTCCCATCTGCAGTATAACAAAACCAAAATGAGGGAAAAGGGGAGAGAAAAACGAGAGGTGGCAAAAGAAAAAATGCATGCACAACTGCAATCCACATCATTGCGTGTGACAAGTGAAGCAAATGTATTAGTTGTTATAGCAGTGTTTTATGAGCATAAACGGGCAAATTGCTTTATAGACAGACAATGTCAAATTTAAAAACAATCAATTTAATGTCAGAGAAGATGGTAAACAAGATGCATTGAAACTGTAACTAAATCGCTGCTCTTTTACTCGGTCACGGAACGTCCAACTTTATATCCAACAAAAAAAAAAATGTTAGGGGAAAGAAACAAATTTAGATATAACATTCTTAAATTAAAAACAAGGAAAAGAAAATGTCCACGTCAGGATTTCAAAAAAAAAAAACTCCGCACGAACATGCATTATATTCTAGATGGGAATACGGTCTTGATGCAAAGGTCCAATGATTGTCTCATTACTTTAAAAGCAATCTATGGTTCCCTTACCATCACCAGTACCATGGGCGTAAATCCCGGGGGGGATGGGGGGGGGGGGGATATATCCCCCCCTGAAATGGAGGAGGGGGGGATGGCCTGTACAATCATCCCCCCCTGAATTTTGAGGGGAAAAAATGGAGGAAGCAGAAATGTGATTGTATCAATGTTGGCATATTGCATGACGTTTGTACGCCGGCCTTCAGACAGGTAACAGAGCTGAACAGTATTCTATCTTGCAGGAAAATGTATCATTTTCTCAAGCGCTCGCTCGCTTCGCTCGCTCGCGAAGAAAGTAACATCGACATACACTGTAAGGTATGGCTCAGGCGTTGACAACGTCAAATAGTATAGGTCTACATGTAAACATGCTATGACGCGAGTAACTGGGGACCACCTGCAAAATATGTACGAAAACATACAAACAAACAATAACAACAATTTTTTCGCCATAATTGAATCCCCTCCATTTCCTGAATCATTCCTGAGAAATGACAGTGACTGATGACTCAGTCAGGATACATCTATGTGCATACCAAGGGAAGATCGGGGACGTCGAATCTATGGGGGGCAAAGGGGCATTTGCCCCGCCCCAAAGGAAGTGTTTAGACAGACAAATCATTTATCCCCCAAGCAATTCCCGAGATGAGGACAAATCTCGAACTTTCTTAATGGAAAATTGTCCAAATATCGCCAGAACTATGCACCAGATCGTTGTATTGCCATCATGAACATGCAAAAGGTCCGCTATACAGGATAAGGGATAAACTTTGTACACTTTTGACATAGACGTATATTCCCTAATTTATCAAAGAGTGTGCAGCAGATCTTTCACTTAACAAAAGCAACCTAATATGTATAGAGGCGTCGATGGGGGGGGGGGGGGGATGGTTCTCAAATAAAAGTGGGACAAACAAAAGCGAAAAATATAGCTACAAACGGCAGTTTTTGGAGTGTAAAATTTTAAAATTTTAAAGCTCGCTCGCTCCGCTCGCTCGCATTTAACCGCTATGCCATTCTCCTGATGTTGCTGCCAGTGATTGACTGCAGGTGCACCCGGTGCGCCCCCCCCCCCCCCTTAATTTCCAAAGCGAAAATATAGCTACAAACGACAGTTTTTAGGACTGGAAAATGTCAAAATTTTCAAGCTCACTCGCTTCGCTCGCTAGCATTTAATCAGTATGCCATTCTCCTGATGTTGCTGCCAGTAATTGCCGGCAGTGGCGCCCGGTGTGCCCCCTTAATTTCCAAAGCGAAAAAATACAGCCACAAACGGCAGTCTTTGGACTGTAAAATGTCAAAATTTTCAAGCTCGCTCGCTCCGCTCGCTCGCATTTAACCGCTATGCCATTCTCCTGATGTTGCTGCCAGTAATTGCCGGCAGTTGCACTCGGTGTGCCCCCTAAATCTCCAAAGCAAAAAGTATAGCTACAAACGGCAGTTTTTAGACTGTAAAATGTCAAAATTTTCAAGCTTGCTCGCTCCGCTCGCTCGCATTTAATCGCTATGCCATTCTCCTTATGTTGCTGCCAGTGATTGTGAGCAGGTGCGTCCCCCTTAATTTCCAAAGCGAAAAATATAGCTACAAACAGCAGTTTTGGGACTGTCAAATGTCAAAATTTTGAAGCTCGCTCCCTTCGCTCGCTCGCATTTAATCATTATGCCATTCTCCTGATGTTGCTGCCAGTAATTGCCAACAGTTCTTGCCCGGTGCGCCCCCTTAATTTCCAAAGCGAAAAAATACAGCCACAAATGACAGTTTTTTGGACTGGAAAATGTCAAAATTTTCAAGCTCATTCGCTTCGCTCGCTCGCATTTAATCATTATGCCATTCTCCTGATGTTGCTGCCAGTAATCGCCAGCAGTTTTCGCCCGGTGCGCCCCCCCCCCCTTAATTTCCAAAGCGAAAAAGTACTAGTACAGGCACAATAAGGACATGTGGGACTGTAAAATATCAAAATTTTCAAGCTCACTCGCCTCGCTCGCTAGCATTTAATCGTTATGCCATTCTGATGTTGCTGCCCGATTGCCGGCAGTTGCGCCCGGTGTGCCCCCATAATTTCCAAAGCGAAAAAAAAAAGCCACAAACGGCAGTCTTTGGACTGTAAAATGTCAAAATTTTCAAGCTCGCTCGCCCCGCTCGCTCGCATTTAACTGCTATGCCATTCTCTTGATGTTGCTGCCAGTAATTGCCAGCAGTTGCGCCTGATGCGGCCCCCCCTTAATTTCCAAAGCGAAAAAGTATAGCTACAAACGGCAGTTTTTAGACTGTAAAATGTTAAAATTTTCATGCTCGCTCGCCCCGCTCGCTCGCATTTAACTGCTATGCCATTCTCCTGATGTTGCTGCCAGTAATTGCCAGCAGTTGCGCCTGATGCGGCCCCACTTAATTTCCAAAGCGAAAAAGTATAGCTACAAACGGCAGTTTTTAGACTGTAAAATGTTAAAATTTTCAAGCTCGCTCGCCCCGCTCGCTCGCATTTAACTGCTATGCCATTCTCCTGATGTTGCTGCCAGTAATTGCCAGCAGTTGCGCCTAATGCGGCCCCCCTTAATTTCCAAAGCGAAAAAGTATAGCTACAAACGGCAGTTTTTAGACTGTAAAATGTTAAAATTTTCATGCTCGCTCGCTCCGCTCGCTCGCATTTAATCGTTATGCCATTCTGATGTTGCTGCCCGATTGCCGGCAGTTGCGCCCGGTGTGCCCCCATAATTTCCAAAGCGAAAAAATACAGCCACAAACGGCAGTCTTTGGACTGTAAAATGTCAAAATTTTCAAGCTCGCTCGCCCCGCTCGCTCGCATTTAACTGCTATGCCATTCTCCTGATGTTGCTGCCAGTAATTGCCAGCAGTTGCGCCTGATGCGGCCCCCCTTAATTTCCAAAGCGAAAAAGTATAGCTACAAACGGCAGTTTTTAGACTGTAAAATGTTAAAATTTTCATGCTCACTCGCTCCGCTCGCTCGCATTTAATCGCTATGCCATTCTCCTGATGTTGCTGCCAGTGATTGACATCAGTTGCGCCTGGTGTGCCCCCCTTAATTTCCAAAGCGAAGAATATAGCTACAAACGGCAGTTTTTGGACTGACAAATGTCAAAATTTTCAACGCAAAGAGATTTCACCGTAGGAGGGGAAACCCCCCTACCATACCCTCCCCCCTCGCTTGATTCGTTCCCTCACATAACCGCTCCTCCTAAGATCAAATCCTGTCCACGCCGATGATAGGCCCCATTATTTAGTAGGCCTTCACAGTGATGTCGCACAGCAAGAGCTGAAATGCCACGATTTTGTCATTCAATGATATATTGTGAATATTTCATTTTCTTATGGTTTTTTTAAAGAAAAGAAAACAAAATTTTCACCACAAGTGAGCACCAGATCGCTGAATTTCAGGTCTGAAAATGCAAAATCTTCCTCGTGTGGGAGAGGGATACCC
Organism: Diadema setosum; assembly: GCA_033980235.1. Lineage (NCBI taxonomy): Eukaryota > Metazoa > Echinodermata > Echinoidea > Diadematoida > Diadematidae > Diadema > Diadema setosum. The sequence goes on along the minus strand of CM067077.1, from coordinate 31,941,766 downwards.
CCCCCCCCCCCCATACACACCCTTCCCCCGTTCGGTCGTTCCGCTCCCTCTCACAGATATTTCCAAAAAAAAAAAATGTTTTCATACTTTTAAGGTCTGATTTTCCGCCGAAAGTCGTCTGACAAGCAAAAAATAAAAAATAAAAAAAGCAACAAGAACAAAAAGTCTTTCTGTTGTTGCTGCCACTTTTCTCACACTTTATATTTAATGCAAAAGAGTGGGGCATCCGATCCCTGTAAAGTGTGTGTGTGTGTGGGAGGGGGAGGGGGCACAAAGCTTCTCCCCCCACCCCTCCCCCCCCCCCCAAAAAAAAAAGGCTGCGCCGGTCCGGTTATGGGCTTGTAATCGTCGCGATGGTGACCATCCCCCCCACTCCTCAGTATGGATTTACGCCGTTGATCAGTACCACACCACAACGACGTCTCTAAAATCAATGGTAGCACATTTATCATTGCATCGTGCATTAACTCTCTTTTCCTAAACTACCAATGGAACGTGTCATATTATTGTGTATTTCGATCAGTTGTGACTGACTTTGAAGAAGAAAGATAATGCAAAAAATTGAACGCTTACCACATTACTTATAGGGCTATTCCAGTTTGGTACTGATCTGTTCTATTCTCCCAAATGCCAACAACATATGTCACCTATGGCTAAACTAGTGAAACAGCAATGACGAAAATAAACGACAGAGAACCCCGTCATAATCACTACGCTTGGAAAGGTGTTGCCCAAAATTCCTCATTATGAAGCAATATCAAGTCACTTCCTTCCCTGCCTGTCTTTAACTCCGTTATTTGGTCAAACAATAACAACCTGGAATTCCAAAGAGATCAGCGAGACGCCATGCACCTGGACTAGAGTTAATTAATTCAGTTCCCATTCCTGTTAGTTATGTAAACGTACACGTTCCTAAATATCCTGCTACAGTATAACAAGAACAAATGAAGAGAAAAGGAAAGAGAAAACGAATGGTGGCAAGCGGGGCACTGTTTCAAGGGGCAATTTACAACATCACGTGTGACAAAATTAATGAAGCAAACCCAACCTCCAAACTCCAATACAAAACAAGGGAAATACAGTAGCTGTGTTCATGACATCAGTGTGAAGCTGAACTGCTGAAAAAAAAAGAAAAAAGAAATAAAAGGAAAAAGTCCTGCGGGACTCGATTAACTTCTCTCCTTCCGGTCGGGCATTATAAACACGCAGCGTGCTAAGCGATTCTTCCACACGGAAGATCCGAAGATCCTGTGCGAAACTTAAATCTATCTATGTATGCTATACACAACACAAATTTACATTGATATTCAGTTTTTTGGCGATATACGTAAAGTGACTGATAGCGCTATTCAACTTCCCACGAGTGGCCGCGAGGATTCGATCAATATACAGTTGCAAAGATAAATCGGGAATCGTTTCGACCAGATTCCATTCTCATTTTCAGTGATCGACAACGAAAATAATGTTAAGTTGCGACTTGAAGTAATATTGAGAAATATTCGTGAAGTCCAATTCTTTATACAGTCCTACATAATTCATATGAAATTGTTTCTGTCATGCAACCAATTGAAAATTTCGTGTGGTGTCACCGTGTCCAAGTAAGTTGATTGGAAAGGATATGTGAATGAATATTTACCAATAGGTCTTCATATTGTTAAAAAAAAATCAAGCATGGCCATGCTGTCTTTTAAGAGTCATCTTCACTTTGTAATTTCAAGTCCAAGTTGCCAGTCAAAGCAATGTGGTCTCCAACACAAAACAAAGGGATATTGTGTGTGTGTGTGTGTGTGTGTGTGTGTGTGTGCCTGTGTGTGTGTACGTTTACATGAAAACGTGCTTTCTACATGGACGAAGGTGAATACTCCATAAAAAAAAAAGATATACGTATTTTGTTTCGTGCTCTTATGGGGTTCGAACCCGTACGTGTGCAACCTCACGTCTCTTGTGACGTCGCCTTTATCCTCTCGGCCATGTACGTCTTGACGAGAAAATATGAGGAACGTAAGCTTATATGTGAAAGATGATTCAGGAATCGTTTGGTCCACATTCCATTCTCATTTTTCAGTTTTTAGCTGCAAAATTATCAACCTGACGAGGAGATTTGAAAAAAATAAAATGCATCATCACTGCAGCTTATTGTCTCAGCTACCACATACATAAGTTTCAGAGGAAATGGAGCAAAATCAGCTGAGATAAAGGTGCTTAAACGTTGTCAAGTCAATGCATGGTTAAAAAAAACACCTCCCATAGACATAACACGTCAACTTGTCTGATTTTGAGTCTTTACCTTTAATCACAATTTGAAGTATGATGGTAAGTCTTCTCGAACGAAGAGTGTGGAACGGAAGCCTCTACGTGAAAGATGAATCATGACGATCACCCGTGACCGACACATCTTCAAAGGGATCAGTTATTAGAAGTGGAAGCCCTCGTGCCAAGATATTGTCTCAGCAATTCCAAAGCAATGATACCCTTACATTTAGGTATACCATAATTTCCCTCTGAAATCAATGGTATTATTCATGTACAATTGCTTGCCTTGTCCATAAACTTTGCTTTACAAACTTTCAGTGCAATGTGTCATAACATAATTCTGTAACTCCATTAGCAGTGATTGACTACATAAATAAAGATATATCAAATTGAACGCTTAGCGCGTATAACTAAGGGGGATTTTAGCGTCATGCTGTGTTATTCACTGCTCAGATACCAACAACACTCATCACCTACGGCTACGTATAGAGAAACAGCCATGACGAAAAATAAGTTTTTCCTTTTCTTTAGCAGATAGACACACAACCCCTTTAAACACACTATAATTGACATGGAGGGACAAGAAAAGGTTCATTACTACTACTAAACAGTGATGCCTTCTACTCATGTGGCACAAGATACCTCTATAGCAACATAAAACCTGTCTACAATTTCGTTCTTGGGTCAAACAATAACAACCTGGAATTTCAAAGAGATGAGCGAGACGCCATACACCTGGCCTAGAGTTAATCTATTCAGTTGCCATTCCTGCTCCAGTTGAGTTATGTAAATTATTTTCCGACCTGTCTTGTGCAGTGTAACATGAACAAACGTAGAGAAAAGGAAAGAGAAAACGAAAGGTGGCAAGCGGGGCACTGTATACCAAGGGCAATTTACAACATTACACGTATGATAAATGAAGCAAATCCAACCTCCAGCCTGCGACAAAAAAAAAAGGGGGGGGGGAATTGAGTGACTGTGTGTTGTGGGGTAATGACATCGGAATGAAGCTGAACTGCCAAACGAAAAACAAAGAAAGAGAGAGAGAAAAAAATAATAGCGTCCTGTGGGTCTCGAAGGTAGTGCATAATGACCATGGAGCGCGCTAAGCGACTATAAAGCCACACGGCTGTCCCGAAGACTGGATGTGAAATTCATATCTTTATATCATTTACAACATGAAAAGGTTCATTACTACTACTAAACAGTGATGCTTTCCATTTATGTGGCACAAGATACCTCTATAGCAACATAAAACCTGTCTACAACTTTGTTATTGGGTCAAACAATAACAACCTGGAATTTCAAAGAGATGAGCGAGACGCCATACACCTGGACTAGAGTTAATCAATTCAGCTCCCATTCCTGCCAGTTATCTAAACGTACATGTTCCTACCTATCCTGTTACAATATAACAAGAGCCAATGAAGAGAAAAGGAAAGAGCAAACGAAAGGTGGCAAGCGGGACACTGTAACAAGGGGCAATTTACAACATTAAGTGTGACAAAATTAATGAAGCAAACCCAATGTCCAAACTCCAATACAAAACAAGGGAAATAGAGCAGCCGTGTTCACGGGTTACGTACACTTAATGAAATAATATGATAAATGACATCGGAATAAAGCTGAATTGCCGAAAAAAAAAAGAAAAAGAAAAAACGGGAAAAATCCTGCGGGAGTCGAACTTCTCTCCTTCCGGTATGGCATTATGAACACCCAGCGCGCTAAGCGATTACGCCACACGGCTGTCCTGAAGACCGAGTGCGAAACTTAAATGTATAATAATACTGTCGTGACTGGTTGACTTGTGATGGCGCTATTCAACTTCTCACAAGTGGCAGCGTGGATTCGATCAATATACAGTTGCAAAGATAAATTGGGAATCGTTCTGTACAGATTGCATTCTCATTTTCAGTTTTAAACTACAAAATTATCAACCTAATGAGGAGATTTGAAAACATAAAATGCACGATTACTAAAGCTTATTGTCTCAGCTACAACATACGTATGTTTCAGAGGAAATGGAGCAAAATCAGATGAGGTAAAGGTGCTTAAACGTTGTCAAGTCAATGCATGGTTTAAAAAAAAATCACCTCCCATAGACATAACACGTAAACTTGTCTGATTTTGAGTCTTTACCTTTAATCACAATTTCTAGTATGATGACGTCATTATATTTCAAAACCATCACATGGACTTGAGAGGCAAATGTTCAAAGTACAACATATCTGAATTTGGGATAATATTGAGCTTAAACAACAGAGATAAGAGCAAATGAATGTCTGAAAGAGTACCTGAAAAAAATCAATTCCACTTTTTTTATTCAAAATGACGATATGATGACGTCATCGCGTGTTCCTGGCAATATTGATACTTGGAATGTTATTTACAATTCATATACTTTTGTAATATGCAATAGAAATATAGGGTCAACGGACGATTTAAAGAGCTATGGTGAAATAAACAAAGACATGTTTTTTCACTATATTTACAGAAAGACGCGCACGCGGAATTTCAACTTTGACGCCAGTGCATTCCTTTGTTATAGGTCGAAATCGATCGGAAATCAATGGATATTGTTACTCCAAATATAAGGAATCCAAATCAGTCAAAAAAATTGCATTTTCATGTTGCTTACGGGCTCTGCGCGCGAAATTGCGCGGACGGACGCGCACGCGAGAAAATGTTTGAAACGCTTAAAATTGTCTGAAACTTCGAGATTTCCCATTGGGAAGTCGTTTGGAGTCTTTTAAAATTTTGACGCGCGCTTACGCGCGCGTAATGATGACCTGTGTAACTAGCGTTAAAAAGTAAGATAGAGCGTGACCTGAACTTCATGTCCACCGAAATGATACAGAAATGACATCTAGTTATGAAGTTATGATCGATCACGTGACAAGGTCCGAAAATCACAAAATGGCGCCTAGATGACGTCATAGATATGTTACTGTCATGAAAACCTTATTGTGGCTAGATTTTGTCATGAGACATGTTGACTGAAAATGTCATGTCATTCCGTAATGTCATTATTGAGATATTGACGACACAAAATGTGGCAGAAAGAAAGAAGAATAAAAACGAGACATGAAAACTCGTCACATTGAGGACGAGTTAGGTGATACGCTTGTGGTCATCAGATGACAGTCATCTGTGATCGACAAAGAAAGGAATGTGATATAGGCACCTTGAAGTTATATTGAGCGTGCATGCAAAACCGTTTCTATAACCACTCGGCCACGGGTCATCCACGGAAATGGTAAGACAAAAAAAAAAAACAATGTATAGATATAACAGGGGGAAAGTCAATGCCCACTCAACTAACGTGGCCGTGTGAACATCTATTGCATTGCTAGACGGAAAAGCGGCCTTGTAACGACTGAGGTCGCTATGCCATTTCTGGCAACTTGGGAAAAATACGTCCCGCAGACATAAAACCTATAATCGGCTGGGTTTGATACCTTGCCTTTAATCACAATTTTCAGTGTAATGACGTCATCAAATTACAAAACAATGACATCGTCTTGAAAGACAATTGTTCAAAGTACAACACCTCAGTCGTCGTCATTACATACTATGATCGGTTTGACAAAGTCAACCTGCAAAATGTTGCTGCAGTCGAAGCAATGTGGTCTCCAACACACAAAAAAGAGGGATATGGCGTGTGTGTGTGTCTGTGTGTGTGTGTATAGGTGCGTTTATATACGAACGTGATTTCTACATGGACGAATATATAATACAAATTGAAGAAAAAAAAGTAAAATAAAAAAAAATTGTTTCGTGATCTTGTGGGGTTCGAACCCGCAACCTCACGTCTCTGAGACGGCGCCTTTAACCACTCGGCCATACGTCTCGACGAGAAAATATGGGGAACGTAAACTTATGTATGTGAAAGATACATGAGGAATCGTTTTGTCCACATTCCATTTTCATTTTCAGTTTTAAACTGCAAAATTGTCAATCAGATGAGGAGATTTCAAAGAATAAAATGCATGATTACTGCAGCTTATTGTCTCAGCTACAACATACTAAAGTTTCAGAGGAAATGAAGCAAAATCAGCTGAGATAAAGGTACTTAAACGTTGTTAAGTCAATGCATGCTTTTAAAAAAAATCACCTCCCATAGACAATACACGTAAACTTGTCCGATTTTGTATCGTTACCTTTAATCACAATTTAAGGTATGATGACGTCATCCAATATCAAAAGCATGACATGGCCTTAAAAGGCAAATGTTTAAAGTACAACATATCTGAATTTGGGATAATATTGAGCTTAAACAACAGAGATACGAGCAAATGAATGTCAGAAACAGTACCTCAAAAAAATTAATTCCACTTTTTTGATTTCAGATGACGATATGATGACGTCATAATGTATTTATGGAAATAATGATTCTTAAAACGTTATGTTCAATTTATATGCTTTTGTAATATGCAAGAAAAACATAGGGTCACCCCGCGTTTTAAAGAGCTATGGCGAAATAAACAAAGACATGTTTTTTCACTATATTTGCACATAGATGCGCACGCGAAATTTCAACTTTGACGCCAGTGCATTGCTTTGTTATTTGTCAGAATCGATCAGAAATTAATGTATATTGTTACTCAAAGTATCAGGAATCCAAATCAGTCAAAAAAAGTGCATTTTCATGTTACTGACGCCCTATGCGCGCGAAAATGCGCGGACGGACGCGCACGCGCAACATTGTTTGAAACGCTTAAAATTGTCTGAAACTTCGAGATTTCCCATTGGAAAGTTGTTTTGAGCCTTTTAAATGTTTAACGCGCGCTTACGCGTCCTAGATGACGTCCTAGGTAATTAGCATCAGAGAAAGAAAGATAGAGCGTGACCTGAACTTTATGTCCACAAAAAATGATACAGAAATGACCTTTAGTTATGAAGTTATGATCGATCATGTAACATGGTCCGAAAATCACAAAATGGCGCCTAGATGACGTCATAGATATGTTACTGTCATGAAAACCTTATTGTGGCTAGATATTGTCATGAGACATATTGTCTGAAAATGTCATGTTATTCCGTAATGTCATTCTTGAGATATTGACGACACAAAATGTGCCAGAAAGAAAGAAGAATAAGAAACGAGACATGAAACTCGTCACACTGACGAGTTAGGTGATACGCCTGGGGTCATCAGATGTCGGTCATCTGTGATCGACAAAGAAAAGAATGTGATATAGGCACCTTGAAGTTATATTGAGCGTGCATGCAAAACGGTTTCTCTAACCACTCGGCCACGGGACATCCACGGAAACGGTAAGGCCGAAAAAAAAATGTATAGATATTACAGGGGGAAAAAGTCAATGCCCACTCAACAATCGTGGCCGCGTGAACATGTATTGCATTGCTAGAAGGAAATGCGGCCTTGTAACGACTGAGGTCGCTGTGCCATTTCTGGCAATTTCGGAAAAATACGTCCCGCAGACATAAAACCTATAATCGGCTGATTTTGATAACTTGCCTTTAATCACAATTTTCAGTGTGATGACGTCATCAAAGTACAAAACAATGACATGGACTTGAAAGACAATTGCTCAAAGTACAACACCTCCGTTGTCGTCATTACATACTATTTGACAGAGTCAGGATGCAACATTCTGCAGCAGTCGAAGCAATGTGGTCTCCAACACAAAACAGAGGGATATTGTGTGTGTGTGTGTGTGTGTGTGTGTGTATAGGTGCGTTTATATACGAACGTAATTTCTACATGGACGAATGTGTAATACACCATTGAAGAAAAAAAAAGTAAAATAGCTAGGTATTTTGTTTCGTGATCTTGTGGGGTTCGAACCCGCACGAGTGCAACCTCACGTCTCTGAGACGGCGCCTTTAACCACTCGGCCATACGTCTCGACGAGAAAATATGAGGAACGTAAACTTATGTATGTGAAAGATGAATCAGGAATCGATTCGTCCGCATTCCATTCTCATTTTCAGTTTTAAACTGCAAAATTGTCAACCTCATGAGAAGATTTCAAAGAACAAAATGCATGATTACTGCAGCTTATTGTCTCAGCTACAACGTACTTAAATTTCAGAGGAAATGAAGCAAAATCAGCTGAGATAAAGGTGCTTAAACGTTGTCAAGTCAGTGGATGGTTAAAAAAAAAATCACTTCCCATAGACATAACACGTACACTTGTCCGATTTTGCATCTTTACTTTTAATCACAATTTAAAGTATGATAACGTCATCAAATTTCAAAACCATGACATGGACTTGAAAGGCAAATGTTAAAAGTACAACATATGTGAATTTGGGATAATATTGAGCTTAAACAACAGAGATACGAGCAAATGAATGTTAGAAACAGTACCTCAAAAAAATTAATTCCACTTTTTTGATTTCAGATGATGATATGATAACGTCATAATGTATTTCGGGAAATATTGATACTTGAAACGTTATTTCCAATTCATATGCTTTTGTAATATGCAATAAAAACATAGGGTCAACGGACTTTTTAAAGAGCTATTGCGAAATAAACAAAGACATGTTTTTCGCTATATTTCCACATAGACGCGCACACGAAATTTCAACTTTGACGCCAGTGCATTCCTTTGTCATAGGTCGAAATCGATCGGAAATCAATGGATATTGTTACTCAAAGTATCAGGAATCCAAATCAGTCAAAAATAATGCATTTTCGTGTTGCTTACGGGCTCTGCGCGCGAAATTGCGCGGACGGACGCGCACGCGAGAAAATGTTTGAAACGCTTAAAATTGTCTGAAACTTCGAGATTTCCCATTGGGAAGTCGTTTTGAGTCTTTTAAAATTTTGACGCGCGCTTACGCGCGCGTAATGATGACCTGTGTAACTAGCGTTAAAAAGTAAGATAGAGCGTGACCTGAACTTCATGTCCACCGAAAATGATACAGAAATGACATCTAGTTATGAAGTTATGATCGATCATGTGACAAGGTCCGAAAATCACAAAATGGCGCCTAGATGACGTCATAGATATGTTACTGTCATGAAAACCTTATTGTGGCTAGATTTTGTAATGAGACATGTTGACTGAAAATGTCATGTTATTTCGTAATGTCATTGTTGAGATATTGACGACACAAAATTGTCCAGAAAGAAAGAAGATCAACGAGATATGAAACTCGTCACACTGAAGACGAGTTAGGTGATACGCTTGGGTTCATCAGATGTCGGTCATCCGTGATCGACAAAGAAAAGAATGTAATATAGCACATTGAAGTTATAATGAGATACTTAGTTGAAATTTTTTGGGCCTACATTATTCAGATCACATTTGTTTTTCTGTCACACAAACTAAGTGGAAATTCTGTGCGTGTGCGACTAAATCGATTTACGGACTTTTTGAGTACGTACAGTGCATAAACTTAGACCCCGTTTACGGTGCGGGGCTGGGCCGAGCCGCGGCTGAGCCGCGGCCAAGGCCAACCTCAATTGCGAGGCCGAGCCCCGCAATTTAGTCCGTTTACACTGCCGGGCTCGGCCGCACTTTTGATTCAAACCTTTCAATATTTTGTCGTAGTGGCGCTCTACTTTTAAACAAACGCGATTTGGTATTGTCTGGTTTTCAGATCCTTTGCCAACTGAATTCCGTGGCGACGAAGTCGCCGTTCGGGCAAAGGCCTTTGCCGAAGGAGAAAATCCTTTGCAGGACAAAACCACCTTAAACTATCCTAGTTTTTGACGTTAAAGTGGTTAATATGATATCCTGAATAGCGAAATAGTACAGGCGAGGGTTTGGAAGCCAGACTAAAATTGGCCGCGCATTTAGCCCAGTTTGCGCTTACACTGAGAAAAAGGCCGGGCGCGACCGCGGCTCGACCGCGGCCGAGACCACCTCCAGAGCGTGGCATAATGCGAGGCCAATTTTGGCCCCGCATTTGGCCTTTTGCGAGTTTACACCGAAATGAAGGTGGGCTCGGCGCGGCCGAGCCGCGGCAGAGCCTCGCACTGTAAACGGGGTCCAAGCGATCCTCGGCACGTACAAATAAAATATGACAATTAAGTGTTTATAACCATCCTGGCATTAACAGTGGCCTTTTAAAACATGACCTTTGACCATTATTTACATAACCAATATGACTCCCTCTAATCTTGCTATTACAATGCTCAGTTCAGAGATCTCTTACAGCTATATACAAGCCTGTGAGATTTACCAGCATTAAAACCAATGAAGCCTCCGATACAAAACAAGGGATATAGAGCAAGTGAGTCTGTTTACATGAGAATGTGATTTATCCTGGACGAAAGTGATACCTCAAAAGAGAAAAGGGCAAAAGAAAAATGGGCCAAACGTACGGCTCCAGCGAAAGAGACATCGCCTTTAACCATGTAACTATAGGTCTCCTCTAACTAAGAGTACACTTTGAACGTAAGCTTATACGTGAATGATAATTTATGACGATCTCACGTGATCGACACACATTCAAAGGGGACAGTTAGAAGTGGAAGGAGTGCTTACCCCTACTATAGGCATATCATAATTTCTCACATAAAATCAATGGTCGATATGACTCATGCACCATTACTTGTATCGTGCATAAACTTTGTTTTTTAAGCTTTCAGTGAAACGTGTCATAACATAATTCTGTAATTCCATCGGCAGTGATTGATATAATAAAGAAGAAAGATATATCACCGTATTGAACGCTTAGAACCTAACCGGGGGGGGGGGGGGTATTATAGCATGATACTCGGTTCTTTACTGCCCAGATGCCAACAACATCCATTACCCACGGCTACGCATAGCGAAACAGCCATGGCGAAAATAAAACTTTGTTTTCTCGTAGGCAGAATGACACAGAACCTCGTCAAACACACTTTTATTGGCAGGGATGGACATGAAAAAGTTCATTACTAATACTAAACAGCGTATGCATTCCATTCATGTGGCGCGAGATACCTCTATAGCAACATAAAGCCTGTCTTCAACTCCGTTGGTCGAACAATGACAACCTGAAATTTCAAAGATATGAGCGAGACGCTATATACACCTGGCCTAGAGTTAATTTATTCAGTTCTCATTCCTACCTCAAGTTGGGTTATGTTATTGTAATCATTGAATCATTCCCATCTGCAGTATAACAAAACCAAAGTGAGGGAAAGGGGTAGAGAAAAACGAGAGGTGGCAAAAGGAAAACTGGATGCACAACTGCAATCCATATCATTGCGTGTGACAAGTGAAGCAAATGTATTAGTTGTTATAGCAGTGTTCTATGAGCATAAACTGGCAAATAGACAGACCATGTCAAATATAAAAACCATCAATTTAATGTAAGAGAAGATGGTAAACAAGATGCATTGAAACTGTAACTAAATCGCTGCTTTTCTCCTCGGTCACGGAACGTCCAACTTTATATTCAACAAAAAAAAAATGTTAGGGGAAAGAAACAAATTTAGATATAACATTCTTGAATTAAAAACAAGAAAAAGAAAATGCCCACGTCAGGATTAAAAAAAAAAAACGCCGCACGAACATGCATTATATTCTAGATGGGAATACGGTCTTGATGCAAAGGTCCAATGATTGTCTCATTACTTTAAAAGCAATCTATGGTTCCTTACCATCACCAGTACCACACCACAATGACGTCTCTAAAATCAATGGTAGCACATTTATCATTGCATCGTGCAGTAACTCCCTTTTCCTAAACTACCAGTAGAACGTGTCATATTATATTGTGTGTTTCGATCAGTAGTGACTGACTTTAAAGAAGAAAGATAATGCAAAAAATTGAACGCTTACCACATTGCTTATAGGGCTATTCCAGTTTGGTACAGATCTGTTCTATTCTCCCAGATGCCAACAACATATGTCACCTATGGCTGAACTAGTGAAACAACCATGACGAAAATAAACGACAGAGAACGCCGTCATAATCACTACACTTGGAAAGGTGTTGCCCGAAATTCCTCATTATGAAGCAATATCACGTCACTTCCTCCCCTGCCTGTCTTTAACTCCGTCATTTGGTCAAACAATAACAACCTGGAATTCCAAAGAGATAAGCGAGACGCCATGCACCTGGACTAGAGTTAATTAATTCAGTTCCCATTCCTGTTAATTATATAAACGTACACGTTCCTAAATATCCTGCTACAGTATAACAATAACAAATGAAGAGAAAAGGGAAGAGAAAACGAATGGTGGCAAGCGGGGTACTGTTTTAATTCAAGGGGCAATTTACAACATTACGTGTGACAAAATTAAAGAAGCAAACCCAACCTCCAAACTCCAATACAAAACAAGGGAAATAGAGTAGCTGTGTTCATGACATCAGAGTGAAGCTGAACTGCAGAAAAAAAGAAAGAAAAAAGAAATAAAAGGAAAAAGTCCTGCGGGACTCGATTAACTTCTCTCCTTCCGGTCGGGCATTATAAACACGCAGCGTGCTAAGCAATTCTGCCACACGGAAGATCCGAAGATCTTGTGCGAAACTTAAATATATCTATGTATGCTATACATTGATATTCATTTTTTTGGCTATATACGTCAAGTGACTGATAGCGCTATTCAACTTCCCACGAGTGGCCGCGTGGATTCGATCAATATACAGTTACAAAGATAAATCGGGAATCGTTTCAACCAGATTCCATTCTCATTTTCAGTGATCGACAACGAAAATAATGTAAAGTAGCGACTTGAAGTATTATTGAGAAATGTTCGTGAAGTCCAATTCTTTATACAGTCCTACATAATTCAGATGAAATTGTTTCTGTCATGCAACTAATTGAAAATTTCGTGTAGTGGTGTCGGCGTGTCCAAGTAAGTTGATTGGAAAGGATATGTGAATGAATATTTACCAATAGGTCTTTATATTGTAAAAAAAATCAAACATGGCCATGCGGTCTTTTAAAAGTCATCTTCACTTTAACATTTGTAATTTCAAGTCCAAGTTGCCTGTCAAAGCAATGTGGTCTCCAACAAAAAACAAAGGGATATTGTGTGTGTGTGTGTGTGTGTGTGTGTGTGTGTGTGTGTGTACGTTTACATGAAAACGTGATTTCTACATGGACGAAGGTGAATACTCCATAAAAGGAAAAAAGCAAAAGATATAAATATTTTGTTTCGTGCTCTTATGGGGTTCGAACCCGTACGTGTGCAACCTCACGTCTCTTGTGACGTCGCCTTTATCCTCTCGGCCATGACAGTACGTCTTGACGAGAAAATATGAGGAACGTAAGCTTATACGTGAAAGATGATTCAGGAATCGTTTTGTCCACATTCCATTCTCATTTTCAGTTTTTAGCTGCAAAATTATCAACCTGATGAGGAGATTTGAAAAATAAAATGCATGATTACTGCAGCTTATTGTCTGAGCTACCACATACTTACATTTCAGAGGAAATGGAGCAAAATCAGCTGAGATAAAGGTGCTTAAACGTTGTCAAGTCAATGCATGGTTAAAAAAAAAATCACCTTCAATAGACATAACACGTCAACTTGTCTGATTTTGAGTCTTTACCTTTAATCACAATTTGAAGTATGATGGTAAGTCTTCTCGAACGAAGACTGTGGAACGTATACCTTCTACGTGAAAGGTGAATCATGACGATCACCCGTGATTGACACATCTTCAAAGGGATCTGTTATTAGAAGTGGAAGCCCTCGTGCCAAGATAATATTGTCTCAGCAATTCCAAAGCAATGATACCCTTACATTTAGGTATACCATAATTTCCCTGTGAAATCAATGGTATTATTCATGTACAATTGCTTGCCTTGTCCACAAACTTTGCTTTACAAACTTTCAGTGAAAGGTGTCATAACATAATTCTGTAACCGTCCATTAGCAGTGATTGACTACATAAATCAAGATGATAAATATCAATTGAACGCTTAGCGCGTATAACTAAGGGGGATTTCAGCCTGATGTTGTGTTATTCACTGCTCAGATACCAACAACACTCATCACCTACGGCTACGTATAGAGAAACAGCCATGACGAAAATAAGTTTTCCTTTTCTTTGGCAGATAGACACACAACCCCTATAACCCCTATAACTGACATGGAGGGACATGAAAAAGTTCATTACTACTACTAAACAGTGATGCCTTCTACTCATGTGGCACAAGATACCTCTATAGCAACATAAAACCTGTCTACAATTCCGCTATTGGGTCAAACAATAACAATCTGGAATTGCAAAGAGATGAGCTAGACGCCATACACCTGGCCTAGAGTTAATTTATTCAGTTGCCATTCCTGCTCCAGTTGAGTTATGTAAATTATTTCCCGACCTGTCTTGTGCAGTGTAACAGGAACAAACGTAGAGAAAAGGAAAGAGAAAACGAAAGGTGGCAATCGGGGCACTGTATACCAAGGGCAATTTACAACATTACGTATGATAAATGAAGCAAATCCAACCCCCAGCCTCCGACAAAAAAAAGGGAACTTGAGTGACTGTGTGTTGTGGGGTAATGACATCGGAATGAAGCTGAACTGCCAAAAGAAAAACAAAGAAAGAGAGAGAAAAAAAATAATAGCGTCCTGCGGGTCTCGAACATCTCGTCCTAAGGTAGTGCATAATGACCATGCAGCGCGCTAAGCGACTATAAAGCCACACGGCTGTCCCGAAGACTGGATGTGAAATTCATATCTTTATATCATTTACAACATGAAAAAGTTCATTACTACTACTAAACAGTGATGCCTTCCATTCATGTGGCACAAGATACCTCTATAGCAACATAAAACCTGTCTACATCTCCGTTATTGGGTCAAACAATAACAACCTGGAATTTCAAAGAGATGAGCGAGACGCCATACACCTGGACTGGAGTTAATCAATTCAGCTCCAATTCCTGCAAGTTATTCAAACGTACATGTTCCTACCTATCCTGTTACAGTATAACAATAACCAATGAAGAGAAAAGGAAAGAGCAAACGAAAGGTGGCAAGCGGGACACTGTAACAAGGGGCAATTTACAACATTAAGTGTGGCAAAATTAATGAAGCAAACCCAATCTCCAAACTCCAATACAAAACAAGGGAAATAGAGCAGCCGTGTTCACGGGTTACGTACACTTGATAAAATAATATGATAAATGACATCGGAGTAAAGCTGACCTGCCGAAAAAAAAAAAAGAAAAGAAAAAAAAAAGAACGGAAAAAGTCCTGCGGGAGTCGAACTTCTCACCTTCCGGTATGGCGTTATGAACACCCAGCGCTAAGCGATTACGCCACACGACTGTCCTGAAGAGTGAATGCGAAACTTAAATATATAATAATAGTATCGAGACTAGTTGACTTGTGATGGCGCTATTCAACTTCTCACAAGTGGCAGCGTGGATTCGATCAATATACAGTTGCAAAGAAAAATTGGGAATCGTTCTGTACAGATTGCATTCTCATTTTCAGTTTTAAACTACAAAATTATCAACCTAATGAGGAGATTTGAAAACATAAAATGCACGATTACTAAAGCTTACTGTCTCAGCTACAACATACGTATGTTTCAGAGGAAATGGAGCAAAATCAGATGAGGTAAAGGTGCTTAAACGTTGTCAAGTCAATGCATGGTTTAAAAAAAATCACCTCCCATAGACATAACACGTAAACTTGTCTGATTTTGAGTCTTTACATTTAATAACAATTTCTAGTATGATGACGTCATCATATTTCAAAACCATCACATGGACTTGAGAGGCAAGTGTTCAAAGTACAACATATCTGAATTTGGGATAATATTGAGCTTAAACAACAGAGATACGAGCAAATGAATGTCTGAAACAGTACCTCAAAAAAATCAATTCCACTTTTTTTATTTAAAATGACGATATGATGACGTCGTCGCGTATTCCTGGCAATATTGATACTTGGAATGTTATTTACAATTCATATACTTTTGTAATATGCAATAGAAATATAGGGTCAACGGACGATTTAAAGAGCTATGGCGAAATAAACAAAGACATGTTTTTTCACTATATTTGCAGAAAGACGCGCACGCGGAATTTCAACTTTGACGCCAGTGCATTCCTTTGTTATAGGTCGAAATCGATCAGAAATCAATGGATACTGTTACTCAGAGTATAAGGAATCCAAATCAGTCAAAAAAATTGCATTTTCATGTTGTTTACGGGCTCTGCGCGCGAAATTGCGCGGACGGACGCGCACGCGAGAAAATGTTTGAAACGCTTAAAATTGTCTGAAACTTCGAGATTTCCCATTGGGAAGTCGTTTTGAGCCTTTTAAAATTTTGACGCGCGCTTACGCGCGCGTAATGATGACCTGTGTAACTAGCGTTAAAAAGTGAGATAGAGCGTGACCTGAACTTCATGTCCACCGAAAATGATACAGAAATGACATCTAGTTATGAAGTTATGATCGATCATGTGACAAAGTCCGAAAATCACAAAATGGCGCCTAGATGACGTCATAGATATGTTACTGTCATGAAAACCTTATTGTGGCTAGATTTTGTCATGAGACATGTTGACTGAAAATGTCATGTTATTTCGTAATGTCATTCTTGAGATATTGACGACACAAAATGTGGCAGAAAGAAAGAAGAATAAAAAACGAGATATGAAACTCGTCACACTGAAGACGAGTTAGGTGATACGCTTGGGTCATCAGATGTCGGTCATCCGTAATCGACAAAGAAAAGAATGTAATATAGCACCTTGAAGTTATAATGAGATACTTAGTTGAACTTTTTGGGGGGCCTACATTTATTATTCAGATCACATTTGTGTTTCTGTCACACAAACTATGTGGAAATTCTGTGCGTGTACGACTAAGTCGATTTACGGACTTTTTGAGTACGTACAGTGGATAAACTTAGACCCTGTTTACGGTGCGGGGCTGGGCCGAGCCGCGGCCAACCTCAATTGCGCGGCCGAGCCCCGCAATTTAGTCCATTTACACTGCCGGGCTCGGCCGCGCTTTTGATTCAAACCTTTCAATATTTTGTCGTAGTGGCGCTCTACTTGTAAACAAACGCAATTTGGTATTGTCTGGTTTTCAGATCCTTTGGCAACTGAATTCCGTGGCGACGAAGTCGCCGTTCGGGCAAAGGCCTTTGCCGAAGGAGAAAATCCTTTGCAGGACAAAACCACCTTATTAAACTATACTAGTTTTCGACGTCAAGTGGTTAATATCCTGAATAGCGAAATAGTACAGGCGAGTGTTTGGAAGCCACAATAAAATTGGCCGCGCATTTAGCCCAGTTTGCGTTTACACTGAGAAAAAGGCCGGGCGCGACCGCGGCTCAGCCGCGGCCGAGACCACATTAGCGTGGCCTAATGCGAGGCCATTTTGGCCCCGCATTTGGCCTTTTGCGCGTTTACACCGAAATGAAGGCGGTCTCGGCGCGGCCGAGCCGCGGCCGAACCTCGCACTGTAAACGGGATCCAAGTGATCCTCGGCACGTACAAATAAAACATGACAATTAAGTGTTTATAACCATCCTGGCTTTAACAGTGGCCTTTTAAAATATGACCTTTGACCATTATTTACATAACCAATATGACTCCCTCTAATCTTGCTATCATAGTGATCAGTTCAAAGAGCTCTTACAGCTTTATACAAGCCTGTGAGATTTACAAGCAGTAAATCCAATGAAGCCTCCGATACAAAACAAGGGATATAGAGCAAGTGAGTCTGTTTACATGAGAATGTGATTTATACCTGGACGAAAGTGATATCTCAATTAAAGAGAAAAGGGCAAAAGAAAAACGGGCCAAACGTACGGCTCCAGCGAAAGAGACATCGCCTTTAACCATGTAACTATAGGTCTCCTCCAACTAAGGGTACACTTCGAACGTAAGCTTATACGTGAATGATAATTTATGACGATCTCACATGATCGACACACATTCATAGGGGACAGTTAGAAGTGGAAGGTGTGCTTAATCGTTTCATTAATTCCTAATCAATGACAATCCTACTATAGGCATGTCATAATTTCTCATCTAAAATCAATGGCCTATAGGACTCATGCACCATTACTTGTATCGTGCATATACTTTGTTTTTTAAGCTTTGAGTGAAACGTGTCATAACATAATTCTGTAATTCCATCAGCAGTGATTGACATAATAAAGAAGAAAGATATATCACCGTATTGAACGCTTAGAACCTAACCGGGGGAGGGGGGTATTATAGCATAATACTCGGTTCTTTACTGGCCAGATGCCAACAACACCCATCACCCACGGCTACGCATAGAGAAACAGCCATGGCGAAAATAAAACTTTGCTTTCTCATAGGCACAATGACACAAAACCCCATCAAACACACTTTTATTGGCAGGGATGGACATGAAAAAGTTCATTACTAATACTAAACAGCGTATGCATTCCATTCATGTGGAGCGAGATACCTCTATAGCAACATAAAGCCTGTCTTCAACTCCGTTGATCGAACAATGACAACCTGAAATTTCAAAGAGATGAGCGAGACGCTATATACACCTGGCCTAGAGTTAATTTATTCAGTTCTCATTCCTACTTCAAGTTGGGTTATGTCATTGTAATCATTCCCATCTGCAGTATAACAAAACCAAAATGAGGGAAAAGGGGAGAGAAAAACGAGAGGTGGCAAAAGAAAAAATGCATGCACAACTGCAATCCACATCATTGCGTGTGACAAGTGAAGCAAATGTATAAGTTGTTATAGCAGTGTTTTATGAGCATAAACAGGCAAATTGCTTTATAGACAGACAATGTCAAATTTAAAAACAATCAATTTAATGTCAGAGAAGATGGTAAACAAGATGCATTGAAACTGTAACTAAATCGCTGCTCTTTTACTCGGTCACGGAACGTCCAACTTTATATCCAACAAAAAAAAAATGTTAGGGGAAAGAAACAAATTTAGATAAGATATAACATTCTTAAATTAAAAACAAGGAAAAGAAAATGTCCACGTCAGGATTAAAAAAAAAAAAAACTCCGCACGAACATGCATTATATTCTAGATGGGAATACGGTCTTGATGCAAAGGTCCAATGATTGTCTCATTACTTTAAAAGCAATCTATGGTTCCCTTACCATCACCAGTACCACACCACAACGACGTCTCTAAAATCAATGGTAGCACATTTATCATTGCATCGTGCATTAACTCCCTTTTCCTAAACTACCAATGGAACGTGTCATATTATTGTGTATTTCGATCAGTAGTGACTGACTTTGAAGAAGAAAGATAATGCAAAAAAATTGAACGCTTACCACATTACTTATAGGGCTATTCCAGTTTGGTACTGATCTGTTCTATTCTCCCAAATGCCAACAACATATGTCACCTATGGCTAAACTAGTGAAACAGCCATGACGAAAATAAACGACAGAGAACCCCGTCATAATCACTACGCTTGGAAAGGTGTTGCCCAAAATTCCTCATTATGAAGCAATATCAAGTCACTTCCTTCCCTGCCTGTCTTTAACTCCGTTATTTGGTCAAACAATAACAACCTGGAATTCCAAAGAGATCAGCGAGACGCCATGCACCTGGAATAGAGTTAATTAATTCAGTTCCCATTCCTGTTAGTTATGTAAACGTACACGTTCCTAAATATCCTGCTACAGTATAACAAGAACAAATGAAGAGAAAAGGAAAGAGAAAACGAATGGTGGCAAGCGGGGCACTGTTTCAAGGGGCAATTTACAACATTACGTGTGACAAAATTAATGAAGCAAACCCAACCTCCAAACTCCAATACAAAACAAGGGAAATAGAGTAGCTGTGTTCATGACATCAGTGTGAAGCTGAACTGCTGAAAAAAAAAAGAAAAAAGAAATAAAAGGAAAAAGTCCTGCGGGACTCGATTAACTTCTCTCCTTCCGGTCGGGCATTATAAACACGCAGCGTGCTAAGCGATTCTGCCACACGGAAGATCCGAAGATCCTGTGCGAAACTTAAATCTATCTATGTATGCTATACACAACACAAATTTACATTGATATTCAGTTTTTTGGCGATATACGTAAAGTGACTGATAGCGCTATTCAACTTCCCACGAGTGGCAGCGAGGATTCGATCAATATACAGTTGCAAAGATAAATCGGGAATCGTTTCGACCAGATTCCATTCTCATTTTCAGTGATCGACAACGAAAATAATGTTAAGTTGCGACTTGAAGTAATATTGAGAAATATTCGTGAAGTCCAATTCTTTATACAGTCCTACATAATTCAGATGAAATTGTTTCTGTCATGCAACCAATTGAAAATTTCGTGTGGTGTCACCGTGTCCAAGTAAGTTGATTGGAAAGGATATGTGAATGAATATTTACCAATAGGTCTTCATATTGTTAAAAAAAAAATCAAGCATGGCCATGCTGTCTTTTAAGAGTCATCTTCACTTTGTAATTTCAAGTCCAAGTTGCCAGTCAAAGCAATGTGGTCTCCAACACAAAACAAAGGGATATTGTGTGTGTGTGTGTGTGTGTGCCTGTGTGTGTGTACGTTTACATGAAAACGTGCTTTCTACATGGACGAAGGTGACTACTCCATAAAAAAAAAAAAAAGATATACGTATTTTGTTTCGTGCTCTTATGGGGTTCGAACCCGTAGGAGTGCAACCTCACGTCTCTTGTGACGTCGCCTTTATCCTCTCGGCCATGTACGTCTTGACGAGAAAATATGAGGAACGTAAGCTTATATGTGAAAGATGATTCAGGAATCGTTTGGTCCACATTCCATTCTCATTTTCAGTTTTTAGCTGCAAAATTATCAACCTGACGAGGAGATTTGAAAAAAATAAAATGCATGATCACTGCAGCTTATTGTCTCAGCTACCACATACATAAGTTTCAGAGGAAATGGAGCAAAATCAGCTGAGATAAAGGTGCTTAAACGTTGTCAAGTCAATGCATGGTTAAAAAAAATCACCTCCCATAGACATAACACGTCAACTTGTCTGATTTTGAGTCTTTACCTTTAAAGGGGCCCTGAAATCCAAATGCATGTTGATCTCTGTTGATTTATAATACCCTCAACATCACTTTTGCGGTAAAAAGAATATCTAGAAACATTTCATATATTTTTAATGATTTTTTCTTTTATTTTTCTTCAGATTACTTGGGAACGCCCACAAAAAAATCCTTCCAAACCAATCAATATTCATATTCTTGAGATGACATCATCTGTCAATCATTGCTGAAGTGCTGAAATGTTTAACAAAAGACATTGGAATGCACCTTCCCCTCGACTCAGCATAACTTGCATGTTTCTGTCATATCAACGTGACTAACAAAAGACATGGCGAGGGAACATGTTTCTGTCATATCAACGTGACTAACAAAAGACATGGCGAGGGAACATGTTTCTGTCATATCAACGTGACTAACAAAAGACATGGAGAGGGAACATGCAAGTTACGCTGAGTCGAGGGGAAGGTGCATTCCAATGTCTTTTGTTAAACATTTCAGCACTTCAGCAATGATTGACAGATGATGTCATCTCAAGAATATGAATATTGATTAGTTTGGAAGGATTTTTTGTGGGCGTTCCCAAGTAATCTGAAGAAAAATAAAAGAAAAAATCATTAAAAATATATGAAATGTTTCTAGATATTCGTTTCACCGCAAACGTGATGTTGAGGGTATTATAAATAAACACAGATAAACATGCATTTGGATTTCAGGGCCCCTTTAATCACAATTTGAAGTATGATGGTAAGTCTTCTCGAACGAAGAATGTGGAACGGAAGCTTCTACGTGAAAGATGAATCATGACGATCACCCGTGACCGACACATCTTCAAAGGGATCAGTTATTAGAAGTGGAAGCCCTCGTGCCAAGATATTGTCTCAGCAATTCCAAAGCAATGATACCCTTACATTTAGGTATACCATAATTTCCCTCTGAAATCAATGGTATTATTCATGTACAATTGCTTGCCTTGTCCATAAACTTTGCTTTACAAACTTTCAGTGCAATGTGTCATAACATAATTCTGTAACTCCATTAGCAGTGATTGGCTACATAAATAAAGATATATCAATTGAACGCTTAGCGCGTATAACTAAGGGGGATTTTAGCCTGATGCTCTGTTGTTCACTCCTCAGATACCAACAACACTCATCACCTACGGTTACGTATAGAGAAATAGCCATGGTGAAAATAAGGTTTTCCTTTTCTTTGGCAGATAGACACACAACCCCTTTAAACACACTATAATTGACATGGAGGGACAAGAAAAGGTTCATTACTACTACTAAACAGTGATGCCTTCCATTTATGTGGCACAAGATACCTCTATAGCAACATAAAACCTGTCTACAACTTCGTTATTGGGTCAAACAATAACAACCTGGAATTTCAAAGAGATGAGCGAGACGCCATACACCTGGACTAGAGTTAATCAATTCAGCTCCCATTCCTGCCAGTTATCTAAACGTACATGTTCCTACCTATCCTGTTACAATATAACAAGAGCCAATGAAGAGAAAAGGAAAGAGCAAACGAAAGGTGGCAAGCGGGACACTGTAACAAGGGGCAATTTACAACATTAAGTGTGACAAAATTAATGAAGCAAACCCAATGTCCAAACTCCAATACAAAACAAGGGAAATAGAGCAGCCGTGTTCACGGGTTACGTACACTTGATAAAATAATACGTAAAATGACATCGGAGTAAAGCTGAACTGCCGAAAAAAAAAGAGAAAAAAAGAAAGAACGGACAAAAGTCCTGCGGGAGTCGAACCTCTCGCCTTCCGGTATGGCGTTATGAACAACCAGCGCGCTAACTGATTATGCCACATGGCTGTCATGAAGATCAAGTGCGAAACTGAAATCTAAATACTATCGTGACAGTGTTGACTTGTGATGGCGCTATTCAACTTCTCACAAGTGGCAGCGTGGATTCGATCAATATACAGTTGCAAAGATAAATTGGGAATCGTTCTGTACAGATTGCATTCTCATTTTCAGTTTTAAACTACAAAATTATCAACCTAATGAGGAGATTTGAAAACATAAAATGCACGATTACTAAAGCTTATTGTCTCAGCTACAACATACGTATGTTTCAGAGGAAATGGAGCAAAATCAAATGAGGTAAAGGTGCTTAAACGTTGTCAAGTCAATGCATGGTTTAAAAAAAAATCACCTCCCATAGACATAACACGTAAACTTGTCTGATTTTGAGTCTTTACCTTTAATCACAATTTCTAGTATGATGACGTCATTATATTTCAAAACCATCACATGGACTTGAGAGGCAAATGTTCAAAGTACAACATATCTGAATTTGGGATAATATTGAGCTTAAACAACAGAGATACGAGCAAATGAATGTCTGAAAGAGTACCTGAAAAAAATCAATTCCACTTTTTTTATTTAAAATGACGATATGATGACGTCATCGCGTGTTCCTGGCAATATTGATACTTGGAATGTTATTTACAATTCATATACTTTTGTAATATGCAATAGAAATATAGGGTCAACGGACGATTTAAAGAGCTATGGCGAAATAAACAAAGACATGTTTTTTCACTATATTTGCAGAAAGACGCGCACGCAGAATTTCAACTTTGACGCCAGTGCATTCCTTTGTTATAGGTCGAAATCGATCGGAAATCAATGGATATTGTTACTCCAAGTATAAGGAATCCAAATCAGTCAAAAAAATTGCATTTTCATGTTGCTTACGGGCTCTGCGCGCGAAATTGCGCGGACGGACGCGCACGCGAGAAAATGTTTGAAACGCTTAAAATTGTCTGAAACTTCGAGATTTCCCATTGGGAAGTCGTTTTGAGCCTTTTAAAATTTTGATGCGCGCTTACGCGCGCGTAATGATGACCTGTGTAACTAGCGTTAAAAAGTAAGATAGAGCGTGACCTGAACTTCATGTCCACCGAAAATGATACAGAAATGACATCTAGTTATGAAGTTATGATCGATCACGTGACAAGGTCCGAAAATCACAAAATGGCGCCTAGATGACGTCATAGATATGTTACTGTCATGAAAACCTTATTGTGGCTAGATTTTGTCATGAGACATGTTGACTGAAAATGTCATGTCATTCCGTAATGTAATTATTGAGATATTGACGACACAAAATGTGGCAGAAAGAAAGAAGAATAAAAAACGAGACATGAAAACTCGTCACATTGAGGACGAGTTAGGTGATACGCTTGTGGTCATCAGATGACGGTCATCTGTGATCGACAAGAAAAGAATGTGATATAGGCACCTTGAAGTTATATTGAGCGTGCATGCGAAACCATTTCTGTAACCACTCGGCCACGGGTCATCCACGGAAATGGTAAGACAAAAAAAAAACAACAACCCAACAATGTACAGATATAAGAGGGGGAAAGTCAATGCCCACTCAACTAACGTGGCCATGTGAACATCTATTGCATTGCTAGACGGAAAAGCGGTCTTGTAACGACTGAGGTTGCTATGCCATTCCTGGCAATTTGGGAAAAATACGTCCCGCAGACATAAAACTTATAATCGGCTGGTTTTGATACCTTGCCTTTAATCACAATTTTCAATGTAATGACGTCATCAAATTACAAAACAATGACATCGTCTTGAAAGACAATTGTTCAAAGTACAACACCTCAGTCGTCGTCATTACATACTATGATCGGTTTGACAAAGTCAACCTGTAAAATTTTGCTGCAGTCGAAGCAATGTGGTCTCCAACACACAAAAAAGAGGGATATGGCGTGTGTGTGTGTCTGTGTGTGTGTATAGGTGCGTTTATATACGAACGTGATTTCTACATGGACGAATATGTAATACAAAATTGAAGAAAAAAAAGTAAAATAGCTAAGTATTTTGTTTCGTGATCTTGTGGGGTTCGAACCCGCAACCTCACGTCTCTGAGACGTCGACTTTATCCACTCGGCCATACGTCTCGACGAGAAAATATGGGGAACGTAAACTTATGTATGTGAAAGATACATCACAAATCGTTTTGTCCACATTCCATTTTCATTTTCAGTTTTAAACTGCAAAAGTGTCAATCTGATGAGGAGATTTCAAAGTATAAAATGCATGATTACTGCAGCTTATTGTCTCAGCTACAACATACTAAAGTTTCAGAGGAAATGGAGCAAAATCAGCTGAGATAAAGGTGCTTAAACGTTGTCAAGTCAATGCATGGTCTAAAAAAAAATCACCTCCCATAGACATAACACGTAAACTTGTCCGATTTTGTATCTTTACTTTTAATCACAATTTAAAGTATGATGACGTCATCAAATTTCAAAACCATGACATGGACTTGAAAGGCAAATGTTCAAAGTACGACATATATGAATTTGGGATAATATTGAGCTTAAACAACAGAGATACGAGTAAACGAATGTCAGAAACAGTACCTCAAAAAATTTAATTCCACTTTTTTGATTTAAGATGACGATATGATGACGTCATCGAGTCTTCCTGGCAATATTGATACTCGAAATGTTATTTACAATTCATATGCTTTTGTAATATGCAATAAAAATATAGGGTCAACGGACGATTTAGAGAGCTATGGCAAAATAAACAAAGACATGTTTTTTCACTATATTTTCAAAAAGGCGCGCGCCCGAAATTTGAACTTTGACGCAAGTGCATTGCTTTGTTATTTGTCAGAATCGATCAGAAATCAATGGATATTGTTACTCAAAGTATCAGGAATCCAAATCAGTCAAAAAAAGTGTATTTTCATGTTGCTGACGCGCTGTGCGCGCGAAATTGCGCGGACGGACGCGCACGCAAGAAATTGTTTGAAACGCTTAAAATTGTCTGAAAATTCGAGATTTCCCATTGGGAAGTCGTTTTGAGCCTTTAAAAATTTTGACGCGCTTTTTCGCGCGCTTAATGATGACCTTGGTAACTGGCGTCAAAAAGTATGATAGAGCGTGACCTGAAATTTATGTCCACCGAAAATGATACAGAAATGACCTTCAGTTATGAAGTTATGATCGATCATGTAACGCGGTCCGAAAATCACAAAATGGCGCCTAGATGACGTCATAGATATGTTACTGTCATGAAAACCTTATTGTGGCTAGATTTTGTCATGAGACATGTTGACTGAAAATGTCATGTTATTCCGTAATGTCATTCTTGAGATATTGACGACACAAAATTGTCCAGAAAGAAAGAAGAATAAAAAACGAGATATGAAACTCGTCACACTGAAGACGAGTTAGGTGATACGCTTGGGTCATCAGATGTCGGTCATCCGTAATCGACAAAGAAAAGAATGTAATATAGCACCTTGAAGTTATAATGAGATACTTAGTTGAACTTTTTGGGGGGCCTACATTTATTATTCAGATCACATTTGTTTTTCTGTCACACAAACTATGTGGAAATTCTGTGCGTGTACGACTAAGTCGATTTACGGACTTTTTGAGTACGTACAGTGGATAAACTTAGACCCTGTTTACGGTGCGGGGCTGGGCCGAGCCGCGGCCGAGCCGCGGCCGCGGCCAACCTCAATTGCGCGGCCGAGCCCCGCAATTTAGTCCATTTACACTGCCGGGCTCGGCCGCGCTTTTGATTCAAACCTTTCAATATTTTGTCGTAGTGGCGCTCTACTTGTAAACAAACGCAATTTGGTATTGTCTGGTTTTCAGATCCTTTGGCAACTGAATTCCGTGGCGACGAAGTCGCCGTTCGGGCAAAGGCCTTTGCCGAAGGAGAAAATCCTTTGCAGGACAAAACCACCTTAAACTATACTAGTTTTCGACGTCAACGGTTGAAGTGGTTAATATCCTGAATAGCGAAATAGTACAGGCGAGCGTTTGGAAGCCACAATAAAATTGGCCGCGCATTTAGCCCAGTTTGCGTTTACACTGAGAAAAAGGCCGGGCGCGACCGCGGCTCAGCCGCGGCCGAGACCACATTAGCGTGGCCTAATGCGAGGCCATTTTGGCCCCGCATTTGGCCTTTTGAGCGTTTACACCGAAATGAAGGCGGTCTCGGCGCGGCCGAGCCGCGGCCGAACCGCGCACTGTAAACGGGATCCAAGTGATCCTCGGCACGTACAAATAAAACATGACAATTAAGTGTTTATAACCATCCTGGCTTTAACAGTGGCCTTTTAAAATATGACCTTTGACCATTATTTACATAACCAATATGACTCCCTCTAATCTTGCTATCATAGTGATCGGTTCAAAGAGCTCCTACAGCTTTATACAAGCCTGTGAGATTTACAAGCAGTAAATTCAATGAAGCCTCCGATACAAAACAAGGGATATAGAGCAAGTGAGTCTGTTTACATGAGAATGTGATTTATACCTGGACGAAAGTGATATCTCAATTAAAGAGAAAAGGGCAAAAGAAAAACGGGCCAAACGTACGGCTCCAGCGAAAGAGACATCGCCTTTAACCATGTAACTATAGGTCTCCTCCAACTAAGAGTACACTTCGAACGTAAGCTTATACGTGAATGATAATTTATGACGATCTCACATGATCGACACACATTCATAGGGGACAGTTAGAAGTGGAAGGTGTGCTTAATCGTTTCATTAATTCCTAATCAATGACAATCCTACTATAGGCATGTCATAATTTCTCATCTAAAATCAATGGCCTATAGGACTCATGCACCATTACTTGTATCGTTCATATACTTTGTTTTTTAAGCTTTGAGTGAAACGTGTCATAACATAATTCTGTAATTCCATCAGCAGTGATTGACATAATAAAGAAGAAAGATATATCACCGTATTGAACGCTTAGAACCTAACCGGGGGAGGGGGGTATTATAGCATAATACTCGGTTCTTTACTGGCCAGATGCCAACAACACCCATCACCCACGGCTACGCATAGAGAAACAGCCATGGCGAAAATAAAACTTTGCTTTCTCATAGGCACAATGACACAAAACCCCATCAAACACACTTTTATTGGCAGGGATGGACATGAAAAAGTTCATTACTAATACTAAACAGCGTATGCATTCCATTCATGTGGAGCGAGATACCTCTATAGCAACATAAAGCCTGTCTTCAACTCCGTTGATCGAACAATGACAACCTGAAATTTCAAAGAGATGAGCGAGACGCTATATACACCTGGCCTAGAGTTAATTTATTCAGTTCTCATTCCTACTTCAAGTTGGGTTATGTCATTGTAATCCTTCCAATCTGCAGTATAACAAAACCAAAATGAGGGAAAAGGGGAGAGAAAAACGAGAGGTGGCAAAAGAAAAAATGCATGCACAACTGCAATCCACATCATTGCGTGTGACAAGTGAAGCAAATGTATAAGTTGTTATAGCAGTGTTTTATGAGCATAAACAGGCAAATTGCTTTATAGACAGACAATGTCAAATTTAAAAACAATCAATTTAATGTCAGAGAAGATGGTAAACAAGATGCATTGAAACTGTAACTAAATCGCTGCTCTTTTACTCGGTCACGGAACGTCCAACTTATATCCAACAAAAAAAAAATGTTAGGGGAAAGAAACAAATTTAGAAAAGATATAACATTCTTAAATTAAAAACAAGGAAAAGAAAATGTCCACGTCAGGATTAAAAAAAAAAAAAAAACTCCGCACGAACATGCATTATATTCTAGATGGGAATACGGTCTTGATGCAAAGGTCCAATGATTGTCTCATTACTTTAAAAGCAATCTATGGTTCCCTTACCATCACCAGTACCACACCACAACGACGTCTCTAAAATCAATGGTAGCACATTTATCATTGCATCGTGCAGTAACTCCCTTTTCCTAAACTACCAGTAGAACGTGTCATTGTATATATTGTGTGTTTCGATCAGTAGTGACTGACTTTGAAGAAGAAAGATAATGCAAAACAATTGAACGCTTACCACATTACTTATAGGGCTATTCCAGTTTGGTACTGATCTGTTCTATTCTCCCAAATGCCAACAACATATGTCACCTATGGCTAAACTAGTGAAACAGCCATGACGAAAATAAACGACAGAGAACCCCGTCATAATCACTACGCTTGGAAAGGTGTTGCCAAAAATTCCTCATTATGAAGCAATATCAAGTCACTTCCTTCCCTGCCTGTCTTTAACTCCGTTATTTGGTCAAACAATAACAACCTGGAATTCCAAAGAGATCAGCGAGACGCCATGCACCTGGACTAGAGTTAATTAATTCAGTTCCCATTCCTGTTAGTTATGTAAACGTACACGTTCCTAAATATCCTGCTACAGTATAACAAGAACAAATGAAGAGAAAAGGAAAGAGAAAACGAATGGTGGCAAGCGGGGCACTGTTTCAAGGGGCAATTTACAACATTACGTGTGACAAAATTAATGAAGCAAACCCAACCTCCAAACTCCAATACAAAACAAGGGAAATAGAGTAGCTGTGTTCATGACATCAGTGTGAAGCTGAACTGCTGAAAAAAAAAAGAAAAAAGAAATAAAAGGAAAAAGTCCTGCGGGACTCGATTAACTTCTCTCCTTCCGGTCGGGCATTATAAACACGCAGCGTGCTAAGCGATTCTGCCACACGGAAGATCCGAAGATCCTGTGCGAAACTTAAATCTATCTATGTATGCTATACACAACACAAATTTACATTGATATTCAGTTTTTTGGCGATATACGTAAAGTGACTGATAGCGCTATTCAACTTCCCACGAGTGGCAGCGAGGATTCGATCAATATACAGTTGCAAAGATAAATCGGGAATCGTTTCGACCAGATTCCATTCTCATTTTCAGTGATCGACAACGAAAATAATGTTAAGTTGCGACTTGAAGTAATATTGAGAAATATTCGTGAAGTCCAATTCTTTATACAGTCCTACATAATTCAGATGAAATTGTTTCTGTCATGCAACCAATTGAAAATTTCGTGTGGTGTCACCGTGTCCAAGTAAGTTGATTGGAAAGGATATGTGAATGAATATTTACCAATAGGTCTTCATATTGTTAAAAAAAAAAATCAAGCATGGCCATGCTGTCTTTTAAGAGTCATCTTCACTTTGTAATTTCAAGTCCAAGTTGCCAGTCAAAGCAATGTGGTCTCCAACACAAAACAAAGGGACATTGCGTGTGTGTGTGTGTGTGTGTGTGCCTGTGTGTGTGTACGTTTACATGAAAACGTGCTTTCTACATGGACGAAGGTGAATACTCCATAAAAAAAAAACAAAAGATATACGTATTTTGTTTCGTGCTCTTATGGGGTTCGAACCCGTACGTGTGCAACCTCACGTCTCTTGTGACGTCGCCTTTATCCTCTCGGCCATGTACGTCTTGACGAGAAAATATGAGGAACGTAAGCTTATATGTGAAAGATGATTCAGGAATCGTTTGGTCCACATTCCATTCTCATTTGCAGTTTTTAGCTGCAAAATTATCAACCTGACGAGGAGATTTGAAAAAAATAAAATGCATGATCACTGCAGCTTATTGTCTCAGCTACCACATACATAAGTTTCAGAGGAAATGGAGCAAAATCAGCTGAGATAAAGGTGCTTAAACGTTGTCAAGTCAATGCATGGTTAAAAAAAAAATCACCTCCCATAGACATAACACGTCAACTTGTCTGATTTTGAGTCTTTACCTTTAATCACAATTTGAAGTATGATGGTAAGTCTTCTCGAACGAAGAGTGTGGAACGGAAGCTTCTACGTGAAAGATGAATCATGACGATCACCCGTGACCGACACATCTTCAAAGGGATCAGTTATTAGAAGTGGAAGCCCTCGTGCCAAGATATTGTCTCAGCAATTCCAAAGCAATGATACCCTTACATTTAGGTATACCATAATTTCCCTCTGAAATCAATGGTATTATTCATGTACAATTGCTTGCCTTGTCCATAAACTTTGCTTTACAAACTTTCAGTGCAATGTGTCATAACATAATTCTGTAACTCCATTAGCAGTGATTGGCTACATAAATAAAGATATATCAATTGAACGCTTAGCGCGTATAACTAAGGGGGATTTTAGCCTGATGCTCTGTTGTTCACTGCTCAGATACCAACAACACTCATCACCTACGGTTACGTATAGAGAAATAGCCATGGTGAAAATAAGGTTTTCCTTTTCTTTGGCAGATAGACACACAACCCCTTTAAACACACTATAATTGACATGGAGGGACAAGAAAAGGTTCATTACTACTACTAAACAGTGATGCCTTCTACTCATGTGGCACAAGATACCTCTATAGCAACATAAAACCTGTCTACAATTCCGTTCTTGGGTCAAACAATAACAACCTGGAATTTCAAAGAGATGAGCGAGACGCCATACACCTGGCCTAGAGTTAATCTATTCAGTTGCCATTCCTGCTCCAGTTGAATTATGTAAATTATTTTCCGACCTGTCTTGTGCAGTGTAACATGAACAAACGTAGAGAAAAGGAAAGAGAAAACGAAAGGTGGCAAGCGGGGCACTGTATACCAAGGGCAATTTACAACATTACACGTATGATAAATGAAGCAAATCCAACCTCCAGCCTGCGACAAAAAAAAAGGGGGGGGGGAATTGAGTGACTGTGTGTTGCGGGGTAATGACATCGGAATGAAGCTGAACTGCCAAACGAAAAACAAAGAAAGAGAGAGAAAAAAAAAATAATAGCGTCCTGCGGGTCTCGAAGGTAGTGCATAATGACCATGGAGCGCGCTAAGCGACTATAAAGCCACACGGCTGTCCCGAAGATTGGATGTGAAATTCATATTATCTTTATATCATTTACAACATGAAAAGGTTCATTACTACTACTAAACAGTGATGCCTTCCATTTATGTGGCACAAGATACCTCTATACCAACATAAAACCTGTCTACAACTTCGTTATTGGGTCAAACAATAACAACCTGGAATTTCAAAGAGATGAGCGAGACGCCATACACCTGGACTAGAGTTAATCAATTCAGCTCCCATTCCTGCCAGTTATCTAAACGTACATGTTCCTACCTATCCTGTTACAATATAACAAGAGCCAATGAAGAGAAAAGGAAAGAGCAAACGAAAGGTGGCAAGCGGGACACTGTAACAAGGGGCAATTTACAACATTAAGTGTGACAAAATTAATGAAGCAAACCCAATGTCCAAACTCCAATACAAAACAAGGGAAATAGAGCAGCCGTGTTCACGGGTTACGTACACTTGATAAAATAATACGTAAAATGACATCGGAGTAAAGCTGAACTGCCGAAAAAAAAAAGAGAAAAAAAGAAAGAACGGACAAAAGTCCTGCGGGAGTCGAACCTCTCGCCTTCCGGTATGGCGTTATGAACAACCAGCGCGCTAACTGATTATGCCACATGGCTGTCATGAAGATCGAGTGCGAAACTGAAATCTAAATACTATCGTGACAGTGTTGACTTGTGATGGCGCTATTCAACTTCCCACAAGTGGCAGCGTGGATTCGATCAATATACAGTTGCAAAGATAAATTGGGAATCGTTCTGTACAGATTGCATTCTCATTTTCAGTTTTAAACTACAAAATTATCAACCTAATGAGGAGATTTGAAAACATAAAATGCACGATTACTAAAGCTTATTGTCTCAGCTACAACATACGTATGTTTCAGAGGAAATGGAGCAAAATCAAATGAGGTAAAGGTGCTTAAACGTTGTCAAGTCAATGCATGGTTTAAAAAAAAATCACCTCCCATAGACATAACACGTAAACTTGTCTGATTTTGAGTCTTTTCCTTTAATCACAATTTCTAGTATGATGACGTCATTATATTTCAAAACCATCACATGGACTTGAGAGGTAAATGTTCAAAGTACAACATATCTGAATTTGGGATAATATTGAGCTTAAACAACAGAGATACGAGCAAATGAATGTCTGAAAGAGTACCTGAAAAAAATCAATTCCACTTTTTTTATTTAAAATGACGATATGATGACGTCATCGCGTGTTCCTGGCAATATTGATACTTGGAATGTTATTTACAATTCATATACTTTTGTAATATGCAATAGAAATATAGGGTCAACGGACGATTTAAAGAGCTATGGCGAAATAAACAAACACATGTTTTTTCACTATATTTGCAGAAAGACGCGCACGCGGAATTTCAACTTTGACGCCAGTGCATTCCTTTGTTATAGGTCGAAATCGATCGGAAATCAATGGATATTGTTACTCCAAGTATAAGGAATCCAAATCAGTCAAAAAAATTGCATTTTCATGTTGCTTACGGGCTCTGCGCGCGAAATTGCGCGGACGGACGCGCACGCGAGAAAATGTTTGAAACGCTTAAAATTGTCTGAAACTTCGAGATTTCCCATTGGGAAGTCGTTTTGAGCCTTTTAAAATTTTGATGCGCGCTTACGCGCGCGTAATGATGACCTGTGTAACTAGCGTTAAAAAGTAAGATAGAGCGTGACCTGAACTTCATGTCCACCGAAAATGATACAGAAATGACATCTAGTTATGAAGTTATGATCGATCACGTGACAAGGTCCGAAAATCACAAAATGGCGCCTAGATGACGTCATAGATATGTTACTGTCATGAAAACCTTATTGTGGCTAGATTTTGTCATGAGACATGTTGACTGAAAATGTCATGTCATTCCGTAATGTCATTATTGAGATATTGACGACACAAAATGTGGCAGAAAGAAAGAAGAATAAAAAAAAGAGAAATTTTGACAATCACAATAGGTGATACGCTGATAGCGTATCACCTAAAAATAAAGAGAGATTTTGACAATTACAATAGGTGATACGCTGATAGCGTATCACCTAAAAAGAGAAATTTTGACAATCACAATAGGTGATACGCTGATAGCGTATCACCTAAAAAGAGAAATTTTGACAATCACAATAGGTGATACGCTGATAGCGTATCACCTAAAAAGACAGATTTTGACAATCACAATAGGTGATACGCTAAAAGCGTATCACCTAAAAAAGAGAAATTTTGACAATCACAATAGGTGATACGCTGATAGCGTATCACCTAAAAATAAAGAGAGATTTTGACAATCACAATAGGTGATACGCTGATAGCGTATCACCTAAAAATAGCAATGATGATGAATTCAAATGCAATGATATCGACGAACTGACGAAAGTACATACATTGTTCCCTTATTTTACATCTTCAGCTTGAAAATATAACGGTCAGTTGCCATCTTCTTTCTTCTCATTATTTCAGTTAAACAAGGATATACATTCTTATCCCACAAGGCAATCTGATAAATTTCACCTACAAAATCATAAAACGGTGATTGCTCTGAAATCTATCAGACACACTGGACCTGATATTTGGAACTCTCTTCCTTCAGAAATTCGAATTTTAAAGTCTATGTATTCATTCAAGAAAGCTGTAAAGACAATGTTGCTCTCTAGATATCAGTGATCTTATAATGTCATTGCAATTGTATTGTATATGAAATTCCCTCGTAGAATTATCGCCGTTCAGAATTTATTGCGTAATGTTAAGTAACCGATCATGACCTGTAACTCTTCATCTGTACCTCGGTGAGAAAATACTTTGCCATGCTTTACTATACAGTGATCCAGGTGATCTAACTTTGTGTATTAGCGAAAACAGACAGACCTCTCCTCTCTCCTTTCTCCTATCCTATCTCTATGCAAGTCATCCCTCCCCTTACTTCCTATATGTCATGTATTATGTACGAGGGCTGCATGCAAATCAAGCAATGCTTAAGCTGTAGCCCTTCTGCGTTTCTCATTGCATCTGTTGTACATTGTAAAGGTAATGAAGAAACTGTATTGCTGTACATTCTAAAGGTAATGAAGAAACTTACCTTGTTTATGTATATCCATTTATATGTGTGGTACCATCAATGTATATGATATATGTGTATGTATCTGCATGAGCAATGATATAATGCAGGAACCAATAAAATAAAATCAAATAAAAAATATCATTTTATCCTCCATAAAGGGACACAGGCAGACAAATACCAGACAGCCAAATGAAATGATGGTCATGGTGTAGTTTTTAGATTATGAACACGACATGGCCTGTATTCGCATTAGCTTATAGGAAAAACCTAATTGGTAATATACGCTCGCACCATATCTGATGTTTTCATTTTAAGTTTTACTATATTGGTACAATCACGTTTTATCAAGGAATATTTGGTTTGCCCTCAACCCAGAATAAACCCTATGCACTAAACCCTAAGTTCTCAAAATTATGATATGCGATAATTGTCAATGAATTTCGCCTCATAGTCACAACATTACAGATTAATATTCGCGAGCTATGCTCGTGCACATTAGTAGTATACGGGCCTTGCTGACCAGCTGTCGACGCCGATACTTCGGCGAGGCACGTAAAATTGTACAGTATGATGTTCAGTTTTAGGATGAATGTTTCGGCACAGAATTTTAGCTTATTAAATTGCCAGGAAAATGGGGATGCCGTAGAATTA
The DNA here is from genome assembly GCA_033980235.1 of Diadema setosum. Taxonomy (NCBI): domain Eukaryota; kingdom Metazoa; phylum Echinodermata; class Echinoidea; order Diadematoida; family Diadematidae; genus Diadema; species Diadema setosum. Next base: position 31,906,212 of record CM067077.1, on the reverse strand, counting down.
AACTTCATTATTATTATCATTACCACTACCATCATCATCATCATCATCATCATCATTACGTCACCCTGGATAAACATCATCTATATTAGTCAACTGGGTTGTTTCAGCTCTCAAGCGCAAGCTTGACATAGGATTCAGATTTTTTTTTTTCTGCATTTGCCCCCTTAGATTGTACCTTAAAATCATTTTTCTTTACCATCAGTGAACCATGTAATTTGTATTAGATATTTGTTAATATCTTATATTCATCAAGTCTATTAATTCTTTTTTTTTATCTTATGATTTGTACAAAATGAAAAATGTATTAGCATTTGTTATGTTATTTTGTCATGAAATTGCAGAAATAAATAAATATCTAATCAAATCATCATCAACATCATTGTCGTCATCATCATCATCACCATCATTAGCCTCTCTTCATCATCGCTGAAATCATCATCACAATCATTGTACATAATATTAGGATTTATACTGATAAGCTCAGTGTTTGAACATCAAATCTTACATTCTATTTTTTTTAAAGGGCTTTTAACTGAATTATCTTACTCATCGTGGTATATCGTGTGAAGTTGGACGAGACAATGACAGCGTCGCAATGCGAAAGTCGCGGTGTCATCCGCACTTAAGTCAAGCGTACTCTCCATTTAATCAGTACTCGTCAGCAGTGAGTATTACTGCCAGTCTGACTGCGGTATATGGCAAAGCGGAGCTTAAAGTTGAACGTACGTTGGAAATGCGTTACACAGCAGAACAGCACTGTGGTCAATAGATCGTCCTGCGCGAGAATACTGCAAGATTGTGGCGTTTGTAATAATGAACAAAGGTCCCACATCTACAAAGACGCAACATTTGATGTTCTATTTTATATCGTAAGTTTATGACGAGACACGGTCAATTACCTGCTAACATCTTATTTCATAGCAACTTGTTATAATACTGCCAATCACCTTGTTATTTCCGATGTCCCAAATCAAATCAACATAAACGTTTCAAATCGTGTGCATATATGTATGTCATTTAAATATCACTGTCTGTACCTGTTGGGGATGTTGTGACTTGGTGCGTTAAACTTTCCTTTTGCTAGATTTATGATTATTCCCACGACTTGGCAGAACACTTAATCATAGTCATCCAAAATATCTCCCGGTAATTGCATGAAATGTGGATATTGAGCCAAATGATAGTACTCCTTTTCCAAAATCACATAAAGTGACTCCCCTCAAGAAAAAGTTTTAAAAGTTAAAATGTTACAGGACAGACCAACTATATCAGGTGCCACAACGGAATAAGTGAACTGTTCAGTTTGGTAAGAGATCTGGTGTAATTTGTTAAATTATTGCTCCTAATTGATTGGTAAAAACATTCGCATTCGTAGACATAGCGGAAAGGCGGATCAGGGCAATATATCCCCCCCCCCCCCGGAAAGTTTCCCCAGGGCTGAATATTGGTTAGTTAAAAGATTAGAGTAAAGATTCATAAATCATTAAGGCTGGGGTTAGATTTAGGTTTAGAGTTGGGTTAGGGTTAGGATTAGGTTCAGGATTATGTTTAGGGTTAGGGTCAGGTAAAGGGTTTGGGATAATAATGTTAAGGGGGTAATTGCCCTAGACCCGGAAAGAACATGATATAGCTGAATGCTATATAGCACAACAAATCAGTTTATTGATATAGGTTTTCCCGTTCAATTTTGATATTTTGTCATTCGATTTAGCTTTTAAGAGCATCCAAATTCACGAGACTTGTGATCGGTTCGCTAAATCGTCATTCAAATTCTTTTTCGTTCATTTGAATTTGTTCGAAAAAGAAGAAAAACATGTAGACTTTTCACACAAACTAGATTAAAAATTAAACGCAAAAAACACAATTATGTCTGGATATATTATTATTATCCAATACAAGACATAGGTCTAACGTTTTCATGTTATCGTTTTGAAAAAAAAAACGGTAGAAGAGAAACCGCTGAAAAAAAGAAATGTATATATATATATATATATATATATATATATATATATATACATATACATATATATGAGTATATGAATATAAGAACGACCCAAGTCCATTAGAGATAATTTAGGAAAAATGGAAATTAATAAAAATGCCCTACTCCCTTAAGTGTTTTCGGTTATTGGGGTGTTATTAATTCAAATTTGAATATAAAACAGTCACTTGAATGATTATCTGTATTTGCATGACTACGTAAATGGCTTTCAAACGCAATAGCCAAATTTGAACTTGGGTCGTTCTTATATTCAGGTACTCATATATATATATATATATATATATATATATATATATATATAATTATGACATAATTGAATATATGTATGTATATATACATATATGTATATATATTATATATAAATATATATATATATATATATATATATATATAATTATGACATAATTGAATATATGTATGTATATATACATATATGTATATATATTATATATAAATATATATATATATATAATTATGACATAATTGAATATATGTATGTATATATACATATATGTATATATATTATATATAAATATATATAAAAATCAATGTATAATCATGCAAAAATCACATGAATACAATAGAGAAATAGGTATATGGCACACAAAGTAATATTTATTTATCAATATATTCAAGACTGTTTCTCAAAAACATATGGCAGACACAATTATACTGAGATAAAGAAACACACAACACTGTAAACCACAAAATCTGTTAAAAATTATGAAAGAACATATGAAATTAAATTGAAATCCACAAAATGAAATTGAATGCCCAAACAGGCTCCTTTGGGGTACTTTCTTAATTTGAATGCACGAAATTTGAAATCTAATGCAAGAAATGTCAAACCGTATAACACGTAAACGATGTCGTAAGAAAAACCTCGAAGCGGGATTGTTCTGCTTCTATTCACGACCGGATGGGCTTCATAGTAGGTCATAGATCGCAGATGAAGCCAAATTCATTTAAGAGATGCTTCAAATATTTTAACTGGAAGCTTTATAATCACGAAACGCTATCTTTATACCGACTGACCTTCCCTTTTTTGTGAGAAAATAATGTAAGAAGCCATGCTTGTAAGAAGACTATTGTTGGAAGCTACAAAAACCTGGATCAAGGAAACGGCTTAACACGCATCTTCACTTTCAAACCAACGCCCACACTATATATAGCAGATGGTGATATCCCTATATAGAAGTGTAGGGGATTTACATCTTCTTCGATTCATTTCAATTCAATTCAATTCAATTCAATTCAATTCAATTCAATTCAGTTCAATTCATTTATTTTCATTCACAGGCATCTTCACTTTCAAATCAGCGCCTACACTATATATAGCAGATGATGATATCCCTAGAAGAGTAGGGGATTTACATCTTTTTTAAATTCAATTCACTTCAATTTAGTTTGAGTCAGTTCAATTCAATTCAATTCAATTCAATTCAACTCATTTATTTTCATTCACAGACATCTTCACTTTCAAACCAGCGCCTACACTATTATAGCAGATGATGATATCCCTAGAAAAGTAGGGGATTTACATCTTTTTCAATTCAATTCAATTCAATTTAGTTCAATTCAGTTCAATTCAATTCAATTCAATCATTTATTTTCATTCATACGCATCTTCACTTTCAAACCAGCGCCTACACTATACATAGCAGATGTTGATATCCCTAGATGAGTAGGGGATTTACATCTTTTTCAATTCAATTCAATTCAATTCATTTATTTTCATTTTCAGTTTTTTCCAACAAAACATGCCACAAAATAAATCAGGTATTATATCTTAAGCATATAATCTTCAAAAGCTAGAGAGTACAGGTATGGTTTCGACACGATGTGGGGGGGGGGGGGTGATCTAATGCAACAATAAAATAAAGTAATCTAAACAATCGCAGGTAGGTATAGATTCCTTGCCAATTCTGTGAAACTTATTCATTTTCATTTCATGTGCTTTCAAATTCGTATGTTTGAAGTAATGAAGTGACTGTGGCAAACGATTTCCCTTTGATTCGTTTTAGGCACCCCTAAAAATCAGTTGTCACAAGTTTAAATTCGGATACGTACATGACTAGTAGGCATTCAATTTCGTGTTTGGGCATGGAATTCCAAATGAATCAGTAAGATGAAAACGTTCATTTTCGTTTTTGAGCAAGCGATTTTCACAATAATTTTTTTGAGTTTTCAATTTGGAATCCACATGTAAGCAAGAGTGATTATGTCCAGCTAATTCAAGTTCAAGTTCAAATTTATTTCATATTTCCATTTCCATTTTCTCAATGATGAGATTACAAAATTATTGACAACAAAACAAGAATACAAAATATATACAATCATGTCTTTTGATTGTAAAAGAAAAAGAAAAAGTATATACTTGACACAAATGTACATGGTCATATCGTGTGAAAATGTCACTAATAAGTATAAGAAATATGATGGGGCCTATACATAAAAGCTTTAAAGCTTGTAAAACTGTAGGTTCCCGAGTTCATAGACATATAATTTTACACGGAGAACGGATATGTTTGTCTTGACCAACTAAAATTATACCAGTACAAAAAATCGATGAGTAATAAACTAATGAAACCACATAGGTATCGCACAAACCAGACTGCATACAAATCTCGCAGTGTTTGAATAACAAAAATGCTATATTATTAAAAGATGTATCGGTACCATGAAATAACTTGAATAACTTGGTGCTGCGGACAAGGACAAAAGACTGGGAGCATAAAAAGGTTGCTAAAAGCTTGGTAGTGTGTATCCACTAAGTAATAACTGTTCTAATTTACGTTTGAAGGTGAATAAAGATAAGGAAGAAGTGATATCTAGAGGGAGATCATTCCAATATCTGGGTCCAGTAAAAATAATTGTTTTCTTTGCAAAAATAGTGCGAATACGGGGAAGATGATAGGCGTCACTCTGGCGAGCGGGATAACGGTGGATAGAACTATTCCTTTTGAACATGTGGATAAAAACAGATGGTAATTCATTAGTTTATTAGTTTATAGTTTATAGTTTATTATTTTATACATGAAAATTCCGAGATTGTAATAAAATAGGTCTGAAATTTTCAGAATTCTGTTTTGATGGAAAACACAATTGGTATGGGCAAAATATCCGGCGTGGTTTATGATTCTTATTGCACGCTTTTGAATACGGAGAAGGGAATCTAGTAATGAGTGAATTGCATTTCCCCACTCCAAAATTCCATAATTAAAGTGTTGAGATATTAAACAAGAATAAATATACTCTGCAAAATATGAACAGGAAAGAAATGTTTGAGCTTATTCAAAAATCCCAATATTTCTAGACAAAATTTTACTTACAAAATTAACATGAGTTTTCCAGGATAATTCTTGGTCAATCCAAAGCCCTAAAAACTTTGTGTTATTAACCTGCTTTAAACATAAATCATCTATTTTGATATCATATGGAACAACATTCAAAGAATTACTGAATACCATATAATGAGTTTTTTTTCTATGTTCAAGGATAATTTGTTCGCATAAATCCAGGATTGCACGGACATGAGCTCAGTATTCATCATATATGCATTAGGGTCTCGATGTGAAAAAAACAAGCTTGTGTCATCGGCGAAACAAATGAATGACAAAATTTGCGATGATTTTGGATGATCGTTTATGTATAAGATAAATAAAAGTGGGCCCAAGAGGGAGCCCTGCGGGACTCCACTTAATAGGCTTTAATTGCGAATCATGGCTATTGATATTAACAAATTGCTTTCTTTCTGTTAAATAACTCTTAAACCATTCTAAGGGGATCCCGCGGAATCCATAGTGACACAATTCATAAACAAGATGTCGAATGTAACTTTTTAATTGTCGAATGTAACTTTTTAATTGTCGAATGTAACTTTTATTTTTTTATCTAAAATGTCATCGTCACGATTAGCATTTGGCTATTTGAGATCATTCAGATTTTTTTTTTTTTTTTGCTAAACATGTTTGGATTGTTATGTAAACTTCAATGATAAGGTTCTTATTTGACAAGTCATCACATGGCTTTCTTTATCTCTAATTTAAATATTTCTTTCATTAATATCATCATAATATGTTATTGCGTTTATAACGTTCTTTTGACAGTTTTATTTTGATTATGATCATCATAATGATTTTTTATCTTCATAAAAATTTACACATCTATTTGCATAATCATGTGTACACGTGATCCACATGTAGACAGGGTGCATGTCACGATACTGACACCCACGAGTCATACAGCTAACAAATCACACAGACCATGAGTTATAGCTCACGAGTCATACAGTCCATTGTGATCGACACTAAGCCAGCAAGGCCCACGAGACCGACACATTACGCCCCGGGTTGTATGGTCGAACTCGTGGGCTGCTTTTACCTAACTGCCTGTAGTGTCGAATTCAACTGCTTTATTTTCCTAGTGTTGAACTCGTGAGCTGTATTACTCATGGACCTGCTTTCATTGTCGAACTCGTGGGCTGCATGACTCGTGGGTGTCGGTCTCGTGGGATGACCCCTGGAAGACCTATGTACTTTTTAATGGACATCGAACAGGTTTGATTTGAATGCTTCTTTTAATGAACTTGTTTGTCCATTATGCGCAAATTAGAATACTTGAAAAGAGCAGATGACAGTGAGCGGAATTGATTAACCCAGTGTCGCTAAAGTATAATGCGCAAATGCGAAATCGGTTGCCGAATTTGTAAATTTGAACGAAGAAAGACGATTTGATTGAAGGTGTTTCGATACCTCAGCAAATTTAACGAGAATGAACGCTTCCCATAGTGTGAAATTGAATGACGAAAGACTAGAATTGGCCGGGGAAATTACTTATCATAATAATAGTAATTAAGGTCTTCTTTACCCAGGGTATAGCCTCGTCAGTGTTGCCACTGTTCTACCAGAGGGCCCTGCTTTATGCCGTCATTATTACCCTAGCGTTGCCAGGTGCCTATTCATACATCTGGATTGAGAGGGACATGGTGGGTAAAAACATCTTGTCCAAGAACGTAAGCACTGGGCACTGAGGTATCGAACTTGGGACGTGTCGGGTCCTCCGATTGGGAGTCGGGAGTCTCAAACACTATGCCATAGCGCCCTCACAGAATTTCGGAGAGGGATATCATTTCATCTGACTTAATTCCATTTTAATTTCGTTCATTTTCATCTTTTCATATTCATTTTAACAGTCCTTTGTACAAACAAATAAAAATGTATAATATTGGGATGATACAATATTTTCGAAACAGATGGGGGTGGGGTGCCATCCACCCTTGATCTAACCCAATCCCGAACTGTAAATTGACACGAACTCTGTCAAACGACACACTGTCTAACATGACTAGTGTTATACGCGAAATGCAGTGAATATACCGTTAGTCCTGCAGGGGCGGATCCAGGGAGGACCGCAACCGGCGCACGCCCCCCCCCCTTTATTTTTTTTTTGAAACAAAAGAAATAAAAAGAAAAAAATGGGGGGGGGGGAGTGGTGCGTGCGCCCCCACCCCCTTTAATTTTGTAAACACGCCCCCTCTTTACGGAATTCCTGGATCCGCCCCTGGTCCTGTACCCCGGCTTCTACATTACAGCGGACAGCGATGTTTCGAAACTAGAGATTCAAAAGAGGTTCAAGCGGTTTATCACTAGTCATTCTTTCTGGAAATTCCCCCTCCTGCCTACGTCAACGAAACTTTAACAAGAACAAGAACTAAAACGAGAAGAATAACGAGCAAAATAAAAAGAACAAAAACAAGAAAATACAGCAGCAGAAGCAGCAGTAGCAACGGAACCAAATCACCATTGAAATAAGAAACGAAAATGAGAAAGAAACCAAAAGCAAGAAAAAATATAAACAAAAACTTTTTGATGTCGACCTTTTCTCTACCCTAACTATGGGGGGGGGGGGGGGGGGGGGACTTCTCTCTTCATTTCGAAATAATTCCATCGAAAAACACATTCGAGCTGTGTTTCCAAATACATGTAATGTAACACACCATGCTTTACATTCGAGTGCGCGTATTCATTAATTTAAGCAAAAGAAACAAAAACACGCACGCCCACACACAGAAAACCTCTGTCTTGAATTATGTCTTTTATCACTCTAACTTTAGTAATTCAAGTCAGTTTAACTGTTTGACAATGTTTCTATGCACATGGACATGAGTGCCTGTGTATAATGAGTTGGTGGATTCATTGGTAAATGGGAGGAGTGTCGAGATGTTTAGTGTCGTGTTTCAAAGAACCATACCATCTGTTTGAAGTATCATTCTGAGAACGCTTGATGGATCGTTTCTCTTCAAGCGCCGTCCAAAATATTTGCGATCCGTAACTTCTTGGCTCTCTCGACACTCGAAAAATAAATTTGACATGCGACTTGAAGAGAGGCTTGACGTTCATTACGATGGAGGGACCGCTTCATCTTTCTATCCCCATGGGGAAGAGAAAGGCTGAATCGCCGCTGTCTCCTGCTTTTACTCGGACATCACTTACGTTCACGTCAGGAGAATGGGATTGCAAATTATTACTTCCGATCACTTTTCGGTCAAAGGTCCCAGGACACCCATTATCTGTTGACTTCCAAAAAAAACAAAACAAAACTGATGTGAATAAGTCTACAAATTACAACTTCTATTTTTTTTTTCAGATCAAAACATGTATGGTGATTTTTATAAATTATTTTCATGCTTCATTGTTTTAAGCTTCGAGCCTATGTAAAATATCATATATCATTTTTGCCTTTTGTGACGTCATCAATAGTGCAGACAGGTAAAGTAAGCATCACAGGGCCTACTGTTTTGGTGTAATTGACTAGCACCAGCTCTAATTAAACAACAAGACATATGCCTCATGGAATAAGACCTCTACAGAAAAAAAAAAATCATGGAAACCATTTAATTACGATGATATGCAGGAAGAACTATGTGTAACTAAAAATGTCCCGGAACTGAGAGTACGGCAGTAAAAGGTGTTGAACATTCATTCATTCAAGCATTTTGCACGACATAGCACGGCTTGATACTGTTCTGACTATTGTTATAGTTACCTGGGCCGACCCACCACTAGGAGTCGGCATCATTCGCCTCTTTTTCTTGTTTGGGTACTCTCTAAAAAAAGATCGAGTGAAAATGAACATTTTCACTCAAAATTCACTCCAATTTCACTCTAAATTCACTCTTTTTGTATTCACTCTTTTAGGATTGAATATTTTCACTCGATCTTTTTTAGAGAGTAGGTGTTAAACGACAATCTATATAACACCTGCATTACTGCTGATTGCTGACGAGTGAATGCATCTTGTTATGGTATAGATGCATACCACTGGGTCTAACAGTTATTCTTATTTCGGCTGAATTGAGATTGATGACTGTTAATGACAGCCAGAAGGCAAGCAAAATGTTTGATGGATAGAGCTTTAGAGTGGATGCAGCAAAATGAAAATGAAATGATGAACAATATTGTATTAATTAATCAAATGGTACTTAATGAAAATACTGCAGATCTCAATCAAAGACTGAAGACCTATTCACACCAAAAAGAAGTCAACATAATGAAAGGACCATAATCACATGTCAGCTTAAAGGAAACTCGTTTACACAGTATATAAACTGTCGAAGATGAACTCTATAAATAAAGAGTGTGATAATTTGGTTTGTTGAGTCTACAGTTGCCCAGAGAGGACGTTAATGGCTTGAGACCAGAGGTCGGCCAGTGTAACTCTGACAATAATGTCACTTTAGATGTCTCAGTCTCTGGTGTTCTGTGCCAACGAGGGAAAAAAAAACAGTGAAAAAAAAAAGTGACAGGAAATGGATCGAATGTCTTTTTATTTGATTGCATCATTTCATCTCCAGCTCAAAGGAAATGAAAATCTGGGGCCCGTTGCATAAAATTTACCATTGATTTTCAATGGTAACTACCGTCAAAATTAGGCGTCACAGCCAATCAGCATCAAGGATTATAAAATTTACCGCTAATTTGAAGACTTACCGCTAAAAAGGAGCGGTAAGCCCAGCGGTAAGGGTTTTATGCAACAGGGCCCAGATGAAACTAGAAAAGCACTCTGAGAGCGCAGATCTCCAGCCTTTGTTACGTCATAAACCCTCCGTTGCGCGGCGCGGCTCGCCCTAGCAGAAAACTGCACTTTAGTGCGCGTTTGAAAACCTCAAAATGTGCAGCTTGAACTACCAAGTTCATTTACCATACCCATGATACCTGTCAAAACATCAAAAATCCTTCATAAATTCCCAAAACATTCTTGGATCACTACCAAAATGTTATCATTTGTTACTTGTGTCATTCTCAACCTTTCCTGTAAGTTTCATTCAAATCCGTCGACTACTTTTTGAGTTATTTTGCACACGGACAAACAAACAAACAAACAAACCAACAAACCAATAGTAACGAAAACATAACCTCCTCCCTTGGCGGAGGTAATCAACATGATTTGAATGTCGTCTTTCTTTTTTAATTCGTGTAGAAGTGCGTGCAGAATATTGTCAGTCTTACAAATGATAAAGAGCCGAGTTCTTGTCACATCTATTTTTCTGACACATAACGCTTTCCTAACAGGATTGAGCTAATGCGTTAAAACAATGCTATATTTGCAGGTTGACACTACGTCAAGAAAGGGGGTACTACTAATGTATAAATGGGTTCTTATCAAAAATTAAGACAAGTCATTTTGGGTCTTCTTCAAAATCAAGGACAGCGAACTTTCGAAATAACAAACATCATTATTCATATTCAATTCAATTCAATTCAAATTTCATTTCCGACATCCAACATCAGATTTACTACAGGCCTACAATTAGAAAAAAAAAGTGATATGAAATATTAAGACAGACATTATACTGATGTTTTTGTGAAAATTCATTGCATTATCTGAAAAAAGAGGCGATAACCAATCACCTCTGCGCTTTGACGTATAATGAAAGTTATTTGAAGTAATTGTAAAATTGGATATCAACGACGTAAATTGGCACCGATTATTCAGTTATTAGAATGATAACCGTGACTTCAAAACAACAACAACAACAACAACAACAACAACAACAGAAAACACGCACTGGAATACACACTTGGGTGGAATTCGACTCCACGATCTCTTGATTGGTAGACGGGCGTCATACTCACTATAGATTACCCAACTTCCGCCCGATAACCAGTGATGCGATTAATACTGTATTACAAATATTTTATTGAAATGAATGATTCGTGGATCAAATTGCTAGTACAGTACTCTCCGCGTAATCGGGTATCGCTTAAACCGGTACTCCGTTTAATTGGGTAGAAACGTCAAAATCAGTTCCAATGCACATTAAAATTACCTGATGATCGGGTTGCCTCTCCGCATAAATGGGTAAATAATTTTCTTCTAATCTAATTTCTACCCACATTTTATCGCAGATAACACTTTAAGAAATCATGAATGTCAAATTTTCCATGGCTAATCGCATTCTCTGCTTAATTTGCAATGAAGACCCAGTGGCGGAGCCAGGGAGGACCGTAACCGGCGCACGCCCCCCCCCCCTTTATTTTTTGTTGAAACAAAAAAAAAATAACAAGAAAAAAAATGGGGGGAGGGGTGCGGGCGCCCCCCCCCCTTTAATTTTGTAAGCGCAACCCCTTTTTACGGAATTCCTGGATCCGCCCCTGAGACCGATCATTTGGGGAGTGATTTACACAAGAAAACACATGAACCAGTACTGACCTATCGCCACACGTAAACGAACATTACATATTATGTAGCTGGCACTCACAATTGCATAGACCGACAGGAGTTGAACACACTTGCACTACTCCCTTACTTTGCAACATTCACAATACGAGAAGTTTGCAACGAAAATCACGTCATGCACCAGCTCCATAATTTTGCTTTTCCCCAGTCACTTCTCGGAAAGTAACCTGACGTTCTACGTGACTAGTGCACGCAAAGAGACATGTTCATTTCAGAAAACGCCTGCGTGTTAGCGAGGAGTATAGTCAATCAACAAAGTTTTCTGAAGACATATTTGTCCAAAAAAAGAGTGTAAATTATTGCTTGTGACAGAGCAAGTGTAAGGTAAAATTGATATTCCGTGCAAGCACGCGTGTTAAGCATACAGTGTAAGTGTTTGGTGCAGTGTACAGTGCATGTACATACACATTGTGGGTGACAATTGTGAATGAGACGTGTTCTACTGTTAATCGGGTACTCCGCTTAATCGGGTAAGAAACGCTCTGCTCGAGCCTACCCGATTATGCGGAGAGCACTGTATAGTGGATATGACGCCTGTCTGGCAATCAGGAGGTTGCGGGTTCGAATTGTCCACATGAGTAGCCATACCAAAGATTTTTGGCAATTTTAGCAATTTTTCCATGGCCGGGTGGATTATAGAAATTTATGAAATTAAGCAGCTGTACAGACAAATACCCCCCACCCCCAAAACGAAGTAAAGTATCCCTAATAAAAGGTGGGACCAACCATTTTGATAATTAGGACCACTTTCATACAATTATCTTTATATAAGAGGTTTCTCATTATCTCACAATAAGTTGGAAACACGAAGCCCCATCTCAACCAAAACTGTACCATCCCTTAACTGACACAGAGACAGTATACGTCTTTTTTATCCAGCATGTCCAGACTCTTATTATTGTGTCTCTCAGACAGGATATTAATTAGGTATGCTGTATTCAGGCAGAAAACAAAAACATGAAGGAAAACACGTAAGTCTGAAGCCATTAACTGCATGATAACGTAATAACCTTGCCGTCAGCTCCTATGAAGAATCTAACAAATAAATAAATCGTGGGTATGAGCTTCCTTGTCTTTAGGTTGACGCGAGCGAAGGGTTACATAATCTTCCGGTCATCCTTCGTGTCTTTGATGAAATTTTGCTTCAAGGAGGGGAGTTGGCAGCACTGTTCAAACCTTTGGGTGGAAACAGCATCCGAGTTGTTTTTGTCGAGGACAGGACGGAAAGAAACAACACACATTTATCCACCAATGACTATCTTGGGTGTCTCGTCTGTTTAGCACATCTCCCTTTGGTTCAACAGTTCCACTAAAGCATTGAAATTTCATCCCTGTTTGAAGTTTCAAAGGGATAATTTCTAAAGTGGTAGGCCCTATCTGTGTCACGTTGGCACAACAACCAAATGGATTTCTAATCCCGGTCTTCGTTTAGTTACTAGTATCCTCTCTAAAAAAAATCGAGTGAAAATATTCACTCTTAAAGGAGTGAATAACAGAAAAGAGTGGACTTAGAGTAAAACTGGAATGAATTTTGAGTGAAAATGTTCATTTTCACTCATTTTAGAGTGACCTCAGGGATCACTCGAACACTTTGGATTGATCCCTGAGGTCACTCCAAAATTAATGAAAATGAACATTTTCACTCAAAATTCACTCCAATTTTACTCTAAATCCACTCTTTTCTGTTATTCACTCCTTCAAGAGTGAACATTTTCACTCGATTTTTTTTTTCTAGGAGAGTATAACATTCTTGTTCAGTATAGGTCCCTACACACAATTATAACTGTTATAAGCAACAGAACGAAAGCTTGAATAAACGGATGGACTGAACAAGATAAATGTTTCGTACAAACTTTCGCACATCGCAGTGTTGGTTTTTTTAATACATACAATGTATTCAAATTCGAAACGTGAGACAACGGGGATCAAGATGATACTCCATGGAAAAAGAAAACGGAATGCGAAATAAGAGGAATGATAAATGACTTAAGGTAATCATGGTAATGATCGGCTAGAGTGTTCATATCGTAGGACAGGCGATGAAAAGAATGACATATTTTTGCTGATGATGCACAAAGGATATGAAAATTGTGTGAAATCATGGCTTGAAAGAGTACAAATGGGAATGCGATGTTTTGAATATCATATCTAAAAGTAGAAGAAACAGACGTATGTTATGACTTGTGGAAGTCCCAAAAAGAAATGCCAGTGGGCTGGAGGAAGATAGGCTCTGTTTTCTCGTTCTTTCTGATTAAAGTTCAACACCACTCCTTGCAATGATAAAACGTATGGATGAAAACTGTTTTTTTCTTCACGAGCAGTTTCATACAAATAATGCATATTTAGGAATGCATGAAATTCACTCATTTTGGAGTGACCTCAGGGTTCACTCGAAGGTTTTGGAGTGATCCTGACGTCACTCTAAAACGAGTGAAAATGAACATTTTCACTCAAAATTCACCCCAATTTCACTCAAAATTCTCTGTTTTTTGTATTCACTCCTTTATGAGTGAAAATTTTCAATCGATTTTTTTATTTTTTTTTTTTTTAGAGAGCAGACATTCACTGCTCCCAACTCACCGCAGTGTACGCGCTACATGCAATATATTTATACCCTGTACATGAATAGCTACCATTGGGTACAGGAGTTGCGTGTATTAAGCATTGGGTCTCCCATATTCGTGCAAATTCCTTATCCGGATGAGGGCCGGTCAATTGTATTTGATTACATTTTTGCAAGATTTCAGGAAACGCTTTTTCAAATCGATTGTTCCGCAGGAACTGTTTCCAGTCTGTCCATTTTAACTTCTTTTTAAACTTTGTTGAAGGGGAAATCCAGTCCAAATATAAGTTAGTCAGATAAAAAAGAGTAAAATCGTATGAGTTCAACGGTAAAACTTTCACTGAAATTGGATGAAAAATAAGGAAGTTATGACATGTTGAAGTTTTGCTAATTTCTGCAAAACGGTTCTTGTACAGTGGATATGAATTTGCAAATCCAGTGTTTCTGTCATTGAATTATGAAACATGATGCTATTCCTGATTGAATAACTTCAGAATAGTATCAGTTAGATATATCACGATTTGAGTCTGAGGCATAATTGCGTTTGAAAGAAGAACTGGACAATTTAAAATTTTATATACAAACTATATATGGCAAGTCGTGAGGGTATGATATGCACACTTTGTCATTTGCATATTCATATTGACCGTTCAAGGACTGCTGCCTCAAAAATTAACCAAACCTCAAAATGTCATAACTTTCTTATTTTTCACCCGATTTCGATTAGAATTTTGCCGTTGAACTCGTAATATTGTATTATTTCTTATTATACTAACTAATATTAGGACTGGATTTTCCCTTCAATGTTCAACTATTCCAGAGTCCTGTATCTATGTCGCTCGGCTCATTATTTTCTTTTGTTGTTGTTGTTGTTGAATGAACGACAAGCATGCAATTCCTAGATAAAACATGAAAAACGAAATTGTACATCATCTGGATGTAAAAGTAAAGAAGATTTTTTTCTCTCTCTGTGCATATACACATATTGTATTTTCAATCAGTAAGTTGATTTATTTCGTTGAATACGCCTTGTGTCAAATTTCCATTCATTTCTACACTTTCCACTATTTTCATGCCATGTGAAAGGAAGCGCAAAACCAAACCGACCAAAATAGAAATCTGATAAAACAAGAGCTACCTTCCATGTCCTTTTGCAGTTTTTCTCGACATTAAACTTTAATATCTGACCAAAATTATGCTGCGTATATAATTTTGTGCGACTTGAAAATAGGAACTTTTTTTTGTGCATGAAAGCAGATGTGTGAAAGACGAATGCAATTCAGGGAAAAAAAAATCTTGACAACGTATCATTGCGTGAAGACCAGAAAGGCAACATAATTGAATCCTAACCTGTGAACCCTTGCTTCATTCTTGAGTCTTGTCAAGCGGTTGCTGTTACCAGAAGTCACAATTTTGATACTGTAAATTCAAACCTTAATGGGGTTACGGGCCAACAAGAAACAGAGAAGCAGAATAACATGATACCATGAAGTGTCACTGACCTAGATCTGACAGCATCTGCGGATGCAGGCACTCTCCCCATCGCCGTTGAAGAGCTCAGCTTGTTCGTCAAACGTTGAAATCATCTCGCGCATAGCCTAAAGAAAGAGCCTGAAACTCAATCCATATTCAATTACTATCTATTTCCTTTTCCCATATCACTTACCTTTCAGTCGCTGAGTGGTGGGAAGGGTCTCTTTCTTCAGACGAATTTTACCCTTGGCCCGTGAGAGTATTTCAGTTATAGATAAAATATTTAGAATGTTCTCGTCCGCACCTCGAAGCAATCTATGATATAAAAAAAAAAAGCCAGAACAGAAAAACATGCCAAAAAAAGGAATCTTTAATGCATAGGTCATACAAGCACAGAGCACACATACACAGTCACGCAATAAGCATGTGACCATAAAACAACAAGTGACAGAGAGAAATAAAGGAGAAAAAGGAGAATAAAAAGAGAATGAGTCTGACTTCAACTCAAGACAGCTATCGACACTCCTTGGAAACTTTTTCCTCGATATTATCGCAAAATCTGCGTTGTTCGAAATTAGGTCTCCTGCTTTTCGTTTTTGGCATCACTGGTACACACGCCATTCGCACACACGTCGTAAGAACTATACGCATGAACCGGGCAAAAAGGGTTTTCGGCTCCGTTGTTGCATGGTCCAATAGACATTCGGATAAAAACTCTTCCCAATGTTGGACTTTTGCCCCAGTCACATAGACATCGCGGATCACCCCGGATCACCCCGGATCTGATCCGGGGAGAGATCCGTGTTGACGCCGGGAGGCTAACACGGCAACTTTTGGAGGTCAAAAACATGTGGCGTCATCCGGGAATTGCCGTGTTGGCAGAGCAATGCGGGGTGGTCCGCGTGGCTGCCGTGTAGCTGCCGTGCTGATCCGTGTAGCTGCCGTGTTGATACCGTGTGTGTGCAGTCATACCAAAATTCCGGATCTCCCGGATCACCGTGTAGATCCTTGAGCATCCGTGTTTATATGTGACTGGGGCATTTGCCATTTTTTCGCCTTTCGCGTCCTTCGCAAGTCATTCGCGTGCTCAGTGAAATCAGCCCTTAAAGGTACTAGCCCACATTTGCAAACCCACGAAAATCAAAACTGCATAAAACAGGTCCAATATGACTTCAAGTACAAGTTATAACAGTAACATACCTCACCTGTCGCTCTTTGTGTATACCATTCGATAAAAGAGAGAAAATCATTGTTTTAAAATCAATTTTCAAACCGGGTCAACCCGACCCAAAATCGAATTACGAGCGCGGGCTATAGCTACGTACATTATACATGTAACACGTACGTGGACCGGAGCTAGCGAGCGTTATACGCATGCATACGGATTACGGTGCATTTTCATTTATTTTTATGAAAGTAATGGACTAATTGGAACGAAATGTTGCACAGGTGTTACTGCAATCATACCCAAACTCCATGCTAACTATGAGACCAATTGCTGCAGGTTTACAAATGTGGGCTAATACCTTTAAGTATAAATGGCTGCAGACAAATATGTTTGCGTCAGTAGGCCTTAAAGTATTTATCATTATCACTGCTAATAGTAAGAACAAAAAAAAAAAAAAAAAAACCCGACTGAATTCCTGTTGGATAGTGTTTATGTCACAGTAGGCCCGACTTTCTGACGGGGGAAGCAGGAAAAAAGAAACAAGAAAGAGAATTATGCAATTATATCAAAAAGATAAAAACAACATCTTTGTATTTGTGAGAAATATCAAGGACGAGTGGGAAACCATATCAGTGTTTGTTCGTCTTTAAAACCATGGAAATTTGCCGAAGATACATCCTACCATTCCGTCGATAACAAAAGGAAAGGAAAGACTGACAGACAGAGAGACAGACGGACAGACAGACAGACAGAAGGCTAAAAGAGAGCTGATGCTCCAATGTGACACCTTGTTACAAAATCCGTCAAAATTTCAGTTGCCCTGAAGTTTTGTTTTTGGTTAATCTCAATTTTCGGTAACCTTATGGATCATTATTTTTTTCTCCATGTGCACTGACATCGTTTGTTTTTTTTGTTTGTTTGTTGTTGTTTTTTCTTAGCAGTAGCGGATCCAAAGCACCCCCCCTTTAGTTTTTGTTAAAACAAAGGAAATACAACGGAAAAATATAGGGGCCATGAGCCCAATTTAATTTTGTGAAGGCGCCCCTTTTTACAGGATTCCTGGATCCGTCCCTGCTTAGTCTGAATTTGAAAATTCAAAGCGTGAAAGTATGATTCTTAATCTTTTTAAAGACTATTTTCTTTCTGTCTCGAGTTGTTTCTTTCACTTTTATCCTGAGAAGTATATGTGACAGACAAAAAAAAAAAAACACTGTGTAAGTATATAACTGCTCAGATTTTGCCATAATCATGGAAAAACTGTTTTGATTAGTGTAGTAAGACGCTGGTGGTTGCCCTGTACTTTTAAATCACGTTTTTTCTTCAATACAAGAAAGAATGAGTCAACGCTCAGTCTTAGACCCTATGCATTTGAAACCCATCCATTTTTCAATAGTTATACTCGTATATGTGTTTGTTTTCACCATCTATTTGTATCTTTTTTAAAAGAAAGATTCAATCTTGATTTATTTAGTTTTACATCATTTCAAAGGTGGGAATCAACTCCTTTATCATACGGCATGTACAACGAAATCTCATCTGGTGACTTGTAGATTTTTTTTCTCTTAATGAAGATTGAAAAATATGAAACACGTAATATTTCCAATGAGTCGAAAAACACGCCGTTTGAATTCCTGGTAATGACAGCTAATGCTAGGCGGATATTAGAAAGGCAAAGGCATACTTGATGAATTAAGAGACATTATGCGTGAGTACATAGCACTGATCATGAAGGTTTATGGTAAATCTTCATTAATTTTAAGCCTTTCCATCTTGGAGATGGACAAAAGAGAGCTGACTAGTGGGTGTGGGGCGTTCTTAGATCTTTTGCATACCTAATTTCTTGTGACATTTTCAGCAAGAGCGTAACTACCGGAATGTGTTGCTCTTTCTGCCAGAAACGAATCATTGTGTTCACATGACTGTAAACAGCAAGTGATTAATTCAGAATTCATGTGTTTTCTGCAACCCTTCCAGCGTCAGATACCAGTATGTAGCATGGCCGGCGGAACCGTGGGGGCCGTGGGGGCTGGGGCCCCACACTTTTTGTGCACCATACAAAGGAATACATAAGTTGTCATCACTTTGGGCCCCCAAACTTTTTTTTTTTTTTTAACCCGGAAGTACATAAGTGGCACTAAATAGACATAGATAGAGATCTTGACCTTGTTAGCTCATGAAACCCGGAAGTGCCCCCCCCCCCCTTTGAAAAAGCTCCGCTGGCCCTGTATAGGCCTCAGTCTATAGGCCTACAGTTTTATGCACATGAAACCCAGAAGTGCCCCCCCCCCCTTTTGAAAACGTTCCGCCGGCCCTGTATAGGTCTCAGTGTATAGGCCTACAGTTTTATGCATCAGGGGGAAGGCTGACCGAAGCCCGGAAGTGGCACCCTACAGAACTACAGAAGTTGTGCTGAAGACCCCACCCCCTTTGTTCTTGTTCTTTTTTTTTTTTTGCTTGTTAGCTGATAAAATCCGGAAGTGGCAGCAGAATTGAAGTGCCCCCCACACTTTTCAAATACATGAGCATATGTTTAGATCGCAACAAGCAGCACAAGTAACACGCGTCTTGGAAAGACAGTCGACCACTCAACTAAAACATAGGAACCATCGCAAATTCATCATCTAATGCATCGCCTCGAAAAAAGGCAATGATTCTCTTGGGCATGATAACTGTCCTGGCTCATTGAAAAAAGAAATGTGTTTTTGGATTATATTTTTGAAACTTAATTTGGTTGACTTTGGATACTACATAATTCATTAGTACAGGTTTTTGAAGCATGCAGACGCCGCTGTCTAAGGAATACTTTCATGCTGCAAATCATCTTAAAACCGCAGACGGACGCACCCACAAAATATTCTTTAGTTCAGACAGCATAGAGGTCGAGTTAATCGAGTCTACAAACGAAAGACGAGGAGGTGATAGGGGTTTTCATAAATTGTCGTACTTTGTATATTCCCTCGTGAAAGCATATACCATCAAAGGCCATTGACGTTTTTGTTGCAAAATAGGCAGACATATAACTGTGACTTGATATGAAGTGAATAATTTGTGGGGTTTTTTTGTATTCACATTTACGTGTACTTTGTGTCCTTTCCTTTTTTTTTCTTTGGGTTTTCAGGTTTAGAAAAATATCTTAAATTGAAAAAAATGGAGATAATTCCTTTTGTGATCAAACTCTTCATATCCTCTAGTAACCACCCTTCATGATATGTACGTGTTTATGTGCTGAGTTGGAATTTCAGTGTTGTTTTTTTTTTTTAATGAAGTCAGTTGAATTGAGACATCTGTTGAATAGTGTGTTAAAAGTAATAATAATGTTTTCAACGTTAGAACAATAATTATGTCTGTCTGAACTTATAATGATTTACAATGACTATATCATGTTAGACAGCGGCAACTGACATTTGAGAGAATAGCAGATTCCAGATGAGCGAAATCTGAGTGGTATATGACAGACACAATGTCATTATTGATTATTAAATTTCGGAGTCGGGGTTTATTGTTCAATAAGTAAACCAGTGTTTGTAGCATCCTACATACTTGTGGAAAAAAAAGAAGACTGTTTTTTTTTTATAATTTGTCTTTCAATTCTTTTATACAAAA
This sequence comes from Diadema setosum, assembly GCA_033980235.1. Classification (NCBI taxonomy): domain Eukaryota; kingdom Metazoa; phylum Echinodermata; class Echinoidea; order Diadematoida; family Diadematidae; genus Diadema; species Diadema setosum. The sequence continues at coordinate 31,885,662 of CM067077.1, read as the reverse complement.
TTTGTCTTTGAGGAGTTATATGGCTTATGATGATATATTTACAGAGAAAATATAGATAAAAATATAAAAGAAAACTCATGTGAAATTTTACAGGCAATACGGCAGAAATAATCCCATTAGTGCAACAATGAGTAGTCATACACTGAGATACTTACAGGAGGATAAGATGAGATCCTCGAATGACACTAAAATAATGATTTCAATCTTTTTTTTCTTTTACCCTAACATTTTGTCATTTCCCCCAGAACTCAGCACTCATAAAAGATTGCCTGTAATTAAATTATAAAGAAGAAGAAAGAAAGTTTCTATCTATTTACATCTACAGTATTCAGGATAGTAATAACATGGAAATCAAATTTGATTACAGTTCAGCTATGAACGCCACGTGGGACTGAATTAAGGGTGACCACATTCTCAGTACTCAACAGAATCATGATCATATAGTAAAAGAGATGCATCGTCATCTGACACTTAAAGTTCGGTTATTGTTAATACCACAAAATAGATTAATGAAATGAGACATTTGCTTGATTATATTTCATCGACGAACAATAAATGGAAATGCTCGATTAGCATAAGATAATAAGGTTATACATTTACAGTGTCGAATGTCTGATGATCCATCTAATCTTCAGTCTTACGTTGACATATCATCAGCATTTTGTATAGCCACACATGAGTGACATTTTAACCAGTGATCACCTGATATACGAATGACATCCACATTGGTTTGTTTCATTTCAAAGAAGTTGAAAAGCACACGACAGAAGTTGACGGGAGCCAATAGGATTAGAATAATCCCACCCGCAGCTTTCTATGCTGGCAGGAACACACGTACATGCAGACAACTCCCCTGAAACTGCTCTTACTCGTCGGGAGTCTCAGAGAAGGATGATGACATCATCTCGTGAATGTCATCAAGGGGTGGTAGAGTACCCCTCCTAGAATGGTCCTTACGTTGTCTGTAAGCACTCGAGGCAGTAAACGAACAGTGTTTTCCAGCAAGTCGAGTGGTGTGTGCACACAATAATATGTCGGACGAGCGTGAGTGTGAAAGTGGGGGATTGAGACAGGAAAAGAAAGATGAAAGGAGAAAGCAGAAAACATGGAGAGAAATCGTGCGCACACGTCAGGAGGAGATATGATTAAAAAAGAGAATTAAAAAAATAGAAAGGAGACAGAAAATGTACTATTAAAGTGGGATGGGGGGGGGGGTAGTTTCTTTCGCATAGCGTAAGTTTAGGCCTAATACCTCCATCTGCTTAAACAATTACTTTAAGCAGATGTGCTTTTCAATATTCAAGATTCAGAATAACTTATCAAATTGTAACGTGAAAATAATCATAACTAAAAGTGTGCTTTCGGACATCTACCGAGTGCAGGGATCATGAATGTTACCAATGATAATGCAGTATATTTCAAAATGCATGATATCAAAGTTAAACTATGTACATACATTTTATCTATTCTTTTTGTGCGATCTACTTTAAACAGTGCACACCCACGCAGTCTACGGTCTCATCAGTAGAGATGGAGGAGGGGGGGGGGGGGGGGAGGTGTGATCAGCGCCGATGATTACAACCGCTTCAAGAATCGTTCATAAAAATTTTGCCGGCATGCATCGTGAAAACTTGGCAGGGTTCACTGTCCGATGGAAAAGCTTTATGTCTTTCTTTAAAACCATGGCTGGGTGCTTTTAAGCCCGGAGTGAAAGCGGATGACACTTATTTTGTATCAATATACTGAGGGTCCATATTCCACAGAGAGAGTTAAAATCGGCGGAGCAAAAGTCGATATCTTGCTGTTCAATTTGACCTTATATCGATTCAGCTTCACAAGATTTATACCGCGTTATCACTGTCCTCTTTCTTGGACAGCACTAATAGCTGTATAGCGTCAACATATATTATACAGGCTTATATATATATTTTTTTTCTTTCTTTTTTAGTAAACTAGCGTTTATACTGGCATGTCAAGTTCATTGAACCTTATACTGTGATCTGGTTTCACTATTTGTTAAAAAAATGATTTGTCTAAATTGGAATTATGTTGATCAAATTAAGTTTGGCTCGACCTCACCATATATGCCACATAAGATAGGACCGCTTGCTTAACAAATATAATAATTTAACCCGGACAATACCTTCTGTTTGTCCACAATAATAAATACCTTGTTGACTACAGTCATGTAGTTGTAAGCGCTTTATGGTATAACATAATTATGTGACTGTACAGACACGACTCATGAGAGGTACCTTCTAATCATCTGACACCGCTGATTTGTCTCAGTTGTTCACTGGCATGTAAGCCTCTAATGTCAATTTCATGAATCGATCTATAAACACAAATTAAGACCTATTAGATTGTGCTCAATGTGTCAAGGTTCAATTTTAACCACAGTCATAAAATAAAAAAAAAATAAAAAAACGTGTTTTTTTTTTTGGGCTCTTTTTTTTTTTTTTTGCATTCATTGCACTTGAACTGGTATATGCTATATAGACCTACTCATTTCTGTAATGCACATTACGCAAATGTTTATTTGTGTGTGTAGTTAAATGACGTGGATAACATTCATTTCAGCAGGAAGTTATGCTGCTATTATGCAAGGAAATATTCATGTAGATATTCTTGTATAGGATAATCGTTTTGGATGAATCGACATTTCAAAGTCACAATCAAGATTTACATTACATGGCTTCTGTTCAATTCATAAAAAGTTTACTATGACGACTGCAATAATTATTGTGGTTTTAAACATGGCTTTACAATCGGTACGTATATTCTGACGTCCCTATGTTTACATTACTTGGCTGCAAGTCTAATTCTACATGTATACTTTCTTTGGGATCATGATTAGGTTCATGTAACTTCTTAAGCACTATAACAATACACGACACGCTAAGAAAAAAACAACAACAGGGTAACCCTTGTATTTGGTGTATGAGATATTATGCGAATACGCGCAATCACGAACATTATCATATCCAATGCCCCAATTTTTACCTCCCCCACCCCTTCCCCCCCCCCCCCCAAAAAAAAAAAAAAAACAAAACAAACAAACAAACAAACAAAAAAAAAACTGTTTTTGGTCGAGCCCTTCTCCCACTCTTAGAAAATGTCAGTTTTCACTTCAGTCTTGTTACGTAATACTTCTCGCCACTTCTACGTCAGGTCTTCCAACACATATATCAGCGTGGGAAATACTGTTGTTTTTTTTTTCCTCTCTCTCCATATTCAATTGGCACGGGAAAGCGTTGATTATAAAATGAAATGTTACATGAGACGCCACATTGATGACTATAATCTGTAAAAATGGAGCATATATCTTGCTTGAATTCCTATCAACATCACTTTTTTTTTGTCTTTCCTTCTGTGTCGAATCCTGACCAGCATTTGAAAGAAATGCTTGTGAACTATAATCGTTTATATACAGTGATTGTTTAAAAAGGCAGACAAAAAACTGCCAGCTCAATGACGATGACTGTTAAATTACAATCTGTTGAAAAAACACAACACAACAAAACAAAACAAAAAACAAAACAAAACAAAATCATCGTTGACATGAGTTGAGAGGATCTGAGTAACAATCTTTCCAAAGTGGTTGCAGCTTCAACTGATAGTACCTAATGATACCTTCGCTTCACATCCATGCAGCGATGATTTCTTAATATAATACTTCAGGAGCTGAAGGGTTACTAATAGAACCGTCTATAATGCATGAAAAAAAAAATGCATCTATTAATACAGTTAAAACTAGGAATTTAACAAACTCTGTAGGTCGACTGCGATACACATTAATTGAAGCGCAATCAGCGTAGTACAGCAGGGTGGTCCACAACTTGACATTTTGAGCATGCTGCAAGCTCTCAATGTGAGAATATTGCAGAAAGTTATGTGCGCAGATCCCATGAGGGCACATCTCTATAGCGCGGAGCGCGCAATATTTTGAGGCAAACGTTCGATATTCTGTCTCATGTTTTTGTTTTTTTTTGCACACATTTTCTAAGTAGTTAGATGTTCCTCAAGTTTTGCATATATTTTTCACATGTTTTTCTGCATGCGTTCGATGTTCGGTCTCATGTTTTGTGCACAGATTTTCTAAGTAGTTAAGTTTTGCATACATTTTTAAATACATGTTTGATAACATTCTGTTTTGAGCTGTTGAGGATGTAGTGCATGTTGCAGTGGCGATGCCCAAACCCCTCGTGGACCACCCTGGTACATTGCCAAGGGCTTGGTAGATTCATGCATCGAAAATGAGTTAATAAACACATTTGCAGGAGGCCAGAACTACTTACCCAGAATGGTGGCCTTTAGGCTCATTATGAAATATGAAATATTCCACCATCTGCTCCCCTCCCCCATCTTCCTCCAGAGAAGTATTTTGGGCGTGTCCTATTCGAATGCCTTCATAATTATCTTACCGCCTCGATGAAATACATTTTGTGCGTTCTGATGACCTCCCCCCGCCCCCCCCCCCCCCCACACACACACACAAAACCGATGCACTGATGCACATACGTGTCTATACGCGTGACCCATGTACATGCATGTCACAGTATATGCACTTCCCTGAAACATCTATCAACGATCACTATAATTATCATCAGTTACCCTCCACGTTGAGAGTTGTAAATGTCATTCCATTTCGCCTGTTTGAAATGGTCTCAGTTGCTTCCCCCGTCCAAATAACGATCTAAAATTGTAAAAACTCGCGTCATAAACATGTCTCGCCAGATATCTATTCTTATACAATATGACTGATATGAGGTCACACTGCTCTTTGCAGAAAGTACGTGTCGTCTAGATCGTGACTTGTATATTTTAGTCGCTATAGGTAAAAAGAACAGTTCATGTGTTCGGACGTAAGCAGACACCAGGGCCCCGTTGCTAGAAACTTTGCGTTTAAACGCAACTTGCAACTGATTGTCACTGGCCAATCAAAATCATTGTTGCATGCATGTCTTCTTAATAGGGCAGACCCTGAGCCAATCAGAATGGTTGTTTCAAAATTAGCAATTATTTGCAATTGATTGCAACTTTCTTGCAACGGGGCCCAGGTCCTCATACCCCGGAGAGACGGGTAGACGTCAAGACCACGACACCCACGGGTCATATAGCCCATGACTCAACGAGCCATACAACCCACGAGCCATACAGCCCAGGAGTCATACAGCCTCTAGCTTGACATTCAGTGAACAAGGCCCATGAGATCGACATCAAGTAAAATAGGCTAACGAGCCATACGGTCCATTTAAGCTCTATACACTATAGGTAAATAAGTCCCATGAGCTCGACACTAGGCAAATAAGGCCCATGAGTCCAACACTAGGCAAAAAGGCCCATGAGACCAATGTTACATCAAGAGGTTTTATGTACGCAGTGTCGATCTAATGTTGCCCCCTTTATTACTTAGTGTTGGACTCTATCGTGGGCCTTGTTTTCCTAGCACCGACCTCATGGGTCTTATTTGCCTGATGTCGAGCTTGTGGGCCTTTTTTTTTTTTTTTTGGCCTTAAAGGCTAGTAACTGAGTTAGTTGATTTTTATCGTAAGTCTATGGCAGCCTGCGTTGTAAGGAAATTCATAATCGATTATATCTTTTGATAAAACGGGGCCCAGGTATATATCTTGATTATTTTGAACCCTCATCCCAATCTAGCTTGAGCTCATAGCTAATGTTTAATTACATGGCCGATTCGGATGATCTTTTCTTGGGGAATGATTGCGGGAGCGCTTATCACTAGCAGCTTTCGGAACCATGACAGTAGGACGGGTGCTTGAGATTTATAGCCTATTTGTACCTCCAGCCAACTTCCATACGGTCTACTTGGCATGCTTGGTGCGGGTCATGTTTGGTTCGGGTAGCGCGTGGGGAGGTTTATGCGATGCGAAGTTTGAAGGAAAATGCAATACTTTAAAAAAATCAAAATAGAACATAATGCATGTACTCTTAAAAGCTTTCAGGTAAGAAGTTAATCATGTATATCCACATGCTGTAGGGAAAGTGTTTTGAGAACGCACCTTCTTATTGCCGTATCAGGGCAATTACCCGTGGCTAAATACTGGTTAGTAATAAGGTTATTAATAGAGTAAAGATTAGGGTTATGTTAGGTTTAGGGTTAGAGTTTGGGTTAGGGTTAGGATTAGGTTCAGGATTAGGATTACGGTTACGCTCAGGGGAAGGGGGTAACTCCCCTACACCCATTATTGCCTTTAACCCTATAAAGCCCAAGGGGGAGCACATTGTGCCCCCCCCCCCTACCAGATTTTCGTTTGCCACTCCTTCGTCCTTAATCCGATTTCAATCAAATTTGGTGACTTTTCCTAAAATCTTATTGCGAACATTTTGATATATAATTTAGCTATATTTGATGTTGCTGGTTGCCATGGCAACCATAAACTGACAACCATGTCAGTCAGATTTTGCACCTTTTTTCTGTTCCCATTTCATTTAACAGCATTACGATGTATGAAATGGGTATTTCTTGGCTGAAATTTGTTGAAGAAGCAAAATTTGAAGTAATTATGGTCCTGGAAAGTTTTTCTTATTATTTCCTTTGTTTTTATGTGACAAAGGCATAAAACAATAGATATAATAGAGATAATTGAAAACAATAATATTTTCTACAGATTGCCCTTATATTTTGAGTTATTTTGATTCCTTCACCCAAGTTATGCCTCTAATATCATTAGTTTATCATATTATCAATTTGGAATCTCAAAATTCCACTATTATGCAAATATGAAATGTCATAACTATACATGAAGAGTTTGTTCGCAAAAACCGATAAGTCCATATTTGCCAAATGGAGATATTTGCGATTAAAGGTCAAGAAAAATAAAGAGAATAATAAGAAAAATTTTGCTTCTTTTGATCATAACTTCAAAAATGTACCTTTATATGTAGTGACCAAAATATCATTTAAAAGGTATTATTTTGTACTTTATTTCAGAGACGGTACTACGAAATCTTCAAAAATGGACTTATCGGTTTTTGCAAACAAACTCTTCACATGTACCCATCCCAAACATTTCATCTCAGGTCTCATAATGTATCACTATGTTGATATGAATAGCGCCCCCATGTGGTGACCTTGAAAAATTTCAAACATAACAAATAATAAAATTCCACTTGCTTATCACTTGTGGCAAATATGAAAATGATTGGTCTATAATAAGACATATATAATGGGGATAAAGAAATTATACCGAAAAATCATGTTTTTAGCATATTTCCTATGTATTTCTTTATATTTTTGTAAATAGCGCCCTCCATGGGTGACCTTGTGAAAATTCAAATGTATGGTCATGTAGAGTATGAGTTACTCTACCCACGTGCCAAATATGACGATGATATATTAAATAATAAAAAAGTTATATAGGGGGGGGGGCACAATGTGCCCCCCCTTGGGCCTGCGAGGGGTCAAAATAGCTTGGGCTTAATAGGGTTAAAGCTACATGCACTAAAATCACTCCTTTTCCAGTTGATCACGACTGCTTATTTGATAATGCGCCGTAGAAGTGATGACATATAAATATTTTCGAAAGGTTCTGACTTTTGATTGTGATTAAGTTCTCTGCTCAAGAAAGCAAGTAAGTTTCCACTTGAGTGACTTGTAAGGTTTGGTTACCTTGAATTGTAGGGCTGCTCTCAATTGCCTAAGCTAGAGTGCGCTGTTTGACAGACTTTGGGAGTGTTTCATGATGTGCTTTTGGATTTTCACATCAAACTGCACAACATGTACGGCGGAACGGGTGCACAAACAGTGTTCAAATGCATAATGCCAGGCTACTCATAGGGAAAGTTTGGACGATGAATTTTAATTCGCATAAGAACAAATAGGATAGTCATATAGGGTTACATTGTATTTGTAATTATCATTATCATTATTATCTATTAGTGGAAAAATTGAGAAAAGGAAATGGGATTCAATCGGGATTCGAACCCGAGACCTCCGGATGCTAGTCCGGTGCTCTACCGACTGTGCTATAGAAAGCCCTATGAATTCACAGTTTGTCCCAGAAACCCTAAATTCGCAATGCTCGGATGGTCAGAAGTTATATCAGTGTGTTGTGTGTGGCACACACGCACACACTGAAGAAAACTGACCAGAAATTAATACCATTTATTAGTGGAAAAACTGAGCAAAGAAAATGAGATTCCATCGGGATTCGAACCCGAGACCTCCGGATGCTAGCCCGGTGCTCTACCGACTGAGCTAAAGCCCTAGTTCAGTGTTCTTATTTATATTATCATCATTATGATTATGATTATGATTATTATCATTGTCTACTCGTTCCTAACGTAAACACCACAATATTTGTCGTTAATAAAACATGCATGTATATCTTATGTACTTCTTTGAATTGGACGAAGTGTTCGAGTTTCCGCCGAACTCTGGTCAGTGTGGTCCAATGATGTCTCCGGGATTACGTATAATTTGACGGAAATGACGTAGGGACATGTTTATATCGTGATGAAGTACATGGTATCGCAGGTCAGCAGCTACCGCCCACTAGTCGTCCACTCAGCCGAAAGATGCAGCCAATCAAAAGAGGCCGTGGGACCAATGTGTTTCCGAGTTTTTCCACTCTTCTCCCCGTAGGCGCTGCATGGCTCGACCACTACTCACAAAGTCAATCAGTCGTGTCGAAGACCGCTTCGTGAGCAGACGTGTTTGCGCGCGAGTTTTGCTGAAGAGTGCTTCTTCCCGCCAAAAGACGAATCCGCCGTCCCTCTGCGTATTAAATCAGCTGAAGAGGAGTGGACCGGAGATTCCCTTAACTGTGATTTAAGGGATTCTTTTTTTCTCTCCTCCCATTTTTTGAACATCATTGTAATATAAGAAACGACCACTCGCTGTGTCACTGCTGACTGTTGGAGGAAAGTGACCTGCGCGCAACATAAAAACTCCAGAAGACTTTGCGGTATCGGTCACTTCTGGATTAGGAAAGAGAGAGAGAGGGAGAACAGGGAACTAACGTGCAGAGATCCAAAGTTTGATAGCTGCTAACTTCGACAGAACATCCACTTCAAGACGCTCGCTGCCGAATTCCGTCAACGGTGGTCTACGGTGTCTATAGCAAGCCAGTTGGGTCATTCAAGCAATCGTTGAGGACCGTGAAAAGCCAGGAAAAATGAATCTGACACTAAGCAATCTTCTCCTTTTGGTAGTTGTTCTTCTCATAGGTGTCCAGACTGCTACTGCTCTCAGTATTACGGATGGATCACAAGGTGCGTTGCTCTTTTGATTACTTCTCTTGTGTTAGTGGTTGTGTTGATCATTATAACATTTTATTAATATTGTGAGCAAACCGAACTTCGAATTTTGGGAAAGAAATGATACGAGATTGACAAGAATTGAAAAAAAAAGTAAATCGGCTTCCTTAGAATTTTGTTTGTAATACGTTGCACCTTTCTTCTAAACTTAACAATAATCGTCGACATGGTATCTTCACTTGAGCGGTCTTATGTTTTGCTACGTTTTCCTTATTTGTGGAGCAATTACTATAATAATTTATTGGCAATATCTTGTTCCTGTGTGTCACTGGCAGTGGTATGGTAACTGCTTGCTCCTCGTGCTGGTAGTGCCTCCAACAGTTTTTGTTGTAGATGGGATATCTCATATTGTTTTCCCCTATATATGCATTCTTCGAAACCCTACTATCGGGAAGTTTGGTGACAGCAGGGTACAGTCCATGAGCACTTGATAAGGTAGCTCACTGATTGGTCAAACTGATGTTTCACAAGAAGAAAGAAGAATAAGTTAAAGTAGCTTTAACTAAGCATGTACTTGCAAAAGGCATTTAAATCACAATCCTCCCCTCCCCCCCCCCCCCCGAAAAAAAAAATCTTGGATTTAAAATCTCGTTTCGCTCATCACTTAGGTTTTTCTCATTTTGTTTTGCTTGTCGAAGTCTCCTGCACTTCCATTATATTCAGAGTTGCTTAGTTTGTCTTTTGAACGGCAGGTACGCGTTATTTTCAAGTTTGCATATGCATAAAATAACAACTGCTCGTCTTCCTTTTGTATTATCATGGCAAAATATCATACATTTTAATCAATCATCTGTTTTAATTGACAGAAATATTAATGTTCCATGACCGTGTTATGTTTGTGTACGACAGAGAAATGCAGAAATACAAATCAAATCATATCATCAATTTAATGAATTAGGTGAAGCTAAAAAAAAGCTTGCTCTAACGGTCCATTTCATTCCGTGGATTTGGGCAAAGGATTAAACTTTACACGAAACATTTATATGTACGGTGTAAATTTTCTTCATTGATATGATAGAAATAGAGGGGTTCTCTATGTCACTTGAATAATAGCTGAAAATAAAAGTGCAATTGAGTGTATGCAACCAAGAGAAGAAAATAATGTTGCTTTACTTGCTAACAACACTTAGGTGTTCACACAATGCGCCCCAAGTACTCTTCCATTACTGATAGAATAAGTCGTAATTATCTTTTAAACGGACATGAACAAAAATGGTAAAAATAAACCTCGTGGCAACTATAGGGTGTGTTCTCAGAATCCATTCTGCTGCATTATTTCGATATTTACTTGTTGGTTTCTCCATTAAAATCACCTCATTGACATGTACACAGTAAGGAGCAAATGAAATTCCTGTAAATATCAGTTTTATCAAGTATTTGAGAAAAGTTTGTAAATTATCTCTCTTAATCATATGGTTTGAAATAAATTTAACCAATCGGGCCCCCGTTTTTTCCCTGTTTTTTAAAGATTCAATCGCTTTAGCCTACTTATTTACAATTAATTACAAGACCAACTGGCGACGGTTAAAATTGTGCAGTAACACGTACGATAATTCATAACAGTTTTTTTTTTTCTTTTTATGTCACCCGTAAAATGTGAAATCATTAACCAAACGTAAGACAGTGAACCATCGGAAAGATGCTAATAGAAGTGAACAAGGTGAAAAGAGTCTAGAAAGAAGATCTTTTTATGAGATCAGTTTAACTGTGCACCAAGTTCATTTAGATATGGTTACCGGTTCAGTACTTATCACATTAATGCTTATCGATTTGAAACTCACCTTCAATACCAGAATGCACTCCCGCTGGGCGCCAATCTCCATCTTACCTCCATTAAACGTCTTTTTTGTTTTAATTCCAGTGAATGACATAGCGAAAGGTAATCTAAAATCTCAAACAACTAGGAACGACAACAATGAAACCGATGAACCTTTTACCAGTGATAAGATTGAACAACGGAAATCATAGTGGGAATAATGATAATAAGGATATTTTACATAATGGCATTATGATTATTGCGATATTTTTATGATGCCCTAATACTGAGCTATTTTCTGTAAATAGAATGCCTGTGTTTGGTCCCCTTTTCCGAATTCAAGTTGACCGAGGGTTCATTCCGCCTTGCCTGAGAAAAAAAAAATCTTTTATCAGGTTACCATGGTAAATATTCAAATACATCCACGTATTATAACAACAATACAAAAAAAAAAACAGCAAGTAAGGAGAAATACAGGAAAACTCGTTATATCATGCACTAAGCATCATCTTTTATACACAGAATCGATGTAATCTGTTTCAGATAAGAACAGAGAAAACGAAGAAATGATTAAACAGTTAAAGGCATAATTTACCATTAAATTTGCAGATGAAAGAAAAACCTAGTTCTAAAATGTGGGTTAGGGATAGTAACCACCACTGTAAAAGTTTGAATCCGTATAATCGATGTTAAGTATTATCAAATACACAAAATGTGAACAATGCTATCATGAGAATGTTTTCAGACTAAACCGTACACAGCATATATGGTTTGATGAGAAATATACTGATATCTCTTGTCCTTAACGGAAAATTGGTTAAGCTATAGCCAAATACAAACGGGATTACTCAACAATTGAGAATGAGCTTTTTGTTCTAACGAGAATTGATATTATTCATTTCAGCATTTAAGCCTGTCGTGATTGATATTAATACCCCATGCGGATCTTTTCTTATTCACGGTGGGGTGGACAAAATAGACACGACGCATTTACAAATAGTTCAATGAAAGCTTTTACGTTCACCCGAACACACTAAAACAATAGCAAAAGAAAAACTGTCTATCATTTTGCATTTCTGTAAAGAACAAAATCCCTAACATAAAAGAAATTTGAGTTTGTGTGAAGACCAATTTCTTTAAGGAGAAACGATTCAAAAGAAATAAAGCTGATCTGCAAAAATGTGTTGAAGAAGGGGACTTGGTTATTAATTCCCGTTTGACCATTTGTTTCTTTTGAATTGGAGATAATAGATTTTATTTTTCAGTAGAATTTGCCGTTTATGTTAAATTACAAAGAAAATCTCCCGTACGCCTACGTTTTCTTTCCTTTTTTTTTCTCCATTGATATTTCGCTGAGCTTTCTAGTCGCTTTAGAATTGGTGTTTTTTTTTTCTCGTAAGTTATTATATAAATACATGAACATATGTGTCCGTCTTGATGATAAAATAATGTAGCACACTGACCGCCTATGTAGACATCAATTCTTGCTGTGTGAAAGCGGTGAACATCCCACGTCTTTATTCGTTCATAAGTTTATGAACGAATAAATTGGGTTATTGACCTGAGGGCCACTGTTGGGCAATGGATTTCATTTTAATGTCATACACTCCTATATCTGTTTCCCTTTACTACCTTCTGCATTATGCATATTTCATGAGACATGTCCTTTATCTCCACAATTCTTGCTAACCCCTTTACACAGTTGAGCATAATGACAAGTGGCGTGAGGAGACGTTAGTTTCCGAATTGTTTTCGACATGTAATTAGCAAAGTAATATGAAACTTAGGCAAAATTCCATCTAAAGATTAAAGTATGGCGGAACGAAAAAGAGATTGTATTGCTGACATTTATCTCCTGTGGTGGTATGCTCGTATTCTAAATTACGATTATTCAGTTTTCTTATAAGCAACGCAGCTCTAGCTTTGATTTCTTAAATTCCTCTACGTATGTTACAAAATGTAAAAACACAGCATGATACTGCAGTTTCTATTTTGTCATGTTTGCTTCACCGAGTACTCTGACATTTTGGGATATAACTTTAATTATCGAATCAGCTTTCGTCATGGAGAAGGTCTGGTCGGACCGGCTCCTCAATAAAAGATGATATGGAGGATACAGAAAATACGATGATTATTTCATCAAAATAAATGGAGAAACGTATCAAGCGTTTGCAAGACGGTTTAGTTAGTTTTATCAATGTTAACTCCAAGTCAAAGAAAAAAAATCTTACTCCAGAAATAGAAGAGATATAACAACGTATGACGCAATATCATCAATTCGTCTCACATTGTACCGAATGCCACTGAATGAGCCCTCGCAGATCCTAGGCTGTGCGGAATATAAACGCGTGAGTGCGCTTTCAGTTCGGAGAAAAGAAAGATATGTAAAGAATTACAAGGACAATATGAAGGAAGACACGTTATAAAGAAGCAAACACACAGGAAAAGGAAAGTATTTCGGACTCCATGAGAGGTATTATTTCAATTCAATTCAAAATTTATTTTCTTTTTCGACAAAACATATACATTTCCCTTTCTTTGGTAACAAAAAAAAATGGTAAACAAAACATTGTGGAATGAATTGACTATGAAATAATTGCGGAACCTTATAGTAATTACACATCGTCATGGAAACTGAAGTGGTCAAAATGAACATTATTAAAATTTTGGTTTCGAGGAAGTGAAAGAGACAGCATAATAGGAACACATTGTGACATCAGTTTTCATAAGGTCCATTTGATAAAATTTCCTAATTTTGTACAGGATAACAACAAAGGTCTTCTGCGCAACTTCTGTAAGGTGCCACTTCCGGGTTTCCTCAGCTGACAAGCAAACAAAAAAACAAAAGGAAAAAAAATGGTATTCAGCGCAAAAACAAAGACTTACCGCGCTCACACTTTAAGGTTTCTATTTATCTCTTTTTAGTGCCACTTACGCACTTCGGGTGAAAAAGTGTGTGTGTGTGTGTGGGGGGGGGGGCAAAGTGGTGACACCTTATGTATTCCTCTTCACGGTGGCTAAAAAGTGGGGGGCTTGACCCCCCCCCCCCCCCCCCCCCCCCCCGTTCCGCCTGCCCTGAGTCATTCCTCCATGAATAAAACACTTCTCTGGCGTACTTATTTCAACAAATTGTAAAAAAAAAAAGACAACACAAAACAAGAGCATATAAGTAATGTGGTTCAGAACGGATGCCTTAGCGGATGCATTCTCTCCTTGTTTAATGCAAAATCAGGCGCCATTTATTTCATTATCAATTAAATCTCTGATGATCGATGGAAAAAACGAGTGAAAAAATGGTGAGCACTTGACGGAAGAGGAGAAGAGATTCTTTGAACATTTTCATGCAAAAGTGTATTGAAAGCAAGGTGTCAGATGTGAAGCCCCTTTTGAAATATAATATACCTGCCGTTCTTTTACATTCATATCTTCTCGAGATAAGAATCATCTCGAGAAGCTATGAATGTAAAAGAACGGTAGGTATCGTGCTGCCAGTATATTCAAATTATACATTAAACCGCCCGCTTTATACACGGGAAAAGTTCTGCTGTTTATCGATCATCGTGAAGGGTCTGCATACAACTTTTGCTGCATTCTTTACCCTCCACAGAGCAAGGATGTGGCTCAAAGACAGATGAATAAAATGCTAATGCAGCTTAGCTTCTTGGAGTTCAGTCAAAGGCACCAGGCTCTCACCTAATTGTCTTCATGACATATTCCCGTCTGCATTTCCTATATATTTCCACAACGACTTCCCCCTCTTCAAGCAAACACTTTACAGATATCGACGTTCTCATGTGCTACATATTGTAACAGACTGACGCATCCGGATTGTGTAGTGTAAGCACTACAACCAAGGGAGTTTGACTTGACAAGTGGTCAAACAGAATCGAGTGCTCCCTCCGGGCGTGAATGTAATGTAATCATTATTAGCCTTATATGTGCATTTAACGCTATTTTTATTTGGGAAAGGGGGGGGGGGGATACATCGTCCGGAAATTCGGAGGAATGGGACAAATTGACGTCGAACTCCCTGAGAGGGTTCGCTTACGAAGGTTTCCAATATCTTTATATGGCAGCATAATAATAGTCCATTACATCATTTCACATTCAGCGACCTGTGGAAATGAAGGAAGAGACGAATCCCGCTTCGCGTAATTGTCTGGAGTAGTTTGCGGAATTTTATCCCCATCATCCCATTTCTCCTAAAGATCCAGAAAAATAGAAATGTCATTTGCTATGTGGCTTCACCCACAGAAAATTAGCTCTTACTGACGACAACATTAACAACAACAACAATAATAATGATAACAACAACTAGCCTTAGGGATGGGGCCAGTGCACATGCAGTAAACCGCGAAATCATTCACAAACACATACATACTCAACAAGGCAAAACAAATAGATTTCAGGAAAGACATTATTACAAAGCAAGCAGCTTACTTTTATTCCGATGCATTCTCAGTGTCAGCCAATTTCTGGCAATGTACAACGTCAAAACACTACATCATAGCGTCAGAGAAAGGAAACTTTAATGTCCGTTTTCCCGTTACCTCAAAAGGAGAACGCCGTATGCTGTAAAGAAATTTAATGAATATTACATTAGAGAATTCATTATTGAATAATTGAATTGATCTTTTTTCACACTAAAATCCATATGGTCACATAACACTTTTCTCAAGTGATCAATTTTTTTTTTATATTTATCATTTGAATGGATTTTATGATGAGAAAGAATACCATTTCATCAGCCAAAATACTCCCTAACTCTTCTATGTCAAAAACGAGTTTACTACCATCACAAAAGTATAATGAATATGTCTATAATTCAAACCCCTTCTCTTTTTCCCCGTTTTCCCCACTCCAGCTGGTTCGACATGGGCAATGGAAGAAGAAGAACAGCCGGCCGAATACAGAAACGTACTCAAATTGCTGAAATACGAAATTTTGATAAAACTGATGAATGATTTGTGCGACGAGCTCGACATGTGTCCGCCCAGCCAGGTCCCCATCCGACAGCCGCCGGTCGTGAGGCGAGGCGAAAATACAGAAATGAGGAGAGGTATAAAGTGAAGTCCTATATCAGGCCTAATATTATCGATGGAGAGAATGGTTGAAGTGGCGCGGACCCAATATTTTGCTGTCGTCCTACGTATGAGACTGCGGTTGTGAAAAAAGTTTGAGTGCGCATGAGGTGTCACGTGGTGTGATGCGCCGATTACCGGAAAGATTGACGCCTTTATTTTAGTGTTAACCCGTTCCATGCCGAATTCTAAAATCCCCATAGATTTAATACACAGGCCGCCAGGTTCCCGTAGGGAATGGATTAACTTTCAGTGTTAACCAGGAATTAATGATAAGTTTTATAAACAGACCATTATAGCAAAAACACTGCAATAAATATGAAAGATAGAAGCAATAAATCGTTCTTTGGTAAAGAATTATGCCAAGAAGAGAAAGGAAACAAAAACCGTGCAGCAGTTGTTTCTGAAATCATATCAAGTTTTAATGACTACATTAATGCTTGAAATGCACTGTCACTACCAACATGTAGACGGCTCTATATTGAGGTATATTTTTCTTTATATCAGATTCATGGCATCTTTATGAATATTACATATTCACATATTCCCTGTCACAGGACAGAACGTGTTCCCGTTCAGGTTTCAATCCTCTTTTCCCGAAAATGAGGTCATAATATTCTCCCACAAAGTCATGCAAGTAATGGGGATTATTCCGACTGATTGACAAATTGCCCTACATTTTTATTACGTCGATGTATACGGCAATTTGTCATCAGTCGATTGGAATAAACATAAATGATCGCAAGAATCATTAGTTTGAATATGGTGGATTATTATTAAGCTCTCATATCGTTCCGAAGAATCTGACTTGATGGATACGTCTGCAAAAGACATAAGCATAGTCATTGTGATTCTAACCGTGTGTGGTATGTGCATTAATACGATTGTGTAGTGCATGAGTGTGTACATGTGCGTGTACGTAGTCAGTGAGCAAATGAAGTCTGAATGCTTCCTGATGTTTTTATATTTTAAGATCAAATGGAGTCATGCCCGGGTGGACGATTTACCAGAGAAAGAGAGAGAGAGAGAGAGAGAGAGAGAGAGAGAGAATCACTGTAGCATATACAAAAGAAAAATCACATATCATATTCAAATTTAATTTTAGTCATGTTAGTTCAAAGCGTCTGTGAGAAAATACCTAATTTATCAACCTACTACTTATTCAAAGTAAGGTTTAGTGTTTAGAAACCAATAATGGTTTTCTCTACTCTCATGCATCTCCCTCCTTCAAGCCACCCGGGCTTGAGAGTGGCCTTACATAATTACGATATGGCTTGCTCTATGCTAGTGTTCACTTCTTGTTAGGGATTTTCTCTTCCGCAAAAAAAGCCTCGGATAGATAGGAAAGAAATTGTCTAAATTCAAATCAGAAATGAAGCAAGATTGACACTGTGACATAATCATATATGATATGATTCGTGACATTTCCATGATACCTTGAAGTTTTCGAGTCGAAAGCACGTTTATTGTTGCATTCGTTGATTACTCATGACAGCAGCATTACGATAATGTACAGTAGTTAAGATGTGTAAGAAGATAAGTTAAAAAGCAGCTTGCTCGACCTATGGCACACTGAACCTTGACGGACATTTGGATTAATGTAGACAGATTTTTTTATTCTTTCAAAGCCATCGACAACTTTTTTTTTTTTACTTTGTATTCCAGTGTCAACTTACATGACTTATTTGCGTCAAATTAGGTGCGCTTCCCAGCTTACAGTAAAAGGTAGTGAGGAAAATAAATGGAGAGATTATACATCATCATATATCAGTGACATAAGCACATTTACTTTATTTTGAGGAAGCACTCAGAAAAGACAGAACATGTCAAAGTTGATTCATATTGCGACTATCTAACTTTCTGTTATAAAGTATTCCTATATAATGGCTGACGTTTGTTGAATCTCAAAATCTTCCATGAGAACTTTTCTTACGAAAAATCCTCAGTGAATGCTATCTGATTCATCCTGTCATCAGTAGAATATGGTCAAAAAACATTAACGTCATCCGAGATTTTGTGTCAACTCTTGTTTCCACAAATCGGAAGAAGGCACCCAAAACAAAGATATGTACTTCGGAAAATGAGAGATGAAGAAGCCATGATCAGACATTGCGTGGGTAAAAGTCGTCGGCTGCAGCTTGTATAGCTTCATGAGGTTATTGCATGGCCCTCATTGTTATGACAACGTTTGAAAAACATCGGCCATTTTCACTTTTGAATTCCATTTTGTCTCTTATTATGTTCTACCTACTTCTTTAAAGATGAGGGTGATTCAAGATCTATTTAGCTTTTGTTCAGACTGTTACAAATATATTAGATGACATGCTTTTAAAATCAACAACTTGATTTATACATTGTACTTCAGTTTTAAATTAAATGTGTCAGATTGTGTTCAGTGAGATCAGTGACGGAAGCGCATTCACTTTATTTTGAGAAAGCACCCCTTAGTCCCAGAAAGCATGTCATATGCCAAAGTTCATGTACGGATTTGTCAATATCTTACTTTCTGTTGACGTGTTCCGGTATAATGGCTGACGTTTGTTAAACCTCAAAATCTTACATGAAAACTTTTCCTATATAAGAAAGTCATCAGTAAGTACTGGTTAATTTACAGCGTCAAAAGTAGGATATGATCAAGTACATTAACGTCAACCGAGAGTTTGCGTCAATTCTTGTTTTCACAAATCGGAAGAAGACATCCAAAGCAAAGATATGAACCGTCAGAAAATGAGAGATCAAGAAGCCAGAAGCGTGCATGGCGTGTGTAGAGGGGTCGTCGCCTGCAGCTTGCATAGCTTCAAGAGGTCATTGCAAATCATAGGCTTTTATTCATTTCGTTATTCTTTGTCTCTAGTTTTGTGCTACCATCTTTCTAGTGAGGTTGATGTAATAGCTTTACTTAAACCCAGAGTTCAACGTGGCTGCCGTAGCACGATGCTATAATGATAACGTTCACCAATAGTTATCTCACAGTGAAGAATTTAAAGCAATTAAAAGCCCTAAAAATTACTATACTCATAAATCGGGGTCATCCCTCCAGACCGACACCCACGAGGCATACGCCTCACGAGTTCGACGTAGGAAAAAAAAAAAGGTCTATTAGTCATTCATCCAGCCCACGAGTCATACAGCCCATGAATTCAACACTACGCAAATAAGGTCCCATGAATTCGATACTAGGTAAAAACAACCCACGAACTAGACATTACAAGACGGGGCTTAATGTGTCGGTGGGCCTTGTTTACTTTCAATGCCGAACTCAAGGGCTGTATGACTCATGGGCTGTATGACTTGTGGGCTGTGTGACTCGTGGGTGTCGGCCTCATGACGCATGCCCGATGACTCTTCCATTCGAACTCGTTATATCTGGTCTCATGTTTGTTTTGTTCTTTTTGTTCTCTTGTTTTGTTTCTCTTTGTTAGCGCCTCATCTATTCTGGAGGACAGGAGTGCTGCACCAGATGGGATCCAAATCCAACTTGAAGTCTGGCAATTGAAAGGAGGCGGGAACTACAAGCACTGGAAGCTGGGGCGTTACCGAATGACGTTTAATAACGTAGTCAATCTCCTAGATGTTTTTGTTTAATCGCCCATTGGGCACAAGGTCCCAGTCCCGAAAGTCTTCAATTTATAAAATACCACATAGAAGATGATTACTTAAGCTGTATTCCGGGCCCACGTAAAATGTTCATTTTAGAAGGTTATGATGTTTTTCTGCATGTGTGTGTTTTTTTTTTTTTTGATTTCTACTTGCACTCCCACACGTGAAGCAGACAAACAAAAATTAATCAAATTTTCGTCTGATTTACGTAAACTCTCCTTCTTTCTTTTAAGTATGACAATAACATTTTTATGTAAATGTGAAGGAGAATGGCCCGATGTTTACGCAAACTTGAAGCAATACTCCAATATCGATATTTTGTAGAGAGAAACAGAAATATCAGTTTTGAAGTGGTTGTTATGCCAAAGCACAATTCAACATTTGACCTAATTTGAACTTGTTCATCATACAAGCCTTCTCTCTCCAATGTCAGTATGTATGACAGGAGTTCTAGTGATATTAAGTGTGCGTAAAAGTCATAGTTTTATACCTAAATGTGTTCTGCTCCTTACAAGGATTTTTTCGTGTTTGTTGGCTTTTGTAGTGTTCACATGTCTGATGTAGCACCTACAGTATCACATAACGAGAACGCATCACACACTTTACTGGCCGCGTTTATCCAGGTACGATTCCAAAATAAATACGTCTCATCTAACCAGTGGAAATCGTTGATAGCTCATTGTGTCACGACGAGATTGCTTCAGCGGCAATCCACCCAGACACTTGTAAACCGGTCCACTCGACAGGGACTCGAGGGCTCGCGCCGAGGACACTCTACCCAGCGTTAAAAGCCCATTGAGCTCCCGGGGCTGGCGTGTGTAACAAACCTCTGCGGACTCATCGTCAGGGTGCCTTCCAACAGCAAAACGTTTGATTTTGGAATTCATGAATACCAAACAAGGCAGCATTTCTCGGTGCGAATCGGAACGATAATCAATCGTTCATTCACCTCTTCGTTGCAGGAAAGCAACAAGTCAATCTAGTGACCGGCCTGGTAATCGAACGCCGGGGATGGAAAATAGAATTTGTGATTAAACACGCTGAGGCCCTATTCCAATGCTGCAGTGTTCCTTAAAAGCTGCATGTCTTAATTTTCCCATCGACAACAGGGCTGATCATGATCCTTTCCCACTGGGCTATGGTAAAAGAGGAAAGTTCATGTCAAGTATGACCCAGTTTGGTATATGAATTTCTCATGCTTTTACAAAATGCCTTTAATGGAAGCATAATGGCGCGGTGTATCAATCATTAAGCCGTGCTTTATGGTTCTATGCTACTAATCGTAGTCCTTTCACTTTCGATTCCATGGTGACAGAAAACGCAACTTATGTTTGAATAAGTAGAGGGATGTCAATGCTGCGGCTTCGTTCCAAGAAATCTGGTCATTTGCCATTTCCTTTATTTACGCGGGCACTCTAATACCCTCTCGACAAATTGAATAATACACCGGGAGATACTTTCCATTAGGATATGACTGGATGTCGTGATGGGCTTGTGGAATGGGGTGACATTTAAAATACCACATTTAAAAGGGCACTGCGGTTCATTTTGGCCAAGTGGTGAATATACTATTTCAGTTAGCGTCTTTCCCTTGCTTGCACGTGATTAAGGACATCTTGTACCCATTTGCCTTAATTTTTCAGCAAGACCTGTTAACACAGGGCCTAATGGCAAAGAACGCTCATCATTCTTCAGAGCCCCCCCCCCCCGCCCCCCCCCCCCACACATTATACTCGAACTCTTCCACTTCGTTTATCAATTCTTAGGGGGTAATGTTATGTTAAAATGGAGATTTGTACATTACTTAATACGGTTTGCAATTGTAATATGTGAGACTGTGTAGACGAAAACATACCAGAAACAAAAATGCATATTCTATCCCAGTGTCTGGTAACTTTGATATCATTTTAAAGTTATGGATTTCGTAGAAGTAAATGAAAATGTGCAATTGATACATGGTTATGCCTGTCATGATTGTTCTTTCTGTGTCTAACGTGCGGTGGACTGCGTTTCGAGTGGAAACTTGATTTGTTTTGATTTGATTTGATTTGATTTATTTCTGCATTTTTCACAAAGTATAATTATACAACATAACAAACAATTTTACAATGCTATTCACATTATATCCAACACAAAATGAATATAAATATAATCATATATAAAATGTGATTAATTGAAATACTGTATAGGCGAATAATAATCGAACAAAAACAATTGGAAAATCATTGATTATTCAATCGTATTAATACGTACAAAATGCAGGAGACCGTCATCTTAAGCTGAAGCTTGAGTTTGATGGCGGCCTCTGGAAAAGTGTATGGCTTATACTTCTTTCCAAATCGTTTAAAACATATTAGATTGTGTAACTGAATAGGGTAGAAACAAAATGCATCAGTGCAAAGGTGAGTTAGGGTACAAGTGCAAATGTGCAGTTTTGTTGTTTTATTTAATTTGTTTTGTTTTTTCAATATTGTGTTGAAACTGTGGGGTGAATGCCCGAGTTTGCTTTTAGCATCTATCTATCTATCTATCTATCTATCTATCTATCTATCTATCTATCTATCTATCTATTTAACTATCTATCTACCTATCTATATCTATCTATCTGTCTATCTATCTATCTATCTATCTATCTATCTATCTATCTATCTATCTATCTATCTATCTATCTATCTATAATACCTATCTATTCATCTATCTATCTACCTATCTATCTATCTATCTATCTATCTACCTATCTATCTATTTATCTTCACGCGGGAAACACTTCTTTTTAAAACTTCTCCCAATGAATGACAAGACATTGCATCTTTCTGAAAACACTCAACTACACATTTTTCCCAACATAACATATCAAGTTTAAATATAATAATTACCTTCAGACTTAACGATTTCAATAGTAAACATCGAAGAGTACAACCCAAAATTTGGTATTTATCACAAGCTATATTACGTACACAATGTATTCATGTTTTCATTGGCGTTTGATAGATTAATGGGTAAAACGAATTTTATCGAAAAAATGCTTTAAAAAACGTCTTGATATGGGACATTTTTCAATGCATGTTTTCGTATTGTGTTCTGAGACAAATCCAAAGAATTATGTCTTTAACTTATGTTGCTTGATCGAACTTCGTTTCTCAGACATGTATATAATATACACGTGTATAATTATGTATATATATATATATATATAGAGAGAGAGAGAGAGAGAGAGAGAGAGAGAGAGAGAGAGAGAGAGAGAGAGAGAGAGAGGAGAGAGAGAGAGAGAGAGAGAGGAGAGAGAGAGAGAGAGAGGAGAGAGAGAGAGAGAGAGAGAGAGAGGGGGGGGGGGATTCGTTACCGGATGCCACCCAAAGGGTGATGAGATTAAATGAGTATGCTTGAAAATAAGGTCTTTATTCAAATTAAGATTTGAGTGGCAACCCCATCTCCTCCCTCTCTCTAAATGTATGCATACACATATATACACATAAAGACAAGAAAAATATAAATAATACATTTCTCCTATTAATTTTTATATAACAATAACTTTGATAGAAAAATGAATGATTGTATTAATGTTCAATTTTCTCGACCTTCCATCTGTGCATGTCAACAAGAGGACAAATTAATACATAAATCATTCCGTTCGACTGTTTCTTTCAGACATTGTATATCATTTCAGACGGGTTCTGGAATATTGAACCTGTTAGTTCGGTAATCTGACAATGAATTGATTCTTATGTTATGTGAACGCATTGGTGAGTTGTGAATTATCAAAATCATTTTTATATAAAAGAAAAGACAGCAGAAAAAAAAAACAACAGAAAAAAGAAAACGTAAAAGTCGTGTATATTCGTAAAAACCATGGTATACGTTCAATATTTAAGCTAAAATTACCTTGATTGAGAATGAGCATGCGCACGCTCGCACACACACACACACACATTCACAATGCAAAATAAAATAATTTAAAATATGATTGCCCTTTCTCTCTAATTACTTCTCAGGCACACATTATTGATAATTGATTTTGATGTAAGCATTAGCACACACAAATCTTTAACCACCTTCAGAAGACATGAAACAGGATTGAGAGCAACAGTCTTCGTAATGATTCTTTATAATAAAATTAAGCCTATATTCTTGGAAAGGGGCATTCCAGACGATTTACAAAATTTTACATCATGTATATATAGTACATAAATTGAGAACTCCATGCATAGATTTGTGGAATTAATTGTGGTCCTTGAATAGAAACACAAATGCTTTGAACAATCTTAAACAAATTACACTGAACAAGGACGATAACATAGGAGGCTCACACATTTCAGAAATGTAGCAATGTAATTCCATTACAATATCACTTGCTTGCAATTTCACCTCTGCATAATCTATACATGCCATCTTCTTTTGTTCTGCTTCCGTGAGCCCCAACTCATGCATTCCTAAGGTGAGGCTGCCTTGTCATCATCCTCGTTCATTGCAATTTGTTATAAATTTTGAAAAAAAAAAATGTATTCTTCTTCCCAATCATTATAAATTCTGAAACTCTGTACTCAGTATAACTAATTTGTAGTTGTTCAAATGTATAAATCCGAAAATCATCCGGAGGTCTCCTTTAAAAGGAGATTATTTTTTTCTCTTTTATAATCTTATGACCTCCAGTGAATCGAACCAGCCTGTTGGCGTATTTTGTTACTCTTCTCGCGAAATCTGCATTGCCAACTCCATTATCGCCATTAGTGTCCGCATTTCCTAGGACTGGAGTCTCTATAACATGCTATATAAAAGTGTTTATTTCCTTCACTTTCCCTTCTCCATAATCCACTCGTATTATTATTATTATTTTTTTTTTTGGATAAACTTCCGGAGATCGCCTTCTCTTTTCTCTTTTCTCTTTTTTTTTAATTCTTTATTTTCTATTTTATTTATTTATTTACTTTTTATTATTTATTTATTTATTTTTTTTTTTTGGGGGGGGGTCAAAATAGTCTTATTTTTCTCCAGTAATCGTGTTGTTTTCCTAGTCTCTTTTCATGTTGAGTTTTTTTTTTGTGTGTGTGCGTGTGTGTGTGTGTGTGTGTTTACTTCTCTTCCTATTAATTGGGCAGCCCACCATGCCCACAGTGTGAAAACACACCAGTAAACACAGTGTGGAATCTCTCTCGTTAAAGTCGAGCGCTTTAACATCATGTTAACAATGTGAACACACTGGGATCATCAATTCAGAGTGTGAAACAGAACAGTATACAATGTGAACTCTCTGTGAAAAATCACACCACAGTGTGGAATCATGTTTACACTATTACAGTCGAGTGCTTTCATATAGACGACTATGTGAACACATTTTAAAGGGGAAGGCTAGTAACTGATCAGTGGGAATCAGTGGAAATGCTGGGAGATGATTGTTCCAATCCTTGTGGGATTCATTTAAAAGTACATTATATATCTATTGTTGTGTGAAAATTGTTTGCTTCAGAATGGTCTCATATTCAAGTAATGTGCAGTTTAATGTTTCCAGGTTGCCTGGTCAGTGACGGGGCATTGATCTGCACATTGCTTGAATGTGAGACCGTTCTGAAGCAAATCATTGTCACACAACGATAGATATATAATGTACTCTTAAATGAATCCCACAATAATTGGAACAATCATCCCCCAGCATTCGCACTGATTCCCACTGATCAGTAGTTACTAGCCTTCCCCTTTAAACACATTCCGTCTTTCCAACTGGGTTCCAAACCTGCTGTTTGGGGTTTTTTACCCGTTTTTTTTTTTTTTTTTTTTTTTTTTTTTTTTAATCTGAAGCCATAATCATATTTCTTTCTAGTGATCTTTGTTTTTTTTTTTCAGCAGAGTGGCCAATATTCTACAAGCATGTTTTTTTTTTTTTTTTTTCACGGCATATGTCCCTCCATTTTTGTTTGTTTGCATATTACATATTGTTTACTTCATTCTACTTTTGATAACTTCAGTATTGATTACAATGGAGAATTACTGTATGGTGTTACTTTTGTATACTCAGTGTATTTTACATTGCCTTGCTTGCCTTACTATAGTGTTCTCTGTTATAAAAGAAAGCGTCATGAATGTTCGGGCGAAACATGAAAACAAATTTGAATTGAAATTTAATTGAAATCTATACAAGGTAGAAACTTTGTAGAGAAGATGTCAGAGTATTTATGAAACATAATTATGTTCAATGATAATAATAGTTCAACTGTCACGAATCGTCAAAACTGCATCATAGATAATATTGCGGTTCAACTGTGTGCGAGCGGGTGAATTATGCTGACGACCGCCGTTGAGGTTGGCGGCATCCTATATGCGGAAATGCATATATCGTAAAGTGATGATCCTGAAAGTTACCTATGGATAGAGTATCTATCTATAAATACGAATAAATCAGACAGTATAATGTGATATATAGTTTAAATGGATGGTACAGTTTCGGTTCAGATGGGGCTTCAGGGGGGTGTTTCATCAACGTTTGTCGGCGCTGACAAATTGAATCACCACAGTAACAGTCGGTGACCAGAGCATCTCAGCCAATCAAAACCAAGGATTTTGCTGAAATTGGTCAGCGCCGACAGTGGTCGGCGCTAACAAGCGTTGATGAAACACCCCCCAGGTTTCCAACGTTTTTCAATGATGACTTTTTTTTTTTGGAGATAATGCGAAACCGCTTTTGAAATATGAAAGAGCATACAATTCTAAGAGGAATTCAAAGTTTATCTGAATAAAATTGGTTTTGAAGTGCCTGAGATATCCAAAACATCAATTCTATCAATTCTATCAATCAATTCTAATAGAAGGTGGGACCCATTTTTTATTGGGATCGTTAGGCCTATATTTTACTTTATTTATGGATATCTCAGCCATTTCCAAACCAATTTTCATCAAAATAAACTTTGAATTCCTCTGAGAATTGTATGCTCTTAAACATTTATAAAGTGGTATCTAAAGTATCTTGCAAAAAGTTAAAAGCTGAATCCTCACCTCAAGCAATACTGTAACATCCCTTTAATACCATCGTATATTCACAGATCATATTGCTTAGTATACTATTGTACTTACATCGGGTTAATAATCATTTGTAAGATAATACGTTTTACACTATTTTCTTTCTATTTTAAAATGTATAGCAAATTTGATTCATATCCGTTGGGACGCAACTTTCACCACACTGACGCTTTTAAATCTCCAGTATTCTGTCAGCTGAATTGCAAATTGAACAATATTTGGAGCAATGCATTGAGGTAGTGAAGCTTCAGAGCTGTCAAACATGCAAATTTAGTCAATTGGACCGATTGTTAATTCATCGATGTTACTATTTTTGGCCAAAATGGAATGCGTAGGTAACACCAAATTGCAACCCAAGGGAAAACATTAATTAGTAAACTAAAAAATGAAAATAATGAAACATGAAGACACGCACACACAAAATCACATGATCCAATCATTCTTATTTGATAAAAGTCGTAAGAAGCAACCTCTGCACATGTATCAATCGGTTTAGGTTGTGCGTGTGTGTGCTTGCATTTTGAACATGTGATATAGGAACACACATGCAGAAATATGCCAGGCAGGTGACAGGATTACACGATTTCGTCTTTCGTGCCTACTCTGTGTCTGTCCATTAAATCCATTAAATAAAGGCACTGTCTTCTAAAGCAGGCCATGTCCATCGAAGGAAGCCACTAAAGAATAAAGAACCACAAAGGAATCACCGTCTTGTTAAAAAACAGGTTGTAACTGTTGTTGCTTTTTAAGGAAAACCTGCTTTGCTCTTACTTTTTCTGCCTTCAACTGCCATTATAACCTTCTATTTTCTGCACGATATGCGTGTTTTAATTGTAATAATAAAATGCCCTTGATTAGCATCTTTGAGAAGAAAAACGGAAAGGAAGTAGTCACCCACCGAGATCAGACGGAGGTGAAGGGATAGAAAGAAAAAAAGAAATCGTGTATTCAAGTCTTAATATTACTGTCAAGAAGAAGAATTTGATGATGTGAAATGTGTCAGGGAAAGTAACTGATGTGAGGGATCGTGCTGAACAAATTTTAACTCTCGTTTGACCTGAAAGGTTTGTTCAATGAAAAATCACATATACTTCATAGTAATAAATTTGATGTAAACATTTTTTGAGTCATGATAATGAAACATCGTTCGAGAGTTACGCTTATTATAAGAATGAACAATATAGATTTAAAAAATCCTGATTGACGGAAAAACTGATAAAAAGCACATTATAATATACATAGATATGACTTCTTTGATTGCTACATACAAATACCATGGGTGAATGTCACGAATTCAACAGCCACGAATCATACAGCCCATCAGTTCGACACTAAGCAAACAAGGCCCGAGAGCTCGACATAAAGCAATCAAGGCCCACGAGTTCGGCACTAAACAAGCAAGGCCCACGAGACCGACACTTTAAGCCCCGTGTCGTAATGTCGAACTCGTGGGTCGTTCTTGCCTTGTGTCAAACTCGTGGGCCTTTTTTGCTTAATGCCAAACTCTTCAGCCTTGTTTTCCTAGTGTCGGAATCATGGACCTATTTGCTTAGTGTCGGAGTCATGGGCTGTATGACTTGTGGGTTGTATACGACTCATGGACATTTATTCCATGCCAAATTCTTTGGCAATATGACTCGTGGTTGTCGGTCTCGTGGGATGACCCCCGACGCCACTAACCAGCTCCAATTGACAGGACAGCAATATAATTCCATACCTTGAATGGAGCTCTCATTGGTAAATGTCCCTGGGAAATATTACTGAAGGCACTAAGTAAGGAAACAAACCCATAAACAAAATGTTTGTTTGCAAGTGTATTTAATTGTCAGTCGTAAAAACAATATTTTACCATGCTCTGGTGTTTAATGGAAAAAAAAAATAACCGCTGTGATTTGGGCATATAGACGTACAGTGTAATTGCATGTGGGTGTGCATGCGTGTGTGTTTGAGTATGGGTGAGTGTGTTCGTGTATGTGCGGGTGTGTATGTGCAAAGGTGCAAAAAAGGGGAAGAAGATTAAATTGAACTCGGAAATCCCTTTGAATATAGTATGTTATGTCAATACAATTTCATACTTTAACAACATGGAATCATTTCACAATGACAAATTGCGCTTTTTGCAAGTTTGAGTGTTATCGTGAGGAAACAATGAATGTCTCACTGAATGATGGGATCTGTCTATGAAAGTGTGTGGTCAAGTTGACAGGCCATTCGTGTAGGTTTATGTTTAGGGTTTCTTCTAACCTTTGGTCCATAACAGTCCACATGACCACGTTGCTGATAACTTCGTCACTCCCACAAAGGTTAACCCATTATCCATTGTGCTCTCTTCATATTCAAGACATCATTAGTCGCTGCAAGCTTTGTGTTGAATATGAACAGAGAAAAATTGACTCTGTGGGTTGCCCTTTGTGAAAGTGACCATGTTATCGGACAGGTGGCCGAATCGGAGAGGTTGCCATGTTCAAGGTTTGATGGACCATAAAATGTTAGAAGCAACCCAAACACAAACCTTAAACACAAACCTTCAGTCGGGCAAGCTAACCTATCTATTTGGTCACTTTGATGAACAGATCCCATCCATTCAGTGAGACAATCATTATTACCTCCGCCAAGAGAGGAGGTTATGTTTTCGTTACCGTTGGTTTGTTCGTTAGTTAGTTCGTTCGTTAGTTAGTTTGTCCGTGTGCAAAATAACTCAAAAAGTAGTGAACAGATTGGGATGAAACTTGCAGGAAAGGTTGAGAATGACACAAGTAACAAACGATTAACTTTAGTGATCCGAGAATTTCTGGTGAATTTATGAAGGATTTTTGATATTTTGGTAGGTAGGGTCATTGAACATCGGAGTTCAGGCTGCGCGTATTTGAGGTTTGCTTGCGCTTACTATAATATAGTGCGTGCTCTAGTTTCTGCTGAAAGTTGAAAGTTGACAGTTTATTTACTCACAACCCAAACTCTGGGTATCGGAGTCCAATGAAAAACATATAGCACATTATAATATCAATAAATAATAATTGCAAATAACTCTGAAAAGTGTACAAAACAACTATAACAAAAAAATAAGAATGAAATGCGATTGATGAAAAATAAAAAAATGTACAGAAATATACAATATATACACGATATATGGTGAAAAAACCCCAAAACAAAACAAAGAAAGGGAAATATGACGAGAGAGAGAGAGAGAGAGAGAGAGAGAGGGGAGAGAGAAGGGATATGGAGGTGAAGAGGGAGAGTGAGAAGGACACAAGACTGGTGAATTAACAAAATATATACGAGTGACTTTTGGTTCAGGAAAAAAAAAAGAAAAAATAGAAACAGATAAAAGAAAAACGCAAAGACAAACAGAATTGTATTCATACGCTAAGTGAACAAGAATGAAGGAAATATGGAGACGGGAACGAGAAGAAGAAGAAGAAGTAGAGAGATGGAAGAAAAAAGGAGGAGAGAGTGAAAAGACAAATAAGTTATATATCAATTGTAAAGAAGGCACAGCCTGTAAAGAAGGCATGTAGTATTTGCAAAAAGGATAAAGAATACCAATAATCTAAACAGGGTGTCATTATATAATTACATAACTTGGTTGAATTGGAAAGGACTGATTGATCTGCTGGGGCGAGGCGCGCCGTGCAGCTGAGGGTTTATGACGTAACAAAGGCTTCTATATTGGGAAATGGGGCGACTTTCAGCACACAATGCTATAAGTACTTGGCTGGAAATCACTGATATCTCTATGGAAGAACAAGATCAGTGGTGGAAATGAGCTGCATGCTTGGCGGAGGTCTGTGCTCTGAGAGTGCTTCTCTAGTTTCTTCATGTGACATTCAAATTTGGAAAAAGTGCAAATTTGCAAATGGTTGTCTTTAATGTTCATATGCTGAGACTTGCATGGCATTTGTCAACATTCTTAGGTATCAATGGAAAGTGAAAGAGGGCTTCTTTCCTCACAACCAACGTTGCGCTCGCCATAGTTGACAATTAGCCCTCCATAGTTGGATTACTTTTGTTTTGTTTTGTCTTTTGATACGCAATGTATACGATTTCACCAATCGTGTATCCCATGTGTCTGTTTATCAAAAGTACTGTCCTCTAATATAGTCTAAAGCAGGCCAATCCCTAGACGGAAGAAATCAGGGTCAGCACTTTAATAACAAATAAAGCACTAAGGAATCACTGTCTTGTTCAAAAATAGATGTGATTTTTCTTTGTTTTCGGGAAAAACTGCTTTGTTCTTACTTATCATATAGTTCTCCAATCCTTTTTAATTTTGACATCGTATAATAATTGGGGCTGCCTTCGGCGGTCATTACAGTCTTCTATGTTTTCTGCCCTATATGCGTCCTTTTATTATAATGCCCTTGACTAGCAGCTTTGGGGAGAAAAGTAGAAAGGAAATAGCCACCCATGGACATCAGAGGGATAAGGAGGATGGAAAAAAACCAACAACAACGAAAAGAAATCTTATACAAAAAAAGTCTAAATATCACTGTCAAGCAGAAGAATTTGAAGATGTGAAAAGACATTTGTGTCAGGGAAATTACTGTGCGGGATCGTGCTGAACTAAACCCTCGTTTGGCCTGACAGGGTTGTTCAGTGAAAAATCAGATATGATAATTTTGATATCAACATTTTGGTGAGTCATGATAATGACACTTTGTTCGAGAGTTCCGTTTATTATAGCAATGAATAGATTTAAAAAATCCTGATTGACGGAAAAACTGATAAAAAGCACATTATAATAGACATGACTTATTATGACCATGGGTGAATGTCACGAGTTCGACAGCCGTGAATCATACAGCCCATAAGTTCGACACTTATTGCTAAGCAAACAAGGCCCATGAGTCCGACACTAGGAAAACAAGGCCCGAGAGCTCGACATTAAACAATCAAGGCCCATGAGTTCGGCACTAAACAAACAAGGCCCACGAGACCGACACTTTAAGCCCCGTGTTGTAATGTCGAACTCGTGGGTCGTTTTTGCCTTGTGTCGAACTCATGGGCCTTTTTTTTTTCTTAATGCCGAACTCTTCAGCCTTGTTTTCATAGTGTGGGAATCATGAACCTATTTGCTTAGTGTCGGACTCATGGGCTGTATGACTTGTGGGTTGTATGACTCATGGACATTTATTCCATGCCAAATTCTTGGGCCATATGACTCGTGGGTGTCGGTCTTGTGGGATGACCCCCGACACCACTTGTCCTCCAATTGACAGGACAGCAATATAATTCCATACCTTAAATGGAGTTCTAATTGGTAAATGTGTCTGGGAAATATTACTGAAGGCAATAAGTAATGAAACAAACCTATAAACAAAATGTTTATTTGCAAGTGTATTTAATTGTCAGTCGTAAGAATAATATTTTATCATGTTCTGGTTTTTAATGGCAAAAAGAACCCCTGTAATTTGGGTTTGTGGGCGTATTATAATTGCTTGTGGGTGTGCATGCGTGTGTTTGACTGTGTGTGTATGTGTGTGTGTGTGTGTGCGGATGTGTATGTGCAAAGGTGCGAAAAAGGGGGAGAACATTAAATTGAACATGGAAATCCCTTTGGTTACATTATCTTCTATCAATTAAATTTCAAAATTTAACAACATGTAATTATTTCACACGTATGTGATTATATACTACACGTGTTGCCATAACATTAGTCAGATATCATCAGCCCGGAAAAGGTTGTCTTTGAAATAGCTTTATGTCAAAATTATTCATACATTCAGTAACTGTGGGGGGGGGGGGGGGGGGGGAGAGGCGAAATACTCTTGGGGCGTCGGAATTGACTTTTCCCAGAATATTATTTCTACTTTAATACTTTAGGTTCTCGATACAAAAGCACGACATAAGACACAACTGATTAAAAAAAAAGTTTAGCTCGCCTACAGCATAAGTGAAGAATGATCCTAAACAGCCCAGTAGGGTATTTTTGTTATTAAGCAGCCAATATTTCAGATTTGTCAAAATACAAATTCCAAATGGGAAGTTTTAAAAGGCTCCTGGGATGACCAAAGGCAGTGCTGGCGGAGGCTGATGAAAGGGTTCTCACCCCCTCACTTTATAGAGCGTCATAACAGAGGACCAATGAAGCATGTTTGACCTAGCTTTCACACGTACCGAAATCAATGCTTAATTTGAAACGCGATTGTAATGACACGCATCACTAGAATCGTGTTAATTACGCATTCTTGCGGCCATGTGAATGCCAACTGGAATCGCGGAGGGTGATTTGAAACGTACAATTTGAATCATGTTTGGAATGACGATTAAGAGGTGTTTTCCAATCACGTTTCGCCAGAACTTAAGGGGGTATCTCACCGGGCTTGAAACTAGTTCGCGACTAGTTCGAGACTCTAGATTTTGCTATTAGTTGCAGAGAAGTCTCCGTGACGTCTCCGAGACGTCTCCAGAAAATTACAGAGTCTCCGATTAGTCGCCAGTTAGTCGCAAGAAACTTGAACATGTTCGATTTTTCGCGAAGTCTCCGCGATGTCTCCGAGACGTCTCCATCAGTCGCGGAGACGTCGCGGAGACTAATCATATCCGGAACTGCAGAGACGTCTCCGCAACGTCTCCGCGATGTCTCAGAGACAGTCATGTCAGATACGTCGCCGAGACCTGCTGGAGACCAGAAAAACTGGTGAGAGGTCGCGGAGACGTCGCGGAGACGTCTCCGCAACTCTATTTGACGCTGTTTGACCTACTGAAAAACCACGTGTGCTATCTGCGTGCTGACATCCTGCCTAGATCAAGTCAGGTGATCCTGCAACGGCTCCCTCATATTTGAAATGTTTTGGCACCTGCCATAACTCGTCTCAAAGACGTCTCCTTGGTGAGACCGCAAGACATTTTTATGTTGGAGACGTCTCCGCGACTGCTGCGACTGATAAGTTGGAGACGTCGTGGAGACGTCTCCGTTGGTGAGATACTAATTTTAAGCAGCGAAATGACCGTATGAACTTGATCGGACTCCAATCTTGCTTTATATGGGGCGGTAATCTTCGAACCACTTCCGCAGTTTTAACGCGCTCCTGAAATGCTCGGACTGCAGTCTGAAGTGCGCGCTACTTTATACTGCTCCAGAGTGATTGACGGGAACTTGGAAAGATGCCACACCTTCCCTTTTGGTATTCAAAAACCGCAGAATCACTGAAGCCTAGCCTCTTCGGTCGTGTGAACGAACGATTATTGGAATCGTAATTGCAATCGTGTTTGTAAATTAGCATGCGAACTAAAACATTCTCGGTACGTGTAAAAGAAAGGTCAAATAGCATGAATTTCCCCGCATATTATACAGATAGTCAAAATTACTGCGCTGTTCCTCAAGCCGGCAACGAGTGGGATGGGGAAGCGGGAAGGAAAATCCTTGCTAAGAATCCCTAGAGTGTCTGCGAAAAAAGCTTTAAGATATAAAGAAAAGACAGACAAAGAAGACGCACAAAAAAGGGAAATATACCAACAAGGTTTCCAGTACGAGTCACATCAACTGAGAACTTATAACAGGGCCTATTTAGGGAAAGAGCATGAGTATGTTAATACTGGGCTATATTTAGAATATGATATATATAATATATATAAGGATATAGCGGTATATGGTATAACTATATACGTATACGAAGTAAAATTAAGTGTATGCAATGAGTCATTTCCGAGGAATCAAAGAGTGATGAAAACAGTTTTATGTGTTTTTATCATATATATATATTTATATATGTATATATATATATATATATATATATATATATATATATACATATATAATGTGAGTGTAATTGAGCATTCTGCTATTGCATTTCACCTATTACCTCTAACACTATAGTCTATGACCGAATACTTCTCAGATTCTTTGTAAGGTTGTTTGAATCAAGTTTTATGAAGATGAGCCCTTTCGGAGATGATAATAATAATGTAGGGGAAAACAGTGACTATACTTTTTTTTTTTTTTTTTAGTGTGACAATCTTTGGTCTTGAGCGTGAGCGCCTACAAGTTGACAGGAGCAGATGTGTTCACTCATATATTATGAATAATACAGCCTGTATAATACAGCCTGTATATGTCAAGTTTCTATATTGTTTCTATCTTTTATATATCAATGATTTATGTTATGTATCCTCCTTCTTTAATTTTGTGTTATTTGCTGATGATACCAATATTATTTCCTCTCACAGTGATTTTAAGTACCTTGTCTCTGAAACAAATACTGAGCTTGATAAAGTGTCTGAGTGGTTTGATGCTAATAAATTAATTGTTAATTACGAAAAGACAAGTGTTATGTATTTTCGTAAACCCACAATATCTCATGTCTTAGATGAAGTTAAAATCAAGATGAATAATGTTCAACTATGTATATCAACATCAGTTAAATTTCTAGGTATTATACTTGATGAAGAATTAAAATTTAACGAACACCGTTTTTTGATTTGTAACAAAGTTTCCAAAAATATTGGTATATTATGCAAATTACGTACTACGCTCCCTGAAAAGCAGCTATTTATGTTGTATAATTCTCTTGTCCTCCCATATTTACAGTATTGCATCATTACATGGGCAAATGCTGGTGTTACTCATTAAGATCCCATACACAAATTGCAAAAGAAAGCTCTACGTATATGCTCTAATTCTGCTTATTTTGCCCCTTCTCAGCCTCTATTCTTTCGTTTAAAAACCTTAACAATATATGATATTTATAGATTCAAAATCGCTAATTTAATGTTCTATGTTAATAATAATTTGGCACCAGTTAATATTTCTAATTTATTTCGCCACAATAAATATGTTCACCAATATATAATACTCGCTCACGTCTTAAATTCAATTATCCTGCAGCTAATAGTCACTCCATATTAAAATCTGTTAAGCATACCGGTCCCCGTATCTGGAACAACCTTTCAAATGACATCGCTTCTTGTTCAACCATAACTTCTTTCAAATTTAAATTGAAGAATCTTTTGATTCATACATATAAAGAAAATAACCAAGTTCAATCATTTTATTTGATTTGAATTCCAAAAGAATTTACAATAGTTATAATATATACTCATGAATTTTATTACCAAGAGGAATATATGCATCATGTATGTGACTGTATTTATGGGGATGGGGGAGGAGGCGTCGAACTTTACTGGGCTAAGACCTCCTTACTTATTTTTTTCCATTTCAATGTATAGTATCTTCTGTGTTTTATGTACAATTTCAAATAGTTTATTTACTTCATTTAAAAATTATGTTCACTTCGTCATGTACATGTACATGCATTCTATTTATCATTGTAATCTGGGGGCTTTACGCCTTTTCAAGCAATCGCTTTTTGTAGTCCCCGTTCTCCTCATCAATACTTCTTTTTTTTTTTGCTATGTTGATCTCACAATGTATTTGTTTTATGATGATTGAGATGAATAAACGAATTGAATTGAATTGAATTGAATATTATAACATCGTCCTTAATATCTGTTGCGAACGTACGGACAGACAGACAACCTGAAAATATGATACCTCTGGCACTTCGTAGAGGAGACATATAAACAGAAATATTTCGAAGACATAATGAATGATATCGAATCATCGAGTTATTGACCGAAATCAAGAAAATAATTTCCTATTGTATGCTGTACTCCTCCATGACCTCAACTTACAAATCGCAATGAGCATCGGCGTGGTCGAAAAGTTAAAGAAGGAGGGTGGGAAAGCGCCACCTGCCAGATGAAAGCTAGATGTCCCAACATTCATGTTCCGCTCGGAACTTATCTTGATGTACTTTATATTTCAGATTAAAAAACTGGGCTGACCATCACAAAGATAAGTTTACCTTAAATCCTTCCCTGGTTTTGTTTGTGATGATTATTCGTCCTCAATTTTCTTGGACATCATCTTGAAGAACAAATTACTACATACATCTAAAAGTCACGTGTACCTCAACGTTGAAGTGGCTATTCCTTATCGAAGGTAGAATGTTTAAATTGCAATATTTCTGTAGATAACGGAAAAGGTGAGTTATTAGGGGTTCCACGCATTGCTACTATGCGTGGGCATCGAACACTTACAATGTACCAAAACAGCACAGAGAGGGCGTGCTACCTAGCTTGATGGTAGATTATTGTAGCTCCACTCCAGTTTGACGAAGGCATTGTGTGTGTTTATGACTAGTTATGAGAGCAGTGTCTTGTCATTCATGTGCAGATCCTGCGAGCGGCAGACATAAGGGAGCTTTAAGGCCCGGTCCCACTGGCCGACGGACACAAAGCGTATGCAGAAAGGACACAGCGGAGAGCAAAATTTCGGGGATGGCTTCATCCGCTTTCATCCACTCCAGAAATAGACAAAATTGGCGAAAATTGGCGGTAACAGAACGGAAATAGAACGGGCGTGGGTAGTATGTAGCGGGGATGTTAAACGGATGTTCATCGGAAGCCTAGCGGATGAAAGCGGTTGGAAGGGGATGACAGCTCCGAAGGGGTTACCGGAGATAATTGCGAAACGGACGCATAGCAGTAAAAGCGGATGCAGAGTGGATGCAGAGCGGATGCAGAGCGGATGCAGAGGGGATGCTTTCGAAATGCTTTATATACGAGATGCATACGCTTACATCCTTTCTATTAACGTGCTATTAACGATGTAAAGACGTTCCACGTACCATATCTTTCCTCCCTCTTTCCGTTTTTAGCTGCAGCGGATGTGTGTTGCGAGGATGCCCAGAGGATGCAGAGAGGATGCAGCGGACGTTTAAGGGATGCCGCACGGACATACAACGTTTGTTGCTCGTATGTCGCGGATTTACATCGTACACAGCGGAAAGTTCATCCGTTCTAAAAGTTTTAAGCAGCTTAAAACTTTTTGCGCGGATGAAATCACAGTGGACGGATGCTCGATGGATAGAGTGGATGAAACACGTATGCGATGGGTACAAAGCGGATTCGTAGCGTTTTCCAACGGATGGCAAGATTTTTTGTAGGCTTTACATCCTCTTTGCATCCGTAAGTGCAGTGGGACCGGGCCTTTAGATTTGCGGCGCGGACTTTTGTGACGACGGTTGTGTTGGACGTTCTCCTCTCTCCTCCGTCGTGCTGAAAAGAAGCTGTAGATTGCGGACACGCTAGCCATATAATGTGTCTTGAGTTGAGCAGACGCAAAAATACCCCAGAACGAGTAGTGAAAACTCAGACGAGGCGAGCTGTAATTAGATTGACTTTGATATTAAAGCGTTTTTTGCGCATGTTCAGAACAGATTTTTTCTTCCTCTTAATGCCCCCATCGCAAAAAAATTTAAAGTTCCACATAATATCTGTATTACGCGAACGCTAAGTCTCCGACGACGGCGATCAAGCCAAAGATGGTGTCCTGCACAACATGCACGAGACAGTTGTTTCCATTGTCCGACCCCGGCTACTGCTTCGTCTTAGCATTCATGTCTCAGATCTAATACTAGTGTACAAATATTCAATGTTTATTCGGAGTGCGATAGTTCCGAATATGAACGTGAAAGTTTAACCGTTCAATTCATAGACGCGAAACGACGCGAAGAACTCCATTGATAATTTGAGATACTTGCGATTAGAGCTGGAAAAAACAAACAAACAAAAAACAAACGAACACTGGCTTTGTTTGGTTCAGCCTGTTTTATTTCTGTGTTTTTTTCTCCACTTACAGCAACAAAACCAATTGATAAAAAGTATGCAAAAAAGAGGAAGAAGAAGAAGAAAAGATGAAAGTCACAAACCAATGCAAAGAAAGAAGAAGGAATGGCCAGGACCCAGTTTGATAACGTGACATATTGCTAAAAGTGACATAGCATTGCATAATAATGCTTATACAAGGGAGACAACAAGACACTCAATATATCATACACGCGCAAATGTAACGCTATATGTTAACGTATTCATCAACTTATTGTTTATTCATTTTTTACTTGATGGCCTGTTCTTGCCATCAGTGGGGTCAAATTTCTATTCTTGCTGGCCCGACAATCAAATCAATCTACAGTCATAGGTTGCGTTTATCATCTTTCCCCTGTTTAAACGGCTTTAAAGCCGTTTCCTATTGTTTCCAGAGCCCTTTAGAAACGGCTTCCAAAATAGTTGCGTTAATCAACTCTTCGTGAACACGATAACTGGCCTGTCACTGCACAGCTGCATTGCGCGATTCGACCCGAGGAGAAGAAGTCATATAAGGCGTGCATGGTTCGTAACTGGAGTACAAAGCCGTTTCAAAACAGCTTTGCGTTTATCACGCTTCAAAAGGCTTTTAGAAACAGGTTTCTCAAAATCTGTTTAGGAAACTTGTTTCGGAAAACACAAATTTGCGGCTTTCGAAAAGGTTTTCCGAAAGGGCTTTCAAAACAGCTTTGCGTTTATCAACTCCTAAGAATTCCTCGAAAGCTGTTTGGAAAACCTGTTTCTGCCGAGAAAAATGGTTGATAAACGCACCCAAAGTGTACCAGAATAATGGTTAAAAACATGAAAAAAAAAATTCAAAGCACATTGAACTACAGTACTAGTAACACACTATGATGAAACACACTATGATCATGATGATTGCTTGATTGATTGATTACTTTATCGTCCAGAATGGAAATTCTTTGCACATTGGATATCACAGCAAGATAAACATCAAACACTTTACATGTAGGCCTACTCCACAGACCTAAACTCAACATACAATATCACACACACCATAACAACGTCATACATAAGTAGTGTAAACCCGACATTAAAAAAAAAAAAGAGTATCAACATACACGTAATATGTATATTATTCATCTCGTTAATTCACGCATTAATGTCCTTTCCTACATCATCACTGTACATAATAAGCACGATCAAAAACTAACCTATTTGAACAATAAATTCACTAAGGCATACTTTCATACGAAAAATGTAGAGGGAGCTAAAACAAAACGCATCCCCCAAACACCGCATTTTATATACCATGATAACTGTGTGAAAATTAGCAAC
The DNA here is from genome assembly GCA_033980235.1 of Diadema setosum. NCBI lineage: Eukaryota > Metazoa > Echinodermata > Echinoidea > Diadematoida > Diadematidae > Diadema > Diadema setosum. Next base: position 31,845,987 of record CM067077.1, on the reverse strand, counting down.
AGTGATAAAGTGCTTCAAATATATACACGTTCTGTGGCTTAGAATAGTGCCCACGTACAGAATCTTGCCCCGTTAGGAATGGGGCTGGAGTGGTTTCAGGGAAGCTCATGTCAGGGTCAAGAGAACTGCTTTCTGAAAGGTATGTTACAACGACATCTTACACTCACTGTATAATTATGTGCTGCCCGGCTAGGCTCGATGTCGCTCTGGCGACTCGACAGATATGCCTCCATTGTATTGCATGACTCTCCCAATCAAGCGTGAATCTTGACAATGTGAGACGACAGTCTCGCATGATTGGTAGGACAAAAATGAGTGACAAAAGCCACAAATGTGATTACTTTCCTTGCAATAGGTTTCGTTTGGATGGCTGGCTAATTTTGATTAAGTGAGCTAGTATTATGGAATTGAGCAAGTATTATGGAATTTGAGCAATTTTTCATGACCTATGTCCCTTGCCCTTTGCGCCATGATTAACAATTCTTCAAATAATCACCAACTGGTAACACCGGTTCTTCATGACAATACTTTGAGCTATTTTCAAAATATGGGGAAAATTGTAACGTTTGAACATTTTAACTTGACTTTTGACCCTGACTACTGAGGAGTCATAATAAGACTGTTGTCATCTTGGGAACATTGGGTTAGTAAAGCTTAATTTGACTAATATAGAATTGTGTGAATTCATTCTTTTTTATATCTACTCAAAAACTGAATGACGAAAGAAGCACTGCGAAGAAAGACGATGACAACGGAGTTCTTTTAGGGCCGGGATTTGTACAAACGCCGGGAAAAGTATAGATGTCTTACCGGGAAATGTACAAATGCACAATACCCGTCTGCCCCCCCCCCCCCCCCCCCTTCAGATTTGGTGCCCCTTCGTGCCTATTAAGCTAGGGATGCTACCTCCTACGTTTGGTGAAAATCTGTTACAGATTTTTCAAGAAGATGCTGAGAATGTGGAAAGCCCGCCTCCTCCCCACCCCCTCCTCCTAGGTCACCCCCTCGTCCGCCACAACATACTTTGAATTAGGTCATAAATGCACTTACGAGTTTATAACACTCTTTTAATTCAATCCCTCTCGATTTTGGAGAAGTTTATTGTTTTAACAATGCATGGTGTATGCATAATCGACACGTGTGTTATGAAACAAGATGGAACGTTCATTTGTTGCGCATTCTTACATGGATAACATGCATGTTTGCCAATAATGTGAATTTCCTTCAGGTTTTATAAGGTGCTTAAACGCTGAGATCGGAACTCCGTATAATAAGTTCAAAATCACATTGAATTAGTAAGATTACGAGAGTACGCGATATTTGAATAAGATATTTGAATAAGATATGACTTGTGAGGCAGTATAAAAGTATTCTTTTTGTCAACTTGAAAAGTACGCAGACATTTTGTTCAATAGGTGAGAACGGATTGTATAAATAACAATAAAAAGAATGAAATAAAAATAATGGATTGCTTTAATTTTCAGAAAGAGGAAATTGGTAAATTGATAGATACTGAGAGTACGTTCACGTGAGCTAGCTTTTCTGTAGTGAACAAAATACATTCTATAATTCATTTAATTCAAACCATGGTATACTATAGTTATTTTGTTATATAGATAATTCGCTCTGCGAACCAAAAGTAAATGCGAAGAAATGACGGATGTATTGTCAGCAAAGAGTATGATAATTGAGGAATGGGGAAGACTTCATAGCAGTCAGTAATATATCAAAGTACATGTATCAAGTAATCAAGGCTTCAAATAATACAACCCCCTCCCAAAAAAAAAAACACCTTGATGAATCCCACATTAAGGGCATAATTTACCATTTGCAGATGAAACAAAAACCAAGCATTAGTGCTTCAAAATAGTTCTAAAATGTGAGGTAGGGATAGAAACAACCAATGTAAAAATTTGAACTAGTATAGACGATGTTAAGCGTTGTTAAATACACAAAATGTAATAAGGAATATAATGAAAATAATACAAACGTTTCCAGATTAAACAGTCTACAGTTATGGTTTAATGAGAAAATATTGATATTTCCTTATATTTTAGGCTTTATTGCAAAAATGTATATGGTACAGTAGGTTGTTTTGTAGTACAACTGACCTTCACATGCATCAAAAGTGATATCTTGAATGTCGTTTAAATCACTGCTCCCAAAGTTAAACAGGACATTATTAAGACTCGAGAGAGAAAGAGAGACGAAAAATCCTTGAATTATCTGGCGACATGGGAAACAATTATGTGAGAATGTGTAGCCACCACGGAAAGCGAGTGAACTTATCTGTTTCGGGTGCTTTCATGCCTTTTTATAAAATGTCGTATGGAGAATGATGTTTTCTGGTTGTCCATCCGTCCGTCCGTCCGTAATCAAATTTGTGGACAGCGTAACTTCAAGCGTCAAAGTTCAACATCAAATTATCAAAACTTCACTTTCCCTCATATCTATGCACTACCTGAAGATATTTTCTTCGAACTTTGTGTATTCATGTATTGCCGGATAAAGATTCACTGGGAAAATTTGGGGACATGGGTCAAACTGCAAAGGTCAAAGATCGAGTGAAAATGCTAAAATTTTACTTATAATGCTGAAATTACACCTTTTCTTCCTTATCTTGGGGATTACTCAATGCATGAACTCAATAAAACTAGGTCGTGAATACATTCATTACTGCACAGTCACTTTGTAAGGAAAGATTTTGGCCAGAGGTCAAAGGTCAAGGAAAAAATGTTCAAATGTCAGAGTTTTCCCCATATTTTGAAAATTGCTCAAAGTATTATTGCCACGTAAATGGATATTACCCAGTTACTTAGTGTTTGAAGAATAGTGAGCCATTGGGTGAAAGTGCAAGGTTCAAAGGTCAAGTGAAAGTGCTCACAATCCCCGAATACCTGCTCTCTAAACTGCTCTTAACCGTCTGTACGTCACGTTTATTACCTCTCCATAGGTTAGTATGTGATTTTTTTTTTGGTACATTTTGACCAACTCTCACAGAATGTGTTAAACAATTTAGCTTCCATCCAAATGAAACCCATAGTTCAAAGAAGGTAAACACTCAACACATTTTGACAAACATGTAATTTGATTTTTGCCTGTTATGTGAAACTTCCGTCCTAGATACTCTAGAGCTATTGGGAGAACCGTGTATTATAACGGAAGTATACCAGTTGTCAAAGCGACATTTCGAGTTTAACTTGCTTTCTTTCTTTTGTCTTTCTTCGGAGCTTATTTGAAGTCCTTACTTAGAGATTGTGCAAATCCCAGTGCAGTTGCCTTGATCGTTGATTTCCACATGAGAGGTTACTCCTTTCAGAACGGCTTGTTGGGCTGTTGTCTCACAGGTACCAAGCATCAAACCTATTCCGTACAGTAACAAACAACATAGGTATGGGAAACAAACAAAATATTTGCAAAGAATGCTCTAGAAATGCGAAAAACGAAAAACATACATCAAATCAAAAATAAATATCTATCCAGTGGCAGACAACGTTGCAGTAAAATGAGAAAGTTGATGGATAATCTACCTGCATATTATACATCCACTATGTCAACGGAATCAACACACACACCCACCCACACACACACACACACACACCCGCTCGGATACGTACACATGTGCAAAGTACACATTGTACATTTGTTAATACATATGAACGACAAAGATAATTGTGTACACCGTTACACACATTGATCTGGGGGCAAAATCGTATTCCATGTATTACAAAGTCCTTGTCGACAGCCATGGCGCATTGTTGTAGAGTGAAGCGCACCTCATCTCCTCGACTATCTGGCTCCCTCAAGCCCCAGTCACATAGACATGGAGGATCACCCTGGATCTGATCCGGGGTGAACCGGGGAGAGATCCGTACGTGTTGAAGCCTTCGGCATCCTTGGACATCCGGAAGGCCAACACGGCAACTTTTGGAGGTCAAAAACATCCGGCGTCGTCCGGGGACTGCCGTGATGGCCGAGAAATCCGGGATGGTCCGTGTGGCTGCTGTGCTGATCCGTGTAGTTGATGGGTGGGTCCGGCATGGTTCGTCTAAGCGCCGTGTAGATGTTGTGTAGATGCCGTGCTCTTCCGGCCTGATCCATGTAGCTGCCGTGTTGATACCGTGTGCACAGTCATCAGCTCTCGTCAACACTCCACCCAGGGCGAAACTATCCCGGAACTCCCCGGATCACCGTGTAGATCGTTGAGGATCCGTGTCTATGTTACTGGGTCATTACTAGAATGTTGCTTCGATATTCAACTCTCCGGACTGCAATAGCACAAGAGCAGTCAACAGGCTATTTTCTGTGTGTCTGTAGTTGCGACTCAAAAATTATTGTATCTGTACCAACTCCGTAATTTGTGTAAGGAAAGCACTGACACACACAAAAACAGACATATGCATTAATGTATGAGAGAAGACGTATGAACAAAGATACGGATACTCGCAAAAAAAATGATAATCATGAAATCTGGAAACTGGTAGTCGATATCAGATAGCAGTGAAAGGTATGGTGTACTCGTCAATTACCTGTGTTAGTGAGGGGGGTTATTGACTGTCGCCCACTTTTTATCTTCAAAAGGAACAATCTGTCATTCGGCAGGATGAAGCGTGGTGGATTGTAGATCGTTTTCATGAAGCTTGGGAAGCTCTGGAATTCAACATGAAAAAGTCTCTTTGGATGATGTATTAAGCTGAATTTGATTGTGCGTTGTAACAGCGCAGCTCTGATCCTTGTTCAACGTATTACCTTTGCATTGTTTTTTCTTGCATTATTGTTGCAGATAAAAGATAACTTGCATATTGGACTCATTCCTGTCTGATTTCTATACAGATAACAATTAACCAAATAAAGATCGAATCGAATCAATTACAATTACTGAATACCTTAACAATGGTTGGCCCATTTGTGCTGCCAGAAATGCAATATTGCGGTGAGGCCCTTGGATTAGTGATAACCGTTGCTATGGCAACAATCGTCCCAGTGGAAGCAGGGGTGGATGGTGAATAGGTGTACATACACAGTGCGGCTGTCGATAAAGTAAACGAAAATGATAAAATTCATGTTTATTACTCCTTTATAAATCGTTACTAGAGGAACTTTCGGTCAATATTAAACTCTTGTCAATCAATTCTATGACGATTATAATTACATACGATACCTCGTGTACAGTGTCAGCGTAACTGCTGGTTAAACTCACAGATCAACAACAAGCAATTTTGTTGTTGAGGGATCAAAGGTGTTAACTCAAAACAATATTGTCAATGTGCAGTAGAATTTGTCATTTCTGTAATATGTGAATTCATGGATGGAAGAAGAAATAAATTAAGGAATGAAATCAGACAGTCGTTGTTCTTTATTCACTGAGGATTATAATCTTATAAGCTCCGCATGGACACTTTCGAGAATGTTTTATGGAATATGCATGTATAGTACAGTCATGCATCGAACTGTTATTCGTATTTCTATCGCTATCTATTTTCTTAGTATTTTTCCTCTTTCTAATTTCTTTTCCCTTTTCAAACTTTGTTATTCTGATTTCAGTTTCATTCTTTTACATTCCTTTTCTTCTTTTTTTTTTACTGCAGATTTTCAGGAATAAGCTTTGTTTAAAAAAATGTCTATTTTACAGTAAATGGAAGGAACAATTAAAGTATATTGAGGAATACCAAGGAAGAAACCTCTCAAGAAAAATATTATATCCTCAAACAAGATCGAATTTGGGAAAGACTTTGATGGCTCTTCGTTGGAGAAAGATAGAAATTGACAGAGAAATCTCTCTTCCTTCCTTTCTCTCTGTCTGTCCGTCTGTCTGTCTGTCTGTCTGTCTCTCTCTCTTAATGCATAATTATATCGAAGAATGAATTAAATAACGATGCCATATTTAGAAGCCATGGAGATCTGCATTGACGTTTCGGTTAAGGACCTCTGAGAGAGAGAGAGAGAGAGAGAGAGGGATAGAAAGAGAGGAGGACTCGGGGAATATTGTATATACAGTATAAAATACTGGAATTTATATAAATATTATATTTATATAAATATCATATATATATAACTATCTCTCTCTCTCTCTCTCTATTATATATTCGTAAATACATATATATGTAATATATTATATACAATACACATATATACATATATATAGATATCCAAGTGTGTCTGTGTGTGTCTGTGTGTGTCTGTGTGTGTGTGTATGTGTGTGTGTGTGTGTGTGTGTGTGTGTGTGTGTGTGTACATACAATGCGCACAATATGGGCTTGTCCTCACAATTTTGTGGTTCGAAGTGCGCCCCGTTCGGGGTGATGCTTAAGTTCAATTCCGACTCCAGCAAGCTCAGCTGAATTTTAGTGGACCCTATCAACTTGTATTTGGTGGTTATTCTCCGGAAGCAGCAGCTCTCTGCGTCGTCAAGCCTCGCAAGTTTAACGTTTATCAGCTCCTTCTCGCTGAACTGAACCTGTGGCACGTTGTTTGCTAGCCAGAGGAGTGTAAAGATAAAAAAAAAAAAAATCAGATGCACGTCATGAGACCGACACCCAAGACTCATACAGCCCAAGAGTCATACAACTCACAAATCATACAGCCTATTAGTTCGACACTGAGGTAAGAAACAAGGCCCACGAGACCGACAGATATAAGCTCCGTGTGTATCTGTCGAACTCGTGGGCTGTCTTTACCTAGTATCGAACTCGTGGGCTTTATTTGTCTAGTGTCGAACTCATGGGCCGTATGACTCATGAGCTATGACTCATTGACCTGTTTTCAATGTCGAACTCATGGGCTGTATAACTCGTGGGTGTCGGTCCAGTGGGATGAACCCAAAATATCGCAGTAAAATGATCAAATTGACGTTTTAAAAAAGATTGATGGATCACCCGATTCCTCTAAAACTTCACTTATGTGTTCTACTATATTGCTACATGCCCTCAATCCACATTCATAATTAATTGGCATTCATTTTCATTTAAAAGGTGTTCCCCAGCTTGAAATTCCAAGAGTGCAGGATCCAAGAGGAAATGTTGAGTGGAAATTAATGGGTAGGTCTATATGATTTGCCGAACAAAGACCTCATAACAACCAACACTCTCATATCAATTCTTCATCTTTACTTAACACGTACAGAAGGGTGAACGGATACAAATAGTCATGAAATATTTCATATCATGAAAAATATCATATCATGCGACCGGAGCCAACTGGCAGATGATTTGGAATGCATGATACACCACACTGTTACATAAGTATCGATATTCTGACATAATTATATAAACATGTATACATCATATTATCATTCTTGTAAATACTATCCAAGATTTGGTTTCATAATACTGGAAAGATTTAGAATAAGCTTGTGCAGCATGCAGAAACTAAATTGCATAATACAATGAATCACGTAATATTACACTGTGAAAGTATGAGCACACATGCAAACACGCATAAACAAACGCACAAACATATAAAGCCAATACACATACCTAAACAAAGTCATATAGTATGGCATTTTTATACGAAACTCGTTCCAGTGATACTCGCAGTTACATAATTTGCCTACACTCATGTCTATCTGCTTTTCGATTCCATAATCTCTGATAACGTGGTTGGAGCCGGGTGAAGGAAAAATTCGGAGAGCAAAGAATTCAAGAAGAAAGGGCCGGTGAAGGGAAAAATGGGAAAGAGAAAAATAAAAGGTGTAACAATCAGTTTCCATACAGTTCATTGGCTTATCTCATATGCTTTGGCTTGACCCTTGAACTCTTCCTCCTTTGCTTCTTTCCCTGCCCTCCTCTTCCTGTCCCTTTTCTGACCTTTGACCTCCCGTATATTCTTTCCACGCGTGTGCAAGAGAGCTGCTTTGTTTCTGTTTGTGCGTGCGTTTGTGTGCGTATTTCTTATCGTTTCCTTTAATTATTATCACTACTTTTAACTCATGAGGGGACTGCATTCTGCAAGCTAGGCTTTTTAGCATTTCCCTCCATTTTGACATCGTTTCCTTCATATAACTCAATTACAATTTGCCCATCTATATCTTTGAATTACAAGTACATGTATGTTTTGTCTTATTCTAAAAAAAATAATCTGCATGAATTCTATTTGAAAATACAAAAGACACGTTGCACTCATTTTTTAAAATGCAAATATCATTTGTATTATACCTTTTTGTCGGAAATGCAGTAAAACGAAATGAAAAACACATACACAAATTTAAAATCCACCTTGCATATATGTCTCCTTACCCTCAGCGCCAAGGTTAACATCCACATATCTTTTCTCCACCTTGGAGCTCTGCTCCTCTTTCGAGATCCGGATAACGCCCTATAAAGAAAATTAAAAAGAGGGAAAGAGAAACCGTAATAAAGCTTTATTAAAGCGTATTTGTGACCGTGCATCACAAAACAAACAAAAAAAGTCGCACCCCTTGATTTTACGTGAGAATTCAAGACATGTGAAATGGGTCAACCAAGTCAATCTTGAGTTTTTCATATTTTCTGAAAGAGCTATATTTCTTCTACAATATTCTTTGGTTTGAGATCATAACACGAATGGGAGAGTGTGTCTTCCCCAGTTTTTCTAGAACTTTTTTTTTTTTTTTTGGGGGGGGGGAAGAATAGAATAATCAGGTATGTATTATAGGCCCCTTTTTATTTGTCGAAATCCTTTGTACACTCTTGACTTTCAAGTCTAATAACTTTTGAAAGGAAAATGCTACTGTTTCGAAAGTTGGCATTAATCATGAGCAAAATGTGGTCATTCAACATGCTCAATTTCCGTTTAATCTGATAATCCCTTCATTGTTGTTGCTCAGGTGGTTAACATCCTGTGTTTTGTCCCTTTCATCGCGCAGCTATAGAGCTATAGAGAGATAGATAGATAGATAGACAAACACACACACAAAGACAAAGTGCAAGACTTTTGAGGGGACGGAGTCAATCAAACAAATTGTACCTGAGTGCGGATGCGCATTCCCAGAGTTCAAAACAAAATATGAACAAGAATCGTGACTCGTTTATATTATGATCTCTCATTTTTGTGAGAAGAGCGATGAAATGCATAATGCGATATGACAAACTTTGCAAAGTTAAGTTGTAACAAGTAGTAGGACTCACGCGGAATAATTGCTGGCAATTAAGTTCATGTTAAGTTATATTAAGTCAGGAATGATTAAACTTGAAAAAAAAAAGTCTTTCTAACAGCAAGAGGATTACACTAGCCTTCTGATTCACTTATCATACTGGCATTAGAAAGTTATCATTGCAGGAAATTACTGAAATAACTAGAATTATCACTGAAGGTGATTTATACCCCCGCCCGTATATATATAGTGTCGCTTTATAGTACATGATTTCATGAGGGTAATGACGTCAATACCAAGTTTGTGCACTTGTCGAATTGGAAACAGAATAATTTTATTTTACTGTATACAATTACAAAGTTGACACTGAGTTCCACAAGATTTGGGTAAAAATTGTGGTTACCATGGCAATGTATTGTCTGATACAAACACAAGGGACATTTTGCATAACTACACTTAAAGACCATCATCGCTTGAATGATTTATTTTGATACAAAAATGAGTGGTTACCATGGCAACACATTTTCCTTAAACAAACATATTGGTGTCTTGCAAAACTACACTTCTAGATCATGATACATACTAAATTTGACTTTAATTGCTTGAATGATGGAAAAGTTATTCGATCTGCAAGGTTTTGGTAAAATTGTGGTTACCATGGCAACGGTTTGTGTGACAAACACAAAAATTATGTTTTCCACATCTATACCTCAGGGCCATAATGGCTACCAAATTTGGTTTCAATTGCTTGAAAACTGTGGAAGAAGTTCACTCCAAAGGATTAAAAAAAAAATGCAGTTACCATGGCAACGCACTGTCCGATACAAATGCAAAGGACATTTTGCAAAACAACACTTAAAGAGCATCATACACACCAAATTTCACCTTCATAGATTAAATGGTTTAATTTGATAAAAAAAATGAGTGGTTAGCATGGCAACACATTTTTCTTACAGTAACACATTGGTGTCTTGCATAACTACACCTCCCCATCACCATACATACTAAATTTGACCTTAATTGCTTGAATGATGTGGAAGTTATTCAATCCACAAGGTTTTGGTAAAATTATGGTTAACACGGCAACGCTTTGTCCAACAAACACAAAATTATGTGTTCCACATCTATGCCTCAAGGCCATAATGCCTACCAAATTTGATTTCAATCGCTTCAAAACTGTGGAAGTTATTCACTCCACAAGATTTCGAAGAATCATGCAGTTACCATGGCAACGCTTTGCCATGTACAAACACAAAGAGTGTCTTGCATAACTACACCTATAGATCATCATAGATACCAATTTTGAAATTGATTGCTAAAATAATATGGAAGTTATTCAATCCACAATGTTTTGGTAAAATTATGGTTACCACGGCAACGCATTGTCCGACAAACACCCCCCCAAAAACATGTCTTGCACATCTATACCTCAATATGATCAAGTACCCTAAAAAGTTTCATTTAAATTGCTTCAAAACTGTAGGAGTTCGCGACGCAAGATTTTGCAACAGACCGACCGACCGCCCGCCCGCCCGACCGACCGCCCGACCGACCGCCCGACCGACCGCCCAACATCACGGTGATTCCTATATACCCCCTTCACACTACGTGTGGCGGAGGTGTAACAATATACAAATGACGCACAGGTCTGAGTGCGTCAGTCGGAATTGTGTGCATAAGGTAACTATGGAATGCTTCTCGCCTCGTGGGTTTAGGCTAAATTCCATAGTTACCATACACACTATATTCCGACTGACGCACGAAAAGACATGTGCGTCATCTGATTTATAGAATGGGTAATTTTCTTGCCAAAAACCCCTTTTTCTATCGTGTTACCCGATGACAAAATTACTGGATGCATTTCCTTTTGGCTTGGCATACACATACCACGCATCAGTTTTTACTGGACGCACGGCCAGCCATGCATCAGTATACAAATGATGCACAGGTCTGAGTGCGTCAGTCGGAATTGTGTGCATAAGGTAACTATGGAATGCTTCACCCACGAGGCGAAGCCGAGTGGGTTTAGGCTAAATTCCATAGTTACCGCATGCACACTATATTCCGACTGACGCACGAAAAGACATGTGCGTCATTTGATTTATAGAATGGGTAATTTTCTTGTCAAAAACCCAGTTTTCTATCGTGTTACCCGATGACAAAATTACTGGATGCATTTCCTTTTGGCATTCCGTAAAGGGCATGCATACCCGTACTTACCGTTTTTACTGGATGCATGGCCAGCCATGCATAAGTTTTTACTGGATGCATGGCCAAGATGAGTGCGCGAACGCTTGCTTTAGTGCGCGAACCTTTGTTACAAGTACGCGTACTCTTGCTAAGTGCGCGATAACATGTTTACCACTGTGACTCAGCGTGCGGCCAGTAAAATGAACACATAGCTCTCGACCAATCAGATCGCAGGATTCTCGCTACCCATTCTATAATAAATATTATACAACACCTTAGAATAATGTCGAATTGTGATAGGCCAAGAACATGTCACATGACATTCATTAGAAAATACCTATCAAACTCATTGAGAGTGACAGCCGTGCATTAGGCCCCCTATTGCACGGCTCGCAGGTACTAATGCACGGCTTCGCGGGGGCTAATAATGCACGGCCGCTCGACTTCACAAGCAAAGCACATGTACTGTACGTGCTGGCCGGCTGCTGCAGCGCTGCATTGGTTAATTCACAGTAAAGGCGCAGCGATCGAGTACATGCAACGTGTGCGCGCAGCTGCAGCTAGTAGTTGCATGTACTGTGATATGTATTGCATACTCGGTATACGGGCCTTTAGTAGGGCCTACGGCTGTGTTTTTACTTTTGACTCGGATCTGCTACGTTGACCACAGTGGTCTCAAAATCAAGTTGAGAAGCTGTAATTTGATTTTTTTTTCTGTGATTTTATACAAAATCATTGTCGGAAATAGACATAGTCTAGACCTACGATCTACCGACATCTCAGGTCGGCTTAGACCTAACATTAGCATTCTCGATCTAATGATAGTGTGATCAGTAAACGCCGTAACGGTTAGAATGGGTAGGTCCTAACGTTAGACCCTGCAGAGTTTGCGATTCCTGTGACTATGTGGTCGAATCATTGCGAGTGTTTGGTTTAGAATTCTCGGCCTAATTGTTGCATTTATTTTTTGACCTTCCCGAGTTGCCGTTCACTGATTTAGTACTGTGATTATGGACGAGGTGTTGTATAAAACGAATAATTTATGATTTTGTTCGTGCATTCGGGCACGTAATATCGCACTCGGCGCGAGATTCGCCACTGGTGTATTAAACGCGGCGGTACGCGCCTTGTTGAATAGACCAGTGGCTTATCTCGCGCCTCGTGCGACAATTCGTGCCTAATGCACTCACAACTCATAAATTATCCTATATTATAAAATGGGTTCAAGAATGTAGCCAATAGGAAGCTCTGAAATGAGACACACCTCCTTCCTTTACTTCAGTACTATTGCACTGCCTGTAATCCTATGGTAGATTGCCGATCGTCTGTGCGCGCGGCGGCTCCTTTGATGAATTGCATGCATACGCGTACGCGCTGTCAATCCTGTAAACAACTTCTAGTTCGGGCTGCCGGCCGGCCGGCCTGTCTTCCCTTGTGCATAACATATGTGGCGTACGTACGTATACTGTATATGTACTATACTATACATATACGTACACTTTGTACAGTACAGTAGACCAAGCGTTATGGGACCGGACGCGTACATGGAGTCACTTTGAAGAGCAAATCCAACGATTTAGCAGGTTAATTCTCAAGCCGTTTTCAGAGTATGTTGTCTAGTAGGCCTATATGAGGAGTCTATATCAAGTCTTTAAGGTAAAGGGTGCATATTCTATGTAAAATAAGTAAGTTTTCATGCGGCTGTCCGGAAACCCAACCCCCCATTATACTTATACTGTATGTGCGGGACTTCCGCGAGTGCGACGTGCGTAAAAGTTTGGGACGAACATCTTCGGACGTCTTGACCCACAAAGGTACGTGAAAAACGCTGAAAAATGATGTTAGTTTTCGAATTTTCGACCCATTTTATAAAACAAATGATGCACAGGATTATTTCGTGGCGTTAGTGTAGGCGTAGCTCACTCTCGGGTATTTACAATGTAGTGCAACATGCACTCGGCTTCGCCTCGTGCATGTTTCACAATTGTAAATACCCTCGAGTGCACTACGCCTACACTAATGCACTCTATCCTGTGCATCATTTGTATACTGATGCATGGTTGTTTTAGCCAATAGGCGTCTCGTACTGGGTGCGCGAACGCTTGCTTAGTGCGGTTACAAGTACGCGTACTCTTGCTACAAGTGCGCGATAACATGTTTACCACAGTGACTCAGCGTGCTGCCAGTAAAAATCAACACATAGCTCTCGACCAATGAGATCGCAGGATTCTCGCTACCCATTCTATAAAACACAATTACTGGCAGACCTGAGGATCATTTTCTTTTACTTGGAATCGATCTTAACACCACTGTCGTATGCCTTTGGCTTGATAGTCACTAGAAGTAGTAGCTATTATCATCTTATAGCATTAACGGATACGATGACCAATGAAACAGTTGAAGGAATTAGTGATAAACGGCTCCGCTGTACCCCATTTTATCTCTTACAAAGCGTCGACTAAAGAAAGAACAAGACTTGTGCGAAATAATTTTTGAATGATATCATAAATGTCGCTGAATTTCATATTTCTATACAGAATTCATGAAAAGTGGATATTATAATACTATCATCATTTAATTCAGTCTTCGGCAGAGTCGGCGAAACATTACTGTCGAATGTTCCATCCCCGTACCGGTGTAATTCCCAATGGGAACATAATTATTGTCTGCGGAGCAATTGGCTGATCAATATAATGTCGGCGGAATAATTGTCGACGGAGTAAATGTAGCAGTTTTCAGAGCAATTGTTGGTGGAGTATATTATGTCAATGTGGAGCATAAATCGTGATATCTATTCAGCGCAAGGCTGTGATCAAGCTTCTGGATTTTTTTATTATTATTTACAGCTGCACAATTGGGTAAGTGGATACGTTTGGTTAACCTCTTTTCAATGGGTACGTAGTAATAAATCGCAATAAATCATGGCGGAGGGGAGACGAAGTGAAGAATGGGTCTATACAGGGGGTGATGTGGCTAGAGTTCTAATAGCATTGTTTTGTTTCCTTCGAGCTCCCCCATCGTCACCCGGATACAATTCCATTCAAGCTTCTTCTCCTTTTTTTTTTTCCGTCAGAATGGACTTGCCATGCTGGGGGGCAGATGGAGTGAAGAAGGGGTCCATACAGGGGGTAATGTTGCTAGCATTCTAATAACATTATACTTGAATGGTATTTCATCAATTGCTTCTACATGGTACAATTTTTAACCAACGAATCACTTTCGAGAACATACACATTAATTCATCTTGAAGCATGGCTGACTTTGCACATAAAAGGGAAGGGAATCATTCCGAGAGAAAAAACAAACAGACACAATAAAATGGGGGGGGGGGGGAATCAAAGCACCATACAGGAGGATTCCCAGTAGGTCCGGCTTACTGTTTGGGACCTCATCAGATACACAACAATAAATAAACAATTTTAACAAACTATCGGCTTACTTAACTACGGCAAACAACAAACTATTTCACACAACTAAACATTAATGGTCACGTTCACATGTGATGCTAAGAAAAAAGAAGAAAGGGACAGCAATAATTGAAGATAATGAGAAAGAACAGGAGAGAAAGAAATCAAAAATTTCTCGTTCACTGTACAATTGGCGTGATACCCTCTGCAAATGCAACACTACTGAAGGTGCATTCACCCTGTTGCCATTCTTTTCTTCCTTTCGAGCTCCCCCCCCCCCCATCGTCACCATGGATACCATGCCATTCAAGGTCTATTGTCCGAGTAAACATTGTAAGTTTCACACACTGGTGGCAAAACATCCGTGACACGAGTCTAAAGCTTCCTTTAATATCGATCACTGTCATGATAGCTGCATTAACAATGACATTGGGCATGTATGATTTTAAAGGGGTGGTTGAGATGGGGTTTGAGGTTTCCAAAGTTTTGTTGATGATGATTTTGTTTTTCTGAGAAAATGGCTAACCACGTATAAAGTAAAGAGTATATAATTCTCTAAAAAATTCATTGTTTATCTGATGAAAATTGGTTTTGAAATGGCTGAGATATCCACAACAAAATTATCCTAATAAAAGGTGGGACCCATCTTTTATTAGGACCGCTTTGCTTTATTTTTTCTCTCAGCCTCTCAGCGATTTTCATATAATAAACTTTGAATTTCTCTTAGACCTGTATGCTTTTTAACATTTCGTAAAGTGGTTTCTAAGTATCTCGCAGAAAGTTACAAACTAAATTCTCATCTCAACCAATACCATGTCATCCTATAGAT
Source organism: Diadema setosum (assembly GCA_033980235.1). Taxonomy (NCBI): domain Eukaryota; kingdom Metazoa; phylum Echinodermata; class Echinoidea; order Diadematoida; family Diadematidae; genus Diadema; species Diadema setosum. The sequence continues at coordinate 31,830,491 of CM067077.1, read as the reverse complement.
AAAGAAGACACTCATTACATGCCTAATGATAACAGCACCAAACATATCCAAAATCAAGAAAAATGGACAAAAATTGACTTTGAATTAGCTATTAAAATTTTCCGTGGCAATGAGTTCAAACAATGTGCACAAATTTCACCCATAAACCTATGGATAGGCAATTAGTGTGGAACGCAGAATGTTAAAACCTTTAAGACAGAAGAAAATGTTTGGAAATAAACAATGGTAAAGGTAATTTTTGAATAGTGTAAGGGAGTTATTGCGATGCGAAATAAAACGACCTAGTAATATTACTACATAAACATTAATGACATTCTTTTACACTTCTTTCCCGACATTCGTATAGGTCAGTCTTAAACTTGTCGAGCTTTGCTCACCAATCTTTCCAGTAATTTTCAAGTGGATGAAGTAACACCAAAGAACATCGAACTTTTGAAAATATTATTTTCAGTATCAAAATTCAGTATTAAAAAAGCCCAAGGCTTATTCTAGTTTTATTGTCGGATAAAATTGTGAGTATAATACACTGATCAATCACTGCTTTATCAATTCCATTGCAGCATTAATCATCATTATTCAACTGTAGTTTTCATAACTTCATTTTGTACAACTGTGATTAATCAAAGAAAGTCGCACCATGTTGGTTGTAAGACAGGGTCCATTCAGTTCAGATAATTATTCAATTCTAATTGGCTGTTAACAGAACAAAAACAAAGAAGGGCCAATAATAAAAAAAGAAGAATCACTTACAAACGTCAATTTTGTTCCGGCCTCTCTGATGGCATCTACCAGAGACTCGTGGATGACGTCATTAACGTTCACTCCATTGAAGAAGAAGACTTCATCGTTGTAACTTTAAAGTGGAAGATTGAACAATGAAAGTTTAGCCTATTCTTAAGATAGATATTCTCATTCTGTGACGTGCTGTAAGTGAATGATAATTAGATAATGGCGATATCAGAGTTCGCTCCACCAACAACGGTTGGCAAGGTGATGGTATCTAAAGAGGTTGTTAACATCACATGTTAATTGCCATTGTAATAATAACTGTTAATTATTTCATCATCATGGTCATCATTACTATCAGTAGTATCAGCACTACGACAATCTTTCGAAAAGTTTTATTCATATTCTTACTGGTTTTCTTACCTCAAGCTTGCGTTTGTCAACAGCTACAGATAATCTGACAACTGGATATTTACTTCGAAATATTAATGGGCTTGCTGAATAAGTTATTAGCATTGCACTGTAAGATAAAATGTATGATAAGCAAAGACGGTTGGCATGGCAACAATATATCTTTCTTGTGCTCAGTCATATCCATGTGAATCAAATAATGTCCTGTATAATTATACAGTAGAAAGTTGGCGTCTTATTTTCCAAGGGAAACTCACCGCAGTCCGTTCCGATAAGCTACTCCCATGGGGTCCACATCCACCAAGCGATGAGATTGGTCGTTGGTGAAAAGTGTGGCTCCAAAATCTGCGTACACGTTGGGGTTTTCCTCGTCACACTGAACAAAGAGGTGACTTCTCTCGAGTAGCTCGGAATCTTTCTACGGAAACAAGACAAAACAGGAGAAAGATACGAGTGCTTTTGAGTGCCACCAGGAAGAAGAGGTAATTTGTCGCCTTAATATGAGAATGAGATCTTCTCCTATACCTACATTTTTCTACCTGAGATGTCGAGAAGACGAGATTTCACTTCACGCACACTTGCCTTCTCTGACGATCTCGCCTTCTCATTTTTTTTTATTTTAAGAATCATAAGGTCGAGCAGGCTAGGAATATCTACGTCTTTTCAGTGACGCTTAAAAGTTTCCATAGAAAGAATACACAAAATAGAACTGGTAACAGGGAAATGGACCAATGGTGCTATATAGAAAACTTGTTAGAGAGACCCAGTGAGTCTCCTTACGTCGAGACATTTTTTTAATCAGCGAAGAGGAAATGTGATTCTTCAAAGCCATCATGCACGTTTGTCATGATTTTTCAATACTTCTGCCATCAGTTTGTTAAATGTTTGTGATTTTTGCTTCTTTTCCGGGCCTGTGCAGATTGCAGGCCGAAATGTATCTCATGTGTCTTATTGTTTCGGTCGTTGATGAACGCGGAGTGGATTGCTTTTAAAGCTGTCCAGTGTACGGACTTCGTATCATTTGCATGTTTGCTGAAGTAAAAATGAGGCCCTCAAAATGGAGTCTTCTTAGCCACCAATAATTTCACACTTTAATAACTTTTATAACTAGAATACATACTAGGACTCTATCTCTCACATGACATGTTCACCTGTGAAAGATTTCATAGATATCATCAAATATAGTAATTTTACACAGTATTCTGTATTTGGCATAGCTTTTTAATTTGAGTAGAGTTTATTTTGTCTTCCATATCTCATCTACCACTCTCTCGTCTCTCTCTTCCCTCGTTGTGCTCACTCAAAGTGCCTTCTATTTCTTATCAGTAGGAGTAGTTTTTCCAATCTCAATATCATATGGCAGTTGTAAGCGATAAGTTTAAAAAGTGTAACAAGGGATGTACTATTTTGGGGTTTTGTAATTTTTGAAACAGAAAATCATCGATTCCATCACAACCTTGGCGTTATCCTTCTTTCAAGCAATGTTAGTTTTTCGTCTTTATTTGTCGGAACAAAATGTAAAGTTTTCGGATTAGCACTTTTAAGATATATCTAAGAACATCTCGAAACATTTTGCTAGATGGAGGGATATTTTGTAATATTTCCTTTTAAATCAATGAAAAGAAATCACTGAATATACATTATCCCATCGTATTACTTTGATGTTAGACGTATCATTATATGTATTAGCATCATTTTTTTTTGTCAGTTCTTTTCCAAGACAATGTGTTGTTATCTATCAGCTGGACTCTTGAAACCCATAGTTTGATAATTAAAGATCTATAAAACGTCTGACAAGTACTCACATCTTCACCAGATTCTTGCTGGCAGCACTGCCCTTCAACACGCAATGGCTCTACATCTTGTGGCCGATTGCAAAGTTTCGATGCCGCCGAGCCCATGTTCGCTGCTATCAATCGTGAAGTCGCGAGGAAGAGTAAGCGCACCGAAGGAGCGATTTAACAGCACAAGTTCAAAAACTTAGGGCTTTTAGAACGCGTAACTCAATGTCCGGGAGCGGCATCTGTGCCACAGCATGAAGAGTGAATCGATACTTCCAATACGTACAGAGCGTCACGTTCGCTTTGTATAGGGCTAACAATGCGACTATCAAAATCGTTCATGTATACATACATCACCCCCCTCCCCTTCCATTTTTTGTCTCCCATTTCTCTGAATCTCTCTTTCTTCCTCAAGTTTTGACGCTAAGTTCCCACTCCTGAGTTCCCTCCCCCTATCATTCTCTTTTTATTATCATTATTATCATTTATTCGGCAATTCGTGGATACAATAGAAGCGGACATAGAATACAAACAGAAAAAAAAAATCGTATTACTGTACATGATGTAAAGATTGTGGTGATTTCAGGTGCATGCCGCTGTTGCCAGGGGAGGAAAAAGCAAACTTAATCACCGAGACTCGAAGCCTTCCTCCCCGAAAAGTGCATGCACACAGAATCAGCTATATCAATGTAAAACAGTAACAAAATCTTCTTTCTTTTTTGCCGTGTTTTAACAGACCTTTCTCCGACAACGTCAGGACAAACTCCGGAGAACAAAATTCCTTCTCTCGGACAATAGGGAGCTTTAGATTTATGACGCGGACGTTTGAAGACTAATCGATTGCATTGGCCGTTCTCCTCTCTGCCTGCGTCGTGTTGGAAACAAAGAGCTTATATATGAGTAGTGGTGAGGAAAAAAATTTATTTGGTTGCAAACTATATTCTTTACGCGAAGACGCAACCTTTGCAAAGTAAAATGGCGCCCCCATATGATCAGTGCATCAAGTAGCTCTCTGCGTCGTGAACTGAGCGGGTAGGGAAAATTCAGATGACGCGAGATATAAAATAGATCGATTTTGATTAGGGATTTTTTTTTTTTTGTACATGTGGAGAACAGTTTTTTCCTTTGAACACCCCCCCCCCAAAAAAAAAAACACCAAACAAACAAACAAACAAACAAACAACAACGAAGAAACGAACAAAAGAGCGAGGAGTATCGTCTTATTGGATGTAAATAATAATGGCATTTCTTGAGTTGCCTTTATAGAATTGATACTGTAGATAATGTAGACCACGAACTACTTTGACATAAATTTTCGTGTATCAAGACGACTGTTGATTTGTTCATATCATATCTAAGTGATTAATAACAAGTGACCCAATCCAAAGGAACAAAGGCCCCCATCCATCAGCAATTATTAAAGAACAAGTCCACCTTCAAAGACATCTGGATTGAGTGAATGCAACAATATTACTAGAACACTTCAGTGAGGGTTTGAAGAAACTTGGACTTTCAACTTCAACTTTCAACTTTCAACTTTATTTTCACCTCCATCAAAATGAAAAAAGAAATTTATGTACATTGCATATACACGGGATATTTGTGATACAGAACAAAACTTGAAAAGGTACATAAGAAAATTATGAAAATGAAAAGTAGGTGTGATTACATCTTTGTTAAATACATAAAGCGTATAATACAAGTCAACTAAGGATGAGGATGGAAGTGGAGGGTCCCACTAAGAAGCAAAGCTTGTACGATATGGGACCCTCAGAAAAATACACAAAACATCAATATAAAACACAATAAACGAACCGATGTCAACTGACATCAAAATGATTGGGAAGAGGAAAAAGAGAGAAAAGGAAAGGAAAAAGAAGAGGAAAAAAAGAGAGGAAAAAAAGGGAGAAAAAAGAGGGAACTACAGCATGTGCCATCGTGGACGCAAGCAATCTGGATTTCATAATGTAAAATAAGTGAAAAAATACAAGCTGGATTGAATGTAATGCAAAACATTTTTTATACGTAGTTATGTTGGTAAGAATGCAGGAGAAAAAAAAACACATCGTTATATTTAGAACACAGAGAGGGACATAGTTTAATAGGAGGACTTATGTAAAAAAGAATGATGACTTGACTGAGATGATAAAGGGAAACTAACTCTGTTGGATGTTGTAAAATGTCAATAAAAATGGTTTTAATTTATTCTTAAAGGAATTCAGAGATTGAGCAGTAGTAATGTTACTGGGAAGTGAATTCCAGTACTTTGGCCCGTCGTAAATAAATGTGTTTTGAGCCAACAAAGTTCTCAGAAATGGCAAATGGAAATCATTTGATCGCCGTGTTGGATAATTATGAATGGATTGATTTCTTTGAAACATTGTTTCAAATATATTTGGGAGATTATTTTTATTATAATTATACATAAATTGTCCTAGGTTAAACAAATACAAATCATTAATTTTCAATATTTTATGCTCATAAGATAGTGGGTCAGTATGGGACAAAAATGCAGTATGACATATAACACGGAGTGATTTCTTTTGCAATAAAAGTAATTTATCTAAGAATGTTTTATATGTATTTCCCCACGCGAGAATACCGTAACTTAAATATGGCAATATTAAGGATGAGTATAATACGAGCAGGGACGACAAAGGAAAACAAAACTTAAGCTTATTAATTATACCAATATTACGTGAAATAATTTTACATATACTGTCAATATGAAATTTCCAGGACAGCTTATTGTCAACTGTTACTCCAAGAAATTTTATATGGGAGACATTTTCGAGTGGAGTACCATCTAAAACAATATTAACAGGTAATGCCTCAATAGAATTACTAAAGAGCATATATTTTGTTTTTTGAAGGTTAAGAGATAGCTTATTTGCTTTTATCCACTGGGCAACATTTTCTAATTCTAAATTTATTGTATTAACAAGGGTAAAAATATTATTGTGTGAAAAAAATAGATTTGAGTCGTCTGCAAAAAGAATAAAAGAAAGAACATCTGATGATCTACAAAAATCATTTATGTAAACAGTAAACAACAGTGGACCTAATAAACTTCCCTGTGGCACCCCACATTTAATATTTAATATTTGTGAATTACAACCATTTAAAGAAACATATTGTTTCCTGTTCATGAGGTAGCTCCTGAACCACTCCAAGGCCTTCCCACGCACTCCATAATGGTGTAATTTGTTAAGTAAAATATCATGATTGATGGTGTCGAAGGCCTTGGAGAAGTCCAGGAACAAACCTATCAAATGAGAAGATTTATCAATAGCATGTGCCACTTTTTCTATAAAACTCAATAATTCATGTGTGGTGCTATGTTTCTCCCTAAATCCAAACTGAGAATTCGTAAATATATTATTAAATTTAAAGAAATTAATAGTTCTTTTATAAATAATTTTTTCAAGAATTTTTGACAATGCACTTAACAAAGAAATTGGTCGGTAATTATTTACATCTAATTTGTCACCTTTTTTAAACAAGGGGATGACTTTTGCTATTTTCATACTTTCGGGGAAGGTTCCATTAAAAAGGGATAGATTAAATATATGAGCTAAGGGATCCGCAATTGACGATATTACCCCCTTTAAAAGAAAATTGCTGATGTCATCATGTCCAGCACTTTTTTTGGAACTGAAATCAGAGACAATATTAATTATCTCCTGAGTGTATGTTGGATTAAAAAATATTGAACTAGAATTTGGGGGACCCAAAAATTCGGAAAAATGTTTTGTGGAGGGAGGAATATTACTTGCCAGGCTTTCCCCAATTGAAGAAAAATGGTTATTCAAAACATCACAAATTTGTTGAGAATCTTCAACAATTTCACCATCAAATCTAATTTTTGTAATATTTGACTTAACATTTGATATATTCATGGCTTGCTTTAAAACTTTCCATGTATTTTGCATATCATGCCTGTAAAATTGTAACTGATTAGTATAATATTTTTTCTTTTCTATTCGTATAATTTTCGTCAAAGTATTTTTATAACTAGTGTATTTCAACTTTGATTGCTCAGTACGTTTCATTTTAAATCTGTAATATAAATTATTCTTTCTATTTATTGAACGCAGGAGCGATTTTGAAATCCATGGGAGCCTGGGTATTTTTTTGTAATTAGCTGATTTTTCTCTACGTTTTGGAATACAAATGTCCAAATGTTGGATAAAAATCTTCATAAAATATTCATAAGACAAATTAACATCATCTGTATCAAAGATACAGGACCAGTCTGCGGTGTCTAAGCTAGCACCTAGCCTAGCTATACTTTCATGAGTAATTCTTCGTTTAAATATATTGTTGTTTTTATTATTAACTGTTTCATTTAAAGAAAAACCAGTCGAGATGGGGAAATGATCGGTGATATCTGAGAGTACTACAAAAGAATCAGGAGGAGGAAGAATGTTACAAAAAATGTTATCAATTAAAGAAACAGATTCATTAACTATACGTGTGGGTTTAGATATTAAGGGTAAAAAAGAGGCAGACAAAAATATTTCCAAAAAATCTTGCGACATATTATTCTGTTTTAGCAAATCTATATTGAAATCACCCATTATAAAACAATTTTTGTTGATAAAAAGTGGGTTTTTAACCAGATCCGAAAAATAATCTAAAAATGATTTAGTATTCGCGTTTGGTGGTCTATATACTACACCTATGATTATATTTTTGCTGCCTGGAACTGTGATTTCAATAAATAAAGACTCACAAAAATCAGTCATACTGATGAACTCATCGCGGACTACATAATCATAATTTTGTTTAACATATATGGCAACGCCTCCACCTACCCTATTTTGTCTGTTATTAACCACTAAATCGTACCCGTCGAGAGCGAAGGGAAGACTGGAGTCATGAGAGAGCCAGGTTTCGGTTAAACCTACCGCCGAGATATTATGCATGATGGGACTATTTAAAAATAACCTCAATTCTTCAAAATGCTTATTAATACTTCTAATATTAAAATGTAAAAGAGAAAAAGTAGTACTATCATATTCCTTGACAACATTGGTAAATTGGGATTGAGTAAGATATTCAGAAGACGGACTTTGCAATTGGTTCTCTGTGTCAAAATCATAATCTAATTCTTGCGGCGATGAATTAAAACTGTCAGAAACATAATTATCAAAAAAATTGTCATTTTGATTGATATTTGATTCGTTTTGTTCAAAAGAAGGTCCTGCCAAATCAAAAAAGTCATCATCATTAATTGAATTGAATGCTGTGTCTATAGTATTGCGTATTAAAGGGTGAGCGTGTTGTCCGTTGCTTGAGTCCACGAGGGCACCTGTAGAGGGCAGTATAGAACAATTTGACTGTGGAGATTGTTGCAATATTGCAGTTACACATTTTATCGTTGTCTCTTAATATAACGTTGTCTACAAAGGAAAATAGGATCGTCCTATACATAACATTAATGCGATCTAAGTAGGCACAAACATAAAGAGAACAGTTTGTCATAAGCATGAATACTAATATTCAAAATAAGTTATAATAAAACTCCGGTAATTGTTCTATATCCGATCAATAGAAGGAACACGTGTATGTATTACGTATTGTGTTATGACAGAAGAGAAGACATCTCAAGTCTCATAGGGACCGCCAACCACCAGTATATAGGGCAAATACTAGGTTCCCAAGGGCAACTCTAGGAAGGAAATCCTTACCCGAAGAATCAATTTTACAAGAAATGAAAAAAAAAATAACCGTTTTTATCATTAATTCTATACGGATTCCTCCTCTCCCATAACTGCAGCGCAAAAGATCACCCATCCCTATGCCCCAAAAAGACAAACACGCTGGGACCGCCGACGGCCAGTATATTATATAGGGCAAAGACATGGTTGCCAAGGGCAACTCTATAGCGAACAGGCACACACCAAATTCGAGCAAGTTACAAGTTGACATAATATATTGTAATATACTGTATTAAACTGTGCAGCCGGTCCACTGCGTGAGTGGAGAAGAATACAATACTCGGCTGATACTGTCAGTTCTGATGGCACCCGTTGGCAGATGCCATCCTGGACAAAAAGAACATGTAGGGCAAATACACGGTTGCCAAGAGCAACTCTACAGCGAACAAAGCACACACCAAATTCGAACAAGTTACAAATTGACATAGTATGTTGTAGTAAATTGTATTAAACTGTGCAGCCGGTCCACTGCGTGAGTGGAGAGGAATACAATACTCGGCTGATACTGTCGGCACCTGTTGGCAGATGCCACCCTGAACAAGAAGAACAAACTGAACAATTTACCCTGGATAACTATACAACCTGTATAAGATGCTTAAGCGTGTTTCAATAATGATAATGAAATTTAGCTTGTGTACGTTGACTGCTAAATGGTTGAGTAATTTGGGAGCATACCTAGATATTTAAAACATCAGCTGATTGAGTTCTGAATTGGTATGCCAATTAATCAGAAAAATATTTCGACCAAGAGAGAGTGAGAGAGAAAAAAAACCACCCAAACACATTTTATTAACTTATTGTCGTTATCGTAAAGGGTATATATCAACAACAGCAACAAAGTATTAATTGCAACAATGGGCTTGAAAACAAATAATGTCTACGAATAAACCGTATTTATCATTCATTCTTATACAGATTTCTCCTCTCCCACAGCTGCAAAGCAATAGATCTCCTCATCCCTATGCCGAAACAAGATCCACACGCTGGGACCGCCAACCATTATATCATATAGGGCAAGTAACAGTTGCAAAGCGCAAGGCACACATCGAATTCGAACACGAGACAGGTTAACATAATCATTGTACTGTATATATATAATACACTGTATATACGGCCGGTCCACTGCGTGAGTGGAGAAGAGTATAACATACGGCTGATGCTGTATGCAGTTCAGATGGCACCCGTTTGTAGATGCCATCCTGAACAAAAAAAAAAAAAAATAAATAAAAGGAACAGACTGTACAATTCACCCTGGGTAACCATACACTACTCGCATCAAATGCTTAAGCATGTTGCATTAATGATAATGAAATGTAACTTGCATACGTTTACTACTGAATAAAGTTGAGTACTTTGGGAGCATACCTCTCATTAAAAAAAAAAAAAAAAAAAAAAAAAAAAAAAATCAGTTATTGGAATTCTGACTGAGAATGCTAATTAATCAGAAAAATATATCGACCAAAAGAGAGAGAGAGAAAAAAAATCCCAAAACTCATTTTTTATTTATTATTATTACATCATGAAGGTATTTATCAACAACAACAAAACATTAATTGCAGGTAGGTTTAGTAAATATTTAGAATCATAACAACTCGCATGTATTGTGATGTGAACGTGGTTGCATGGACCATAACCCCTTGCAGACTCAAGTCACAATAGAATACCGAAAATCATAACAGCGTATTTATCACATAAATTATGGTATGAACACAGATTTGGTTACAATAAACCATTACCCTGTGCAGGCTCTTGATTACTAAAAGTGACCTGACAATCATCATGCCTGCCGGGTACAGATCTCAAACAGCTACAGTCTAGGGGAGCCCATGCCCGAGGAATCAATTTGGGGAGAACCAGCAATGGGCTTGAACACAAGGAATATCTATAAATAAACCATTTTTGTCTTTCAATATTTTACGGATTTCTCTCCTCCCATAGCTGCAGCGCAAACGATCACCCCGTCCCTAGTATGCCCCAACAAGATCCACACGCTGGGACCGCCAACAACCCGTTTAAAAGTTATGAATTTTTTAAGTTTCTGCTCAGTCACTGCTGAATGAGAAGACTTCCAGAGCTTGTGATGCCCTATATGTATACAACGATATAAAGAAAATATAAAAGAAATTCAACATATTTTCCTATTTCTCGCATAATAAAAGAACCCTTGACTTGCCTCTTTCAGAAAGCAAGGGAGATTATATTACCCTTAACATACGTCAGCGACAAGTCAAGGATATGTGCAATTTTTTCAAAAAAAAATGTGAAATTCTCTTTAGATTACCTGATGATCCAACGGTTTTGGAAGAAAATTAACTGTTGCATTTGATAGAGAAATGACGTGGATTTAAACAAATCGTCTTAAAACCGTCAAAACTTGTGTCATGATTATCAGTCCCCGTGCTAATCTAGTTAAGATCGGAGCTCTCCGTATCTCATCAAATGGAAGTTTGATTGAAAGAGTTCAGTTCATCAAATGTTTACATTTTCTTTTTAGGTGAAGAATTGAACATTGAAAATTCAAGTAAATTCACTCAGAAAAGAGAGTGGAGGGTTTGTTCATCAAATAGATTTTGTTTGTTGATTTTTAATAACCACAGCAGACCGTAAAAATTACTTTATAACAGTCTGGTGTTACCATTTATTACCACAATTTGATTATTGTTCTGTTGTCTGGTCGAATAGATTTCGATCCCATCCAACTAAAGCTGAAAAAAAAAAGATAAAAGGAGGGCTGCAAAAATGATACTGAGTAAAACATGTGACACACCGTCGGCTGATTTGTTCAAAAGGGGAAATCCAACAGTATCGACAACCATGAGTCATACAGCCCACGAGTCCTACAGTCCACGCACATCGCCGGTTTAGATGGCGGTTCATGGCGGTTCTCAAACCGCCGTAAACCGTGTCCCAATGATGGCGGAGAGCACTTAAACGCGATGTGACTACGTTCTCAACACGTTTTGAACACGGAGCAAACGCGGATTGACGCGGTAGTAACACGGATCTCCCCGGAAGGTGGAGTCGTCCATACGAAGCCCTTGTAGTTGGATGCAATCAGAGCCCTTTCACTTGTCCTCAATGAGTTTCAACAAGGAGCGTTTTGCTTTGTTTGGTAAACACAATTTAAAAGAAACTATGAAACGTTGCAGCCCCCTGTGTTTTACAGATTGATATAGGTGATGCAACAAGCAAATATCTTCAAGTTTCAACGTGCTTTTTCTCTTTCTCTTAATTTTTTAAATATATTTGTATTAACTGTCATTAAAAAGGCATACATATCAAAGCAGAATCCAACATAGTTTCAAAAGTTTCCTGTTCATTTGCACGTTTAGTGATGTACAAGTACAACATATCTTTTTTAACTAAGTTTTCACATAATTATTTCGCGTATTGAATACAAGATCTTGTTGCTTGTTTATCCACGTTTTCACGAAATTGCCCCTTCTTACCTTTCAGAGCTCCTTGTGAAATATGAGCCTTGAGAGTTTCTAAATCGTAAGGGGAATCTGTATGTGATACCCTCGATCCATTACAACAAACTACTATGGCAAACGTAGTATATGCCGCCCCAGAACTGTGGAACAGCACCCCAAGTGATAAAACATGCAAGTTCCATCAATAAGTCCAAAATGTTTTTAACAACTTATCTGTTGAAATAGTAACAGAGTGATTGTAGAGGATAATTTATGCAGCATGTTGCTGTTTCTGAAATTACCTTTTCCTGTTTATCTTTTTGTTTCCCCCCTAAAGCGCATAGAGACCTTGCCAAAGGTATTATGCGCTATATAAGAACGGCAATGATGATAATATGATAATGATATCTTTAACAACAGTCAATAAAAAGACATACATTATACATTATAAAAGAAGCATACAGTATGTGTGCATAGTTTCCTCTTTACTAACAGGTTCACGTAACATAATAGTGGTGTTTTTTTTTTCAAGTTTCAACATTGCTTTTACCTCTGCTCTCTTAAGTTTCAACATATCTGTATCAACATGCAGTCTTACAAAAAGGCATACATAATCACGAAAGCAGAACCCAACATATTTACATAAGTCTTCTGTGTATCACTTATCAGGTTCACGTTGTTGGTCATCTTAGAAGCTGTTAAGCTTTAATAAACTTATGCACTTACCTTTTAATGTAAATGATGTACTATTGAACATACCTAACAACTTTTTGAACATTAAACTTTATTTATTACTGTCTATGTGTTAAAGAAGTAAGGAAACTATAGCATTCAATATATTTATCCGATCTTGTATTATAGGTTCATCTTTGCTTTTTTTTCTCCATTTTTTTTTGGCTCCGCCACGAAGTGTCGCCGGAGCCATTATTCTCTTTTAAGTTCATTGTTTCTTTTCTCTTGAAAATTATGGCGGTGTTAACACGGCATTATCACGGATCTTGCGGTGCAAACACGGAGGATGCCGTTCTTCACACGGTGAACGGCGATGTGAACACGGTCCATTTCAAACCGCCAAGACCGCCACGAAAAATTAAACATGTTTAATTTTTCTGGCGGTTCCCCGCGGTTCCCCGCGGTTCTCAGGGTTCATGGCGGATGAGAGACGGATGACCACGGTTTGTGTACGGTGTAAACACGGTCTTTGGCGGAGCACGGCGATTTGCTGAACCGCCATGAACCGCCATCTAAACCGGCGATGTGTGATTGCACCTTAAGCAAATAAGCCCATGAGACCGACACTAAGTAAAAACAGCCCACGAGTTCGACAGATACAGCACGGGGTTTAAAGGGGCAGCACAGTACTGGTTGAGGTGGGGATTCATGGTTTTTACATTCCTAAGTGAGATAATGAGAAACCTCTTATGAAAATATATGAAAGAGCATGTAATTTTAAGAAGGATTTAACGTTTATTTGATGAAAATTGGTTTTCAAATGGCTGAGATATCCAAAAAAATAATAATAAAAGACTACATGCCCCAACTTTATCAGGATCTCTTTGTTTCACCTTGTTTTTGGATATCTCGGCCACTTCAAAACCGATTTTCATCAAATAAACTTGCGATACCCCTTAGAATTGCATGCTCTGTGACATCTCGTAGAGTGGTTTCTGAATATCTCGCAAAATGTTAAAAGCTATATCCTCACCTCGACCAGAACTGTACACACCCTTTAATGTATCAGTCTCGTGGGCCTTGTTTGCTTAGTGTCGAACTCATGGGCTGTATGACTCATGGACTGTATAACTCGTAAGCTGTATGACTCGTGGGTGTCGGTCTCGTGACGTGCACCCGTTCAAAAGTCTTCAGTGGATGACACTAGACAAACATTTTGATTTTAGTCTCGTTATGATGATTATATAAATGCGTTCACAACGTAGCATTTTCTTACCTTCAGATATACTTATGCAAATCTAATGATGTATACGTAAACATTACACAGGGCAAACAGACAGTGTAAGTCTACGTGTGATTTCGCCCTTTTTGTTATAAATATAGCCTAAGTATATCTTCTATATTTGAGCGGAATAAGCTGGAAAATTCGGTCTGACCAGCTACTTCTTCTATCTCTTCATTCAAAAGATTGTTTAAACAAAATCACAATTTGTACATAGCACAACCAAACATCGCCTAGAGCATAATTGTGTTCTGTGATATGTAATCATATTCATGCATATGGCGATTTGATTCGATTTGATTGCTATTTCTCATTCCTCATTCTGATGAACTCATGTTACGGATCATCAACATAAGATATATTATGATATATGCACATTACTTTGCAATATAAAATGATATCTCTAATTTCTTCTGTGTTGTTATTATATTATTAATATTATCATTAGTATAATCATCATCATCATCATTATATATATATGTATATATACATGTATGTAATAATGCATAAGAGTATACATTTGTTTACATGTATATAACATTGTGTCTGTGTGTTTGTGTGTGTGTGTGTGTGTCTTTATGCGCGTGCGATGAGCAAAGTAGAAATAAATACCCATAAATATAATTACTTTCATTGTACCACAATGGGCGTCAACATTATGCAGAAGTGTAAAGGTAAGATGCCAGTGTAAGTGGTCATGAGGTTTTGTGTATTTGCTTTAATATTTTCCTGTGGCTCCTTGTGGCATGTTGCTGAAGCCACAAAACCCGCTGTTGTTCAAGACATCCGAATACGTTTCTCTCTCTCTCTCTCTCTCTCTCTCTCTCTCTCTGTGTGTGTCTGGGGGACGATATCTTTAGCTGTAGATTCTATCATACGATGCACCTGTGGGCCAGTAGAACATCTTCTGATCATTGTATTGGCATACGTAAAACTGCGTGTCTTCACTAACTGCTCTTATCGAGCAATACATACAGGTAGAAGGCCTACCCATTTGCTAAACCTTTAGCACTATGTAATGTATTGCAGCTTTCTACTTATCTACTTTATCAATAGAAAAACATCATTTCCGAATCATTAAAGTTAAAATCGGAACGTTTGGATCAGACTATCGTTCTTTTTTTTCTTCAATCCTGACATTTTGAAAACGTTGGCCCTACTCTCCACTATGCAAGCTCGTTATACCCGATCTGGCATTTTGTAAAAGTTCTCTTTTTTTTTTTAAATCCTCAAATACGTCTAGCTCTTTTTGCATTCATTTCGAAGTTTGTAAAGAAAAGTGTCAACTCCCTAAATGAATGACGGATGTCCCTTCATTTTACTTTGATTGACAAATGTACAGCTACAAAATAAAATCATTGCATCTGGACTTACTGTTTTAAATTCCGAGGACGGTTTTCAGTTATCGCGTCCGATTGCAAAAGTTTCATCAGCGCTTCTGGCAGGAACGAGTCGTTTTCGGAGCCAAGAATTAGACGAACCGACAAATCGTCCAGGATCGGACGTTCTGCAGCCCTCGGAATGTAAAATAGTAAGTCCATAATATACAAGGATTTAATTTTGTACCTTTATTCAGTGGCGGATCCAGAGGGGGCGCAAGAGACGCACGCTCCCCTTTATTTATCGTTAAAAACAAAAGAAATAAAACGAAAAGAAATGAAAAGAAACCCGGAAGTGGCACCAAAAATAATAGTTACGCCCCCCTGAATTCCTGGATCCGCCCCTGTTATTAAACACTGCCCGGATGAATCAGAACTTACATCATTTGGTTGACATAATTCGATGATACTAATAAATGTATGCGAGTCAAGCTTAGTCGAACCTAGAAAGAGTTGTTGTTCATGTGACGTCTGTGGTGAATAAAGTTCAAGAAAAAAAAAGAAAACAAAAAATATATATAATCAACAGATAATGAGAAGACCTGTAAATATATAGTAGTCTAAATGGAGGACACTTTTACACAAGGCAGTTTTTTTTTTCGAAGTTTTCAGAGACTACGGTGTATTTGAATTAGCAAACTGTTAACCGTGTAGGTTTTGATTACTTCATCAGATTGCATATAATTTAGTCAAAACACAAAACAACAAGAACAAATAAAACAACAACTTCCTGACAAGAATGCTTTCGTGATCACTGGTAGTAATAAGACTGAAAACACAAGACTAATGCACTGGCTATTTCGACTGATTAGCGTCGACATTGTACTTAATGGAGTGCAGATAGACGACTTGATTACTACGTGGGCCATTTTTCTTTTTTTTTTACCTGTTACATATAAAGAAGTAAAGAACAAAAGTTTCATCTTTCCCTTTTCAATCGAAAAAATTGATCATTATGAAGGACATTAACGGCGACATAGTAATGCATGAACTTTCGAAATAGACGATTTGATTACGCTATACTCCATACTCGGTCGTTTTTATTTTACATCAGAAGTAAATAATATTTTTCAGTCGAGAATTTGATTGTCGAGGTCATTAACGTAACGACATTGCACTGAATGGACAACTTCATTACATACGTAAGCCATTTTTCCTTTTGCCCATCAAATTAGAAGTGAAGAATAGAACTTCCATCATCCTTTTTCAATCGCAAAAATTGATAATCAAGGGCCATTTTCATGAGTAATAAACGACAGAATGCGGACAAGACTCTTGACCTTTTAAACGTGAAATCCTCAATTTCCAGGGCGATAGGTCAGTGGGTGTATTGCGACAATACATCGTACTTACGTTGTCCTTTATTCATCAAAAGTTATAAATGGGTATACCTGACAATGCTTTCTCTTTCGATAAAAAAGAAAGAATGCTCACGAAAAAGCAATCATCCTCAGTTAATATGACCATTATCAGTCTTTAATCGTGTTAAGTAAACTCTTTTCTTGGTTGTCTTTAAAAAAAGATTGTTGACACAGCACAAGTCACGGCGGAGTGACCGAGACTGTTTTTTTTTTTTTTTTCACCGTGACAGAAAACTTTTAATAAAAAGGGCTCTCAACATCAAACTGATCCGGTCAAGTGCTCGTAGGTCTGATATACTGTTGTCTTGAATTTATTTCATTCAATTAACTTTGTGGACACATCCTTCAAAATGTGCCGTTAATTGCAAGTCCCCAAAGTCCACACTGTTATTGGATATTTTGCATTTCCTTCGAATAATGATTTATAACAAACTTTCTTTTTTTTTCAAATATGTACAAAGACAACTGCCAACACAAGGTAGCATTGTTACTTCAATGATTTGATATTCTTACATGGTGTGCCTACGTCAATTTAGTGTCGTCTCACTGAACGGGTGAGATTGGATTCCTTTTGTTCTTCCGTCTGTTTTCATTTTTACTTTATACGTAGCGATCATTATCTTCATGACCTTTTTGATGATTCTTTGGCATAATCATCCAAGATTTTTTTCCCGAATCTGCAAGATTTTGAACCCGTGTATCCATTACTTTTCTCCTTCGACTCTTCATTCCTCTTTCACCTCCTCTGCTAAACTTCCCTCAAGGAGTACTTAGACATGTACCTACATTCGACATCCAAAAGGAAATCAATTTACTGCTGAAAGAGACAGTGAATTAGGCAAGGATGCCCTTTTCAAGGCCCCATCGTTAAAAAAAAAAATCGCCCTGGGCTGCTCAAGGAAAAAAATACCTGCATAATAATAGAGAAACAATTCCACAGTATCTAGTTGGAGTCACCCGGAGCGATTTCTTCCTTGAAACCTAATTAAATTGATATTTGTATTTGTTTATGTAACTCAAATATTTCCCCTAGAGAAGGGAAAAAAAAAATCTGCAGCATAATATTATATACCTGTTCATTAAAACCGCGATTCTAAGCCCTTTCTTTAGAGTAGTGGAGTAGAGAGGCTATGTAGTACAGCCATCAGTGATATTCTCAACATGCTCTTCGAGAATTTCGTGAAATCGAATATGCTAAGTTAAAGACAATGGGGCATAAAAGGTAGAAATGGGTTTTGTATTGCGTCTGACATGGACAAAATATCTTCTGAATACTTTTAGGGAATTTATATTTATACATAAATATAATTTGTTGCGTGTCGAACAAAATAATAAACAGACAACAGTTAAAGTGTACAAGTTGCACTATTGCCTATACAATGGCAATGAAAATGCGAAAGCAGTAGACTTTGATACAATGAGTCCAAAATACCAGTCATGGACATTTTTCGTCAAATCGCAGCAAAATAACTATAAAACGGTTGCCTTTCAGTGCGTAACAAAGTAACATAATCAGATAATATTCCGAGTGATCTTCCCCTGTAGAAAATATAACGGATGACATTTCTGCAAGAACACGTTCCTCTTCCTGTCTACAAATGTATGTATCTTCTAATATCGTGCTGTGTTCGAAATGTTCCAAAACATTTCACAAGACATTGCCCGCAATGGTCAAGCTCAGTTCAGTTTTATCATGGGAGGGCGTACTCGCCCAAGAGAGAGATCAAAAGACAAAAAAAGGAAAAATGATTCTGATAATGGTGATGTCATCCATTCTCCGTGTTACAAGGGCGCGTAGCGAAAAGCTACGGTGTAGCCAGGCAAAATAGTGAGACTGGAGTCGGGCAGACATCGGCTTTGGAAAATCATCTGAAATTCACAAAAACACAGAAAAGATAACATTAAGGACAACATACAGCCATAGACACAAACGTTTACATTATGACATCAATAATTACTTAGTCCTCATCTCTTGAACGTGGCATAGAAGAATTTTTTTCCTTTTTCATTGTATCTCTACCTTATCTCAGTCAGGTTACCAAAGGACTGTCCTGGTGACAAAATGGTGCCAAGTTAAGTCTTTCCATTATTAGATTATTGTGAGCAAATAAGCAAACATTGTTCTCTTGTGGCTGGCGTTAAAAACTTAGCTCCTCCAATAACCTATCGATGAATGTAGTCAAGCGATACAGCAACTTCTTGTACAATATTAATCATTATGCAAAGTCGTGAACAGTGTCATTACGCCTTAAATTCACTGAAACAGATATCTTTTGAACCTTCGGTACCAATGCCCTTGAATATTTGGGTTTTCAAACTCTACGACAATAATAAATGGCACACCTGTTTTTATTAATGCACTTTTGTGCGCTGACTTTCACTATAGATGCTCCATTTTACGGTAGTTAAAGAATGCACAATAAATGCGGTGTTTAGTTTGTGCTGTAATACCTCGTCCTTAAAATTGATGATGGTTATCTTCCAGTCGTGCGAGTTGTTCACGGGCATGCCCACCATGCGGGTGAGAATCGCGCAGTCGCTGTCTACGGTCGACAGGTGGATGGGCTGGCCCTGGGCACGCGCCAGTTGGCGGAGCAAGTCGATGATGGTACAAGCTGGTGGCACGGCAAGCTTCCATTCTTCGACCAAGCCGCTTGTTTCCACTAAAACCTTTACCGCCATCTACGTCCACACGAGAACAAACACAAAATCGTCAATCACATTCAAAAGAATCAGTACAAAACAAACAGACAATGAACAGATTCACCTTATTCAGAGATTGGCAGCATAACCTTTCTACATGACAACAATAGACATACGTTTAAGAAAAAGATAGTGCGTAAGATTTCATTGATGAATTTTCCATAATCGGCTGCGCATCTTACCGCCGGTGGTCCAATGTAAATTGATCCTTGATTTGGTTTGGAGAATCTATTCGGAGGCGAAAGCGACGACAGTGTGGTTGTGGATGAGGGACTTGATGTTTGATGACCGAGAGTAATGGACGTCGTCGGAGAGTGTTGCTTTTTGATGTCCGAGGTCATACCAGTCGGTCGGGAAGTCGTGGGTAGCAGTGAAATCTCTGTGCCCCGTTGCAGCAGGAGACCCCTGGAGGTCGCGACTGAAGAGTCGTCCTGTGTAGTTATCCGAATGCCGGAATCCTGCTGCTGAAGGGACAAAGAGACAGAAATAGAAAGTGAGTGAGTGTGTATGTTTGTATGTGTGTTTGTGTAACTGAGAGAGGGAGATTAATAATAATAAGATATGATGAAAATAATAACAATAATGATAACAGTAATTATGATAATAATAATAGTAATTAAAAAATAATAATGATAATAAAAATGATTAGGTCTTTTCTCGAGGGTACCTATATAGGGGGAGAGGTTAAAAGATCCTTCAGTTTTTGACCAGCCAATTGGAAAGTTATCATTTCATTTTCAACCAGTTATTAAATATTAACAACGGACGCTTAAAGTCTAGAATCAAATTTTGCTTTGGCCGATACTCCTGCCATAACGCTTAAGCTACCACTGGGTTACTTCAACATGTTCAAGGAACATGCTTATGACTGCAAACTTTGTTAACATTGATCAGATACCAACACGTAAGTTTGATTTTTTTGAAGTAGGCCTACAGACGAATATCTTCTTCATAAATGACTGTTCCAACGTTGTTTCAATGTTCGAATGCAGTCCTATTGGTGTTTTGGAGCACAGTATTGTGTTAGACTTTTTATTTGCCTCTGGAGTTTGGTGCTGGGTCTACTATTTGTGTGTGCTCTTGCACGAGAATCACGAATGGTCTCATTAGGAACAAGAACAACTGAGGACAATCAAAGCCCTCCAACTCTGATCCTGTGTAGGACCAACTTCACTCGACTCACTGTGACTGCCTGGACAATATCTGGCAGAGATGGCGTTTGCTCCTCAATTCCCGTTTCACTGGTAGCAAAGGCAGGGGGAGGTAACCCGCTCATGTCAACAGGTGGTGGTGAGAAAGGCAAATCTTCCAAGGGCTGTGGGGAGTAAGGTGAGTCTTCCAAAGGATTTGTTTCCGTGTTGGCAGCTGCTGCCGACGGCAGGTTGATGCCCGCGGTCTGGGTGCTCGGCAGCTCGTCGGGAAGACGGCCGATGGGTGCGTGAACCGGAAGTGATCGTTGGATAGGACCAGGAGGCGGTAAGTGAGGTGGCCTGAGGGATGCCTTGGGGTCTACCTGTAGACTTCGAGTGGTACGGGGAGGCGGCTGGGTTGCGTGCGGTCCCGTATGTCGAACCTGTTTCTCTGCATTTGGCGCCAGAAATTGAATTACGTCGTGCAGTTTGTCGGATCTGCCGGGCACGTGGGACGTGTGAGTCCTCAAGTCGGCCGTCGACGTATGCGTTGAATCTACAGAGAGCAAAGATGAGGGGGCTGTCTTGGAGGTTCTTGACCTATCGTTGGTTGGCCCATGAGATGCTTGGCATCGAATAACCTTCTTAAGGTATAGGCCAAACTGGGAGCCCAGGGCAGTAAGAAACGGCAGAACCAGTTGTTGGTTTTCCCCCTGAGTAGCAAAATAAAAGAAATAAGGTTAGCCAATACAGGAAAAATCCCCAGAATATGACATTCTTCAAGAAAGGAAAGATGAGAAAGATTTTTATCAACACATGCTTGGCATTCAGATAAAAGAACTTAGGTTCCTTTAGCAGCCGACTGTGCTCCGGAAAATTTGATAGATAGAGAGCTCCCTTCTGACCTGCAGCTTCGGACTTGAGCGATGTCGGTAGCGGTCGACGAGGCGCGGGAAGCGGCGCTGCTCCCTCTCCGTGATAACCTCGGGTAAGTCTCTCAGCAGGTTCAGTAGGTTGGACGGCTGTGAGTGCTTTCTGACACAACTCCGGACCTCGCTAGGTCTGCCGGTACCCGCTGAAGTCTGGCCGAACCGTCCTGTCGGCTGCCTGAGAAAGAGCTGGATGGGCTGCTTGCTACTTCGGTGGACGAGAGACGGATCAAGTTGGTTCGAGGAGACAGCGAAACTCCTGCTCCTCCAGGGGTAGTGCCTGATGTGGTCAGTGGAAATCTCATGGACGAGTGTGGAGAAGATGAGAAGCAGAGACAAGACCCAGTCTCCCATTTTGTGCGTCTGGAGCATAAGAAAGAGGGGAAGGGTGCGAGTATGTCAATTATTATACCAACGCTGCACACTGGCACTGGTCCGACGGTCTAGGACCAGTAAAAATCAGTGTTGGACCAGTGACTTTTTTCAGGAATTGACCAGTAAAAAAATTGAAAAACTGGTTACTTACTGGTCTGACAGACAGGTCAGACCAGGAGAAAAAATGGGTTAGTTTGCAGCACTAATTATACAAATATTCAATGTTTATGAGTGCGATGGTTCCGAATATTACATAAGAGTGCAAGTTTAAGCGTTCTATTCAAAGACATGAAGCGGAGTTGAATAGAACGGTTGAATTTACACTGAATATGATATTCGAAGTTTCGCACGAAAGATAAAGCACTGAATATTATTTTGTGCTATACAACACACGGTATATGTCTCGGCCCGGTCTAGACCAAAACAGATCTAACGTTAAGCATATCTATGAGGAAGACGGACATAAGTTCAGTGTGTAGTAGGATCTATTGCACGGCTGCCTCGCTTGCTTTACCCTTCAATAGACGTCTATTGCACTGACATATTAGTGAGCGTGGGATAGCTGATTCTTCTTAATGTCATGTGACCCGAATTCATCCAATCAGATGGCAGGGATCTATACTTGTGTTGTACTTGTATAAGGATTTTCAGGTCATTAACGCTCTGTCAATGTTGCTGTGCACTGACAGCGAAAAGTTGGAAATTGTAGTTGTGATTAATGAAGTGCTGACTAAAGTTGTAATAAAAACAATAGTTGATATGATTTAAAGGGACTGTACAGTAGTGGTTGAGGTTGGGATTCATGTTTTGAACATTCCTAATAAGAAACCTCTTATGAAATATGAAAGAGCATTTTAAGAAGGATTCAACGTTTATTTGATGAAAATTGGTTTTCAAATGGCTGAGATATCCCCAAAAGTGATATTAATAAAAGGTGACATGCCCCACCTTTATAAGGATCTCTTTGTTTCACCTTGTTTTTGGATATCTCAGACATTTCAAAACCGATTTTCATCAAATAAACTTTTGATACCCCTTAGAATTGCATGCTCTTTGACATCTCATAGAGTGGCTGCTAAATATCTGGCTAAACGTTAAAAGCTAAATCCTCACCCCGACCAGAACTGTACACGCCCTTAAAAAAAAAAAATAAAAATCAAAAGGCACTTCCTCATAACCACAAACTGTGAGTATTCACCTAAATGCATTTTATGCGGTGTACCCCAACGAACCTTACCTCATCGTCGCTGGGGTGACAAGACCTTGTACCTCAAATTTGGGTAAAAATGACTTTTTTGGATTAATGGTCAGATAATCAGGTAAGTGATGTCCTGTCCAAATTCTAGATGTCTTACCCCAAAAATGAAGCCACCACGGCCGAGTGTCAAAGAAAGGCTCTCCCATTCGCTGTAGTGCTTTCGTCGCTATATTTTGTTTTGTTTTGATTCTTTGGCTCTCCTGAACATTCGACATTTTGTAGATACGAGGTCTTGTCGCCCCAGCAACGTCATATCTCTCTTTGTCATGTTAATGACATAGCACACTCAATTCAACTTATTCGCCGACGACTCTATAGTCTGTTTCAAAAATACTGTTAAACCTACAATATAATTCATTTAAATAACGGATCCAAGCTAACAAACTTAAATATCGGAAAACACACATGATATTCAGTAATTATTAAGAAAAACTTGATTGCCAATATTTGATCTAACTCCCGTAATCGAGTATACTTAACGAAATTCCTGGTGCATTTTACCGATGATAAACTAAATTTGATCACTTGTCTTGCATATTTTTTTTTCCTAGGAAAAATATTCAAGAAACGCGGAGGTTATTTACAAACCATGTATATACATAATTATATTTTTTTGGTGACGCATTGTTGATCAATGCTGTATCTAGTGACGATATTACCTTGTTGAAATAACTCAAAAATTTCATGGGAAAGCTCTGCTAGGATCAGCATAGATGAAATATAAATAACTCAAAAGATAAATATAAAAGTGCACTTACGATTATAATTTACGTGCACCAGCTGATCCGCCAATCTTATCTTATTCTATATTCAAATTGGAAAATCTATATTTTATGAATGCGGGATCTTGGCAGCACAAAATGTTTAGACTCTTCAATTTAGGAGAAATAAATAAGTACACATTGTTTAAATGTTCAACAAGAAATATTTATCGTACCCGTTATCAAAAATTATTAGAATATTAGGGAAAAAACACTTTCATGTGTGCTGGCCTAACACCTTGGAATTCTCTAGGTATTAAATTACAATGAACTGCCGGACTTTGTACATTTCAACGTTATTTTCAAAGTACTCTGTGGTGACAGTATGAATCGAAATAAATGATTAGTGATTTTGTAGAGGTTATGTTTTCTTTCTCTCGCTGCTGCAGGTAGTCAGATTATTTTCTATCTAATCTTTTGTTTATGTTGTGCGTGTTTTTTTTTCTTGTCACTACTCTTCTCTTTTTGTCTTTTCTTTTCTCTTTTTTTTTGTGTGTGTGCTGGACTCAAAGGTGCGCGCACGTTTCTCCATGGGTAATTTGTGCATGAATTGTACGTATGTGTTAGTGTATTTTAATAATGTATATCAGCATATACAATATAATTTACATACGTATATAGGGACCCCTAGCATCTGCTTTTATGTATATAGGTTCACCCATACATTAAAATAATTGTCAAATTTAAACATGCATATCTCAGACTGATTTACGTGTATACGCAAAGTTCATTCTCTGTTTGATCTGGATTTTCAAATTTTCGTTAGTATCGTTTTAAGTGTAAATGAATGATACGAATGTGCTTTGTGGAAAACTCTATGAATTAAATGAGAAAAATAAATGAATAAATGAATTATAGAATGGATTCAGGAATTGAAAAGAGGAGAGGAAAACGCTCACGTGCACAAACACATGTTAAGTGTTATTTATGTATCATTACTATGTTGTCTTTCTTCTTTGTGTGTGTGTGTGTGTGTGTGTGTGTGTAAACAAAGGGGAAAGCTATTCATCAGAATTAGCTCTACCTATATGGACTACTGAATGCACAGCACGAGTAAATCATCACTAACACACATGATTAAAGAAGTGGTAGCTCAAAACTGCTCTCCTTATAGTGAGTGCAAAAAGTTATAATGTTCTATCATTTTGCAAAATTACTTGGTGCTACCCTCCTCGTTTTGCTTCGCTAATGGAAATTTCCTCATTCCATTTTTTTTTTTTACTTCAAGCTTTGTCAAAGTGTATGTTCCGTCGAAGTGTATAACTAAATAAGAAATAAATTGATATCTTTACTTTCTGTATCGTGTTTTTACTTACGTATATTTGAACCATATCATTTTGAATGTATTCATGCCTCCACTTTGCTGAATTTTGTTGATAAATTTAGTTACTACGTGACCTGCACCACAAAATCAACAAAATGTCGCCAGATATGGCTTTTTGGTTATTGAAGAGCACACTCTCAAAGAGGACACTCCAAGCACTAAAGTGATGAATTGTTCAATTCAAATGGACTCTCCTAACCTTATCTAAATATTGGAAAGAAAGTGTAAACTGAGAAAAGAGGCTCGAAAGTCCAGGTCTAGTCAATCGCTTAATCTTTACCAAGCTGTGCTACCCGCGCGATGAATGGGAAAAAAAAAACAAGATGTAAACCACCAAGGCAACAGCAATGAAACCATTATAAAATTAAGCTGAAATTAAGCATACTATCAACACATTCTGTTCATGATGACTATAAACTTTCAAAGCAGTAGCGTTATCTTTTAAAAAGTTATTAGAGTTGAAAGTGAAGAGTGTGCAAAGGATTTTTAAGAAATAAAAAGGGACTTCTAAGACATACCTGATGACACTACTCTACCAAAAAAGGGGTTGTAGAAAAACTGCTAAAAACCCACTTTCACATTCATTTCACGATCCCAAACTCAAGAATAATGTAGAAGAAGAGAGCTCTTTCAGAAAATATTATGGAAAACTAAAAATTAACTTGGTCGACCCGTTTCACCTTTATTGAGTCATGTAAAACCAGGGGGTGCGACTTTGTGTTGGTTTTGTGATGCACGGTTACATGCACAATGTATCAAATATTTGTAGAAATAATAGACATTGTCAATGTTACTTGTCCTGTGAAATATGAAATAATTAATGACTGAAATTTGCCTGAAACACAACGGTTCACTTAAAAGTAAGCACATGACGTTTTAATAATCAGACACAGTTTCCTTCACTATTCTTTTGAGTTGAACTTTTTAAGTTAGAAATAAAAGCATCCTTTTATTTTGTTGATGTGCAGTATCTCCTGAAATATTTTGTAAAGGTTCATATGTAAGACCTGCAGAGGACTAGTTCTTTTCCCGTTGTTATCACTACACTAACCTGATTGTTAATATAAGCGTAGATCAACAGAAGAAAAAAAAATAAACTGGAAAATCTGACATAATCTATTACACCAAGACACGCTGCATGTACGTCATAATTGTTAAATGAGAACAGTAACATTACAAACAGTTACTTTACAGAAACTTTAGAACACTCCAAAATCTTTGGATCTAGAAAGATTTGGGGCCGGCTAATCTGCGCATTCCTATCCGACAGACTGCGCCAGCTGCTAAATGTGATTGGAATTGGGTTGTATTAATTCTGTCGATGTAGAATCCTTATCATTGCCTTCATACTTACGAGGGTGGGGGGGGGGGGGGGGAATCGACTATTACGAACGAGATGACCTTGGAAGTGGCAAGTATTAGAAAATTGATCAGATTTCATTTTGATATATCAGATAGAAATAGTGAATGGGAATTGAAAATATGTTACGAAAAACGACGCATTGAAACTACACTGATATCGAATGCGTAAACACGTACTGATATCTTACGACATCTGATGATGATGATGGAGATGGTGATGATAACAGCGTAAAGCGGTCGTGAAACGGACTCAATTCAGTGTGATTTATTCTTTACTATTCTGTATCACATCCAAAGAAACCTCGAGGCTATACTAAAAATGTATGACGAGTGCGTGGCATCAAGGCGTTATAATGATGAGAAGAATAATGAATGCGTTACAAGCTCTTCTATAACAACCTCGGCACACCTGCTACCGGACAGAGGTCTGATTTCGTTTTTATTGTTGCTGTGTTCTATCATGTTTCACTGTTTCCCCACTCCCAATACATGTAAATGAAAAAAAAATGGAAGAAAGGCATACCGCAAAGGGATGTATGACTTCTGGCGGCGGTATGGCCGTCTAAACTCCTTCGAATCCATTAATCTTAAATAGGACTTTCATCATATTAAACACATCGAAATATGATACGCCCACACATTGTTAGTTTCTCGAAAGCACTATGGAGCAAGAATCTAGACACAGAGTGAAGAAACAAGCAAAAAAAAAAAAAGATCAAAACACAAGAAGTAGTATACAATGATTCAATCAAATTTGATCAATCAAAATAATACCAATATACACTGAGGTTGAAATTTTGAATATTCATTAAACTGTTAGAGATATAGAATTATATTTATACTGAAATGAGATGCAACTTATTTTTTTTTTACATGTCGTAGATATTATATATATATATATATATATATATATATATACAAATATATATATATATATATATATATACAAATATATATACATATATGTATATATATATATATATATATACATACAGTGTATATATATTACAAAAAAGAACAAGCATTAAAGTCAAAACTCTTGTTAACGCATGTCTATATCTCTTTTATTCATCCACGTAATTTGTGTCTAAATAAATATACTTATACATTTGTTAATAACATGATCAATATTATTATTTCCTTACTTTTTCAAAGCATGCAGATTCTGTTCCCAGGAAGATATAGCATCGTAAATACCCATACACATCCACATTGGCCTTACAACACACATAGTAGGAGTAATGTATAAAAGTAGGGTTATTGCAGAATATTAATTATCTTTTTAATGGTCATGTGACTTCCTGTAAGAAAAAGTGAAACGTTATTTCAAGCAAAATGACACTTCAGTACTAAACTGAGTCTGCTTGGACTTAACAGGATCAATGTTTTCAAAACAGCATATTATCGTTTATTGTTCTAACTTCTAACGACGAAAACATACTAAACAACAACAACAACAACAACAACAACACAGAAATGCCTGTATCGGTGAATAATATTAATGATGCATTTTTTTTGTTGTTTTTTAATACTAGTATATCAACTTATCAATCATAATTAGTTCAACCGATCCTCGAGATAGGACTTCCTTTAATTTGAAAACAAGAAGATGAAGAACAGGACATAGGGCCTTTATATAGGAGAAGCAAATTATTAGTAAATCCTCCGAATTTAGTATTTTCTATACAATTGTATTACAGTCATTCCGGTCATGAGCACGTACCTGTGATACTGCGACAACCACAAACAAACAATGAGAATAATGTCCGAAATTCCCTGACGCTGATTTGTGTTAAGTGGAAATTATCTAGACGAATATGCCAACATCTTATTCAATCGCCAGCAAGTGACACTCAATACGACAAAACAACCAATTTGCACACGTTCCCTCTTCTTATCATTGCCTGTACATTATTGTCTAATTGTCTGCAAAACAAAATTAAAGCCATCGAGATTTCCTGTTTTTTTTTTGTCTTATTTTAAAACAATACGAAGAGAATAGATGATCCTTGTCATGTGTGATAGCTGCTGTCGCCACCGGCAAATATCAGAAACTAGAATCTATTTATATACATGACCTTAATACCGAAGTAATGTTTCTTAGTGACACAGCACTTTTCATAATTAAATGCTATACTCGAATGACGGAAATGGGAATGAATCAAATTTTTGGATTAGTTTTTCTCAGAAAATGATATATTGGGGGTTACGTCCGGTTCTTTTTGATAATTACGGCCGAGAATCAAGCGAGGTACATTCAACATCAGAAATCTCAGTGATAGCATCACGATATTATATCTAAATGCCGTCACTGAGATTTCGGATTGTTGAATATACCTCGCTTGCTTTATGTGGGAGACAGTGATACGAAGAAATAATAATGTTAAAGTCAAGTGCGTATGACATGTAGTTGGTAAAAACATTGCCCAAAACCAAAAGACATGCCTCAAAGCAAATCTATATATACAATGAAGCAGATTAACATTAAGTGTATAAACGAAATAAGTAAAGTAAAGACAGACAGCAGATAAAGTTTACTGCATGATTTGTTTTTTGCCAATGCAAAGTATACCAATCAGGACAACACTTATGGGTGTCCTAGCAAGAACATTTTTTGATAGACCTTAAAACAAACAAACGTAAGGAAAACATAAGGGAACTTACGTTGCAACGCTAAGAGGCTTGCAGCATGCTTTTCTCCTGTTCCTCCGCGATTTATCAGCAGCAGACGACACTTTCTTCCAAGGGTGATTTGTCACCTCTGCTGGCCGTCGCCCACCTCCAACTTCTTATAACAGCCGATGAACAATAGTCATTTTCTCAGGAACCACACGTTGGTCGCTGCTCCTTCATTAACGAGTGAGGGAGGAAGAAGAATTGGGGGGGGGGGATGATGGGGGTAAGGGAGGGGGCGGGGTAGGGAGTCAAGGTATGGAGGGAACAAAGGCACCATCCCCCGCTCTCCCGCTGCCTATCATAAAATATTGAACGTATGAGGGAGCGCGGACAAGTCTTTGCTATCAAACGCGCGTGTCCCTGGCGGATATCAATTCGAGATGGGTGCAGAGGAGTTGGCGTGCAATGAGAAATCTTTCGTAAGAGGTGATGAGCAACTTTTTCTACTGTCTTGTTTCATGATACATATTCGTTCAACAACGGTATGCGCACTTCAAGAGTTGACTATTGGACGTGACAGTTGTTATTCAAGCCTCTGAGACGAATGCATGATGGTCAGTAATTGCCATAGAGGACCCATTGTATGTCTTTTACTCATTTTATATTTGATCGTTTCATTCGGATTTATCAAAATTTCATTCTTAACAAATCTGAATACGAATATAATTATTTTTTTATGGTTATTGACAAATAAGATCTTCCCTAAAAATATACTTTAATCGTTTTTCGTTGCTTTGTTTTTTCTTGTACGTAAGATATCGATTGACTTAGATATCCTAACCAAGTTTCTTACACAAGAATGATATTGTGACAACAATGAATTTCTCCTCTTTTTTTTTTTTTGGGGGGGGGGGCTCTCTTATTTGATCCCTGCTCTTGTGAAATTCTGACTGTAATCAACTAATAATAAACCTCCTTTCTTTACGTCACTGACATAAAATATTAACCATTTTCCGTTGTAAGCACTGCCTAACAAATTTAAGTCGTAATCCCCTCACTCAAAAACACTCGTCTTAAAAGTGCACTGGTTGTAAGTCTAAGTATAGCCAGTGGCGGTAAGACATCCAACACGAGTCTAGTCGTTGTTACCTAGTGTAGCTGACAGACCAAACACATTTTGTAAAGAACAAAATGTCCTTCTAAATACACATCGACATGAATGCGCAAAAGGGACGAAAACTTCATCGCGAGGGCTCGAGCATTACATTCTAACACATCCATGAAAATACTGAGCCCCTGCGTGCGCGCGTGCGCGCACACACACACACACACACACACACACTCACCTTCACTATTATACTTCCTCTGTGTGACGTTCGAAACCTTAGAACACAGCCCTGCTCACACACATAGACAAATAAACAACACTGGCCAAAGCTGCAAGGGAATTGAGGTGAAAATCTCTTCCGCTTTGCCAATGAAATGGTGAAAGATCTCTTTAAGATTTCTCCAGTCTCCCTTTCTTGCCGGAAATGACGTATGTCCATTGCGATGCATCACAAACATGACGCAAATATCCCAATGTCTATACGGTAACAAAACAGGACTTAAGAAAAGATATCTAGGACTGTGGAGAAATTTCAATGCTCAAATGAAGATTAACTTCCGCACTTGGCAGCTGAAGTACTTTGTAATTTGTCGATGGAATTGCGTTGTATTTGTACTTGGAAGGGTGTAAATCAGGTGTTTTTTTTTTTTTTTTTGTATGGTGATGTTGATGAGACAGAGAGACAGACAGACAGACAGACAGAATGGATCAGACGTACGTTATCATCTAATTTGATTACCATGCGGTGAAGAATTCTGAGTAGGAATATTACGCAGAAATTATGCGCGCATAAATAAAAGATAGAGAAACACAAATTTATGCTGCTTGTGTTTAGCATAAAAAAACCTACTTATTAAGATAAGTGTTGAATAGTATTTGTATGAAAACATAACACAATAACGTAATTGCGATAGATACCGCTTTCTCTGAAATAAGAAATTTGACAACGTGCGGGAGAATCATTCACCGTTCAGTGCTTGATAATTGTATCCATTTCAGCTGGCGAGACCAGGGTTGAAATATTGCCGCTATTCTCCATGCGGAAATTACTTCCAAATTCGGCCAAACTATCTTTTAAACGACCAAATTTCACTAGGTATATTCCCCCGATGTTTAATAATGAAAATAATCATTTCATGAATAATTGCGTTGTCATTAAAAATCATATTTATGCCTGAATTCGATATCGAATATGTTTGACTTTATAGCAAAGTTATATTGAATTTAATAACAGTGTGCAGGTATGTGGTATTTGAAGCCTTTTGTTATTCATGCTGATTTTCACATTACTGTTATGGTTTATGAATAATTTAATGTGTTAATACATTCTTCAATGAACAGGCCACAAAAAAAAAAAAAAAAAATGGACAGTGGAGCAGAGATGGGTAGGTGCTGAGGAAAGCTTGGTATGGTTCGAAGTGACAGCGTCAACCCCTTCCTATTTTCATCACATATTATGGATATATAATTATGCTAAGAAATCTACGAACATAATATATGATTATGCGTTACAACACATCTTTTTCCCACCACACTGTAATTTCAGTTATCATGCAATAGTGAGTGACAATTATTTCTTGAACAACGAGACTAATTGAATTTGCCCTGAAAATGCAGCCACGAGCCACCTACGTTGGCTCCCACGCATTGTCCGATGCCTCGTAGGAATTGCCGCCTTAGACATGTTAGATGTTTCTCGACGATCAAATCAACGCTTGTTCACACAGGATATTAGTGAGTTCCAATTAAAATTATAATTGAATAAGGTAGTCTGCCTTACCTTCTCCCCCGTCTTTCGGATTTTTATCTAAAAATATCCAAATTGGACAGTAAATACGCTATTTATTTGCATTACAGCTATCGTGCTTGCGTTGTGATAACTAGAGCATACTCTAGAAACTTGTTGTCAATTAAGAGGAAATAAATCACTATGACAATCAGGCCAGTAAATATTTTCCTTCTAAATTATCGGCATAGTCACGTTCAACTCAAGCAAACGCTCGTTCTTCCCTGCACATCCAGAGTAAAACGTGCAAGCCTTCAGTCACTCAATGTTATACTGATTTCGGAGTTTAGAACAGCTGAATATGGTCTTCCGTCTTAGTGATAGGTGTATCCTTTGAAACTCAGTGACGCATTTAGCAGGATAGCAGACACACACGGCACGAAGCATTATTCTCCGTTTCTTTCGAATCCGACACGACACGTCATCACTGCGTCATTGCTGGAAATATTGAGGGACTGACAGATTTGACCGCATTTAATCATGAAGAAGTGACTGGGAACCGAGATATAATAGGCCTATCAAAAATCTACATTCACACATCTGCGTACATGAATAGTCAGCCTACGTTTACCTATATCATCGTATCAATTTTCCCCGTATAACATGCAGGATCAACGCTGCAGCTTAATGAGTTTTTACAAAGGACTACAAATTGAACATTTAAGAACCAATAAACAGCTCACATGATTGATTGATTGATTGATTGATTGATTGATTGATTGATTGATTGATTGATTGATTGATTGATTGATTGATTGATGACTATTGGATATCACAGCAAAATAAACACCAAATACTATACACAGGTACACCAAAGACATATCGCAGAATGCGACTGACCAACACATATAACAACGATGGAAAATAACTCATAAACTTGAGAAAAATAGACAGACCAGATATCCAATGCCGATGGTCACAGAGCGGCGCCCTTTGAAACATCTACTACATCTAATGGAAAGAACATGAGGTGAAACTCTATGCCATCAAACATATTATGCATTTATCAGGTGCCCGTAACATCCACCAACGGTGCTGGTGTCACTTATACAATATCAATCACAATCATCAGAAAATGCAAATCCTTCACTGTAAAAACATTCACTGTAAAAACATCGGTGTTAGATTTAACACCATGGGTGTCAAATCTAACACCGATCAAACTTCAATAGAGGACCACACCCACAGGTGTAGAAAATGTATAGTGATGGTGTTAAAAAGTGTTCACCTGGCACTTCGTGGTGTTAATTTTACACTGTGGCTGGTGATATTTTTGACACTGGGCTAGAGTTGATTCAATAATGACACCGCATGGTGTTGATTTGATATTGGTGGTGTTAATTTCAATGGTATAACACCCGTCCAGCTTCAATAGGAGACCACACCAACTGGTGTTACTGTGGTGTAAATTTGTTTACACATTTTTTCAAAAATCAAGTGCTTTATCGGAAAATTCTTTATCGTCTTGTTGAAGTTAAAAATTAACAAGAAGTGCATTAACTAAGAAACTATTCAAAAAACAGTTTTATATTTTGAAATGACACCCGGAGGTGTTAATCTAACACCATGAATGAGCACCGGAAATTTAACACCAGCTCGGTGTTTCATATTTAACACAGGACTTTTTGCAGTGTTGGAACATGATAATGTAATAGCACCAGCGAAGTGTTTTGAAAGCACAACACTGCAAAACTTATGATTTATTATTTTATTTTGTTTAAAAAATTATATTATATGATGCATGTTTGTACTCTATGCGGTGCAATGAAAATGCTTAATACGTTAAGAGTTGCGACAACATTCCGATAACACATACCTGCACCAACCACGACATCCTCTGGCTTTACGCGGGAAACAATAATGACAATGCAACAACGGTCATTCTCATTTTTCATTTTCGTATGGCTCAGTCGGTGATAATGTCACGTCTGCCTCCTTGCAGGGTTCCATGATATTTTCTCCTGTGACAATCATTCCCATGAAATATCTACACGCTAAGCCAAACATCAATTCTTCCCACAAACATAATCCTACCCCTAATCCTAATTCTCACATCAAATTACACCTAAAATCCTATCACAACCTTTTAATACCCTAACCCTAGTCCCTTGGAGAAAATAACATCGTAGCAGTTGTCGCAGGAGCAAAATGTCGTGTCAGCCCCCTCAAGATCCAAGGGTACCGAGTTCTATATTCCAGAGTGTGGCCGATTAATGTTGTGTGTAAGCATTTCCTCCCTTACGAGGAAAAACACTTAGTCCCTCTGAAAGAAAATAAACATGTTAAAAGGAGGTCCGTGTGAGAGTTAGCCACGACTCGCGCAAGTGAAAAATCCCACTTCATTCATTTATCGCAAGGATCAGGGTTCTATAACCCGGTGAAGTGGTCCCCCACCAACCCACACGAGAAAACGGGGAAATGATGCCGGCCCCTTTCGGTTCGCCCCGGGTAACTAGCGATAGCCAGCAAACGTTATCAATTAGGCACATTATGCCATCATAGGCCTATACGCTTGAATGAATTTTCAAAAGTTCGTAATTTTCAACCTTGCCTGAAATGCAGTAAGTAGAATAACTATAGGATATTGCAATCGCAAGAATTTCCCTTTGAAACATCTTGTGTGAAATAAGCTAATAGAAAGTCAGTAGAATTACCTCAAATGACTAGATGTTGATCATTACTAAAATTTCTATCCTTTCAGGACCCATTTTTGTCGTCTAAAAATGATAGAAAGAAAAAGAGAATGGTTTTGGTGTTCTCTGTATATAAATCACCACCCACTGACAGATATTTGCATTAATTCTCTTTCGTCAGAGATTTAATTATCAGAACTAACAAATTGTGGGAAGAGGAATTGTTAAAGATAAACATTTCCGAAATCTCAGGTTAGACACTAAAGCCCTTTTTCGATCTTGCTCTTCCTTTACAAATTCTGTTCAAACGAAAAAAAAAATTGAGACAGATGAATTTTTCATAACATTTGAAGAGACGAGAGAAGCCGATGACTGTATCCTACGCACAAATCTTCTCACGGATTAAACCTTCAGAAATGAAATAAAAAGAGTACCGCAGGTAAAGGTTAAAAATCGGTATACCAATCTTGCTAAATCCTGTTAAAATCCCTTGAACCTAGGATAATCTTGCATTCGTCGTTTTGCAAAGAAATGATATTCAACCGATTCAAGCGATATAGTGTGTGTGTGTCTGTGTGTATGTGGTGTTTCATGATTTTTTTTCTCTCTCTCGGGAATAGGATGCCCGATTAAATGGGTTGTCCTTATATACAATGTATATATGAAAAGTTCGGTTTCAAAAGGTACTACGTCCATAATTTCAAGTTCAGAGAAAAACTTGATTTTTTTATTATCATATTTAGCAAGCTCAGATCGGAATGATATTTCCCCCATTATACTGCTATATGATACAACACTAAAACAATCCAGGTCCATACATCTATTTATGAATAAATGAATATATGCATATATCATATGCATATTAATCATTTATTTATATATAAGTATGTATGTATGTGTGTATATGTGTGTGTGCGTGATGCGGCTTCCCGACTGCTCTCTTTTCGTCATTTACATGTAGCTGAGTTTAGCGGGCTGTTGTGATTATAGGTTGACCAGTTATCATACGTAATGAGCAGAATTAAATAAAGGCGTAATGCTGTCGCACATAAGAATGAAATGAATGTATACTAAAATTAATTAGAAAGGCATGAGGGTGGTTAAAAGAAAATATGCAGTATAATACTACCTTTGTTGTAATTTTCTTTAGTTTTTCCCCTGATCTCCTGCACTCTAGTGACAAGGCTCCAAGGAATTTGTGGCTGTATGTTCATCCGCAAGAAAACTTATTTCTAAAATGTGGCGGATCACTGTTCTATCGCAAGCGCGCGGCGTCATTATTTGGTATTCACGAAGTATAAATGGCTCTGCCAAAGAGCATTCCATTGTAAACGCCACTTTCCTACCCGCAAAATATATTAAAGGGATGGTACAGTATTGGTGGAGATGAGAACTGGGCTTTTAACTTTTTGCGAGATACCAATAAAACACTTATGAAATAGTACCGATAATACCATTTTAAGAGGAATTCAAATTTTATTTGATGAAAATCGGGTTTGGAATGTCTAAAACATCCAAAAACAAAGTAAAACAAAGCGGACATGATAAAGTTTGGGTCCCATACTTATTCGAGAATTGCTCTGTTTTGGATATCTCAGCCATTTCAAAACCAATTTTCATCAAATAAATGTTGAATTCCTAATGGAATTACATGCTCTTTCATACTTCATGACGAGGTTTCTCATTATCTTACCAAAATATGTTAGAAACCTGAAATTAGGTCTCAACCAAATTATACGATCCATTTAACGTATCAGTGTGTATATATATATATATATTATACTCGGGTTGTCGAACGATTACTTTCACTGAACTCTAAAACACTCATTTCAAATAAATATGCTGACAAACTCACACTCAAACAATGACACATATCATTTACGTAACGAAAAAGCTGCATGTGTTGTAAAAATTTTTATTACACAATTTGCACATGAAATAAAACAAAGAGGCATATTTTGAATCCCTGATATCTGATATAAAATCAGAACCTCATGATCAGTCAACGAGAACAATAAAATCCCATAGTTTTGTATTAAGAAATCAGATATGCTTGCAACAGTGCTTATTCATACATATGCGTTATGAAATAAAAACAAAAAGGCATATTTTCAATCTATGATATCTGATATAAAATCAGAACCTCATTATTGAGCTACGACATCAATTAAACTCTGAGATTTGTATCAACAACAAGATTGGCCATGATAGTCATTAAACTCACCACTGAGGGCGAGTGAAATTAGATTTCAACATATTTCTAAAGGTAATTGCAATAACTTATTTTGGTAGGGCCCTTGAATAGAGCAGTGGCAACATAGCAACGATTGACAAGCTACTCAGGTTAAGATTATTATTATTATTATTATAATTGTGAATGGTAAATTTCGTGGTGATATCGATAACATATCGATGCATTTTGCGTATAATTTTCATCTTTTTTTTAAATTTAGATGTAAGGAAAATGCACGGCCTCACTCTCACTTTCATTTTAAGTCTTTGAATAAGCAATTTATGCAGTCGCGTATCCATCTCTGGCGGGGCATTCATTTACAACGGCACTGAATAATCTGAGTACGCGGAATATCAAGTAAAGTTGTATTCGTCTGAATCATTTCTTTTGGCAATAAAGATTGCTCAGAATACTCATTAGGAGCGAAGAGTGTTGATCCAAAGTTATAGCAGTTTTCAACGTGTTTATGCTGATGGTAACCCATGGAAGACGGCGAGAGATTAGTCAAGGGGGTATTTCCGTGGGTTGAGTTGGCGCATTCACCGCTGTATACCTGTTAGGGGGGATTTCTACATGATTTATGTGTTTGCGTTTGGTTGAGAAGTATCCGATCCTCAGCAGGTAAATCGAACGAGACTTTCTCATCCTGCTCCTCCTACGAGATGTACATTAACAAGAGCCGTAGGTCTTCTGAAAATATATATGAAAAAAAAATCTAAAGTAGGAACTAAAAGATAAACAAACGAGACGGAAACGTAAAGAAAGAATTGAAGTCAGTAAGAAGCAGTTAACATAAAAACATTCTTTCCACTGGTGCAAAAAGATAGCAGTAATTGAGCGTCACGTGTAAAGTAACAGACAAGCATGGTGTCCCAGTGTTCACAAACCAGTTACTACTGGGAATCCGAAGTTCAGACGACAGGCGATTCAGTACAGGTACTTGAACAGTCCACTGGAAGTACATTCCGTACTATTCATTTCACTGCTGAATCCGAACTTACTAATTGTACAAGCTCTGCTTTTTGTGCAAGTTCCCTCCATATCTATGTCCCCATATTTACTATTCGAGGGCTATTCAAACTCACAGTGAATTCATGATGATTATAACTAAGCAAATCACGTGTATTTATATGTGTTTGTAGGTGCAGCTGCACATGTACTATACTTTTTCAATATTGTTTGGATTTGTATCAGTGGTTCACAACACCTCACCTTCTTGTACAAATGGATTATCCTATTTTGCAATTGTTTTGTATTATTTGGATATGGAAACAAATGAATGGATGAATAAATGAATGAAATCAGGCGCTGCATCTCTTCTCTTTATGATTACAGGAATGTATTAATTTTCTCAAACACTCAATGCATTTTTTAGCTTCATAGCCTCTGAAAGAAGCCCTGGAGGATCATTTTCTTAGGCACAAAACAGTAAACCAAGTAAATTGAAAAAGCAAAGCAAAAGTATGTGAGAGGTTCAGTCAAATGAAGCAATCTCTAATAGTGATAAGATGAATCATGTGAGTAAACAAGCCCACTGCAGTCAGCTGCAACTTCAACCGCGAGTAAATATACAGCTGTATCTATTCATTCTTGTCAGATATGAAGTGGTTATAGGAATGTATGATTCACGTGCAGAACGTGTCTTGTCTCGTTTGCATTCGTGTGACTTCAAGCCCGAGTATCCTTTTTATTTTTATTTTTAAATCAAAGGCCATTGCCTGTATAATGTATACTTATTGAAATATTGGTCTGCATAAGAGGTTAGCGTCAGCGTTTGACTTTGTGAACTGTCAAAAAGTTGTTAAGCTTTGGCCACATAGGGATTACAATAATATTGTATGCTGATTAAGGGTTCTTTGTTGCTGTTTTTCTCTAACCTTACTACCTTTGAGCTTTACTGTGAGGGAGTTGAATGTGGATTGATGACAAACTTTTCGGGCCTCTTTAAAAAAAAAATCGCAGTGGAGCTTTAAGGGTCTTGAAAACACGACTTACGCGTGAGCGCTTGCAGACGTGGTGCACGTGATCAAAAGAGACGTAGTTGCTGGCAACGTCATAATGTACTGGTTTGTGATTGCAATGCAAAATGTA
The DNA here is from genome assembly GCA_033980235.1 of Diadema setosum. Taxonomy (NCBI): domain Eukaryota; kingdom Metazoa; phylum Echinodermata; class Echinoidea; order Diadematoida; family Diadematidae; genus Diadema; species Diadema setosum. The sequence goes on along the minus strand of CM067077.1, from coordinate 31,791,434 downwards.
AATGTAATACAGGCGACAACCTTAAATGTGATATCGACCCAAAGTGTAATACTTCTTCATTTTAAATGCAATACGTCTTAACTTTAAAGGAGAAGGCTAGTAACTGATTAGTGGGAATCAGTGGAAATGCTGGGAGATGATAGTTCCAATCCTTATGGGATTCATTCAAGAGTTCATTGTATATCTGTTGTTGTGTGAAAATAATTTGCTTCAGAATGGTGTCATATTCAAGTAATGTGAAGTTTAATGCTTCCAGGTTAGCGTCCCTGGTCAGTGACGGAGCATTAATCTGCACATTACTTGAATATGAGACCGTTCTGAAGCAAATCATTTTCACACAACAATAGATATACAATGAACTCTTGAATGAATCCCATAAGGATTGGAACAATCATCTCCCAGCATTTCCACTGATTCCCACTGATCAGTTACTAGCCTTCCCCTTTAAATTTAACAGATTTTGACTCTAACATGTATTTCTTTTTTACCCTTAATATATCAAATATCTATCCAAAATGAAATCATTTTAACCGTAATAATTATGATATCAGCTATAAATGTAATAAATTAACCCTAAATAATATACATTAAAAAAAGGAGGGTCCTAATACGTTTTAACCCTAGATGTAACAGCGATCGTAAATGTAGTACATTATTCGCCCCAAATGTAAAAGAACCCATATTAATGCCATACATTTTGCTCCTTATTGCAATACATACACATACAAATAACATTCTGGGCTAATTTGCATTACAGTTAGGCTTGACTACGGTTATTACATCTAGGGTTGATAATAGATTTAGATTAAAATGTGTTACTTTTAGGGTTGATATTTCATTTAAGGTCAGATTCTTTTCTATTTGGGGTCGATATCACGTCTACTGGTAAAATGCAATAAATTCAGGATTTAAATGCATTACATTTAAGTAAGGTTTATATCACATTTAAAGTTGATAACATTTATCCTCCGGTCAAGACTTTTTGGGGTTTGAATATACTATTTTATCTACATCGGATTGGCTTGCTTGTTATATTATAGGCTTGACTGATGTGCATTTAGTGTTAGATTAAATACATTATGGGTAGATATTTCATTTAGGGTTAATGTTTTACATTAGATTAGGGTCGATATCATATTTGGGTTGGTATTATTTTTAGGGTAAAAAGTATTAAATTCAGGGTTAAAATGTATAATGGTTGATATTACATTTAGGTTTAACGCTAAAACCATCCTCCAACAGGTGAAATTTGCTTGCAAAACTTTGAAACGACCTACCAACAAACTTTGTAGGGATGATGACTTGTTTTAGAGCATTTTGATATAAAAATTGTAACGTAATTTCGATCGTATTACACGATAATATTACACGACTGTTTTTTGTTTTTTTTTTTTCAGAAGAGCTTTCCCCGTTCAGCAGTTACTGTGAGTATAGGTAGAACGCTATACGTGACGATCGATAGTGCCCTACCTACCAAACGTTATTTCCTACAAGTTGCATGGAATTCATTCGCGAGATCGGTAAAGTATACTGCTCTTGCCCGATTTTTAGATCATCGATAACTGATTATTATAAAGAAACGTAGCAGGCACGATTGTGTATGATCTAGAGTATCTACACTGTCATACTTAAGAAGAAATTTTCTTTGGCTAATATTTCGAATTTTCGTCGTTATGCAATTGAAATCGTGTTACTACAACGTTATTTCACACATTTCTAATGCATATATATGTGTGCATTTTAGGGAAATCTACAGTTCCACAGACGATATAGTATTTGCTGAGGTGTGGATTCGGTTTTTATTTTTTTGCGAGATACTTAGAAACCACTTCATAAAAATCGTTAAGAAGCATATAATTCTAAGAGGAATTCAAAATCTTTTTGTGACCGTGAATCACAAAATCAACAAAAAGTTGCACCCCTTGATTTTACGTGAGTATTCAAAAAAGGTGAAGTGGGTCAACTGAGTCAATCTTGAGTTTTTAATATTTTCTGAAAGAGCTATCCTTCGTTTACATTATTCTTTAGTTTGGAATTATAACATGAACGGAAAAGCGTGTTTTCAGCCGTTTTTCCACAAACCTTTTTTTTTGGGGGGGGGGGGACAGAGTAGAATGATAAGGTATGGCTTCGAGACCCCTTTTCTATTCTTGAAATCCTTGCACACTCTTCACTTTCATGTCTAATAACTTCTGAAAGTATAACGCTACTGGTTTGAAAGTTGGCATTAATAATTGACAAAATGTGCTAATAGAGCAGGCTCAATTTCACTTTAATATGGTAATCCCTTCATTGTTGTTGCTCTGATGGTTTACATCCTGTGTTTTGTCCTGTTCATCACATAGCTAACACGGCTTTGTAAAGATTAACGAATAGACACTGTACTTCAGAGCCTCTTTTCTCAGTTCACACTTTTCCAGAGCGTGTGCTTTCTTTCCAGTATTTAGATAGGTTAGGGGAGTCCATTTGAATTGAATTATACATCATTTTAAAGCTTAGAGTCTGCTCTTTCAGAATCTGCCCTTAACTAAAAATCCATGTCTGGCGACTTTTTGTTGATTTTATGACGCAGGGTCACATTTGATTAAAATCGGTTTTAAAATGGCTGAGATATAAAAAAAACAACAACAAGTAAAACAGGGTGATCCAAATAAAAGGGTGGGTCCCACCTTTCACTGAGTATTAGGATCGCTTTGTTTTGGATATATCAACCATTTCAGTCCAAATGTCATCCAATAATCTTGAATTAGGTGATCCGAGTATCCTCTCGGATCACCTTCTGTATCTGTACGGATTCTTTATTCTTCTTCTTTATTTCTTTATTTCTCCCCAAAAGTTGTGCAGAGGTCAGCTCAGAAAGTACTCAGCCTATCAATTTCAAAATTATACCATGTATGCATCATGTCCTAAAGACAACAAATCTAATGTATCATTGTGATCAGTCGACCGTGACGTCACTATGACGTCATTATATGAAAACACATTCTCAATCATATCTAATTAATGGAATGGAATTTTTCAATGAAATTTGCGTCACATATATTTCAAGTCATGCGCATTCTACTCATATTCTCAAAATTCATATTTTTTCTAAAGACGTGCGCGTACGTGCGCGTTGAAATATTTGCATACTGCAATCGAGCTCAAAATTTTTTTGCACACGTTTCAGACCATTTAGAGCATTTTTTGAAAAATTGACAAAATTGGACGGACGCGTACGCGCGCGCACATATGCGCACGCACAGCTCAAATGTCATAGAAATTTCCCGTTTTTTCACTGTTATCGGATGCCTGAAATGTCAAGGAATATTTCTGCCAAGCTTCAAGTCAATCCGATTCAATATGACGTCATACGGGCCCGTCAAAGTTGAAATTCCGCGCGCGCGTCAATGCCGATATACAGTTCAACTATGCCAAAAAACTGCCAATTTTAAATCTGATTTTACTCGTCGGGATGGACGATGACCCCCCATTTTCTTTACATATTCTGAAAGCTCATGAGTTGTAAATGTCATCTCATGGGTTGCCGATGCTGGCAAAATGATTAAATGGTATCTAATTTCACAATGAAATAAAAAAACTAAAATTTGAAAATGACGTCATCAAATTTCAAGTTCACTCGAGCGTATCTCCCTTATCCTTTGCCGATTTACCCCCAGATTTCAGTATGTTGTAGCTTATTAAATGTACTTTCAAAGTTGTAATAACAATATTTTAATTGGATGATGGTATCACCTTGTAAAAATGGATTGAAAGTAATTTTGTCAAATTTGACCAGTTTACGTGTTATCTCTATGGGAGTGCAGTTTTTCTGGAAATGAAAACTGACATGACTATCTTTATCGAGCACTAGCTCACTTATGCTTCGGTGAATTTCTCCCATATTTTAGTATGTTGTAGCTGAGACTTTGGGCTATCGTAAGTGTGCCCTTTGTTTTTTCATACGGAGTCGGCATCACTTCCAAAAACTTATTTGAAATTCAAGCTTATCTTCGATGTATTGAAATGTTTCTTTCTTTCTGTAACTTTCTTTGCAGTAACTCAAGAAAAACATATCCTATCACCACCATATTTTGCACATGTTTAGTTCATGTCACGTCCATTATTTCACAAAAAAACAACTACTTGATCAGACACCATCTTGGGTATGTAAATTAGGGTCAAAGGTCATAAATGTTTCATCCTGTATCTTCGTAAATACATGTCCTATCTTTCCCATATTTTGCACACGTAAAGACCATGTTACAAGGATCATTTCACAAAATTATCATTTTTGGCTCAGGGGCCATCTTGTCTGTGCAAAATGGGGTCAAAGGTCATATATACTTCTTCCTGTATCTTCGTTATGACGTGTTATCTCTATGGGAGGGAATTTTTCCAGATGTGAAAATGGACATGATTGTCTTTCTCGACAACTAGCTCACTTACCCTTTAGTGAATTTCTCCCAGATTTTAATATGTTGTAGCTGAGACTTTGCGCTATCGTTGTATACCCATTGTTTTTTCATACGATGTCGGAATCACGTGAAAAATCTTGGTTGAAATTAAAGCTTATCTTTGATGTATTCAGATATTTCTTTCTTTCTGCAACTTTCTTTGCAATAACTCAAGAAAAACAGCCCCTATCACCTCCATATTTTGCACGTATTTAGTTCATGTCACGTACATTATTTCATAAAATTACAACTCCTTGATCGGACACCATCTTGGGTATGTAAATTAGGGTCAAATGTCATAAATGTTTCGTCTTGTATCTTGGTGAATGTCTGCCCTATCTTTCCCATATTTTGCACACGTATAGACGATGTCGCGAGAATCATTTCACAAAATAACCACTTTTTCCTCAGATGCCATCTTGGGAGTGTAAAGGTGGGTCAAAGGTCATATGTATTTGTTGCTGTATCTTCGTTATCTAGTGTATACAGAATAGCACCAAAGATGGCAGACATGATTCCCTTTTCTAAATGAGAATCCAAACATCACACGGCCAATGTCTCTAAACAAAGCTGAAACCTTTATGGTCATGCCTATTGCGATCAGGACTCGAATCATTGATAAAAAAAAAAATCGGATCACCTTAATTTGTCAGTGATGACAAATTACAATCTCTAGTTCCTCTTAGAATCGTAAATTATGCGCCTTCATTATTTTATAAGAGGTATCTCATTATCTCATGAAATCATCGTCAAAAAAACGTTGGAAACTTAAAACCCCATCTCAACCGAAACTGTATCAACCCTTTAAATATGTATCACATTCTACGTTCTTCTCACAGTAGGGAACTTATGCCAGCACGACACGGTCGCTCGTTGATCGTGCTGCGTGCAAGATTTGCTTCTGCTCATGCTCAAATCCGAGAAAAACCTCCCGTCCTAGGGAGAACGAGAACGGTTCTCAGCCAATAAAGCGTCCGGCCCCGATGTTGGGCACGATTGAGCAGCCTTCCTTCAGCCATCCAATAGGTGATCTTGTCGCTACGGCTGCGTCCGCACAGAAAAGCGAAACTGCTTTGGGAACGGGAGTCCGAGTGTGGGAACCGTCATAGCTGATTGCCTTGCCGAAGCCTTGATGGGACACGGCTTCTTTATGCCTAAATTAGCATGCAAATAACGTTTAACTATCTCGACCAGGGGAAATGGGTGACACTGTCTTTTGGAAAGGGAGTACTATAAAAGTATATTTAGGTTATCCGACTATCGTCTCGGATCACCTTCTGTATCTGTACGGATTCTTTCTTCTTCTTTCTTTTTAGGTGATCCGAGAATCCTCTCGGATCACCTATTGTATCTGTACGGATTCTTTCTTTCTTTCTTTATTTCTGGACAAAAGTTGTGCAGAGGTTAGCTCTGAAAGTGCATTGCCTATCAATGTCAAACTTATACCATATATGTATCGTGTCTCAAAGACGACAGCACAAGTAAAATCATAGTGATCAGTCGACCGTGACGTCACTATGACGTCATTATATGAAAACACATTTTCATGCATATCTCATTAATGGAATGGAATTTCTCAATGAAATTTACGTCACATATAGTTCAAGTCAAGCGCATTCTACTCATATTCTCAAAATTCATATTTACGCTTAAGACGTGCGCGTACGCGCCCGTTGAAATATTTGTATGCTCAAATCGAGCTCAAAATTTTTTTGCACACGTTTCAGACCATTTAGAGCATTTTTTGAAAAATTGAAAAAATCGGACGGACGCGTACGCGCGCGCGCATATACGCACGCACAGCTCATATGCAATGAAAATTTCCCGTTTTTTTACTTTGATCGGATGTCTGAAATGTCAATGAATATTTCTACCAAGTTTCAAGTCAATCCGACTCAATATGACGTCATACGGGTCCGTCAAAGTTAAAATTCCGCGCGCGCGTCAATGGCGATATACAGTGCAACAATGCCAAAAAACTGCCAATTTTAAATCCGATTTTACTCGTCAGGATGGACGGTGACCCCCCATTTTCTTTACACATTCTGAAAGCTGATGAGTTGTACATGTCATTTCATGGGTTGGCAATGCTGGAAAAATGATTAAAATATATCAAATTTCTTAATAAAGTTAAAAAAGTAAATTTTCAAAATGACGTCATCAAATTTCAAGTTCATTCAAGCATTTCTCACCTATTCTTTAGTTGATTTTCGTCCAAATTTCAATATGTTGTAGCTTATTAATGGTCTTTCAGATATATAATAACAACAATTTGATTGGATGACGGCATCACCTCGTAAAAAGGGATTAAAAGTAACAATGTTAAATTTGACCAGTTTACGTGTTATCTCTATGGGAGTGCAGTTTTTCTGGAAATGAAAACTGACATGACTATCTTTATCGAGCACTAGCTCAATTATGCGTCGGTGAATTTCTCCCATATTTTAGTATGTTGTAGCTGAGACTTTGGGCTATCGTGAGTGTGCCCTTCGTTTATTCATACGGAGTCGGCATCATGCCCAAAAACTTGGTTGAAATTAAAGCTTATCTTCCATGTATTTTCATATTCCTTTCTTTCTGCAACTTTCTTTGCAATAACTCAAGAAAAACAAGCTCTATCAGCCCAATATTTTGCACATGTTTAGTTTATGTCACGTACATTATTTCATAAAATAACAACTACTTGATCGGGCACCTTCTTGGGTATGTAAATTAGGGTCAAAGGTCAAAAATGTTTCATCCTGTATCTTGGTGAATACATGTCTTATCTTTCCCATATTTTGCATACGTAAAGACCATGTTACAAGAATCATTTCACAAAATAACCATTTTTTGCTCAGACGCCATCTTGTCTGTGCAAAGTAGGGTCAAAGGTCATATGTACTTCTTTCTTTATCTTCATTATGACGTGTTATCTCTATGGGAGGGAATTTTTCTAGATGTGAAAATTGACATGATTGTCTTTATCGACGACTAGCTCACTTACCCTTCGGTGAATTTCTTCCAGATTTTAGTATGTTGTAGTCAATGTAATACTCTTTAAGTTTTGTTCAATCAAAGTTTTAATCGGATGATGTCTTCACCTTGTGAAAATAGATATAATGTAACCTTGTCAAATTTAACCAGTTTACGTGTTATCTCTATGGGAGGGAATTTTTCTGGAAATGAAAATTGACATGACGGTCTTTATCGAACACTAGCTCACTTACTCTTCTGTGAATTTCTCCCAGATTTTAATATGTTGTAGCTGAGACTTTGGGCTATCGTCAGTGTTTCTCAAGTTTTTCATACGACGCCGAGATCACGTCAAAAAACTTGGTTGAAATCAAACTTATCTTCGATGCATTGAGATATTTCATTCTCTCTGCAACTTTCTTTGCAATAACTCAGGAAAAACAGCCCCTATCATCCCCATATTTTGCACATGTTTAGCTCATGTCACGTACATTATTTCATAAAATAACAACTACTTGATCGAATACCGTCTTGGGTATGTAAATTTGGGTCAAAGGTCATAAATGTTTTATCCTGTATCTTGGTGAATACATGTCCTTTCTTTCCCATATTTCGCACACGCAAAGATCATGTTACAAGAATCATTTCACAAAATAACCACTTTTTGCTCAGACGCCATCTTGGGTGTGCAAAGTGGTGTCAAAGGTCATATGTACTTCTTTCTCTTTCCTCGTTATGACGTGTTATCTCTAGGGGAGGGAATTTTTCTAGATGTGAAAGTTGACATGATTGTCTTTATCGAGCACTAGCTCACTTACCCTTCGGTGAATTTTTACGGGATTTTAATATGTTGTAGCTGTTACCTTGCGCTATCGGATGTGTGTCTTTTGTTTTTTCATACGATGTCGGGATCACGGTAAAATACTTGGTTGAAATTAAAGCTTATCTTCGATGTATTGAGATATTTCTTTCTTTCTGCAAATTTCTTTGCAATAACTCAAGAAAAACAGGCTCTATCACCTCCATATTTTTCATATGTTTAGTTCATGTCACGTACATTATTTCATGAAATAACAACTACTTGATCGAACACCGTCTTGGGTATGTAAATTTGGGTCAAAGGTCATAAATGTTTTATCCTGTATCTTGGTGAATACATGTCCTTTCTTTCCCATATTTTGCACACGCAAAGACCATGTTACAAGAATCATTTCACAAAATAACCACTTTTTGCTCAGACGCCATCTTGGGTTTGGAAAGTGGGGTCAAAGGTCAAATATACTTCATTCTGTATCTTCGTTAGTGTATACGGAATTCGGTACCAAAGATGGGAGGTCTGACTCACTTTTCTAAATGAGAATCCAAACATCACACGGCAAATATCCCCTAAACGCAGATGAAACCTGTATGGTCATGCCTTTTGGGATCAGGTCTCAAATCATTGATTTTCGAAAAGATCGGATCACCTAATTTGTCAGTCTTGACAAATTCCAAGTCTAGTTTTGTTAGGTGATCCGAGTATCCTTCGGATCACCTATTGTATCTGTACTGATTCTTTATTTCTGGACAAAAGTTGTGCAGAGATTAACTCAGAAAGTCCTCTGCCTATCAATTTCAAAATTATACCATATATGTATCATGTCACAAAGACGACAGATTTTGTAAAATCATTGTGATCAATGGACCGTGACGTCACTATGACGTCATTATATGAAAACACATTTTCATTAATATCTCATTAATGGAAAGGAATTTTTCAATGAAATTTACGTCACATATAGTTCAAATCAAGCGTATTCTACACATTTTCTCACATTTCAGTTTACACTCAAACCGTGCGCGTACGCGCACGTTAAAATGTTGACATGCTCCAATCGAGCTCAAATTTTTTTTTGCACACGTTTCAGATCATTTGGAGAATTTTTCGAAAAATTGAAAAAATTGGACGGACGCGTACGCGCGCGCACATATACGCACGCACAGCTCATATGCAATAGAAATTTCCCGTTTTTTCACACTTATCGGCTGCCTGAAATGTCAAGGAATATTTCTACGAAGTTTCAAGTCAATCCGACTCAATATGACGTCATACGGGCCCGTCAAATTTGAAATTCCGCGCGCGCGTCAATGGCGATATACAGTGCAACTATGCCAAAAAACCGCCAATTTTAAATCCGATTTTACTCGTCAGGATGGACGGTGACCCCCCATTTTCTGTACATATTTTGAAAGCTGATGAGTTGTACATGTCATTTCATGGGGTGGCAATGCTGACAAAATGATTAAAAGATATCAAATTTCTTAATAAAGTACAAAAAATAAATTTTCAAAATGACGTCATCAAATTTCAAGTTCATTCGAGCGTAACTCACTAGTCCTTTGTCAATTTTCACCCAGATTTCAGTATGATGTAGCTTATTTAATGTTCTTTCAAACATAATATTACAATAGTTTGATTGGATAACGGTATCAACTCGTAAAAATGGATTGAAAGTAATATTGTCAAATTTGACCAGTTTACGTGTTATCTCTATGGGAGTGCAGTTTTTCTGGAAATGAAAATTGACATGACTATCTTTATCGAGCACTAGCTCACTTAAGCTTCGGTAAATTTCTCCCAGATTTTAATATGATGTAGCTGAGACTTTACGCTACCGTAAGTGTGCCCTTTGTTTTTTCATACAATGTCAGAATCACGTCAAAAAATTGGGTTGAAATTCAGGCTTATCTTCGATGTATTGAGATATTTTTTCCTTTCTGCAACTTTCTTTGCAATAACTCAAGAAAAACGGACTCTATCACTTCCATATTTTGCACATGTTTAGTTCATGTCACGTGAATTATTTCATAAAATAACAACTACTTGATCGGACACCATCTTGGGTATGTAAATTAGGGTCAAAGGTCATAAGTGTTTCACCCTGTATCTTAGTGAATACATGTCCTATCTTTCCCATATTTTGCACACGCAAAGACTATGTTACAAGGATCATTTCACAAAATAACTACTGTTTACTCAGATGCCATCTTGGGTGTGCAAATTGAGGTCAAAGGTCATATGTACTTCTTTTTGTATCTTCGTTATGACGTGTTATCTCTATGGGAGGGATTTTTTTTAATGTGAAAATTGACATGATTGTCTTTATCGAGCACTAGCTCACTTACCCTTCGGTGAATTTCTCCCAGGTTTTAATATGTTGTAGCTGAGACCTTGCGCTATCGTTTTGTTACCTTCGTTTTTTCATACAATGTCGGGATTACGATAAAAAACTTGGTTGAAATTAAAGCTTATCCTCTATGTATTGAGATATTTCTTTCTTTCTGCAACTTTCTTTGCAATAACTCAAGAAAAACACGCCCTATCACCCCCATATTTTGCACATGTTTACTTCATGTCTCGTACATTATTTCATAAAATAACAACTACTAGATCGGACAACATCTTGGGTATGTAAATTAGGGTCAAAGGTCATAAATGTTTCATCTTGTATCTTTCATAGTGAATACCTGTCCTATCTTTCCCATATTTTTCACACGTATAGACGATGTCGCGAGAATCATTTCACAAAATAACCACTATTTCATCAGATGCTGCAATCTTGGGAGTGCAAAGGTGGGTCAAAGGTCATATGTACTTGTTGCTGTTTTTTCGTTATAGTGTATACAGAATTTTGTACCTAACATGGCAGATATGACTCCCTTTGCTAAATGAGAATGCAAACATCACACGGCCAATGTCTCTAAACACAGATGAAACTTGTATGGTCATGCCTATTGCGATCAGGACTCGAATCATACAGATAAAAAAAAAATCGGATCACTTTAATTTGTCAGTGATGACAAATTACAATCTCTAGTTTCTCTTCAAAAGTTGTGCAGAGGTTAACTCAAAAAGTTCTTGGACTATCAATTTCAAACTTATACCATATATGTATCATGTCCAAAAGACGACAGATCTAATGAAATAATTGTGATCAGTCGACCGTGACGTCACTATGACGTCATTATCTAAAATCACAATCTCATTCATTTCTCATAATGGAATGGAATTTCTCAATGAAATTTACGTCGATATAGTTCAAGTAAAGTCTTGCTACTTATATTCTCAAAAATTCATGTTTACACTTTAATAAAACGTACGCGTACGCGCACGTTCAAAATGTTGACATGCTCCAATCGAGCTCAATTTTTTTTTGTACACGTTTCAGATCATTTGGAGCATTTTTAAAAAATTGAAGAAAATGGACGGACGCGTACGCGCGCGCACGTATACGGATGCGCAGCTCGTATGCAATTGAAATTCCCTGTTTTTTCACATGAATCGAGTGTCTAAAATGTCAAGGAATAATTCTACCAAGTTTCAAGTCAATCCGACTCAATATGATGTCACACGGGCCCGTGAAAGTTAAAATTCCGCGCGCGCGTCAATGGCCATATACAGTGTAACTATGCCAAAAAACCGCCAATTTTAAATCCGATTTTACTCGTCAAGATGGACGGTGACCCCCCCCCCCCCCCCCACTCCCCCATTTTCTTTACATATTCTGAAATCTGATGAATTGTACATGTCATTTCATGGGTTGGCGATGCTGGAAAAATGATTAAAATGCAAATGAAAATGAAATAAAAAAAGGCAAATTTTCAAAATGACGTCATCAATTTTCAAGTTCACTCAAGCGTATCTCACTTATCCTTGGCTAATTTTCACCCAGATTTCAGTATACTGTAGCTTATTAAATGCTTTTTTTAGTTACGTACATGAAAATTTTGATTGGATGACATCATTACCTTGTAAAATGGATTGAAAGTAACCTTGTCAAATGTGATCAGTTTACGTGTTATCTCTATGGGAGTGCAGTTTTTCTAGAAATGAAAATTGACATGACTGTCTTTATCGAGCACTAGCTCACTTACCCTTCGGTGAATTTCTCCCAGATTGTAATATGTTGTAGCTGAGACTTTCGGCTATTGTACATGTGCCTTTTTGTTTTTTCATACGACGTCAGGATCACGTCGAAAACCTTGGTTGAAATTGGCACTTGGCTTCGATGTAGCAATACACAGAACAGAGGGATGAAATAGGTCAGTGGATAGCGCATTGGGCTTTTAATCTAAATGTCCTGTGTTAAAGGCTCGCCCCTGCCAATATTTTTGCTTTTTTTTAAACCCTTATATTTTTCTTTTTCTTCAGTAAGTCTTATTCTCCCTTCCTAACTTTATCTTTTTCTGATCTTTTCATGCTTCTCCTTCAAATTTCTATACAATACCTTAACTTTTTCTATTTTTCTTTCTTCCACTTTCTGTGCAATACATCAAGAAAAACAAGTCTTTCCAATCCCATGTTTTGCACATGTTTAGTTCATGTCACGAACATCATTTCATAAAATAACAGCTACTTCCTCCGGCACCATCTTGGGTAGGTAAACTAGGGTCAAAGGTCAAAAGTATTTAGTCCTGTATCTCCGTGAATACACGTCTTATCTTTCCCACATTTTGCACACGCAAGGACCATGTTGCAAGAATCAGTTCACAAAATAACAACTTTTTCCTCAGTTGCCATCATGGCTGTGTTAAGTGGGGTCAAAGGTCAAATATACTTCATTCTGTAACCTCATTAGTGCATTCTATGGTTTCATCGCCATGTTTTGCACACACATGGGCCTCGATAGATGGATCATTTTGTAAAGAACAACGTTTTGGTCGGACGCCATTTTGGCTGTGCAAATGAGGCTCAAAGGTCAAATATTCTTTCTTCGGGGCCAGATTTTGTACATAAATGGACCATGGTGCCTGGATTATTTCATAAAACAACGACTTTTGACTCAGATGCCATCTAGGCTGTGCGAGGTATATAGGGTTAAGGGTCAAGACTACTTTGTCCTGTATCATGGTAATTACATGCCCTATCACTATTTTGCAACTATTTAGCCCATGGCATATGGATCGTTTCGTGAAATAACAACTTTCTAATCAGATGCCATCTCGGCTGTCTAAAGTAGAGTCAAGGATCAAACAAATTTCGTGTTGTATTTTTGTAAAAACATGGCATATTGCACAATATTTTGAACTGATATGGACCTGTCAAGAGGATCATTTCATAAGGTAATGGCTTTTTCCTAAGACGCCATCTTGTATATCAAAATGAGGTTCATTTTGTCTCTTTGTTAACATAATATGCCCTTTCCATTTTAAATCTGTAGAGATGAAAGGTTCGATTCCATTTTCTTCAATGAGAATCTCAGAAATCATTTGTACATCGGATCACCTAATTTGTCAGTCTTGACAAATTCTCGAATCTAGTTTGATTTGTGCTATTATGTTCAAGGCGCCCTACCACAGTTGACTGCAGGGCAGATTCTCCTTTCAACTGTCTTTAACTGGTTGAAAGGATCCTTTGGTGGGTTTTGTTCTGTTTCTTTGTTTAATTTTGTTTCACTTTGCTAGGTTTGATTGCCTATCGCATTTCTCTCAGAGGGGAACTCCGGCTAATTTTGTGACTTGTATACTGGATCAACTATATTTGTTTTACTGAGTACAGAGTTTCGGAATTGATAGTGATTGGCATGATTGGGATAAGGAATAAGAATGAAAATGTATAAATGTATAACAAATCGCAGTAAAGAAGGATGATGACGTATAGCAGTTTCACCATGAAATTATATGAGGGGGCAAAAAAAGAACATAATAAGAAAGTATGCACAAATTCTACACAGGTGACCTTGTTAAGCAAGCGGCATTGTAATGGAGTTGGATTGCTACGTTTCTGAAATATCATGTGAGCCTCCTACTCACGCATTCTAATGGATTCTAATGCATTCTTAGGGTGAAACTGCGACCTTGTTCAGTATAAAATGTTTGGGGTTTTCAGTCTTGGCTTCTCTGCTCAAGGACCACAACCAATTCCACAAATCTAATTTTATGTGTACTACATGATGTGACATAATGGAAATCACCTCGTTAACTACATATTTCATGGCTTTGAGTCTAGAAAATACTTAATTCAGAAAATTGAGGTTAGGAATTCAATCACGGTGTCGTGCTTACTGGTTACAAATCCACAATTATTATAATACATTAAAATGTACGCATAACTCTATGATTACAAACATGAGTTGTCAAGTTTCATCTTTTACATAAAAATCACGCTTTGGCAATGCTACTAAAGTAATGTGTTTGTTTGTTTGCTTCTCAAATTTGCGATGCTTTTGGGCATTGCTCTTCATGCAATAGTTGAGCAATCACGATCTTAATTACACACATTGCAAAGCTTATTCGGTCTTGTAAAGTAAAACGATATGTTACCCTTTTGATATTTAGGCTGCAATGGACATTTGGGACGGGATAAAGAGCTCAATGATCCGCCTCATAACTGTTGTTGTCAAGCAATCTGCTAATGGATAGAACTGGTAATCTTCCTAAGAGTGCAAGAAACTCGTTATGGGATGTTGGGATTCTAAAAGGTTTACAACGTTGTGCGAACCGAAGCATAATTTCTTTGAGATTTGGCAAACACAGATTCGTAACAAACGTTAATCTCTCAAACGCCTACAGACAAGCTTTGCCTCTATGCATTATGTATAAAGGACCATACAAGGCTAAACTAAAGAGGTCCTTCCGGCATTACAGAGTCACAAACAAAGTAGCAAACCAAAGAGGTTTCCTTCAAAGATGTCTTAAAAAGTCAAACCTCAAGAGATTTAGGATATTAAACCCAAATGAAATGGAATAATGAAATTGTTGAGTGCAATTTCCAACAGTTGAGGCATGACATAAAGTCATGGGTTTACTGTGATGATCTTATGCTTCAAATGGACTATAATAACACGGAACTTATCATAATTGTTGTTCAACATACATCAATAATAGTCTACCATCCAAAATAATGAAACTTAAAGGATCATTGAAATATATACTGATGAAAACGCTAGAATGTATGCACAATAATTAGAGCAATGAAAATGTGCAGTATAAATACTATTGTTACCGTTTAAAAAGATGATTGAAAAGAAAATACTTTTTCTTGGAGGGTCAAAGCTCTGAGTAATACCAGTTCATCAGAACAAAGAATTATAATTTCCACTGCCATGAATGTAAATATCAGTGATGATTGTGTGCACGGAGATACAAGCAATTATCCAGGAGTGTTTGCCTTTGCCTGAGCCTTGGACTTGCGTCACTTTATGCATCTTGTTCATCAAGATGTGGCTGCTCTGCTTCATATATTGCACCGACGCTTTTGTCACAAAAAAAAAAAAAAATGATGTTACAAGGGGTGGATGGTAATCATATCAGTAATCGTCTTATGGCGTATCTCATGGACGCACCGCCATTATCTGCTTAGCACTGAAATGCAAACTTTAGGCAACTATCTATTCGACGCCAGGTGCAGAAAATCCCGCAGATAACATAGCCCGCCTCCAACCGCATTGTTTTGGATAAACACCAAACAGATGGAACGATGTTGTCATTTGTCCCATTGTTACGAGCGAGAAAAGCAGCAATGAGCAATGACATCGCAACCCATCTCACTTCGCTTCTGCAGAATAACAGAACTAGACATTGTTTTACCTTTGTTTCCTTGACATCCAAAAGCAGCATGTCCATGTTCTTGCTCTTGGTGTTAATTGCCTTTCATTGCGTTTCCGTCGGTGGTGACGAGTCCAGCACTGCCCTGGCCAGAACGCAAGACGACCTACTTTTCAATCTCACTGAACATCAGCTAGACGAAATTGTGACGGGTGGTGTGACGAGATCAACATGGCATCGATGTGGTTTCATCGACTCATGTGTCGGACGATGTGGCTCAAGTCCGAAGGACAGCGATTCGATCTTCTCAGTTCTCTTGAGAGAGGATAACCTATCTGCGTTAAGTACCAGTTTTGTATGCTTCTGTGACTCACATTGCAAGAAGTTTAATGACTGTTGTTACGATTATACAAGTGTCTGTGAGAAAGGAGAACCAAGCAATGATAGTGGTGAAGTAAAACTTCCCAAAGGTAACGATGAAAACCAGAAAGACACGAGTAAAGAACCACCTAACGCTGAAGAATCTGTGAATTTCAACTGCCTAAACATTGACGAGCTGGACAGCGGATCGCTGTGGGTGCGGGAAGAGTGTCATCACAAGTGGACAGAAAAAAATGTCGAGCTCCTGTGCAGAAACCTGGACGCTAGGGACGATATTTCAACCTTGCTCGTACAAGGTGAGGACCGCACTACATATCGCAACGTCTTCTGCGCCGAATGCAATTTCATGAAGAGGTATGCATTCTGGATCTTAGACTCGTATTGCTACGGAGAACTTCCTGATCGGGTTGATGAAGATCCTAAAGTCTTATCCGACTATCTCCTGAACAAATGCGTCACGAAATTTCGCATTCCACTTGGCAGCAGTTTCCGACACTGTCTAGATGTCATCGATACGTGTCCTTCACAGAATTCCAATGAATCTTGGCATCAAGACCTGGAGAAGATGTGTACTGCTGGACATAAATCTTATGTTACGACGAATCCCTCATCAGGAACGTTTTGGGAGACACCGATCTACAGCAACGTTTACTGTGCTCAGTGCAACGGCATCAGCGCTAATGCACTATCATGCCCAACAAGAGAGAGGCTTCGAGATTTCTTGGTTCAGAATTCAACCCAAAACCAAGGACGAGAAGAATCGCTGAGAGGCGGTTATGAGAGACAGTTGTCACACCGCGTTGTTACGAATTACAATGCTGCCGCGATGCAGTCTCAGTGTTGTAGCACGATCATCTACGGAGAGAACGGGATTGTCGTTCCAATCCTTGATACTTGTGAAGACGGGAAAGTCTTTGATCCGTATGTCGGGAAGTGCCGGCAACTTTATTGTGGAGATGGCTACGAGCTGGTAAAAGACAGGTGTGTACCTCAGGCAACATCGGACCTACAGGATGTGAAAACAATCTCCGAGTTGACTGAATTCCTCAGAAACGTGGCTGAAGAAATGGCTCTCTACGACGAATTCGTAGTCACGATAAAGCTCATTACCGAGGCAGAAACTCGCGACAACGAGGGAGTCAATAGCGTGTCCAATTCAAGCGCCATTCCGCTCTTTGAAAATCTAATTTTGAACCATACATCGTTCGATGTTTACATCTCTCCAGTTTCATCAAACAGTTCACAAAGTATCGAAGAGGAGGCTCATTTGTGGGAGGTGACGGTGACAATGGTTGTTGACAGTCCTTCCGGCGACGCTGATAAAATTTCTTCAGAGCACCTCCAAGTCATCAAGGCCATCCTAGATTTCTGCGATTCACTGGATTTACAGGTATACATAAATGACATGTGCCTGACAAGGCAACCACGTGATAATAATTGGTGGTTGGGGGAGTTTATTCAGGGGAACACGACAGACCTGAACTACCTTCTCAGTCGTTGTAAAAACGGAAACCTAAGCGTCGTTGAATCTTCAGAATTTGTTCTATACACCGATACCGCTTGCCACACGCTCTACGTCAATAGTACAGAGACCGTCTATGACTGTACGGACAACTACATATTTGGTTATGATCCTAACCAGGCTCCTGACGAACAGAATTTTGGGGCTCTTATTTGTGATCCTCTCTCACCTCTCGACCCCCACTGCGAGCGACTTCGATTAAACGAATCTGAGTATAGTATGCTTCCAAATGGCAGCGTCGTGGCTCAGGGCGGGCAAATGTTCGATGTCGGTGAATATTTTCTTTCCTCTGAGGGTCTGGAAATTTGTAACATTCATTCAAATGTTAAAAATGAGGAGTACGTAATTTTCTTTGACTTTTCGACACCTCAGATCATCATGGCGTGCACTGGGATGGCACTGTCAAGTATTTGCTTGCTCGTTACCCTGGCAACATACTTTTTATTCGATGAGTTGCGCACTCTGCCGGGCCTAAACCTGATGTCCCTCATGTTCGCTTTGTTAGCGGGAAATATACTATTTGTAGCTGGAATAACCATCACGCCGGGATCTATGGCTTGCCAGATTACGGCAATTCTCCTTCATTATTTCTTCCTCGCTCGAGTCTTCTGGACCAACGCCGTGTTGGTCCATGCGTTCCGCACGTTCGGACCGAAAGTCCACAAAAGTGTGAATCGTTCTCTCAACGTCTTACAGCGACAGAATTCGCGCTCACGCCTTGTTGCGCACGTTCCCTACGCTGTGTATGCCTGGGGAACTCCACTGGTGTTCATCATCCTCGGGACTGTGTGGAATCAGTGCGCCTGTGGACCTTTCCCAGTTTACTACGGTGTTTACTTCAGCTGCTGGATAGGTGATCCGAAAGCTTTTACCTACCTTTTCTTGATACCCCTTTCCATTTTCCTTGTCATGAATGCTGCCCTGTATATTCCAACGGTGTGCAATATGACGAGAGTCACCAAGTCGGGACTTCGAAAAGGAAACGACGTAGAGGTGAACAGGACACGATGCAAATTAAGCATTTACGCTAAACTGTCCACAGCTACCGGTTTCTGCTGGTTTCTCGGAGTTACCGCAGTGCTCATCAATGCAGATTTTCTCTGGTATATTTTCATTTTATTCTTGAGCCTGGAGGGATTTTTCATATTTTACTCCTTTTTCTGCACCATCAGGGTAAAAAACCTCTATACAAAGCGATTTCTCACGAGATCACCTACTCGATCAAGTCAGACAAACGAAAAGAACAGTGGAATCTTTGCTATCTCGGGATATAGTAATGAGAGGAAAATGTCGCAGAGTCAACATGAACGTTACAGACCATTCAACGTGTAATGCTCTTTGTCAACACAGAGACTAAATGACTGGGCTGTTTCCTTGAAAGATTGCCCTCGATGATGTTTTTTATTTCTTTTTTAAATTTTTATCAAGCCAGAAATAGATAAAAAAAACTATGCTGTACATATCATTAATCTTATATTTTCCAGTTGTGTTGACACTTGTATCAAGCGCCATTCAAATGATTAAATGAACTCGGCCCTTGCAATGCATCCCTCCCTTTGCAGGAAATGACAATGAAAAAAAAAAAGTATCTTCCCGTGAGAGGGGTGATTTGGCGGACCTATACGTCCCACGTCGGGTAGCTGATTTGAAGGACAAGTTCACCTTGAGAGACATGTCGGTTGAGTGAATACAGCAATATTAGTAGAACACATCAGTGAGAGTTTGAAGAAAATCGGACAATCCGTTCAAAAGTTATGAATTTTTGAAGTTTCTACTCAGTCACGGCTGGATGAGAAGACTACTATAGCTTGTGATGTCAAATGTGTACAACGATATAAAGAAAGCATAAAGAGAATTCAACATATTTTCACTTTTCTCGCATAACAAAAGAACACTCGACTTCTCTCTTTCAGAAGGCAGGGGGAATAGTATTACCCTTAACATACGTCAGTATCAAGTCGAAGAAATGTGCAAATTATTCGAAAAGTAAAATTTTGTGAAATTCTCTTTTTATTTTCCTTATATCGTTGTACGCATGTGACATCATACACTGTAGTAGTCTTCTCACCCATCAGTGACTGCGCAGATTCTTTAAAAATTCATATCTTTGGAACAGATTGTCGGATTTTCTCCAAACTTTGACTGATATGTTCTACTAATATTTTTGCATTCACTCAAGCAACTTGTATATGAAGGCGGATTTGTCCTTTAAGTGTATTGAATGGGAGCGGGTATTCTCATTAGGAAGCGACTGACGAGATTGACCTTTACGAGGCAGGTTGCATATTATCATATGGATCCTTTCATTGCTGTTAAAGCATTAAAACGATAACATAAATCTTTTTTTATTCAGCTTTAACTACGGTATATGCGTGTATATAGATATTATGTAATGTGTTTTATATATATATATATATATATATATATATATATATATGTAAATTATGTGAATAGTTTGAAAAAAACAAACAAACAGAAAGTGATAAAATCATAAAATGTTTCTAATCATAATTCCAAGAATGCTCCTTCTTATGAGAGCGAGTGTTATATCCATACAATGTTTTTATTTTGCTCTATGTCTTACTCTAATATGTTTATAAAGCTGTCACTTAACCCGTTTGCGATCAAATCGTTCACATTATATTGCTACAATATGTGACTCCTGCAGTTCAACTAGAACTGTCTGTATATGTTCATCTTGTTTTATTGTACATATATACGTAAATATTTCGGTGACGCAAGCATAAGATTAATATGAGCCATATAGGGAAAACTGCTGCTAAGAGACAAGGTTTGTTAGGTCCGTAGTCACGGGGGGGGGGGGGGATTTCACCTCTCCTTATTTTGCAGAATTTCAACGTCTAGTGGGAAACGCAACGGCTGCAGAATTCAGCGAGCCTACTCCCACACAGGAAAATTAGTCGTCTGTCTTCGGAAGACGAAGAAAATAATTGAAAGACCTAAGGGACGTGACCTCGGTATTTCCCAGCTTGCATTTGATTGAATATTGAAGTAAATGAAGTAGGCTATATACCCTCTATATCTCTTGGATAGAATGATAGTTTTTGCATACGTTGTTTCTTTTCTTCTTCTTCTTTTTTTGGTATCACCATATCCAACCTTTGTAGGCATGTATCTCTGACATATTTTTATTCACGGCCTCCTATCTCTCTAATGGCTAATGATAATCTACGTGAGGTTGATCATTAACTTGAAGCAACTGCTCTGCACCTTCGTCTTGTCAAACATAGGTCTGCAATATACTGTATTTATACTTGTACAGTGTAAATATGGAGCATATCATTATGTTCTATATGAATTCACCATGCTTTGCGAGAAGATCCCTCCCTGAATCCCCTCTTTCTGAGACCAAACTTTATTCCTATAATATCAGCATAGATTTACTTCATTTACTATGTGAACTATAATGAATGAATAATGAATGGAAGCATGTTCTGTTTGCACAAATTGCACAATACATTGTGTGGAGATATTATTATGATCTCGTCGAGTTTTACCACAGAAGTCATCATCACCAATCTTGAATGAACGTGGCAATTTCATATTCCATAACTTTCTTTTCTTTTAAGTCTATTTGTGAAATTTTTTATTAGTTTGCTATTTGTTTGCTTGACATGCCCTGTTTTGACTTTCACTTGTACATGTCGTGGAGGGTTAACTGTAATATCACGCATCAGAATATTGTTAGATATTTTGAATAACAGAGCCAAGTACCGTCTTTGTACAAAGACAGACAGATAGAGAGAATGGATATGAAGGAGGCATATAATTTTGTCATGTACCCCACGGAATTCAAACCACGGTATCGAACCACGATGAAGACAAGCTATGATCTTGCTATCCTGACATAAAAAAAGAAGTAATGAAGTAAACAATGTCAACAATGATTTCTTTCATACCAGGTAAAACATAGCGATGATTAAAACAAAAACACTCCAATGTGGTATTTCATCCTCGTAGCAACAATCATATGACGGCATTTCCTGATCCCATTATTATGCAATTGCGGGCTTGTTGTTTGATTGATACTTTGGAGGCAAATGTTCACAAGATAGCTCAGTTAGAATGAGAAACGATTTTCTTTGTTCCTTAAACGCTACCGGAATATATTTCTTTGTTCGCTGGCAGTGTGTACAATATCACAATTGAATGAATTTCTTTATCATCATTCGTGTTGTGGCGAGACACGAAAACTTTGCAAAGATTATTAAATCCCCTTGCCTCGCTATCTCCGAACAACTTCCCTCATGGGAAATACACGGCGTGACATTTTATTTGATAAAAATGTATGTTTGCTGCCTTCTTATGTTCCCCCCGGGCTCTCCCGTGAAATCAGAATCAAACGGTGTAAATGAATGAATTGATCTCCGGTGTGACCTTTCACAGAAGCGGGGACAATGGTCAGGTGAGTAATACCACAAAGGATAAACACGATAAAGATAAAAGTCACCCCCCCCCCCCAAAAAAAAAAACTTTTGCATTGCGCTTTATATATGAAGAGCTTGCAACCAAACGGCGCTAAATCCATTGAAAAATGAATTTAGCGCCTTTTGGAAGCAAGCTCTTCATATAAAAGTTTTATCGCAAAACGAGCGAACTCTATTCTTGTTAAGTTGAGATATTTGTGATTAATTAAAGCTGCTAAAACAAACCTGAGGCAAAGAAAACAATTAGAAAATACAGAATAGTTTTTAATCAGAACTTCTAGAATATTCCTTGTTACGTCACAAGTGAAGTATTACAGGAAAGGTTTAATTTTGCTCTATCTGATGATGTACTTATGCTATGAAATGCTAAAAAAACCCCAAAAATGTCGCTTAGCACATTTTGCAACAAAACTCCTCATATATATATATATATATATATATATATATATGTGTGTGTGTGTGTGTGTCTGTGTATATACTATCATATATGTATGTTATATATATATATATATATATATATATATATATATATATATATATATATATATATATATATTGGCCAAAATGTTAATAGGATCACAAGGGGCGATGTGGGCCCCGGGCTAGATCTGAGATCTTTGTCAAGAATATTAGTGACTTATCAATACATCTGGCCTCTATCGTAGCTTGAAGCGCGTGGGCAAATAGCCTGAAGATAAAAGACAAACAATGCTTAACGAGCTTTAGATTACCTAGTATTGTCCTCTATCAGTAACTATTAACACATCATAAACGAAGGGGAAAGAAAAAACAAGAAGTAGACTAATTCGTGTTTAATCATGGGGAAATTTCGATTCTGTGCGTGTCTCAGATAAGCTCCCGCGTAAGAACTAAGACAAAGTGATACAATTTGAAAATGTTTGGACCCACAAATTGACAGGCGGTACATGTATATATATGCCACTCTCTTTATCGTGTGTACTGCTTTCAGTTCAGAAGTAGCTACGCTGTACTGAATTCACTTTTTAAAAACTCCTACACATACATTTTTGTGATTGTCTTTTTTTGAAATGTCACAAGCGAGAGTAGAGGATGTATGATATGTAAAGTAAATATTATGTCCTGGTCTCTTCACTTTCTGTATAAGCAACGTATGTTACATAATCATGAATTTTCTTGATTTACTTTTATTCTTGTGATTGATGTCATTTGTGGCAAGATTTAACATTGGTTGATCGAATTGTGCAGGTCTTCTTGCACACGAACGCTAACGTATCAAATTACACAGTCACACATGCACTATCAGCTTTTGTTTGTTTTTACAACAAACAACATTCATTCTCTTCTCTTCTTGTTGATTCAAGTGCAAGGGAGGGTTATCGTTTCATATCAAAGTTCCCCTGGCGTACCTACATTGCTTTATAAGTACCTCCCTTCTGGATTATGTCAGACTATTTCTTATCCCTTTTCTCTCTCTTTCTTTTTTTTTTTTGAGGGGGGAGCTTATTTGCATGTAATTATATGTAAAAATAACGAGTTTAATTTCACCGCAAAGTACCCTAGTTACTTAAGTTTCAATCTCTGAAGGCTCTACGCTCGGCTTATCGAACGTATATTCCTTTTCAAATCTTAATGAAAAAATCGGCTTTCGAGAGGAAGACAAATATAGCGTTGTCAACGTTAAAAGCTACCTATTTATAAACTTCATCAGTGCAAAGGACAAGGTTTTCCTCATTTGCCAATCTGAATATGCGGGACTTAAAGTAACGAAAACGTCGTATAGGACAGATATAACGATGTCGAGAGCCCCAGAAAAATAGGAAATTATTATCTTTGAAAAAAAAAAGAAGTCTTGTGACCTTTCCAACAATCAATCCTGCTAAGATTGGTTCTTTAATAATGATACCCACCAGTTCATTCCTGTTTATTTGAGTTGTCAGGCAACGGAAAACCCAATCGTTCTACACTTTTCTGCACTGTCAAGCGCCGAGGTAGAAAACGCTCATTGGATAATTACTATGTGAGGCAACTTGACAAAGGGTTGTACACATGCATTATTTCGCTTGACGACTACCCCAGAGAGACGTTACATCTTACCACGCATATCTATGCAAAACAAACGCACGATGTTTGAAGAGAAACCTCAGAGAAAGAGTATTACAGAGGGGAGATGTACACGTATATAATATGTAAGTTTATATGCACATTTTATTATATACATAGTGTGTATATATACAAAGAGAGAGATAGAGAAGAAAAAAAAAAACACCTTTGCAAAACCACTTGTAAACCGTACCCGCACTAATGCAGAGAATGAAAGTTGGAGCAAGATAAGGAGAGGGAAAGAGAGAGAGAGAGAGAGGGAGAGGGATAGAGAGAAAAAATGCAGTGATTAATACCGTCATGCATATTGTATATTATAGAGTGTTGTACGAATGGAAATGTACATTGTAAAGGCTGTGTGTGGTCAACGACGAGTACCAAATCGTGTGGGTGGATCCAACTTTACACTTGAATACAAGTTCATATATTGCAGTAGGCCTATTAGTTTGTTTTTGTCATCACTTAATGCAAGAAAAGTCGAATATGAAATGATTCAATTCTTTTTAATTCTTAACGTGTGTTTTTTTTTTCTTTTTAACCTCACTGCTGTTGTAATCTGTATTGAAAAATCAAATCCTATTAGCCAGATCCTGGATATATATATATATATATATATATATATATATATATATATATATATATATATATGTATATATATATATATATATATATATATATATATATATATATATATATTATATATGTGTGTGTGTGTGTGTGTAAATCAATCTCTCTCTCTCTCTCTCTCTCTGTATATATATATATATATATATATATATATATATATACACAGTTCGACCTCGATTATCCGGCCTCCTTTTATCCAGAAATCTCTATTATCCGGACGCGTTCAGGCAGTGAAGGACTTTTTTTTTTCATCCAAAAATTGAGAAAAAACAGTGACTTTAAACTCAATTAAAATTTCTACAAAACTCACACGATTTACCTACAATATGCCCGACAGAACTAACATAAATTCACACCACATTATCATCGTAAAAGTAAGTAGTTATGATCTATAAATTCACCATAAAAACATAGATGGAAAACTTGTCAGTAAATCACGGCGCAGTCGAGGCCATGTCGCGATAGGTCATTGAGAAAGCTAACAGAAAAATTGCGGGGTACGCTACCTGCCTAGCTGCCAGTGCACTGGGATGGCAGCTTGGAAGGCAGCTATATACATTAACACTGTGTCCCCCATATCCGGCCAATTCGCTTATCCGGATGAGCGCCGGTCCCGACATGGCCGGATAATCGAGGTCGAACTGTACTACAAGAATCAGTAGTAAATGATCTGTCTGTTAGTTAGGTCTACGTATTCACAAATATGTATCAGAAAGGTAACATGAAATGAACATTAGGTCGAATACTAACAGAAAATTCACACAAGATTTGCTGATTCAAAAGTTATCTTTATCAACGAAAGCAGCTGCCTTCAGGGTAGGTGCAGACTGGACATGAAGTGGACAATTTATGTATAGGCAATTACCAAGCTTCAATAGAGTGTACCAATTTTTTGAGAGAATATGGAAATGAAGGCACACACACGTCATACACATGTCAGTCAAGACAATGATAGCGTTTGATAGCCGAAATATCGAATACAGGGAAAACCTACCTCGGGGAACCTGCATGTCGTGAACAAAATCCTTCTAAGTTTATACCCTTTCCTGTTGTTGAGAAGTCTGGGTGGGTAAACGATACTTTTGAATAACCACAGAAAGTGTACCGACACAAGAGGCCACTCCTTGATGTGTGCGTTACTGTTTTGGTCTTGTTTTTTGTCTCTTCTTTCACATAGTTAATACCTTTCATTTCCGAGCTTTCCTATCCGCAGAACCATCACAAATAAAAACGATAGGCGTTGAAGCTTGTCCTTTTGCTTGTTTGTGTGAGTGTGTTTGTGTGAGCGTGTTTTACGCGTGTATGTGTATTGTATGCGTGAATGCTCGTAAACATGTGTCGATGTGTGTCTGTGTTAAAAGGTTAATGGATAAAAGGAACTGCTACCACAACAGCCGTGTCAAGTTTCCAAGAAGGCGATGCCCGTAACAAATAAAGATTTGGGTGCTACCAATGCTGATCCCCCACGCCTACACACGGATATACTACGTGTTTAACCGATCAAATACTGAAATAGTTTCCATTGCATTTTATGTATTGGGGAAGGGCCAGATGGTGTTGTACAAATATGCTCAAAATAAGAAGAAAAAAAAAAGAACCAGACTTTTCCAATTTGAGACTGAAATATTAGCTTTGACACACTTGAATATAATTATAGCCATTTCATATCTATAATGAACAGTAACATAACACTAAAATATTGCACAGATAAAAGACAGATTTGATTGCCTCATAATATTAGAATGTTCCCAATGAGCGTTCCCTACATGTACACGTTATAGACTCTAGATACGTGCATGTATACATATATATATATATATATATATATATATATATATATATATATATATACATTGATAGATAGATAGATAGATAGATAGATAGATAAATAGACAATAGATAGAGATATTAATTAGTTTCATGCGTGTTTGTCGGGCAAATATTCATACACCATGTGGGCGTTTTGATTTTAAACTTTATAGTTTACATGTATTTACTTTCCAAACATTTAAACAGCATGTTAGTAAATGCAACTGATACGTTTTCAGAGCTAGCGTTTGCTTTGGAATCAACATTTGTTTTTTAATCTTTTGCCAGGGATTAGAAAAAGAATTATGTTTTCGTTTTATTATTATCATATCATTATTTTTTTTCATTATTTCATTTCGTGAATGCAATGTCATTAACACACAATGACCATTTTAATCTATGGGCTTTTAAAGCTGTCTACCCCGTTAAACAAATTCATTTTATAATTTTTATCGTATATCACTGGTTGTCGGCAAACAGGCAAATGTCATTGGAATATTTCTGATAGAGAGATACAGCATTTCCTGCTAAATAACAGCACATTCTTCTGAGTTTGAATCATATTAGCTGCGCACATCGTTGATGCACATCGTTGATGTGATATGCGCTTAAAGGTCCCCTGGCATCTTTTCTACTGGTTAGAAAGAATAAGTCTTCGCATAGCAGATTCGGGAATGTGATTTATTAATTATTTCTTTCAGATATGTTCATGATATCTTTATATGTTTACGTCAAACGATTTTAATCAATCAATAATTAATCAATCAATCTGTATGGTAATGCATAACACAATCAATGTATTGTAATTGTGTCACAAATGTATTTGTAATCAAAATTGTTGAAACTAGCTATAATGAGTTTCATATCTGTATATTATCATTATATTTGATTTTGTTAAAAACGTGATGTAAATGATGCCATACGGAGAATGAATAAATCAAATCAAATCAAATCAAATCAAAATGAATACATTCCAACTGCCCTTAAAAGAAAATTCATATTGTTTATATATGTGTATATTGCGTATATGTCTCTCTCTATACTTCTCTCTCTCTCTCTCTCTCTCTCACTTTTGCACACACACGAACACATTAGAGCATATATATATATTAAAGGTGTGTTTTCAGTTGCTGAACCCCTGGGCCGTCGCATCTTAGTTGTGTGTAGGTGAGAGTAAAGAAGAGCTACGTCTACCGCCTCTTCTTTACTCTCACCCATATACATAATATCTTTATATAATCATATATACATAAGTATATGATTATATATGTTTGTTCATGTGTAGAGAGAAGGAACACAAGAGAGAGAGAATGAGAAAGACAGAGGGAGAATCACTACTACAAAAAACAGGAAAAAACGTTTATTGATATTGTTTGTCTGTTTCTTTTTTGTCTTCTTTTTTGTTCCTTTCGACTGGTCACTCTGTTTTTATGTTTTTATTTGATTTAACTTCGTTTCTCTGGCGCTAAATCTAGCCTGAATGTTCAATACACTCAGTGTGTTCCTATGAGGAGTACGCCACCCTATTTTGCGGCGCAGACAACTAAAGCTGAAAAACAACAACAACAACAACAACAACAACAAAACACCATATTCCCAGTGGTTTCAAACTCATTTGCTCATGTGAACCCCTCTGAACCTGACTTCTTGCTATTGAGTGTTGGCCATTAACTTTGACTTAATGTCCCACAGGAGTTCTTCAGAATGGGATAAAGAGGATTTGTCTGAAAAGAGATCTACGTGTATGCACTGATCTTTAAAGAAATAATATTTGGGGGATTTTATGGATTCATAGCACGTTTTAGAACGAAAAAAAAATGTTGACACGGTGATGTACAACATTTCAATGTGGTTGCGACTAGTTTCTGTGACTTTGTGTGTGTATACATCATGTATGTATATGTAGGCCCTATATGTATATATATATATATATATATATATATATATATATATATATATATTATGTATATATATTTTTTTTTTGGGGGGGGGAATTATGTCTACACATTCTCCTTTCGTTTTGTTCATCTCTCAAAAGAATTTACATGCATAGAAATGAAATACTTCAAAGGTAATATTAGGGTAATTTCGGAAACTACGCAGCTAAGAATGACAACTAGCCTGGCATCTAATACTCTAGGATCAGAGTGCAATCAAGCGTGCACGCTGGTTTTCTGATTGGATCCCCCTGGATTTACCACCTTTTATAACAAAACTCATTCTTTCCATCACCTGATTATATCCTTCTTTTCTCAAGAATATCAATACTTTGAAGAGTTAACTGTGCAGGACATCTGAAAATATATACACGTTCGTAAAAAAAAATGAAGATAAAAAGAAAAGGTCCTTTTTTTATAGAAAATTGATTTATCACCTTTTGGAAAGGAACTCTTCATATTTCTTTCACCTTTTACATGCATACCCGTTTGTGTGTGGTACTTCATACAGTAGATCGACAGGGTCACATTGTATAAATAGTATATTATCCTTGAATATTTTAACTATAAAAAGCAAAAAAAAAAAAATGAATGAATGAATAGATAGAAAAAAGGAGAAAAGAAGAAAAAAAAAGATTAAAAGTCAGCGAAAACAACACGAGACGAGGGACAGATAATACTGCATCCTGTTATTTGGTTGTTGCTTTTTTTTTTCATTTCATTTTCATTTCACACATGCATGTTCACATGCATGTTTTTTTTTATTTTCATTTCCAATCAAACACAGGTAATACACTTTGACATGATTACATATATTGGAACATAATAATACACATTGATTCTTAAAAGAACTTCATGGAAATGAAAATTAAGGGGCTGCTAAAAAGCGAACTTGTAGATTGCAGTCCCCTCACTTACGTTACATTACTACAATACATCAATTATATATGACTTTATAACACAATACAACGATACATGCACCGTACAAGCTAATCATTGAAAGTATACAGTTTTCATTCAATCGAATCGGATGGTTACATGAAGTATACGCTTTCACATGTATACACAATACACATACACATACACATACACATACACACATACACACACACATACACACAAGCACACACACACACACACACACACTTACGCATACACACGCACGTACACACATACACATACGCACACACACGCACGTACACACAAATGTTTGCATCCACATACATTGTGCACACACAGAAGAGAGTAGGGAAAGAGAGAGAGGGAGGGAGAGAGGGGGGAGTAGAGAGAGCGAAGGGCAGGTCAGCATTCTCGATGCAGGGTGAAGAAAAAAGAACAACAATTGAATTCCAAACAGTCAAACTAATCATGGGGTACATATGAGCTAATCAAATATTTCTTTAAATTACTAGAGAATGATTTCAAACTAATGGATTTTTCCAATGTATTTCGTTTTGATAGGCTTATTAGTACACAAATTAAAAGAACCACTTGTAATTCCTATGTAAAAATCTAGTCGCTTTTGCACAAGTAAAGGTGTGTTGAAAAGTCACATATTAGACCCTACGTATATCATGCATGTGTGTTTGTGTGTTAGAGTGCATTTGTCTGTTATTGTGCTCGACAACACAATTATTTAACTTTGTCTCAGAAACTAAGGGTAACTGTTTACATGTGAGACAAACAACTAATACAAAATAGAGGTATAAAACTCTTTAAAGTTTGACTCGGTTAAAAACCTGGAATCAGATCTTAATAGATACCAGTATGATTGAGTTCAGGGGATTAGATTTCAAATCCCACAATCATCCGAGCTACTGATATTCAGGATTGAACCCCGGGGATATTGCCATTCTCTCCTCCTAAACTGTAACTAAAACACTTCACGGATACTCTGAAATGATCACAGGGTAATCTCCATTGTATCTCTCTTGATCCTACTTCATTTCCTCTTCGAGCATTACCTAAATCGCCACCGTGTCCAATTCTCCTCCAGTATGGAGTGCGTGGGCTTCCTTGTTACAGTTTTCCTTGTGGCGCAGCTAGTTAGCAGCCAGACAATTACCCAACGGAATAGTGACCTACCTGATCTGTCGATTAAAAACACCGATGGTTTAACAAAGCAGAGACTCGACAACGTCCATGAGAAGCAAAATCTGCAACTGGTTTGTGCCGTGCGTAATTCATCTCTCCAAAACATAACGTGGGCCAAGGATGGCGTGATACTGTCTAGACAGGACCATCTCGTCTCGCAAATATCAAGAGACGAGCATTACAACATTACGTTCACCACGAAGGAAAATGGTAGAAGATTCTACAAGCTTTCCATCTACAACATAAAGAGAAACGACAGCGGAGTCTATGAATGTGCAGCGGAGTCGCACCCCTTTCAGAATGATGCCGTCAACATCAGCGTCAAGTTCCAGCCAGGATCTAGATACCCGAACTGCGGGTATCGCCACCACACGCTGACGCCCAACCAAAACGGAGAGGTCTGGATAGAGCTAGAATGCATCACTGAGGTAGGGAATCCCCCATATTGGGTGGGGTGGTACAAGAATGGCCAAAATATGTCTTCTGAATCAGCAGAGACCTCGCGGTTTGGAACTCACCAGGCAATCCGAGTGAATATTACCGTGACACCAGAGAGTGAAAACGACACATTTGAGTGTCGGCTGCACCTGCAGACTGAGACGGTTCCTGACCGAAAGTGCTGTCTTGGACCCAGCGAAGGATGCCTCCAACTTCCTCCAGCGCTGACCGCGGGATCTTCGCCAAGTGCACCTGGCCAAACGGAAGTGAGCGATCAGCCGTTGATCACAAGGAATCCAACTGACACCCCGCCAACTGCATCGGATTCAACAGCTGCTCATAAGAGAGGACTGTCTGGAAGCGCCATCTCTACCCATCGCCGATTTACATGTGTAGCAGCGACATGTGCGTTGTACACGATGATGTATATCCTACTGTCATGTATGGTATTGAAGAGTATGTAAAAAAAAAGAAGAATTAGAAGTGAACAAAAATTTCAAATTGAAACAATAGTTTCGTAAACGTAATTGCTGTAAAATACCAGACATATTCCTGTCTTTATGTTCAGTAAGAAAATTCCTGAAAGATTGTACATGTTGCAATACGAGCAAAACATCTGGATATAGGAGGCCATGTTTTAATGTGTTACATCACGATACGAATATTAGTTTTCAATGCAAGAAACAACAAGAAGCGACAAACCTTTGTTGTTGTTTTTTCCTCATCCCATACGAGATGTGTTAATTCTGATTCTAGCATTAGTTAATCACGAGTTCATTACAGTTTCATTTCGAGTAGTCCCAGTTTGTTTCAACTTAAAAAAAAAAAACACCAATATCTTGAAGTGCCATATCATACCACGTTCGAGACGAAATAATTTATAATAATATGTAAATACAATAAAAGTAGAGGTGCATCATCCTACAAAGCCATGAAAATTACTAGGAAGATAAGGAAACTATGACCTAGGTCCTTCAAGAATGATCGTAACTGCATATCATAATTTAGTCAGTTTCATATCATTTTTATTTTCGATAAAGACTAGTACAAAACAAATGCTAAAAAAGAACCCACACAATATGTATAATATTCTAAATATGTCACAAGAAGATCTGATTAAGATTTAAAAATTTGAGAAGCGTTGCAATATTCACTAGGCAGATGTCTCCAAAAGAACATTACGTTAATCATCTTTAATTTTCTTAATTTTCTAATTTTACAATTTCTACGTGAAATCAATTAGCATTAGATATGTACATGCTTGGCATCAAATTATTGAAGTTTCTTTTGACATGTTATATGTCAAAATTGTATTTATGATGAATGTTTTGTGATTCTTGATTGTGTATTTGTCTAATGTTTCATGCCTTTATATGTAAGACTTGAAACAAAAAGAAATTATTCCAAATGGACAATAAAGATTGAGATTGAATCGAAAATTAAATATTCTGACTGGAACGGTGAACAGTAGTTTCGAGTTACCAAATAATTGGCAAAAGGCATGATTTTTGTTGCAACTAAAAGGAGGAATTGCGGGTTTTTGACTTCATTGCCCTTCCAGTAAACATGTAATTGTAAGAATCATTTTGGAATTTTGAAATGATCTTTACTTTATGTCTGTGAGTCAAGATGAATGTGGTGTGGGATTGTACTTTGGGAATAAAAGAACATTTGTCATGTTCGTCCATCATCACACGCAGTAAAATCGGGGGTTTCGGATTGAGGTGAAGGATGGGGTGAGAGTAGGGCCTACATTACAGGAACTAAAAATGTATGGAGCTAGGAACCCTAATGAGTTATTCAATTTCTCTTCTTTTAAATCTTTTTTTCTCAAACATTTAAGTCGATGACTTCTTTTAATGGAAAAGAACCCCGAAATAGAGCCGATGAGAATAAACTGTATTTAGTAATAGTTCCTGAACAAAACTTTTTTTTTTTTGTGCTAAACAATTATTTTAATAGCTCCCTTTATTTTCTCTGAATTTCTTGTCCTTTGCAGACTTTGCCCTACCCTCAGCCCTCCTTCTTTCTTTCTATATCGGCCATCACATCCATGATTTTCTACAGATAAAATCATAGAGCCAGTTTAACGCACACATTGACTTTTAACATGTACCATGGAAATCATAAATTATGTCATTAGTATTGTGAACCATTCCATCCAAGATTGGTGTCTGTAATCACGAATAAAGTTTCATCGTTGTTGAAGGTTCTGCAGTTCAGCCCTCCTCGTGCTTTTCTTTATTTCTTTTCTGTGTGTTATCTGTAGTTTGTTTGTACAATGTATTTGGTGGGTGTTTATAGCGTCATAGTGACTTATTTTTGAAGTGCAACGCAATTGTATGTTCGACATCAGTAACAAAAAATTGAATCAAAGAAGCAGGATTTTTGTTTTCTTTTTAAAAGATCACTATCTTGACTTCTCATGACCACATCTCAAAACAAATGATATTTGAACAGTTTGAACTGTTTATCCAAGTACTCTTTCGGGTTGCAGGTGTTTTGTTTGTTTATTTGTTTGTTTTTGTTTGTTTGTTTGTTTGTTTTTTAATTTCTTATGGGGCATGTGATATGTATATATATCACATGCCCCCAAGAAATAAGAAATATATATATATATATATATATATATATATATATATAATTATATAATATATATATATATATATATATATATTTCTTATTTCTTCTTTCTTCGTTTTTGGGGGCTTGATGAATATATTTCTTCGTAATGTCATTATATGTTAATATGTTATAATATATATATTATCGTGTCATAATTTGTTTATTATCATACTATATCACAAAGAAGCAAATTACACTTTATCAACATAAAAAAGGCTAACAAATTACAACTTGTAACGCGATATCACTATTGCATTGAATATTTCATGTTTTTCCCCCAGTTATATATCCTAATCTAGTTCGAATGGAGATTGTTTGAGTTGGAGAAATCATATAAAGTCATGTAAATGCAAATACAAAACAAAAACAAAAACAAAACCTACCAGCAAAATGCAGCAAAGACCTACTGGGAATCTATGAGGAAGCATGTGATCACCATGATCACACAACGTTGCACGGATGTTTATTCAAGTGGGGCATTCCAGACGATTTTCATAATTTCACATCATGTAGTACATAAATCAACAGCTCCACCCATAGATTTGTGGAATTTATTGTGGTCCGTGAGCAGAGAAAACAATTAATACTCTGAAAAATTACACTGCACAGTGCGGATGACATACATGACATAAGAGCCTCACGTATTTCAGAAATGTAACAGTGTAATTTCATTACAATACCACTTGATTGACAAGTTAACCTGTGTAGAATGTATGCATACCTTCTTCTTTTGTTCTGTTTCCTTGAGCCCAAATTCATGCATTCTTGTGGTGAGGCTGCCATGTCATCATCCTTGTTCATTGCAATTTGTTATTAATTCAGAATACATTCTTATCCCTCATTCCAATCACTATAAATTCTGAAACTCGGTACTCAGTATATTAAAGTAATCTATTGTTGTTCAAATGTAAAAATCTAAAAATCATTCGTAGGTCTCCTTTAAGTCTGTTTGTTTAAGATGAACTGACACGCGTATGATTAAGGTTGAAACAATACAATCCACTTTTGAATTTGAAGGATAAGGATTGTTAGAGTTTGCTTGTCTATTTCGCTGGGTTGGCCTCTTCAGCGTCAAACTCCTCTTTTACAAACGTCCCTGGCGTAGCTTTAATTGTCAAGCCTTGTTGAGTGTCAATTTTCTACACGAGGGTCAAGTGGGACAGAATTGACAGAAACGTTAGCCTAAGATGTATGCAGCTGACATGATTCAAACACAATAGGTCTTGCTAATATCTGACAACAGTGGGTACTGTAAAGCCAGACCTTCTCGCCTGCATGAAATTTTCGCGAGGAGCCAAGATTCGCGAAACTAAACTGCATGGCACAGTTCTTGCCTTCACCATGCATTGAATGGCAGAGGCAATTCGCGAAAATTTCACGCCGCGAAAAAGGCTGTCGGCTCCAATACGCGAAAA
Source organism: Diadema setosum (assembly GCA_033980235.1). NCBI lineage: Eukaryota > Metazoa > Echinodermata > Echinoidea > Diadematoida > Diadematidae > Diadema > Diadema setosum. Next base: position 31,756,139 of record CM067077.1, on the reverse strand, counting down.
TTTTATGCCGCAATAATTCTGGTTTTCCAGTTATTCTTGAGTACCAGATAGTTCCCACGAAATACATCCAATACGCATTGACCTTTATTTATGGTGTTTGTACGCACGAATGTCGTTTAAAGATAATAAAAAGTTTTGGTACCTCAAAAGTTTCCCTGAATTTCCGTGTTTCAGGTTAAAGTACCTTTCAAATAACTAACACTGTGAGACTTACTCGCCCCAAAGTGCTCTCATTTCTTAGTAATCATGCAAATAACTGCGACCAGCAGCCCCATACGCATAGCGACCAGCAGCCCATACGCATAGCGTAATGGGGCTTCGCATTGTAGCATTCAGGATCATGACAGATTTAGTATCGCGGGTAAATATCAACTTAAAATCCAAAAAATTCTTCAATTTGAAGACTTACCAATTAAGCTGAAGTCTTGAAAACAGGCTTTGGGCAACGTTTGGTTCTGCCAATAGTCCCTTTCTGTTCGAATTGATGATTGAATGTGACTCTGTCGAGAGGACCTTGGGAGAGCTACATACACTGATTACTACGGCCAGCGCATACGCACACATCACATGCGAACAAATTTCAAATCCACGAACGGATATTTGTGTGCGCATGCGCTGGCCGTCAATTCAGTGTAGCTCTCCCAAGGTCCTCTCGACCGAGTCACATTCAGTCATCAATTCGAACAGAAAGGGACTATTAGCAGAACCAAACGTTGCTCGAAGCCTGTTTTCAAGACTTCAACTTAATTGGTAAGTCTTCAAATCGAAGAATTTTTCGGATTTTAAGTTGATATTTACCCGCGATACTAAATCTGTCATGATCCTGTAAGCTACAATGCGAAGCCCCATTTAGCTATGCGTATGGGGCTGCTGGTCGCAGTTAGCTACTCAGCATGCGTATGGGGCTCTCATGCTCTCATGCTCTCATGTCTTAGTAATCATGCAATAATGGTTTCGTACAATACGTGTGCTACCTCACGGCGGCGGCTCTGGTACGAAACCATTATTGCATGATTACTAAGACATGAGAGCACTTTGGGGCGAGTAAGTCTCACAGTGTTAGTTATATGAAAGGTACTTTAACCTGAAACACAAACTAAGACAAGGAAATTTAGGGAAACTTTTGAGGTAATACCAAAACTTTATATTATCTTTAACAGGGTAAGCAATTAGCTTCAAAAGAAATTAAGTTAAGAATCAGAACATACAGAAAATTCCGGTAATACTGATAACGTATCATTCAGACACTCTCAGACATAGACGCGAAAAAGTATTCATAATAATGATATCATTTCAGTCATTTCATTACACATGCATTAGAAGTACAATGCTTGTATATGATTTATATATCACAATTTTACTGTTTTAGTAGATGATGCTTGTTCCCATGTGTGTTTTTTTTTTCTGGTCACCACTCTCATTGTAAGGCGACCAAGAAATAAAAAAAAGAAAGATGTCTTTGGTGACACGAACGGACCTACAAAATATCCTAGTGTGGGGCATATCAATTTGATAGATACAATATTATGTACACATGTATCAAATTACGTGTTTGGTGAGGTCTGGACGAGGAGGGGGTCGGTGCATAAAACATAAAAACAGAAAAATTGGCTTCGTTTACGTTGGCTTTGATTCCAGTGTTGTATAGTTTGTTGATCAGGGCAGCTCCCCGAAATGTCTGAAAGTGGTCGCCACTCGTGTATGAACTGAACTTCATGAATATTGCCGATTGCAATTTTACTTGTTACGAAAGCACACAGCTGCTAGACAATAATTATTACAAGTATACTGTGAGTAATCTCTGCACTAGCTAACGTTTCACCTTTGAGGGCGCTAGTCAGTGACAGTTTCAAAAGATATGTTGACTGTGCCATCATTGTGGTATAGTACATGTATTCCTAGCAGACGACTGGACATGGGTCTAAGGCAATTACTCCCTAGGCAATTACCCCGGACCCTTCCCTTGACCCTAACCATAATCCTAATCCTGAAACTAATCCTAATCCTAACCCAAACTCTACACCCTAAACCTAACCCTAACCCTAATCTTTACTCTGACCTTATCACTGACCCGTATTTACAGTGTAGCAATAGCGTATATAGCCCTCGGGGGGTAATTGTCCTAATATGCTTGACAATACGAGTTGACTTGACTTACTCCTTCCTGTGAATTGTTCAGCTTGTAATGATTTCTTGCAGCTCGACCTGATTGAAACCAATTTTGCTCTTTTATTTGTACTGCGCCTGTTAACAATCACGATATTCAACAACACCGTTTCTTTTTCGTGTTGGCTGTGTTTTTTGTTGCATTTGGCTTGTTTACTTGCCCCCGCTCTTTAAAAATTAAAGCGCAATCATAATCGTTTGTATGAAAAAGAGTTTTCTTTGAGAGTTTACGCCTCCATAATGTGAATAACATGTTAATGTGTATACTTTCCTTATTTTTTCCAAGTTCTTTCGAGGGGTAAGTCTTAACTTTTGAAATATGACATTATGACATTTTGTTCTTCCTTCAGACTTTGTATACAGTATGTTATTCAATATAACATCATTCACCTTGATAACTTATGATAGTGCAATTCTAATAATGTGTGTGTGGAATATACGGAGAGTTTGTTCGCAAAAACCGATAAGTCCATATTTGCCAAATGGAGATATTTGCGATTAAAGGTCAAGAAAGATAAAGAGAATAATAAGAAAATTCTTGCTTCTTTTGACCATAACTTCAAAAATGTACCTTTATGTAGTGACCAGTATATCATTTAAAAGGTATTATTTTGTATTTTATGACAGAGACCGTACTTCAATATCTTCCAAAAATGGACTTATCGGTTTTTGCAAATAAACTCTTACCTTTTCAAGATCTTTCAATCAAAAATGCTCTCCAGTCAGTAACTTTGACATTTTCATGATTACTCCAGGGAGGTGGGAAGAGACACCTCCCTGATTATTCCGACTTTGTTGCCTTAAAGGGGATGGCTAGTAACTGATCACTTGGAATCAGTGGGAATGCTGGGGGATGATTGTTCCGATCCTTGTGGGATTCATTTAAGAGTACATTATATATCTATTGTTGTGTGAAAATTATTTACTTCAGAACGGTCTCATATTCAAATAATGTGCAGTTTAATGTTTCAAAGGTAAGCATGCCTGTACAGTGCCGGGAAGAATCGCTCCTTTTTTAATATCTCAGCCATTTCAAAACCAATTTTCATCAAATAAACGTTGAATTACTCATAGAAATACATGCTCTTTCATATTTCATGAGAGGTTTCTCATTATCTCACCAAAAATGTTAGAAACCTGAAATTAGGTCTCAAACAAAGCTGTACAATCCCTTTAATGTGACAAACAAAAGACATGGCGAGGGAACATGCAAGTTATGCTGAGTCGAGGGGAAGGTGCATTCCAATGTCTTTTGTTAACATTTCAGTACTTTGGCAATGATTGACAGATGAGGTCATCTCAAGAATATTAATATTGATTGGTTTGAAAGGATTTTTTGTGGGCGTTCCCAAGTAATCTGAAGAAAAATAGAAGAAAAAAAAATCGTTAAAAATATATGGAATGTTTCTAGATTTGTTTCACCGCAAATGTAATGTTGAGAGTATCATAAATCAATACAAATCAACGTGCATTTGGATTTGAGAGCCTCTTTAAGGCTAATATTATAACCTGCCTTCTGAAAGAGACAAGTCTAGTTCTCTTTTATCGCTCGAGAAAAGTGTAAATAATTATGTTAAATATGCTTCTTTTTTTTTTTTACATTTTCTCATAATATCGTTCGTGTGACATCACAAGCTGTAGTAGTAGTAATAATAATAATGTCTTACTTACCCAGCACATCTGCCCAGGGTAGCCTCTTCAGTGTTGCCACTGCTCTACCAGAGAGCCCTGCTATGGTGATTATTATTACCCCAGCGTTGCCAGGTACCCATTTATTCTTTTTTTTTCATTCATGCTTGATTTCGCCCATAAATTTGTCTAATCATTTGTAATATTTTGTATATATCATGATTTTGTTGATTCAATAAAACATGGAAAAAAAAAAAGGTACCCATTTATACACCTGGGTCGAGAGGGACACATTGGGTGAAAACATCTTGTCCAAGGACGTAAGCAATGGGCGGGATTTGAACTCGGGTTCTCCGATCGGGAGTCGGGAATCTTATCCACTGTGCCACAGCGCCCCCATCTAATCAGGCGATGGCGGCACTAAAATTTCAACAATTCATTCATTCATAACTTTTGAACGGTACGTTGTCCGATTTTCCTCAAACTTGCACTGATGTGTTGTGTTCACATTGCTGCATTCTCCCAATTTACATGTATACAAAGGTGAACTCGTCCATTAATACAGGCCATATACTTATTTCATTAATTTGCAATGTGCTTTGGAACATCAATACGCAGTTCGAAGTTATGTAACAATCATTACTTGCTTTGTTTTGTTTCCATTTGTTATTGATTTTTATATAGGGCCACCAATGGTATCATGCATGTATAAAGCGCTTTAGAAACACTGGTATTCTGTCAGACACTTGATTTGTTCGTATTATGTTAGTATGTTATGAGTGCGCGGTGATAATACAGTTCTTTGTTTGTTCCAAAGTGCCCGTTTTGTTAAAAATAGAAGAACTATAGTGCGGTATTATTGCCTTGCTTTTTATTGTATACATAACATAGAATAATGACTACCCCAGTGGGAGAAAATACAACAACAAATATGTATCAAGAACATACTTCTCTATTCCCCTCCCTCCCCCTCCCTCTCTATGTATAAGCGGGGGGGGGGGGGGGATTTTTTCCTCATAACTGTAGACTGAGGTAACGCTCTCTGGTGCCAAATGGCGTCCTCTTCTGTTCAAAGTTTGCCAGAGAAGCCACTCCATCCAATATTTGGTTAGGTCCAATTGGGCCCTTTTTCGTGAGAAAACATCGTTTATTTCATTGGGTTACATCATCGAAAAGATGGTCATCTTATTAGGAAATCACGTGACCACCACGGCCAGGCACCTCGAAGTCATCTTCGCCGCCGTAATTACGCCGATTGGAATTCGAGCGCTAATCAATGACACCGGAGAACGCAGATGAAACAGAATGTATCTTCTCTGTCACCTCACGCGCGTCCGTTTCGTTCCATAACTTCGTCTCTTAATGGTATCTTTCGGAGCGGGACCAAAAAGCAGGGTCGCGAGACCGGTGGGTGACGTACAGACAGCAGCCGTTTATTTCAAAGCAGGTAAGAAGTTAGTTAAATATTGTACATCGTGACAGACTGGACATGTTTCGTTCAGAGCACGATTTCTCGGAAGATGTGATGTATTCTACTGCATGAAGATCTTTTCAAGGTAGGAATAAAATGCGTTTTGAAATACTATACGCTATACTTCAAAGTTGTTCCTTTTGAAACATAGTGCATTTAGTTCCAGAATGTACTTCTGCAAGTGGAGTGGGCAAGTGGAGGTCATGAAAACACCCCAAATCACCACATGTCATATTTTTGTTTATTTGTTTGTTTGTTTGTTTGTTTGTTGAAATGTTTGTTTATTTTATGTGTATTTGCGAGTGTGTGTGCGTGGGGGTGGGGGTGGTGGGTGGTGGGTGGAGGTAGTATTTACATTTTCGGTAATTTTTTTCAAGGACCTCATAAATTCAAAACATAGTAAAACTATAGTGTCTTTTGTTTTTGTTTCTAATTGACGCTTTCATTTAATATATGGAACTAATGATAATAAGTACTTTAACCGATATCAAATTTGACTATTTGCTTTGCTTTATCTTCTTATTTTTTGATCTTGTGGACAAAGGAAATAGTTTGATTGTGTCCTGTTTCTCCGATTTAAATGTCCATATTAATGTTATGCTGTGATCATGATTTTGTTTGAAATACTGTAATGTTGTGTGAAATCTAACAAGGTAAGCCTGATTTGGTGTGACTGTCACTCAAAGATTAAAACTTACGAACAAATAAGCCAACAAGCAATGTATGGAACATACAGATCTGTAGTAAAATGACCCCAGAAAAACTATGCATTTATGGTGAATTATTTGAGTAGATTCATGTGATTGAGTTCATTCGTATAAATCTTTATGGGGTGAAAATGTTACTTCTTTTTGGGGGATTTTTTTATGTAATTGTTTTAATATGAATCATATTATCGTTTGCCAATCGCTTGTCCAGGATGTAACACTTTCAATGATAAACTTTTCTAGGGTGATGTCCATTATTCCGAATGTTCGTTAATAATAAATTCGAAAATGAAACGAGGTTTGTTATTTCGGAGGTCCGTGATGTCAAAACATACAAATTCCCCAATGTTCGTTTATAACCATGATAACGATGCGAAATAGGGTCTGTTTATCTGGAAATTCGTATTTTCTTCTGAAGGTTTGTTGATTACAAAGAAAAAATAAGGAAAGTTTCTTATCCTCAAGGTTAATCAATACGAAATGAAAAAAAAAAAAACACGTTTATTCCGAAGTTCGTTTACCAGAAAACGAAAAAAAAAAATAGAAACGACAGAAAAAAAGGTGCATACTAAACAAATCAAAATTGCGAGCCTATGGAATAATTATCTCCTTTTTTTTTCATTTTCGAAATTAAGAACCTTCGGAATAACAAACTGTAACTACTCTGCTGTCATAGTAGTTCGATGTCACTTATCTGAATATAAAAAAAAAATAAAGATCCCCATCATCATAAATATAGTGTCAGTGAAATTAGGGAAACACGGGGATCCAATGGAGAAGGCTCTGGACTCTTGATAGCAAAGCAGACGATCCTGAGATAGACACTGGAACCATGCTGATATCTGTGGGCGTGATGTTCTCTCCACGATGTCCCAATTCCGTAAATATAATTTAGCAGACTTATCATAATCTTACGAATAATGATGGCTTGGCATTCTTAAAAAAAAAAAAACCACACACACACACACACACACACTATATCAATAACATCAGCAGCAACATTGATAAAACTGAAGAAGCTACTCTTGGTGAATAACTTTCTTTTTTTTGGGGGGGGGGGGGTTGTTTTTGTTGGTGTTGTTGTTGTTGTTAGGCCTACAATGTTTGATAACCCTTTGGAGTTCATTTACTTATTTCTTTTCCGAATTTTCTTATGTTTATTTTCTTCTATTATATTTCTAATCAATCTTCAATTTCGTGTCTGTTTATATTTTCCCCTTGATTTCATTCAAGAACGTTAATTTTGTACTTTCCTTCGGGGTTTGAGAGTGTATAAATGCTGTTCTCCTGATATAACGAGTGAGGCATACTGGATGACACTACCGACTCCCAATCGGAGGACCCGAGTTCGATTCCCACACGGTGCTTTACGTCCTTGGACAATATATATTTTTTACCCATTATGTCCAGCCCTCTCGACCCAAGTGTATAAATTGGTACCTGGCAACACTGGGAATAGTATTATGATAATGACAGAGCCTTCTGGTAGAGCAATGACAACACTGAAGACTCTACCCTGGATAAAGAAGCCCTTATTATTATCATCATATCCCTGTATACTATTGGTCGTGAATTTTATGTGTGCGAATGGTGCGACATGTTTGTTTCTGCTGAAAAATGTACGTATATGGTCGATTCCAACGAAAAGTGTACAAACTAATGATATCCCGATCAATATGATTTTTTTTTTTTCTGACGTCTGACAGTATTGCAGTTGTGTTCAGGTGAAAGAGCTCGATGAAACTTTTCGGGCCATACCAAATATGATATGATTGGCCATATAATCTTGGTTTTATGAGTAAAAAAAACATGCTAATTTTGGCCATTTTGAAAAAAGTTTTCTTAATACTTTTTCAGAAAATTTACAATTTTAATATGGTTTATGAAGATGTAACTCAAACTTGATAAAAACTTGCCATAATGTTGACAGCGTAGGCCCGCTTTTTTCCGTAAAATTTCATGATGATTGAATATACTGTTGATTTTTCTCCCCGTGGTAAAATTTAGTTGTTACCTACGAATACATTTTTCAACATGCTCACAAATTAGTTTGAATTCATAAATACAGTACGAATTAAGTGTAAAAAGTTACTCACATGTGCCCTTCAGACAAAAACATATGCCATTAAAAAGTAGATAGAACTGTAAAATCAAGAGATAACAAAAGGGATGAAAAGTTTCATTTGGTAATAAAAATAGCGTTACCTACGAATACATTTTAAAATGTTGTAGTTTGAAAGTGCTGGTCAAATAAGACAAAATACTGACAGGGAATATGTAAGACCATTCCCTCCTGATATTTGGAAAATTTCATGGTAATTGCATCACAGATTTTTAAGATAATGCAACATATTATGTGTATTCGTAGGTAATTTTACATGTCAGAGATGTTACCTACGAATACAAGATTACAACAATTTACTTAATGACCAATTCAGCACATTTTTCGGAACCGTATGTCACAAATATTTTAATAAATTTGTTCAGAAGACTATGGGTGTTTTGTTTAACATTGTTTTGGATTGTTATTGTACTTAAACCAAAGTTGAACTACGATATGTGGATATGATAAATTTGACAATCGATTAAAAAAGAGAGGCACAAAGTATCTTTAACGCAACTCACCCACTTATTAAAATTTGTTGGCTAAATTAGTGTATTTATAGTTATTTATCATATAAAGACACCCCTTAATTATAGTTATGGATATCAAAGTTAATGCAAAGTGCTCATTTTAATGAATAAGGTCCCCGATTATTCAGATACGTAGGTAACAAATGTATTCGTAAGTAACGTAGTGACCATCATTTTTATTGATGGATGTTTGCCCAAATCTCATATATTTGAATTTAATGAGAGACAACGGATGTTGGGTTTCTTCACAGTAGCAAAGAAATAAAGAAAATGAATATAATAATAAAAATATGGTGATTTAATATGAGTATAATAAAAATATAATCATCCTTTCATAATTAATATTTTTCTAATTGATGATTTGATGATAATGAATAAGAAAATCGTTTCTTTCCCGTGAATGGAATGTAAAAGTTTAGAGCCTACATAATTTATGAAAAAGCGATCAAAAATAAAACTTTTATATTTTCATTCGATATAATTTGACTAATTTTTGATTTTCAGTGTATAGAATATTGAATACAAGTTTGATTCCTTTTTTTTGGGGGGGTGGTTGCTGAAGGTGCCAGGTAAAAATGGCAGAGGTAAAAATGGCAGGGGTAAAAATGGCAGAGGTAAAAATGGCAGAGGTAAAAATGGCAGAGGTAAAAAAGGCAGAGGTAAAAATGGCAGAGGTAAAAATGGCAGAGGTAAAAATGGCAGGGGTAAAAATGGCAGAGGTAAAAATGGCAGAGGTAAAAATGTTAGAAATAATGAGAGCGATTTCGTCAGAGATAAACGTATGAAGAGGTTTTGAATGATAACCTAGACAAAGAGCAAACTGTATTTATCGAATTATCAAATCCAAACTGCAGATTTGAAGAATGTTTATTGAATTATGTTTTAAAAAGTTTAGAGCACTCTCATTATTCTGAGTTTGATTCAAGTGCAGTGGCGTAATCTGTCTGTTCAGAGGAATGATAAACCATCTAAGAGCCTAGTAGGCCAATGGGAAATATTTTTTTTATTATGCATTATTATTATTATTATTATTATTATTATTATTATTATTATTATTACTGTTATCTATCATTATAAGGGGGTTCCAGCAATGCTGCAAAGCCCTTTAACAGTATAATCCTACGTTGTTTCGCCCGATGAAGTTATCACACACACATACACGCACGAACCCACTTTTGGTATAAACATATACTTCTATACGCAGATATACATACATGTACTCTCACATAAACACTCTTACACAAACGAATTCCGCTTACGTCATGTCCGTCCAGGCTAGTAAATTGTCATTATTTTTCATTTTTTGAATTGTTTAGTGTAAAGAAGTGAAGGAGACATAGTCGAAGCAAACCGCTAGTTTTTCAACTGTTCTATGTTATTTTCTCACATTCAGGTTTCGTAGGAGCCTATTTATCTCACAAGGCCTGATTGCGACATAATGTAGAAGTAAAAATACAAAACGCATAAAACAAACTACAGCAGATGTATCGGCAGACATAAGCAAGCTCTTGCAAAATATTTTATTACATTGTTCAAGTATCACATGGCGCAAAAACAAATATCTCGAAGTTTAATGAACACTTTGTGGTCACTTTACAAACTTATGCCTATTAAAACTGGAGACGAACTTTAGCAATAAACTGTTCTAGTGAGAGAAAAAACCGATAGTTTTGCCATGGGATTTCTTTCAATCATTGTTGAACGAATCCGCAGGCGAAAAAATATAAAAATTGATGCCTTTCAAACCCCATAGCATGGGCGTAAATCCCGGAACACACTAGAATCAGGTCAAAAGCACCATTAGACCCAGAGATAATCGCAACTGCAGATTTCAAATGGCGACCATTTTGAAATCCAATTTGGCGGACATAAAGAGAGAATTCCAAGTGGCCCAATATCTGAAAATGTTTGCAATATGTTAAATGTTCATTACGTACCAAATTTGGTGCTTGTATCACAGAATGCACGATAGGTTTGCTAAGCTGCCCCACTAAGAATATTTAGTGATACCCTTTATATATAAAACTTTTTCGTGTAATTAATGATTTGTTTAACCCCTAATGTTGGGGGAATGGGACATCAAGCGGGGAGAAATGAGACAACCTGGAGAGAAATTGGATAACCATCATGACCAAAGTAGGATTTACATGTGCCGCGGGGAGAAATGTAACACTGTCCTATTAAATTTCTCCCAGTGGTAACAGAAACAGTAAAAGATCCCTTCCTAGTTTTCATACCTGCATGTCTGTTATCAAGCAATTTTATTTTCAGAAGTTTGCACACTTATCAACCTTATTAAAATACTTATTAACATAGTATAGGACCTACCAGATCTAGTTTGATATTTTACTGACAAGATACCTGTATAGAGCTGTATAGTGGTTAATATGTTCATTTTCAGGTGTGCCGAGGCTCATCTTATTACTGATATAATTGGACTGTTGACTGGCCAAGCATTTTCCAAGTTACATGAGTGTCCCATATTTCTCCCAGTGTCCCATTTCTCCCCGGTCTCGATCCCCCGTGCTTTATTTCAGAAGGCAAGAAAAGCGCGTATTGCAAGAAAGGTGTCAGAAACATGAAGACAAAAATTTGTCACTTATACCTCGTCCTCTTGCATTTCAACGACTAATTTTTATCAATGGCATTTTTATCTCTAGCATTTGACCACTGACATTTCGACCACTGACAACTTTACCTCTGACATTTTTACCACTGACATAATTATTTACCTCTGACATTTTTACCCCTGACATTCTTACCTCTGACATTTTTACCTCTGCCATTTTTACCTCTGCCATTTTTACCTCTGCCATTTTTACCCCTGCCATTTTTACCCCTGCCATTTTTGCCTCTGCCATTTTTACCCCTGCCATTCTTACCTCTGACATTTTTACCTCTGCCATTTTTACCCCTGCCATTTTTACCCCTGCCATTTTTACCTCTGCCATTTTTACACCGAACCTTGCTGAAGAAGCATGTCAAAATCAATGTCACACAATCAACCACACTCACACACGTACATCCTTATGACAACGCACACACACACACACGCGCGCAATCACAATTTTTTGTTTCTGATTGTGAATACCGAAACACACACACACACACACATACACATAAATGAAGGAAAATATTATGACACAAACAACAGAAAAAAATTAATACGACTTCCCTCAACTCCCCTTTTGTCACAAAAAAAAGATGAATTGAAATTCATAAATAAATAATGGAAAGATTTGATAATGTACTTTTATGTGAATGGTTAGTTTAAATGCAATAAATTATTCTTTCCCTATGATGTTCCGGGGGTGAAGTATTTGAACGGAGGATAGCAGGATAATGTACATGGTATTTTAAGTTAATAACATAAAAAAAAACTGTCACCTACGAATACATCTGTAACCATGTGAATACGTTCTGTTAAACAATGTCACACAATGCTAACCTGTTAATAAGATTAATATTCCTTTATTTCAGCAAGAGCTTTGTTCAAATTTTAATTTTGATATTCTATACTTTATGTTTGGAGGTTAATTTTACAATGTATTTTGTACATTTAGAACATTTAGAATGGTAAAATAATATTTTTTCTTTCATATCGTGAATTAGTGTGATCCATAGATAATATAATGTACCTTTGTCATTTCAAAAGGAGGAATCCACCCCGAGCCATTATTATAAAACTTTAGAAACGTCTCTTCATTGACTAAAGGTTCAACAGAAACGACCAAAATGCCAAAGTTACCTACAAATACAACGTTACCTACGATTGCCTCCAAACTTTAACTTGTTAGAAAGCACTCTTCCTCATCTGTAAGATATGAGAGAAACTTTCTTCGTATATGTCATATCCACAAAAATATTGGAAGTTACATAAAGTCTACTTTCAAAATTTAAAAATCTGACATTCGATCGATGTGCATAACATAGATTTGAATGAACTAAACATCTTTTCACAAGCACATATTGGCCCCCTTTTAATTAATAGCAATTATTTAGAAAATATGTGGAAAATAAAGAATCCAGGTGTACATTTCTAAACTAAAATGCTTGTATTCGTAGGTAACATTGAAAATTAACAGTTTTACTTCCAAAGGTTCTAACTTTGTTTTTAGTCGAGATTAGTGATGGAAAACTCTCTCCGTATATGCTCAATATGTCTACTTTGAGCAAGCAAAACTAGAGAAATGTGGAATCATTTTGAAATTTGGAAGTCAAAAACCTCTTTTGTACACTTTTCGTTGGAATCGACCATATGCATAAAAGAAGTTCGACACTGGCAATTCTAGTGAGGCCTGCTTTGTGTACAGACAACCATTGCAACTGAGTGACACATTATCGACGATAAACTCAGGCGGGATTTACATCGATGAAGGCCAAATTGCCAATCAGTTGCAATGAAATGTTTCGACGCAAGAATCTTACATTTGAATAAAGTCAGTGATATTCTTTGAAAATTACCCTCAGGAGATACAATATGTGTTGGTAATATTTCCCTTCGCTATTTTCCACTTTTCACATATATATGAATATATATATATATATATATATATATATATATCTTACTTATATATCTTTGTAAGAATGAGAGCAGCATCAAAGTCTTTCCTCGTGTGTTTGCATACAAAACCTGCTCGCTTATATGCTTAGTTTAAGAAAAGTTATGCTAAAAGTCAAGATTATTAGTTCATGTAAATTAAAACATCCAAACATACCTGGCATTGATATGACTGATGAAAACGTCTCCACAATAGGACATGTGTTATCGTGATGGATAAATCTATGTCATAGTCATTCAAACAAACAGACGCCCTTGTAAACCCCCACCAGTACGCTGACTCTCACAAAGTACACAAACTTTTGAATACAATCATATCGGACTCCCCAAGCTATATGGGGTGGAGGGGGGGGGGGGTGAGGTAGCTTTGACTTTTTTTTCCCCCTGATATAACGGTGAAGTGGGATTGCTCATACTTGGTGTTCACAAAAACTGCTTTATGCCTTGACTTTCACTCCTTTCCTTTACATCTCAGAATCCTGACAATGCGCATTAATAGTATTGAATTCCGGTGCTGTCCCAGAAAGCGAGGCCTAATTCAATTTCGCCCAATTTTACTCTGTTAACCCCAGGCACCCAGGACCGGGCGAACTTTTCTAGCCAAAACCTCCACTATTTGGTTACATGCCATGGAGCCTATCCTCTCCCACTGCCTCGGTCTCTCGCCCCTTGAGGACCCTTTTCATTCCATTCCGCCATTCTTACATTTTGAATATCATCAAGCCCTTTTTCCTTTCTCGACAGAGGATCGAGGTACAGACTGCGTTACGGTCTGATGTCGCCTTCAGCAGTGCTACAACAAACCAACTTCTACACAGTACTTTTTAGCTTTATCCCTGTACAAAGCAAGTGAAACCACAATATTATTCTTATTAACAGGAATGGTGGGATTGAAATAGCTCCAGCAAGTTGCCTTAAGCAACCCTTCGCTCAGTACGACTTTAATGTTTGGAAAGGGAGAAAGATTTCGATTTTCAGATAGGAACACGGTATACTGCAAACAAACACCCCAACTAACACCGGCGTACAGGTGCACGTTTGACAATAATGTAAACATATCATCGTACATGAGGATTCAGATCAATTTGAAAGGATTGTATAAGATGATCAAACGCATGAATTATAATCAGGGTATTTGACTGTTGGTTAAAATTTCAAATTCAATACTAACTTTAATTCAGTTCTATCTCAGCATTTACAGTCGATCAATCACAACGAAAGTAAAAATATCATGAATTCATAATTTTGCTGATAACGCAACTCAAAAGATAAAAATTCAATACTAATGTTGTAGTTGCTTCATGTAGACATGTATAGACCCGGGTGGCAAAGTTAGATGAAATAATCGTCCTCCGAGGTCCTAAGTAGACTGGGCGTAGGATCCTTTTGTAGCAAAGATATGGCCTGTTTGAACTTTTGTACTCCTCAGTGCCTGGCCGCTGGAAGGCCCGGGGTACGCACTCTGTGGTGGGAGTAACAGACCGATGAGTAAACCGTTGAAAAGATGAAGACAGGGAACAGATAGTACAGGAGTTGAACAATAACAGAAAACACTTGTTTCACAGCTGTTATACATGTATTTTACAACAGCAGCGTATAGAATGAAAGAAAGAATTAAATAAAACAGAATAAAGTTCAAGTTTAAGTTCAAGTTCAAGTTCAAGAAGCACCGAATACTGGAATATCTATCTCTACATCCATGTATGCCTGGAAGTATAGACGTACTGATCAGAATCGAGAAAAAGTAGAATGAGGAAGTTTTCTTAAAATAGATATGAACTAGTTGTTTGATCCGTTGACATCCGATGAAGCTTTAGGCAGGCCGGGGCAACGCAACGTTTTTAAATATCCAAGATGATACCAAGTAACGACGGATTGGCAACCAGGATGAGAACGGCACAGTTTCTCTGTACCCACGTATATTCTGCAATGCATCCTTCTCCTACCACTAGCCACTAAGTGTGATGGGGATGGGTAGAATTCGGGATAATTTTAGGGCTCAGAGTTAAAGTTACAATTCGGTCAGGGGTACTTTAGATTTTGCTGTGAATGGAGGTTGATCTCACATTAATGGCTCGGTAGTATGGATTTCCTCGTTAGGTGCATGGCCATCCGGGTCTGACAAAGAATTGCAAGATACTGTAGGTGATGCTTTCCGGTAATTACTGAATACCTGTCCAAAGGGAACTGCATACACAGTTTGAATGAATAGCAGGCATGAACGAACATACATGCTGAGACAAACTTTGTCTTCACACAGCAAATCTTCAAGTTTATTCGACGACAAACATTACTATATTATTTCATCTCGTCTGAAAGCAGAGCTTTAAAAACACTGTGCTTCAGATCCTTAGGCACGTAACCTAAAAACATAGAATGCAAACAATCGAAGAAAAAGAAAACCCGGCTGTCTGTGAGATTTCAGAGAACGACGCATCCTGCGACCATGCTCCTTCTCCTCTCACGCTGACCCTTTGAGAAATCGGACACTCTTCATTTAATATTATAATAATGAAAGGTCGTCCACACATAATTTGAAAACGTGCCTGGCAAAAAGACTACCGGACCTAGCAAACACTGTCGAGCTACTCTGCGGGAGATCCGAAAACAGTCTTTTACAGCCGTCAGTGTCAACGAAATTCATTGTTACGACAGTCCAATTTATGTCAAGAGATACATTTCATAATAAACACAATAGGGCAACCTCAGCTACGTGGGCAGGGATAATATATCTCAAGTCCGACTGCTGTTCCCTCGATTTGCAATCTCAGGATGACGTCTGTAGTGAGATTTACATAAAATATTAGCATATTTACATGCAATTTTTGTTTGAGGACAGTGTCGGATTGCGGTCATATTTGAAAATTCCCGAGGCTAATTCTATTTCGTCGCTGTTGGTGTTGTGGTTTGTTTGCTAAGTTTTGAGAGACTGATGAATGTCTGATCAAAGTCTTGGTCACCATGTAGCTGGATATTCCTTTTTTGTTCTGGAAAGCAAGACAATCAGTCACCTGTTGCCTAGTAACGTGAAGAGGCACGGAAATGAAAAGTGAAACCCTAGTATTGGGCATGAAAGGGCATCTGTTTCGTAACGGTGGGATCACTTTCATTACCAGGGGGTTGAAATCCGTCGCATAAAATATCACAACTCCTGGAGCTATGCGACATGATAGGCAACCAGCCCAGAACAACCATTCGCCAGCTGAACATCTTAAGCTGCTCGTTTTCCAATAATGTAGGTCGAACTGAGCATTCGGATGAGGAGTGGCCCTATACCGGTTCCATTGTCATCCCTGATTTCCTGCTTCAAGTGCGTTGGTATAGACCAGGCTGAGTCGTACCTGACGTGGTGTGAGTGATGTAGAATAAAACACGTGGTGTTTGCAGTCATGCTGATAAGCAGTTGATGAGACCCATGTTACGATCATATTCTTACAAGCTCAGTAGTTGTTCATTCAGTGACAACGCCAAAGTCCAGTGAACCTGTTGCGGAAGCTGAATTATACGCCACCTGAAGGTAAACCAGCTTTTACCTCGCTCTCGGAGATTAACATCTCAAAGCGTCCTTGGAGAAAATCGGTGTGCGATGCCTTCCGCAGTGAAGACGGGAGTGGAGAATCAGGCTTTTGAGGATGATGGCGTGAAGCAGCAATCTCGTGGTCGTCGACCACCAAGCTATGATGACGAGAGGTAAGCACAATGTTGCAAATTAGCTGGTACTACAAGTGTATCATGACTTTGTGTTTAAGTTACGTTATGACCATTCTCGCTCAGCAAAATTACGATTGTTGCAAGTGATCACAATCCATCCGTGATTGTCCATATTTAGTTTTAGTTGGATTCGATCTTTCCTTTCCTGTTATAGATGATACAGTCCTTTACGTATTCACATGTTGATCCTTAAGAAACTGGTACCAAAGCCGATGTTTGTGTGTGTTAGACGACAAGATGCCCCAACCAGAAGCTACGAAACGCGAGTATTGTCTGAATGCGAAATGCATAGGGATGGCGAATGCTTTGAATAAACGTGCTTGCCATTATAAGTTAGTTCACAATAAGATCTTGTGTACATTGGTACAACTTGGCGTC
Organism: Diadema setosum; assembly: GCA_033980235.1. Classification (NCBI taxonomy): domain Eukaryota; kingdom Metazoa; phylum Echinodermata; class Echinoidea; order Diadematoida; family Diadematidae; genus Diadema; species Diadema setosum. The sequence continues at coordinate 31,738,882 of CM067077.1, read as the reverse complement.
CTTTTTTTCTCAGCTGGTGTAATAGCTAGGGCGTTCACTTGTTTTTAAAGCGGCATAATGCATATAAAGCTTGCCCGACGTGTCAATTTCTGGAAACCATGTTAAATCAACTTGCGTACAGACCAGATGACCAGAAAGGTCCTTCAGTTGACACCTTCGCAGGCATCCATTTCATTGTTTCTAATGCATTAGCGACCTTTTCATTTAATACTTTCAAATAGCAGGTTTGCCGTCAGGTGGATGCCATATAGCAATACCATTTATAGGATAACATTAATAGTCATTACACGACGGATGCTTATCTCTGTGAATTTCAAATCCAGCATGCCAGAGTGTACAAATTAATTATCTTTTTCTGCTCATGCGCAAAATTTGCCTCTGATGAGGTCAACTTTGTTCCCTGAAAGATACCCATGGTCGTAATAGAGGTCAAACATATCAATTTTTTTTTATTATTTGTGTTACTGTTGTTACATAAGTTTTTACAGCTCTTAATACCAAACTAATGTTTGCTTTGCAATTTCCAATCATATACTTTAAAGGGATGGTACAGCATTGGTGAAGATGAGAATTGGGCTTTTAACTTTTTGCGAGATACTAAGAAAACACTTATGACATAGTACAGAACATACCATTCTAAGAGGAATTCAAAGGACTGTCTCTCCCAGCTAGCCTAACGTGTTACAGGGATGGATAGTATTGATTGAGGTGAGAATTCCGCTTTTATCTTTTTGCTAGATATTTAAAAACCACTTTATTAGATGTTAAAAAGCATACAATTCTAAGAGTAATCCAAGGTTTATTTTATGAAAATCGGTTTTGAAATGGCTTAGATATATATGTATATATATATATATATATAAAGCTAAGTAAAACAAAGTGCTCCTAATAAAAGGTGGGTGCCCACGTTTTAGAGGGATCGTTTTGTTTTGGGTATCTCAGCCATTTCTAAACAAATTTTCATCAAAGAAACTTTGAATTTCTCTTAATGCTCCTTTATATTTCATAGGATGTTTGTCATTATCTCTAAAAGTCATTATAAAAAAAAGAATAAAAAAATAACCATCGTTGGAAACCATAAACCCTATCTCAACCGAAACTGCACCATCCCTTTAAAGTATAAATCAATATATCTGAATATGCCTGCCTGTTTGCAAAGTTGAGTTTACTGGCATTTGGCCATAAAATAGCGCGTTAAATAATTCAAGCGGAACAGCTATTTCGTGCAAGCGGGCACTCCCTTGTATATACGTTAAGGGCTAGAGAATAACACCAGGGTAGCCTCTTCGGGTCACGCATTGTTCTGTCAGAAAGTCTCACTATTGTAACAACCCAAACATTTCCAGGTATACTCATTTATACACCTGGGTCAAGTGGAGCAAAGTGGATAAAACACCTTGTCCAAAGATGTATACGCACCCCGATTTGAACCTGAATCTCCTGTTTACATTATACCCAGAGTATTGTACCACAGTGCGCCTACCCGAACAGTCTCATAATGTTGGCGTTTAAAGTCATGATTCATTTGTTTCAAGGAAAGATGAAACTTTTTTCTTCTTCTCAGTGACTTTAATCTGGTGACTTCTGGTTTCTTACGGAAGGAGTCTTGATTTCATGAAGATATTTACTATTATTTCTCATGGCTTTTACAAAGCTCGTGACTGGTTCCCATCACGCATTATTGATATTAAGAGCAAGAAGTATAGACTAATACAAATGTTGTCTGCGAACATTTCCGGAGGACAGCACACCTCCAAAAGAATGAAGTCCATGTTCGTAAAGTTTATTTCTTCTTGTGACTCCATAAGTTTAACAAGATGTATTGAGCAAACTGTGCGCTTTATAAGGGCTAAGTGATACCAGTGAGGTAAATGAAAAGCAATAATAAAAACAAACAAACAAACAAACAAACAAACAAACAAACAAACGTGTGAATGTGATGTTGTTGCTGCTTTTTTTTTGTGAATCCACGTAACATTGCCAATTTTGAAGAACTATCCTAATCCATAAAGAGCATTAAATCGTACAAAGACACTTTAAAGGCTAATATCAGAAGAGATACTTTAAGAAATATGATTTGAAAAGACCTGTATCATAAGAATTCATGTTGAAAATTTTAGCAATGACTGATTGGTAACAAACGGTACTGTAGGTTAATTGTCAATGGTATCTATGTGGGGACATTACGGGAGGGACGCTGGAGATATGGTTTTGCGTTTGAAACCTTACTGCAGCATCTGGAGCCCCACAAAATAAAGTGATGACATTAACTAACAGGGTGTTTAACCCGGTGAAGTGGTCCCACCTCACATCCAACTGGACCCCATGGAAGACCAGCTTAACGTAGCTGAATATGGGCTATCCAGCCATCTTGTCAGATGGAAAATGAATAAACAAAATAAACAAACAAACAAACAAACTATTTCTATCGAAGATGAACAGGTAGGCCTATTCCTAACTGTTCCATTCACCTTATCTATTATGGTCTGATTTTATGTCAGTATTTGTCTGCGGGCAAAATATTTGTTTATCAGGGTCCAATTTTTTCTCTCTTCTAGTTTTCTTGAAAACAACATTTACATTTCGCATAATGTTTGTTTTGTTTAGATATATTTCTATGACCATAATCTAATCGCATTTAACATAAAGCACGATAACAAAGCGTAATAAAACTTAATTGAATCGAACGTGTAAATATTTCGTGTTATATCATCAAATGCGATGACATGAGATATCTTCAAAATTGATGCACCTCGCTATGATTTTTCCTGGTATTATTGTAAAACACAGTGCCTTTATCTTGAGGCGGAGGGGGAGGGGGCGGGGTGAAGTGATAAGAGAGCGTCGTATAGTGAAATACTTAGGCACTGACATATCAGCCAGAAAATCAATATAGAAAAAAAAAAGTTATGCGGTAGCTACAATGTTTACCTGTATAGCACTTTACTGTGATTCCTTCATATTGGGATAGCTAAATAACCGATGAAAGGAGTAAGGTTCTTGAACGCGGCCAAGTATCATGACTAAGTCATCTTGACTTGATAAACTAAGTGCAATCAAATGCCTTTAGCTAAGATTAATTTGATAACGATGTCTGATCACGTTAAGCTTCCGCTTCATCCATTTCTAACCGCGTGGAACAACTTTCGATAGTTCCTGATGAGTTCATTACGTAGTGCCGCTCTCGGTAAGTAGGCCTACGTCAAAATTCGCTGTACCCTGATCCTGAAATTCGATTGAAACTACCCCCTCTCGATGTTCCTAAGCATTGTTCAATACAAATGGAGTCAAGAATTTAATGCAAGTCTGGTCTCTCTTCAACCCTGTTTCATCATTTATTTCTTTTGGCAAAGAAGCCGAATCGATTATGTGAGGCCCAGTTGCGCTAGTTGCAAAGTGCGCTGGTCACAGTGTGCAAGAGTTATACTCGCTCATTGGCTTGAACACTGACTAATAGAATGCCATATCACAAACAGCAGGTACAATAATGTAGTTAAGATCGCTCTTTTCTCGGGGTTGTGTGTGTGTGTGGGGGGGGGGGGGGGCTGCGTGGTGATGGGAGAGCAATGTGACCCCCCACCCCCAAGGGTCAATGTGACCCCCCACACACACACACACACACACTTCGAGAAAAAAAAAAGAAGAGAAATCTCTTAGATGGACCCTCGTAGATTCATTGTTTTTATTGTGATTTCGTAATTGTTTTCTTCGATTTTTATTGGGTGTTTTTGTAATTTTGAAGAGTCAAGACTTTTTTGATAAGCCCCCCTTTTTTCTCTTTTTTTTTTTTAAGAGCCGAAATCCCCCTCTACCCCATCCAGTTTCACGCACCACCCCATCCAGTTTCATGATCCCTGTTTATTAACACCAAAATACAGACACCCGCTGCGGAATAGTACATATTATGGGATAGGATGTCCAGTTCCTGTTGACAACAGTTATCTGCTAGGTCGGTTAGTCTGTATTTAGTACACCGGCTATTGTACGCGCCTGTCGTAGTATCATCATTATACGATGAAACCATCTGTAAAGATGGTACGTACCATGCCCCTTCCGGAAAGCAAGATTGAAAACCGGCTGGCAATCAGTTGGCAATGTTGTAGCATTGCCTGTATTACAACAATGTGGTTCTGTCTCACTGAATGCAATATATAAGAATGACTTGAATTAGGCAGATTGTTAAAAAAATGGATTGTGGCATACTTTATATCTCTTTCGTGATAGATTGTGACTGACTCGTCTCCAAAGCGGATATTTTCAGATCGTCGACTTTAATATTAGAATGATCTAAACCCATGCTGGATTTGATCGGTATTCCAGGGGTAATTAAGAAAGAATCCCGTTTGACAGGGCAAACTTTAATGGGCTAAATGACGTAATAGAAGCCATAATCGCCCAGATTGCTCTGTAATTGTTATCGTCTTGTTTCTAGGACTGAATGTTTTGCATTGCCAATCTTTCTGAGCAGCAGACTGACGAAAGAGACGGGTATTAATTCTCTGAGATCATAGTAATTAAGAACACAGACAAAATGATTGAGGGCAAAGAAAAAGAAGATAACAACAAGTCCTTATGATTGAAAATAAACGTCGCCAAACATAAAATGCAGACAGAGAAAAGAAGGAAACTGTGGAAAAAGGAAGACCTCGGATGACCTCTTTATGAAGCATTTTTCTTTGGCGTAGCTATTTTCATCGGGTGCTGTTCGTTATTCCGAAGGCTCACTATTCCGAAGGTTCGTTATTCCGAAGGTTCGTTAATCCGAAACACACAAATTCCCTATACCTAGAGGTTTGTTAATCCGAAAATGAAAAAGAGTTCGTTAATCCGAACATTTGTGGCGTTATTCCGAAGGTTCGTTATTCCGAAGATTTGTTAATCCGAAAATGAAATTCGGAATAACGAACCTTCGGAATAACGAATCTTCGGACTGAAGCTGTAACCTTTTCATCAACTATCTTTAAGATGGTACAATTTCCGTTGAGATGGGGCTACAGATTTCCAACGTTTTTTGAAGATGATATTTTGAGATAAGAAAACCCTATTATAAAACACGAAAGAGCATATATTTCTAAGAGGAATTCAAAGTTTATTTGATGAAAATTGGTTTTAAAATGGCCGAGATATCCAAAACGAAGAAATTCTGATAAAAGATGGGAGCCACATTTTATTAGAGTCGCTTTGTTTTACTTTGTGTCTAGATATCTCAGCCATTTCAAAACTGATTTTTATCAAATGAACTTGGAATGATTCCTTTTAGAATTGTATGCTATGACATTTCATAAAGTGGTTTCTAATTATCTCGCAAAAAGTTAAAGGCTCAATCCTCACCTCAACCAATACTATATCATATCTTTAAAGCCATTGAACCTCTCGTTGAGATTGTGTAAGTGTATATACCTTAAGATCTTCAAAGCAAAGGTATCGCTTGTGGGGGTACTAATGTGCTGTTGTTTTTCTGGCTACCGTGATCTACCGTGGGAAATGTACAGAATGAGTGGCATGAACCTAAATTTCTGTGTCAAGGTCGCAGACACATTTGATTTCGTTGTTGCTGTTTATATTCATGCTCTAGAGTGGTGAATGAATGACAAGCAGACACAATGTTTCAGTCATTCAAGCTTAGTTCTGTTTCCGAACACCCTTGTCCATCAAAGTTCGTAACAACGTCTTTGTTTTGTTTTGTTCTTGTTTTTTTTTTTTTCATGCCAATACCTTCGGGCTGTTGTGTTACGATGCCATTTCCAGTGAGGTCATTGTGAATAACGCTCTCCTGCACGGTCTACAGTCCCCCTCTACGTGGTTTGCTGCTCCTTCGTTCTTCCCCCTTATTACCTTTTCCCCTGATGTTTTAAAAATACGTCATGCAAACTATAAAACTATAAAACTATATAATAGACCCTTGGATAGTTTGAATTCCACCCACTAAAATACGCTAGGTGTAAATTATCTCTATCACTACTTACAAATAACAAAATTACCTCTATACTACGCGTGTGAACGAGTTCATCACCAAAATGATACTGCTCGTTTCTTTCTATTCATCACGCAAGCTCAGCTATAAGATGGTTGATATCATGCTCCTCAGATATTATGTAGATAGCAGCAAAACATGACTTGTGGGAAAGAGATGGTGGCATTAAAATTGGATCATGTTGTCAGCTACTGCCACAATTGAACCAACCACGTACGCAAACAGTAATAACCGTTGTTCAAAGGCTCTTTCTATACCGACCTCTAACCGTTGGACCGGGCCGCCCGAGTGAGGTCAAGGGCACATCTGCACGAGTTCAAGGAGTCTGGCTACGATCGACGTCCTGGGTGGACGACTTCGTAACTTTTGACAACAATTATCGCTGTGGGATATTCTTCACGCACATGACATATATGCGATCGCCGAGGGATCATGTCAATTCTACTAATGTGCTCTAACCAGGCAGCTAGTCTTCTCTCCCCTCTCTCATTGCATGCTGAGACTGAATTGCTCTTTTTTGCTGTACAAACCTGAAAAAAAAAAAAAAAATAAGAGCATGTACTAATACCGTCAGTCGGAACATTCTAGACAATGTTGGGGAGATGAATTGGGTTCCAGACGTGATATCAGTGCTTCTTGAGTTGTGAGTTTTCTACAATTTTGTCTCCATGTACAAAAGTTATTTGTAAGATTGCAACTGCTGATCTAGAACAAACATGCCGGGGGAAAAAGTGGGACTAAAACATGTCACGAATTTTTTTTTTTTTTTACTGTTTCCCTTTTTATGACATGTTTGTTGAATTATAGATCAGCATTTGCGATCTTACAAACTTCATTTGTAGAGGTAGACAAACTTGAAGAAACTCACAACTCAACCTCCACCCCTTTGCTTTAATAATAATCTCTTGCTTTCATTAATGCTTCTTGTTGACGTGAAAGGCATGAACCTGGTGTAAGACCAAAGGGGTATTGATACTACCACCTCCTTGGTGAGATGGTTCACGGCAGAAGTAACGTACAAGACTTCTATAATATATCAAATAACTTCTTGAGGCCTGTGAATGGAGTAATGATCTTGTCTCTGTTTAATTCTTGGTATGGTTCTCCCGTTGCTAGGCGATAGACAAGCTGTGGTTTTCTCTGTGGCACTCTGCCTCAAAGTAGGCCCATTTACAATGTGATTTGATTTGATTTGATTTGATTTATTATTAATGCATGAGGTCATTGTTTTAAACTTATCCAACGATACAGAGTGGATGTAAGGTGTCGATGATGAAGATCAATATTGTTAGTATAATTGCTTTCATTACTTCTATTATGATTATTTTCATTATTTCATTATTATCATCATCATTATTATTATCATTATTATTATCATCATCATTATACTATTATAATGTCAATATTATCATTAATGTCATCATAATCGTCATTATTGGCATTTCCCTTTTTATCTTTTACCAGGCTCGAAGGTTTACATTTTATTACCATTTGCATGAATTCTTATTAGGAATTGAACACCAGCCTTCATTCAGTGTCAGCAAATTTATTCATCCCACGGGTTGAAAATATTTGATGATTAAATTCAAGTGAATGCAGGAGGGCATAAACGCCTTGTTAGAGCGTAAAGAAATGGTTAACCCGTTGTATTTGTGTATGTGTGCGTGCGTGCGTGTGTGCGTGCGTGCCTGCGTGTGCCTGTGTGTTGGTGTGTGAGTGGGTGATTCAATCATGTAGACACTGCTCCAGATTCGTCAACGGGTCACATACTTCATAGATGTGTGTGTGTGTGTGTGTGTGTGTGTGTGTGTGTGTGTGTGTGTGTGTGTGTGTTTGGTCAGTTTTATTTATTTTTTAAATCTTGATTGCGATTCTTTCAGACTATCAAATTTTGTGTGCCTCCCGATAAAGCGAGACTCTTGTGAAGGCGTGCAAGTTAATGAGGAGTCTAGGGATTCTGGTAAACATGTTAACAACATTGTACTCCATAATTGTTATCAATATCAAAGTAACACCTTGAATTCACTCCAATTTTGTCGGATGATTATCTTTCACACCTAGTTGCTGGCTATATATTACACCGAATAACAGAAAAGCGTAATTAGCTTTGCACCGGCGTGTCAAAACTTTAAGAGCAGGCGGTAGAATTGACAAGATGCTGATAACACGTAATACATAGACATCATTTTTACAAAGGCTTGAACTGATAAGTTATATAAATATGAGTATACAAAATGTGTTTTACATTTTGCTGTCATTTTTGTTTATTTTCATAGTAACAAAAAGAATCGCATAATATATATATACATATATATATATATATATATATATATATATATATATATATAATCCACAGTACGTAAAAGAATCAAGGTAGTTGGTGTTCTCGACTCTGATTTTCATATAGGAGTAATTCCATAAATATCTGACAAAATTTGTCCAAAATCTCTTCTAATACTATTCTATCAAGAATCCAGCCAACGGTGTGTATATTAAAGTAATCTTATATAATGCAAATAATTGTATCGAGTGTCTCCAATAAACATGTGTTTTTATTTTGTTTCTAACCTTCTTACTTCTCTGCTTTAAAGTGCTAAACCTCCCAACCTTATAGATCTGTTTCACCTTCAACCAAAAGATCCCAAAAGAGGGACGAGTTCCAAGGGATCTGCACGTATATAATCACATCAAAACAGCCAAACGTATGTCCATTGCTACAAACTTTTATTTGTACCATCAAACAATTACTTATATTTTTGTTAAGGGTTTTACGCATGTTTTCAGAGTTAATATTATGCAGGTCGTTTCATTCCAGTTACTCGACTTTCAAATAGAAAGCTTTGAACCAATAAAAAAGCAAAAATAGCAACAACAAAAAAAAAAACAGACAAAGCTGGGAAAGAAGGCAAAATACACAGAGGAATAATTAGAGTTGTATAGGATCCACACACACACACACACACACACACGCACACACACAACTACATAGTTTGCTAATACACACACACTCTAAGAAAAGAGGAACAGAAAGATTCGTTTGATGTTCCGAATGGTTGTTTTTCAGAAGATTTGTTATTCCGAAGATTCCTTCATCCGAAGGTTCGTTAATCTGAAAACGAAATAATTTTCGCAACATAATCTACAGTTTAATGAACAGTAACCCAATTTTGAAAATCCCGCGTTTAAGACAGTAACTCTAGTAGTGGGGCGCTGGGGCATACTTTAGTGGATAAAACTCCCGACTCCCGTTCGGAGGACCCGAGTTCGAATCCCGCCCAGTGCTTACGTCCTTGGACAAGATGCTTTTACCCACTATGTCCCTCCCGACCCAGGTGCCAGGTGTACAAATGGGTACCTGGCAACGCTAGGACAATAAATAGCAGGGCCTTCTGGTGGAGCTGTGGTAACACTGAAGAAGCTACCCTAGGTGAATAAGACCTTACATTATTAATAGTAGCAGTAGTAGTAGTAGTAAACATTAATCCTTCATTTGCTCTTTATGACGTGAGACCTCCTAAACGTTCTCTTAGTCTCGCAGAGAACTGGTGAACACTCCTTCCTAGAAAGATCATGAAGTCTGGTTTGAACCATGATGGCAACGAACATTTATTACCACCCCGCCCCCCTTTCTTTCTTTCCAGCGAACCTCAATTTGTGATGTTTACCGAAGTTCCTCCAAGATTTTCTCCTATTCCTCCACTCCGGCGCTCACTGGCGTTTATTGCCGTCTCTTGCCGGCACTTTGCCACTCCGAAGGTGTGACGTGAGGGAAATCTAACACTATGTTGACCGGGGGGTGGGGGGGGGGGGGGGGGTTGATTGGGAAGTGTTCATGTCGTAATGATATTAGGTGAGCCTTTTTCTATTTTATTGGTTTTTATGGCTTTAAAGAAGACTGCCATGATTTCTGTCTTGCATGCTGCAACCAGAACTTCGAGTCTTTGCTAATGTATAAAGACAAAGATTGTGCTTTATCATATAGTTAATCATTGAATAGATAAATTGAAATAGTTGCTCCATAAATAGATAACACCAGTGCTGACTAAATCAATATGAATGGATGAAATTGAATTAGTTTTTGATAGTTTTGTAATGAATACATTTATTACTTCTGTACGTATACCCATAAACGTTCGGTGCTTGTATATCTCGTATACTCTCGTGTAATGTATATCTAGCGCATGCCCAATTTAATAGATTCATGTTTATGGGGCCTATTCAAACAGTTCATGTATAGAGTAAAATCAATACTTTGTCAATAATTCGAATGAATAAAATCAAGTGCTCAATAAACAAATATTAAAATGGGCCAAAAAAATCGATGATAAATCAGTGTATAATATTCAATGGATAAAATTGAATGGAGATGTAATGTATTAATGATTATTCTAGTGGAGCAAGGCTTTGTCACAAACGCACACTTCCATCAATATCTGTCAATATCATTTCGTATTTGCATATCTCAGAAAACAAACCCATTTTGATGGTATCATTCATTAATCATAATATTATATGAAAAGCATGAAAATACAGATTTCTTTGTATATAGTAGCTAAATTAAATTTATCGGACAAACTAACAGTCCTGAACTGGTGTAGCAGTACCCAGACAACGCCATCTAGTGTCAGAGTGCGAATAAAAACTGCAGAGGCTCTTTTCTCGTAATGCCAGTCAAATTGAATTTTGACTTTCAGTTTCATCGAGGAATTCGCGGCACTCCTATCTTTTTTTTTTCTCGTCCTACCCAATTATGAAAACTCCATTATGGATAAACGTGTTGCAAAAACAACAAATTTTCTCTTCCTTCTCCACAAAATGCGATTTACTGTTCCCATTAAGGCCCGGTCCCACTGCACTTACGGATGCAAAGAGGATGTAAAGCGTACAAAAAATCTTGCCATCCGTTGGAAAACGCTACGAATCCGCTGTGTACCCATCGCATACGTGTTTCATCCGCTCTATCCATCGAGCATCCGTCCACTGTGATTTCATCCGCGCAAAAAGTTTTAAGCTGCTTAAAACTTTTAGAACGGATGAACTTTCCGCTGTGTACGATGTAAATCCGCGACATAGTACGAGCAACAAACGTTGTATGTCCGTGCGGCATCCCTTAAACGTCCGCTGCATCCTCACTGCATCCTCTGGGCATCCTCGCAACTCACATCCGCTGCAGCTAAAAACGGAAAGAGGGAGGAAAGATATGGTACGTGGAACGTCTTTACATCGTTAATAGCACGTTAGTAGAAAGGATGTAAGCGTATGCATCTCGTATATAAAGCATTTCGAAAGCATCCCCTCTACATCCGCTCTGCATCCGCTCTGCATCCACTCTGCATCCGCTTTTTCTGCTATGCGTCCGTTTCGCAATTATCTTCGGTAACCCCTTCGGAGCTGTCATCCCCTTCCATCCGCTTTCATCCGCTAGGCTTCCGATGAACATCTGTTTAACATCCCCGCTACATACTACCCACGTCCGTTCTATTTCCGTTCTGTTACCGCCAATTTTCGCCAATTTTGTCAATTTCTGGAGCGGATGAAAGCGGATATAGCCATCCCCGATATTTTGCTCGTCCGCTGTGTCCTTTCTGCATACGCTTTGTGTCCGTCGGCCAGTGGGACCGGGCCTTTAAGTGTTGAGAAAAAAAAAGTTTATTGGCAGAAGAAATGACTCGGTACAAGACATAAGAGTCGCATATCAGTGCCTGGTGCAGACTGTATGACTTACTGTATTGCAAATAGGTAGGAGTGTGTTTGAAGGCACAAGCAAAAATTTTGTGTCTGCGTAAAGCATTATCATGTGTTTGGTGTCCAAGGGAAAGAGGACAACGTTAGAAATAATCAGCACTGTATTGGAGTATGGGTTTATACAAGTGAACGTCTTTGCGGGTATCAGGTCACTCGGCTTCAGCAGCGTACGATTATAAAGTGTATCAATGTTTTTTTTTTTTGTTTGTTTGTTTTGGTTTTGGTTTGTAGTGATGATAATGTATTGCCGCACATCCAACGTTCTTGGAAAACAACAACAAGAAAATTACGTAATTACGAACATCATATTGCAGAGACGAGTATACTCTTTGAAATCTTGCACATGCAAAAAAAGACAAAAGTTAGTTGCTACTCTATAGGGTTGGACTTGAAATTTAAAGGGTATGCAAATTAGAAACAGATATTGTGATTTTTGTCTTTTTTTTTGCAGTACTTTACTTATATTTTGTAAGTCGTCAAAATTCCCTCACAACTGTTCAGACGACGGTATGTGTCGAATTTCAGATCGAACTGGCGGCGCCGTTGAGCAGGGAAAAAATCACCATTTTAATTCCTAGCCCTATCTTTCAATTTTCATTCGAATCAAATTATCTTTTTCTCTGTCAACGTCTGTAATTCTGTCTCTCATCTTTATGAGGTAAATGCCCCATTAGTACCAAGGCATGGAGTTTACCGAGAGCTCTAGAGTTGCTGAGTTTAACTCTTTCACTGAGCATGTCATACAGAGTTTTCTTCGATACACTTAAGTTATATAGCTCACAAAGTAGATCCACAGAACGTGGGCTCTCATCAGCAATACCGCTATAAGCACTCATGATTTCCTCTATAACTTTCTGATTGCATATTCTGTAATTTTTCTTCCTTTTTGCGTCATTCATTTCATTTATTTATGTATTTCAGCACGCCATTTGCTTCAGCCAACATGGCTGTTCTTCCTCAAGTCTGTGCAAAATACAAAACTGCAAAATACGTACATGTCCATTCAAGCGTTGAGACTACAGCAGTTACATACAGCATAGAATTAAGTAAAACAAGGTAAAACCAAGCAAAGTGTTTATACGGAACGAAAATTTACAATTTTTCGACCACATTACATGGACTGGTATCAAGTAAATACATATAGATATATTAATGATGATATTGATGATATAACAATAATGATAAAAAGACTACACGTACTCCAGTGGGGAAGGGCACAAAGTACAATCCAACATCATTTAATTAGCATTATCATTTTGATCTTTTGTGTATATAAATCATACATATATTATTATTATTATTATTATTATTAATGTTATTATTATTATTATTATCATTATTATTATTATCATTATATATATATATATATATATGTATATATATATATATATATATATATATATATATATATATATATTATATCAACATTGGATGTAAGGAGCTGTTAAGACCAGTTGGGATCGCGGGCTTCCATGCACGTATAAGTGGTGGTCATGTCCCATCAAGGTAATAGTTCCCTTCAGCAAGGCACTTTATCTTCCTTGTCAATGCTTTTGGAAGAGATTTAAAAGGGAATTCCAGACCTGTTTACATTTATTTTAAAAAGAAAGAGTGAAATTTTACTAGCACAACAGTTAAATTTTGATCACATTGTAAAGAAAAAAAAAAATGTGTCTCTCCATTTTTGGGGAAGGAGGGAGGGGAAGGGGGAACAGAAACACTTCTCAAACAATTAACATGAATCATATTATGCAAATTAGTGAGTTGGTGACATAGCCACCTCAAAATTTTCTATCGATCTTGAACAGAAAACTGACGGAAATTAATACTTTCTGCCATAAAAGTTTAAAAACATAATGTTTTACTGGCTGAATAACTTCATGATAATGATCAGACAGATGTATATATTTGAGACTGGTGCCTATATAATTGGGTTTGGAAAAAAAAAAAGATGTTCACAAACTCATGGCAGGTTGATGGGAGGCGATGTCATCATTAACTCACTCATTTGCATATTCATTTTAAATGTTAAAGTGTTGTTTTGTGAGAATTTGCGAAACTTCACAATGCAAACTTGTTTCATCAGTTTTTGATCACATTTTCTCTGTTGTACTTTATAAAATCTACTTTTTCTTATCAGACTAACTGGTCCTGAATTCCCCATTAAAGGGGATGGCTAGTAACTGATCCGTGGGAATCAGTGGGAATGCTGGAGGATGATTGTTCCAATCCTTGTGGGATTCATTTAAGAATACACTATATATTTATTCTTGTGTGAAAATTATTTGCTTCAGAATGGTCTCATATTCAAGTAATGTGCAGTTTAATGTTTCCAGGTAAGCGTCCCTGGTCAGTGACGGGGCATTAATCTGCACATTACTTGAATATGAGACTGTTCTGAAGCAAATAATTTTCACACAACAGTAGATATATGATGTACTCTTAAATAAATCCCACAAGGATTGGAACAATCATCCCTCAGCATTCCCACTGATTCCCACTGATCGGTTACTAGCCATCCCCTTTAAAGCTTTCGATCCGTTGTGTACATGGTGTACAAGAGCTAACCCCATGCCCTTCTACAGACTGAGCAGGGTAAGGTCTCGATGAAGTGGTCAAACCCCCCCCCCCCCCCAAAAAAAAAAAAAAAAATAATAATAATAATAAATAAATAAATAAATAAAAAATAGAAAATAATAATAAATATCTAAAAGGGAAAAAAAGAGTCTTATGTTTGCAAGAATCTTCAAGGATAAAGAAGGTGATTACCCCCGAAGAAGAAGAAGAAGAAGAAACAAAAAAGAGGAGGAGGAGGAGGAGGATGAAGAAGAAGACGAAGAAGAAGAAGAAGAAGAAGAAGAAGAAGAAGAAGAAGAAGAAAAGAAAATGTTCATCATAATAAAGATGTGACTGACGGTCAACTACATATTTGTTAAAAGCGCAAAAAATACGAATTTCCTTGAACTGAATAAATGAATGTTTGATTCGTAAACTCATGCAGTTCTCTGTCATAACAAAAACCACGGCGATTAATCAAATATGGCGGTATTAGATTTTAAAATTGATCATCAGCGAAAGTGAGGTTTTTTTTTTTTTTTTTTGCATTTACCTTCGGGAGTTGAAAATGGTGTCGTGAAGAAAAATGATTAATAATTTATAGAATTAAGTAAACACAGCGACACAGGCAGGAATACATTTAATGCAGTTTCACCCTCTTCTTGCAGGATTGTCTTGGTAAGAGGGAGAAGGACGTTAATAAACTTTTATGTCTTTAATTTGAGAGAAGAGCAGAATGATTTCATTATCTTTCATGTAAATTAGACATATATCATATCGAACCCATTTTGACTGCTTCTCTTCATGTTTGTTCAAAAGATATTGAATACAATAACGCAGAACTGTTTGAAGATATCTGTATGAGACATTCCCTTTATGTTTCAGCCTTCAAACGTGAATTGCCCAGAGTGTTTATCAAGGAACTTGTAAAAATGGCAAAATAGAATCGGTAGAAATTTTACAAAATACAAGTCAATGCATGATACTGATGTCAGTGACTTTTTTTTTTTAATGGTAGAAAATATTCACTTTAATATGCTCTATATAGCCGAGTCACGTAGCTAGGGTAATCATATTACACTTTTGAAAATGTAATGATAAAATTTAATTAACCAAAGGTATCAGTTTCACAAATGTACCCTAAATAACAGTCTTCCAAATTCCTGCACAACTGCTGATGCAGTCAAGTTTGCACGTTAATAGAAATTCGTCCCCCATGATCTCTTAAGACATTTATTTATTTATTATTATATATATATAGATTAAGAGTAAATGAACTTAATGAAAAAAGTATCAAAAAGGAGTATTTCTGTCAATGTGAAGTCATTCCCCATCAATTATAAATAGGATGTATTCACAGGAATCACGATCGCAATGGAATTTTTCGAGGATGATATGCATCTTGATGTCCATATACAATGTAGCTCATCCTATTAGTATAATAACCAAATACAAACTAGTAACAGAAACGTTTAATCAAGTATTTCTTCAATTTGTTCGATTTGTGAATTGACGAGAGATACCAACATCGGTAAAGGAATGTCAGAAAGTACAAGGAAAATCATACATAATGGATTGGATATCAGATTAGTTTCCTCCGGTATTAGAAATATTAAAATATGACGGATGTCTGACCAAGAAATGTTTATCAAAACGAACGCAGTTGGTCGATTTATGACGTAAGAGAATTAATCGTACAATTTTAGCATTTGGGAAGGTACGAAACCATATGATTTTGCTACTCTTTAAAGAAAGAGATTGGGAACAAGGAGGGGGGTGGTAAGTAAGACAGAGTCAGTTCTCGACCGCACTATTGTGCAATTAGCAGACGACGTCGTTGGTCGTCTGATACAGGCTTTTGGGCGCGAAGGAAATGAGTTAGCACGTTGCGAGGCGTTAAGATCGATTCTCCGATCGCCGCGGGGTTTGTCGGCAGCTCAAGACGCCTCGGTACCGACGTACTCTCTATACCGGTGGGCCTACATCGGCCTATACGACATCTTTCAGATTTTGAGGAGGGAGTGATAACAGTGGTGGAGGGGGGGGGGGGGGGGGGAGAGGAAGATGGGTACTTAATCCAAATCTTTGGTGATTTGGTCTCTACGGAGTCGAGATTTCGGCGACAATAATCGTGGTTTCACCATGGAGCTAGTTAGTGGCTCCATGGTTTCACGGCGACTGTTCGGGCATAGTATTAGATAATAATTTAAGTCCATAGTCAATCCTTACAAAAGGCACCAATTCGCTCGGGACGGGAATGTTACTGTACGCAAACTTCCAAATAGACATCCCGTCCGTAGAGGATAAGTATGTGGTGTATCACAACTCTATCTACGTCAGTTTCTTCGTTACTTGCCTTAAATTTATTGATCATGATACAGGATTCTATTGCTGACGATTTCTTAGAGACAATACTTCATCTACTTTGCATATTCTCGTAATAGACTGATCACGTCAATCAGGATATCAAAACACTAATATCCTTTAGGCGTGTGTTATAAGATAATAAGATGTTATAATGCATGTATTATGTAATCATATATGATAAATAATATGATATTTGATATAAAATTTTGATTATACTAATATATGATAAAACATATATGTATTATATGCATTTTTATTTCATACAAAACGGACATTATATTTCATTTTATATTTAAATGAATAAAAGAAGAAAGACAGAGGTATAAAAAATAGCGACATACACACGAGGAAACAGATACACCCACAAAGGCATGAGTACAATCTGGGGTTCACTGTTGGTGCTATAGAAAAACAGCTAACACTCTACATGGTAACACAAATTAGTTCTTTACACTTTACTGTGCGCGAGTTTTCTCGAGTGTGAAGTGACGTGCTGTAATTATCCAGCCATCACCACTATTCTGCGTCAAGATGTAATACTCTGAACCAAGGTTGCGTAATAACATTGAATAACTCACCTTGATAATCATCATAATGGTCAGTGTTTTGACTTGCCACATCTAACATCTCAGCCCAAACAATCAAACAGCTGGCACAGAAAACGTTCATCGGTTGTGGATGATGATAAAGCAGGTAGTTGTTCTACCAGACTCCGGCAAATTTTGTGGGCGAGTTTGATGCGACTATATTTTTGCCTTCGAAAGGAATTTCTAGTCATAAAAGGTGAAGGAGTCCATTAAAAGATTTCAATCCACACACTAACAGGATTTCAGACTATACTTTGTGTCTCTGATCTTTGGTCCAACGATCGGAAAACAAGCAAAGAGCGAGGAGAAACGGTGTGTTCACTTTTCTTTAGAAAGCCCATCCCGCACAGCATTGGCTTAAAAAGCTTGGCCACTAAAATTATGTAATAGGTTGGTAGAAGCCGTAACCTCCTGCTATATTAATCAAACAGCTGCATGCAGCCATACAAAAGTGAATTTATCTGCCACATTTTCTCCCTCAAATGCAACACTCTGAGATAATGACATGGCATATACTTTAACTTTGATACGAAAGGAAATGGGAGCATTTCATTCAGCGAGGGTATGATACTGGCTATCTCATGACTTCATTCCTTCTTTAACAATGTTACAGAGGTGGAGGTCGTAGGAGATCCTTAAAGGATCTATGCAATGCAAGTGAATATTGAATTGTATTGTCATCGTCATCATTACTTATGTGGCCAAAAGAATATATATATATACCATATATTTCATAATGACATTTGTGTTATTTTATACGTCCACAAAAACAAAACCCTTCCAAACCAAGATTATGCTAGTGACATCATCTGTCAATCATTGCTAAATTACTAATCATAATAAACAAAAGTCACTGAAATGCATCTTTCCCTAGATCGAGCATGACCTGTACTTCCCCTCCAATGCCTTTGTTTATCACAGTAACATGGAAAATGCAGGTTAGGAATGTGTACAAGAGTGGGGTAGCAGCTCTCATGAGAATTGGCGCTCACCTACCAGCAGACTGGGCCTGGATGTACAACTCCATGGCAACGTACTACATATACCAATAGAACATGAGGGAGTTAGAAGAGATGGAGAAGAGAAGAGAATGAGGAGCGGAGAGGGGTAAAAATACTCCCCTTGATTGATGTGAGGGATATTAATCAAAGAAAGTATGAAAAAGTATACTTCATTGTTGTAAAGCCTATCAACATCATTCCCCGAAAGTCAAATACATACACTGTTGGCCAACTTCACAATTCAGAGTCATCACTTGCTGGTTCGAAGCCAACGACTGGTTAACCCACCCATAGAGGCTTATCTCCAACCGCGCTTTATTTCATAGCACTCAAGCTTTTCTACATGATACGCAGCTATATGTATATCATAAATGTCACTTCGATGTGTAATGAGCAATAACGATTTTACTTCGAAAACATGTTTGATTTTTTTTTTCTTTTCAAACCCCTTGCTTTACTTTAAAGCTACGATGTCCATCCTGTTCCAAACTTTCTGTTCTCTTCTCTCACCTCTTCACCAGCACACTTCTTTTCGCTTTTCAACCATTCATTTTTTTTTTTACATTTACACTCTTGTTGGTACATTATACTTAAGTTCTTATGAAAGTTCACGATGTTTGTTTGGGCTTTTTTCCTTTTCTTTTGTTTTATTTGTTTGCGTAACAATCGGAGATGATTGTCAATCCCCTTCCTGTGCCATTGGGAGTCGGAAGTAGGACGTTTCCTGATTGTTATACCCTCCATGTCTCTGACACCAGTTGGTATTACCATGGAATTCACTTATGTTTACCCTCCAACCATTCACCTCTCGATCAGTGTCTGTTGGACCACTGGAAGGGAGTTTAAGGAAGATAGTTTTGCCATTCCTGCGTTGTAAGACGATATGGTAGAATCTTAGTCACGTTATGTGAAGGCTCGAGGTCTATAAGCAGTGACACGGCCAAGCTACGACTTGAAAACGAACTGAATGATCACCGCAAGCTTTGATTCTAGCTCCAAGTGGTCCAGGGGTGGGAATAGTTTGGGAGTTTGACGAACTCATATCAGAGCAAAAGGTTACTATTATAGTAAAACACCAACCGTGGAGGGAGTGACGTGTTTCTCCTGCCACGCCTGCCTCCTCGGAGAAGCTTGTGGTCATACTGCTATGATGTCGCCGGGAAACTTTTAAAATCCGGATTCGACGGCCCTGATTCACTCGGTGTGAGAGCGTGAATTTTTCCAGTTTTAGTCAAAATGGGTATTGAGGAGATGAGCAGAAAGGAGCTGCAGATAAGGATGGAGGAGAAGGAGGCCATGGCGTGAGTATCAGAAAAATATTTCTTAAAAAGCACAAAAAGTCCATTTCAGCAGTAAGGAAAAACTCGAGCATTATTTTTCCTTTAGTATATTTCATTTCATTGAGAGTGCGAGATTAGGTTGCGTGAAAACGTATATCCCTTTTGCAAAGTGTCAACGGAAGTGTTTTGAAAGAGAAATGGCATGAATGGCACTAATTGGCAAGGTTACTATTGATGGGTGGTTTGATTGTTTGTTGTTGTTGCTGTTGTTGTTGTTTTTCTTTAGCAGAGTTGATTTTCAATTAATACAATGGCTTCTGCTCATGAGCAACCGGAAGGTACCACTGTATGGTAACTAGCGTGAAACAGCTTTATACAGACTATGCTGGGGTCAACATTGTACACATTGTAGTCTCTCTTGATTCAAAACTTGTGTCTATGAATACTTCCATAAAACAATCAAAACTCAAAAAGGGTAAACTCTCATCTCTTTGGCGCCTTTTCTCTCCCTCTGTGTTTAAAGACACTGTAGTAATTCATGACACTGAAAATCTGCAATGTGATTTTTCATCTGTGATAGGTTAGGAAAACATTACGGGAAAAATGCGAGCCAGAGGGGAGGAAATGACCAGGTAAACTTTGTATTTTCGACAGATTAAAAAAAAATGTACGTGTACGTGTAAATTGTCTGTTTGCTCGTGTATATTGAAGTCGATCATGACAAAATCATTGTGTCTCATTCGCTTGCACATCATTACCTTCCAGTGCAAACTTCTACCGACATCTGAATTGGGGGTGGGGGTAGGGGGGTACATGAGAAAGAAATACAAAGCATTCATGCAACCGTGTGATACCTTTAGATCAAGGAAGTCGGTAATGGACTTTTTCCAGCAGGCTTCCCTAAGGTGCAGATAAGGAGACGGCAACGTTTCATTTTAAGGAACTGGGTTTCTCAATTTGTTTTTAAGTTAGATCGCTGTCAGTGTGCTATGTCATTAATTAGGTCAGTCCTTTGGCTTTCATTTACTAAAATAGAGTTGCTGGTACAGATCTGTGTTGCCTTTCGAGACATAAATTCCAAAGTTACATGTGGCATAAGTTTAAAGAATTGCGCACAGACTACTTCCCACCTCCATTTAATCTGAAAATGGACTTTGAGTGTGAACATATGAAGAGATTGTAAAAAGAAACATTAGTACATGTATCACTAATAATGATAACAACTTGTTTAGACATTATTTCTTTGATAGTAAACATGAGATATACAAGTTTTTTCGTTATGTTTTGTGAATGTACATTTGTGGATTTTTCTTTTGTTGAGTTCTAAAACGTTACATACAAAGATTTGTCAACAAAGAGCAATGCTAATCAATTTTTGACAGTTCTGAATGTGACAATATTATATATATATATATATATATATATATATATATATATATATATATATACTTGGATGAAAAAACAGATGAATATCATATTCAAATGTTGTGAAATAAGGTCATCATGAAACAGAGAATAAAATCTTTCATTGCTTTCAATGATACTGCACTCGTGGTATAGCAAGAAATTTTCATGAAGATGGTCAAGTTATCAGATATATTCTAATCATTTTCTTTGTTTTTAAAGCATCTCTAATCTCAAATATTTCAAAATCTACAGTAGTGGATAAGATTTATCTGCTCTGCATATCAATTCTTCGTTATATATCTATAGGGTGATAATTATCTAGCTACAACACTGGACAGCAATTGTTTTTTCCTGCTATAAGGAAATACCATAGCACTATCCGAATATCACCTGCCCTCGACATGTTCGTTGGGCATTCCGCAGATATTGGGTTGATAAATCTCGCGATAGAGCTGAGAAGAAAGGTAAATAAATAATGAGTAAAGAGTCATCACCAATTACACCTCCTGTCGCTTGGGTAGAGTGAGGGGGTACCGGTGTGTGACAAAAGAAAAATAACAGAAATATGCAAATCAACAAAATATCTGCGTAACGGCAGCAGCAAAGGTATTTTTGTAAGCGTGTTTTGAGTGTATATGTGTGTGCGTTTGCTTTATCAAGAGGTAAAGAAATATTATATCCACATACATTTACATACATTGCCTGCCGCTTCAACAAATTTAACTTTCCTACAAAATTTCAGTGCAGTCGAATATATACACGCTAAAAAAAATCGAGTCAGAACTGACCCGGAACTGGGTCCGTTGGGGTCACACACCGTTCCGGGTAAAAAAAAAAATGACTTGGAATTTGGTCATGAAGACCCCGAATGGGGTCACCCTGACCCAATTCATGACTTTGAATGGGTCATATCTGACCCCCATTCCTTGTCATTTCTGACCCGGAACGGTGTGTGACCCCAACGGACCCAGTTACGAGTCAGTTCTGACCCGGATGTATTAAGAGTGTGTATGGGTAAAGCGGGTAAACTGGGTAAACCAAGTTTACGAGTAAAACGGCTGAATCGCGATTAAACTGATGGAGATGAAGACATAAGCAACTAACAAAACAGATGAATAAATACATTCATAAATGAATAAATAAATGAATATTTGTCACCTTTTACACCTCTTGTCACTTGATCAGAGTGAGGGATAATTATTCATCACTTCATTATATTAACAAAGTTTTATCGTCGTCATCACGGAGAAGGAAATAATATGTGACGTGGCAATCAATCACACATGTAAAATGGCTTAATGATCGTAATTCTAAGCAAAAACAACAACATTTGTTTTTAGATATTGACAAGAAATATATATCTCTACTAGGTACGTGCAGTGGATCTAAGCCTGCTGAGTGAAACGTAAATGTGAATTCATCTTCAATTAATTTTGGAAAATGATTTAAATCAAATGAGTTCTTCTGCGATGAAATTACAGAACACTTCCTTCACTAGTATGTGTTAATACATCCTGTGATATTGAATTCTATGATGGTCGCAGCTGACAAGGTATCTGTTTTTTTTTTTTTCATATAATTTAAGAGGTGGATTGTTTTCTTTTGGGGTATATTAGTCGTACATGGTGTTGGGTGGATATTAGCAATCGGCACGCATTGCAATTAATCTCGTCTCTTTACCCTGGTGACCGGTTTTGGCCACTTTGAAGTCAGCAGCAGAACAGGGCGCGTAAATCACTTGCTATATATAATCTCCCCTTCATCAAATATTCAGGATGAATGAAATATACACAATATAACGTCTCTGAAATCAGACAAAATGTGTATATAAGGCAACTGACAACTATAGGGAGAAAATTTCAAATCAACATTTGTCAAATGTGTCTCACATTTAACAGTGCAAAATTATCCCAATTGATATTAACGCAGCACGATATCAGCTTGGATGCAATGACCAATTATGGCAACTAGCAATTACGTCGTAGAGTAATACGCATTTTCGGCGGCAATAAACCTGAAATTCTTTAGTCAACGTATATAAAGCCACGTTACAGTGGTAGAGCTCTGGTGTTAAGATGGTCTGATTTTAAAGTATGACATAGCTAACAGTATTAGCGTTTACAAGCTAAAATTGGTGGGTTTCTGTATTTTCTTACCTTCTCGCAATGATGGGGCCTCATGTAAATTACAGTCTCCTGAACATTAATCATAATTGTTTGACTCGTGTGATATTAGTCTCGGGAGATTCACAGTTCTTTGAAATAATATCCTTGATGCAGTGTTATGGTTTCATAAAATGACAATTTAAAACAATAATGCGCGACTGATTTTGACATAGACATATTTCACTTTAGGCGAGACACCTGAATTGGAGAAGTTAATTAATCATTTCTTCTAAGCATAACAAATCTAAAGATACAACCGTAATCTATTTTTCTTTACACACAACGAAAAGTCAAGCAAGGTATTCAACATGACTATTCGTTATACCTTATTGTTACCAAATCCTGAGAATTTTTCATTCGTTATGTTTATTCGTTATATTTCGTATCTAATAATCATTATCTTATCATATGTGATGACATTTTGAAATGATAATGCGAGACTGTTTGTAGCATATACATATTTACCTTTAGGCGAGACGCTTAAATTGGATAAGTTAATTAATCATCACTTCTAAGGATGACACATCTATTATTAATCTGTAATCTATTATTCATTAAATACAACGAAAAGCCAAGCAAGAGATTAGGCATGACGATTTATTATACCTTATTGTTGGTAAACCCTGAGAATTTTTAATTCGTTATATTATTAGTCTGCATAAGGTTTTGCTTAGATCTCGCAAGGAGAACGGAAGCAATAAAGGAAATATAATCGTATGTACAATATTTTAGTCTTTAGTTTTAATAGGAAAATGAAAATTTGCTTATAAAGAAATCTGTGTGTGTGTGTGTGTGTGCGCGTGTGCAGTGTACATGGGTAAGTGCCTTTAGTAAATGTTTTCTGTACTTTGTGTCTGACAAGCTGCGCATGAGGCGCCATTGCAGGCCATTCGTAATTGTAAGATTCCATCTGCCGGGAATTGAAGTAAAATGAACGGATGCAGGTCCAAAGTGAAGTTGACGACAGTCCGTACCCTAAAAGTGTGGATGTTCACGCGTGAAACAATGTCCCTTATCTGTTATATAAATATCTGGACTCTTTCCCACATGGGCGGAGTAAAATGTTTGTAACATATGTATATTACGTGTCTACGTACTTGTATGAGCATGTGTTGTAGCTCCGTGGCATTTAGGGTCTGCGCAAGTGGGTGCTGATAGTGTGGTCAGTAGGAAGAGAAATAGGAGAGGTGAAGGAAGTGCATGCGTGTGTGTGTGTGTGAAAAAAAAAATAGTGGGTGTACCAAAGACGGTTTCTTCCCTTAACGCGGATGTATGAACACCACCATCAATCAATCCAACTAAATGAAGGCCGGTCTTTGTAATAGTATTCATCCTCCATCCAATGCTGCCACTCTGGGAGGTTACCTATCCTTCCGAAATCACACCTGCAGCCACCAACCTCCAGAAGAAATCGCTTGCCTGACACCCCCCCCCCCCCCCCCGACCCGGAGTAGTAGAAAACTGATGAACGGAATTTCAACCCTGTCATCCCCATCGTATCTTGGCAATACAATGTCCATAAAGGTCATTATGTGACGTCCGGTCGACACGTGGATGTGGAATCACGTCCGGCCGCTCAAGGGATGTAGAATTGCGCGCTCTGCTAGTGGTGTAAATTCATCCATCATTGGCTACAAAATGTTTCGAGTTTTCAAAACAGCGGTAGATCTCACAATAGTCAATTAATTGAGCTGTCTGAATACTGCAAATCCCTTTGATAATTCTTTCAGATATTTTCTTTGAGATGCAAAATCATTTTTTTTTTTTCATTTTTCAATTTTGTATCGTAGTTATGCTGGAATTGTTATAAGGTCTATTGATCATTAATAATTTCTCGAATCAGATTTAACACAAACGATGTATTTGTATATATATCTAATGATAATTATCATCATCTTCATCATCATCATCATCATCATCATCATCATCATCATCATCATCATCATAATTAGAATAAAGTTCTATTGATAGACCCATTCCCATTCACTCACAGCACCATGCACCATCAACGGCACAATTTCCTCTTTGTTACCTCGTTTTCCTCTCGTCAATACCCAATACGTCGTTTCAAGCAAAGGCTTCATTATTCACTTCGTGAATACTTGACATTGATTAGTCGTCGCTGATAACAAAATAAAACTCCATGTTCTGTTTACATTGTGTTCTGTTGTCAGCCATGCTGAACAATAATTATCAATGATGTAATTTTGTACTAAAATATTGAAGAATGAAGAAATGAAACCAAACAAACGAAGCGTAGAGATGGGATATAATGCGCATTATTGTTGCAGCTCTACTTGAGCTCCAGACCTTACGCATCCAAGCTGCGTTTGAATAAATCCAGCCACATGAACTTTGTTTATAAAACAAGAAAATCAGTTGGACATGAACTTTCTTTATAAAACAAGAAAATCAGATGGACCCTTCCACACAGACGCGGAATTATTGAGAAAAAAACAAACAAATCCAGACTCTCACACATCAGGTGACGCAATCAAGCCTCCAAGACGTTCCATCTTAATTACTTATTCATAGGTTTTGGATGCAAAATTTGTGCATATCTAATTCATTGGCACAGAAAGATTTAAGTGTGAAAATTGATATTATCATATGCTGGAAACTGCAAAAACTTTACAAATGGCGTTAAATGTATACATATAAGATTAATCCAAGCGCTTTAAATGTTTCACTTGCATTTTTCTCTCTTATTATTATGATCTTTGCCTAGTTACTTCTCTTCTTCTTTGACACCTCCCATACATATATACCTCAACTTGTAATGTTTAAAATACTTTGAAATAATGATGGCTGTGTATAACGGTTATATAGAATCTGTTGGAAATTATTTTCTCTGAGAAGGTCACGAGCTTTTTGTGCACTTTATGAATTGTCATGACCTTGGGTCAATACCCGAGTGGTTGCATACGACACTGAACAATTATTGTACTTTTGTTTCTGTATCGGAGCACATTATGTTATCTGCTCCTTTGGGAATGAGATAAACTGTATTCCCCATTGTTAAATTCATATGTATGTACCATACGGGCAAGTTGCAGCTGCGATACGCATTGGACATGGCCGATCATTATGATCCCCAACCAGTTTGGACCGTAGTAACTGTAGCAGCCTTTCCGACAAGAGATAAGAATAGGAAATTACACAGGTCAAAATGTCTATAGACTTGGATACCAAAGTACATCTCTGTGACTTTTTAACGACAGTTTACGTAACAACGGTCGTACTGACATAAGTGCTATTTGCTTTTGTGAACAACAAACGAATGCTTCATCCTTGATAATTTTTATCCTTGGTTATCGGAAGTTAATATTGTACAAAAATCGTCAAAAAAGTCGCGTCTCATCTAAATTTAGTTGTGCAGTTTGATTTTGATAGAGGTGATTCCAATTTTCCAATTAATACTAATTTTGTAAATGGGATGGTTCATGGAACCCTAGATTAACTTTAATTCCGTTGATTCGCCTACTTTACAGACCGCGGAACTCTTACAGGATGGACATGACACACTATTATATGGTAGTGTCATAAAACACTAATATTAACTATGAAAGGAGAACGAAATATAACATAAGAAGCCTCGTCTGAACTATGTTTCTCTGTGAAATACTCCAGTTTCTAATCGGTAGACGAGCCATACACTTTTCCTCGAGAGAACCAGGCTTCATTTCATGTGTCTCTTGCTTGACTACAAAAATACATGTCCGATTTGAACCAGATGGCTTTTCAAGAAGAAATATAGTGTTATTAAAGAGAACACATATAAATAAATAAAAAAACACACGAATGACAAATTTAATATCGTTCATACATATTCCTAGGCTCAAAATTCATTTGAGTCAAATGTGGGTTATCATTGGCGTCATATTTTCTCACTCTTTCATTGAAATTGCTCGACAGAGATCTTTTAAAGGTGCACAACTTCTCTAAGTACGTGCATCCATTCTGAGTCAGAGTATAAACATGTCAAAATACACACGCCACATACGCAGAAACCCAGACTCTTGCAGCCTACCAGGTATTTGGGAGCCCATGTCTTAGAGACGTAGTCGAGGATATTTGGATAATTTTCGTACTTTCTACCGCTGATGAGCAGAAATGATAATCAAAGGAAGTATTTAGTGCTCATTTCTCGTTCTGTGTTATCGCGCCAAGATTCAACGCGACAATGAATTCTGTTGAGGCACAGCTATAGCTTCCACTTCGAGCCCTGATGTATATTGGGGAGCCAAAACACTCCCTAGATCTGTCCCGAATTCTATATCCCCAAATTCTCTCCTACGTCACAAAATTGTCAATTAATTTAGCTCGTACCGTTCGGAGCTCATCGTGCCGGTCGGCATTCCTCTCTGTATATTCTCGATCTATCCAGCAACAGAAATCATTTTCTTTTCTTTCTCTTTTTTTCTTCTTCCATTGTTGGAACGTTTGTTGTTTGCCCAGTGTGGTACAAGACGATTATTTTTCACAGGAAGCTATCACAAATCTTACAAGACCGAGATGCAATCCCTGAGAGCCGTTTGCCCGGGTACAGCAACGTTTACTGAATAATAGTTTCCAATTTCTTGGCTTTGGCCCCCTTTCGTTGGCATTATAGAAACACAAAAGCAGGGGCAGATCGCCGAATATGCGATCGCCGCGTGCTTACGAATAAGCGCCATCCAGAAACCTTTTTACTGATTATCTCAATCTTCATGAATTGGCATTTGCGGATGGGAGACGCACTGTTGTTCAAATGACAAGAGAGTTCTGAGATGACATACAGTGTCAAGATATGGAAGCCACTTAAATCAAAACGTCCCTGCCTAAACTGAAATATTTCGCATATGCGTAGATGGTTAGGACCGACTCGATGTCGGGTGTAGCATCGCTGTGACGCGTACAGCATGGCGGCAGAGGTATATCGTACTTTGTCTCACGGATCCAATGAGCCTGCATTCCTGTACTCTCAAACATTATGCGGCTCGCTCTGCCCCACGAAATCAGAAATTAATATGGCGCAATTCTTGAAGTGCTAACCAACCAATGCCAATGAGGGTATCAATGCTATTAATTCGGCAAAGTGCAGTATTAATTGACATTCAATCGTATATCCGTGACACATATTTGCGAGAAAAAAAAAAAAACTTTACAGTCGACTTTATTTGCATTAAGCATGAAAGGAAAAAAAAAGTGGTCATCTGAAAAAAAAAAAAAATATGTTCAACGCTTTTTTCGTCTTACCTGCACATACTTCCACTGAAACATGTCAAAAATGTTGAAATAACATTATGACTTTAGCATAAGATTAGGAAATCTTGTTGAGATAGCTTTGAAAGAAGCTCCCGGAAAATCGGAGCTAAAGAACTCTACGCACAACAACTAATAATTATTTTGAATATTTTTTGAATAATTTTGAATCCTTAATGTATCGGTATCACCTAATCCTATATGCTTTTATTTAATTAACACTGAATTTCACTTGATATTAGTGTTCCGAGTACTTCCACCTCAAAAATTATAAGTCTATAATCGCGACACTTTAACCCACAAAAGTAGTAAAACAGTCATTCTTTAGTTTAATCAGTAGAGGTTCGGATGGAAGAATAAAATGAATAGGTGTCTTCCAGTAAGGAAATGAAAAACAGAATTAAGTCTGTCTGCTTTCCGTGTCCATGTTGTATTTGTAAAAATTAAACAAATTGAAGTGCAGTGGATGTTTCGAAGAGTTTTGTGTAGGATAATGCCTCAATATTGTGTTGAGATGGGAGAACCCTGTTGACCTTTAATCCACACGTCATAAACATCTACCTTACTATTAATTCCGATTCGCCGAGATTGACTTTTGCTTTCTTATGCGTACTTGAATATGCAATGGTGATAAAAGAAAGTGAGAGGGCATTGAGCAAGTTATATACTATTGTTGACTCTCTATGTCAAAATGTGTAGGGGTTTTGAACTGATGACTAGTGTGCGAGACTCGAATTATTGCATGCTCGATAAAGATGGAAAAAATCTATAAATCTGAGAGGCGCCAAAATGTACAAATATCATTAGGTGGAGAATTCAGTTAGTTTGACGTCATCTAATCATTAGAACGTAGGGGTGTGCGGCATCATCTTATTGCAGAGAAATGATTAAAATCACTCGGTTATAAAAATCGTTTACTCCCTATCGACGGGAGGATAATTCTATCTTCGAGGTAAGATGGGACACGATCTTTTCAATGCATTGAAAGCGAAATTAACCTGATGAAGCGTACGTCTGCCATGTAAACCTGATAAAGTGTGTGTGCATCGTCTCCAATTTTAGTCATTGCCAAAAGAACGTCTTGAAAATAACAGAAAAATTCTGAGTCTTCTGAAGAGATGCATTTCTTTTACGTTTTTTTTTTTTTTCATTTCTCTCTTTCAGCATTAAACAAGATAAAATGAATGTCTAAGGCGCTAAATCATGTGTTGTGAATTTCGTAGCCTTTTGGCGTTCTCTCATTCGTAGGGTCAATAGTGACGTCCGGTACTGGGATTCAAATTCAGAGCAATGGAAAAAATCAATTTAGGAACATTATCTCTCGAGACCATGGAAGGATGAAAAGTACATGGTGTGTAGGCTTGACAAGGGGAATATATAACACTTTGTATAAACACGAGAAACAAGAGAGAGAGAAAAAAATTCGAAACCATGTCTCTTTGGATTTTCATTCTCTTCATCCCTTTGAAAGGTTGCATATACGGATTGTTCAGACTGATTATGAATGTATATATATTATATATATATTTTTATATATTATATATGTATTATATATATATATATATATATATATATGAAGAGTTTGATTGCAAAAACCGATAAGTCCATATTTGCCAAATGGAGATATTTGCGATTAAAGGTCAAGAAAAATAAAGAGAATAATAAGAAAATTTTTGCTTCTTTTCACCATAACTTCAAAAATGTACCTTTATATGTAGTGACCGATATATCATTTAAAAGGTATTATTTTTGACTTTATGACAGATACCGTACTTCAAAATCTTCAAAAATGGACTTATCGGTTTTTACAAACAAACTCTTCATATATATATATATATATATATATATATATATATATATATACCATATAATTATATTGTGTTTGTTATATATGTACCATATATATATATATATATATATATATATATATATATATATATACTTCTTTGGTTAGTTGTATTGATGTCGGTGTTATTTGTTTAGTTCCTTTTTTTGCAAGGTTTGTAACAGAAGAGCATATCTTAGAAATAGTTATTGTATGGTTGTTTCAGAAACGAGAGAGACAGAGAAAGAGATGAATATAAAAAGAGAGAAAGAGGGAGAGGAATGGAGAGAGAGATAGAAGAGAGAAAGAGAGAGAAAGAATGTGGTCGATAGCCATGGAACAAGTATCGGTATTGATCACTGGTGCATCTATACTCTCATTTCTTTGGCCTTCCCATAACATTGCGGGACTTGCATGTCGGAAGGTATGGCGAGGCAGGTGCATAGAGACTAAATAACGGAAATTCATTATCGATCCACGAAGCCAGGAGGAATAGATATTACGACTTTCGGAGTCCTTTTTTTTTTCTTTTTCTTCAGCATTACAGCCATCTTTCGTCATCTTTACTCACGATGTCTTTTTTTTTCATATGTCTTGCTCCTTCTCAGTTTTACCGCGAAGGAGTCAGACTTTACAAACATATACAGAGAGAAAGAAAGAGAGAAAGAGGGAAAGAGAAAGAACGATGGAGAGGGAGAGAGAAAATGTGTGTTATAATGATGACACTCAATCTAAAAGTCGAGGATAAGGGGACAGATGACAAAGGCAATACTCTCATTCATTCTTTTCTCATAAAGACTCAATGTTCGGTTAAACACTTTAGCTTTTTACAAATGGCTTAAAGGGATGGCATAGTTTTGGTTGAGATGGGAATTCAGGTTTTAACTTTTTTGTGAGATAATTAGAAAACACTTTTATGAAGCATCAAAGAGCATACAATTCTAAGAGAAATTAGTAGCTTATTGTGACGAACATCGGTTTTGAAATAGGTGAGATATCCAAAACTGTAGTAAAACAAAGTGGTCCTAATAAAAGGTGAGACCCACCTTGTATTAGGACCTTGGTTTCTGAATATATCGGCCATTCTAAAATCGATTTTCATCAAATAAAATTTATTCCACTTAGAATTGTACGCTTTTTGATATTTCATAAAAGTGATTTCTAATTATCTCTCAAAAAGTTAATACCTACATCCTCATCTCAACCAAAGTACACCATCCCTTTATAAACAACTTCGTCACTTTTCTCCTTTACATGCTACAGACAGGAAAATGTATTAGCGGAAAAAAATAAGCGCTTTGAGACTAGGACAAATGCAAGATATATACATAACCCTGGAGGAAAAAAAAATAATCACAAAATTTCAACAGGCTCAATATCAAAAGCTGTTTTAGGCTTGCGCGCCAGTGAAGTTATGTATATAGGAATTTTCAAAAATGCTTTCATTTTTTAACTTAGTTGGTTTAACAACCATTGAATCTGAATGTAGTCGTGTAAGATATCGGGTTAAGATGATGTTAAGACGTTTAGATCATATTAAGATCATGCTTTTTATATAGATACACTGTATCTCATTCGCGCCTCGCTAGGGTGATCACGCCGCAGCGCCGCGAGGCTCTTTCAGTACTTACCGTGTCCTCCTACAGTGTCCTATTATTATACATGCAGTGCGTTCACAATGTGTTCACACAGTGGCTATGTGAAAACGCTCGAATTTCACAGTGTGACGATGATTTCACACTGTGGTGTGGTTTTTTTTTCACATGGTAATGTTCTGTTTTACACTATGAACTTATGATTCACAATGTGTCACAAGCTTAAAATGCTCGAATTTAACAATGTGAAGAGACTTCACACTGTGCATTACAATGCGTTCACACTGTGTTCACTATGCGTTCACACTGTGTTATCACATTGTGTTCACACTGTGAGATACTGTGTTCTTTCCAGCAGGGTAGATTTAACGGACATTAATTTATTCTTTTGTTTCTTTTATATTGTTCGACGTTTGTTTTTCCCCATCTAATAATTTGCCATTCTTTACAACTGGAAATTTCTTGTGCGAATTCAATATGGATTAGTTTCTGGGAAATCTGCGCCTTAAAAGTAACGATTCTATCTAAAGTCGTAATTTTTCACATGTAGTACTTACATTATTTGTTTTATTCCAATGTATAACACATTGAGTTATTTCTTGGTATGTTTACGGTTTACTTTTGAAATGTGGAAAATGGCTAAAAAAACAACAAAACAAACAAACAGAGCAATATACTTAAAGAAATATGCAAACATTTAAGTGTTTTGACAGTCATTGGATCAAACCTAATTGATTTATTGTCAGCAAAACTGTAATACTGGACAAGAGAGTTTAAAATTATCAAAGTAGACATTATGGTAGGTGCCT
This sequence comes from Diadema setosum, assembly GCA_033980235.1. Lineage (NCBI taxonomy): Eukaryota > Metazoa > Echinodermata > Echinoidea > Diadematoida > Diadematidae > Diadema > Diadema setosum. The sequence continues at coordinate 31,706,327 of CM067077.1, read as the reverse complement.
TGTTAAAGTGGTAGCAATACATGAATATGTATTCACATTCAATTCACTTCAATTAGATCTTTTTCATTTTTCCGTCAAAATAAAGAGTGCAATAGGAAACAAGGGGTGTATTATAAACTCATATTGTTTGATCAATTTTCGAGGACAAAATACATAAAGCTCGTTATGTATTTTTTGCATCTTTAAGTATATAAGATATGATAATATAACGTACAATGATGTACAATAGATAACACTGAAAATAAGACATGGCCTTCTTTGAAATGAATGACCGAACAAAAGCTTTTAGTCCATATCTAAACGGAAAAAAAAACACCAACAAATGCGAAATACGATATAACATACTAAAAACCAATGATGTAAGTCGAGAGCCGAGCGTTCCTGTTTGGCCTTGATTGTTTGATGTTGTGCCAATATAATATGAAGTCGGTGAACTAATGCATTTATGTCGAGGGATGCAGACAAAGTTTGATACAAATGATTCAAAAGAGCCTATTTCCTAGTAGAAAGTTTGTTTCCGTACGTAATCAATGAAAAACGGAAGGGCACTATCTACAAAATACTTTGGATTGGAGGGTGCAGGAAACAGCAGGAATTGTCTACGCTTTCAACTGTTTACCATTTGGAGCAGAGATTAGAAAAAAAAATGTTCGAGTTATCACATTTGACGCATATGTCATTTGTATCACAAAACGTCCTACCATATAAAAAAAAATCGCAATAAAGCTATAAATACAAGGAGATATCACTAATTTTCTCAATGAATCACTGATTTTCTCAATAAATCATAACTGTATTATATCAAATGTTGTAATCTTATGTGTTCGAAATTAAATAAAACGAAACGAAACAAAGAGTCACTGTGGACGGTAGAAACGATTTTCTTGTTCATTTTTTGTATATTTGTGACGGAGAACCGTGATGTGCCTTGGTGAAACCAGGGTGGGGTGTAATAAAAGTGTCCATTCGGGACATGAGAGTTGGAGTTGGCAAACATGGCGTAAACAGCTGTAGTCATTCGGTGCTGATCCAAGAATGTTTTGTCGGTGTATGACAGATGTTATGTCGGTGCTGACGGGTGTTCTGTTGGTGCATGACATGTGGGGAACATGTCCGGGAAATGAACATACAAACAAGCTGTCTTTTGGTAGTATTTCGGTGTTTTGTACATCGTTGTAATGATTGATGCCCGTTGGAGGTACAGTATGTGTAGTGTTCGCACTCATGTGAGATGTGTACACAGAGTAGCGAACGTACTGTTCGTAGCGGTATTGTATACTGCGTGACATTGCATGGTACTATGTGTAATGGGGCTGCGTTAGCAGTGGTTGTGAATGGAAGTGCGATTCGCGAAGCGATGCGATGAGTATGTTTTGCGCACTTGTACTGGTCTTCTCGCTAGCTGAATTCCAGGGTTGCAGCATTGATTGCTGGAAAGGAAGGGTACGTATTATCGTTTCCTTTATGTCATTCTATCAGATTAGTGTGTCACTTTCTGGTTATTTGGATTAGCATCGTTAGATGTGGCTTTACGAGGAAATTCGCCTCGAGATATACGAGTGTTTGTCAGGTCTGAATTGCTTAGACTATTCTCGTAGTTCGGTACGCAGTGGAGTGTACTGTAGGAAGTTGCGTTAGCGACGTAGTCTTGAAATCTAGTCGGAAAGCTAGATGTGAATAAATCATGGCAGCCAAGTTCGATGCTGCAGAGTTTGTGAAAGACGTCACTCTTGGTAGATTGAGAGGGTTAGTGAAAGCCCAATTGATTGAGGTTGCAACTCATGTAGATGCTGATATCAGAGAGTGTAGTCGAAAGAAAGAAATCTTTGCAGTTGTGGTGAAGAAGCTTGAACTGGGTGGTGTAGAATATGAACACACAGACCAGAGTGAGAGTACAGATGAGATTGAGAGTGCTGGTAGAAAAACTGCTCCAAGTACTACTACTATTACTAGACCTAATGATATGAGGGTAGATTCCACACAACTCGAATTGGCTAGATTGGAGTTAGAAAAAGAAAAAATGAAGGCAGAAAATCTGAGACTCGAACAAGAGTTAATGCAACGTCAAATTGAGTTGACTCAGGCACAGGCCAGTAGCGTCCCAGGGGATAGACCTAATGTTACTATGTCGAGACAAAAGACGCCTGACATTGCAAAAATGGCAAACACAGTCCCCAGCTTTGATGAAGAGGATGTAGACTCTTTCTTTTTCTCCTTTGAGAGAATAGCCAGGAATTTGGAGTGGGAGAAGAAATATTGGTCCATGATAGTACAACAAAAGCTCACAGGCAACGCACATTCAGTAGTGTCTGCTCTCTCGGATGAGGAAGCAAATAACTATGACACAGTTAAGGAAGCAGTCCTTCTTGCCTATCAGTTAGTCCCAGAAGCCTACAGGCAAAAGTTTCGAGGATATAGGAGAGGTTCGAGACAGACCTACGTAGAGTTTCAGAGAGAGAAAGAAATTCTGTTTGATCGATGGGTTCGATCAATGAAAGTAGATCTCACTTATGACAATTTGAGAGAGATAGTGTTGATGGAGGAGTTCAAGAAATCGGCACCTCCAGATTTGAGAACATATTTGGAAGATCGAAGAGTACATGATGTAAAGAGTGCAGCAGTCACCGCTGACCAGTATGAGTTGACACATAAAGTGAAAACAAAAAGTCCTGAGGGAAAGAGGAAATTTGATCAGTTGAGAAATCCTGACACTCAAAAGTGGCACAGTAGTCATGGTGAACGCAGGGATAAAGTAAAGACTGAATCACAGAAAGAGCGACCAAAATCGCCACGGCCTCAATACAAAGAAGTGAGATGCTTTTTCTGTGGGAAAACAGGTCACATTAAGTCTGAATGTAGGCGATTGCTGGAACAGAATGAAGCAAAAGAAAAACAAAAGGAAAAAGCAACAGATGGTTTAGTCCATGCAGACACACGTACACAGAACAGTTTAGATGCTGAAACAAAAGAGAAACCGAACCAAGCAGCCAACAATGGTTTCGTTAAGTCAAGTGTAAGTGATGAACAGCGTCATCCAAATGTGAAAAGCAGTGTCTCAAAAATGACAGATATGTGTTCAAGTGGTCGTGTGGATGAAAAGTACAAGGACTTCATTTCCAAGGGTACAGTTACCATTGCTGAATTTAGAGTACCGGTTGTCATCCTTCGTGATACTGGAGCTACACAGTCCCTCATGGTAGGAGATGTGATGAGTATGCCCATAGACTGTAACACGGGTAGGAAAGTATTGATACATGATGTCAATGGAGGAACTCAGGCGGTCCCTCTTTTCCGAGTGAATTTGGATAGTGGACTGATTTCAGGGGAAGTGATTGTGGGAATTGTTCCATTTCTCCCTATGGATGGAGTTTCCTTTTTGCTTGGTAATGACCTTGCAGGAGGTCGAGTGAGTGTTCTTCCGGTTGTTTCCGAAGTCCCAGTGTACGAGCAAGAAAGCGAAAAACTTGTCGATGAATTTCCAGAAGTATTTCCAACATGTGCTATCACAAGGTTTCGAGCAAGTGAAGCAGAGCGTGAGAGAAAGGAGTCTGAAAGTGAAATTTCTCTTGGTGACACATTCTTTGGAAAGGTGACTAGTGAAGATGAAAGAGAACAAAGTTGGGAAGAAGGTGTGTTCAGTCAGCCGGCTTTAATCAAAGCACAGATGGAAGATGAGGAATTGTTGAAGTTGAGAGAGGGTGCATTGACTGTAGATGAGGCGAAGGAAGTGCCAGAATGTTTCTATGTAAAGTCTGGTGTTTTGATGAGGAAGTGGCGTCCTCCAGACCGTCCCGCTGATGAGGACTGGACTGTTGTCGACCAGATAGTTGTTCCTCCGCCGTATCGAAAGGAAATTTTACGTCTTGCACATGAAATTCCAATGGCCGGACACATGGGTGTCAAGAAGACTTTGTGTAGGATCAGAACTCATTTCTTCTGGCCCAAGATGAGAAAGGACGTGTCTGAATTTTGTCGAGTGTGTCATGAATGTCAAGTGGTAGGAAAACCACAACATGCCATTAGATCTGCGCCGTTGATTCCTATTCCGGCTTTTGAGGAGTTATTTAGCCGTGTGATGGTAGAAGACATAGGTGCAGTTGTGAGTGAGAGTGTCGTACACAGTGCTGAGGAAAGTGCAGAAGAGTTTGAACATGATGCTCCAGATTCTCAGAGTATGAGTTTCAAGTCAGGAATGATTCCGCGAGTAGAGAACTCAAAGGCACTAGAAAATCCAGAGTTACTGCTTAGTCATCTGTCTGATTCGGAGAGGCAAGAGGTTGTCGACATCTTCCAGGAATTTCCGGAGGTTTGCAGTGATAAATTGGGCTGTGCAAAAGACACTGTGCATACGGTAGATGTGGGTGAAAATGCACCCATAAAGCAGCATCCATATCGGATTCATCCTGCTAAGAGAGAACAGGTGGATAGGGAGATAGATTTCATGCTTGCAAATGGAATCATAGAGCCTAGTAACTCAAACTGGAGTTCCCCAGTAGTGCTAGTCCCAAAGGCAGACGGAACGTCCAGGTTTTGTATCGATTACAGGAAGGTCAATACCATAACCAAGACTGATTCGTTTCCGCTTCCTTTGATTGAGGAATGTATTGATCGGGTAGGAAGTGCTGAGTATGTCAGCAAATTGGATTTGATGAAAGGGTATTGGCAGGTGCCATTAGACAAGGATGCAAGAGAGATCTCGGCGTTTGTCACGCCCTCCGGGTTATACCAGTGTCGTGTCATGCCCTTCGGGATGAAAAATTCCCCCGCAACTTTTCAACGGATGATGAATCGAGTTATTGCTGGTCATGATAACTGTGTTGTCTACATAGACGATGTGTTGGTTTTCAGCAATACGTGGGAGGAGCATGTTGCTCATCTTCGAGAGCTGTTCCAGAGGTTGTCACATGCAGGACTCGTGGTGAATCTGGCCAAATGCGAGTTCGGGAAAGCTTTTGTGACTTACCTAGGTCACAAGGTAGGCCGAGGTAGCGTCGCACCACGAGATGCCAAGGTTCGAGCCATCGTGGACTTCCCAGTGCCGTCATCGAAACGGGAGCTTCAGCGCTTCTTGGGAATGTGCGGATTCTACCGGAGATTCGTTCCCAACTTCAGTCACCTGGTGGTGCCCTTGACGGACTTGTTGAAAAAGGGTACAACGTTCCAGTGGTCGGCGAGCTGCCAGGATGCGTTCCAGAAGCTGAAGGCCGTCCTCATGAATGATCCCGTGCTCATCGCACCAAACTTCGAGAGGAGCTTCCAGCTAGCTACGGATGCTAGTGACCGAGGAGTAGGAGCCGTGCTACTTCAGGACGACGACAACGGACACAGTAAACCCGTGTGTTTCTTCTCCAAAAAACTGAATCGCCATCAGCGAAAGTATTCAACTGTGGAGAAGGAATGCCTCAGTGTCGTTCTAGCCGTGCAACATTTCGAAGCGTATTTGGACGGTGGAAGAGACATCGTGGTGTACACTGACCATAACCCATTGACATTCTTAGAACGCTTCAAGCACAAGAATCAGCGTCTCTTCCGTTGGAGTTTGATTCTCCAGCCGTACCCACTGAGAATTGTGCACATAGCAGGAAAGGACAACAAATTAGCAGACGCTTTGTCGCGAGTTTGAAACTGTGCACGCGCTGATAATGTTGCCGAACGATAATTATCTCAAATCTACAGTGAAACCTACATCAAACTGAGCATTTCAAACAGGACTCAAAACAGACAAGAAACTGATGTTGATTGATTTATTTTTTATATATGACAGTGTATACATGTGTTTATGTATTCTCGTTCAGTTTTCTCCTTTCCCAAGGATCTGTAAAGGAAAAAATTGTATTTATGCCAATCATGTTTGTTATAAACGAAAACAGTATATATGAGTGATGCTAGGAAGTATGAGAAAGTACTAGTACACAATATTCGGTGTTACTTGAAAATTACTTGAAAATTTCATGATGTGTTACACGCCAAGCATTGTATGTATTTTGAAAACCCAACATTACAGGAAGCGTCAGGATACAACATTTGTGGTGTGTAAGATTACAGTGAAAGCTGTGCTTCAGTTCAAAGAGTCAAAAGATTCATATTGTTATGTATACCGATACGTTACAGAGTTAATGCTAGCAAATGCAAAAACAGTATAACAAAACACAACCGGCCAGTCACAGGAAAACTGTTGATCAAATTTTGAGTTTTATATCAACCGATTTGTGTTAAAACAAAAGAATTTGTGTTGTTTTGTATAAATGAAAAAGTGTTGAGTGACAGTGAGGCATAAAGAAGCCAAGATGTTATAATGTCACTTTTGTAAATTAATAACTTGTATATGTATTTCGTTACAGAGCGACAGAGTCACATTTGTGTGTCGAGTATGATCTTGATATTTTCCAGAGTTTGCACATAATATATTACAACATCTTATCGCGTGACAGTACATATGTGTGAAGGGACAAAAGGAAATGTCCGATGTTCAAAATTTTATTGTTGTTTTGGCTAACTTATGACGCAGAGTTGATATAAGTAGGAGATGTATTAGCAAGTACATTGAGTAGATGTACACATGTGTTGACGTGTTTAAATACGATTTTGTTATAATCAAGAAATGTGTGCTGTTACCACATTCAGTGAAACTCCAGTGAAAGTTTGTGTTGGAGAAACAGACATATCTTTGCAACAGTCAGAACAATTTCAGGAAGAAAGTGTATGTTTGGTTTTCACATTTAAAGATGCAGTGTATGTGTTACAAGAAATACCATTCATGCCTGAAGTTATGTACTAGTTTATTGATCAAGTATGTGAGAATATAATTACAGTCGAGACTACCAGAAAGAACAGTCTCAGTCAAAATATTGATACTACTGGAAAAATGATTGATTACATCTGGTGTAATCTTTCCAGTTTATGTGCACTCGTATGTGCACCCGTTGAAAACAGTTTCACATGTGTATTACTGTAGACTGTTGATTTGTGTATTTACATGTTTTGTAGGGGGCTTGTCAAGTTTTCATATACATTGTATTGTTTTAAAAAAGGACAATTGATGCCGGAGTTAACTGATTATGATAAGGCTCAAAATCAGTAATTATATGTGTAGTATGCCAGGTGATGTTTTAAGAAAACAACACAAAAACTGTTTGAGTTTGTAATCGTGTAAGCTGAATAGTACGCACGAATATTGAAGCAAGCCTTACAACGAAGGTGTTTATAGTCGAAAAGTTACATTCATAACTTTCCTCTTGTTGGGGGGAGGTGTGACGGAGAACCGTGATGTGCCTTGGTGAAACCAGGGTGGGGTGTAATAAAAGTGTCCATTCGGGACATGAGAGTTGGAGTTGGCAAACATGGCGTAAACAGCTGTAGTCATTCGGTGCTGATCCAAGAATGTTTTGTCGGTGTATGACAGATGTTATGTCGGTGCTGACGGGTGTTCTGTTGGTGCATGACAATATTTAACAATACTTAATATTGATAAATTATTTAATTATAAACCTTATTAACAATTTTAATGTACATTGGTTGTTTCTACCCCTAACTCACATTTTAAAACTATTTTGAAGCACTAAAACTGTTCTTTTTTTCATCTGCAAAATATGGCAAATAGTGGCCTTAAATGGCAGAGTAATGAAAGTGTCAGAAATGTACCTGCGGATGCCGAAACGACACAGCACAAAAACAAGCAAACAAACAAACACCGGAACTGCTCGTCTGTAGCATCCACATCCAAATCATTTCTATTTTAATTTTATTGCTGAGAAAAGCCAATTGTTTTACGGGGGTGAAAAGTGATTCTATATTCTAGATCCAAGGGTAGTGTTGGACCTTACGTAACTGAACTCGGTCAAAAACCTGCACCTAAAATCAAATATCTGTTGAGTTCACGGACACCGGTCAAATGTGCAGGATGGAACCACCGGTAGTTTTCTTCCTGAAGATCGTCGGAAACAAGAATCCTTCTCCGCGCCCTTTTTTAATTTCATGCCACTGATTTTATTGCGTGTCATATTCCAAGGCTCACACACAGAGGGTCGTTTTCCCCTGGTGATTACAAGAGACGCAGCTTCGTTAAGACGATAATTTGAGCCTAGATTACCATGAGAATTGATTGAAAGCAGTTTAAGGTCATCGATAGCGAATATTTGACATATCACAGAAGATGGAGGAGGCTAGATGAGAAAGTTAATGACGTGTTGAATAGGTTCTCAGTAATGGGCAGCAATCGTTCGTAATGAGAATTGGTACTGCGGTCTGATTTCATCCGACTCGCAGAAGTAACTCTGTATACAAAGGAGCGCCGAAATTTGTTGCTTGACATTGTTATCTGTATAACAATATCTTTTGGTTTGTCTCAAACGTGGAGAATACATCATGAGTGCTTACGTGTCGGGGTGTGGATGTATTGGGGCATAAAATGTTGGGCATTTGCATGCTGATGCCATATGTGAGTGTCTGTCTAAAGTGGATATAGATGTGACAATGTTTTGTTTATTTTTAGTTTTTGTGCATGACGGGCGTGTATAAGAAAGCGTGGGTTTCAGACATTGTAGACACTGTGAGCGTGCGTCCGCAATTGTGCTCATTTGAGAGGTTTGGCTCGTACTCGTGCGCATACGACTGTACTGGAGATGTGTCGGAGAATGTGCAACGACTTTTGACCTTCTGAGCGGATTGAAGGTCGAAAAAAATGATAATTGACCTTGTACAGGAGTATCCTTTTACGATAACTTGAGCATTTCAAATGTAGTAACTAGCGTTCATCTGCGAGATCTTGCAGTAAATGGTGGGGCTGTGTTTTAGCTGATTATAATATAAAAAATACACTTTTTATTACTAATTGTTTTCGATCACATTATAACTTCCTGTAATAATCATGCACGCGTATATGTTTCATGCATGTATCATGAATGCATGTATAAGCATGTATGCCTTCCATAGCTATCCATAGATTAATGTCTTACTATCGTCAAGCAGATGATTAGATTTTTTGGTCTTAATTGGCAGACGGTCGAATTCGTCACTTTATTTTTCACTCAGTATTATCATTATCAAGTCATGGGTAATGCAAAATATGATTTTACATAATCTATCCTATCCAACAACATTACTCTGTATATCTTTACAGACACACGCATACACGCATATTATGTGTATATACATTGTCTATAGTTAACGTGATTCATCAGTCAGTGTTCATCATACTGTGGTAATGTTCCTCCAGTAATTCAAAGTGTAGAAGGTTAGATCTGGATACCACTAAAATGGATCCGTGCGAGTTTACCCTTACATTTTATCAGCATTTCTTACCGAAAGCTACAGCGGAACATTGGAGGAAAAGAGTACTTTCTTTCAGAAAGGGCGACAGAGAGTAAGCTCACAGCTTCAAATTCCTTCGTTCCCATTTTGAAGGGAGGAAAAAGGAGGCGGGGTCTCTGGATCCAAAGGGCCTGGCAGCTGAGGGATGCGCGCGCATCCCAGATTATCATAGCATAACTTGCTCGTTGATGATTCCCGCGCAATTTTATGACAACACTACTTGGCTTCAATCTCGGCTTTCTGCTGAAGAGGGGACGGACGAGTTAGGTGGATGAGGGGGCAGAGGCAGTTTTTTGTCTCTCCATCGGAAACCAAGTTGGATCTCACGAGCCTTTTCCACAATCTCCAGACACAATCAGGAACGAGAGAAAACGAGAAAGGAAAAAAAGACTGTTCAGAGGAACGATTCAAAGTTCTTTTTTGACATTCCATCCGATGCATTAGATGCTTGGCCGTATAATTTTTTCCCCTCGCCATCGACAAAAAGTCGACATCTATACCGGACTGCAATATTGGTTAGTGAATGATTGAAATTCAACACCCGTTGGTAGACAGGCCTGTCGGCAACTGACTTTTCATTTCTCCCCTTTTCCATCGTCTTTCCCGTTTTTTTTTTCTTCCTGAAAGGTATGTGTTTATGGGATCTAGTGTCAAATAAATATATGCAAATATTTACTCGCGTTGCATAACGTAGTTGGAGACATCTACGCATTCCAAAGTACGGAACAGCGTCTTTTTGAGGTAGCCGGAGTTTTATCTTGCAATCGGAGGTTGGACTTTTTTTTTTTCGAGGAGTACGAAAGGGTGGAGCAGGTTACTTGCCAACTTGGGAGGCGCGTTGGGATGCTCAGCTGCAACTTGATACAACTCAACAAAATCGTGAAACAGTTCTGCTACCGCCACCATCATTACCACCATCGCAGACCAAACTTTCATCATTTCTTGGAGGTCAATGTCTTGTGCTGTGGAGATACCACGCTGACCACCACCAAGGTAAGGGAAGAGTATGTCGATGTCCACGAATGTACCGTTATATTCCTCTTTCACCCCCACCCAATTCCATTTAAAAGAGAGAATCGAGAATGTGGACAATACTTATATGAAGAGGTACTGTCCCTACTTATTAACAAAAAAAAAGGGAAAAACAAAAAGGGCTATAACAATTTCTGACTTGAAGAATGATTAAATACAGTGTTGGAATGCACTGCTCAAATACATTGGCATGATAACACCTTTTCACATAGCCCTTTAATGAAATGAGATTATCTTGTGTGAGAGATGTTTGCTGTTGACATGGTAATGCGTGATTTTCAACATGTATTTCAAGACTGGAGCACGTCATTTCTTGTTTTCTCTACCCGGACAATACCCTGGACAACATGGGATTTTCTGAGAGTACAGATCCCAGGCCAATGTGTTATCTGTTTATCTGTTGTGAGATGATTAAGAGAGAAAATGATGAATCTCCATCCTTCTCATTGTTCTCGTGCTATTCTCCCCCATCAAATTCTCTTCATCTTCCATATCATCTTTCATCTCCATCATGACGGCAGTTTTCTTTAACTTTGAACCGTTGCATCATCACGGTGCGTGGCTGTGAATGGTGTCAAACTTAAACCCCCTTTTTGGAAGAGGGGACTTTATTCTCTGTGCGAATTGATTTCTTATGCTTTCCCCTATTTTTGGGATGCTAAACACGACTTTGCTTGTTACCAAATGCATAAATGCAATCTTCGGCCATTGTCTTGGTAACGAAGTTCTTTTAGATATATATTTTCAACAATACAGTATAAAATGTAATAAAGTGACCAAGTTTATAGATTTAGAGTCACGCTTTTAGATGGTCAAAATTCGATTCATTCAAGGTCGTTGGAAAGCTCAAAGTGGCAGCTGGTTGCCATGGTAATACGTAAATTTTCCCGAAACTAATATATATTTCTGATAAAACAGTGTAAAATCACAAATGGAGTGTCTGGTGACGGCTATTTCAAGTTAAAACTTTATTTTGCTGAAAGTTTTGGTTATCCAAAGTCATACTTCTCTATTACGTGGTAGTATCTAATATGGCAATGATTTTATTCTAGAATTTGCAGAATTTTATTAACTCTTTCGATCCCATCTCCGGGTATGAAAATACAAACAAACATAGAATATAAATAGCAGTGTAAACAGAAGAGTAAATATAATTCTTGTAGATTATACATAATGACACATAGATACCGAATGACTGAGAGTGCAAACATTAGCAAAATGGAAAGAAATACATGTGAACAAAAAAGAATGAAAGTGCATGTAATAATAGAACACAAACAACTATGGAATAATACATACACAATCTACACGTAAAAAACATGTCTTTCAAATGAATGTCTTTTACAAGGCAACCAAAGCAGGCTGTTTGTAGTACTTGCTGTAAGAGAAAAAAAATAAAAGAATCAAATACTACACACAGTTTTAATTCTCTTTGAAAATCATGACGAGGAGCCATGTACTAAAGTGTGAACTGCGGTTTAGAATGTCCAAACACCACTCTAACGATTAAAGATTAATCTGACCGCAAATTAATTCGGCAGGATTCTGTTTGCAATCAAACACAGATATGAACTTAAACAACGTGGAAAAAACTGAAAGACACACACACAGACACACACACGCACACACACACACACACACACACACACAAAGGATTATTTCTTTGACATTAAAGAAGTAGATAAGCAAACAAAGTAACCAAGTATTAAAAAAAAAAAACAACTTCTTGCCAAATTTACGTTTTGCCGAGTCAATTCCGAGATAAAACTGTCTCATTCTCGACGTTGAATATTTGATAAGAGTTTCAGGTATATTACACATAGTCTGCGAACAAACAGTCTTCTCACACATGTCGCTACAAAGACGGTTGGAGTTATTCAAATGGACAGCAATAGTTCGCGACCTGACGTGCCACGAAAACGTTCGATTTTTTTTTTTCTGCATGCATTTTAAGGCATATTGTCCAGAGTAGAGACACCTGTAACTTCTGTGAAAGCATTATATCATATGCATCCTTCCTCTAACCTTGGCGCCATTTTTGTTTTTTACTTGTTGTTGTTGTTGGGCGAATTATTTCCTCTCAATTAAACTTCACTCTCGGAAGATTGGACGTTACAGTAATGTAGCGCGACTTTTATTCTTGTAGTTTCCTTGTTTACCTGGTTTTTTGTCACTCATTTTTTTTTCATATTTAAGAAGCTGTTGACATTGACATTAGATATAATTATGTCTTTGTGTGTGTCCATGTGTGGATGTATGTACGTGTATATTATTATGTGGAGACACACACACAAACGCAAATATAGTAATACATAGAATGATTATATTTGCAGTGCTTGTTTTCATCTTATTTCCAGGTGACCATCACCTTCACTTTTTCTCCTTCTGGAATAAAATCTTTGACAATGGCTGTCAAGTGTGTTTCATTTCTGACCTGCTTCGCGCTACCGCATGTACTTTCAATGGTCATACTTGAAAGTTTTTAACAAGATAAGTCCCTATGTAGGTTAACCTTCGGTAGTCATCTTACATCAAAACGATAATCCTCTTAGCAACAATTTTTGCGGTAATGGATAGTCTTGCGCTTCGTCCGAAAGCAACTCAGCATGAGTTCAGTGTTGACTCTTTTTACGTTTCTTAACCGAGATACGTCAAAATATGAACGCGTAGGCCTGCATCATATCTTACGGGAGTGCAGAAAATATCTCCCAAATGCATGATATGTGTGTGTGTGTGTACATGTTAATGTTATATATATATATATATATATATATATATATATATATATATATATATATATATATTGTCTTTAAAGTGCCTAACACTTTTTTGGCAAAAAAAAAACAAACAGACAAACAAACAAACACGTCTTTCGAAGAACAGAAAGAGGATAAGTATGTAGCTTCGAAAAGAAAAAAGAAATTCTTCTCCATCGGTGTGCGTTCGATGCTGCTACTTTAAGCAATATTGTAGCATAACCTTTACACACATTTGAAATCTTAATAAACCCGCAAACATGGAATGGCAAATAAAACACACATAAAAACACTCACGCACGCACACACACACACACACACACACACACACACACATGACATAGAGGCATGATAGTGAGAGTCTGTAGGGGCGAGCGATCCGCCGCACATTATTTCATAACAATTTCAATAATAAAACGGAGAGCAACCAGGCTAGCGAGCATTATGTAATTTATTGAAGTGTGTGTTTCGACTCTGAAATTATTCTGCGCCAGCAAGCAGAACAAACCAAACAAACAAACAAACAAAAATTGTCCCTGTATAATATACGTCTGATGCCGAAACTGCAGTTAATAAATGAATCTGTCTAGCCGGCAAAATCAGACAACAATATTATTCTTATAAATTAATGAACGTATTGCATGTGATTTGGGTCGAGAAAACTGTTACCATTCTTGAAATATGGCAATGAATAAAACATCGCATTCCATAATTTTTTTTTTTATATATATATTCTATAAAAAAAATGGAAGCTGGTATCATTTTAAATATTCATGCAAAACTGTCGTCATGAGGTGTTGTAAAAGTCTCTTAATTTGAACAGCTATAGTTGATGTGAGAGGCATAAAATAGGTAATCTATTATTTTCACGTCTCTTGAAGGTTGGTGTTCGTCACAGCCGGTTGACGAATGATAATTATGATTACAAAGAAAATAGAAGACAAAAAAAGAGAGGTAGATAAGAGAGCGAAATGTCTGGGAAAGATATGGAAACAAAGAAAAAGAAGGGAGAAGATTGAAATATTAAGAGATTACATCATAGAATGGAGCGTTATCCTGTGGGACGTAATGCCGTTCAACAGGCTCCACCTAGTTTTGGGAAGTACTCATGGTTAACCTTCCACATGCCCCGTGACGCCCCGCAACCATTAGCTTTTAGATGGCATTATGTCACTTTCTCTGCCTTCGGGCTTTGGATCACTTAAATATTCATATCCAAGCCACACAATAACGCGACTTGGGGACTTTAGGGAATCGATTGCGTTAGGATTTGTTGGGATTCCGCTTGTCAGCGCAAAGTGATAACTGTTAAGAATGGAGACATTCCAGTGATCATTGTACATTTAGACCTGCATTGGTAATCAACAAAGTGTTGTGAAATTGCTGCCTCCCCTCTATCTTTTTCCCCCGTTTTCGTGGCTGACAGTCTGTGTACTAGTATGTGGCTTGATTTCTTCGAAGGTCCCCCTAACCTGAGGATTTGAATGAACTTGTCAGTTGCGAGTGAAATGTAACAGGAAGGTGAACACGCCATACGAACGCATCGCCGATTATTCAAACATTGTATGTGAATGAAAAGAGTAAAGGGAGAAGGTAATAAAAATAATGATAGAGAGAATAGAATAGGCGCAAGCTGCAAGAAACGATTCACTTGCTTCACAATATTATGTACTCATGGGACATTGCACTGGCATAACATTTTCTCATGTAAAATCTATAAGGATAGACGAGCCGTTGAAAGTCAACCCTTTGTGTATCCAAGGTACGAGGGCGTCCTTTTAGCTGTGTGTGTTTGGGTGTTGGTATTCTTATGTTTGACTTTGTTGCAGTGTATGATGGACTATCTGTCGCATCGCTCTAACCTGCTGTTAATTTGTCGATTAAAAGCGCAGTTCTAGCTTGGTCGCCATAATGAATGTTTCAGGAAGCCGGATGGCCACAACCTAACACGCGATCCAGACTCGTGCTGGAAGTAGACAAGACAAGTGTTTAAAAGAACATTCATCATCTTCTGGCTGAGGTAATGACAATACAATTTCCTGATGACGGTTATCAGCCATCTTAAACAAAAGCCCAAAAAGATTGAGTTCGATGTGTAGCCTGCAGACGGTTATTCATCATGTTCTTCGCCTTCAAAAATGTTGGACCAGAAAATTAATTGTGTGATTCCCCATCGAATACGTGTTAAGGCATTTAACTCAAACGAAGATGCCTGCCATATCTACTCTTATATGAATTAAGATTACGATTAAAGACTCACCGTACGTGCATATACTTAAATATGATACAGATATGAAGAGTATTTTAAATTCCAAGTTTAGAGAAAAAAAAATATGAGTGATGGAAAAGGTCCCAATGGAACTTCCAGAATAATAACAAAGGCCTACTTAACCTGGTCCATCTTTTAGTTAAATTTCTTTTATTTAGCAGCTAAGATTTATTAGTTATTTACTGAAAATCTTCAATGTTCATTGATGATGAAGCAGAGATTGACATTCATCAATCCAACATTGCACCTGCATGTAAGGGGAAAAAAATGTTCACGCGAAGCAGCAACTTGAATGGCAAATTTTCTGTCAAAGCTGGCTGGAACAGAGTATCCGAACGGACGTCATAGCTCACAAAAGTGCAACGATTGATTAGGACGAGGTCACATTTTTTTCGTCTCTTTACGATAAGTGTATGATGAATTGATTTGGTGAGCATTTCAAGATCAAAGCTGCTATGAGCTCTTGAATATCATTGTTGATTATATACACACAAAAAAAAGAAGGGGGAAGGCCTCCTATATTAACGTCCTTTCCGAGCATGTTGTTCAGACTAAAATGTTGTGGGTGTGATCACCCGGAAACTTATTATAATGGAAAATATGAAATGAATAGAAAGCGAGACAGTGATGGAAGAGAAGTGGAATACGAAAATAAAAAATAATGTTCAAAAAAATTAAAGTATTATCTAAATTATTAACAACTTATGAAAGCGACCGGGTAAAACGAAAAGATGACTGGAACCCTGCAGAGTTTGGATGTCAGCTACACAGTCCCATGAAGTGTACACACGCGCACACACGCACACTCACACGTACACGCACAAATTCACACATGCACACACAAATATACATGTTGCAACATGGTAGCATGCTTAGATACATTTACAAATCTACAAACGCGGATAGATTTGCTTTTAGAGTATATTTATCTATTCATCTAACTGTTTCAACTTTACATAATGATTATTATGGCAAAGAGAACACAAATGAGAATACTTAGCCTCATTATAAAACGATTATGATACTGATTTATATCAGTGGACGCACAAACCATTGACGTTACATTTGTTGTGTTTTAAGAAATGGAAAGACTATAAATCATGCATGATAGGCCCGAATCAAAGAAGGTAGTTTAAATCTAGGCCACGGTACAATTTTACACCATGGTCTAAAAAAAGCGTGAAATTGGCGTACATTTGACATACGCGTATCAATGCGCGTTTGTTACTGGACGTCTGTCGGCGTATACAATCTGTTAATCGTATTTAGGCAGGAGAAATTTGCATAAACCATGGTTAAGATTTGTACTATCTTCGTCAATTCGTGCCATTATGTCGAGGTACGTATACTGTGGGTGAGTTTGATGATTTTGAAGGAGTCGTTAACCAGCGTCATCATGGTCATAGGAAGATGAATAATTTTTGATTTATTTTCTTTAATACCCTTGTCACTTTTTGTGATAGAATCTATGCATTTTATTCCTTGAGCATTTTTCTTTTGATTCTAAAGATTAGGAGCTAAAAAACCAGGAAAACCTTCAACATAATCTTCTTATACATTTGACAATTTGATCGCAAAACAACTTAACTCAATCAATTTCAGTTAATTTAAGATATTTGTTATCAAATCTGCTAAAAAAAAGAAAATTATACGAAAACATTGAATATTTTTAATCATAACTTTGAGATTATGCCTTGTTATGGAAACAAGTCAGATATCACTGGAAAGGATTGATTTTCCTCTGTCTGATGAAGGACTTATTTTGGCATGTTTGAAAAAAAATGGCGCTTAAACCGTTCGCGATTAAACTCTTCACATAGAACTCCTACTAGGCTAAAGGATGACGGCAATGTTGAGGAGTGTGCTTGTAACAGAATTGACACACTATCCTATTGCTAATATACACTCGTCTGGAAATCGGGACTAATCTAGCAATGCAATCAAGGACAATATCAATTTGGATAAAGCCCTCCCCCACGAGTTTCAAATTATCCTCACGTCGCTTATGAAAAAATGGTGACATTGAACTCAGTCGCGGTACTTAATTGATTATAATACAAAGACAGTACCTTCGCAGATAAGTTAGATATACCTTGCAGCCCATCTATCTAGGCTCCCCTAGATTTAGGTCTAAATCTAGGAACACACACACACACACACACACACACACACACATGCATTTGTATGTTTACGTCTGTGTGTGTGTAGCTTGATAGCTGTAGATAATTACGCATGGACGTACAATACATGCAGGTGTACGTCACGAGTTCGACACCCACGAATCCTGATACAGCCCATGAGTTTGACGCAAAGCAAACAAGGCCCATTATTAAACCCCGTGTTGTAACGTCGAACTCATGGTCTATTTTTACGTAGTGTCGAACTCATGGGCCTTATTTTCATAGTGACTAACTCAGGGCTATATAACTCGTGGGCTGTATGACTCATGGATCCTTTTTTTTTTCAATGTCGAACTCGAAGACTGTATGACTCGCACGTGTGGGTCTTGTGAGATGGCCCATTCACTGATGCATATCTATGAAACCTTTTTATGTGCAGTTTGTCTAGTGAATGCATGAATATACAGGATGAGATGACTTCTGCATTTGATTGGATAAATATCCTTAGCAAATTCAAAGCTGACCAACATAGCTCTACAATCCTCCTACCGTGTCAAGCTTTTCTTTTACAAGTAATTTTGTTGATAACATGTCTTGTAAACACACTACTTTGATCATTAATTTGTTGCATTAACTGTGTAATGTCAAAATGACATATAACTGAAGGTGAACATACATCCGCATATTGGCCTCCGTGGTATAATGAAAGCGTTTTCGCCCACATATAGCACCCGTTCGTGATCTTGGAGATCATTGTCATATTCCTTTATGACTGTCTGCCTTACTACCGATTCGTGACGCCATAGTATAATACTTCCTTGTGGTAGTATATTGATTGATCGCCGAGGACCATTTATTTTTCAAGGACTCCAACATGTATGCGACTGTAGCAAAAGGCTATCCATCAGTCCAAAAACATATCACATTGACGCGCAGATTGCGCTGGTGTCCTTTTCACAGCTACAAGGATATGACTTATTTCATCCTTCATAAAAAATGCATTGACGCTGTAATTGGCCGGAATCCTACACGACCATGAACACCACGCAGCTTCTTTCTGTTCCCGCAGCGCCTTTTCGTTCATCTCAGTCCGTAACTTATCGAATTTTACCCCCATATTGACACCCTTATTTTCCCAGCATATTTCCCGTGTTTTCTTCCCGATTTCCCCTCTTTTGTCTCTTCATTTCAAGCTTGTTGGTATCAGTTTACAAGTCATAACCGGAGACTGTCAATTTTCTGACATGTGCCCCGGGCGTAGCTATAGCAATACAATCCGGTTTTGATTTTGTTATTATTTCGTCGGAGTGCAACGCAGGTTGAACGAGGGCGGGGTGGCGGTTGGACTCCAGAGCATATCACCTAATGCGTCCCTGGTAGTTGTGTTACTATCGCTCGGTTTCCATCGTATAGTGCTCTTTCACGCCTCTTTTCTGATACCCTTTGCCTAGACGTTGGCATGGGTGTATTAAAAGGGAAGATGTCCAGTTTCATGCTTTGACAAACCAGGAAACCCTGCACGCGTATACATGAAAACCAGCTCCAGATGAGCATCTTAGACAATAATCTTATTTACTTTTAAATGGATGAATGAATGAATGAATGAATGAATGATTGAATGATTGAATGATTGAATGATTGAATGCTTGAATGAATGAATGAATGAAAAATGAATGAACCAATGAATCAATGAATCAATGAATGAGTGAATGAATGAGTGAGTGAGTGAATGAATGAATAAATTGGTCAATGAATGGTACTTACACGAAGCGGTATAAGGTCTCATATGCTGTCTCGCACACTGAAAAAAAAATTACATTCCTTTATTGCTTTAGAGGTCTGCAATAAAAAGATACCTTGTAAATAACTTAAACCAATCATTTTTACCCATCATTACGATTATAAGATCTTACGGTAGATGTAAGACATTCAATATTAAGATGTGTGCAATATGTTTGTATACCCAGAAACAACTACCAACATTTTTAATCAATTTAAGAGATTCATTTTTATTTAAAGGAAATTTCTACAGACACGAGAAAAATCAAATTGCACATTGACTCTTTAAATTATCAACAATATCAAACAAAGAAGAAAAAGAAGATTCAAATATCCATGATTGTTACAACATGGATTCTAATGGCTACCGCAATGAAGCCATTGAGAGCCTATAGGCCTACGTATTCCACTGACATATTATTATAACGCAATGCAATCATTTTGTTATCGTTTGTTCTCCTCGCTAGCAGCATTTTCATTTTTAATTCCTTTCTTCTTCTTCTTCTTCTTCTTCTTCTTCTTTTTTTTTTTCGTCTCGGTCTAATTCATTTGCGACATGTATTACAAGTAAGTACCAATACACGGGGGCAAATTTATCGCTGCATAACTCACTTACTTCGTTAGGTTCGGGCTTCGGCACGACTGGCGGTGCTCTCTTCTAACATTGTTATGTCACACGATAGAGTTCCAAACATACACAGGAGAATGCATGTTCTTCAGCAAAGTAATGTTTGTTCAGCAAATATTTGCAGCAACCGGAGGCAAACAGCGCGTAAAAGGGAACGGGAACCGTTATTGTGATTGAATTGCTCAGTAAATTGTGGCATTTTGCAATTTGCTTAGGGCCACATTTGGCTTTAAACCGTGGAATAATTTCTGTTGGGGTACCATTCAATGTTTATTTACTTGTTTCATCTTGGGGTCACAATTTGAAATCTGCTAGGCGACCCTATACTGCTAGAAAGTCGTCAAAGTCTAGTATCAATCATACTGACGAGCGTTGATAGGTATCAACGGATATTTAATCTCAGATTAAAGTATCTGAAAGGGACACATCTTCCGTCTTAACGTGCATGAAAATCAAGGTGATATTCGTTATTCCGATGGTTCGTTAATACGAAAAGTGAAATAAGATTCGCTATTCAGAATGTTCGTTATTCCGAAACACACACATTCCTAATATTTTCATGTTCGTTAATCCGAAAAATTAATGGCATATCTAGGGTTCGTTTAATCTAAACATTTAAGGCAGATGTACATTCCGAAGGTTCGTTATCCAGAAGGTTCGTTAATCTGAAAATGAAAAGAAGATGGGAACAACAAACTTTTTGAATTTACGAAACTTATCTCGCTTTTGGATTAACAAACATTCGGAATAACGAACTGTAACCAGGTAACCGACTATCAAGCGATCATGCATAATGATATTAGAATACTGTGATAACATAAGGCATATGAATCGTGACCATACCATTCAAGAAAATTGCCATGTCAAATTGACGTCAATGAATGACAATCAAAATGGCAGAGATTTTGATTAACTTGGTCAAAGAATAGAAATGTTTCCACGATCTGAGAGTCAACAGCTTTTACGTATTTCAAGAAACATGCAATGACCACAAACGTGCAGTGACGTTGGCCCCGACCACATAATTATAATTCCCAATGAATAGCCTGCACACTAATCTTCATCGTATTTTTTGTATCAAGATGCAGTCAAAAATAAGAGAAAGTAATTTGCATCAATAGCAGGTGATATCAAAGAGTATTATCATAGTGATACTGATATCTATCAATGCTGCGGAAGTTTGAAGATTTTAATTTTTGGGGACCGCAAAAATAATTCGTTCTATTTTGTATTTGTTCATCCTTAAATGTGCACGCGTGAATGGCACCAATTTTGTGTTTTGCATGAAATTGCTGGTATTTAGAATTCCATCACTTCATTATATCTTGCTTGATATTGGCAAAACTTCAACAATTCTGCTTTTATAATCAAGTCTATATTCATCAAGGCCATTAATTAATTTTGTAAATAAGTTCATAATGATCTCTGATACATTACGTGGATTTTTCGAGGTCTTATCGTCTCCTTCAAAAAGTGTCCGACAAATGTTTGAGATAAGTTCTTGGTATTCTCTTTTAGAAATGAAGCAAAAATGAAATAAGGTGTGCAGCTGAAATTATTTCAAACAAAGATAAGTATGAACCTTATACTGTTAAAGGAAACGTTACAACGTCTAGCTAAACGTATTCGTGACTACATAACCTGACCGTTTTCTTCTTTTTTTTTTCAAAGTGTGTGTGGGCGTCATTGTTGTTATTGTTGTTGTTGTTGTTGTTGTTGCCTTACAGTTTGATTTCCGTGATAAGAGGCTCCAGTTTTCGATGCCTCGGGGCTGTCACCTGTCTTATTTCTAGAGTGTACAGCGCAGCATTTTTACCTGCAGGTTAAACCACTTTCTATGCCGCGTACAAAGCGTACGTCCGCTGGTAAAATGTCCTCCAACGGTTTCTTACCACTTTTTTTTTTCTCTGCAAACAGTACTTTCTGCTGGAACGGGGACTTTTCTTCCTGAAGTACTCGTTGTCTCTATATTTCATGTTTTTCTCCACGACCCACTTGTAACAACACACTGTGTGTAAAGGCCCTGTTACACATGCCGTCCGTATGTTTTATCAATGTTAATCGGTACTGTGCTCTGTTGAGTTTCTCTAACATGGATGTAACTGACACGCACATGCGGCCAACGTACAAGTGTGGTATCCCGTCGATGGCGCGTGGCGCTTCTTGCCAAAAACAGCAAGATACCGTGCTTCACGCGTGGTTACGCAAATGAACCAGCTTTTTCTCCGCCGCCATGCGTTCTGCATGTGAGTGAGCAGCACGGTTAATACGGTCCGTGGTTAAATTGAATTGAAAAGACCAAACACAGCAGAACATGATAAACCATGTTCGACATAAGGCTATTTTGCGGCCAAATTTGGATTACATAAATCTTCTCACCAGACTGAGAAAAAAAAAACATGTAAGTCGAACTTACTGGAAAATAACAGGACAAATAAGACATATAGGCCTAATAATTTTCTGGAAAGTTACTATTCATTGACAATTTGTATGATAAATCATCATGTGTAATATTGATGTAACTACAATCTCTTTTCCTCATTTCATTAACTGTCATACTGTTGCATTAATTGATGCCAAGAATATGCGTACTTGGACCACATAATAAAGAACCAGTAACCATGGTAACCTTATTTAACACTTGTGATTAGATCATCATGAGACGTACTAACGATGACATCATTGTCTTAGGAATTTCAAGTTTCACATGCAGTCTCAAAACAATGATTTTTGTCACAACCACACTCACAAATCTAATTTATATGTGGTTCTGACTCATATACGATTGTTTCACCAAAAAACTTGTGAAACCTTAAAGTCCCATTACTATGTTGTTATCTGAAATCATATATTTATTTGTGTGTCAACGTTAACTTGAAAAGATGGACTACAATGACACTCTAAAGCAATGAATGGATAGGAAGATGTCTGCTCATCTTTATTCTCTATCGGCACCTCGTTTCGTTAGTCAGGTTACGAGAAAAGGCTGCAGATCATCTTGAAATAAACAGCAATAGCATCATCAACAACAACAGCAGCAGCAAGAACAAAATATGTTCATCTTTGCTTGCCAATAAATCCGAGCTATTTCAGATATGTCTGTCAAAATTAGCGAGAAACCAGAACATGAAGGCGTCAATTCTCATCGGCACACTAGCTTGTCCGAGTGATACTCATTGTGTCGCATTTATTTATGGAAGGCAGAAACCCTGCCGCGAGCAGTGTCCATTCATAATAAATTGCTGCTACTTTGCTTGGCTTAAAAAAAAAGAGAGAGTGAGTGATAGAGAGGTGGGATGGACAGAAAGATGCGACATCTGCCCCCTCTTCAAATGCTACGGCATGGCACCTTAACACCACCGTGTCGACCACCTGTAAGGAGCTTTCGTGACGTCGTACCCCTCACAGGGTGGGCCAGTCACAACAACATGCGTGGTACATGGCAGGCGTCTACTCCGAATTAAGCACGCTGGTTTCTACTTGTCTCCTTTGTTTCTTTTCGCGGGCCTTATTTTTTCTTTTTTCTCTCATTTTTCTTATCTCTCAGTCTGAAATGTGTTGGCTGCCTTCTGGCTAGACTCAAATCGCTATCATTTTCAAACCACGACTGGTAAAAGTCAATGTTTATTCAAAGAAATACGAGTTTAGAATGGCTGATTAAAAACAGCCGATGATTTGATCTGTTTGGGAGTTCCGAAAGGCAAATGTTTATCTTCCACTGGACTTTGAACTACGGTTTTTTGATCTCATCCTGAGCCCAACTCAGTCCAGGGTCCGTACTTCATCTAAATATGAGATGTGTGTGACGCCACCGAATCCCTTTTAATTCCAGCCCTAAGTGAGTTTCGCCCAAATGGTTCGTCCGACTTCTTCAAGCGGGTGATATTGAATATCCTTGGTCACCCCTTGACAGACACGTCAGCGTAATAACTGGTACAAGAGAGCAGCGGAATCAGAATGCGGGTACTGCTCGTCTTTAATCGAGTTGAGAAGGTTACGCTGAACAGCGCCGAACCCGAGTAAGAAGAAGGTTGTCGGAAGAGCATGCCGATGCCGTAATCTGCTTCTGGAGCGGCACGAAATTCAAACAGAATGTGTCCTACCGGTCAAGTTCGGTTGCTGTTTTGACGTCGCGCCAAAAATTCTACCTCAACATATCAAATGAGGTGTTTTTTTAAGAGAGCGGGAATAGCCTACGCATCACTCCATGTTCTTAAAGCGAACAAACATTGCTATAGTGTTTGAAGAGCAAGAACTAGACGGACGTAGACTATGTGGCCTTTCGGATTGCTGAATATACTCTGACCGATGAATATACGATTGGAAACGCGCTGTGGGACTTAAAACATTCATCATTTGACTACTCTCGTGTATGTGAATTTTTCGATGCGTTTCGCAGACACGAAAGAAGGAAAGGTAAGATCAAGCTAGGTGTAGTCCCTCTCGATAAGCACATAGTGTTCTGAATCGAAATATGCTTAAATTATTAAGAAATCTGAATAACTAGACAGTAACTGTCTCAAGCTGGTGGATGAAACAGAAATGCATTCCACACTTGTTTCTTATCAAGAACCAAAGTTGTCAATGATGTAAGGCGTCATTCTCATAGGGCAGCACACAGCACAATGAATTAGATAGTTTGTGTTTTCTCTGGACTTTATCTGGAAATAGACAAACTACTGTCGACTTTTTGAGGGACTTTTTTCTTGTTTTGTTTCCACGCATGCGGCCTCCATAATCAAAATAACGTACCTCTAAAATGCCCTCCACCCCCCCCCCCCCCCTCCCGAAAAACATGTTCGAACGTTTTGGGAAAAAATGCAATGCGGATTGTTAGTGTGTAAAATATAGAATTAACTATGCAGGTTCTTTAGTCTACGACTATTTACCATGGCAGCTTGACTGGTTTGAAAATGACGATATTAAATAATGTACACGTAATGTTTGATCCCGAAATTACGATGACCAAGTGGTATACAAAATTCAACGAGTTTGGCACAGCCGGAGACGTGAGAGAAAACGATCACTTCCATGGTATAACCAAGGAGTGGTATAACTATTGCCAACATCACCTTTCAAGCGATTTCCGCAGTTATTGGTCAGCACGTTTCCAAGCCTTTGACATGCATTGGTAAATCACTGAACTCCTTAAAGTGACATCAAGAGACAAAACGTGACTGTCCTTTTTCACCACTGAATTGCTATGAGTATAAAAGAGACTCAGAACCAAAATCCCCTTGAAAGCAAAAACCTTTTAATTATTACTTTGCGCTTAATATCTTCGCTAGGAAGAAATAGTTCTGACTACCCTCTATGAAAACCCTTTAAATCTTCACGTTATTTTTTTTTTTTTGTCTATGGTCACACATAATATTCGTTATGAATAAAAAATCCACTGATTGTGTGGAGTACATCTGCGAAATCGTTTTACGGTAAGAGTGGCGTCTACAGTCGCGAAGATTTTATTGAATCAAGTGTGTCGGCCATTCATGAGGTGACCAAAGCACGGAACAAATGCGTTTAATCCATCACTTGACCTTTCCTGTCGCCACAACAAGAACAAGACCAAAGGATCTTGTTTGAAATTTGTAGAGGATCTGACTGCTGTTGTATGAATGAGAGATATATACGTGTGGGTGTGGGCTGAGTATAGGAAGAGTGTGGAGTGAGCACGGTGTGGATTGTCGGGGGGAAAGCCGCTGCGTGCGCGTATGTGTTTTCGATGCATTAACACGTTGGAACTGGGCAAACGAGGCGGTAATTACACATTAAACAGTTTACCAGACCCAACCCACACGTCAAGACAGGTGGACCACGTGGCGATTAATACACAGATTGCCTTTTTATATCTGCGAGCGATCGCCATCGCAGATTTCTCTCTCCTTGTAAAGAAATGTGTTTGAAACATTTACTATGGCTATTTTTTCCCCCCAACTGAAATCGACATCTCATTTTCCAAGCGATGTTTTGAAACCTTTTGGGAGAATAAATTGCTGTAACGAGTCAGTACAATGACCTGTGTAGTATAAGCCAAACTCTACTCCCACAGCTGAAAGAATAGAATCGCACGCTCCCCAACAAAACCCATGTCCAATATCCCCAAACACATTTTGAAGACTTTAATATTTATATTCGTAGGCACGTCTGTGTTAAAAGATGATAACGGAAACGAAGACTTTCAGTGCTAAGATTACCTGTATATATATATATATAATATTGTATATATATATATATATATATATATATATATTTTTTTTTTTTACTAATCCAGAAATTAAGCAAACCTTTTCAAAAAGTAATTATCGTTTTACCGGATGTCTGAAAGATCTTCAACTCTGTTAATTATTTTGTTCAAAAATTTTATTTTTTTTTTTTGCTACTGGTTTGCTCGTCAGCGTTCCTCTTATTTTATAGAACCAATTAACAGGAATCGTGGCATATGGTTTCTTTTTTGTTTCTTTTATTTAGCTGGTTGATTTTTTTTTTATCGAGTAGAACTGCGGAAAGTAAGTATGATAAAAGGAGTTAGTATGTGTTTATGTCGAATGTATAAATTTGATTTATTGTTATATAGGATTTCGATTTGATGTATTGCTCCTCCATTATCAATGTACATAGATTATACACACACTGTTGGTAGCATGCACACATTATTTTGATAGATATGTTGCTTACAAAGTAATTTGTCTCCATCGGAATTAAAAAGTGAAACA
Organism: Diadema setosum; assembly: GCA_033980235.1. Taxonomy (NCBI): domain Eukaryota; kingdom Metazoa; phylum Echinodermata; class Echinoidea; order Diadematoida; family Diadematidae; genus Diadema; species Diadema setosum. The sequence continues at coordinate 31,679,721 of CM067077.1, read as the reverse complement.
AAATTCTATAAGCGATGCAATAAATAATACAGAAGGGCTATAGCTAACCTACTACCTATAACGTCAAACTGAAGAATAAGTCAGACGTTTGCAAGCAAAAGATAACTTCTATCCGATGAACTGATAGGTGTAACTGACTTTTTGAAACTTGATTTGAACTTTGATTCATTTCTTTTTCTTGTATTTGGGGTGTTTTTCTTTTTGTGAGTGTGTGGGCAAGCGTTTTTGATTGTGTGTCTGTGTGCATGTATTCCCGCAAACTTGGTTGGAGTGATTGTATTGTCAATGCAGAGAGAGAAAGTGACTGCCCAGAACTGGGTCAACGAAAAACTGTTTGCTTTTACCATGTTTACAGGAAGGTGAAATGGCGACGTCCCTTTCCCTACAACATATGTTTTTGTTATGTATCCATACCAGCAAGCGCAATAGTAATCACAAATAGAAAAGCAGAATAGTAAACAAATATATATTTACAGAAACAAATCCAGAAAATCTACCACAAAGAAAGTACTAAAATGTTCGTTGAATATATTTTTTGAAACTCACTCGCCTTCCCTGCAGAAACGAGTTCTGCTTACAGATGGCAAATTGAAGACTGCAGTTCTCATTTCCATGGAAAGCGGGATAAAAAAGATAATAATAAAAGAGTAAGATTCCTGAACCCCTTCCTTCTTTAAAGTAGGACGAGGCTGTTGTTGTTGTTGTTTTGGTTTTGGTTTTCTTATTTTTTGAGGGGGTGAAGGAAACAGCATGTATTCACCTTTACTTTGAAGATGCTCAGTATAACAGACATTGAAGATATTACCGTTTTTCGAGTTAGCTACGGTTCTAGGGCAATTACCCCTGACCCTTTCCCTGAACCTAACCCTGATCCTGAAACTGAACCTAATCCTAACCTTAACCAAACTCTAGCTCTTAACTTAATCTCAATCCTAATCTTTACTTTAACCCTATCACTAACCAATATTTAGCTAGGGGGGGGGGGGGGGGGGTAATTCAGCCACAAAAAGTTATTGATATTAACATGTCGCATACATTAACTTTTACATTATTATCTCATGATGTATGTAAGGGTCATTTGTCTTTAGTTCAATTTCGCTGATATGTTCCTTTCCCCTTTCTCTCTCTCCCTTGCTCTGTCTGTCTGTTTGTATTTCTGTCTGTCTGTATGTCTGTCTGTCTGTCTGTCTGTCTCTCGCTTTCTCTCTCCTCTCGTTTGAGATGGTCGGGGTAGAGAGAGATGGTAAAGCTCTTGGATAATTGCCGATACTTTTAGTTGTGCAGCTGCTCGTTCGTTAGGCAATTTAGAAGAATTTTCTGTTCTGATTTTTTCAAAGACAAACTGAAAATAGGGAGAAGCCAACAATTGTAGCCACTGACATACTCTTGAACTCTCTTTTGTTTTTCAACACTTTTCAGTACGCATGGTAAAGAAATATGAGCTATATACAATAAATCTAATCTCTTTATTAAACCTATTTGAGAGTATCAACAATAAATAACTACGAAAGAAAAAATGAGCAGATTTCATCAAGATTTCAGAGAGGTTTTATCAGGTTTTTGTTGTGTTTCGGATTTTATACCTGTTTGTGTATTCACTTGATACTATACATTAAAAATTAAATCATTTAATCTTAAAGTTCCCCCAGTCAATAGCTTTAAGATATATTCAATGCCACGGTGACTCAGTTCAAGAAAATTCGTGATGGATGTCCTGACTGAGCTGCATAACAATGTCTAAATCTATTCAAAAGAAAAATATATAACACTCCAGCATGCGAATTGTTTGAAAAATATGTTGTCACTATATCAATAGATCTGGGAAAGATATCATGTTGCTGACAAACCGTTTACTGAATGATTTGGTCCAAATGGTAATTCTGTCCTACTTTGTGTGTGTGTGTTTGTAGCTTCATATTTGCACAATAACAGTAATTCTCTGTAGCATACTAGTATCCAGACAATGCACGGGGGGGGGGGGGGGGGGCATTTCATGAAGAGTTTTGTCAGTTTTTTTTTTTTAACTTTTAACTGTTAAAAGCTACCAACATTCTGACTCTGATTGGCTGAGAGCAAATTTGTCTGAAAATTTTGTCATACAAAACGCTTTCATGAAATGTCTCTACAGATTTTGAAACACTGATGAACTTTTTTGGGTCGAGTTGATTTTTATCGCAACTAATGAACAAACTGTTTCACATCGTCGTGAATAATTTCGCAGTACCCGCTGCGCGCATGCTAAATAAAGAATTTGAACTAGCACTGGCTGTTAGGCGGAAGTTCGTTGGTCTTGTGGATAAGACGCCTGTCCGGTGATTAGGAGGTCATAGGTTTGAATCCTACTAGAGTTTGTATTCCCATGTTTTGTTTTGTTTTGTTTTGTTTTTGTTTTGCTTTTTTTTTTAAAAATCATGACTTCTACTAAACACTGATTAAGTGGAATAACCAAATAGTATCGGTCGTAATCACGTTCGTTTGATTTTGATTCTTCAATTACAGACCGACGAAAATGATGAGCTATAAGGACAGTAGATACTTTACCGACCTGGTACCAGACAACCTCAATGCACCTGCAAAAGTAGAATACTGAATTGTTGTATACCGCATGTTCCATTGCAGTGGCACACGCCAAAGTAAGGTCTGCGCAGAAGCCGCCCTGGCTACCCTGTTTCCGTGGATTAGACGGTGATGCCGAAAAAGCACCGAGATGCGCAGCTTAATGGTATTCTGGTCCTCGCGTTTCCATACCTACGCGCGTGGCATATTTGATAGAGAACTTTGTGATATAGGGAAGTTTTGTTTGTTTGTAATATTCTTTTTTTTTTCAATTCCTAATCGTCTCTGTCAGGTTCTATTTATTTTTTTTTTCTCTCTTTTTCTCCAAGAAAGCATGAGAGAGGCCGCTGTTTATAACTTATTATCATTATTTTTCTTAGCAGTCCATACACTGTAGCTCGCTTTATATATACATATATACATGTATATATATATATATATATATATATATATATATATATATATATATATATGTGTGTGTGTGTGTGTGTGTGTGTGTGTGTCTTTCTTGTGCAAGCACACGCACACACACACACACACACACAAACACATCAGAATAAAAGAGAGACCTTGGTCAACCTTTTTAAGCACACGGATATTTAATGTTCAGATAGGAATATTGTAGAAACCACCCTATAGCCAATGATAGCGAAGAATCAGGACTATGTTACTCTACCTCTTTGAGGTGACTTCTTTCTTCAATACTGTTCTTTTTTTTCGAGCAGCTTCTTTCTTTCACCCCATTTTAAGAAACATAGCCATGGCCGTGATTACTAAAGTGAAGAGAAATCTGTAAAATTAATGTACACGTAGTTATATATCAGGTTTCGTTGAACTCCAACTTTTACTTTTCAAACTCTTTGTATGTTTTTTCATATTCCCCACATATACTCTGTCTATGTGGTAATGATACGTTGCACTTTTTTAGTCTTTTTTTTTTTACCTGACCATGACAAGTGAAGAGGCGTGTCCTCTTTCATCCAGAGGCCAAGCTGTTTGTGTCCGGGAGCCGCATCCCTGCACCTGCTTACCAATTAAGTGTTCTCCCAATTCACATTTCCTTCTCATCAACTTTTCGAGTCCGCCGCGTCGCCGCTCCATCCCGGGCCCGTCCTACCAACTCAGGCATTTTATTGCAACTACCACATTATTCACTCGTTCTCTGCAGCTCCCCCTTTCTCCCCCCCCCCCCCCCCCCCTCTTTCTTTTTTTTTTCTATCTCTCTCTTCCTTTCTCTCCCACAATCTCCGCTGCTCTCACTTCACGATTAATCATCAATATGACTCTTTACTCGTATTCTCTTTATTCCAGATATTTTGCTAAAACGTCAGTCTGTATATTTACACAGTTCTCTTCACGTGGTGAATTCCTAAAGCAGCTCTCCCTCCCCTCCAAGAATCCATGTTCATGCAAGCACAATTTTTATGCCTGTTTAAATGCGTACGTCTGAATGTATATGTATGTATATATATATATATATATATGGGCCGTGACGCGAGAAAAGGGCCCTTAGCGGCGCTGTGCGCAAACGCTAGAAAACGGCGCGGAAGTTTAACAAAGCAATAAGCGCAAAAAAGATCAACTAGCTAACTACGCGGAAATGCATAGACGCATCAAAAAGTGACAGGATTTGGGCAAAACATACTGTTTTGAATGTCGTAATTGGAGCATTTACGCGTGGAATTTCAGACAAAGGTTTGCATATCCAAATACGTCAGAGTTTCTTCTACAATATGGAGGTGAAAACTCATTTTCGGTATATAATGCCCTAAGGGCCCTTTTCTCGCGTCACGGCCCATATATATATATACTGAAAGAAATTAGAATATATAATAAAAATAAAAATAATAATAATAATAATAATAATAATAATAATAATAATAATAATAATAATATTAATAATAATAATAATAATAATAATAATAATAATAATAATAATAATAATAATAACAATAACAATAAGGTCTTATTTACCCAGGGTAGCCTCTTCAGTGTTGCCATTGCTATACCAGAGGGCCCTTCTATTATTATTACCCTAGCATTGCCAGGTACCCATTTATACACCTGGGTGGAGAGGGACACAGTGGGTAAAAACATCTTGTCCAAAGACGTAAGCACTGGGCGGGATTCAAACTCCGGTCCTCCGATCGGGAGTCGGGAGTCTTATCCACTATGCCACAGCGCCCCATATATATATATATATATATATATATATATATATATATATATATATACTTGAAAGAAATTAATATATATATGCATGAAGAGCTTGCATCCAAAAGGCGCTAAATCCATCATTTTTAAATGGATTTAGCGCCTCTTGGAAGCAAGTTCTTCATATTATATGTATACGTGTATGTTATATATATATATGATTTTGATTGCAGAGAGAGAGAGAGAGAAAAAAAGAAACAAAAAAGCAGGCATTTACATCATTCTGTCTCCGTTGGAAGAGTTCCATAAAACAAAACAAAACAAAAAATCGACATGGCTCTCTTCATTCCTTATATCTGTCTGTCTGCCTGTCTGTCTGTCTGTCTGTCTGTCTGTCAGTTAGTCAGTCTGTTTATACATCGTGTCTTACTTTCCAGCCATTTCAAACTCCCGCACGGTCCAATATCAAAAGCATTTTCAAAAGCGGTTTCCTGGTTTATCGGTACACCACACTCCAAAATCTCGTCGACATTCCTTTCCCTTTTTTTTTTTCTTATCTATTGCTATTTCTATCCCTCTTTTTTGTCAGCGTTTCCACGTTACGAAAGCCTATATTTCCACTTACATTTTGCATTACCATTTGATGGCAAGTGGAAATTGGTTGCCGTTATTGTTATTGCCTGGTCCGTGGGATAATGTTGAAAGGAGGGGAGGTGTATGGGACTATGTTTTTACTTCTCTCTCCCTCTATCTCCCATCCCCTCTCCATCTCTCTCTCTCTCTCTCTGGTCCACACCTTGAATATGAGCAAAATATCCTAAGCTTTAGGGGGACAACATTCGGTGCATCGACAGGGTTGCAGTGCACTTTGCCATCTGAAATCACAGATGATTAAAAACATTGCTCTGCGAAAGATGCATTACTTTTTTTTTTTTTTGAGGGAGTATGAGGGAGTTGATATACCAACATTTCTCCTTGGTAGAAATTTGCGTTTTGAAATACTATCATCCCAGCACTTCCGCACTGTCAAAATTCCTCATAAAACTGTACACGCTGCCTTTCCGAACTACAGATGATTCCTGCATGTTATCAGTTGTTATGTTAAATGTTGGATAATGTCGTTCACCTTTTTCTGTTTCTAGTACTTTTGACGGTATGAACACCATGCCATGGGGTGTTCTGTGCAAGTTGACTTACGCTGACCACTTGAATATGACAGCGAAACAATTGGTTAAGATTAGAAAGGAATTATTACAATTTTCAAACAAAAATGTCTACACGATTTTCAAGAAAAGAAAAATGTGATATCAATTCCATAACTAATATCCATTTTTTTTTTTTTAGTTTAGACTATTGCAAGGAATAGTGTATACATAAATGAACATTTACATATAAATAAATTAACATTGAGGAAGCAATTTATAAATACAGTTTTGGTTTATTCATGTGAATTTGCCAGGAAGGTATATGGGGAAGCTGAAGTACCTTTTTTTCAATTGTGTTGATTTTCAAAATCTAAGAAGTTCAATCTGGCCTCGAGACGTGCACCCAAAAGTACACAGAACATAAAATAGGGGATACACAACTTGCGTTATCATACAACACGTTACTGAAGAAGAACTCAATCATTATCACGCAGACACAAAGTCAAACTATCAAATATCCTACTTAAAGTGGAAGAAACCCAGATATCTCCATACACCCAACAAAGGCAGAAAAGAAAACTTCATTTCTTGAAAACGTTCAATGCACAAATACGTGCACATTAGATCCTTCTGTTCAAAAAGGATCAAATCAAAAATCTTTACAATATTTTCGAAAGTATTGACGGACGTGCAATTCTGAGCATTGCAAGGGTGTCCATTCTACGACAAGGTAGCTACAACATATGTAAATAATATTCGTTCATATCGCGTCTTTTGACGACACAATTATATAAGTATAGAGGGGCACTTAATTGAATATCGAGTTCTATAGTCTTTGTTTCTTTTTTATCAGTGGTCAAATATTAACATAACGACTAGTGTGGTCTATGTTACAGAAATACTATAGCATTTTATCTTGTTCCTATGCAATCGTCAAACTTGATAAGTCACACTAAAAACATTGGATTTTGTTTCTATTGATCTTTTGTTTTCTTTTGTTGTATGTTTGTTAGGGCTTGCGGTTTTATTGCCGTTATTTTGTTAATTAATGTAAACAATTGCATCAAGACGGAATTTTCTTTACTTAACGATATTATGTATTTCTTTTTGAGATTATACTCGCTGAATTATGACGTCGTATAAATCCATTTGTTTTCGGGACGTAGCAATAGTATCAACTTCTGTTGTAATTGCTGTCAGAAAGTGGCTTCTCCTTGCATTGAGATAAAGTTGTGGCTACTGTCCTGAGGTAATCAATACTCGTGACGTCACACTATTGCCCCATAAATATGGACTTTACTGTCACTTTCCTGTAAAAGGACACACGACGAGTATTCTATGTGAATATGTATACATTTCATCCGATTTGACTTGGAATAAACTATTTCCTATAATCAGATAATATTGTCCACTAGAAGAAAAAAAAAATGTTTGACAACATTATTGCTTTTAGAATTTTTTTTTTTTTTTTTTTTACAAGATGTCAAAATTTTAGACAATTTTTGGACAATAGCTATTAAGTAACTAAACAGAGAACTTCATTTCTTAATTATTACAGAAGAATTCGTCTGGTTATTTCACAGAATATTTCGGTGTTGAAAGAAGAATCCGTAAGGATAACAACGTTTTATATTTCACGATGGTTTATGGTTTATGAGGTAATCAATACTCGTGACGTCACACTATTGCCCCATAAATATGGACTTTAATGTCACTTTCCTGTAAAAGGACACACGACGAGTATTCTATGTGAATATGTATACATTTCATCCGATTTGACTTGGAATAAACTATTTCCTATAATCAGATAATATTGTCCACTAGAAGAAAAAAAAATGTTTGACAACATTATTGCTTTTAGATTTTTTTTTTTTTTTTTTTTTACAAGATGTCAAAATTTTAGACAATTTTTGGACAATAGCTATTAAGTAACTAAACAGAGAACTTCATTTCTTAATTATTACAGAAGAATTCGTCTGGTTATTTCACAGAATATTTCGGTGTTGAAAGAAGAATCCGTAAGGATAACAACGTTTTATATTTCACGATGGTTTATGTTATATATTTCATGCCCCTTTTCCTGTATGTATACTCAACTGTATATGGTGACCAAAATGTCCTAGGTCTCAACTTTCCTTATTTTTCTAACCTCGATTCAGGCTTAGCAAACAACAAAAAGAACAGACAAGCATATGAAAAAAGAAGAAGAAATCAATAGATGGATTGCACAGTTTGCTTGGATGATCCCAGATTGCCTTATGCATACATATGGCGCTATGAAAGCATTTTGATGGCTTCCAGAGACCGTAATGGACAGGGTTGCATTACTGATATTGCTCAGTCATTTTCCTCATACTCGGCGGGCTTATGACTTAATGCATCAATTTGACTCTACGATTCCCCGTGCATTTAGCATTGCGATTTTGCTTCGTTATCTTATTTTTCCGTCTAAAACTTCGAAATAGTCGTTGATGGTCTTATCATTCACCATCCCGAGCCAGTAAGAGCGTTTCGAAAGCAGGAAACCAGCGAATACGTCACACGATAAGCAATGTCTACCTTGGTGATGATGATATTTCAAGATTCCAAATGTGTTTGAATTGCAGAGACCCTAGGGATCAATGCAAGCGGAAAAAAAAGAAATCAAAGAAAAAATATTATAGATTCAAAGACAAATTATTATTACTTAGACATTTAGCTTCTTTAGTCTGTATTAGCAAAACATTGAAACAAGTTATCTGTTTGTGTTGTGTGTTTTTAGATGCTGCATCTACTCGGAATTATTATTGTATTGCAATAACTTCTTCTTTTCATTAAGAAAAGCTATACAGGGAGGGAAATGACCGTATATCAGATCCATAACCTTGTGTGGCATCACACTGGAACCTACGCACCCCTCACTTTTTATACATTTCGACAATATTCTGATATCATTTACTGTCTTTACCATGAACATTATTTGGCTGGCTTTATAGAGAAGTGACCCCGGCTACGGCTTATGAACCCAGTATAAATAGGGCAATGCAACCTTAGTGATCTTTAGATCAATGTATGGAGTACAAACATCAAATTCTAATATTTTCAATATAACAGAGGTAGAATGGATGTAGGCCCATAGATGATTTTTGAACTCCAGTCTGCATTTCGAACAATTTAGCAGTATTATGTTTCAGGCTGAAAGAGAAAGAAAACGGGAGCCTGATTACAAAGTACATAAATAGTGTGCGGATGTGTGAGTATGCACATATTTTTTTTTGTGTGTGTGTATGTATATATGTGTGAGTGTGTGAGAGTGTAAGGTGGTGGGTGTCTGTGTGTGCGTGCGTGTATTTTATTCAAGTGTAAATTGATATGTGTGTAAAGTTCACATGAATAATCTTGTCCAATTTACTTTTTAGTGTGAACACTTAAATTGAAAAAAGGCTCATTTACTTCTGTATGATTGTACTATGTAATCTTGATAGAATAAAACAAAAAAGTGGATAAAAGTTTGTGTGTGTGTGTGTGTGTGTGCGATGGTGTGGGCATTGGTTGATTATTACCGCGAAGAAAAGTAGGTGTTAAAATATTACTTATTGCGGTCTTTTGATTAAAAAAAACCCTGCCATTAACCAACATGAAATAGTCACACTTGTCGTATCACTTAATTGTGGCAATTATTTAAAAAGAACTTTTCAGAGACCGAGAAATTTCAAGGGATCAAAGTAGATAAGTAACAATATGAATGGAAAGCATGAAAGAGCATCTCTTTCTTTCCGGTTTGGCTAATATTATTTAAGATGAAATTTGACACGCATCATATCATAATGTCGTCACTGAACAAGCTCTCATTTTTAGCAAGAATATCCTTGTGACGTTTCTAACCGATTTGTTTCCTGTTTCATAATATTACCACATTGAAATGCTGACGCGTTTAACGTCCTTTTGAAGCTCACCTTGTCCATTTATTCATTTATGATACTTTAGTGTTGAATGCCATGTTTCAATGACTTTTCACAATCACAGTTGTCTCATGTGTGTTTTGGCATTCGAGTGACCTTATCAGAATTTTTTATCAATCAATTCATTAGTTCGAAACAATTAGCCATGTTCAAACAAATTTCTGCGTCAACTATTGTTTGTGACATCACAGATTCATCCTAACATTTCATCTGTCCATCTTTCCGCTGAGGATGACTTTTGTTCATTATACCTAATACAAGCTCCGTATCGCTGCTACTGCGTCATCTCTAATCTAGTTTAAACTGTGATGAAACGAGTACTGGACAATCACTGTATCACATATCGGTAGATCGACTCCCACTTGAATACTTTCAACCCGCGACGTGCGTGGTCTTTGCAGCAGTGGGATTACGTATCATTTAAGGGAATCGTGCTGAAAATTGGAAGTAGTATTAACGTAAATGATATGGAAGGACGATCCAGGAGGGAAAAGCTAACGATACGGCAATTTGACAGTGCTATATTTTCCGGCTAGTTGTTCCACTGATATCCTACACTCTTTTCATTTGAAGGCAGTTTAGAGAAGATGTCATATAATACTATATTTATATATCAACACGTATATTGCATGTAGCTACATAGGTATATAGGCACGTAGATATACGAATATTATATGATCATATAGGTATTGTTGCAGGTATACGTTGAATACATACACTCAGAAGTCAGATAATCAATTTACAAAATTTACGTCACGTTCGAATTGTCTTAAAATAGCAGTGTTTTCCGCTGTAGGATTCGGCTGTAGAATTGTCTGTGCGTTTCTAATTTGTATCTCTGTATGTATGTGTGTGTGTGTGTGTGTGTATGTATAAATGAATACGTAAATGAATGAGTAAGTGAAAGTATCGATCCATAAAGTAAAATGCAGATCTGCAGATCAATAATGTAAAGTTCACATGTTAGAGACAGTGTTTGTGACATAATAGTAATATCCACGACCTGCTAAGAATCTGTATTCCTTTTCCTTTTCCTGAGTCCTTTTTCTGTTTTGTTTTTCTCCCCTTCCGGTTCTCTCGGTTTCTGCACTCGGTAAAATGCAACTGCCGGAGACGACATTATATGAGGTGCTCTGTTTCACACCTGTATGTCCATGTACCTTGGAGAACGGGGCATTTGTACAGCTGGAAGTTGTTTCCATGGCAACGGCTCCGAACAATGCCAATACTGCATATTAAGGATGACTTTCAGTAAATACCGTTTTTTATTTCCTTTTAAAGGGGTTCGCATTTGTAGTTTGAAGAAATGAAAAGGGTTCCCATCTGTAATGGTAAATGTGTACATACAATGCATTAGAGTTACTTGACGGTAGAAATTACGTGCAGAAGGTTTTCTTTTTCTTTCTGTTTATTTTCGTGAATCTGAATAGAGTATAAATTGCAAAGACGTTTATCTTTTATTTTCTTTTTGTTTCCTTATTGATAAAGAAAAGACTTCTCTTAAAAAAAGTAAAGATGTTCAGATGAAATCGATAATTGGCTCACTCTGAAATAGATATGCTTTACAACACTATGTACATACACACATGTGTGATAAAACCTTTACATCACAAACCAATACAATGTCCGAAAATGGTATGATTATAGCTCTTCCATTCTGAAAGCGGAAATGGTTAGGTTTAAAAGCAGATGTCCTATCAAAATAAGTGATGGAAACTCAAAACATGAAGGAATGCTTCTTTATCGAGAGAGAAAAAAAAAATGAAATTGATGGTGCATTCAAGACTCATTCTTCATTGTGTGAGGATCAGCTTAAATCTCAATGCCTACCACTTTGAAGGAATTATCAAATTGACCTAATTTTTGACGATGTTATCCAATTTGTAATTTTGATCACTCGAAAGATAGTATGGGATTAGACAATACGTCTGGTCTCTTTCCTCAAATCGGGAACGTAAGAAATGTCAGCGATTTTATGATCTTTATAGCAAAAAAAAAAAAGTGCAATGAAATCGCAGCGATTTGTCTTGATGAAGTTAAGAATCATGTCCTTAATTAGGAGTCTATCTTGCAGTATAAATAGGAAAAAAAGCAGGAAGCATAATTCATTTACAACATTCCCAGAGGGTCCTGTCATTATTGTAACCCTTGTTATGAATTTGTGTATAATTCTACAAATTAATCTATGTATGATTGGTTCTAGAAAGCCCACGTGGACGAAAAATTTCTGAAAAGGAATAAAGAAGATCGCACACATGGCGCTAAAAAAGAAAGAAAAAAAGTCAGTTCTTTTATTTGTGACTAAATCACTAATCATTTGGTACAAATGTACTTTGGTTATTATTCAGTGTGTGTGCTGGTGATTATCACCATGATTCTTCTCCCTGAGATTGTAACAATTGGGGGCTTGTCCGGGAAATGAACCAGGGAACTATTGCAAGGCTTCAAATGTTTGATAAATGTAATCACCGTAGTGCACATACATAAACACTTTTTTTTTTGGGGGGGGGGGGTCTCTTGGAGTTATATCATTACTTTGTAAAGTTGTTTTGTTTAATTCTCATTGGAAATGAGTTAATTTAGCAGGGTGAAGCGAATGAAAGATGGCACACTTTTCACATCTCATGATTGTGGGTAGTTTTGAGACTTCACCGCCAGCCGCGTACCTCTCAGTACACCACCACTCAAATCTTTTCTGCATCTTTCCCTGCTTTCCGCCCGACTGCACCCTGTATGGTTATTCACCTGCGCTCTTCTCCGCGGTCCAATTTGATAATTCCCACCTCTCTCGCGCTCCCTCCCTCTCTCCCCCTCCATCGCTCTTTCTCTCGCTATCTCTCTACCTCTCTGCCTCTCTCTCTCTCTTCTTGTTTGCATTACCTCCGCTTAGCTGGAATTGGCTGGACCAGTTTGTCTCATCGTCCTCTTTGGTATCGCTCCGCGGAGCAATTTTCCTCCGGCACTTCACCTGTGGTTCAGAAGACTGGTGGTCGACTCCCTTCCTTCTTGTAACATTTCGTTTTCCATATAGTGACCCAACAATGCCCTTGTCCACATCTACATAGGTTGCATCTTTTTCCCTCTTTTGAACCATTTAAAATATGACAGACTGATAGAGAAAGAATTATCATCGAGAACGTCAAGAACCTGATCGGATTCATCTCGACAATCTACCTTGTTTCCTTTTGCTTTTCTCTTCATCTTTTTCGTTAAGAACTATCAACGGGAAAAGTAACAGTTGTATACACCTGTATAATTAAATATATGATATATATATGTGGATTTTCTATCTACGAATCAACGGGGAAAAAAAGACTTTCTCTCCAGATACAAAATACAAACATACTAATGAGTATACATCTTACACATTTTCTAACAGACCAAAAATCGACCAAGTGAAACGTACGGCAGGCAACATGATTTCTCTTCTCCTCCCTGTATATATTCGCTGCTCTACACATTTAATAACATGCGTGTGAACTGTTTATATTTAAGGCTAAGTTACATACTAATCTTGAGTACCTCAAAAGTGTCTTGTTTGCTTTGCAGTATAACAACTACGATACCTCTACTTCAGCAATTCTATTTATTGTTACGTTAATCCAATTCAAGTTCATATTAGTTTCTTTTGTCAAATATAGCGGTTATCATAAAACCGAAAATTATGACTTTCCTAGATTATAATTGAAGCATCAGATGTCCTGAGTCGGATAAGAATTTTTCAATGTCAGACCTAAGGAAGGAATAGATAGGTAGAGAGATAAAGAGAGAATACAAAAATGAGAGAGAGAGAGAGAGAGAGAGAGAGAGAGAAAGAAAGAAACGGAAATATTTTGAGTTTGATATGCTATTGTATTCTTGAGTGCAATAAAGTGCCGTAAAATAATACGGTCTTTAATTTCATATCTAACCAAGATTGTTGAAAGAGGTATCAATGGTGATTAAACACAGCGTTAAATCTCATTATCACACGAGACACTGTATCAAGCAAGGCATAATATGTATGATAGAATAAAAGGAGTAGAATGTTCGGAGTACGTTTTAACATTCTCATACAATTGCGACTTTTTACAAACTTCGAAAAAAAAACACAAACACAAACAGCATTGTTCATTAATATTGCATTACCTGGTTTTCCGGTTCTTTAATGGCCTCTTGTTTTTAATCTGTCGAGTAGTCCTTAAATCCCTGAAGCAAAACCATAAATGCAAGTTGGCTGAATACATTCCTAACGGTTTTCGGTTCAAGCCATTGGCCCAAATGAAGTGATATTCTATCACTAGCAGTAATCATGGTAATGAAAAATCGTAACGTAATCAAGAGAGCGGGTTTTTGACAATACTATGCAGTTACCAGGGTTTTTAAAGCTACTTGAAGTTTAGGAAATGCCACGGATGGAATGATTATGAATGTTGAAAGACATCTATAAGTTATGTAAAATTGATAGGTAATTGGATAAACAATATCTGTCTGGTGAAAATATAGAGTATCCAGTTGGCAGGATATTTTTGCATTTATTTTTCATATCCAACCGCCATATACTGTGACGTCATACTACGTTCATTGAAAACACTATAATCAGTAGGGACCTACGTAGAAAGTCGGCTGCATTACATAATTATTGTGGTCGTGGAGTGCTTTCTCGAATTTTCCACTTCAAAGAATAGACAGCTTTTCGCGGTATGATTTGGTTAGTCGGCAATCGCAGTGTAACATATTTTCTGCAACCCATCTCTATCGTCTACGTTTTAACCAATGTCCTGTATTCTTTTTTTTTCCACCAGCATGCACTCGGTGCTGAAAGAAAAGGCCATCCTCAACGAGGGCACAGAAGATGAATTGGTAAGTGCACGGCATATTATAATTTCTGTCTTTATACAAAGTGATGAAATTCTTGTTGTTGTTGTTTTTTATCGCAACTGATTGACAAATTGCCCCTCATCGACCTAAAAAACTGAAGTGATCAGTGTTTCTGTATATACCCATGACAAAAGAAATCATGGGCGGCATACATACTCGAGCAGGATCAGGAGGTCGTAGGTTCAAATCCTGCCCGAGTCCGTACGCCAATGACTTCTTGTGTCATGGCTACTACTAAAACACTAATCAATTCAGTGCTAATTTACGTCCACATATGGGGCAATTTATCGCGCAGTTGCAATGTCTGTCTTTCTGTCGATTTGTCTCTCACATTATCAGTGATTATGTTTGGTTTCTTCAAACTCCTACAGATATAGCATGTGTGTATCTTATTGATACATATGCATGTTAATTATGCATGCATAACATATGATGCATGTTATAGAAAGTACATACAGCTGTATGTATGTGCGTATGTTCGTATGTGTGTACAAACCCAGACTTGGGAAATAACTGTCGCTTTACATTGTTACATTGTTAAGTTCCTGTTACGCTTTGTCTCTGTTGTTAAGTCTCAATAGTTCTAATTATCCTTGTGCTGGTTCATACATCTTTCAATCGAAAAAAAAAATACTTTATAGTTGGAATCATATCTATTTGTATTTTAGCCAGACGCATTATCTTCAACTTTTTTCTGTCTGTCTGTCTCTTCTTCTTCTTCTTCTTCTTCTTTTCTTCTCTTCCTTTTTCTCGTTCTCTTTCTCTTTCAATCTCTCCTTTCTCACTTGATAAGATTACAAAGAGATTACTCCAGATCGGCCGCGTAAAGCGGTGCTAATCACATCAGAGAGAAAAATTGAAATATCATGCACAGTGTGGTAGTGCTAGTAACATATGCCGGGTGGTTGATGCTCGTATGGCGTGCGGGGGAATATACCCCTTCCATTCGGTTCATTGAAATTCTGGATGCATCTAAACATGTCCCTCTTAAATAAATCGGTATGTCTGAAACGGGGCATTGGTTTAAACTGTGTTTGCGAGCAAGCTGTTCTCTTAGAGTAAGATGCGACCCTTAATAAATGAATACCTTTTGCGGTTGGGAATACCAAAACTTTATACTCTGTAGGCTGCTTTCATACGTTCGCTTTGAGTAAACATGTGTTGCGTGAAATTCCATGTTTTATTAAATAAAAAGAAAAGATATCTATGATATGAAATTCAACAAAGTGGGGGTGAGGTCTTAGCAAATAATAACAGCCACATCAACATAAATCTATATGCAGGGTACACTTGTTGTCTACACCGCAATAACATTTCAGAAATAGAGATACGTATTCAATTCAATTCAAAGGTTTAATTTTCACTGCTTTCAACAGAATGTACAAAAAAATATATATAGATTCGTCATACGTTTGAAGGAATGATACATAGATACAAAGAATAGCATTTGTCAATAATCATTACAAAATTAGGCATTTTTCATACAGACATATTTATACATTCTGCGAAAAAAAAGTGGAGGTACCCACTCAAAAGACGTAAGTACAATACCTGCCAGACTGGTTTTTAAGTCGGATTTAAAAAAAAAAAAAAAGATAGTTTCATTATAGGCTCACATTGCAGCTATCAGTGATTGCATTTTCCAGAAGATTCTGCAAATGTGGCGCAGCAGTGACGTTGACTATCTCCTCTAATATCTTATCCAATCACTGGTATTGGAACTACTACATACCCTTTAAAAGTCATCATCACTAAATCATGATTGCATTCGATCAGGGCAGCGTTTCATGAATCTTGTCACTCAGTGACAAACTTAATGTTACAAGCTACTGAAAGCCTTGCATCTGATTGGCTGAGAGCAAATTTGTCAGGGAAAATCACTTGATGAAATGCCCCCTCTGAAATCTGCAGTCTGAAGACTGAGATATAGAAAAGTCGTCATTGTGAAATATTATCAATCGATAAATTCTTCCTTTCACAAAAAAAAAAGATGCACTGACGTCATAGTAATCAGATATCACCATGGTGATTGTGACCAGTTTTCATTGGACTGATGTTAACTCGATGTCATTTACATTCTCTGCTTGACAAACTCAAGGCTATTTTGTGCATTACATTTGAGTGTTTGTCAAGTGAAGATGCTAAAACAGTGACCACTTCTACATAAATGTTTTTGGCACTATTGGACAAGATCACACAAAATAAAAATCAACAACAGTGGATGCCGCACGCAAAACACATCAGCCAGATGCACACAATCATTTTAACGTTCTTTTTTATCCGTATGAAACCTTGGACTTGGAATGCGTAATATCATTTTGTTCTGCCATTGCATATAATTATGGTATATAAACGTACAAATAGTGTGCAAGTTTGTTACTTGATTTACACTAACTTTTTTTATTTTTCAGTTTGAAGAATCAATCCAATTAGATCATCTATTGCGTGGTATCAAGTAGATTATTGCTTGAAATACGAAAGAAGAAGTGATGTTTAACTTAATTTCCTTTGATACAAAACTGACTTATGAAGAGCTTTTGACAAACTTTAATGTTTGCACGCAATCTTTTTTCAAATTCTTACTTTCACATGACCCGCTTTGAAGGCGGACTCAGGTCCACTTCAAACTCCCATTGAACAATGTTATGTTAAACTTTTAAGCATAACATGTTGAGGATTTAATTTCCCTCGTAACGAAGAAGAAATGAAAACATTCAGACACAATAACAGACGCACATAAACTTGAAATAAGCCCTAACATTCTTGCTGGAAGGTGTTCGCAGCTGTTTGGTGACATGCAGGTTTTCACGACGCGGTTTCGAGTTCCCGACACCAACCTCACTGCCCGGAGCTACGGCAAGGCGTGAGGATAGCCGAACGCTTATTGTTTCACATTCCCACCGCTTTATTACATTTTCAATAAGTTTCGCCTCGAGCCGTTGATGACAAGCCATTTGGAGTTAAATGGGCTTTAGGGATAGATTCCGGAAAAAATAGGGGGTTCCAAACGAAGTCAGTTTAAAGGTCACTCGTAGGGAATTGATATGGGTTATTTTGAGGAGGATTTGGGTGGTTTTTTTCCCTTCGGTGGCACGTTCAAACGCAGCAAACGATTGCAAAACGCGTACTGTGTCTCATCAGGTACACACACTATCAGCAAAGTGAGATGTAGTACATTTTCGATATATTGTGTTGTGTTTCTGTTTTCGTCCTATCCAATAAAGCTTTCCCGGGATTTTTAAAGGGTAGCCACCCTCTCTTGCAATTGTATAACCTCACTTTACATCAACAAAAGCAGCATGCAGCTGCAGCAAATTTCTCTTCACTGAATATAATGAAGATTGTATTCTTTCATGTTAGTACACACCAACAATGACACAATAGTCCCATAGGAAATACATTGAATAGGATGAAGCTCACCCAATCCCCCTCCCCCCCCCAAAAAAAAAAAAAATACAACAACAAACAAACGTAGGTGTTAAATCTCGCAGTGAATTACTTTATCAATTTAATATCATATCTTGAACATCACTCTGCTACAATCACGGCAGTCTTTCCACTAGCTCACTAGCAAGGTTGAATTCGGAGAAGGGGACAGCAGACGTTCTTATGTCGTTTTGACACGGCTCCTGGTGGCTATGTCATTTTCGCGCCACCTTCATTCAACTCCAACTTCCTGCATCCTGGCGTACTAGTCGGTTTCTGCCCCGCCTTCTCTCGCCTGAGCTGCCTGCTCACTCTCGCTTCAGTGAGCCGGTTCGATTGACTAACACAACCAGGCGATCGATAACAAGCACGCTTGACGGGGATAGGAGTATCGATTGATATCGTTCGTCGTTATTGCGTTGTTGTGATTTCTGTTTTCTCCTCCTGTCTATTCACTCTTTCTTTTTCTTTTCTTTTTCTTTTTTGCATCCTCGCATACTCGCGAGGAGATTGAAATTTACTTTATAGTTCAGTGATACTCGTATCGTAATGAATACGTCGTCTCTTTCAAGGAAATCACTATTCATATCAAAAGCGAAAAACATTCGTGTGCACTGGTCAAGGACAGGTTTACTCATTATTCATCTGGAAAGATAGCAAGTATACTCTTCAGTAATGTACTGGTATGTTTTGATACATATTTCATCAGTTTGGCTGATTATACACTTGTTTCTTTTTCAAATATTTATTTTCTTATGGTGGTTGATGCTGTTGGAACGTAATGGTTTATGCTATTATACTCGATGAGATATTATACACAAATGAATAATGTAGTTAAATTAATGTATCCAAAACTGAGTCGTAGATTTGTGACCATCGTGTGCAAGTCGAGAAGGCATGAAACCACGTAATTCTACGTCCTGCCATGTTTTCTGAAGTAAACCAAGGAGGTGACGAGTAAACGAATACAGTCATGGAAATGGCGCGCCCTCGCCGGAGATGGAATTGTCTACTTTATCGGTTTAGATTGCATTGTTCAATTAATTCATGATTAACATGAGATTGTATATCAATTTTAGTGAAGTGACACAATCGCACAAATTGCATTTAGCTATCCATTCGGCGTGTTATGTTACACGATCTTTTACGTGTGTGTGCGGATGTGTGTATGTTCGTGTGTGTCCCCGTTAATTGAAAAATAAAATGATTGTGTTTAGTGTCATGATATGATTCCGTTGTATTAATCATGTGAAAAATTGGAACATAGTTGATCGCATTCGTCATGAATACATGCGAAAAAAAGGGGCAAAATCTGATTGATCCAATTCAGTGAGACAATCAATAGGGGAATGACGAAATGAAATAATTATGTCCTCATTATAGGTAGAGACAACAATATGCCGAGAGAAAGACATATATATGTGTATTTTATATTTATATGTATATATATATATATATATATATATATATATATATATATATATATATATATATATATATATATATATATATATATATAAGATATGAGAGAGACAGAGAGAGGGAGAGAAAGACAGAAAGGAAGAAAGCTCGACTTGGGTGTGTTGGTCCTTAATGCACCTGTAAATGTGTCTGACGCAACTCCAGAAAGTCGTCCTTCGGCGATATTTCTTTTTCGTTAATGCCCCTATTTCATTCATATCAATTAGATTTTCATTCAAAGATAACAACTTTCATGATAATTTGCAAATCGTTACAGGTTGTTAAGGCCGTCTCCTGAAGCGATAGAGCTAAAGAAAAAAAAAATAAAGTGCGTGGTAACGAGTTCAGGGTGTGCCATCATCGCAAAAATAGACTCTCGAGGGAACTGATTGATTATGTTGTGTCATTACACCCGTTTTCTTCTCTGAATTCCCTGAGCAGTTAGTTAATCTTGATATTAAAGTAAGACTACCATACAAATAGATACTTAGATAGAGAGAGAGAGAGAGAGAGAGAGAGAGAGAGAGAGAGAGAAGGGAGAGATGGAGAGGGTATACTCTGATACAACATACAAATACAAAATAATTCTTCTCTTCGATTCCCTTCGGACTATAACTTGTTAACTGAAATATATATATATATATATATATATATATATATATATTTATATATAATCCATTGTAAAAACGATCTCATCATTTAGGGACCTCAGCTGAAATCTCTTACAGATGAACATGAGTAAAGATATTATTTCTTACGCGATGTAGAAGAAGAAAAACCAAATCCTTGATGGTAAAAGCATACAATCAGACACACACTCCTATTTTATGTGTGTTCATGCACGTATGTTTGTGTGTGTATCAAATAGGTCTATAATTACCATATTTTCTCGTTTTTCATATATTTTTTCTTCTTCTTGTTGTCCGTTAAGGGGGATAAGGTTGATTTCTTTTTATCACCACGCACATGCAAGATATTACCGTAGACATAAACTCGACTTTTCGATGTATGTTTTCCCTCCTCTCTTGCACTGACTTTGAAGAAATAGAGGAAAAAAAAAACAGAAACAATATTTGAACGGGGAAACTTGGGGACTCTCTTTTGCTGGACTTTTTTTTCCCGGGTGTATAATCAGCTTCGGCGAGTCTGGCGTCGTCTCTAGGAAGTTAGACCTTCGATTTCCCCTCCTCTAATTATGCGTGCCCAGAGAGGCGAGAAAAATTACCAGAAACGAGGAGGAGGGGATGGCACACCAGTGATTCCGGAATCCTGGAGTTCTTCCGCCCAGAGATAGTCGGAGAGAGAGAGAGAAAGAGGTATAGACAGAGAAGAAGAAGAATAGAGAGAGAGAGAGAGAGAGAGAGAGAGAGAGAGAGAGAGATAGAGTGACGGGAAGGAAGAATAAAGACGGCGACCAATAACATCAACGAAAAAACCCAAGACATAGTTGAAGACGGACAGGGAGAGAGCGCGCGCGGGAAAGCGCGAGGGGAAAAAAAAAGAAGAAGAGAGAAGGCAACCAGATCGATAATCTTTGTAAAGCGTTCTGAGAGGCTGATGCTTGGCGAGGGGGGTCATTATTTGCCATCGCCAATTCCGCCGCGACACCTGCCCGATGAATGAGCCATGAGGATGGTCTTAATGACATCAGGGGAGATCACATCAGGGCCTGTTAATGTCTACGAGTGCCGAGCAGCGTTCAATCACATCTTATTCTTTCTTCTTCTCTTTTTTTTATTCTTCGACAACAACAAATAGACAAACAAAAATAAGCAATGATAAGAATGTAAACAACGACGGCATAGACAGAGTAGACAACAAAGGGAAACTAATTGTACGCCAACTGGAAATTTCATCATTGTCAGTTTACTATCGAGTATAATTAATAGAAGGTCCTTTGTTGTAAATGAAAAAGTTGTTAGAGATGTTTGAAGGTTACCAGGAGTTAGTTGGTTAATAGTAAGTTTTAAATATGTTCCCCTCATGCTGTGAATGAAACGTAATAATACCCTCGTTTTATTTATCTATTTATCTATTTTATTTTTTTTTTTTTTGGGGGGGGGGTAAAACTATTCGGCTATCATCATGTTCCACATCAGTGATCGGGGAGGCAATCTTAGCACTTGGATGTAATTCTTTTCTGAATAATTCAATTCTGAATATTGTATTCTCCTTGAAGGAACTCTCTTGATGTAAGTATGGAGTAATAGTTGATACAAAAGACTCCATTAGCACCTTCTAAATGGGCAAAATATGAGAACATGGCCGCTAGATGCGTTCTCCTGCTTTAAGGCCTCAACTCCATTTGTGTTTTGAATATAAATTGGTACTAAAAACCCAATCAGAAGCCTGCGATAATTTCTTAACGTTACCATATACGCGGAAATGTGGTGATAAGACTCTATTTCATATTTGCTACATCTAATTTCATGACCCATCAGAATGTTTTTAAAGTAAAAGTAAAGGTTCGATACTCAAGGTGATCGTCACACTTTTGAATCAATTGAATCACCGGTCATTATGGGTGAAACGGGGGGTTTCAAACACCAAGCCAACCACAGTATCAGGTTTGACAGTTTAACACTGAGAAAAACTCGTCAAAGTTGCTTACTATCAAAATCTAAAGGGTCTTCAACATTTTGAACACACTTCTTAGATTATGGCATGCTTTCAAACTTCGAATTTAGACATGTCAGACACCGGAGACTTCGATATCAGCTGCGCAGATCAAGCTGTTATTTTCATATTTTACTTAAAAATCAACCCGTGCCACTATTACTGTTGTAAGCTCTAGTTCTTTTTCATAAAGTTCTTTTTCTTCTTCTTCCTGAGCTCTTCTTCTTCTTCTTCTTCTTCTTCTTCTTCTTCTTCTTCTTCTTCTTCTTCTTCTTAAGTTGTTCATCATCATCTTCTTTTCTTCCTCTTCTTGTATGACACACTGTACCCGTATACCGTTGCTGACTATTGCTAATTGTCTGCTCAGGAGCGAATTACGTATGGTCAAGATCATTCACTCGTTTTTCTTTGGTGGTTCTAGGTGAGTGGCCAACAACCACCTTGCTCTTTGCGATGAAGGAATGAAGTGAGTTCTGTTACGTGCGTGAGTCGTGAGTAACTCACGCATGGAACCCCGACCATTCAATGTCCTATCTGAGTGATACAGGGTCACATTATTTTGACTTCCCCTCTGAGTTTCATGTCTAATACATGTATAATGTGTGTTGATCTTTCCAGGAGTGCTTTGGCTACAAACGGCGCACGTGGAGGACGGTGCTCGGTGTTATCTTCACTGTTTTCACATGTGGGCTCCCACTCCTCATCTGCAAATGGAAACCAGAATGGAGGGTAAAGGCCCTCTGCGTCAGGTGCAATCTCAGCGATGCCGACTCTCTGCTGCTAAGAGTGAGTACAAGCGAGGAGGTTCTCGCCTCCCTGGTACAAGCTAGGCTTCAAGAAGAATTCTCCCTCACCCTTCCCCTCATCCTCACTCCTTTCGCCCCACACCCTTCCCCTCCTCTCAATCTCCCCTCTCCCTTACCCCTCCCCTCACCCATATCCTTCCCCCAGGGCCGTTCACCCTTCCCCTCTCTCTCACCTTCCCCTCCCCGTCATCCCCCCTCGTCAGTCTTCTTCTTACCCCCTGGCTCCCCTAACTATTCCCCTCCCCTCACTAAACCTAACCCTAAACCTAACCCTAAACCTAACCCTAAACCTAACCCTAAACCTTACCCTAAACCTTACCCTAAACTTAAGCCTAACCCTTACCCTAATCCTAACCCTAACACTAACCCTAACCCAATCCTAATCCTGAACATAATCCTAGCCCTAACTCCTTGCCTTAAACCAAGCACTAACCCTGATCTTTACTCTAACCTTATCACAAACTAGTACAGGGTGTAATTGTCGGGGGGCTGGGGTAATTGGTCTGATACTGCCATTATTCAGACGTTTTGAGAGAGATGAGATGACAGCATGTCAGCATGTCAAGAGTTTCTTGTAAAAGTGAATAAACCTTTTGACAACTCTCGTCGAGAATCTTGTGATCTGGATTCGTAAACAAGTAGGACACCATCTTCAGCCTTTGTTTATCAAATAAGAGGGGCGTGGCATTAACTTGGAATCGCATCATTAAATTTTAACTTCCAACCACCTGCTCAGAAACAAAACTCATCATCCTTTGCTTATTGGCCTCAACGTCCGTACATTTGGAATTATCAGGACATAAATAGTTAGCCACTAATAGCCACTAATAGTTTAATGAGAAATTGGAAACGGATCTCCTCCTCCAACATTCCCTTGTCTTGGAAGGTCGGACAGGTGGTGGTAGTGAAATTTCGGAAATTAACTCTTGCAGCCAGGCTGAATCAGACTAGCAGTCGTCAATTGTTAGCTCGAAGGTTTTGTTCTTCCTCTTCTCCTCCTCCTTCTTCTTCTTCTTCTTCTTCTTCATCTTCTCCGCCCTTTAGATTCTTACATGTTACAGCTAAACGAAAAACACGCTATCAATGCGCGTTTAGGTTTAAAGATTTTAAGTGTAACAGAATTAAGTCTGCAATTACATTTCTGGTCTGGGCCTCGTTTTATCAAAAGATAAAATCGATTTTAAATTCCCTTGCTACACAGGCTGCCATAGACTTACAGTTGAAATCAACTATATAATCAATTTTAACTCTTCATAAAACAGGGCCCTGTGGACTGCTAATGTTAATTTGCAGAATCAGGCTATAATGAACTGCTCTCAGAATACGGAACAAAATAGTCATGTGTTCAGTGTAGATGTTCTCCCTTATACCAAATTGGCGCTAGGACCAGGGAGGTGCAAGAGAGACCTCATTGCTGGGACTATAATAGAAAAGACTGTTCATACATAATGGTTTTAAAGGTATAGTTCCAACACTTCAGGCAATGAGGGTAATCTTTAACATTCGTCATGTACAGAATGATGACAGAAAAGACCGGTAAACACTATCTTTGATCCAAGCATTTTGGTTGTAGTGTCTGATAGAGAGAAACAAAGTAAATGCTGTCAAACAGTCAATCTTTTTCTTCGCTACATCTCATTACAGGACTTTTACAAGAGATGGCACATCAGCGAGGTGAAGACGTCTGAAGTAGAAATTGAAAGGTAAGTTTCCTGTCTCAGAACCGCTTCTTCAACATAAATGTATACCATGAACAGCATAATATATTCCATTCTTCAGTCGGACACAAATTGCATTTTTTTTACTCCCATCTTCTATTCCTGAGTAGGTAAATGGTGTGGAAATCCCTTCAGAGCATACTGAAATTATCATCATAATCAGGTCTAATAAAAAAAATGATGATATTTGACATGAAGTACGTCTTGCATGATATTTGACATTAATAAGAAGATTTTGACAAGATGTCACAATTCTATTTATTTCATATAGTAATCATGTCAAGTAAATGATACATGTTTTATCAAAATATCAACGGAATACTATTATATCAAGTAAACATTGAAACATTCCATGGTTGGGATATTTCCAATTAAAATAAATCTTAATTGATTTGAGGATTTGAGAATTTAAAACAAGTCTTCTTTTTTTTTAACCTTTGGAAAAACAGTTTCATAATCATTTACATTGAAGATATAATACAATCTGACAATACGTTGATCATCAAGTCATGTTTTGAATATTTCTCTGCATTCAATTACAATCACGACTGGCATGTCAATGTTTCAAAATAACCGAAAAATGATCTCTGGAAGGTATTTCCCATTTTGATCGCATCCCGACTTTTGACCCTAGCACCTTTACCTTTGTTATTATTTTGTTTGATCGGACAGCAAGAAGAAGATCACAACAGAGTTTACAAGTGGTATCAACGGTGGTGCAGGTTACACCATGGTAAGTAGTTCTCAGTCCTCAGTCTGTTGTCTATGCTCGTGAATTGAAATAATTTGGAGTCTAAAAGGAGTGATAGTTTTGGTTGAGAAGGGCGATTCTGATTTAAGCTTTTTTTGCGAGACAGTCAAAAATGACTTATGAAATATTAAAGAGCATTCAGTTCTCAGAGGTATTCAAAGTTTATCAGATGAAAATAATTGGTTTTGAAATGGCTCTGGGTCTCATCTTATATTGAAACCTCTTTGTCATGGATATCTCAACTATTTCAAAACGGATTTTCATCAATTAAAATCTTTGAATTCCTCTTAGAATTGAATACTCTGTCATATTTCATGACAGGTTTCTCATCGTCTCAACAACAACAACAACAAAAAAATCGGAAACCTGAAGCCTCATTTCACCCAAACTATACCATCCCTTTAAACATGTGTGAGATAGCATAGATAGCTGCACAAAGATAATTCGACACTGGTTTTCTTCTTTTTTTTTTCATTAATCTCTCTCATTGCTGACTGGATGTAAACTTTCCGAATTTAACATATCAGATATGTATAGTGATGTGTAAAATTCAAAATGTATGAACGAAAAAAAAAAATGTAAACACTTCGTTCAAAATAGTCATGCAGAAATGATATGTTGCTGTTCGATCGATGCTTGTTGTATTGTACGTTTACTGTATGTCAAGAAACACAGTTTTGAATGTACCAAGTACAATCCTTTTCTCTCCCTCTATCTCTCTCTCCCTCTGCCCACAGACGTCAGTGAGAACGATGAAGTATTTTGTCTTTCAAAAGATAAAGTACATTTGGGCGGGTGAAAGAAATACATTCGAAAGACTACGGTAAGCTTTATTCATAACTCTCTTTTTGCGGCAACAAGTTGACAACAACCTTTTATTTCGATTATATATAATTGCCAAGCATGCTCAGATTACATTGGTGTCATCATGATAGTATACAATATGATGTTATGTGTATTTCAGAAATCATCAAAAGAAATTAGATAAATCTTGTCAATTAAAGGTACATATGAGCATCCCTCTAAAAACAAAACAAAACAAAGGCAAAAAGGCAAAAAAAAAGAAGTCTTTCTAGACATAAATCTACAGTTACTCGTTTTGATAAAAAGAAGTCGCTAATAAACAGGTCAGTGTCGTTCAAGACCTGCAATAATAAATCCCTGGTTAATTCAACATCACACAATCCTTCTATTACTGGATGAAATGTCCCACTTCATGACAATGACATAAATAGACATGTTCGCTCATCGAGCGTACCATGGTGTTCCGGCAAGCTAATCCGTACAACTGAAAAAGTTTAGCCCATCAAATATAAAATGGGTAGGTGATCGTCCCAAAGTGCAACAATGACGTACATTACCTATGCATGGATATGTATACACTGTATAAGTTTATATAATGTATGATATGATATGATATGATATGATATGACATGATATGATATGATATGATATGATATGATATGATATGATATGATATGATATGATATGATATGACATGATATGATATGATATGATATGATATGATATGATATGATATGATATGATATGATATGATATGATATGATATGATATGACATGATATGATATGATATGATATGATATGATATGATATGATTTGATTTGATGTGATATTACAATGCGTTTTTATTTTTCAGGCAAACAGTGAAATGTTTAATATATGATATATGTGTCTATATAATTATACAACCATATGATACATATGATATGATTATACATATATTATATCAATATGTCACAATTTATGATAAACTACTCAGTATGTACCAATCAAATATGCATATCGCAAACATGTGACGTATGGATTACTAGTATACGAATCCGAACCTTTGAAATTGCAAAAACATAATAATCAACGTTTGCGAAACTGATCCAGCCCGATGTAGAGAATTATTTCTGATATAAAAATAGATGCTGATTTTTTTATACGCTTTCATTTTTTTTTTCTCTGGTTTTATTTTTTTTTAACAGGGGCCTGGATGCGAATGTCCCGATTTCCGACTTCTATACTCAGTACAAGGGGCTAGGTGTTAAAGAGCAGGGTATCAGGTAAGCACGTCTAGTTGTCTTTGTGCGTTTGTCATGTTTTTTTTTTGTGTGTGTGTGTGTGTTTTTTAACCATCTGGATATCTGCTAGAATCGGATTCTGCTTTCGTTTTTATTTTCTTGCATTGCTCTTCTTTGTTTTGTTGAAGGCAAAAAGTCGGAAGGGAGGGCGGGTTTTTTTTTTATATATACAAAATTACTTTGCCTCCATTCTATTTCTTCTTTCCCCTTACAATTGAATCCCTGTATTGTTTCTTTCTGCTTAATTTCCAGGCGCAACCTATACGGTAGCAATGTAATAAACATAGCTCTGAAGCCTATTCCAGTCCTATTTTTTCAAGAGGTAAGTGTCATCTCTTATTCCTTCAAACGGGAAGGGAGAAAATGCAAATCACTATATGCGAGGTCTCAAGGAATTCAAATGAAACGAACAAACAAACAAACCAAATGCTCTTTTCGTCAGCGAGTAACATTCAGTATTTTTTCCTTGATAGGCCATTCTGACCGCTCGATCAGAAGTATACAATAACAAATCTAAATGCATCGACAACTACAGCAAAGGCAACGTGTATTACCATACCGCGCAAAAGCACTTCCAAAAAATAGGTAGACAGAACAGTGAATAACATGATTGTGATAGGGTCTATCATGTCGTTCATTTTGTTTTTTCTTCGTATTCTATAAAGAGGGAAAGAGAATTTAAAGAGACGGTATACAAATGCTCACTATTCGATGATTTTAAGCAATAAAGGTTCATGTAATTACAACCGTACATACGACAGTGTACGAGTACGGATTACACACAAATTAATAACCTGTAGTATTTATTGCGATAACCTTTGAAGCAGAGAATGCTTTAATTTGCCTGGACGCCGTATTTTGCCGCGGGTCTGATATTATGTACAGGAAATCAAATGGATTATGTTCAGGTTTACAGCACCATATCAAACGTTTGAAGATACTGACGTTTGTTTGACTGTGTCTCTTTAAAAAAAAAAATGTCGCAGAAATACAATCGAAATCTTGTAAAAGGAAAGAAAGGACACGTGACTGCTGTTAATCGGCTAGCGTCAATTTCACATGACATGGATTGTGGAGCAAGAAATTTTAGATAGACATGTTATAAATTTTGAAAGACAGAAGCATGTTTTTTGTTTGTTTGTTTGTTTGTTTGTTTGTTTTTTGTTTGTTTGTTAGTTTGTGTGTGTTTTTTTTTTTTTTTTTTTTTGGGGGGGGGGGTCCAGTCGAGTTGGTACATATGCATTATTAGAAACAAATCGGAACGTAGATTTCACAATAGGTAATGTACGGGTATGCGCTGTTACCGTGACAACACCACGCCGGCATTGCAACCATGACAACCGAGATGATGTCCTCCAATGGTGTCCGTCTCTTTGCAGGCGATGAACCCTTTCTATATATTCCAAGTATACAGCGTCTTGTTGTGGATATTCGGCTACAATTACGTCTTCTTCTCTGTCGCCATCATTGGCATGTCTCTCATCTCTATTACGCTCACTATCTACAGCACAAGAAAGGTTTGTTCAATAATTCATATATCTTTATATAACTGTATAAAATAATATTAACATATATATATATATATATAGATAGAGAGAGATAGAAAGAAGGAGATGTAGATAACGATAATATGGATATGTATCTACTTACATATTGGATTTTTGTGAAACATTCGTTTGTCTTCTGCATTTCGTTTTTGGGCTTACTAGCGTATTATAGCGCAATTACGAAATAGAATACCTGGTTTGTTTCTTTTTCAAGACAGCAGTTGATAAGGTGTGTGTTTATGAGCGTGTGTGTGTGTGTGTGTGTGTGCGTGCGTTTGTGTTTCCAAGATATGAAGGTTTCGTTCCGGTGATTATCAGTGGTTGTTATGTATTTGCCGCTTGCTCTGGGCAAGAGGTGTGTTTTAATTGATCCCACCTTACACGTTCGTCTGATGTTAATAACTTAGTTATCTTGAATACGTCAAAGCCAATACACAATTAGCATCACTATTTCCTTCTATTTTCATGGTCTCCTTTCATTGGTTAACTGTTGGTGATGCTAGCTATGTTCAGATGGCATTTATCTTGCAGGAGAAAACTATGTAAGATAAGAAGAGGAATAAGTTTCTTTCTAAGATTTCTTTGGCTATTTGGGTAGACGCACGTGCTGTGCTACCTTTCATTGTCTTACACCCTGCCGGAGAAGGAACTAGCAAGGAGAGGTAATATCTTCACTGGTGAACTTTGGCGTGAGCAGAACATGGCGAAAGTGTTGATCAAAACACGACAAACTGTGGAGAAAATCCGCCCAAACCCCGATAATAGTGAGGAGAGTCGATGTGACAATGTACACTCGTTGCCTGCCATTCGCCGAACAGAAATCAATTTTCAACAAAATTATATTCCCAATGACAGGCTCCTAAAAGAGATCTGTAGGCTCAGCTTAAGTAGGGCAATTTGCCAGAAATCAAATTATCTCCCCCCTCAGCCAATGGTGTAGGTTATTCCATGGTGTTTGCAACGACCAAAATACACCACAGAGTGAGTTTTGACTGTAACGACGAAACATTTTATTGCAGGCTTAACGATATAAAAAGCGATGTAATCTTGTTTGGGATTTGATGCAGCAATAACGATGTAGCTAGCTGACTCACTACTTTTGGCGCCGGTGTTATAACGGTTGTTCGCAATAACAAAATGGCCGCCGTATGTCATGTAATGAGAATGGCTGAGACACAATATAACTTAGCACGTCACATTAGCTATCTGCGCGTTATGCAATTATCTACCTTGAACTAGAAATGTCAGAAATAGAGTCGTAAATGTCTAGTAATATCAAATCTGCCATCTGTCTACTGATGCCTTCGTGTTTGGCAAAATGAAATTAGGTTAGCATAAACTAACGCATGGTGAAGCTTAAGCGAGCTCTTAATATCATTTAATCATAAAGAAAAAAATGATCTACAGTCCCTCAGTCCCTTGTTTTGTTTTGTTTTGTTTTGTTTTATTTCAATGTATACAGACGAAGCAAGTCAAGGAAACATTATGTGAAAGTAGAACAAAATAATGATGACTTGTTACTCGGGTATGTTCGGCAACGAGCTTTCTTTTATTGTGTGGTTGTGTTGTTGTTGTGTTTGTGTGTCTCCTACTTTTGTTTCGTATTGTGTTTTCTCGAAGCAGACTTTTTCTTGTTTAGGGCATCATCTCTGTTTTTTTTTTTTTTTTGTTTTTTCTCCAGCTGACACTTGCAGAAGAAATAAAATGTATTGATACCTACAGTATACACAGGTTTCATAATCAGGGGATTTTCGATTTGATGTGTGTGTATAATTATATATAAAATATGGGACAAAACGGTGTGTGTGTGTGTGTGTGTGTGTGTGTGTGTGTGTGTGTGTGTGTATGTGTGTATGCATATTTGTACTTTTGTTTGTTGTTTCCTTTTGTCTCATTTTCCCTTGTCCTCTCTGATTGGCCAACAGCAAAGTATCGCGCTCCGGAAGA
Organism: Diadema setosum; assembly: GCA_033980235.1. Lineage (NCBI taxonomy): Eukaryota > Metazoa > Echinodermata > Echinoidea > Diadematoida > Diadematidae > Diadema > Diadema setosum. The sequence continues at coordinate 31,648,705 of CM067077.1, read as the reverse complement.
TGGTCGCCTCCAGTAGCAGTGTCATCGTGTGTCGAGGAGAAGATGGTGAGTATAATCCATATGATCCAGACGCTTGTTTACATTGGTATCGGTAGCTCTCAAAGTTTATATGAAAATGATAGGCCAGTTCGCAGTTATGGCACTAGTCTCAAATGACCTCTCCAACCACAGACTTTGTAAAACATGGAATAGTCTTCAAGAAGAGCAGTTGAAAACAGCCATTCATGAAGTGGTAATTTACTTGTCTATGCTGCATGGCTTATGTTAATTGTTGCTGAAAACAATGCACATTCACCTGTAAATATATACCAATCTGCACCTGATAACACAGTTTTAATGAAGCCCTATCTAGGTTTTGGTACCTCACTTGTAAATCCGCTTCAAGACAAGGTCTATGCAGTGACCTTTATCTGCACATGCTCAGTTTAGAACTGTGAACTGGTTTATTACACTCATTGTTACAGTCATGACTGATGATTCTCCATCTCGTTATTTCTGTCAAAATGTCGATTCACCAACAGATCTTTCACCCTCTCATTCTTATTTTTTTCATGATCATTATATGATTTTTTACGATATCTTTACTTAAAAATGAACATGAACATATTCGTACCAATATCTCTAAATATATTTTTTGTTCTTGTTTCTGTTTCCTCTACATCGATTGCATCCCTTTTCTCTATCTCTCTGCGTCTGTCTGCCCTCTCTCTCTCCCTCTCTCTCTCTCTCTCTCTCTAACTCTCTGACACACACACACACACACACACACACACACACACTTTGTTCTCCACATTTTTGTTTTATTTCAATTTCAAACGTCGTGGTACATTCCGCTTGAATAATTTATGTGAATGAAACAAAATCAACATATAAAACAGAATATTTCCTATCAAGGAGTGCACATGAATCATTTTTCTTTAATACTCAAGTAGACACGTATACAAAATATTCACATATACCCTGTATACCACATATACCAGCAACATATTATACCAACAAAAATATATGTGTATATACACGCACACACACGCATATGCGAGCGGACACAGAAACACACTTTCTCCCTGTATGATTATATAAATCTCTATTTTGTATCTCTCCGCTCTCTTCGTCCAGTATACCGTGAGATGGACGAGAAGGACTTGGTACCAGGAGACCTGATTGAGCTGCCACGCCAAGGCTGCATCATGAGCTGCGACGCCGTCCTCATCAGCGGAAATTGCATTGTGAATGAGAGCATGTTGACCGGTATGCAACTGTGTCAAGTCGAGAGATGTTTCTAATGAACTCTTTCCCTCCCCTTTCTCCCCTTCCTCCGTCATCTATCTCTGTTCCCCCCCCCCCCTCCTTTTTCACCTTTCCTGGTATTTGCTCCCACCCAACTCCTCCTCCATTAATATCATACGCAGTCCGCTCTTCTTGGTCCTTCCTTCATCAACATCTCCCCTAACCACACCCTTTATAGCACTCTCCTCAGGATACTTCAAGTTCCTTCTCATCCCTCCTCCAAGTATCCCTCTTGTCATTCTTGTCTCTCACTCCTCTTTCCTCTGCCCCTAATCCCCCTCCATTTCCCCCTCCCCCATCCCCATCTCCGCTATTCCCGATACCCCTTCTCACCCCCTCGACCCCCGTTTATCAGCTTCTTCAGGAGGTTATTAACTACAGGCTGATTAAAATTCGGTTAAATCTGGCCACCTGTGTGCTCGGCACTAGGCATACTTGAGTATTCAAGCAAGCAGTGACGCTGCTCGCAATTTACAGATATAGAACATGTCCATGTCATGCCTTTCCGCGCCTTCACGCCACCAGTGACCCCGTCACTATGTGAATCAGTCAATCACGTCTTTTCGCTTCGTCAATGAACCAAGCTGGATATGTATCAAAAGAGACTCAGACTTATGCGTTTGTTTGATCTTCAACACTATATGCAGACCAGGACGGTTGGGGGCGGGGGGGGGGGGGGGGGGGGGTTGATGGGATAATGACATGCTTTGTTATTTCAAGATTGGTAGATTGTTATTCTCATATTCTTGGCGTAAAAAGCAGTTTGCACTGCTTTTGTATGTTATTGTCCTTCAATATTTCAAATGTACCACAAGTCCAAATCTCCGTACGATATTCACTTCATTGATATCATAACCACATTGTGGTCTGTTTGTTTGTTTGTTAGTTTGTTTGTTTGTTTCGTGGTATGTTTGTTCGTTTCCATCTGATGTAGGTTGAGAAGTAAAAACAGAAATAGTAGGGGTAAAGCAGTCATGGAATAAAAGTTCACATGGCTTTTTGCAACTTTGCATTGCTTTCAAAGTGAACGAAACGCCAGAAGCCGTCAGATTAAACGAGCTGCTTTCGAAAGCAGCTATGACAATCTGGCGCAACGGCCTGGAAGCGTCTTATGTATTTGCTCGATTTTTAATGTTGTTGTTCCTATATTTTGGCATTTTTGGATCCAGGTGAATCGACACCCATCACAAAGACGCCGCTCCCTTACAACCCGTCGGACACGGAATCGGAGACCCAGTGCTACAACACCGAGGTGCACAAACGACACACCCTTTTCTGCGGCACCCAAGTCATGCAAAGCCGACGAATTGGAAAGAACAAAGTCATGGCTGTGGTTGTCAATACAGGTGAGCAGCGCCCCCACAGCTCATAAGATTTCAGTTTCGCAACCAAAATATTGATGAAATTCAACCTTCATCGTCTTGGTACACCGTGCGACATTTGTGCATGCCTTGTAAAATGCTTGCATCAGAGACTAAAACTGCAATGAAAAACTTGTATGGATAAAGCTCGAAATGCATAAGATGTATTTAGGGCTTGCAACTGATTGACAAATTGCCCTACATCGACGTGAATAAGCACTGAATTGACCAACACTTGCTGTCGGGCGAAAGCTCGGTGGTCTAGTGGAGATGACGCCTGTCCGGTGATCAGGAGGTCGTAGGTTCGAATTCTGCTCGAGTATGTACGCCCATGATTTTTTTTTTAAATCATGGCTACTACTAAAACACTGATCAATTCAGTGCTTGTTTACGTCGATGTAGGGCAATTTGTCAATCAGTTGCAATGAAAAACATCTCGACGGAAGAATTCATGAATTTGAACATTTAGGGCTTGTATTTGAATATGCGTCTCCCTGTCTGTTTTTTGTGTTACGCCACAAATGGAGTATGAAGATAAGTATGATATATGAAATGACAAAAGAATAAATCGAGAACATAATCATAAATACATGTATTACAATGTCTGTTGTGTAATAATTACTTATGAAGGCTTCTCAACGGCAAAGGGCGCCCTCGTGCACTCGATCCTCTATCCCAAACCAATGGATTTCAAGCTGCATCGTGACGCCATCCGCTTTGTAGGAGTGCTGGCCCTCATCGCATTGGTTGGCGCCGTCTACGTCATCACCATCAAAATCCTCCATCATGTGAGACCACTGATCTCTATAGGACGTATTTATGAATATCTCATTAACCCAATCGCGCTGTACAAGCAAACAAGTGACTTGCGCGCATTTTCCAGCAGAGGCTGTCACCAAAATCATGCAATGTCATGAGCTTCATACACTTGTCAATGTGCCTGGTATTGAAGATGGCGGCACGATGACTTCAGAGTGTTTGGCGTATGAGATATCCAGATACTTCCCATAGAAATCACTGAAAGAGACAAAGTCTTAAATTCGTTAATGCAAGGGGAAGTAATCATTGTTTCTAAGGCCAGATTTTCTTCTGTCCTATTGCTCTTGCATTATTCCAATCACGTGTCAAAGCTAGCTCCAGATTAATCTTCTGGGTTTTTTTTTTCTTTTATAGTCATAATATATGTCCAACGTGAAGGGACAAAACAATACCACAAATCCTTTTTTTTCATAACGATGCGTGAAGGCTTGAAATATCTTCCAGTATTCGATGAAAAACTTCTCACGTAAATAAGGAAAACTAAAGACAAAGGCAAATGAGAAGCTTGGTGCTTTGGACTGGAAATTAGAAAGGTTACAGCTTCAAAAGTCACAATTTGATTTCTGTACTTACTTTACCCTGATCCAGATGTCAATTTCAAAGCTCGAGAAGGATTTAGATTTGATTTTTTTTTCTTGGTGGGGGGGGGGGGAAGGTTCTCAAGAAGCAAGTTGCAGTGTTTTTTTTGAACTTCTGTCTTGCAATAGCTCACTCTTCTTCTCGCTTAACTACTGCTAAACGTCAAATATGATTTACTCACTAAAATTGCTGCCGGCTTTCTTTCCGCGTCTGTGGAATGATTGGAAACAATGATCTCATGGCGAAACCAATAAAGAAAAATGCATCTAATAGGTATTTGTGAAAATTTATGGAATGTAATACCATGCAATGCAAGTCAATGCAACTAAATGAAATATGAAGTGATGTTATATTTGTGTTATTCCATCTTACGGAACGTCGTGTATCATTGATATGATCTAATCCATTTGAATCTAACCTAATGTAACCCAATGTTTCCTAATCGAATCGTACTTAAATTAGTCTAATCAATCAATGCAATCTAATCTCATCAACTGAGTATGACGGCTGTACAACCCTAAACTAACCCCCCCCCCCCTCCACCGCCTCCAAACACACACACAGGCAGAGACTAAAGACACCGTACTGAAAGCCTTGGACATATTTACCGTCGCTGTGTCGCCAGCCCTGCCCGCCGCCCTCACCATCGGCCTCGTGTACGCCCAGAAGAGGCTCAAACGCCTCGGCATTTTCTGTATCAGTCCGCAGCGAATCAACCTGAGTGGGATGATGGACGTCATATGCTTCGATAAGGTCCTAAAGTCACTTATTACCATTTGCAGATGAAAAAAACAACAACTTTAATGATAGAGCTTCAAAATAGTTCTAAAATACGAGTTAGGAATAAAAACATCAAATATAAAAATGTTAATCAGTATAATCAATGCTGAATACTGTTGATTATAGAAAGTGTTAGCAATAGTTTTATCAAAATCGTTTCTAGAATTATCCGTCTGCAGTTATGGTTATTAGTAGTTGAGAAAATTAGTGATATCTCCACATATTTGTGAGTTATTGCAAAATTTTCACATGGTAGGATATTTTGTGATACAATAAACTGTATATGCATCAAATGTGATAAGTCGAACATTTTTTAATCACTGCTCCCAATGGTGAACAGTAGCTTTAAAGTAAGATAGGTTTGGGTTGTCCTTATTTCTCAATTTGTTTGTTTATTCCTGTTGATGAAAACCACATTCGAAAGCAGTAGCTGTCATGCCATATCTAATGAGCTATATAGCGAGTCTTTCTTTCATTTCTATTTCACAATATTATCTATCCCAGATCTTCCTGATCTTCGGCATATATCTATGTTCTTCTTTATCTCATTCACTCTATCACTATTACTATCCCTTTTCCCTTCCTGTTTTTCTATTGTGGTCTCTATTTTTACATTTGCTCTGATCATGCTATAATGAAAGTTATGATTATAGGGAAAGTGAATGTGCCATTCATAACGCAAAACTGTGTCCTTATACAGTCAAACCTGTCTATAGCGGCCACCCAAGGGATACGGAAAAAGTGGCCGTTATAGACAGGTGGCCGCTATAGACAGGTAATCCAACTTTGTGTGCATTGCCTACATGTACATGTATCATCGTTGTATATACATGTACATTTATGTGTGTACGTATGCACACGTGTGTATCATGCATAGAACAATGCCGGTGTTTATGAAATTGTTGCACAGTACACTAGATGTAGCATGTGCACAGTCATGAATTAGTGCATTATTGTGACTGGATAAGTGATGAATGCAACGGTGGCGATCACTGAATGTGGCCCAGAAATGACTGGCACAGCTAAAAAGCAGAAAAACACCCTGAATTATCAGCTCGGCTACCACTCCATCGGGTGTTTGGCCGCTATAGACAGGTTAAAATCTACCGCGGGAAACAAAATTTGTGGCCGCTGGCCGCGTTAGACAGGTGGCCGCTATACACAGGGTCTTTAACATGGTTTTTCTCTCGGGGGGATTTTTCAGTGGCCGCTATAGACAGGTGGCCGCTATAGAGAGGTGGCCGCTAAGACAGGTTTGACTGTATATATAGCTGGGGTCATACATTCGGTTACCAGTTCTCAACAAAAGTGTGTCTTGCAGTTTTCACCTCGTCGTTTGCATCCCTATTAATCAATCCAATGGTCAACTTATACTTCCCTCCAGACGGGCACGCTGACCGAAGACCATTTAGAACTCCTAGCCGTGTCACCGGTCAAGACTGACAGGTGGGTTGCTGACCATGGTAACTACTTGACCATGGTATATCTCTGACTTGACCATGGTATACATTGTACTTAGTATCTCTTACTTGACCATGGTATATCTCTGCCCTGAGTATCCCTTATTACCTCGCTTGATTAGATTAGTTGCTCTTCCTATAAAATCGTAGTAGGGCCTATCATGACTATATAGCTATACACGAAGTTTGCAGCTATGTTGCATTCCAAATACATATCGAATTGCATTAGTACATCAAATTCAATTTACTTTATTAAATGATTTATAGGTCCCTTTTGTGCAGAGATGTAAAAGTAATGAAGGTGCTATAGATTCATTGCATTCATGTGACGTTGACGTCTAACGTTGACCTCATGGTCACAGGAAAGCAGGTATGAAGCTCGGTTAAGTCTATGAAAGTTTCGCGAAAATATTATGATGGTTCTAGATATAGTACAGTCTACTATGTCGAAATATTGGGTCCCGTGAGATTTTCGTGCCAAAATTGATTTTTTCAGCTAACTTGGTCAATTTGGGGGTGCTGAATCCAAAAAACTTTGGTTCCATTTTTTCCGACCACGTCTTAAGCCGCCATTTTGAATTTCAAAATGGCCGCCATAGCAAACTGTATTTTGACCCAATTCTCAAAATGTGAGCATCATAGAAGGTTCAAATTTGATGCAAAAAGCATGTTTATGATGTCAGACATTCTAATGCACCATTTTCTGATACCGTAGATAGTTTTGATACAGTTTTTAGGCAGCCATCTTGAAATTCAAAATGGCCGCCATTGCTAAATACATATTACCCATATCTAAGGTTGTAAGCATTATGGAAAGTATCAATTTGGGGCAAAAAGCATGCTTGTGATGTCAGACATGCTAATATAATTTTTTTTTTTAAATGATGGATCATTTTCATTGGCGGCCATCTTGAAATTCAAAATGGCCACAAGATCAAATGTAATTGGGCCTGTATCTCATATTGTATACATTGTGTAAGGTTCTAATTTGGGGCGAAGAGCATGCATACCCTATCAGACATTCTGAAACATCTTTGATATTGGAGGAGGACATCTTGAAATTCAAAATGGCCGCCATACCAGAACGTATATATTGACCCATATCTCATGTTGTAAGCAATAAAGAAAGTTCACATTTCGGGCATAAACCGGGCTCATGATGTTGAATATTCAGATGCACTTTTCCCCTCCCTTGAATTGCAGATCACTTTCGAGGTGGCCATCTTAACATTCAAAATGGCTGCTATTCAGCTAATATCTCTGGTTACAAGCAACTTTTAGACATATGAATGTTTATGGGAGCGTACAGTATACATTCTTTTAAAAAACACACATAGGGCCTATACATTCTGTAATAATGGATTATTCGCATTGGCCGCCACTCTTGAAATTGAAGATGGATTTCAACTATATTTGGTGCTGTAAGATCTTTAAACTGCAAACCCAGGCATGCTGGAACACTCATGTGTAAGTCAATCACTTCAGAGAATTGCGTAGGCGGGACTGCTTCCTGACCTGTAGGTACACTACCAACCATGTTGAAATACAAAATGGCTGCCATGGGAAACATTTCTTTAAAAGCATTGCATTTGGGTAAAAATTGTGAATGGGAAATCATGTGATTCTGACGTCAAAACAAATGAATTTCAAAAGAACCTTTTGTATCTGAGTGACTAAAGGCCCCATTTGGACGATTTGGTTGTAGAGTTTACAACATTAGCCCTACATTCTAAAAAATTCATGGGATAGTCACTTTAATAGATAATGTCTTCTATTCTCATTCCCTGCATTTATGTTTTTGAAGTCACCAGCACTTTAAGGCTGTACACAAGGGAGAATTGGTTCTATACAATTCTTCCAGAAACAGTGACTTTTGCATTTCTTGCTATGAGCGTGATAATGAATTCTGTGTCCACCGTTGGTATAGGAAGCTCAAAGCATTTAATTGAACATTTTATGCATACCTTCTGGAAATAACTACAATGTAATATATCATATCTTCCTGTAGTAGAGGCACAAATTAGGTTGTGAGAGATTACGAGCTTTGCTCTCTGGATTTGTTGTATCAAGACTCTACGAGGGTAAAGCGGGAGATTGTCCTGGTTGAAGTCATCCACGCCAAACTTCTGGGAGGCGTGGACTGTGTCATTGCACATTCTGCATGATTCCAGGTTTAGATGCTTCTTGGTCCATCTGCTCTTTGAGACATCCTCAAATTTTCAACTTCAACCAGCACCATAAAAGGCATGAAAAAGCAGACCTTTGTTTTTTTTTCGCAATTGACTGCAGAAGATAATCTCTCAATAATGTCAATTGTACTTCTATCATTTCCTTTTCCAGTGATGAAGCAGATATCATGCAATGCAGTAAGTAAAGCAAACTTACAAGATCCATGAGGAGAATTGAAATGTCAGTGTCTACGTATTAATCATCAATATCTCTGATTTTCCCTATGCTCTTGAAGTAGCATCTACATACAATGGAATGAGACTATCTGTTTCCTCGTTGTGAGTGACGGGTGACAGCTCCCGTGGCATCTTTGATGAACCCTTTGTTTCTATTATTTCCGTGACGTCGTCTCTGTATCAGGTGGAAATGACTGCTCAGTATTTCAACTTTCACGCTGATTATATGGCTCAGTTTTGTGGGTTTCTAAGGCATGGGTATGAAAAATGAACCTTTGTTAGTGAGAATGAGGAGAAAGCCATGAAATTCTTAGATGAAGAGTGATTGTGGAATTACTTAGAACTTATACCTTCCGGTAATTGTATCGTTCAGCAATGACTGGATAATGACAGGTCTATCAGACTGTAGAGCCAGTAGAAATGTTATGAGAAGTTAGTGATCCTCTTAAGCTTAATGACTTTAGATCCAATCTGACATGGTGTATTTTGATCGCACAAGTTGAATGTCTGCCCTTTTTCATACTATCCCAGAGATTAATATATTTTAATTCTCCTAGATACAAATTCTTAGTACAGAACATGAAAACTTCCCTTTTCATCTCTTTCTAGAAATATCCCCCTTGAATGTTTCCGATAGCTGATTGCAAAACACCACATTCATCAGCTTCAAGGCAGTGACAATTTTTGAGATTACCCTCATGTGATGGTCTTCTAAATTGTGGAGGAATTCTGATGCATGCAAAGCGCCACAGAACTGAGCTATTATTGCTCCTTTGTTGTTTTAGAATCATTGGCTGTACAGCAGTAAGCATTTTGGAGGTCTTAATAACTGAAGATGACCCACTCAAGGGCAATCAGGAAAAAGCCTACTCATTCCTTATTCATTCTGTATTATTCCAGAAATATATCTAGTGTTTGGGAAATCTTGTTTCAGTTTGTGGCCAACAAACAAGCTTGTGAATTGGATGCCTGGTAGGGTGACCATGGCCTTTCTTGCCATTGGCCATTGCGAGACTTTTCCTTGTTTGTCTTCATTCTCTCGAGGCAGCATCAAGTTTTTGAAGATCACCTTCAGTTGTATCAATGCTTGCTTTTGTACAAATATTTTACTGACTGGGCTTAAATATAATCATTAACGAGGTTCCACGATGCAAAATAATGTGATCCCTGAGAGGCAAAAACAAACCGCTTTAGCGTGCAGTTCGCGAACCGCATATACCCGCCTGGCTATATGGGATGTAACGCTTACACGCTTGCCCACATGTATGGGACAGTGGTATGCCCCCTCCCCCCGTACGCAGTTTTTGCCCCTCAGCATGGCTTGATGACGTCATTTGGAACCTCGTCCTTACATTTTGAATTTACGGCGACCATTTTGAATTGAGAGATGGCTGTCATTCTGCTTGACCTGGAAATGAATTCGGTCTATCTAGAACAATTTTGGCTAATTCATCTAAGGCGCTTACAACAGTACGTTTTCTATGGCAGCCATCTTGAATTTCAACATGGTGGCCTGCCTAATGATCCACAATTAGGAAACAGCTGTAGTGGAATGTTGGACACCACAAGCATGTGCATTCTTGAAAATTTGATGCTTCTACAATAATTGCAACCTGAGATATGGGTAAAAACGTTATGGCGGCCATTTTGAATTTCAAGATGGCAGCCTACAATCTGTACAAAACAATCCACAATATCACAAAAAGATATATCAGAGTGTCTGATATCACAACGATGCATTTTTGTACCAAATTTGAAGCTTCTACAATGCTCACTTTATGAGATATGGGTCAAAATACATTTTGCTATGGTGGCCATTTTGAAATTCAAGATGGCAGCCTACAAATTGTATCAAAACAATCCACAATATCAGAAAAAGATATATCAGAGTGTCTGACATCACACTCATGCATTTTGCACCAAATTTGAAGCTTCTACAATGCTCACTTTATGAAATATGGGTCAAATACAGTTTGCTAAGGCGGCCATTTTGAAATTCAAAATGGCGGCTGAAGACGTGGTTGGAAAAAATGGAACCAAAGTTTTTTGGATTCAGCACCCCCAAATTGACAAAGTTAGCTAATAAAATCAATTTTGGCACAAAAATCTCACGGGATTACATAGTAGCCTCTACTAATAGGATGCATGCGCGCGATTAACTGCATTGCGCAAACCTTTCAAAGTGTACATTGTACCGGGATTTAAACAAAAAAAAGAAAAAAGAAAAGGAAAGTTGCATGCCTCTTCATTGTGCAGCGAATTTTAAGGTGACGACATTATGAGATCATGTAATTTAAATGAGATCATGTGATCTAAAAAAAAAGGGGTGATGTGCATAGCTTTGACCGATATTATTGTTTCACGAAGACCAAAGACAACATATGAAGTTGTTATTTTTTTTAACTTTTGGTATAACTTACATAGGGCATCGTCTCTCTCTGCATGATATTACTCTATCCATTATTGTACTGCTGACACTAGACATGAAATCGCGTATTGTCTATCGATACTAATGATGTACTATCTCGTTCATGACTCCCAGCTTCGTGATCGTGGAGGACGCGAGCAAACTGCCCTTTGGACCTTTCATCGCCGGCATGGCAACCTGCCACTCCCTCACCGTCATCGATGACCAGATCAGAGGAGATCCTCTCGATGTCCAGATGTTCCAGGCAATCAAATGGGTGAGATCATTGACCACGATGTCCGTCCTGTGGTCACGTATTGCTATCAACCCTTCCGAGAACGAACTCACTGTCATCACTATCACTGTCGTAGACATCCATTGCACGCTGTGGCCGTGTATGACACACTGGTCTCAACATTCTCTAACACTGTACCTGGTAGCGCGGGGAGAGAGGGTTTGCCAAATTGAATCGATAATCAAAAAATGAATTGATTATCTAAACATTTAAAGCACTTAAACGCAAGTACTCCAGTTCATCCGCCATAAAAAAGACAAAATCTCCAATATTTTAAAGGGGATGGCTAGTACCTGATCAGTGGGAAACAGACTGTCACTGTGCATGGGAATGCTGGGGGATGATTGTTCCAAACCTTGTGGGATTCATTTAAGAGTACATTTAAGAGTACATTAAGAGTACATTATATAATATAATAGATATTAACAATAGATATTATCTATTGTTGTGTGAAAATCATTTGCTTCAGAATGGTCACAATATATTCAAGTAATGTGCAATTTAATGTCTCTAGGTTAGCATGCCTGTACAGTGACGGGGCATTAAACTGCACGTTACTTGAATATGAGACCATTCTGAAGCAAATAATTTTCACACAACAATAGATATGTAACTGATTGACAAATATGAGACCATTCTGAAGCAAATAATTTTCACACAACAATAGATATGTAACTGATTGACAAATATGAGACCATTCTGAAGCAAATAATTTTCACACAACAATAGACTGATATGTAACTGATTGACAAATACATCGACGTAAATAAGCACTGAATTGATCAGTGTTTAGTAGTAGCCATGATAAAAAAAAATCATGGGCGTACATACTCGAGCAGGATTTGAAATTCATGAATTTAAATAACAAAGCAGTAACCGCTGCATGCTATAAGGATTAGAACCAACACTTGCTTTCGGGCGAAAGCTCGGTGGTCTAGTGGAGATGACGCCTGTTCGGTGATCAGGAGGTCGTAGGTTCAAATCCTGCTCGAGTATGTACGCCCATGATTTTTTTATCATGGCTACTACTAAACACTGATCAATTCAGTGCTTATTTACGTCGATGTAGGGCAATTTGTCAATCAGTTGCAATGAAAAACATCTCGACGGAAGAAATTCATGAATTTAAATAGATATGTAATGTACTCTTAAGTGAATCCCACAAGGATTGGAACAATCATCCCCCATCATTCCCACTGATCAGTTACTAGCCATTCCCAAAGCGTCTAATATGACTTCGTAATGCGTAACATTCTACCAATATGCCTACGTAGTTATGATTGGTTAGATTAACAACTTTAAGATAGCAAGATACTACGGAGACCAAATATCTAGACGTAGATAGAATATCTGTAAAATACCGTATCGGATGTTATGTAATCGGCATTGCCACGTGTAAAACATGTGGATTTTCGCTTCGAAGGCAACATGAGGGTACTGAAGCACGTGTATTGTTATGATACATCTGCAAAACAACAACAACAGCAACAAAACCGCACAAATCGGAAACGTCATTGACACTGACAGTCAAACCCATAGACTGCGTAGAACCGCTCCAGTCATAACCTATCTGATTGCCTATGCGCCAAGATCACACAGTATTAGAGCGAGGCCTTTTTGCAGGGCGCCAGGTATAGCTACAGTTTTCTTCACGCCACCGGAGCCTTGCCGGAAGGAACCAGTCTCTTGCCACGCGCTCCCGCTTTCATGCGCGTCCGTCTTGACCTCAAACGCAACAGGTGTTTGCGTTCCTGTAGCTCGTGGTCACCAATGAATAATAGATGTACATCCACTCATCGCAGATGCTGCATGGGATTTTTCCATGAATGATGTTGCCTTCGGAAGGAGGATATACAAAAAAAAAAAAACAAAACAAAACACACACACACACACACACTGGCCAAAAAGATTATCATCCAGTTGGCTAGCACACACCTTCAACGCTATTTTCCGTTGTAGTCACACAGAATGCGAAACCTATGTCCCCGCGCATTGCAAAACACGTAACATCTCTCTTTAGCATAACCACACATTGTTATTTTCATGATTACTTTTCAAAATAGTTTCGATGTCCTTTAGTCATAGAACTCAAACACGTGACTTTGTATGCTGACGATCTGAGAGTGCTATAACCAATATAAACTTTCAACCATTTCCTATTCAATAATTTCATTTCATACATGTACTTCTCTCTCCCTTAATCATTAAAAGCAAATACGTTATGATATATAGTGTATAATATACAATATACAATATACAATATACAATATATAATATATAATAATATGTTATAACTATATGAACCTATTGCCATTCATTTTCATTTTTTATAATTGTTACCACTCAATACTTTGTGTACTGCCACTGATCTTATTTTGCTCCCTACTGTATCTACAAAACGCTGAAACAAATCCAGAATCCCCGGGCCTCATAATGTTTTTTCTTTTTTTTTCCGCTGGTCTGTTTTGTGACAGAGCATTCGAGAGCCAGTAGACGGGGAACCAGACTATGGATTCACCCATTTCATGCCGACCATCGTGCGCTCGCCTTCTTTCACCACCCCGAACAACTTTTCCATGGAGAAGAGCGCCTCCATCGGCCATTCTGGTAACCTTAGCGACGGCCTGGGGAAATCGTCCACCTTTGGCAGCCAACCGGTGCAAGCATCAACGCCGGTAAGTGGGGACGTGCATTTTTTGTTTTCAACCATAGCTTGTGAGTGCAAGGAGCGGGGACAGGCCCGGGATTCCAGTGTATAGACCCTACATATACAAGAGAAGATGTGTCTATGCATTGCTCACAGGAGTCGAGATGACACGGGGGGCGGGGGGCAATGTGTCAAAGGCGCTCCAATAATAATAATAATAATAATAATAATAATAATAATAATAATAATATTAATAATAATAATAATGATAATAATAATAATAATATTAATAATAACAATAATAATAATAATAATAATAATGATAATAATAATAATGATAATAATAATAATAATATTAATAATAATAATAATGATAATAATAATAATAATATTAATAATAACAATAATAATAATAATAATAATAATGATAATAATAATAATAATAATAATGATAATAATAATAATAATATTAATAATAACAATAATAATAATAATAATAATAATATTAATAATAATAATAATGATAATAATAATAATAATATTAATAATAACAATAATAATAATAATAATAATAATGATAATAATAATAATAATAATAATGATAATAATAATAATAATAATAATGATAATAATAATAATAATAATGATAATAATAATAATAATAATAATGATGATAATAATAATAATAATAATAATAATGATAATAATAATAATAATAATAATAATTGTTTTGGATATAAACTCCAAATTTTATTGTCCAAGAATGAAAATTCTTTTTGCCCAATTGATCGTGGGTCCGGCAGCCACTGAGCAGCGCTAGATCGACGTTGCTCTAACCTTTTCAACTGTTGAACGGCAAACAAGGTAGCAGCAACTCCCATCTTTTAACGTCTTTTGGTATGACGCGGCCGGGGTTTGAACCCACGACCTCCCGATTGTGAGGGCAGCCGCTCTACTCACTGAGCCAACACATCGGTAAACCGCTACGTTTTGAATACACAATGATGACAGTATAGTACGGCTGTCGCAGAAGTAGTTCCATAGTGTAAGTAGCAGTAGCAACAAGATAGGTAGTATAAGTAGCGTCTGTAGTGATAATCGTAGCAGTAAAAGTAGTTTTTACTGTAATTAGGAGTAATTATAAAACGTAAATGGATTAAAAAGAAAACTAAATTCTTCAGAAAGAATCGTTCTTAAAATCAGTTGCAATGATTAAAAGAAAGATAGAGAGAGAGATAGAAAGAACGAAGGAAGGAAAAAGGAAAGATAGAAAGGCAGAAGCGAGGGAGAGAAAGAACCAGTACAGGAATAAACAAAACTGTTTATGGTCCGCAATGTATGTAAACTTCCTTTCTGTTTCAGACCGGGGAATCGAACGCGTTCGAGATCGGCATCATACGCCAGTTCCCATTCTCGTCCAACCTGCAACGAATGAGCGTCGTCACGCAGACTCAGGACACGGATCACATGGAAGTTTACGTCAAGGGCGCCCCCGAGACCATTGCCAACATGTGCGATCAAACAACAGGTCAGTACAGCCAGAAGTGATGGAATTGAATTTATTCGCAATTTGTGCAAAATCATGCGTAGATTCTATAGCATGACAATTGAATGCTAAGCATTTCCTCTGGGCTTTGATTTTTATATTTGTGCATAATTTGATTTGCCAAGTTAAGCATTTAATCTTTCAAATTAAAAATTAGCCTCTGCGTGCGTGAATGGTTAATTTACAGTGAAAGAGGCACTATTTCTGAATGATATGTTCGCATATCCTGTTCTCTGCATGCTAAATAATGGCTGCCGAAAATGTTGAAAGGGTCAAGAGACTGCTGCTCGCTCGGTTTGTTGTGATTATTTAAGGAATGATGCATTTAAATCGAAGTGCTGTCTTTTGTCAAACCTGTACGATCAATGACGGTGGAGTGCATAACTTCTCCGCGACACGGAGCATGGGTGCAAAGGAGAGATGGTTGTTTCTTCTCCTTCTCTGACATCTCCGTGGTGTATAGCATCTTTTTATTTTTATTTTCTGTTTTCGTCATGAATGAGAAGGCCTTTATGTTGTTATCGACAACTGAGGGCGCTATGACATTATGCATCCATTTGATGAATCCGTTTTCTTTCTGCTGGCATTAGCGAGCTTTAGATCTGCAAAGCGAACGCTTAGACGACTCAGCCTCCCGTGTTGGACAATGGAAATTCCTGTCTCGCGTATGTGCAGAACAAAATTTTGGGCCTAAATAGCGTCGTCTTAGCGCTCGCATCGCAGAATGATCTAAAGCTCGCTTTTGTTTCTGAATGACATGTCATGTGGAAGCAACACCAGCAGAGAGAAAACGGATACATGTATCAAAAAGGTACAGCTATCATGTACATAGCGTCTCTCCCTCTTTGTTTGTTTTTTGGGTTTTTTTTTTTCTTGTTCTTTTTTATGCTTTCGAAGCTTTCGTCACAGCCTGTGCCTTCTTCACGACATTTCAGTGTCACAAGTACTGTTACACACTGCAGAATCACATCACAGAATCGGGAAGATTTGTCATACTAAACAGTCCTAAATGTTGTAATCGATGACTAATTTTGGAAACCGGCTCATGAAAACAACAAATTCTTATTGCGTTTCTGTTTTCTTGCCACTGTATTTTCTGTATTACCTCGACAGTGATCAGCTCTTTAACAAGATGTAATGGCTTTGTAAGTTTTTTTTTTTGTCATTATCATGGCTTGTAACCTGACTTTTCTGGAACTTTCATTGTTATCAAAGGTATTCCCCATAATTGCTATCACACTCGAGGACATAATCATTGCTGTGAACGATAACCATTTACCCCATCATCATCATCATCACCATCAACATGATGATAATAATAATAATCATCATCATCATCATTACCGTCATCATTATCAACATCATCATCATCATCAACAACATAATCTCATCATCATCATCATCATCACCATCATCAACATCATCATTACCGTCATCATCACCATCACCATCGTCATCACCATCATCATCACCATCATCATCGTCATCATCGTCATCATCATCATCACCATCATCATCGTCGTCATCATCACTACCATCATCGGCAGAATCATCATTTCATCATCCTCATCATCGTCGTCACAATCAAAAGCATCATCTTCCTCATCATCGTCGTCACAATCAAAAGCATCATCATCCTCATCATCGTCGTCACAATCAAAAGCATCATCATCCTCATCATCGTCGTCACAATCAAAAGCATCATCATCTTTTCACCATCATCATCATCAGCAGCAGCAGCAGCAGCATTACCATCATCATCATCATAATCACCATCCTCATCATCATCAACATCACCATCAGCAGCATAATCATTACCACCACCAGCATCACTAGCATCATCGTCATCAGTATCAACATCATCATTGTCGTCGTCCTCGTCGTCATCATCATCATCATCAACATGAACGTTATCATAAATAATGATTGTTGGATCGTTATTTTTTTTCTCCCAATCAGTCCCACTGGAGTTCCACGAGATTTTGAAGGAGCACACGCAGAACGGACTGCGAGTCCTGGCCATGGCCTGGAAACCACTCGACCCCTCGCTCACCTACGAATGCTGCCAGAAATTGGAGAGGTAGGGGGTCATGACCACGCCGCTTTGCTATTTCGACTACAACTCAAAATTGTCATTTCGGGAAGAGCTCCACTACTAATCAATTTATAATACACTAATAAAAGTCAATGAAATCAACCAAAGTATCATCGAAATCTTAAAATCAAAAAAGATAATGTACTAATGATAATGTAACAAATGGCTTTTTTTTTATCGTGGTTGCAGGCGCATATAACAATTATTTTGATGACAATTTAATTGTATGAATGACAAGCAATGCACTAGAAAAAAAAAAGACAAATTCAGTCAGGTTTCTGTTGTTTTTTCTGTCGTTTGTTATCATTATCATTATAGTTGTTGTTGCAACCAAAGCTGTTAGACTACAGATATCATTAGTAGTATCATTTTAAACATAATCACTATCATCGTTATGAATATAGTTTATTTTTTATGATTTTAGTTATTATCGTTTGTAGTCATAATTACTATTATCATACGCATCATTATCCCAATGAGGCTATTAGCACAGTCAAGCCATGTTTATGCTGACGGTACCTCCTGCTTTCTTGGTGAATCACATGTACTGTTTTGTTTATTTTGTTGTTTTTTTTACTTATATGCAACCATAAAGGTTGTCGAATGATTTTGTTTCAATAATACTGCACCTTTGTATTGGTCCTTTGTCATTATTTTGGTTATGTTTTGTTTAGATTTTTCACAACCATGAAATTTCTTTTGATTGGATTTGAGAAGCAGAATAATGCGAATGAATAAACATTATTGTTGTCAATGCTATTATTGTTATTATCATCATTATAATAATAATAATGATAATAATGAAAATAATAATAATGATTATTATTTTTATTATTATTATTATTATTATTATTATTATTATTATCATTATTATCATTATTATTATCATTATTATTATTATTATTATTATTATTATTATTATTATTATCAATATCATCATCACCATCATCAGTATGAATATCATCATTATCATCATCATCCCTTTTGTTGTATCATTCTCGCTAATATACAATTTTGCTTCCAGAGATCAGGTAGAGACAGAACTAAGGATGCTGGGTCTACTGATCCTTCAGAACACTCTCAAACCGGAGACCACGCCCATTATCGCCCAGCTGAAGGAGGCCAATGTCAGGACTGTCATGGTTACAGGTACGTCATCAAATAAGTGCTGAAGTGTGGCACGCCAAATGGCAATATTTTCTTTTCTTGTATTTATATTCATCTAAATTTTCATGTGTACATCTGTATTTCAAATTTGAAGCTAGCTATGAAGAGGGGGTGATGTCTGTCATTTCTTTCCGGAATGATGTAATCTAAAATACAGGGCGCTCCCATTATAAGGCACACGCTCAAAGCAAAATTTCGTTTTATTAATAGAGTAAGAACTCAAGTTCCGAAATTATTACGTGTATATTTCATTTGTTCGGTTATAATGAAATTTCGAAATAACAAGGGAAAATTACCTGTCCCGATAAGTATTGGTGTAATTTGCAACAATGCGATTGTATAGATAAACATACAGCAGGTAGATAGGTTTATAGATGTGTTACTGTGACTTCGACAATCTATGCAATTCTATGTTCGATCAGGTGACAACAAGTTAACTGCCATCCACGTGGCTCGAGCCTGCGGTATGATTGGACAGTCGGAACAGGTGGTGGAAGTCATAGCCACGCCCCCACAGGGGGAGGGGCCAGCCACCATCAAGTGGAAGCCCGTGCAGAAACCAAACGAAGCGAGCCGCCATTCAACTCCCATGCACCACAAGATGAATGGCCAGGTAAAACCCAGAATCCGGGTCTGTTTCCTTGTCTTTACCATATAGGGTCATACTGTGACACACTGTAACAATAGCAAATCGTATGCAAGCACTTTTTTTGGGGGGGGGGTGTTTGGTTGTTTTCGCAATGGTAATGGCATCCGGACTGGATTGATCTTCTAATGAATTACGTGTGTTGAATTACGTGTGTTTATTAAAGTCTGTAATCATTTAAGATAAGCATACTGTAAACAGGAGTTACATCGCTTGTAAAAGGATTGTTCTTGGGAGTACTCATTGTAATTGTTATATTTTGCGTTTTGTTTGATATATGTAGATGAAACAAATAAGCCGATGTAGTAATTATCTTCTTTATGTGCTGTTAGTAATTGTCATTTGTGAAACCAATGTCAAGCTTTCAATAGAAAGAAATGTTGTGACGCACTTATCATACATTGTAAGTGGCAAATGCACATGATTCTCAAGTTTTATCTAATAGTGTCGCGTTGAAGATATGCAGAAAACAATACACCGAATACAATCAAACTCACCTTTTATAGCCAAATCCAAAGGACCGAAGAAAATCCTTCGATGAATTTCGACTTACATGATAGAACAAACGCACGGAATATCGTCATCCGGGGTAGAATTTTTCTTCGACTTCACCAATCTTTCGACTTATGTGAGGTCGACTTAGGCGAGATTGACTACACAATGAAATGGGTGTCGATATCCGTACGCAGGTGGAGGAAGAGGACGTCGCCCTCACCATCGACGACGGAGAGGAGGTGAGCGCTGATGTCATCAGCTCCAAGTACCATCTGGCTCTCGACGGCAAGACTTTCGCCATCCTCATGGAACACGCCCCGCAACTGATACCCAAGGTAAAAAAAAGCAAAACAACAACAACAGCAACAACCAATTTCAGTGAATTATTCTGCTTCGCAACAATTTATAGAGCTGCATGATACAGGTGATATGTAATTATCCGTTTAATCGAATCGCACATCCACCTGCAGTACCCCCTCTCCAATCCTTTAATGGGTGCTCCAGTCCAACCGCGGGTTGTCTCTCACGAGGTCCATCCATGGTAATCATGAAACCATGGAAAAGTCAAGTTCTATACCAAAACTTTGTCTACGTATGCAGAAGAAGAAAAAGAAGAAGAAGAAGAAGAGGAGGAGGAAGAAGAAGTAGTAGTAGTAGTAGTATTAGCAGCAGTGTAGTAGTAGTAGTAGTAGTAGTAGTAGTAGTATTAGCAGTAGTAGTAGTAGTAGTAGTATTTGAAGTAGTAGTAGTATTAGCAGTAAGTAGTAGTAGTAGTATTTGAAGTAGTAGTAGTAGTATTAGCAGTAAGTAGTAGTAGTAGTATTAGCAGTATTAGCAGTAAGTAGTAGTAGCAGTAGTAGTAGAAGTATTAGCAGTAGTAGTAGTAGTAGTATACTATTAGCAGTAGTAGTAGTAGTATTGCAGTAGTAATACTAGTAGCAGTAGTAGTAGTAGTAGTAGTAGTAGTAGGATAGTAGCAATAGTAGTAGTAGTAGTAGTATTAGCAGTAGTAGTAGTAGTAGTAGTAGTAGTAGGATAGTAGCAATAGTAGTAGTAGTAGTAGTATTAGCAGTAGTAGTAGTAGTAGTAGTAGAAGAAGAAGAAGAAGAAGAAGAAGTAAGATGATGATGCGATGAGAGAGAAGAAAGTGAAGGAAAGACAAAACAAAGGAGAGAAGGAAAAAGGCAAATTATTTTATTCGGTCTTCCTCGAAGAGGTGATATAGTATTTTCAGCCTTTAAAGGCATAATTTACCATTTGCAGGTGAAAGCATTAGTGCTTTAAAATAGTTCTAAAATGTGAGTTAGGGATAGAAACAACCACTGTCAAAATTTGAATCTGTATAATTGATGTGAAGTGTTGTTAAATACACAAAATGTGAACAATAGTTATAATAAAAATGTTTCCAGACTATAAACCGTATACAGTTACGGTTTACTGAGAAAAACCCTGATATCTCCTTATATTTTAGGTTTTATTGCAAATATTTCATATGGTAGGATGTTTTATGATACAACAGACCTACACATATGCATCAAATGTGATATCTTGAACATTTTTGAAATCACTGCTCCCAAAGGTAAACTGGACCTTTAACTTTTTTTTTTTTGGTTAGATACTGTACTGACAAATTGCTTTATAAAATGTTAAAGAGCATAATAAGACTCCAAGGGGAATTTTTTATTTATTTATTTATTTATTTATTATTTATTTTTCTATTTTATTATTATCAGTTTTGAAATGGCTGACATATCCAAAAACAATGTGAAACAAAGCGATCCCAATGAAAGATGGGTCCCACCTTTTATTAGGATTGCTTTGTTTTGGTCATATCTCAGCCATTTCAAAAGCAATTTTCATTAAATAAGCTTGAATTCCTCTTTAATTATATGTTTTCCGTATTTCATGAGAGGTTTCTCACTATCTAAAAAAAAGATAGGCGTCAAGAAACATTGGAAACCTGAAGCTCCTTCTCAATCGAAACTATATTATCCTTTTAAAGAAAGTGAAAACCCATCAATTACCTTTCTCCCACAGGTTGCCGCTAAGGGGAGTGTCTTTGCAAGAATGTCCCCAGACCAGAAGGCACAGCTGGTGGAAGCCTTGCAAGAACTAGAGTAAGTCTGTCATTAATATTCCTAGAACTCTGTCGAAAATTTTCTGGTCTTAATTGCCTTGATTCGTTACCCCTGGAAACTTTACTTATCCTCAAACGGTGTCACATACTACAGGTTGAGACAAACGAGCAAATGCATTGGCCAGGAGAAGAGACATAGTCGCATCTCATTTTTTGTTAATACCTCCTCCCCTCCCCCGCATCCCTTCCCCAGCCCTTCCTTTCCCCCTTCTTTTCAACTCCCAAGTCCATACAAAAATAATTCCAAACGATGGTTCAAATTGTTTTGCTAACCATGATCCCACCTGCAGGTACTACGTGGGGATGTGCGGAGACGGGGCCAACGACTGCGGTGCCTTGAAGGCCGCGCACGCCGGAGTGTCCCTGTCCGAGGCTGAGGCGTCCGTTGCCTCGCCTTTCACCTCCTCGGAGCAGAACATCAAGTGTGTGCCCACTCTCATCAGGTAAGACGAACAGACACGATCCCACATGGCATCTGCTATCAAAACTTACACTATATCATAATACAACAGTCAATCTCATCTTAAGTCAATCTCGCACAAGTCGAAAAATCGTCTAAGTCGAAGAGAGCATCTCCAGGGTGATACCACTTATAAGCACTTGTAAGTTATATTGCATAACTCGAAATTCATATAAGGATTTTTTTTTTCTGGTCCCATTGGATTCTTTTTAGGCAAGGAATCAACTGTAGACGTTACCTTGGTAAATCATGTGGCTTTGTGGTAGTGCGGTAAAGACTCTTTACTTTCAAACAGGAGGTCCCCGGGTTCGAATTCTGCCAAGCTTTAACCCCCTTTTTATCTGTAAGCTGTCCCCCCCCCCCCCACCTCGATCCAGGTAAATCCTGGCACTTGGAGGGTAATACTAGCAGGGGCCCTCGAAAGCCCAATGCCCACTGTGCGACCTGAGCCTGCGAGCTGGTGGGGAGCTGGTGCGAGCTCTATGGGGCGCCAAGTGTCGCATGGTCTAATTCTTTACGAAATAGGCCATGCGACACTTGGCGCCCCATACAGCTCGTACCACCTCGCCACCAGCTCGCAGGCTCAGGTCGCACAGTGTGTATTGGGCTTAATAGTGCAGTAACAACAATATAGGGATATCCAGGGTGAACGAGACCATAACTATATAATATGGTTATAATAATGATAATCTATTAAGGCCTGGATCGGTGGGATGAAATCAATGTACCATCAGGATCGCTAGACACTATATTAAGTGAACCGCATCGTCAAGGAGACTCTGTTATAGTGATGTCAAAGCATTTGGGCAGTTAGGATCAACTCATTTCATACAAACGTGTATCTCAGGTACGATGAGTGAAAGAAGTATCAGAGATTTCATTTGAGTAGGCAAAAAAAAAAACAATTCAAACATGTCGGGAGAATCAGAACAAATTACTGGTATTCCTATTAATGGTTTTAGCATCCTACGGCTATAATTGCCCGTCGAAATCTCAACCTATCATACGTGAAAAAAAAAAAAAGAATATTACGACAAGACAAAGCAAACGATGCCTATTGGACAGACGTTCGTGATTTCT
The DNA here is from genome assembly GCA_033980235.1 of Diadema setosum. Classification (NCBI taxonomy): domain Eukaryota; kingdom Metazoa; phylum Echinodermata; class Echinoidea; order Diadematoida; family Diadematidae; genus Diadema; species Diadema setosum. Next base: position 31,625,039 of record CM067077.1, on the reverse strand, counting down.
TTCTTTGTATCGTGTAGAGAGGGGCGTGCAGCTCTTGTGACGTCATTTGGGGTTTTCAAGTACATGGCCCTGTACAGCATGATCCAGTTTGCCAGTATCATCATACTCAACAGTGTGAGTTTCAAACTCGAGAATTTTGTAATGCAGTAGGCCTGCGTGATCACGTGATAAAGGACGTTTCATGAGAGAATTTCTGTAATTTGTGTGTAATGTTTTATGACCATGCTCATTGATTCCGAAACTTGAATAAAATACAGCGAGATCGAGAAAAAAAATGGAGAATCATGATTTGAAAATAATCAGTTAAACAATAGCAAAAAGTGTGACATTAATATAACCAGATCGTCATTCCAGTTGTTACCGAGCTTTAGGCTTAATGTAAAGTTTATCTCTTCTAATATCCATTCAGTGTATAGATACTACAGCTAGAAATTATTCTCTAGTATTTGTCTAACTTCAAAGATTTATTTCATTGAAGTATCATTGACACATACGTGAGCAATCTCTTTTCTGTATATTGACGGAATTATGTTTGTGTGAAGTTTTACAAATTCTTGTATCTTATTTTGGTTTTCGTCTCTTTTCATTCCGTGAACTGCATGTCCTTTAGTAAAACATTGAGTTTAAAAGAGAAAAGAAACGTGTTCTTTACAGATAATGGCGTTATATGAATAGTGTTCATCACTATCATCAAAATTCTTTCTTTTCAATTTAGCTTGATCTGTTCCCCAGCGACTGGATGTTCATGTACTGGGATATTGCCATAACAACGGTGGTGGCCATCCTGAGTAAGTTTTATCTGCTTAACCCTTTTCGTGCCAGAGACTTAAGGAAGTTTGCACAACTCTGTAGGGTTTTTTTTTCTGTGACAATCGGCCCTCAAAGTACGTAACGGGTTAAGTGTAATATGGCTGTCATTCTATTGATCAGAGAGATGCTTAGTTTTTGTATTGTAAAGGTGCTGGTCCTGCACTTTACAATGTAGCCAAGGAACTATGATAGCGTGTCCTTTGCGATATACATGATATACATTTGTACATTACTTATTTTGTTTTGAGGCATCATTATACACTTCAGAAACAACGCAACTGAAATTTTCGTTGGTCAGCACCTGCTGGTGCAGCCGAGTGATTATGGATGATAAGCGTTTAAATAGTGTGACACAAAAATTAAGTTTAATTACGTTTCTGACAGTCTAGTGTAATGAATATTCATGAACCTTGGTCGAGACGATTGATATTTTCAGAAGTTTTAGGGAGCGTGGTGCATTGTTTCTTTGTATTGCTATTGATGTAACCATGCATTCGCAAGGAACCAGGCGTACACCAAGCTGTCGGTGCGCAAACCAATCGACAGTCAGATGGATATCACAAAAGCTATGATAGAAAAATGCATGTACAGTTTCTGACAGTTTGAGGTCATGAATATTCATGGGGTATTGGTAGGGACGATGCGTATTTTCAGGAGCTTAGGGAGCATGATGAATTGTTTCCTTATATTGTTATTGACGTAAGCAGTCGTAAGGAACCAGGCGTACACCAAGCTGTCGGTGCGCAAACCAACCAATAGTTTGGTTGTATCTCCCCCAAGTGTCTGATGGATATCACAACAGCTATGATAAAAAAATGCATGTTTCTGACAGTCTGATGTCATGAATATTCATTTGGTCTTGGTAGATACAATGCATATTTTCAGGAAATTAGGGAGCATGATCATTATTTCTGATGCAACCATGCAGTTGCAAGGAACCAGGCGTACACCAAGCTGTCGGTGCGCAAACTAATCAATAGTTTGGTTGTATCTCCCCCAACTGTCTGATGGATATCACAAAAGCTATGAAAGAAAAATGCATGTTTCTGACAGTTTGATGTCATGAATATTCCTTTGCTCTTGATAGATACGATGCATATTTTCAGGAAATTAGGGAGGATGATCATTATTTCTTTGTTTTGCTGTTGATGTAACCATGCAGTTGCAAGGAACCAGGCGTACACCAAGCTGTCGGTGCGTAAACCAATCAACAGTCTGATGGATCCGTCCATGCTCTTCTCCGTCTTCATCCACATAATCCTACAGTTCATCGTCCAAGTCATCGCCTACGTCGTACTCACGCAGCAATCATGGTAAGGAGAGTATGGGGCGCGATGTGTGTAACCAGGGAAAACAATCCCTCGCACTTTGTTCTGGACGTGTGAATGTCTTCTGCGCCTTTCTACTGGAAAGAACAGAGTATCTCACAGTGTGTTCACAATGTGTTCACAAAATATTATTTCTGGAAATTTCGTACTCTTAAGTTTTAAGGGAAATGTAATTTCATATTTTGCCTTGCCTATTTATGTGTCTTGCCTGGAATATGTAAACAACTTTGTGTAGTTCTATGTATATTTTTTATTTGTATTTTATTGATAATCTAGTGCTTGTTTTAACATCTATTGCACGGACTAACTTAAAAACACGTCCTGGCTGATGTTAGCACAGTGAATAAATAAAAAGAATGAATGAATGAAAGAATGAATGAATGCATGAATGAATGAATGAATGAATGAATGAATAGATGAAGGCTTACCACTTACAAAGAGGCCTATCTTTTTGTTTTATGTTTTACCTACCTCTCATTCCAGGTATACGAAATTCGTAAAACCAGATGACGGCAAAATCGTTAGTTCCAAGGGCCAAGAAGCCACGACGATATTCCTCGTGTCTAACTTCCAATACATCATCGTCGCATTCATTTTCTCCAAGGGTCCGCCGTTCCGAAAGCCGATTTACACCAACTGTAAGGAATTTTCTCCCTCCTCCCACCTCCTCTCTCCCTCTCTCTCCCTCTCTCTCTCTCTCACACACACACACACACACACACACACACTCACCCCTCTCTCCCTCTATCTTTCTCGTTCTCTCTCTCTTTTACCCATTTCGTTTTGTTGTTGTTTGCTCGGAATGAATCTTCTATAATATTATACACAAAGTAAACAGGCGCATACTGCATGGAAACAGAGTATGTGGCACATGAGAACATACCTTTTCTTTCTTTTTTATAGTTTATTTAACTTATCATTGAAGCTGATGATTTTTGTTAGATATATCTCCTATGCGTGCTGGTTTTTTTTTTCATTTCTGTTAAATTGTGTTTCTAATTAGAGTGTGTTTCTGTTCTTGTCTTTTTTTTTTTTTTTACTGTTTGCCAAATCATTACCTCTAGGTTAGATATGAAATCATTTGTATGATTTTTTTTTTCTATTACTTTTTTCCTGGATAAGGAGAGAGAAATCACCTTCTCCTCAAAGCCATTTTTCTTTTCTTTTCTTTTCTTTTTTTTTGAGGGGGGAGGGGCGAGGTAGAACAGCATCCGTTTAAGAGCAGACTGTTGTGTTTTTTCTGTTTGGTATGTGTACGTCAATCATTAACAGTTGGACAAAATTATGTATTATTTAAGGGCCTGAAGAATATCAAGTAGGCCTAGGTCACGTATAGGTATCAAAATGAAAATCGATCGACGTTTGGCGACTTGCTACATGGGCTTTCGCGATCACTGTCATACATACTTACTGTTTTATAATGCTTAACCTCTCAACATAACAAAGTCATGTTAAATCCTTTTTCTTCATCTTCATTCACAGATCTGTTTACAGCAAGTTTGATCATTTTGGCGGGCTTTTCAATTTTTTTGATGTTTCCCATTCCCGCCATCTACGGAAAATTTGAGGTACGTTACATGAGAGACGGTAGACTGATGTAAATACCAGCGAAGTGTTAGGAAAATCAGACAGTACATTTGATATAATAAGTTATGCATTCTTTGGGTTTCGCTGCCACCATTGCTGCCACCATTGCTGGATGTACTCGGAGAAAACTTTGTGTGACGTCGCGCATGGGCAATGATAAAAAGAAATTACAAAGAAAGAATATTTGAGATATTTTCACTTTCCAGCATTATGAAAGAGCACTTGATATTCCTTTCTCAGAAAGCAAGAGCAATATTTTTTTTTTCAATATTCATGTCACTAAGAAGTAGAGGAATTGTTTACGTTTAATAGAGAAATGACATTTTGTGGAATCCTTTTATATTTCCTTCTTTTACCAATGCCCACGCGTGACGTTACAAAATGTCGTTGTAGTCTCATGCAGCAATGGTGGCACAGAAACTTTAAGCATCGATTACTTTTCGACGGATCGGCCGATTTCGTTCAAACTTTGTCGATGTGTTTTACTAATATTTCTGCAATCACTCAATTCACGTATTTTTTTTTTTCAATTCTCCTTTAGATAAGACACAGGAGATGACAATGAGAAATCAATATAAAAGAAAGAGTAAAAAGTAACTTGTTTTCTATTGTGGCCAGTCATTCCTGAAATATTGACGTTATTTCTTAAGTAGTCCAGTTTGGGTTTTTCTGCCCTTTTACAAATCTGCAGTAGAAGAAAAAATGGACAATTATAACGATTCGTGGAATTGTGCTGGTGTGATTATTTCTATTTATATGATGTAAAAAATGTCACAATTTGGCCGTTGGCTGCAATGTCATTATTATCAACAAACAATAATTATTTCAATCAATCAATCAGCCAGTCGATCGATCGATCAATCAATTAATCAAGTAATTGATCGATCGATCGATCCAAAGGTCTATAATCTACTATCAGCACAACAAGCTGAAACATGCAATCAAGTTCTCTCTCTCTCTCTCTCTCTCTGTCGGTCTCCATACCCCCTCCTTCCTAATTTCTCTAATATCTTTTTGACTTTCTTTGGTCTTACCAAATCAGCTGGTACCGCTGGACTTGCTGTTCCGTGGCATCATACTCGCCTTGGTCCTGGCTCACTTCCTAGCGGCAATACTTCTTGAGGTAACTGATATTACTTTGGGAGGGCGGATATGCCTTTCTGGGAAGTCTTATACACTTTGCAAAAGATCGTTGATAGTGACGTCTCTGTAGCATAGACATTTACTGTCATCATGTGTTCAAACGGTTACAGCTCGTTATTCCGAAGGTTCGTTATTCCGAAGGCTCGTCAGTCCGAAGATTCGTTATTCCGAAGGTTCGTTTTTCCGAATTTCCTTTTCGGATTAACAAATCTTCGGAATAACGAACCTTCGGAATAACGCCACAAATGTTCGGATTAACGAACCCTTTTTCATTTTTGGATTAACGAACTTCTAGGTATAGGGACTTTGTGTGTTTCGGATTAACGAACCTTCGGAATAACGAACCTTCGGAATATCGAACCTTCGGAATAACGAACAGCACCCGTTCAAACACAAGGACGAGTCACCTCACTAGCCCCTATCAACTGTTATCGCAGCCAATTCAATAAGTTCTCTTCAAGTACTTTTACTTATATTTTGATACGAACGTTGCTGATTTGACATAATTATTTCATTTGTACATCTGCCATGTGTCAACATCATGTTTTTTAAAGGGACCATCAAAAGCAAGATATTCTGCACATTATATTTTGTTTCAATTTTCATTTTAACACTTTGTCCATCAAAAATAATTGTGTAGATGCCTTGCCCAGAGCTCTACAATTGAATTCAAAGAGTATACAACAGGTCTAACTGGTAATTTTCATGCGGCTCACACACCCACACTATTAGTGCACTGTAGTAGATATGAGGTGAACGCAAATAACAACAATGTACCTTGTTTCATCCCAGTATTCAAATATTCGACTTTTCCCTTAAATTTCAGAATTTCCTCGCTGACACTCGAGCGGTCAAGAACTACGCCACATGCCGGAAGTGTCGCAAGGGTGCAAAGGTCACAAAGCACGAAGTGCTCATCCGGGAACTGAATTCAGATTCATCGTGGCCGCCCATCAACTCGACTACCAGCCCGAGCAGGACGAACGGCCACTCGGCCAAGGAGACCGACGTGTAGGTAAAGAAGTGCCCGGCAGTCATTGCCCCGCGGAATCAGAGTGGAATATCGAGATTTGAAAAAAGCGACCTCTAAGTTATACACGGGTTCCTTGTAAAGGATAGTACGGTGTCGTCCTTATGACTTCGCAGTGGTGAATCGTTTTGAAAACCTGGATTGAGGTGTCATCTCAACTGACGTAATATTCGTCGCTGACGATGTCTACTAATGTACACAATGTGTATACCGAGTACACTGGTGAACACTTGAGTTTTCGTCCAGAACAGTATCATTAATTTCTTGTATTTTCTCTTGAAAGTTAGTACAGAGAAGTAAAGATCTGCACATTGACTCTATATTAACCTCCCCCCCCCCCCCCCCCCGCATCGGCTGGTAGATCGACGGCGTGGTTGAACAACATACAGTTGTCACTGTTGCAACACGGTACAGAACAGCACAGCGTTCGGGCATGTGTTCACGGTATTGATGCACAAGATATTTTTTTCCCTTTTTCCTCAAAGAATCCCCCTTCCTTGCCCTTTACCCCGTAATAGAAAGAAAGAAATCGAAAAGATAATGGATCATTGGTCCATCTTGCTGCTTGTCATGATAAAGCGGCTACAATATTTTAACATTGATATCATGAAGGGTGAGGAGAAAAACCCAAACCTTTCCGATACGTTGAAAGCGTTTAAAGCAAAGGCGTCAGACATGATTATATTGAGAAAAAGCGACTGTCACAAAAGACTAATAATTGGTATTGTTGGTTGAAGTGACAGATGTCTCAAATGGGAAAACGAAAAAGTTTGTCAGCTTGACATAGTTTCTAGTGTTTGCCATTGTACGGATCATTTGTCAGTGCAACTATTCAAAGTGTCGCGGAGGGATACTCGTGGTGTGTAGAACACATCGTTAGGTGTATTCAAAATTGTTTTATTCAATTTTTTTCTATCATTGGTGATAGCAATAAGTATTGTGATACTTGGTTCGTAGTAACCTCAACGCGTATGAATGCAATAAGTTGGATCCATAGATCGCTGGAGACGTGACTGATCTTATAGCAGTTTTCTGATTTTGTTTGTTAAATGATGGTTGAAATTACAAGCTCTAAAGAAAATAAATGCTTGTGTTTGGCGTGATTGATGGTATAATCATTTTCGATAAATACGACAAATTGCAGTTACTTCCTATACCATCTGTGTACCAAAAGTGAGTTTATTTTATAGTGGATTTAAATTTAGGCCATCTAGCCCAGTTTATGAAATTATGAACTTTCACAAACAGAACGCATTGAAAAAAAAAAAGCATTCAGATATTCCACGCGACTAGCTTTGATGTATAGTGCATTTTGTTTGAGTATCATAATGATGCTAAACATCCGCTGTATGAGGGCAAGCCATAATGATTTTCATGTTCTTATTTATGAAGATGTAAACTACTCGTATAGTGTGATATTGTGACTACCTACGATCTTCCCCTTTTAGTGTTATATACATAACCAGTTTATACGATGATTTTATATTAATACAACACAATATAATGTATATCTATCAATCTATCTATCTGTCTATTTATCAATCTATATAGAATTCATATTGCTGTTATACATAAATATATCAAAGTTATATATTATCTGCGTCGGTTATATCTTATAACATATTGTATTTTAGCTGTGTATATCCAGAAATGAGTGTCGTAAGAAGATACACGACTTATCAGGGCCAATTAATTGTGTACTTGAATTAATACGGACCACGATGGTGGTTTTCCGGTTTCAGATGATAGAATCATAAGGCTTGCAAGATGGCTCATGAAATTCGTGTAGAATATCAAGAAAAGGCAGTCTCTAACCGGGTAATATTCTGAGAAAAGTTCATATCAGTTTAGGTATGCGGATGTCGACGTACCGAAGAATTGTACTTTCATTATTCATCATCTTTCAGCATAATGATGTGTTCAAGGATAATGTGTTTTGTTGCAAGAGCGAGGTAAAGCAAGTGCTCCCGTTTAATGAAAAGATTTAGGAACATTTTAGGTTTCTTCTCATTACACGAAAAATTCAACCCGGCATAACAGCATCTAAGCACCAGACTTGTAGCTTGCTTAAAAATGATCCTGATCGATGTGTCTACGAAATAATTACTTATTCCACATCTTCTGAAGATCTACAATACTCACACACAAATGGGCAATATGGGTACTTTTTTCCTCACTTCTTTCAAGTGTCTATGCGGGAAGAACAACAAGTGAATAGAAAAATCCACCAACTCAGTTTGCTCGCGATTTCGTGCATATTTCACTGGATGAAATACTGTACCACAGTTGGCATGATCACGTAACCACTACAAGTATTTCAAACGAATCCCTTGGCTTTGTGCATGTAGATGAAAATGTTGTGATATACGTCACACATACAAGCAATTTACGTGGGTATTGAAGTGGTTTTGGGTCGATTTTATGTTGTTTTTCAATATATGCGGTATTTATTCTGCTTCCTGTTTGAAGGTTTACTGATACATGACAACAGATGGTTTCTAAATTAGCCTACGAGTTCGACATTGAAAAAAAGGGTCAATGATTCATAGAGCCCACAAGTCATAGAGCCCATGAGATCAACACTAGGCAAATGAGGCCCATGAGTTCGGCACTATGTAAAAACAGCCCACGAGCTCGGCATTACAACACTGGCCTTGTCGGTTTCGTGGGCACTGTTTGCGTGGTTGGCTCTATAACTCGTGGGCTGCATGACTCGTGGGCTGTATGACTCGTGGGTATCGAACTCGTGACGTGCACCCGTAATGTCTGGGTGAGGGTATTCATAGCAATATCTTCTGTCATTTTCTTTTTCTCAATCCATCCGTCTATCTGTCACTCTGTGTATTAATCTTTCTCATTTCATATGTACCTGTCCGTCTACCGATTTTTTTTTTTGACATTCTGTCGCTATCTATCTCTCTACTCTATAAAAAAGGGGGAAGAGAAGAAGAAAAGGATTTGTTGCAGTTTTCTAAAACGGGTCAGGAATGTCAGCATTGAGATGGTGTTATGGCATCAGTGCAAATTGGTTTGTAACGATTTCTGCTGATCGTGTAATTATGACAATACTATTTGAAGCCAACCGGTATGTCTGTCTTATTGCTGTCTTTCTGTATGAAAACGCTGTGAGGTAGGAGACAAATCGTGGGACTATTGTTCAAATTTAGCTTTACTTTTTTTCACTCTTTATTTATTACTGGTATCTGTTAACGAATATCAACGTCCTTTTATCCCTCATCACGACGATGTTTTTCAGTAAATACAATGTGTATGTGCTTGAAGAGAAGTTACAGTTCTCGACTGATAAATAAGTATGTGAATGAAACGTTGTAATTATATGAGAGCCATATGTGTGATGCCGTAAACTGACTGTTGGTCCCATGTGTTGAAATATTGCAATCAGTAGATGTTTTCCCCCAATACATTTTCAGTGACTCAGTGAAGTTCCTTGACAGAAAGACCGAGGAGATGATGCCAAGAGGTTGAGGTAGAGATAAAAAGAGGAAGTCGGCAGGGGCGGATCTAGCTTTTTATAAAGGAGGGGGTTGGGGGCGGTATGCGAGGGAGCGTAGCGACCGAGCCCGAGCGAGCGGAGCGAGCGAGGGGGGGGGGGGGGTGGGAGGGTGTGGGAGGGGGGCGTCCGAATTTTTGAAAATCTGTGTGTGAAAATGGCGTTTTCTTGCATCTAAAACACCACTATTTTTGGTGTAGAAGTCATTGCCATAAATAGAAAAAAAAATAAAATTAAAAGTTTAAAAAAAAGATAAGATAAAAAAAAAATGGTCCCCGGATTTTTTTTTTTTTTTTTGGTGGGGGGGGGGGGGGGGGGAGGTTGCAACCCCCCCCCCCCCCACCCCCCTCTAGATCCGCTTCTGGTCGGGAGACATTGAAGAAATTCCTGGCTCCTATTTGTGATCATAGCGGTATTCCTGGCTGGAAAAAACACAGTGTACCACAATTTGAAACACAGTGTGAACACATAGTGAACACAGTGTGAAATCTCTTCACACTGTTAAATTCGAGCATTTTAACAGTGTGAACACAATCATTGTGAAATCATCAATTCACAGCGTGAAACGGAACATTGATATGGAATACCCTGTGAAAAACCACACCACAGTGTGAAATGGTCTCCACACTATTAAATTCGATCGTTTTCACATAGTCGACTATGTGAACGCAGAGTGAACACACTGTGGGACACTGTGTTCTTTCCATCGTGGTTAACATAAATAAAAGGAACTTGAAATGGGGAACAATTCTCGAAGACCTGTAACGAGAACTATGTTCTAATGTTCTTGCCAGTTAGATAACAGGTCTTCATGAGAAAGATTTTAGATTAAAAAAACACATAGTTGTATTTTTTTTTTTGGTAGATCGTGTTTGTGTCTGAATAATTATTCAAAGTTATAATGTGGTTTTGTTTTTTAACATGATATAGCATCTTGAGGACGTAGATCTAGTACCACGTTTACAAAGCCTTAATAGACATTTCGTCCATTTGTGCAGAGTGAAACTGATGTATTTTATACTTTAAAAACAGGCTGGGATTGGACCTGTCATTCGATGTATCGACAGACTTTTTGGTTGTGATAAAGTCCGGGTCGTTGATATTTTGTGAATCAAGATGTACGTGTGAAATTATCAAATTCAAATCCAGTAGAGTGTGGTATATGCAGATAATTATATATATATATTTCAACAATATAGATGTGTGTTTTCTTTCTCCAAATCACCCACTGTCTACAGGAGTTCAGAATGTAAAATTTAGTCTTTTCATAATCTATACGTCTGTCACTTTCCTACACCCTTACCCCACCCTGCGATATTCTTGACGGTTAACCTGCGAAATGTTTGATATGACTATAACATGAATCCGTAAATATCCAGTGCACCGGTGCAATCGTTCCTACTCCATGTTCTCTGGCGTTCTTGTCTTCTTTCTTTTATTTTTTTAGTCATTATCTTGAAAATACTTTCATACATGAACATTTTAAGTAACCCTATCTTTTTAAACAGTACTTAGAATTCCGTGTGCTGTTGATTGGTGAGGGCAGAGTATCATCTTAGCTGCAGGAATTTGGTGGAAAAGAAATTTCATTCTATTCTTTTTTTTTTTTGTCAGGAGAAGTGTTGGTTGTACACTCTGTCCAAATAGTCAACCAACTAAACGTGTGTCCCTTTCCATCATTATTAACAGCAGACCTAAAGTCATGTGGATTGTCTTTGATTGGTGTAAAGAAAAAAAAATGTAATCTACATGAACGTTTGGTTCATTTTGATCGACACGTTGTCGTCAACATTAAGCTTTTTATGTTGTGACATGTGTGGTATGTGCAGCAGGTTTGCAATAGAAACTGTACTCCGGACATCTCGAGCAAAATAACGCAATTACATCTCTTTAATCCACAAATGGCATTTAGACAATTGGTAACTGCTATTATTTCATAATCCCCCTATCCCGTTCTCCACGTCCTATTGGCTGAAATGCATACAAGCCTCTGGCGTTGCGATCACACGCCATTACAGTAGCTTTACTGCTTGCTTCGACTGCAGAGATTTAGAAATACATGTAGACAGATACGGGTTTGACGAAACATGAATGCTGCACGTTCCTGCTTGTATGTGGGCCGACCTAATGGGAGTGCATAACCATTGTTCCCTAATTGTAAAAAAAAATCAAATTATCGGAGGTATAATCATCTGAGTAGATTTTGACTGAAGATGTTAGGAATTGAATAAGAAAAAGCCTTCTCGCAAATAGAAAAAAAAAAGAATCGTAAAGGAAATTCAGTTAACTTCCCCCCCCCCCCTTGAGGTACTTAGTTGTCCTCTATTACCTTTTGATAGCTCTAGTTATCTAAGTGATTCCAAATCAGAGGGCCACTCAGATGCGTTCGCGTTTAATATACTATACCTTCTATCCAAGTTATTTTAGCGTCATTTGTTAAAAGACCGGAATACAATAAGGAATACGATATCCGTGACGTAATATGAATGTGTTAAATGGTTTTGTACTTAAAGGCCCCCATCTTTGGTCGCCCCTCCCAATCGTCTGCCTGACACGGCAAACGACCCGGCAAATGTGATTGGCCAATCAAAGACGCATTCACCACCTCTTATTCCATGTATTCGACTGTTGACTGAGAGAGAATCTTTCAGCGACTTTCAGTACGCGTGTCTAAGTGTTGTACCGCCTATGAAGTAAACAACAGTCAAATATAGTCAAGTGTAATTCTATACGATTGAAATGTTAAAATCTGAAGACAAAGCGCATGCGCCAATCTACACATTCGCATTCAATTCGATAAGTAAATTGCTGAGTAACAACATCCGCTCAACGCTCAACGAGGTAATGCGCGGATTGTCATGGCCGGATTCTCTGCATTGCACACGATCTGTGGAGTGGAGTGGAAAGACATAATATGCTGCATTTAATGAGGTCAATGTCCTTGATGAAGGTGAACATAGTATAAGAATAAAGATACTGTAATCTCATCTGTGACAGTGCAGGCGAACAAATTTGACGTCACGACCAATCCAATGCTTTCTATCAAACGGTAAAAAAGATATATATGAACAATGCTTTTTTTTAAATATTTAAATAGCTGTTTGCGGTTTTGTTGCAGATTTACATAACCGTTTTCATCAAAATTTACTAGGCGTTACCTTTCTCATCGCTTCAAGTAATCATTGTATCAGACATAAACATTTAGAAGTCGATTTTGTACATCACATCTATAATTAATAATTTTCTTTGTAGCCAGGTTTTTGAAGGACTGTATAACACAGTAACAACAAAGAAGATTAAAGAGCGTTTTTTTTTTTTCCGGCTTCCCAATGTTGCCTGTTCCAAATAGTCATTCCATTAAAAAGAAAAAAAAAATATTCAATTACTCTCAAAAATAGTCAAAATTCATCTACTCTTGAAGAGAACGTAAAATAAGAAGCGCTCAAAAGGACGGTCAATACCTACGGTGAGAAAGTACCCCATGTAAAATTTCATTTTCAAATTTCTGTGCGAAATAGATACATGTATTTCCGTGTGTATGCGTGCATGTGTGTGTGTGTGTGTGTGTGTGTGTGTGTCCCAACTCCAAGTGGTCTATTTCAATATTTCAGCAATAATGCTTTGAAACTTCAAACATATCGGTTGAGTTGGTGTTAGTGGTGTTAAGTTTTAGTGGTTGACACCCATGAATATTTGATTCTAAAAAAAAATAGATTAGGGTAAAAACTGGTAAAACTGTTGTGGTATTTAAACTCTGTACACTGGTCGGTTCGTCCTAACAGCGATATGCCACGATGTGTGAATGATATAGATCTCATGTAGAATGAGATACCATCATCAATGTTTATTTATTTTTTTGTATGTTTCACTCATACCACTATGATTCGGTGAAGATGTATTTTTGATTTGTCCGTAGATTGTGAGATGGTGCTAAATAGATTGTATGAATAAATATCCTCCGATCACACCATCCTAACTCATTTGTCGTCTACCGTATCATTTCGTTTTTATTGCCGTCTTTCCAGACTTTGAAATACAGGCATAGATAGCAGCGATATCAGCGATTATTTTCTTTATCTATAGCATTTTTTTTTTTTGACTCAGGAATGAGTTGCATACAAAATGATTACACCACACAGAGCGTCAGCAAGAATTATTCTCAAGATACTGCTAGTAACGATGGAACAATTCAAAACACGCGATGATAAACCAAGCCCGTTTTAGCTTTCAAAAGTTAAAGGGTGGCTTATTTACTCACGCAAGACCAAGTAAAGGTGGTAATTTGTTTTATAAATTGGAAACATGATTTAAGTTCGGCGCCAACCATTTTCGCACGATTCCTACGACCGGCACCAACTCTAAGATTTCTGAATCCCTCTTACAATTCAATACAATGCAATACACATCCGGTGCATGTTTATGAGTGCAATGGCATGAATGGACAGAATATTTCATTCGGTGAAAGATGAAATGTTTGATCCTTTCTACTCGTCTGCGCCTCGTTGAATGGATCATTTCATCTTCCACCTCATGAAATATTCAGTCCATTGCACTCATAAATTTTCATTATTTGTGTCATGGTGCGCAGAAGGCGGGTTGTCAGTGTTGGTCATCAGTATACTAATGTCGGGTGAAAGTTGGAGCTTAATATAGGCGAGATAAAAGACTGGTCAAGTTTTAGTTCTCAGACAATCATATGATTTGGATCCATATCACTATTTTATATTCTAGTTTGATGCTTTCATTCATTCATTAATATTACTATCTAAACAGTCAAACTGGCAGGCATACCGACATTACTTTAGCAATGTTTTGACAGTGTTAATATAAAGTATCGGAACACAAGTACAAAATAACGCGTCAAACAATATTTCTACGCTTTTAGTGAGCTTAGTCAATTTCTACCTCACATCAATAACAGATGGAATATTCAAGAGTTAACACTACTGAGTTGATTGAGGTTAACATGCATTCCACCTAAAGATAAGTCGTACAATGCTTTTTTTTTATTGTTTCTTGTTTCTTGTTGGTCCAAGTAACCACCTTGAAGCTGTGCTCTGTGGGTGAGAATTCTTTTCCTCGTCCTTTTTCTGTTCAATTCAATTCAATTCAATTCAAATGACTTTATTTCCATACAAAGTAATACAAAGCAATATACATTACGCTTACATGATTACATAATATTTTAAGGAACTTTGAATCACATAAGTTTCAACAAAACATGGATACAATATCATAATGATATTAACTTTGGTTTTTAGATGAATAAACAAGTAAGCAATACAATCCCATTTTGTAACTCTATATTATGGAAAAGAGGAACTCACAAGAGAAGCATAGCTCGTAAATTTTGTGAATTACTCTAAAAGGAGATGAGGGCATCTCAAGATCGTCAAGGACTCCATGTATGAAAATGTTGATATCATGACGTCAGGCAAAACAAACAGAAAGAAAGCTCTATGACACGTCAAGGACAAGAACGAAAGCAGGGACGGAACAGGTAGGAAAACAAACTAGAGATAGCTTTTCTTTAAGTTTGAAGTTCCCCACATTTGGCGTGAGAGGTTCATTGACCTAAAAAACATTGATTTTACCTAAATGTTAACTTTGAGTCTACTATTACTATTAGGCCTATACTGCTGGGTACACGAAACACGGAAGATAAAAAAAGAAATACCCAAAACAATGCTTTCTATATAACATTGTTCAGAATGATGTCCGGATTCGCTCACTAATTGACAGCCTCCGGAACATGTTACTGTGCACTGGCATCTAGACCGGACTTATGCCCTTGACCCTTTCTATAACCATTCGCCGACAGGATTGCCTGTTTTCTGCGATCCTGTCTTATTTTTTTTTTTCAGGACGTGTTGCAGTATTTAAATAGTCAATAGTAGCAGGCCTATTTAACTGACCTGTAAATTGCGATAGATCTTCTTTAGGCCCCTATAGGCAGTTCAGGGGTATCTCGAACTCTCGACATTGCGAAATGTTTCGCTTTGAAGTTGATGCTAGACTTTACTTTATTGTTATTGTTGCTGCTGCTGCTGCTGCTGTTGTTGTTGTGTCCTTTCTCTAATCAAATGGGGACAATCATAATGTTACTCACGGCGGTAATAAGCATTACAAATTCGACAAGTACATGTACATGTAATTTGATTACAATTTAGTTCGACGTTACAGCTTTCATGATG
This sequence comes from Diadema setosum, assembly GCA_033980235.1. Lineage (NCBI taxonomy): Eukaryota > Metazoa > Echinodermata > Echinoidea > Diadematoida > Diadematidae > Diadema > Diadema setosum. Next base: position 31,609,436 of record CM067077.1, on the reverse strand, counting down.
CTTATTATAGGCAACATATTTCTTTAACTGGGAAAATGTCTATCCAGGAAGACGGACATTGAGTTTCAGGATAAGTTTGTCGAAATGGTAAATGAAAGAAGATTGCAATGTACTGGTCAAGCTTTGGTTAGCACGAAGAGGTCATTGGTCAGCCCAACTGTGAGACTTTCTCACGCTCCTCTGCTATCTCCCCTCCCTCTCCCTCTTTCTCTCTCTCTCTCTGTCCTTCTTTCTTTACTCTTTACTTTTAAAATAAGGTAAATGATAGTTATAATATGTGTGTTCGTTTTGTTCGTGTGTTTGCTTATTTACGTGTGTGTGTGTGTGTGTGTGTGTGTGTGTGTGTGTGTGTGTGTGTGTTCATGTGTATGCGTGTGCTATTTCTCCGCAGCTGTTTATTCTACTCCAACATGTCCAAGGCCAGTCCATGTCTTTGACGACAGTAGGTAAGTAAACGAACATGCGCCTGTTCTGATGGAAGAGTCTGGCCAATCAGCGCTCCCAGCGAATAAGCCCCGCCAACCGATAAATGCAAGGCATGGATATCAGACGATTCAGTTATGGAAAAGCCCCCCCCCCCTCCCCCCCCCAACAAAAAAAAAACCCAGACAAAAACAAAAACATAAATATGTTTGTTTAAATTGTATAACACGCTCTCTTATTCTAAGTTTCTATTTAGTCGTATAGTTATCGATTTTCAGGTAAGAGCTCGGTTGAATCATATCAATTAATCATAAAAGATCGGCCTTTAATTTTCTGATTCTTTAGTAAATAAGTGGAAAAATATATTTTCTGTAAGATCTGTTAACGTTCCTCAAGCTTTTGAACCAAAATGCAACCGACGACAGGAGGTAGCGGAGGGGAGGGGGATGCAGAAAGCAATATTGAACGAGAAAAAGTAAAAAAAAAAAAATAATATTAGAACATATATGAATCGTCTTTTCAACATTGACAGCCGACAACCATGTATATATCCGATGACTGACAATAATAATACAAACCTTGGCTATCCTATTTTGAAAGTACAATCATATTTCATTAAGAAGTGTGAAAAAAAATCATTAATGTTTAACAAGTTTCAAAAAAGAAATAATATACATGAGGACTAGTTTTGCTTTGATTGACTTAATTCAAAATCGGCTATTCAGAACCATGCAAAAGTAAAAACAGACACCAGACGATTACACTCATGGGTCAGTTTACATCAAGTGAAAATTCTGTATCTCTAGCGAATTTTATCATCTAGGTATAACATATCAGTATAGTCAACATCACAATTGTAAAGGTGGTGAAACCAATAATCTAAGCTTGAAAAAAGGCCAAATGATATCTGACGCCATGTAAATTGTTTCTTTGTTAGATGAACCAAACGCCAAATATCCATGAAATCCTATTTTTTGATGAATTTTAAAAAACACTTTGGTTTATACAAATAAGATATATATACATTGAGTATCTTTGAACCGCACAAGGACGCAATTCCTGTCACCACAGAATATTAGTTTATTTTTTAAATCTCCAGAGCGTTAACTCAGGAAATAACCTTTATATAATATGTCCTGTCGAGACGTTTTCGTCGGTGAATACACCTTAAAGGAGAAATCCGGTGCAAATATAAGTTAGTCTGATAAGAAAGAGTGAAATATTACGAGTTCAACGGTAAAATTTTTTATTGAAATCGGGTGAAAAAATAAGGAAGTTATGACATTTTGAAGTTTTGCTAATTTTTCAGGAAACAGTTCTTGAACGGTCAATATGCGTATGCAAAATGGCAAAGTGATCATGTCTTCCCCTCATAACTTGCCATATAGTTTGAAGGGCTGCATAACATTTATTTTTGAAATTTCAAGTTTTTCATTCAAACGCAATTATGCCCGAGGCTCAAATCCTTGTATATTAACTGATCACTATTCTGAATTTATTCAACCACGAAGAACATCATGTTTCAGACCTCAATGACAGAAACATTGAATTTTCGTCATTTTTGCTCACTTATTTGCACATTCATATCCGCTCTACAAGAACTGTTTTGCTGAAATTAGCAAAACTTCAAAATGTCATAACTTCCTTATTTTCATCCGATTTCAGTCAAGTTTTTACCGTTGGACTCGTAAGATTTTACTCTTTTTTTTTTAGCAGGCTAACTGACATTTTGACTCGGTTTCCCCTTTAATATATACAGTAAGAGCCAGAGCTCTGCCATCTTTTTTGAGGAATAGGAGAAATATTGATAGGAGATTAATACTCGGGTCTGACAGTCCACAGACTACGAATGGAGGCATGAATACTCGATTGGGTGTATAACTCCGTTACGGGTCAGCAAATGACGGATGGTTGGAACTGGCGTGAAGCTCGCAGAAAAACTCATCACTTTTTGGCTCAGCGCAACAGGGGCACTCGGCGGCCTATGACAACCTTGTCCACTGGAAACGCAACGGAGCTGGAACGCCATTCCCCCGACGTTTTTGTAATTGATATCTTCAAGTCGGTCGTTATTGCAATGCCACCACGTTCTCACCTTACGCTAACGTGATAAATTTGATGGGAGTCTTTCATTGTATAGCGGATTACTTCAGTATACCACCTCTGATCAATTTCGAGCAGTCGACATTACTATAGTCAGATAGCAGGCCTAAATCATCTTGCGACCGTATGAAGTAAACTCAGTTTCACATCATTACTCTTTATGGTGTTAAACGCTCTTGCATGTTGTTTTACGACTGATCGATTCGAGGTATTCTTCCCCGGGGCGTCCACCGGCAAGACTTGACAGATTGACAGGTAAATTTAGTTACATTTGATTTCAGCCATCTAAATACAATGCGAATTTCTGAGAATGTGTGTGCTTGTATCATATCTCCGCGTGTTGCAATGGTTGTAGAGTTTTTACTGATATTTTTTTTAGTTGTTCATGTTGTTTTTTGTAGGAATATGACGGCATACTCTAATCTAATTTGCATAAAACGTATACGCCTATTATACATAATATACCACCAGCTGTTTCATAGAAATCGTGTTAGACTTTTGAATGGCAAGGCCATTTAATGGCATAGTTTCCCCCGATTGTAGGTCCTACTAATCTATTCTACTTTTTGTGCTTGTTTGACCCTGTCTTACTCCGTTTATCACATTTGAATATGGTTTGGAAGTTATATCGTAACACTGCAGGAAGAAAAACACAAAAAAAAAGCAAAGGGGAAGGGAAAGACACGGTTTTACAGTAGGGTAGAAGTTTGAATTAAATGAGTGCCTAAATTTACTCCTCATCTTCAAACGAAACGTTGCTGATTGATAGTGGAAGAGTGGCAGAAGAGCTAGTCCCCCAAAAAATTAACGGAACCATTAATATTTATTAGGTCCACCTGTGGAAAACCCTGTCCTTCACTCACACCACATTTATATAGCGCTGTTTGTAAATGTTTGGACTAGACGTTTATAATCTTCAGGTTGTTTCCGTTGGCGACTATTATGCCTTCTAAAATCGTGTATTTATAGGGCATATAAACTACCGACAACAGGAGCAGAGTAGAATTGGGGGGGGGGGGGGGAGGCACTCACCCCTTCCCCCTCCCCCCACCACCACGCACACACAGTTTATTTTTGTTCATTAGTATCTTCGAAAGATTTCCCAAAACACACACAAAAACGAAAAAACATAACTTTCAGGGGTTTCGTCCCCGTTATTGCCATCTTAGCGGGGGAGGGGGAGGAGAGAAGGGGGAGCTTGTCCTTCTGACTTACCCAGCCAGAAGCGCACCCCCCCCCCCCGACACACACACACACACACACACACACACACACGCACTTATGAGTATGACAGTTCAGCATCAGACCTGCAGATCATGAGTTATTGATCACACTTGAACTACTGTATACAGGGCGTTCTTGTAACCATATTAAGTATCAGATACTGAAACATGACAAGACAAGGAAAATATTAAAGAAAGCAGCAACGCGAACCACCAATACAGTTTAATTCAAAGAAGAAAGTCAGATAGATAAATAAACAGATAAACAGGGAACACAAAATAGAGAGACGGGGGTGGAGGGAGAAGATATTTCTTAGTACACTTCAATCAGGGAGATGTATACAGACGCCTATATGAAATACAATACCTGCGTTTATGAGCTGCATTTTATATACGGATAAATAAATCCAAACAACACGCCGAAACTCACCAACCACTTTACGTTGTGTGACAGCTCGATCAGCAATGCATGTTTCCTACCTGTCCAACTACCCAAGCCTCATTGTGCTGAAAGAAGCTATAAACAATATATTAGTCATATACGGTTGTTGGCCCTGCTGCATGGTTGTCCCACAGAGAAGCGTGTTAAAAAAAAGCGTACAATATAATATGAACCATACTTTGTTGAACTTGGTATGTGAAAAAGTAGCTCCATGATTGAATGCACTACTATTGGGTCCATTCGACTATGTGTATCACTGTATTTAGCCATGATCAGATTTACTGACAAATAGTTAATCTAGCTAGTCTGACAACTATGAAGCTATTATCACGAGTTAATATAGACCAGAGTAATTCGTTCGCAAGCGATGTGGATGCAGTACGTTATACGTATCTTCCCATTCTCTGCAGGCCAGTCAATATAAACATAATTGTACGGAAAACTTTGAAGGGTCTATAAACATCCTCAACAATGCAGTCATTTACCTTCCAACAGAACCGTACTGTGCAAAGAGGGAAGAAAATTGTCTCGAGTACTATAGGTCCTAATACATTAATTCGTCGATTTCGTCGTGTTGCGTAATTCGCCCAAGCTGCATGGCAGCTCTATTGAAAGTGAAACTATAAAGGCACACAAACTATAGAACGAGCCGGCGCATCTATCGCATGTTTTCATGTATTTACAAAACAGAACAGTTAGCAAAAAATAAATAAACATATAAATAAATAAATAAATAAACAAATAGATAAATAAAAAGATAGATAGATAGATAAATAAATGAATAAATAAATAATTTAGTAAGTAAATACATAACATAAATGAATGAATGAATAAAAACGACGGAGAATCCGGGGTGGTTTATATTCAACGTCATGCCGATGCTGTCGTATCAATGTAACACTTCTCTACCAGTACCATTCCCCTACTCTTGAATCACATTTAACATTCGGCCTTCAACGTCTTGCTCGAGGACACACACTCCAGACATCTAGTACTGGAGTATATACCCGCCGAATTCCAACGATCACACTATAGGCGCAAGGATATCAGCAAGGAGGTGAACTTTGAACTTTGAACTCGAACTTTATTCTGTCCATCCCTTTCGGAGTATGAGAACATACATTCTATAATAAACCTACATACAAGCATAAATACATGAAAAAAAAAAAGAATATGAGTAAATGTAATATAACAAGCTAACAGTTATAACAAGATGGCAAAGAGTATCGGAAAGATGAAACTATATTAAATAATGTAACTATCAATTCGCTTTTTCATCACACTTGCAAATCAGAACAAATATAACTTGAATAATATTAATGATAATAAGTATGTTAAACGACTTGGGTATATATATATATATATATATATATATATATATATATATACATATATATATGATACATGTGAACTTATCTACTAAACTTTGACATAACAATATGAGCAAACTTGGCAAGTTTTGACAGTAATTTGGCATTTGAGGTATTGAATAAACTATCAATTCTTTTTTAAAGCATTTGGACGTTTGGCAAACTGAGAGGGAATATATTTGCTAAAATAAGAACACTCAAATAAATAGTGAAATTCGTCAGCAATCTTACTCAGGTTACAAAATTTACATAATCTATTCTGTCTAGGAATACGCTGTAAAAACATCGGTGTTAGATTTAACACCACTGGTGTTAAATCTAACACCGATCAAACTTCAATAAAGGACCACACCCACAGGTGTTAAAAATGCACTGTGATGGTGTTGAAAAGTGTTCACCTGACACTTCGTGGTGTTAATTTGACACTGTACCTGGTGTTATTTTGACACGGTACTGGTGTCAATTCAAAAATGACACCACATGGTGTTGATTTGATATTTGCTGGTGTTAATATCAATGGTTTAACACCCGTCCAGCTTCAATAAGGGACCACACCAGCTGGTGTTACTTTGGTGTAAATTTATTTTCACATTTTTTCAAAAATGTAGTATTTTAATGTAAAATTCTTGATCGTCTTGTTTAAATAAAATATCAACAAGAAGTGCAGTTACTAAGAAACTCTTCAAAAAACAGTTTAAAATTTGGAAATGGCACCCGTAGGTGTTAATTTAACACCATAAATGAGCACCGAAAATTTAACACCAGCTCGGTGTTCACTATTTAACACCGGACTTTTTGCAGTGTACCTTCATAACGACCCTTGGTACAGGGTAAATAATGATTGCCACGTCTGAATTTACAGAAATTCGTTCGATCTTTATCATTAAGTTGTCTAAGGCTCTAAAGTAAGGTTGTCTTTAAAAATCCTGTAAATTACACGTTGGTTATTTGCAAAAATCTCGCTGTGCCAGTCTTGAATGATCATATCATTTTGGAGTAGCGCAAGGGTATCGGCAGAGGGGTGAGGCGATCACCTCCCTGGTACCTGGTACATAGTATCGGCAAAGGTCATCTTTGGCATTGGGGCGGGTCAAGTAATGTCCACTTCGCACACACTTTGCACACCGATGACCAACATAGCTTTCCCGGCCACGCAATGTCCTTCATTTTCCTCCTTTGACAGTTTGATGTTTATGCCTGAAGTCTTGAGTTTACCTACACACATAGGGTCAGGGTTTGTGAGAGCAATGAGTTACATCTGTCGTAACTCCTAGGTGAGATCTAAAGTGCCATCAATATTAAAGGGATTGTACAGTTTTGGTTGAGACCTAATTTCAGGTTTCTAACATTTGTTGGTGAAGTAATGAGAAACCTCTCAAGTATGAAAGACCATGTAATTCTATGATGAATTAAACGTTTATTTGATGAAAATTTGTTTTGAAATGGCTGAGATATCCAAAAAAGAGCGATTCTAATAAAGTGTGGGACCCACGCTTTATTACGATCGCTTTGTTTTATATCGTTTTGGGATGTTTCAGTCATTCCAATCCCGATTTTCATCAAATAAACTTTGAATTCCTCTTAAAATGATATGCTCTGTACTATATCATGTGGGTTTTTTTGTTTGTTTGTTTGTTTGTTTTTTGTTTTTGTTTTTTTTTGGTATCCCGCAAAAAGTTAAAAGCCCTGCAGTTCTTATCTCCACCAATACTGTACCATCCCTTGACTGCTAAGTGATGTATACTAGTATGTAGGAAAGCCCTGTGAGCTTGTAGTCCCGTCTTTTTACGTTTGTTTTTAGGGATACTGTACAATTCACTTTGTCCATCAAAAATCAGTTTTACATTATGTCAGTTGAGATGATTCTAACTATAGTTCCGCTGTAACATTAGAATTCCGCTCCATGTAAGTTCCTCTTAATAGAAAAGTAAGCACAGATAAGCAGAATGGCAAACATTTCTATAGATTGGGGATGATTTTGGTGTTTGGTTTTTTTTTTTTTTTTTTTTTTTTTAGGCTTAGGGAAGATCCAGACGACTAGTCTTGTTTTGGTGCCGTTCTTCACAGCCACGCACCTCAACAAGGTTGCAGACTGAAAAGGTGTGCAAATACTGTCACTTTTAAATAATCACCATGACATTGTGCAGCTTTGTTACAAATGTTCGTCTCTGTGTGTTTGTGGTTATGTGTGTGGGTGTGTTGTGTGTACCTGTTTGTTTTGTGTGTGTGCGTTTGTGTGCGTAAGAGTCACGTATGTGTGCGTGTATAATAATTATGACCTTATGAAGATAGCAACGAGAAAGTAATGGACCTTGTTTGGTCTATTATGTTTGTCTATACAAATGTAAATAATGGGCCGATTCATGTATCACTGTTGTGTGTGAATGGAATATAGGGTCCTTCTGTGTTCCAATAAGATTTCAATATCATATTTCCTTTGGTTGGGATGACGCTGAGGCATATAGAGAGTAGGTCGTAACAGATAAGGTACAGTAATTGAAGGATTGGCAGGTAGGCAGATTAGGTGTATGTTTACATTGTAAGCTAACTGACAGCTAGGGACCGCGACGGGAACGCTCTTTTTAGGGGTGACTCGAGAAGAAAGAGGTTGGTTATGATTGATGACTGTGAACATATATGTTTACAAGCGTGTTACACCTGTATGATCTATGAATAAAATAAACTTATGGATCTTCCCTTGTCTTTTCAGATATTTTGCCAAATCAAGAATGGCATGTCTATACCTCCTCATGTTCCTCGGCGCCCTCTTCGTGACTCCGCGAGCAGGTTGGTAACAGAATTCAATTCAATTCAATTCAATTCAATTCAATTCATATCAGTTCAGTTCAATTCAATTCAATTCATATCAGTTCAGTTCAATTCAATTCAATTCACACTCAGTTCAGTTCAGTTCAGTTCAATTCAATTCAATTCAATTCAATTCAATTTAGTTCAATTCAATTCAATTCAATTCAATTCAAATTTTATGTTTTGAATGGTAAAGGGATGGTACAGTTTCGGTTGAGTTGGGACTTCTGCTTTCCAACGTTTTTATGATGATTTTTTGAGATATTCAGAAACCTGAACTTGGAATATGAAAGATCATACAATTCTAAGAGTAATTGACAGTTTATTTCATGAAAACTGGTTTCGAAATTTTTGAGATATCCAAAACGAAGCTATCCTTATAAAAGGTGGGACCCACTTTTATTAGGATTACTTTGTGTTACTTTGTTTTTAGATATCTCAGCCATTTCAAAACCAATTTCCATCAAATAAACTTTGAATTCCTCTTTGAATTGTATGCTCTTTAGCATTTTATAAAGTGGTTTCTAAGTATCTCGCAAAAAGTTAAAAGCTGATTCCTCACCTAAAATAATACTATACCATCCCGTGTTTCATGAGATGATACACTGTGTAAACAGATTCTCATGATCACGTCAGTACTGTGTAGGTAGGTTGTCTAATAATGAGCTCTAGCCTTGTAGAACATGAACAGGATATTAAAGGGGATGGCTAGTAACGGATCAGTGGAAATCAGGGGGAATGTTCATATTCAAGTAATGTGCAAATTAATGCCCCGTCACTGACCAGGCACGCTAACCTGGAAACATTAAACTGCACATTACTTGAATATGAGACCATTCTGAAGCAAATAATTTTCACACAACAGTAGATTTATAATGTACTCTTAAATGAATCCCGCAAGGATTGGAACAATCATCCCCCAGCATTCCCACTGATTCCCACTGATCAGTTACTAGCCATCCCCTTTAAGGCGCCTGATGAAGGAAATATATATATATATATATATATATATATATATATATATGTGAGATATGAGAAAGGAAGGAGAAAATCGGTGCGTAGCTTTGACATTATTATTCCTCTTACTGTTCCTCCTTTTCGGAAAAGCGCAAGAGTTGAAATATATATATATATATATATATATATATATATATGAAGTGTTTGTTCGCAAAAAACCGATAAGTCCATATTTGGCAAATGGAGATATTTGCGATTAAAGGTCAAGAAAAATAAAGAAAATAATAATAAATTTTTTGCTTCTTTTGACCATAACTTCAAAAATGTACCTTTATAATGTAGTGACCAATATATCATTTAAAAGGTATTATTTTGTACTTAATGACAGAGACTGTACTTCAAAATCTTCAAAAATGGACTTATCGGTTTTTGCGAACAAACTCTTCATATATATATATAAACATGATGCCATGGACCTTGCTTCATCATGTTTGTCAAATCTCCCCTTCATTTGTACAGCATTCATTTTCATTTATCATACCTCGTAAAAAAAAAGTGGTATATCTATACATATACCTGTATTTATGTCTATTTTGTGTGATTGTTTTGCTTGTATTCCTTACCGAACTGAAATGTTAAAAAAACAACAACATTGAATCATTTACACCAATAGACGATAGAGGAGATGGAGCTGTAGCTGCGAAGTAGCCATAGGCCCCTGTGTGTGTGCCCTTTGTGCATGCACGTGTGTGTGCGTGTGTAAAAAAAAAAAAAAAAAAAAATTGGGTTCTTGGAATAAGCCGGGAAAGGGGGGGGGGGGGGGGGAGAAGGAGGGGATATAAGAAGCATTGAAATGAGCACTTATTAGGTTTCAATCACTCGCAATTTTACCCGAGAGTAATCTAATCGGTCATTTACCATTGATCCCCTTCGGCGCAAGAGGTCATTCTTGTAGATCGAAATTACGAAAATCACCGGTTACACAGTGACGGAGCCGACCTCACAAAATGAGCACGGGGGGGGGGGGGGGGGGCAGGAATCTTATCTTACAGGTGGAGAGGGGTAAACTATAAAGGAGTACGACCTAACGGGCAAATTGCATTCACTGCAGCCCAAAGCCTAATAATGAATGTCCTTTCGTCAGACACCATCCCTTTTCCCTCTCCGTGATGGATAGGCCCTCAGTTTGTCCCCAGGGGGAAAATGGATAATTTGGTTACTTTTGAGGGATTTATCTTACTTGGGCAAGCCATAGTAAGGTTGGGTATCGCCAATTCTTCGTGATTTGTATATAGCTCAATAGCGTGTGGAATGGATTTTCACAGGCAAACTAATTGACGAAACGCACAATAAATTGCTCTTGATATCAACTGAGTCGGGGATATTCCAGCTTTCTTCAAAATAATGATAGATGCTTGCACTTAATTACTTTTCGTTTGTAGGAAGGAAGCAAACGACAGCAGTGGGATAAGCTAATCATCAATATGAAACCAATTAGTGGAAGTCAGGGTTGACGAGATTGCATAATTTGCCAAGGGTCATAATAACGAGAGTGGCATGTTAAGGATAACTCAAAAGAGCAAAGATGATTTTATTTCTAAATTTTTAACAATCTCGGAACAAGGCTGGAGTTGTTAAATGCAATGCACACAAATATATGCTTTAAACACACACACAAATAATGTTAGTAGTAGATTATATAAAACAGCATAATGCGTAACATGTTTCAATGAAGAGTGATGGACGTACGCCATCTTTTGATGCTTACATAAATGATATCGTAACATTTGTTACCTGACGTGTATCTTATTATCGACCTCTGTGTAGAGAACATTACATCTGTATGCGACGGATATACGTGCTATGGAGATGGCTCCGGATGCATTCCGGAGCAACAGCTATGTGATGGGAAGGCGCAGTGTTACCATGGTGACGACGAGTTTTTCTGTGGTAAGGAATTCCGAGATCTGTATTGTAAAATATAACAGGGTTATAGTAAATATGGAATATTATTGAATTTGGATAGTCGGTATTATTATCTAGATTGAGATATGTATATCATGTTTTAAAAAATTGACAGTTTGATTGATTTGACAAAACTGAATAATTATGATTTGAATTCTGCAATTCGGATGCTATCCAACCTATAGCTGAGATGAAAGAATTGCGAAATCTTGAATGTGTGCATCTCATCTTCTCAGCAGACGCCTAAATCTACAATTGCCTTGTTCTAACATGTGCTCAAGAATTTTTCCATTTATCTCAGTCCTATATTCTTACCACGTCCTCTTAATTTGGTCAAATTAGCCGAAGATTCAGGAATGTTGATGATCATAGGTATTCATCGTGTATTACCATGCAGCCTAATATTAATCATTTCTCTGTTATGACAAGCTGTCACAGATGCCACTGCAACTCCCAAGATAGTTGAAATATACCCATTAGTGGCATTCCGATTATGCAAATTGAACCGCCTTAGGATAGCGGTGAGCGCCAGTGTAATTAGTCGCTGTACGATGTCCGATGTTAGCCGTTTCGGGTTCACTACGTTATTTTGTGCGATGCGGTCGTCAGTGGTTATGAAAAGTTAGAATCCTATAGTGAAGGGATTTGCCGTCGATGGTTGAGAGTGGAAGATGATGACGCTTTCATTAATAGAACATTCATCTTGTCGTTTGATCTTCTTTGTGTTCAGTGAAGATTTCTAGCAACGATTTGAAGACAGAAGTGATCAGACAGCACCACGAGAAAACAAATCTTTTCTCTTACAAATTTTATAACAAGTTGAATATTGCTGAGACTGTTGAGATTTGCAGAAGAAGATACAAGATGACTCAGCTTCTCAGAATATTCTCTTATTACCACAGAAATCAGGGGCGGATCCAGGGAGGACAGCAACCGGCGCACGCCCCCCCCCCCTTTATTTTTTGTTGAAACAAAAGAAATAAAAAGAAAAAATGGGGGGGGGGGAGGGGTGCGTGCGCCCCCCTTTATTTTTGTAAACACGCCCCCTCTTTACGGAATTCCTGGATCCGCCCCTGGAAATGGGGGTGGGTAAGGGTAACTTTGCACGAAAAAAACAACAACATTTATTGAGAATAACTTGATTTATATAAATTCAGCTTTTGAAGATGTGATTCGATGAGACCGAGCGAATCTCCGATGTTCAGTGCGTAAAGTGATACCGTCTCTAACCTTTACCATACTAATTTCCTTTGGTAAAATACGTCTATAAATCGGTCAGCTTTGCGAACAGCTCTCCCACGTTTGGGTGCCGACAGAGAATGTTTGTCCGACAGATAATATAATTATCGTTATTATATCACGATTGGGGGAGCGATGAGTTTGCTTTTGGCCACTACAATTACAAATTGGAGGGTACTCAAGAAATGATGATTGTACACCAGCGTTATTTGCATCTGTCATGGATGGGAAAGCAAATAGGCATAAGAAATTACTATTAGATAGAGATATAATAAGATGAGAGGTTTCCTCCTGACGTGTCGTAAAGTATGAAGCAAATATACGACGACTTTTACTGATGTTGAATCATATGCGCTATTGACCGTTTATGTTTGTAGGAAACGTTCATTCTTGCACTAATTTTGAAACACATTAAAACTAAAACCAGAAACAAAAATAAAAGTGAGCCAGCCCCAAGACGTTCCGGCACCCCAAGATGTCTTCAAACAGCTTACTTCCCGACAGCAAACTTTGAAATTGAAATTGAAAAAAACAAAACAAAACAAAACTAGGGCACATGTTAACAAACAACTGCGAACTGTTATATAATAGTGAAATGGCATAAAGTAAGTGAGGGCACAGCAGGGGGTGCAGCAACTGCGTCTGCTTGCTAGATGGGTGAATGCTTCGACCATACACGGTTTCTCAATGATGAAGCGCCAACAGTCTTACGTTCTGAAAATCATCCTAATTGATATTTCTGAAAATCCAAATCGAAAAGTAGGGCCTGCGATGCAACAGGAAGTACTGTGATAAAATGAGAAAAATTTGACTGTCAAGCAAGAGGCTCTGATTTCAAACCTTCAGCGGTACTTTATATCTCCGTCGGACAAAATGTCTTACCAGCAATGTAATTCTTCAAACAGATTCACAGATTTTTACCTAACACTACCTGAAAAAAATAACTGCGGTTGGTTCTGTTGTAAAAACAGCACTTACGCTCAAGAGAACTTCCTAGATAAGATCAAACCATGGTTCTTGCTGTAAGAGTTGGTATCATTATACAAGAGTATCTAACATGAGCTTAACTCACGTAAATCTAGATGTCGCTTTTCATGGTATATAAAGTCTAGACAGTAGATAAAAAAGGGAAGTATATGCCGTACTAAAGACGAACAATCATGCACCTGTTGAACCCGGCGATATGAAGATCAGAGAAGACCAGAGTTACGATCAAAGGTAGATCACGCAATTCCGCGAAACCAGGAAGTAAACGGTGACGAGATTAATTATAGATGCGGCATTGAGTGTCTAATGTATATCCTGATAGTCGTTATATCAAATCTACCACCGGTTGTTCTGTGAGAGCTTGCCTCTCAACCATCTCCGAAACCAATTCAATATTTACGCCCATTCGAAACGTTGACCGCACTTCTTGTTTATGAGGATTTAAAAAAAAATTTCATTCTGTTGCTCCAGTGGATTAGGGACAGTTTTTTTTTGGATAGTTTTTATGGTCATCTGTTAGAGACCATTGGTATAGTAGCCACTGAGCCATTTTAGGAAAAAAAAAAATGAGCGCTCTCCGTATTATATATCCATACTATAGCCCTGGCGACTCTACGTAGGCTGTTGACGGCATGGTTGTTTGATTTTAGGCTATAACTTCACTCTAACTGTGAAAAAAATCTAAAACCCGGTAAATATACTGACTCTTCTCCTTTCCCTTTCTACACCTGCATCAGGGATCGATTTTTCCGCTGTGTGTAGAGGAACACCGCGCGTTTGCCCAGACGACCCACTTTCCTGTGTAGAACCTGAGAATATCTGTGATGGTCATACCGACTGCTCATCCGGATCGGACGAGGTGGCATGTGGTAAGTTCGTATCAAAGTAGGGGCCTAAGTGATAAGATCAGGGACACGCTTTTCTTTCCTGCCATATCTTCAACTTGCAATGTCTTAAACTCACCATATCGTCCAAATTACTTCTTTTCACGTTGTATAGGCCCTATATTATGTCTCAAATGCCCGCCACGTCCGTTTTAAGGACAAGTTCACCTTCATAAACATAAGGATTGAGAGAATGTAGCAATATTAGTAGAACACATCATTGAAAGTTTGAGGAAAATCGGACAATCCGTTCAAAAGTTATGAATTTTTGAAGTTTTTGTGCAGTAACCGCTGGATGAGAAGACTACTGCGGTGATGTGTGAATAACTTAGATGTCACATGCGTACAACAATATAAGGAAAATATAAAGAGAATTTCACAAAATTTCATCTTTTGAAAAAGTACACATTCCCCCGACTCGTTACCGACAAATGTTATGGGTAATATTATTTCCTTTGCCTTTAGAAAGAGGCAAGTCAAGTGCTCTTTTATTATGCGCAAAAAGTGAAAATATGTTGAATTTTCTTTACATTTTCTTTATACTGTTGTACGCATATGACTCACAAGCTGTAGTAGTCTCCTCATCCAGCGGTTCCAACACAAAAATTTTAAAAATTCATAACTTTTGCATCGATTGTCCAATTTTCCTCAAACTTTCACTGATGTGTTCTACTAATATTGTTGCATTCTCTCAATCCTTATGTTAGTGAAGGTGAACTTGTCCTTTAATTAATAGCACTGTTGTGTGATTATACTCTGTTTTCAAGGACGTTATTCTACAATGTCTCATTAGGGCTCACTTCATGATCCAATATTTCCATATTCCAGTTTTTTTTTTAGTGCTGTTTCAATGCGATTTTGACATTAATCCATGATGCATCATCGTTGTGATCTTTTTTTTTTTTCAATATGAGGAAGACACAACGCATTTTGCACTGCATTCGTACCTTATAACAGGCGGGGGGGGGGGGGGGCAGTCCTTTTCTTTTGAGCTTGTCATTAGGGTGTCTTTTTATGACGTCATGACGATGAAGGTGAATGCAGAATAAGATGGCTGAAAGAAGAGTGTGCTTTCAGAGTTCTGCCATGTTTTCTTTCCTTGATCCCTTGGTTATCAATCATATTCTACACCGACATGTGACAATTTCGTTACAGTGGAGTGCTACTCCAGGGGCCCGTTTCATAAAACTTGTCATCAGTGTCAAGTTGTCATAGATGTGACAAGCTACTAAAATCCCTGCATCTGATTGGCTGAGAGCAAATTTGTCATAGAAATGTGGCAGTTGTCACTGATAACAAGTTTTATGAAACGGGCCCCAGGTTCCATTTGTTATGCAGATAAGATGATCTCGACATCTCACCATCGGCGGTCTACAACTAGACTACCTTGTTTTTAAAGAAGACAGAATAAAGAATAAATAAACATGTAAGAAAAAAATCAGGTGATCGTCTCACAATTTCATAACTGAAAACCTTAAATATCAAACTCAAAATGAAATGAAAAGAAAAACACTAGAAAAACCACGACTTTCGAGGTTGCCACCCAGAGATTCTTCTAAGCAGCATGCTTGATTTCAGTTTTTTGTTGTTGTTAATATTTAAGCTATCAGATTATCAAAACCTTCTAACCATTGATTTGCTCTTCAAGTAAGTTACGTAATCCATTTACTTACGAACTCCATATGCTCAAAATTCGAGATGAATTATAATCTAGCTTGTACCTCTCTTATCTCATCAAAACTGAAGTAAGTTCAGACAAATATTCAGATATTTTCATTCTTGTTGAACGAGAAAAAATAGGGGTGTTTTGCTTGTAAAGAGTATAAAAGTAAATATTTGCTTATGCAAGTGTTACAAGTATTCCCACTATAAATCCATGTATATTACGATTACTGTTGAAAGTAAATAATCTAATATTTGCATCGTGATAATACTTATGCAGAATACTTAGGGACAGCCATCTGGAATTGGGAACTATAGATCAGTATAAACGTGTCTAGAATTACTTTTCAGAGATTTTCACTAGAGGTGATAATGATTTCGATTGGAAGAGGATTCGCATTAGCAGTCTTATATTTCTGTTTAAAAACAAAATGATATGACATAATTATATAATGCAATATGTGCATTTTCATATTCGGATATGATTTGAGCTCATATCGCACTTTTCAAATCAAAACAGATTAAAAGTCACCCTCCATGATATGCTCTACTTACTGCCCTTTGAGAGAGGGCGTGAAGCCAATCAAATTTGGCTCATTCCATTTCATCACGTCGCGCGTGACATCACAATCCGCGTCGCTATGGGCAAAGTTCACCGTGACAAGTTATTTACGGTCGGGTTCACACTTCAACGAATTAGCCGTTTGTATGCTGATGGCAACTCATAAATTTCAAAGTAATGATACGCTAATATCATGATATCTGCGTTTATGCTGTTAAAGAGACAACTATCAACACATAGTGTGTGCATCGCCAATATAGCTCTGTTATGGAACGCTGATTTTAGACATGAAAGCCAAACAGATAACCTAAGGACCTTGACTCGTCTCGAGGACGGTTTAACCGGCAGGCATTGTCCAATCGTGCATCGGATCAACTGCCATAACGTCGCCGCTGTGGACATCAAGCATCAGTTAATTACAGGCGTGATCGCTCATTTCGGCCGGGTCATTTCGGACTAACACGAACGGAAAAGCCTTTCTCTCTCCCCCCCCCCCCCCTCTTCCTCTTCCCCCATCTAATATCCCGACCAAGAGTGGATGATACGGTGTTGGTCAGCTGGGAGTTAGACCGGGAAATAGGCAGGGTTCTCAATGACCAGGGACATGCAATATTGAAGCCACGTGATCAGGTGATGGCGAAAACAATCTAATTTAACACAGCCCAAATTTTATTTACGCTGTAAGCTTCAAAGATGCCAACGCCCATTACGATATAAGTTGACTATGTTGGGCAGGTAAACGACATCGTTATAACCAGGAATTGTCTTTTTATCCATTTTCCTCAGTTCTCCTCTTCCATTACCCCTCTCCCCCTCCATCCCCCACCCCACATCTAATTTCTCTCTGAATTAGTCTATCTTAACAGGCCCGTAAAACTAGGATTTTTATGGGGGGGGGGTTCAAAATTGGTAGGATTTTTATGGGGGGGGTTCAAAATTGGAAATAGTGGACCTTTCTGAGGGAGTTAAGCAACCAAGCGGGATAGGGTCTCACTCTGGAAGGGGTATATTTTGGACCGTGCTCGCTAGCGGGGGGGGGGGGGGGGGGGGGAGGAAGAGTTCGTTCGAACCCCCTGAACCTCCCCCTAGTTGAACGGGCCTGCTTAAAAACCTCCCATTCTCCTTCTTGTCTCGTCCTATCTAGTCTTATCTTCCGTTTTCAAACGTATGTTCTTATATTTTGTATTGAATTAATTTGTTGTAATTGTCGTCTTTGAAAAAGTGTTTGATAATTGATATAAAATTGTATTTGAATTTAAGTGAAGTGAATTGATATTTTTAAGTATTAACGTATCTTTTTTTATCAGACAAGCATCATTCGACTTATGTCTCCTTCTTAACCATGAGATACTTTTACATGTCAGAACATATCACATGAAGTGGGCGACGCTTTCTTGTTTTTATGCAGGTAGACCAAATCAATAAGGGCATACCCAGAACACACTGATTCAGTGATGTACTGACGTTTTAAACATTAGTGTAAAACGATACCGCATTTGAGAATTAGCATTCGAGATCGAGCTTGCAATGATCATAGAAACAGCTGACTGCCCTACAGAAAAAAAAAAATAAACATGTTTTGTGAGATGTTACAAAATTCTATTCAACCACATCTGACGCCATCTTGTATAGTCAGCACAATTCCCTACTATTTAATGCCAAGACAAATAATGTCATACCAACAGTGACAGTTGGGTTGGGGAGGTGTAATATAGTTGCGCATGATACGTGTGCTTCATGCATAAATTCTCTTCGACCACCAAAAGTGGACGTTCAACGAATAGATGATAACATGTCCCTGTCCGAAATGCTTGGTTGCGGAAATTAGGCTCTCTGAGTCATTCATTTGTGTCAGCTGCAACAAGTTAACATCTTGTCAAAGGCACAAATTAACAAGCGAGGCATTCCTTTTCATTGATGGGATCTTACAAGAGTGATAGGATTAAAGTTAATGGTATCATGCATAAAGCGACGGATTACATGATTTACGCAACGATTATATTGAATTCATTATAGTTATAAAGAAAAAAAGACACAAACACACAATCACACATCCACACACATAGAAATATTCCCACTTCATTAACCCTCATCAAACGCATAAGTGAGCAACACTTATAAGATACCAATACTTCAAGATAGCCAATTCTTCTGAAGCCTTTAGATTACCTCGCTGTCATTTCAACGAAGAGTTTGTTCCTCTCAACTTATCATACTGCCCCTATTGTCTTGGGAATTCCCCGCCCTTCGTCTTTAATCAAACACTACCATACGCACAAAGAAATTCAAGGTACACGTATACTAGTAATCTCAGTAGACGGCGCTGCAAAACTGCGGGTATATTTTCAATATTCATCTACTAAACGGTTCGTTTTCCTTTGGCGAGTGGCCACAGTTTGGATTCTTGTCCCGACCACTAAAATATACTTGGAGAAGTAGCAATGCATTATAGAGTATTATCTCTAAACATGTTACGTATATATTATAAGGATATGCATACACAATCATGTCTTTCAATATCTAGGCTATTATGCTAGTATGATGAGTATAATTATTTTCTACACCTCTGAGTTCTTCCTCATGAATAAGTGACTGTAATCCTTGTGCTCCCCAATATCTAGTTAATATCTATCTATACGCAATGTATACCTGTATTTATAGATATATATAAAGATATATACATATGTATATAATTATAAAATACACATATACATATACATATACATATAATCTATATACACGTACGTTAAGTAATGATCTCCACACGTTCATTGCACAGATGTACAGTCCTGCCCCCTGGATTGTGAATGCCATTATTTTTCGGTGAGATGCAAATACGTGGAGTGGAGCAAGGCCCAAGCGGCGCGCATCCCACCTGACACAAAGAAATTGTGAGTACTGCATGCAGGGTCATTACTGGTAGGTTTTGTCAAAGACGCAGGAGGTTACATTTTCTGTGATACATTTTATGCACGTTTTAACTTATCATTATATTTTCTTATATAGGTATTATATTTCATTATATTACATAAATTATATACATGATATTGTATAGATATACACACATATATATAATAATGATAATAATAATATATATATATATATATATATATATATATATATATATATATATATATACCGGTATATTCACTATGAATATGTCTCTGTGTGTTTGCGTGTGTGTGTGTGTTACAAGGATAAACTATTAAATATGTGTGCATTTATTTTTTGCGCATAGAGCTTTCCAACTCGTCACAGCATAACAAAGACACACAAAAAAATGACACCGAAACATTAAATCTATATCAAATTTCTTAACTGAAAATTCATTGATTTTGATTTGCAATGTTCGACAACATGAGACTGCAATGTTTAATGCCGTACCATTATGTTTTAATGTTTTTTTATACATATTACGTGGGCTTGCAGATGGATTCAGAAGCCTGACACTCAAAAGCTGAACGTTTCCATTGAAACAGACCTATCCTCAGTTACCCACGTCAACGTGTCTCTCTACACGGATCTTAAAATCATGTAAGAAAACAGTTGTCTCTTGAAAGACGTTTTGATGATTTTTATTAGGTCTTTTAATCGAAGAGTGATCTTTTGGCTGTATTTTTTTCTCTCAAAGTAAGTGCAACATTGAAAAAAAAACTTTTCGAGGTGGACAAAGTGCCAATAATATTATGGAAGCATATAAGAAGTAGTACTGTTTCCGCAAGTGATAAAATGTTCTACTAGTGTTCCACTTTGAGAATGAGCGGGGAAAAAGGGTCATTTATACCAAGAGAGTATATTGGTTTTTAAATATTCCCTAAGATAAGCACCTATGATGTAATAATAATTCAAGAAATCTTAATGTTGCATGCCAGCAGATCCACCTTTCAAAAAGTAAAGGTTATGCCCTTTGCCTGCACTCATGTTTCGTTCAAAAAATTATGCGGTCATATATAAGTTTGTGTCAATCGTGTATGCTAATAGCATATATTTACATCATACCATTTTTTTTTTGGGGGGGGGGGTGGGGTGGGGGTAATATAATTATACTGCATAATGTGTGAGATATCTGTACTCTCCGTTCTTCTGCAATAATTGAATGAATCATTAAATTGAATTGACTTGACTGAACTGAACTGTATCTTTGAAAACCTATGTGTATATTGCATGATTCCAACCCAATACCCTTTTAAAAATCAGGAATGTCTGTCTTTGCCATTTCTAAAATGCATGTATGGCTAATTACTTCATTGCTTATAGAATATTCTGCCGTGTATTATGACCATGAAACCCATTATTTACCAACTTCTACTGTGATGCTTTGAAATATCTAACGTACTCTAGGTTACAGCACATTCTAAAAGATTTCCTCTATCTCATCAATTTTCCAGAACAATTCGATCATTTCCATTTACGTGGATAAAAGCGGGAACGTTTGATGATCTCCACCGTCTGATATATTTGTAAGTATCCAAATGCTTATACCACCCCTCCGGTGGCGGATCCAGAGGGGGGCGCTCCGGGCGCGCGATCCTCTCTATCTTTTGTTAAAACAAAAAAGAGAAGATGGGCGCTTTTCCTTTACGGAATTCCTGGATCCGCCCCTGCCGCCCCCCCCCCCCTCCCCCTTCACAGAAAGGGAAGAAAGATGTCGAACTTAAACTCGTAATATTGGTCAATTTAGACAGCCAGAGTGTAATGTTATTTTGACTCTGTGTCAGTTATGAGGAAAGTAATGATAAATTCGTAGGCAGTAAAATTCCCGTGATGGGGTTGCGTTCCATTTTTTTTCTATTGCGTTGTGTATGTATTGCGTAAAAAAATGGTTTATTACGTTGTGTTCTGTATAATTCTTATAGAAGTTGATCAAATATTATGAAGAAAAAAGTCCTGTTTAGACCATGCTTGATATCTGGATTTAAATAAAAATAAGATTATGTATAATCATGATATACAAAGGATCAGGCATAAAATCAATATTACTCCACATGTAATTCAAATGAATGTCATTATTTTACTTATCAAAAACCCATTTTCTTGCTTGTCGCTGTTTTTTTCTCTCTCTCTCTTTCTCAGGGATCTCACAGGAAATAATATCCAACGTTTCCAAGCCGGTATTTTTCAAGGGCTTCGCAGCATGGAGTATATGTGAGTAGATCCAAGACATGTTATCATCAAATAACTTTAAGAAGTAGAGTTTAGCATGATGCCAGTATCTAATGTATTATGTACAGAAAGAAATGTGTGCTTTGACAAGATGTATATGTGTGTGCGTGTGTGTGTGTGTGTGTGCAGTTACATGTATGTACTATTAAGCAGAAGTTTTTCAGTCTGATCATGTTGATTAAGGTGAATGTTTGGATTCATTCCATTGTGAAAACAATCAAACATTAAACAGAATTCGAATAAAAACCGTTTCAAAAAGTGTGTGGGTGCAAGAATAGCTCTAACACCGATATTCAAGATAGCACAGAAATTATGCATTCCCAACTCTGTACCATCATAAACCATAATACACAATTTTTTTAGGAGAGCGACCTGTAAAAACGAAATAATTATGAACCTATGTGCTCATTAATGTATATCCTTGCTCATTTTGACGAATTTCCAGCATTAAAATTCAACATAATTTTGGTTTCAATAAAATATGAGATTCACTGTCTTACGAAAGAAAAGTCATGCAATTAAAGGTATATAATTACTTAAATGTAGGTCCCTATTACGACTTGAAATCGATTTCTGTTTAATCTCATTTGTATGCGTACAAAAATATGTATGGGATATGCATACAAGAATAATATTTTGTCAATACGTTCATTCAATTTTAAGGTTTCTATATAAGAACAATATCGAAGTCATCGAACCTGGTGCTTTCGAGGGTCTGGATGCCATCTATATGCTGTAAGTGTGCTCTCTCCCTCTCTCTCTCTCTCTCAATATATATATATATATATATATATATATATATATATATATATTTACCTATATATATGTGTGTGTGTGTGTGTGTGTATGTGTGTGTGCGTGTGTCTGTGTCTGTGTATGTGCATAAAATAAATGCATATGCATTTATCATGCGATATATAATTATATGTATATAAAATACGTATATATATAATTATATATATATATATATATATATATAATATATATATATATATAGATAGATGTAAAGAGACATGGACAAGTATTCTTTAGAAGAAGAAAGATTGTCTTAGCCTTTTTGTGCTGGCAGAAATTCCTTAAAAATGTTCAGCTTAAGAACATAATGAAATCAGTGCAATTTAAGCTTGTTGAGCGTAAAGGTTCCAGGAAAATTGTCATAAGTCTAACAGCATCCTTCTACAACTTTGGGGTTTTGAAAGTGGATTTCTGCAATTATGTCAGTTAATAACTATCACCATGTCAGAAGGAGCAATCCCAAACTCACCCCACCGTTGTATTAGACTTTTAATCCATTTTGTAATTATTAGGTTCGTTTATTTTTCCATGTGTGTTTTCTTCATCACTGTTTTAGGCTTATGCACCATAATGCTCTTACCAGTCTGAGGAGAGGTGGTTTTGCTGGACTTCAAAGCCTAAAAACAATGTCAGTATCTTGGCTGCAGCTGCCCGGCTGCAGTTATCTACATTACTTCTTTTGCTCTTATTACTATTATCATTCCGATCCTATATCGATTCCCTTACAATGTATATGAGTATACTAATTGTTTTGACATTAGGTTTGCACAAAAGATGGAACTATCGTAAATGTCATTTATCCATTATGATCTTAATAATTACATTGTACTTTCATGGTAATTTTTATAGCTTTATATTAATAATTTTTGTTACTGCTTTGAGATCTGTAACTTTGCTACAGTGGCAAGTCCATTTTGATTTCTTTTCCTATCGCAGCGAAAAAAAATATGATATATATAAAATGAATAATGATAATTATAACATGTTTTGTCACATGTGTTGATACATTTTCGTTTTTTTTCCTTTTTTTCTGCTGAAATTTTAAGTAAAAAATAAAATAGTTCAAAATATACTCGTTTGTAGTGGTAGATTTTATCGTTTCCGCATTAATTTAGAGATGTATGCTACTTATTGTATCATTTCACTTTTGACTCCCTAGAGGATTAGAGTCCAATCGGATCGATTCGATTGAAGTCGGAGCTTTCGAACACTTGGGCAATTTGACATATTTGTAAGTAGTACGTTTAAGAAATGCATATAAAACTTCGGAACTCAAAGACAAGGCCCAAAAAACGTAGGTTTAGATATATGGAATAGCTGTATGTATTTCTATGAAAAGAGGTTTATTGATAGGCAACTTGAATTTTAGTTGTTGTTGTTGTTGTTGTTGTTGTTGTTGTTGTTGTTGTTGTTTTGCTTTATAGCAAGTGGTCCAAATGAATCACAGTAGGCCTAGTGTCCAGACCATAGTCTATATAGGAAGATGAAAGATTCCCATGCATGCATGGTTGTTTTAGGAGTAATTGTTGACTACGATTGACGACTCTTTGATCATACCAAAATTGCAAATCTCCTCTTGTCAGAAACGTAAAAAGAATGACATCTCTATTGCTATCGACGAGCGGTATAGTAACTTAACATTTAATTGAATAGATTATTGCTTTGACATTGCCGTAAAGATTATGATATCAATAATATTAACAAAACAAGAAACTGAAAAGCAGAGAGGGTCCATTACTTTGTAAGAGTTTATGTATAACATTTTGTCATCGTGACGATGTAATTAATGTTCCATCCTGGACAGGAGCCTGGAGTCAAATCTTATCTCTTCATTGAGTTCTGGGATGTTTCAAGGATTGCAACGACTGGAATCTTTGTGAGTGTTTGCATCAGGTTGCTCTATATTCGTTGATTTCATGTTGGGGGGGGGGGGGGGGGTTACGAATAGACGAACTTGCCGTGTGTGTAATTCATGTCGTGTGCACTGTCCAAAAATTTGGAAAACCATTGCAAAAATATTCCCCGGACACACACCCGTTCACCATGAATAGATGACAGGACAATGATCTGGTATAGTATGCACTCATCAAGAATTTAAGTAGCGAAAACTTGCCCTGTGTCTTATCATGCACTAAATACCTACATGAGCGAAATCACAGCTGCTCATTATATTTTTTTCCTGTACTTTATAAAAATTATAGAATTATTTCATCTTGTTATACGATCTTTTATAATGATGATTATGATGTAAATGACTGTGTTATTATAGTAAGTGTCCGTTTTCACTCACCCCTCATTTCAATTTCTTTATTTCATATCTGTTGTATGTCTGTAATGCAGACATCTGGGGCTGAATAAAATTGCATCTATTCGAAATTCAACTTTCATACATCTGGAGAGCCTAAACTACCTGTGAGTAAACAAGGTTGCCCCTCGATTCCTCTCTGCCGTCCTCTCTCTCTTTCACTGTCACATTCTCTCAGGTTCTCGTTCGATTCTCTTCTCTCTCTCGCTATTTTCGCTCTTTCCCTTTCAATCCCTTACACACACGCTCTCTCTCTCTCTCTCTCTCTCTTTCTCTTTCTCTTTCTCTTTCTCTCAGTCACGGTCCTCATGTTCTTCTCTGAACAGTACATCATTATTACTTTCAGACGGTGATCTTTGACCTTGAGGATAAGCTAACTTTGAGAATAAGCTCTATGGGGCGCCAGGTGTTGCACCGTCGATTTAGTGACAAAATGACTGGCTTTGTCACGAAATCGACCATGCGACACTTGGCGCCCCATATGTAGTACTTATACTCGAAGTTAGCTTATCCTTGAGGTTAAAGATCACCATCTGAACGTTGATCAATATAATGATAATATTTCAATCAGTCATAAACTGCGACGTGAAAAAAAATAGATAATTTCGACCAATTCAACCAATCGTCGTAACCTAATAATGTAAATTATCCTTTCCTTGCAAACTGCAAAATGTTAAGTATGTTGTTTTCCCACATATTTTGTTTTCGTTTGAAGCGATCTCTACGGAAACCCATTGGTTCTCATAACTGACTACGCCTTTCTAGGACTGATGAATCTGGAAACATTGTGAGTATACGCACATATTTGAAATGGAATATATATATATATATATATATATATATATATATATATATATATATGTGTGTGTGTGTGTGTGTGTGTGTGTGTGTGTGTGAGTGTGCAAATACTTCTCAATGTCCTACATTGTTTTTAAAAAACAGAGTGACGTAAGCAAAACGGTAAAAAAAATACCATGCACACTGTAACAACATGGTAAAGTCACTTGTCACAGACCAGTGTTGTGACATGATGGAGAAATTTCGCACAACGGTATGAATTCTCTTGTTCTACATCCGTTAAGGAGCAATCTTGTCGAGACCAAAAAATAATAATGAAAAAAATATTCTACAGCACATCCTGCCCTGAATCTCTCATGGCGGACAAAGTGGTGGCAAGAAATGTATTGTGTAGAAGTGTTTTCATTTATGTATATTGTTTGCCCCTTTATCTGTTTCTTTTCCCTCCTTTCATCATCATTTTCTCAAGAATTATTTCTGATGTGAAGCTGATGACATTCGAAGAGAAGATGGCAGATGGTGTCCCAAACCTTCTTCAATTGTAAGTGACATTTCAGTGCTTTTTAAATCAATCTTTGTATCTCCCACTATTCAGCATGGTCGTAGTTGTCGCTTTGGTCTGAATAAGTCGTAACATTATCCTCAACATCTTAGAATCAGATTTGGATGGTGCATCTCTTCATTTTTCATTCCCCGGGCCTTGGGAAGCAACAAATATAATGGTTATCTACGTAAGATGTGAAAACACATGATAATGAGAAAAAAAAAATGCACAGAAAAATATTCAAACATTCTTATTCGTTTAATGGAAATATTTTTTATACGAATGAAAATATACACATCCTCTTACACTACCAGAAAGCTCAAAACAAACCGAACTGAGTGCCTGTGACAGGTATTATGCTATTAAGTAAAGCTGTTTTTGCTGTATCACAACATCGTACCATATATATAGCGTCTTTTTGCAATCAATTCATTTCTCAACTTCTTTCCTCTGATCTTTTGTAAAAACGAAGTGGATAGTAGCCTTATCTATAAAACCTGTTGATTCACCACGGAATTAATAATCAAACTTGTTTCAGAGTGTACTCCCTCCCCCCCCCCCCCACTTCTCCCAAAATCCGCAACATTCGATTCGTTTGTTTAAGATGTATGTTTTGACACAGTTTGGTAGAAAAGTTTTAAAATGATGATGAAGCAGGTTCATGAAGACTCATGTTATGTTTTCTTCATTTACAGAACGGCCGACGAACCATCACTCTGCTGTCTATTCAAACCGGCAGATACGTGCAGCACGCCACCTAATCCCTTCGCTACTTGTGAAGGGATGCTTCGCAACACTCTCTTACGCACGTGCCTCTGGATTCTCGGTCTCGGCGCGTTGGCGGGAAATCTCTTGGTTCTGGCTTGGCGCGTCTCCGAGAGAAATACCGACCGGAAGCACAAGGCCCAAGTGATCTTAATCTCTCAATTAGCTATCTCTGACCTGCTAATGGGTGTGTATATGATTTTCATCGGTGGTGCCGACGCATACTACGGGAAAGATTATTTCTTGCATTCGTCCGACTGGCGTGAGAGTTTTGCCTGCAAACTTGCCGGCTTCGTTGCCATGACTTCAAGCGAGGCATCCGTCTTTCTGCTCGTCCTGATCAGCCTGGATCGCTTCATCTGCATTGTGTTTCCATTTGGCGCATTCCATTTCCGCTCTACGTCGACGCGGGTCGCTGTCGCCGTCACTTGGATTACAGCCGTGGCCCTGAGCATTGTTCCCATAATAGTTAGCAGTAGAATTAGCGGTTTCTATGGCTACTCTGATGTCTGTATTGGGCTGCCACTGGTTACCCCGGCGACGGGTTTCCAAGGAGTTTGGACGGTATCGGACGATGGGCTTACCGAGGTCCTGTCATTTGTTCCGACTGGGCGTTCTGGATGGGCGTACTCTACTGCCATATTCATCGTGCTAAACATGGTCTGTTTCCTGGTCATCCTAGTCTGTTACGTGGCAATATTTGTGTCGGCGCGCAAGGCATCGTCATCGTCCGGTCGCAAAACGGAGCGGCGAGACGAAATCAAAATGGCGGCAAAGATGGCCATCATTGTCGGCACCGACTTCTGCTGTTGGATGCCCATTATCATCATGGGCATCGTCTCCCAGACCGGCGCGGCCGTCGTCCCGGTCGAGATGTACGTCTGGACCATCATTTTCATCCTCCCCATCAACTCTTTCCTGAACCCCTACCTCTACACCATTTCCACCATCGTACAGCAGAGGTTGAAAGAGAGCACTAGCAGTCAAATGACTGGCACCCATCGCTTGTCCAACACATCACGTGACGGCACCGCCTCTTCCGGTAGCGGCTATACGTCACTTGCAAGGAAGTCACCAAAGTCGTCCACTGATGCTTGAAATGAATGAGAACAGGTTCACTTTCAAAACTTGAGACAAGGGTATACCTTTAGGTTTTTGAATACGCCAAATATTTGAGATACAGGGTTTCGCTATGATTTTGGACAGCGCATCGTTTTGCTTTCTAAGCTCCTTGACATAGTCTTGTTGAGCATAATCAAACATTAAGAGTATGTCAACTTGACAGACCAACGATTGGGATAGTAGCACCGCTGAACGTGAGTACTCTGTAGGTTCGTTTTATAAGGTTTTCAAAAAATCCCTTAGTCATTATTGCCATTAGTAAAGCGATCTACCGAACTTTCCCAAACTTGGTGCTATTTTTATCGCTACAATGTACACGTAAATACGCCTTGTAAGCAGATCAGACTCCAAACCTCTGAGATTACTCACAGACATGGACCTAGACTACTGTTTAATATTTGAAATATCAACAAAAAATCAATTTATGCTGCAGTTACAATTCTTCAAAGTGAGAGTTACTGACGTATTCGAACCGCTCTGGATATGTCTTACTTGGCATCCAAGTTTTGAGCAAAAACTCTTTCCTCGAGAGTTATATGTAAATCCAGATGTAATGACATTGAACTGATGACTGAGTGAATGACAGATACTGTAGTATAGTTTTACACTTTCAAAGAACAAGTTACACTCTAGCTATACTTTTTTCCTTTGGTCAAGTGAGAGTTTAGCAATGTAGTGTACATTACATTTTTATTTTTTATAATATTGTGTACTGAGTGATGAGTTGTACCAAAGTGGTTTATGTACAGTGTAAGATGGCACTGAATCTCACGGCATCTACTTATATTTATCTATCTCTAGTTCCATATTGACAGGCCTTCCACATGCAAATAATAATGATGCGATAATTTACAGAACACCATGTCAAAAAGTCCATAATAGACGTTATAATAAATTTTTGTATATACAGATACTAACACGTCTTTTTGAGAACTTCTTGGCGGATTGTGTTAGCCTACCTCTCCTTACACTTTTTTGTTTTGTTTTAATATCGTGGACACTCATTAACAGAATAATTATTTTAGCATAAATCTGACAGTGTACTTTGCAAACTCTCTTTCATTTGTCTTGTGAAAGCTGCTTTTTTTTTCAAACTTTTTTTAATCTGCACTTATTGTTCAACCATGTACAAAAATAGTAGAATAGCAGCTGTGAGCACATGTATTAATTATTAATGTTTGATGTTATCTATTCTATGTGACTTATAAACTACAAAAACGTTTTTTGTTAAGTATCATGATGTGTAATGAAACCGAAACGTAATTCAGTACAGCTTGGTAAT
This sequence comes from Diadema setosum, assembly GCA_033980235.1. NCBI lineage: Eukaryota > Metazoa > Echinodermata > Echinoidea > Diadematoida > Diadematidae > Diadema > Diadema setosum. The sequence goes on along the minus strand of CM067077.1, from coordinate 31,580,037 downwards.
CTTACGGTTGTATAGGCATCGAGTTTTATACTATTTGGCGAGCGAAACTGGAAAAGATTTGTGAGATCATTAGCCTACCGGTATTTGAGTTTCGGGTTTTGTCTCTCCTATAAACTTCGTGCATGGCCAGTGCACTGATTAGAAGTTGAAGGCACTCTATGACCACACAACATCAGTCCTCATCATTCGAAAAATGACACTGAATGGTATCGTGAGGGGTTTATTTATGCTTATTCATTCATTTATTTTATTCAAAAGCAGGGTAGTCTCATTTTAAATAGAGCCAAAATGGTCTACGTTACGAGGGCACCCTGCAAAGAACATTGCAATGTACACTTCAAAGTACACACAGCCAAACACAAAACGAACGTGCATAAGATGACGTTAAACAGCCGATTTGAAGAAACATATAAGCAAACGAAAAACAAACAAACATAATGGTATTTAACTACATACCTAGTGCAGTGGGTGTAATGTACTATTTTGTTTTTCTTGAATGTCTGCAATGAACAGGCTGATTGAATGAATGATATGGGTTACGCGTTTAATAATTTGCGTTGCAGCATATAGTGAGAATGAGCATCAATCAGTTCTCTATAGGTTGAGGTATGTGTAATTGGCGAGAACAATGGAGAAGGGACATTTTTTTTTTTGTCACATGGGTGACTATGTAAGGTGGAGCTAAATTGTGTAACAATTTGTACTCCCTATTTTACGCAATAATAGTATTGTATTCTTCGTTCAGTGGACAGTCATTTAAAAGCTGCTGTCACAGCATGAATAAGAGCTTGTGTTGACATATAATAATAACCTCCATTTTAATACCATGCGGGTATACTTGTTTTGGCATCGTTGCTACGTGGTTAAATTTGTCCTTGGTAAAGACCCCCATACAAGCTTATTCAATTAGACATATCTCTATTCTGCTCTCCTCTTTTCTCTTCTACCCTATACGATATCCAACGACGTCGTCATATCATTCTGTTATGCAACAGTCGCAGAAGAAAATAGTATTTGTATTACTACGGAATGGTGTAAAAAGGATAGAATGCGCTGTTTCCTTGAAATTTTACAAGCAAATAATATTTTCAGCCACCTCTCGTCGCACATTTCCGTGAATTAGTCCAATATCGTAAAGTGGAAAGTGAAATCATGGATGGAATGGATTTAGAAAAAGTAGTTTTGGAAACAGGTGTATTAAAACCCACAGTGACTACTTATACGTACATAAACAGACGTTTAAATGCAGTTGATATACAAATAATATTATGATATTGTATTGCAGCCTTGAGCGTTTTCCTTTATCGCACTTTCCCTAGCGATGCTTGTTTATTATCGATTTGGTCAAACAGTAAAGTACTAATATATAAAACCAGAGTACCGTGGATGAAAATGTTCCACAAATTGGTTTAGCAAACGAGTGTATTTAAACTCAAATCTCAGAGCAAATTTAGTATACAGAAACTAAAAAAAAAGAGAGATTTGAATTCAACATTTATGCAGATATATTGTATTCCGTGTATAATGTATTGCACTAATGAGAGAGGGTACTGTACATATAAATGATAATTATTAGAAGCAGGGTAGCACTGTTGCACCTGATTGTGATGTTGTGATGTTTCCAGGTCATATGTAATCAGCTGACGTAAACTTTGGGTTTCTTCTGCTAATTACACTATGGCATATTTGTGATTCGCTTATAAATCAATTAATGTATGTCACGTATTCAGAAAAATATAGGTGTCTGTCGTTTGTTCCATCTTTGTACACAATGATGATTAATTATTTGCAGTTTCCTTGTCTGCAGCTTAGTACTGGCGACATTTCGTGACGGACTTAAAAAATTTAAAAATGTCTAAGTTTTGTACAGAGGGGCTTCATCGTCAAATCTTGATGGGGGAGTACGACGCAGTTTTGGTTTAATGATTTATGCTTCGCTCAACGTTCCGCCTTTTATTGCGTTAAAGGCCACCACGATGTGTATACTATCTTTTGTGTCATCTACCATCCCATATTTCTTGATGGATTAAAAAAAAAAATCGTATAGACCTGCATCATTGTGAAATAAAGACCCCTATATTGTTTCTTGTAATGCTGCTCCCAGTGTTCTGCCTTTTTAAGATCATTTTGGTGGGTGTTCGAATGCAGTGTATAGCTACATATTTTGTCAATCGTTCAGTTTGAAATTATTTCTGCAACTTGTTTTAAGAATACAGTTTAAACACGAAAATACAATTGCACTGTTTTTTGTTTTGTTTTTGTTTTTACGTGACATGTTCAATGTTTGGGGCAGGGACCGTCACAAAAACCACACGTAATGATATTTGACGAGAAGACAGCCCTTTTCTGACAGAACAACTAATTTTGATTTGCGGATTTTGTTGAAATTCTGTGCTTGGGTGTATGATGATCGAATCTTTTTGGTGATCTATAATGACGTCATCATTTATAGAGTCAAAAGTCAAAGTTAGGTTGCTAACATGAATAAACTCTACTGGTTACACTTCTTTGTCTGTTATTTTGTTTTACTTTGATATTATACAGGCCCATTATGATATACTCTTCATGGGGGGGGGGGGGGAAGTGATCGATGCACCTTCGTTGCGTGGCAACGTATTTTCCAATTCCAATACCTGTATTTATTACAGATTTGAGGACAGTGTAACAAGTTAGCAATGAAAAAAAAAGTTAAAGGAAAGGTACTGTTTACCATTGGGAGCAGTGATTTCAAAAATGCTCAACATATCACATTGATGCATATGTGTGGGTCAATTGTATCACAAAACATCCTACCATGTGAAAATTTCGCAATAAAGCCTAAAACATAAGGAGATATAATTTTCCCAAACCATAATTGTAGACGGTTTAGTCTCGAAACTCTTTATTATAACTATTGTTCACATTTTGTATATTTAATAATACTTAACATTACTTAAACTGGTTCAAATTTTTACATTGGTTGTTTTTATCCCTAACTCACATGTTAGAACTATTTTGTAGCACTAATGCTGGCTTTTTGTTTTATCTGCAAATCATGCCTTTAACATTATTGGAGACGGTACACCATTAAAGTACCAGTATATCAATAAAGTCTGTATTCCTGAAATCTCGTTTAGATCTTTTCTCAAAATACATGTATGTCTGCTTCTACCAAAATTCTTGTAGGACACCATAACATGATCAGCTCATCGTATTACCTATACTTGACAGGTTTCATTTTGTTACAGATCATCCGTTTTTCGGGGGTGGAGGTAACTTTTGGTGTGTGTGTGTGTGTGTGTGTGCGTGTGGGTTAGTCAGTGTTGGTGAGTAAATGTGCAAATGACATCAGAATCAGTCATGATGAGGCATGACATTTAATCATCGAGGACCACTTTGCAGATACATAGAGGCGAAACAATTTCATATCTTATGTATTATTATTTTATATAACCATTATACATTATTATATATATTTCCTTTTTTCTTTCTTTCTTTCTTTTCTTTTATTTCCTTTTTTCGCTATATCGGTTTAATATAAAATTATCATGACATGACAATATTTTCCTTCGCTTCAATGTATAGGCCTACTTCTAACAGTACCTTTTTTGACATTTTGTATATCAATGTCACGACAGATCCGAATCTAAATTCCCGGTAAAAATAAAAATGTACCTCGCGGTTTTGTGACAACTTATGGGACACGATAATAATTATAAGCACACATGAGTCAATCTGAACCTAAATCTACACATAAATAGCTCCAGCATACCGTGAAATATACGGCTATCGAAGAGTCGGTGACATTGTATGGATAACTTACCCCGAGCGACCGTTATATAGTGTGTTGACTTCATTTCCGTTTCCTCTCTGGAACAAGCAGCCTCTGTGTTAAAGCCCCGATGTAGAGGAAATAATATTCTGACACCAACTGACTGGGCATATCTTGCTCTTGATAAAGCCACTAGGGCAGATCAAATGCAATGTAATAAAAAGATGCGTCTATAACAATAACTTATCACACACAAGTGGAATGCATCGTGCATCTTGGCAATACGTGAACTTTATATTGTGTAAATTATCCTTGTTCTAAATGCATTTTTATCTTTGATTTTAAAGTAACGACATCATAGTTATTACTTTTTATGTGATTTCACAATGTGTACATTTGCAACTGAAAGAAAAGAAAAGAAAAATCTTGGAATGTATACTCTTCATTATGAAAGGAACTTGACTTGATGTAGACTAAGTATGATGAACAGTATAGTCTTATTAAGTATATTATTCGTGTACAATAATTGCTTATATCAGAGGCTTTGGTTAGGAAAATGCGAGGAATTAGCAATTAGGGAAAAGAACACACCCACACATACATACACGCACACACTTACCCATTATCAGAGAGAGAGAGAGATAGATAGATAGAGAGAGAGAGAAAGAAAGGTCCTGCGAAGAAGGAGAGGGGAGGGAGGTGGAGGGGGCGAGAGCAGAAGGTTGCATTTAATATGTGGAAAGACACAGATTGACATAAATAGAGAGATTCCTTACCAAAGGCAGGTACAGGCCTATACGCCTCCCTGGGACAATCACAGGTAAACAATCAGGGATTTTGACCTCATGTGGGTGACGTAATTGATTGGTCTATTGACTACCGATATATCCATGCGTTATATCGACGAATTGATCATTACGTAACTACTCCGTACATTTTCCTTCACCCGTTAATAGTATACATGTACAGTAAAACGTAGTTCCACGCACCCTTTAATAATCCGCTAGCTCGACCTCTTTTAACCATTCATGTAAGGTGGCTAATGCATAAAGAGAGCACGTACAGTTTCGTGACTATCGCACCCGTACGGTGCAGCTCACATACAGCACGGCCGCAATTGCAATATATTAAGTTAACACGCTGCTTTACTTCCACAACATTCTGTACATAAAGTTCTGCAGAGACTTTATAAACCGCTTTTTCGAGGAAACACCCGAAAAAGCTCTTTAGAACCTGCGATGTCTCGTCCAAGGTTCCTGCTCCAGTCACTCATATGCACACTGAAGAGTCCTGGAAAAACTTTTCTCGAGTTCAGACCAACAAACAATTCTTTCGGATCAACATCCAGAGTCATTCCATCCAAGTTCATTTCAACAGCATTATCAAGAAGTAAGTGTGAATGATTCTAATAGCTGAAGAATCCATGTACATTTTTCTTTACGACAGCATTACCTATAATTGCTGGCATTTAATAGTTTCAGCAGGCTAATCCATTTTCAAGGGATCACTTAAATTATCAGGTCACTAAATTGCAATAAATTAATGTGTAAATCTTTGGCAATGTCTCGTACAGCAGATTTCTCTCACTAATGTTTTAGAAATATGGGGTCGTATATAGCTATTTATCCTTAAAGTTCAAAGAGGAGGCAATAGAAAATCTTCATATAACATTATCTATATTGTTTATGTGCGTGATCACCATCGACCGTATTGCATGCACGGTTTTATTATCTTCGACCTATGCATTTTGATATACGTGTCGTTTATTATAGCAGTATGATCAGCAGGTATAAGATACAAACCTGCGTGCCAGGAGATTAACGTGATCATCGTGTTTCGATATACTACAAAAGGTTTTAGAATATTTCGAGGGAACAATAATGTTACAGGTAATCATTGTAGTTTATACACACACACACACACACACACACACACACAAACACATTATATGTATGTATATATATATTGTATATGTATATATATATATATATATATATATATATATATATATATGAAGGGTTTGTTTGCAAAAACCGATAAGTCCATTTTTGAAGATTTTGAAGTACGGCCTTTGTCATAAAGTACAAAATAATACCTTTTAAATGATATATTGGTCACTACATATAAAGGTATATTTTTGAAGTTATGATCAAAAGAAGCAATAATTATCTTATTATTCTCTTTATTTTTCTTGACCTTTAATCGCAAATATCTCCATTACGCAAATATGGACTTATCGGTTTTTGCAAACAAACTCTTCATATATATATATATATATATATATATTATACATATCATCACGTTTATACATTTATACCACAGGGCCGGCGGAGCGTTTTCAAAAGTGGAAGGGCACTTCCGGGTTTCATGAGCTAACAAACAAAAAAAAAAAAAAAAAGGGGGGGGGGGTCTTCAGCTCATCTCTCCCCTTCCACTTCCGGGTTTCTTCAGCTGACAAGCACAATAAAAAAAAAAGGGGGTCTTCAGTTCAAAAACATAACCTCACCGCGCTCACACTTCAAGATCTCTATCTATTTCTTTAATAGTGTCACTTACCCACTTCCGGGTTAAAAAAGTGTGGGGGGGGGGGGGGGGTACAGTGATGACACCTAATAGGCTTATGTATTCCTTTGTATGGTGCAAAAAAAAATTGAGGGGGGGGCGAGCCCCCCTGGCCCCCCGGTTCCGCCGGCCATGTACCAGCATATTACTATATGCTAGTGGGCCCTACACTTGTTATGATATGAGGCTAATATCTTTATAATTTCTGTGCATCGTTGATTTTTACATCATGAATGTATGAAAACATAATCATTATAAAGTCTTATATGTCACGGGCGCTGTTGCTGAACCGCCCTATAGATCTAAGACTTCTTTGCTTATATAGAGTTTACAAAATAGGCGAAACTTAATGCTTTTTCAGTTCAATAATCACTTGACTTATTTCCCTAAATTTTGAGATATATTTACAACACGTGAATAAAAGTGGTTTATAACAATATTGTCGTTGCAAATACAGTAGATACATTGATTAATGCAATCGCAACAGCCAGTTAATTGCTCGGACAAGATGGACTGTCAAAATCTCCGTCCCTGGGTCCTGACTACGTTAACCACATGTACCCTGTTGGGCGAAGTCCACTCTATCTCTTTCTGTAGACTCTTTAAACAGTTAAAGGGATGGTACAGTATTGGTGGAGATGAGAATTGGGCCTTTCACTTTTTGCGAGATACCAAGAAAACATATAGGAAATAGTACAGAGCATACCATTTTAAGAGGAATTGAAAGTTGATTTGATGAAAATCGGGTTTGGAATGACTGAAACATCCCAAAACAAAGTAAAAAAAAAAGCAACCCTAATAAAGTGTGGGTCCCACATTTTATTAGAATCGCTCTTTTTTGGATATCTCAGCCATTTCAAAACCAATTTTCATGAAATAAACGTTGAATTCATCATAGAATTACATACTATTTCATATTTTATAAGAGGTTTCTCATTATCTCACCAAAAAATGTTAGAAACATGAAATTAGGTCTCAACAAAAACTATACGATCCCTTTAATAGTCCGATTTGGGTGAGGTTAATTACTATGAGTGGCATACTGTCATAACACTATTATACAATGAAATTGCTCATTTAGGTAGCTCGTCTTCATAATTTAATCAATTTCATTAAAAGAGAGAGAAAAAAAACAAACTCCCTGCAGAACAGAGCAAAAATGAGCAAAATCAGATAAGAAATAAGGAAGTCATGACGTTCTTAAATTTCAAATTTTATCATTTTTTTTTAAAGGAAAACACTTCTTGACCAGTCCGAAAATATTCAAATTAGCAAGTTGATGATGTCTTGCTTTCACATTATGACAACAATCTCATATTTCAGCTGTATAAATAAATAATTTGCATTACTCCAAAAAGAAAAAAAAAGAACAATAATGTTAACTCTAATACTGATTATAATCATGGCAGGGGAACATGTTTTTACCTGCATTAACTAGAAATGATATTTTAACGAATTTCATGTAACATATATGAAAAATTGTGAGGGCATGACATCATCAACTCGCTTACTAGTATTTGAATGTAGTGTATTTATAAGGACTGATCAAGAAATATTCAACGAAAAAATGTATAACTTTGAAATGTCATATACTAGTAATTCCTAATTTCTTTAAAAAATTGTGTCACTTTGTTAACGTTCTGTACAGAAATTTGTTTCTCGGGCTAATTCTTTTAGAGTTTATTTCATTTTGGGTTAGCCCTCTGTAAGACTGACACGCCTATATCACATTTGTGTGTGTTTCTGTTTTTTTTTTTTTTTAATGCAAAGATCAACATCTGCTTTTGAAGGAATGATAATGATAATAATAATAACTGTGATGATGATGACAATAATAATATTAATCATGATAATAACAACAATAAGGATGATGATAATAATAATAATAATTATGATAATAATGGCAGCGACCATTCACCAATCCCCGACCCCCCCCCCCCCCCCCCCACCAAAAGAGCCTAAGAGAGAGAGAGAGAGAGAAGAAGAAGAAGAAGAAGAAGAAGAAGAAGAAGAAGAAGAAGAAGAAGAAGAAGAAGAAGAAGAAGAAGAGGAAGAAGAAGAAGAAGAAGAAGAAGAGAGGAACGGGATGTACTGATGAATTTAATTGAAGAAAGTAGCTTGACAGCAGCAAAATATTGTGATGAGGATAAAGATCCACTAATATGAATACCAACCCCTCGAAAAGCCCAGTTTTGGTGTCTGGAGTAGGCCTAAAAGGCGCCATCATGCACAATTTGGACATAATAGCTGTGCTCACCTAATGTCCGGAGGGCAGAGGCGAGTTGGCCTAGTCGCGGGGTATGGTCGAGAAAGGCCGAACGCACCACGTACATTTGGATGAACGGAGGATAATGGACGTTATGAACGTGCATGGGCCGAATCGGATTGGTAGCTTCACTAACTTGTTTACATGTGGGTCACGCATGCAGTGGCGCAGCAAAACCAGCGTACGCAATAGAGACGAAACATCCCCGATGTCACGTCGTGAAACCGTGGCAGTGGTAATTTAATCGTTGATAATTCGAGCATTAGCAACTCTTTGTTAATATTTTGTAGGTTCTGTAGCTGCTCCTCGACTCATAGCCGTAAAAATGAGCACCTTCAGGAGAAATTTAACCGTCAGTGCTCCAGATGAGCTCATTCTACCAATGAACGTTCCGGCGAAACTGTTGATGGGACCAGGGCCAGCCAACGTATCACCACGGGTTCTCGCCGCCGGAGCTCTCCCGGTGTTGGGTCACATGCATCCGGAGATGCTCAAGGTATGAACTGATTTACATTACAGAGCTAGGAATGAAATTCGTAGAACAGAGCTAAGAATGAGAAATATTGAAATCATTTTTCATGTAACTGATGTATGTAGGACCTACATGTCATGTGTATTAATGTAAATTACAACTTTTGAATTATTGGACCCAACATTATCAGAACATTAAACAAGAGTAAGACAGAACATTGTCATTTTAAAAACAAATCAAATTTTCTCAGTTCTAAATCAACTTCATTTTGAATAGCATCTTGATGCTATTCAATTTCCATTACAGAGATATTTTTGTATGCCAAACACGAAGATACTAAATACTAACAGAGTGAAAACAAAAGCAATTTTGTAGGCCCTATGCTAGAATTCCCTTTAAATTCTACTTTTTTGTTTCCTTGTTCCATTGTTCTCTTTTACTTATGTGAAGTCATTGAATGCCTCTGAACTTGACAATGTTGTTTCCTCCATCAGATCATGGATGACATTAAACTGGGCCTCCGGTACGCCTTCCAGACCAAGAACAGCCTGACGTTCGCCGTGAGCGGCACGGGGCACTGCGGGATGGAAGCAGCCATGATGAATGTCATCGACCCGGGGGATGTCATCCTGGTGGCGTGTAACGGGATCTGGGGAGAGAGGCAGGCTGACCTGGGCAAGAGGATTGGTGAGGGGACATTCATGTTTGGTCTTTCATTGTTTTTTGATGTCTATTAGTCCTTACTTTAGATTGTTGGGGGGGGGGGGGTTGGGGGTAGGGTTTGTTTTTTTGTTCTCAACTAGACTATTTGTAGATGACAGTGGTCAAATCATCTGGGAAGAAAGTGAAGTTGTAGTTCAAGACTTATGTGAATTACATGTAACTCCTATCGGAATGATTGAATGCATTAAAATAAAATGTGATTTGAAGGGTTTTTTTTTTTCTATTGTGATCTTCGGATTGTGCTTAATCTGCCTTCTTGTATCAAGTCTGTGTTTGTGCTCTACTTTCCACTCCAGGTTAAATTATCCACACTCAACATTTTCTCACTGATGTATGCTAGAGTGTTCACCACACAGAGATTCAAATCATTCTAGAATCATGAGAATAAAGTTGTCACAAAGTGACCCATAGCTTACAGGCAAGCTGGCTGGATGTGCTATTGTATTGCAACAATAGAAAATTGCAACATCTTTCGATATAGCCGAAGGGTCATAGATCACGTTTCTCTTCTGGACTCATCATCATCATCATTCATCTCGTGACCCAGAAGTCACAGAGGAGATGTTCCAAGCTGTGAAGATCAGTCGCCGCCAACTGGCTCTGTCCTCTGTGCTGTGCATCAGTGTGGGGCTGTCCAGTTGTGTCCATTCTTTAAGTTGTCCATCCAGCATTTGAGCTGTCTACCTATGCATCTGCCATCTTCCAGTGTTCCTTGCATGATTGTCTCAGACAGAGTGTTGTGACAGAATAGATGGCCAAACCAGGATAGTTTCCTCCTCTTTACAATTTTAAACTCCTCTTCAGCAAATTTTGAGGATTGCAATGATTTGTCAGTTAACATGAAAGCTCACCAGAAATGATATTACCTCGAAAAGTACAACTTGTATTCAATCTTTTCTTATTCTTTCACAGGAGCTGAAGTCAGGATACTACAGAACCCGACAGGAGTTTCATTCTCCCTCAGCCAGATTGAAGAGGTACAGTGTAAATAATCAAATTGTCTTTCTTCAGCAGTCTTTAATGTATTTTACCTTTACACCAGTATACAATGTACATTGTATGCTTAGTCGAAGAACTCTTGGAGGAAGAAGTGGTGCCCTCTTTGAAGCCCAAGCGGGGGCTCTAAATTGGGGCCATTATTAAAAAGTACATCTTCATGTTATTGAAAATGCATGGTCAAATTTTCACAAACGTGGCAGGTATTATTGCTTGGGTGATAGATTTCTTTGTTTTTTTCTTCTTTTTTTCTTTTTTAAACATGGGCACATGGGGGGGGGGGGGAGGCGGGGGAAGTACTGGAACACAATGCATGAAGTGGAGGGGGTACAGACAAACCCCCCAAATTAGGACTCTTTTTAAATCCTCTCTCTTATTGTAAGTGATAAGCTACAGTGTACTGTAGTGTTATGTGTAATTCAGATTTATTAGTAACTGCGTGGAAGGTGAATGTGCGATACTCGGGTGAGCATGAGACCCCCGGGCCTTTTGTTGCAATCAGCTTGACTGTAGCACAGATACAATGTATCAAAGTCCATGTTTATCTAATGATTTTAAACATGGCACATGATTCCTTTGAGCACAGAGTGGATGTTCAGTATTCACACATGGAGCATTTTGACATGTGGTTATTGGTTTGTTTGTCTTTTTTCTAATTCTTCCCATCAGGGTTTGAAGTCCCATCGCCCAAGCGTGTTTATCATGACACAGGGCGAGTCATCGTCTGGAGTTTTGCAGCCAATGGAGGGCATGGGGCAATTATGCCACAGGTACATATCCTGCATTTATTGCTTGTCTGCAACTACCTAAAAATTTCAACCTGACCTGCATTTATAACAATGATAAAGGTGGTCATGGCAATAGTGATAACAGTAATCAGCGGGTCATATTTGAGTGATGAGATGTGTGTCTCTTAAGAACAGCTTGTTTTCAACATCTGAAACTTTCACTGGGTGATGAGATGGCTAAGTCAGCAGTGTGTCTGCCTCTAAGTGTGTTACCATGCTGTCCTCTCTGGTAAGAGGCAAAACACTCCATCCCTTGGATAGGACATGAAATTGGAGGTCTTGTTATGTGAGAGAGTTAAAACCCACTAATAATTAAAAGATCTGGCTTTCTCACTCGCAAAGGGCAGGAAGCTAGGTTGTTTCCCCTATATAGAGTAAAATATCCCGTTTGCGGCAGTTTAAGCATTGTTGAGGGTTTTTCCAACTTGTAAACAAATCAGGCAAATTATTTTCAACCATTTCATATATCATAGACAAGATTATTCATTAACGCAATTGTTTTCATGAAAGAAATTTACCATTGACCAACGCAGTTTTCATGATTTACCAGGGCAAAACCCGGCACAATTTTCGCCGGTAAGGGCGATATGCAACGTAGTATTTCTGCTTGCGGCACGATGTACAATCCCTATGCAATACGCGCGTGCTCCGCGATCTTTGGCTGAACGCCTTCACATGTCTCGCGAACATTGCGTAAGCGCCAATTCCCATTGCGAAAGCACGTGAAAATAGCGTGCGCACATGCATTGGCCGCAAACAAGATCGCAATTCTGGCGGTGTTGTTGATGTCTTTCTCGTGTTTTTCTCACTTTTTTTCGATGGTAACATCCATTTTCCGAAAAAAATGGCGGCCCACATCGGCTCGCGAAAGTTCTGTTTTACGTGAGGATATGTTTTCAAAATCCCTGAACATCGAGAAAACGACAAAAAATCCAGTTTCTTGGACCATTGTTTCTTAACTGTTATGTTAAGAAGTACCGAAAATTTCATTTTGGATGCGATATGTTGTCATTTAGGTGAGAAAATTTCACTTTCGTCAGAGATCGTGCCCATTTTATCGGTTGGTTTTTGTTGATTGCTAGTGTGTTAGTGTATGTGTAGTGTGCATGTGACAGTGCAATGCTGTGTTTAGCTGTATATTACCGTGTATGTTGTACCTGCCGTGAACGGCTGCACGGCCGCTTACTGACGCAGTTACTCTACCCACACCAGAAAATTGGTGAATAATCCCAACCCCATGGTCGTCTCTCCCCCCCCCCCCCCCCTCCCCATATGACCAGCAATATGAGAAGAAGAGTGCTGTAACTTAGTTTTGGAGAAAAGGCAGTTACAGTGAAACATACTTTTGAGGTTATTCACTAATAGTTATAGCAAAAGATTTTCCATTCATTTGACACAGACAGTGCTGTCTCAGTCTAATTTAGTGCGGGAGAATGAGCAACAACAAATGTTATAGAATTTTAACACAATGTGCTACTTTCCACTTCAATAAAGAGAACCAGCTACTAGTATTCACATATAACTTTTTTTTTTTTTTTACACACTCTGTCCTACTGCCGCAATTCAGTATGAAGGATGACTGTGCCTTTAATAATAGATTAATGCTGTTATTATGCTGTCCTCGATGTTCGTTCTTAGCAAAAATTCATCAGGAAAATGCATAATTATGCATGTTCATTCTCTACACGTGTAGCTCCTTTCTTGTGCTATGTCATTGTTTGCAGGTATAACTCACTGCTTCTTGTGGACACAGTGGCATCTCTTGGAGGTGTTCCAATGTACACAGATGAATGGGGTAAGTTGTCAATAGAATAATGTTGTTCGTCTGCCTGTTTCCAAAGTTATCCAGTGTATGTTCACATGTTTCATCATGATTCTTGTGTGTTTTGTTCCGTTTGTGTACAGAATGAAATAAAATCCATATGTCAGCAGTCTCTATTGATTTTGCTACAACATGCGTTTCCCATACTAGACACCTGCCCGAGTATACTCGGGATTAGTCTTCAAGGGGTTAAGCCAAGGGATAGAACTTTGTGTGGTTAACCATTCATTGTAAATTGCACACTATTTTTACTCTTTAATTAATACACAATTGTAGCTCAATTTTCACTTCAATTATTTGCCTTGTTTTCATTTTCTGACATACAATTGTAATACACCATTTTCATGTTAATCTCAGTGTTTTGCAATATCAAGACTGTATCACCAACCTGCCTTACAAAATCTGCAGTGGAATCTGGTTGCAGGCATCTTCATTTCTTGTTGATGTCATTCTACTGTATGCTGTGCTTTTAGTCCTCACTTTAACTATAAAAATGGGTACTGAAGTGATGACATCACACTCTTTTGTGTTGGAATGGGCTGGAACCAGGTGCATGCATAACCGTGTGGACCAGGTGTGGTTGTTTAGAACCAGTTTCCTTGGTAATGAATGACTGACATTACACTTTGGTACTCTATTTCAACTGAGACTATTGGTGGTGTGTTACTGGTTCCCTGCAGGTATTGATGTGATCTACAGTGGCAGTCAGAAGGTGTTGGGAGCACCCCCTGGGACCGCCCCCATCTCATTCAACCAGAAGGCCTGGTAAGACTTGGCTTACCTTATACCAGGTATCCTTGGTGTTTTAAGGCAAGGCTCAACATATTAGTGGCCCGGGAACACTAAAGATTGATGCCCGGCTACCAGATCTCTCAACTAAGATAAGCAACTAAGATTCAAAATGGTTTGCTAGGTTTCCGTTTATTTTGGGCCACCAGAACTTCATGTTTAACAATTTTAGTGGTCCGAATGAGCCACCGCAGAAAAAAATTGTGTTGAGCCCTGATTTAGGCATCACAACTCTCACATGTCTGTGTATGTACACTGTAGAACCAAGCATTACTGTATCGCAGTGAGGTATAAATTGCAGTCTGTCAGTAAAGAATGATAATATGATTGTAATTTATGTATATTTTTGTAAGCATTACTATTTCTGCATGTATGTGTGATTGTCATGCAATTCTGTAATCCAGTGAAAAACAAATATCTCTGATGAGCTACACTAAATAGCAGTCAAGTGAAATTGATGATGTTCCATGAGGCAGTTAGTTTAAAGGGACTGTACAGCACTGGTTGAGGTAAGGATTCATGTTTTGAACATTCCTAAGTGAGATAATGAAAAGCCTCTTATGAAATATGAAAAAGCATGTAATTTTAAGAAGGATTCAACGTTTATTTGATGAAAATTGGTTTTCAAATGGCTGAGATATCCAAAAAAGTGCTAATAATAAAAGGCGACATGCCCCAACTTTATTAGTATCTCTTTGTTTCACCTTGTTTTTGGATATCTCAGCCATTTCAAAACCGATTTTCATGGAATAAACTTTTGATACCCCTTAGAACTGCATGCTCTTTCACATCTCATAGAGTGGTTTCTGAATATCTCACAAAACGTTAAAAGCTAAATCTTCACCTCGACCAGAACTGTACACACCCTTTAAGAGGTTCATCATGAATGACAAATATTTTCATTTGCAAATAAATTGTGATCCTATACAAAGAGCATTCTGTGTCCATATTAGTTTTCACAAATACACAGAAACTCATGTTTTAGGCAAGTTTTTTTTTCTTTGACATATTTTCATCAATATTTAGAAATACTTAAAGGCATAATTTACCATTTGCAGATGAAACAAAAACCCGTCATTAGTGCTTTAAAATAGTTCTAAAATGTGAGTTAGGAATAGAAACAACCACTGCAAAAATTTGAATCCGTATAATCGATGTTGAGTGTCGTTAAATACACAAAATGTGGACAATAGTTATAATAAAAATGTTTCCAGACTAAACCGTCTACAGTTACGGTTTATTGAGAAAAACACTGATATCTTCTCATATTTTAGGCTTAACGGCGAAAACTTTATATGGTAGGATGTTTTGTGATACAACTGACCTACACATATACATCAAATGTGTTATTTGGAACATTTTTGAAAATACTGCTCCCAAAGGGAAACTGGACCTTTCAGTTAAGTGGGATGTTCCAGACTGATGCATTGGTTATTGATTTGGCAGGATGGTTTTCAGGATTACAAGAGCTTCACTCTTTGAGATTCACTGCGAAAGCTGAAATAATATCTATGTTTTTCATGAACTAGGGAGAAGTACAGTAGGAAGAGGACACGAGTGCCATCCTTTTATCTTGACCTTTCACACCTTGCCAACTACTGGGGCTGCGATGGCTCACCAAGGAGGTAAAGACATGGCTTGTTTCACATCGGTAGTATCCCGTAAGGCTAGAATGCAATCTGTATTCAACCCTTCGTGAAGCCATGCAGGCAATAATAACCCTTTACCATATGTGAGAAGAGTTTGCGTTGTCACCATGTGAAATGGTCCTTATCAGGTTCATCACTTATTCAAACTTAAGATCCTTTTCACACATACACATCTGACCATGCAGACCTACACATTCAAAGCTTATCTAACCAATATTAATAATAGCATTATGATAAAATTATGTTGCAGTACTAAGTGAAGAAATCTCTTCTGGTGTATAAAGTGATTGATATTTCCATGCAGTGCGCAGTTGTGCAGGGTTGGCCGAAAGTCCACGATCTCAAAGCTGTACATGATTGTGCTTGCTTTGTAATTTTCAGTTTTGATTATTATTTTTTTTATTAATTGATTGTCAGCAAATCAGGCCACAACAAAACTGCACTAGAATGAACCACATGCAATTTGTTGGAAAATACAATTGCAAAGGCACAACTGATCATCACATATCGTTCTACCTTCAAAATTATTCTGCACTTTTGATCTCAAAACACCCCAAAACAACTCATCCTGGTAAATCATGTCAGCCAGGTAAATTTCTTGGCAGACCCTTTTGATATGTTGTAGGCAAATTCCAAATTTTCATCGTTGTGCTCCAATTAAAATGGTTTGTCTTCTTTCCTTAACAAAATCAAGTTGTTTCTGATCCTGAATTGTCATTTAATCCTTCATGAAATGATGATATATGGGTTTTACTACAATGCTTACTTCAAGAAGTCATGTGTTGTTGTTGTTTTCTTCCCCATAGATATCATCACACATGTCCAGTCAACAGCCTGTATCAGCTCAGAGAAGGATTAGCAATGCTTGCTGAAGAGGTAATTGACTGCTGTTACCATGACAACAGACCTGTGTATTTATAGTTCATTGTGCATCACAAATCCTATAAAAAGCTGGCAGATGAGAACTTTCTGATCAAGGTCTCATTCCAAAAGAGAAAATATTGAACTTTACAATGAATTTTTCACATTAGTATTAGGTGTGCTTAGCTGATGAAGAATATGTACATAATGGACTGGTGCCTTATGGATAGTTTTTTTTAAAAATCATTATTATTATTATTTTTTTTATATAAACATTACATATTTTCATATACGCATGAAAAAGCAAACAGGACAAGAGGAAGAAGAGAGACTGGTTAATAATTATATTTGAGTGCAATAACCACAGACACAGGTTTTGAGACACTTGAAAATACAGAGTACTTATGTCTCAATGTAGCATGCATGATTATGGAACCCCATGTACTTTGCAGTTAGCCTGTAAACATTCACGACTGTAAAACGAGCAATGTTCGCGAGCATTTATTTTAATTTTGTGAATTTCGTGAGAGGCAAGATTCACGAAATTAAAATGCATGTGAAAGTTCTTGTCTACACCATATGCACTGAATGTTTGAGGCAACTCGCAAAAATTTCATGCTGCAAAGATATGTGTTTTACAGTTTGTGTTTGTGTGTGTTTTTGTTTCTCTTACACTTATTTGTAGGGTATTGAGAATTTCTGGGCTCGCCACCTTGCTGCAGCCAAGTCTCTGTACGCTGGACTGAACAGGCTTGGACTTAAACTCTTCGTGGAGAATGAGGTAAGGTCCATCCATGATAATTGCTCATTATTGATGAGCATTAACATTCCCTACTAACATGTTCATATGATACACAAGTTAGTTTTACCCTTGATGGACCTACAGAGTACTTTTCATGCAGATTTTCCTGTGAAAGCTAGTTTTTTGCATTATTTCATGGGTACAGTGTATGAAAATTAGAATCTATAGGTGCCACGTTGTAATTCTCAAAGTACAACATATGGAATTAAAGGGATAGTACAGTATTGGTGGAGATGAGAATTGGACTTTTAAATTTTTGCGAGATACCAAGAAAACACTTATGATATAGCACCGAGCATACAATTTTAAGAGGAATTCAAAGTTTATTTGATGAAAATCGGGTTTGGAATAACTGAAACATCCAAAAACAAAGTAAAACAAAGCGATCGTTACAAAGTGTGGGTCCCACACTTTTAGAATTGCTCTTTTTTGGATATCTCGGCCATTTCAAAACCAATTTTTATCAAATAAATGTTGAATTCCTCATAGAATTACATGCTCTTTCATATTTCATAAGAGATTTCTCATTATCTCACCTAAAAATGTTAGAAACCTGAAATTAGGTCTCAACCAGAACTGTACGATCCCTTTAAAGTCACACCTGGAGTATACACCTTCACAACACTTACTGGGGATCAATCCATCCAAACTGCTGTCTCACAGTATGCACATGCTAAATTCAGCCACAGTGACTTTCAGCTTCTTGGACATGATTCCAGGTATATATACAACCATGAGTATTAAAGTGGGGGGTGGAGGTGAGAGTGTGTGTCCTGATCAATGAGGCCAGTGCAATGGCGGGACCTCTTAATTAAAAGCACAGAGAACAATCCTAATCCTTTAGACCACTTTTATGTATATAATTTATAGACCCAGGTTTATTTTGTTTTTGTTTTTTATGTTTATTTGTTTAACTATGAAGTTGTTTATACATAGTAGTATGATTGTGCATTTCTTTTGAAGTGTGTGCACTAAAATCTTGTAAGCTTTTGAGAGAGCAGTTACCAATTACAGTGAAGCTTTGGCTAGTCATATATTTGCTTGGCTTCCTTTTGTTCATCTAACGAGTGAGATACTGCAATGATATCTTCCTTCTTTTCTTTCCCTCCGTAGGCGAGCCGGCTGCCCACAGTGAGTGCTGTCATGGTCCCACCTGGTGTCGACTGGAAAAAACTCATCTCCTTTGTCATGCAGAAGTGAGTTTGTTCAAACAGGGAGGATTGGTGCTTCAGGGTTCATCCCTGCCAAATCAGCCTACTTTAGCCCGTTGAGGACAGGCTGATATTGCTACAACACGAATTTCCCATAGACACCTGCCCGAGTATACTTGGGACTCGTCTTCAACGGGTTAAAAAGTAGAGACATTATTTGAAGAGTTGGAATGCAAAATTTGATATGTGTCAACTTTACATATTTGAGATTGAGCAGTTCAAACATAGTGAAATAGTTAGAATGTATGCGATAATTTCAATGATACACATCTTTCAAGAATATTTCCCTGTAAATGACGAGTGCAGTATCATTGAAAAGATTTAATACATATATTTCTGAATTAATGACCTTACTATGAAGAAAAATTTGAAATGGCATTTATCTGTTTTTGCAGTCAAACTTTTTTTTTCTTTTGGCTTCATTTTCTCTTCTAACTGTAAATGTTGGTGTGTTTTCTTAACATTCCAGGGTAATTCTTTTGGAGTTTGGTACATGTTGTTCCGTTTGGTGTTCAGCCAGTTTGACAGTCATTTTATTTCGTAATTCTCGCTTTCGAGAATTCATGTGAGATCCCGCTCATGCGCATGCGCAGATGTCACTACGTTCAGCGCATTCGGACTCGTGTGATACACGAGGAAAATTCGCGCAGAAAAATTGTCTTTTTGTCCTATTCGGGGAAGGTTAGATCAGATTTCACCTTCCATCTTCTTGAAATTAGTTCGTGAATCGTCTCGAAGAAGTTATTGAACTCACTATGAGCGAGAAAGCGGTCACAAACGACAATTCTTCACCGCTCTCGGCAAGTACCAGCGTAGCGGAGATGCTGGATAATGTGACAGCCGCAGTGTCTACTGCGGGTGCGAGCTGCGCCAGGTCGGCTGGCCTGAGCATGGGGCCCGGTAAGGGCAAACCTAAAGCCAAAGGAGCTACGAAAGGGAAAGCTATCGCTACTAAAACTCTGTGCAAGGCTAAGCCAAGCCCAGAGATGAGCAGTAAGGCAGAGCCAAGCTGCAAGTCACCTATGACACAGTCAACCCCGATCATACCCAAGAGTAAGGCAAAGCCAAGCTCTGGGAAATCAAGCGCCAATTTGGAATCGTGTGTGAATTCCCGCCTTGACAAATTGGAGGCCATTGTGACGCGTATTGCAAACGCGCTCCCAGCCGCTGTTAGCAGCGACACACCACGCACACGAGCAACTAGAACGGCGACCGCCAGTGAACCGCCGCTTCATGAGCAAAGCTCTGCCAGCGGTGATCTCTCCGCGGTGACGGGAAATACGTCTCCAATGAGCGCTACCGACTTCAGTTCTGAAGTCGATTATTTAGACTATTATAGCGGACAAGATAGCCACGATGAGGGGAGTGAAATTACAAACAAGCTTCATGACGTCGACATCCCTCAATTTGCCGCCAAATTTGCTGCCCCATCGGGAGTCGGTGCGCCTCTCCATCCAAACATCGCTAAAGCAGTGGATTTTATGATGGGCCAAAAAATGGAAGAAAAGGCTCTGTCAGAAGCCGCCGACAAGTATACGTGCCCAGATAACTGTGAGTCCCTCGACATTCCCAAAGTTAATACAGCCATCTGGGAAAATCTATCTACACCGACGAGAACCAGAGACTTCAAACTACAGGGCATTGAGAAGTCACTCACAAAGGGACTCTGTGCGTTTGCCCACACACTCAACCCAGACACGATGACTGAAGCACAGCAAGACGCCTTGGCGTTGTTATGCGATGCTGTATTTTCCCTGAACTCTCTGAGAAGAGACTGTATTAAGCCAGAGCTTAACAGCCAATTCCACCACCTGTGTAAGCCAGCAAACAAGGTGACAAAGTTTCTCTTCGGCGACGACCTTGGGAAACAGGTCAAAGACCTGCA
Source organism: Diadema setosum (assembly GCA_033980235.1). NCBI lineage: Eukaryota > Metazoa > Echinodermata > Echinoidea > Diadematoida > Diadematidae > Diadema > Diadema setosum. Next base: position 31,559,460 of record CM067077.1, on the reverse strand, counting down.
AGATCAGAGAAAAGCAACTGCAGGTGTCATGAAATCAAAGCAGCACAACAGCACACCACATTACCATCCGTACAGGAAGTATGACACGTCAAAACGCCAAATGAGACAGGCAGGCTGGATCCCTAGGGATCGTGATCGCCACCTTGCTGCAGGTTCTGCTGGGCATCCTTTTTTAGGCCGAGGCCAGAAAAGGAACTGGGGAAAACACCCAGACTCAGCCCCCCACACGTACACCCCAGCATCGGCCAAGATAGAGAGCAGGCCACCCCACCCTCGCAGACAGGGACTGGGGAGGAAGTAATTCAACACTGCAGCCCCGAGTCAGACCCAAGCACCAATGAGGTAGGTGCTTTTGATATACATGTACCTGTAGACAGCTTACATCATGTACAGATCGGGGGTCGACTAAAGCCATGTATACACAACTGGTGTAAATTAACGTCAGACCAATTTATCCTACAAGCTGTTAAAGGATACAAACTTGAGTTTAATCCTGACAAATTTCCTCCTAGGAGGAGTAAACCATCATACCCCTACAAAAGAAATGAGACTGAAATTGCTCAAATACATGAGGAGATAAGAAACCTTGAGAGGAAAAATGTCATCGAAAAATGTTCTCATGAACAAGGAGAATTCTTATCTCAGATTTTCACCAGAACAAAGAAGAATGGGGGAATCCGGTTAATCCTTGATTTGTCTGAGTTGAACAAGAGCATATCGTATCAGCATTTCAAAATGGATAACATTTACACTGCAGTATCCCTGCTTTCAGAGGGATATTACATGGCTTCAGTCGACCTACGCGATGCATATTACACTGTGCCCATTCACTCAGACTCTAGAAAATACCTGCGATTCATGTGGGATGATCAATTATGGCAATTCAAAGCTCTGCCCAATGGCTTAACATCGGCTCCCCGCCTGTTCACAAAATTGCTAAAGCCAGTGCTTGCCTCTCTCAGACTTGAAGGGCACCTTGTCCTTGCATATTTAGATGACACTATAATCATGGGCAAAACAAAAGCAGAAACTAAGAAGGCAGTCATAGCTACAACCGAACTGTTATCCAAATTGGGATTCATCATTCACCCAGAGAAATCAATGCTAGAACCATCTCAAAAGATTGAGTTTCTAGGATTCAACCTCAATACCCTTGACATGACTGTCACGTTGCCTGAAAACAAAGTAATTGAGATCAGAGAGGTTTGCATAGAGTTGCACGAAACACAAAACCCATCAATCAGAGAAGTGGCAAGGGTCATTGGGAAATTAGTGGCTACATTCCCAGCTGCACAATATGGGCCTTTGCATTACAGAGCGCTTGAAAGCGAGAAAATTCGTGCCTTGAAACTCAATACAGGGCATTTTGACAGGCAAATGACACTCTCTGTGAAGGCAAAGAATGAACTAATGTGGTGGATCGAAAATTTGCACTTAGTTTCCCGGCCAATGATGAGAAAGAAAGCCACCATAGAAATACGCACAGATGCGAGCGGTCAAGGTTGGGGCGCAAACGATATGAAGACAAAAACAGGGGGCAGATGGAACAGCCAGGAATTGAGCAGAGCCCAGAACAATGAAATAAATTACTTAGAAACAGTTGCTGCAGGATTTGGACTGAAAGCATTCTGTTCCCACACAAGTAATGTACATGTTTTGCTTCGATTAGATAACACCACTGCAGTGGCATATCTGAATAATATGGGTGGTGTTAAATCAGAGGCTTGTAATGAAGCAGCTGTGCAAATCTGGGAGTGGTGTAATGAACGCAACATATGGTTAACGGCAGCCCACCTACCAGGCACACAAAACACAGAAGCTGACTACATGTCCCGTAGATTCAATGACAACATTGAATGGATGCTTGGCAAACAAGTATTTGATGAGATCGTGGGCAGGTTTGGATTACCTGAAATTGACCTGTTTGCATCCAGGCTCAATTCGCAGCTTCCCACATACGTATCATGGATGCCAGATCCAAATGCTTGGGCTGTAGATGCGTTCACACTTGACTGGGGCCCTCTCAACTTTTATGCCTTCCCTCCTTTCAGCCTCATACCAAAATGTCTACAAAAAATAAAGCAGGATCGGGCACAGGGCCTATTGATAGTACCGTACTGGCCCACTCAAGCCTGGTTCCCATTGCTGAATGATATGTTGATTGAAGAACCATGGCACATGCCAAAGTCTAAATCACTACTTAGGCAGCCTGTATCGGGTATATCACACCCATTAACAAATCTCACTCGCTTGTGTTGCAGACTTGGAGCAGACACTTCATCTCCCAGGGTCTGACTACAGCAACTGCAAACATACTGGGAGCATCATGGAGGGAATCCACAAAGAAACAATACCTCATCTACATCAAAAAGTGGAAGAGATTTTGCAGTAATCATGAATTGCCGTGGACCCATACCAAAGTGGGAAATCTGCTAGAGTTTTTTAGCGAATTGTACTACAAAGAGAAAGCAAGTTACAGTGCTATTAATTCAGCCAGGAGTGCCATGGCTTCGTTTGTTATTTTGGATGAGTGTGATTATACAGTCGGAACTCACCCTTTGATATGTAGATACATGAAAGGTGTTTTTAAGCCTCGAACGCCTACACCTCGTTACAATTCCATATGGGATGTAGGAGCAGTCTTGGATTATCTTTGCCAGTTGGCACCAGCACATCGACTGTCTCTACGTGATTTGACGCTTAAGTTATGTATGTTACTTGCATTAGTATCAGCTCAGAGGTTGCAAACTTTGCATGGGCTATGTATTGATAATATCAGCATTAAGACTGATTCTGTAGTAATCCTAGTAGATAAACTGCTGAAACAGAGCAGGCCTGGGAACGTTGGAACTGTTCTTGAATTTAAAGCGTTTCCAGGAGACAAACGCTTATGTGTCGTGCATTACCTAAAGCGGTATATCAAGCAGACGAAGGACATCAGGGAGTCAGAAAAGCAACTGCTCATCACCTTTCAAAAACCCCATAAGAAGGCGAGTTTGGCTACTCTGCCCCCCCACGGAAGAAAGCAGTAACTGCATAGCTGCTGAGCTGAGATAAATGCGATTTTGTGTTTTTTGCAGATTCTTTAAAAACACAGAAACATTCAAAAATAATTTTGTGGTATGATTATGCACCATACCTAGTTGCCTAACAATACCTAGGAAAAAATTATGTTTCCGTTATTTTTTAAATGTTATTTACGAAAATGCAGTTACTGCGGTGGCTCACCCTTGATTCTGGGTAGTTTCCCCACGGAAAAAAGCAGTAACTGCAGACGGCCAGGAGTCTGCTGTTTTCCCCATGGAAAAAAGCAGTAACTGCACATGTCACATGACCATAGGAGGAGAATTGTTACCACCACCAGGTTATAAAGTTCTTCTACTTTCTGGTTAGTCTAGATCTATAAGATCTAGGACCTATCGCTAGACAAATTATGTTTCCGTTATTTTTTAAATGTTATTTACGAAAATGCAGTTACTGCGGTGGCTCACCCTTGATTCTGGGTAGTTTCCCCACGGAAAAAAGCAGTAACTGCAGACGGCCAGGAGTCTGCTGTTTTCCCCATGGAAAAAAGCAGTAACTGCACATGTCACATGACCATAGGAGGAGAATTGTTACCACCACCAGGTTATAAAGTTCTTCTACTTTCTGGTTAGTCTAGATCTATAAGATCTAGGACCTATCGCTAGACCTAGACTAGGTCTTGTCGATTGAATGGCATTCTGTGTAAAAATAAGGTAGACACCTATGTACCCTAATTGAACTTTGGAGTGCCCGGCCTGGCCCCTGACACATGACCCTGGACTAGACAATAAATTCAAGTCTCTTCGTCTTAGATCCTAGTCGAACTCTGACGTTACACTTAAGCTAGACTACAGATCTATGCCCAATGTTAGTGCTAGACCTAGGTCTATTACGTTAGATTAGGCCTACTGACATTTTGTCTAACACTAAACAGTTAACAATAGATTAGAATCTAGATCTAGGCCCTACTCTGTATCGTTAGATCTGGTAGGCCTATTTTAAACTTTAGGGCCTACATCTAACATTAGACTAACGTTAGTGCATTAATACTAGTGCTCATCTCCCTTCAATATATTTTCAGCTCACCTAGATTTTCTGGTTCTGGCCAAAGCCATGTCTACCATGACTTTTCCTCTGCAATTCATGATAGATTTACAGGCATGCCTGGACCGCAGAAACTGTATGACAGCATGGTTAGCACTGGCATGATCACTCAGACTGTACCAGACCTGCAATACTGTGCATGCAAGTGATGAGTGTGATGTGATGCAATGTTTAGCTAGTTACTGTATGCTGCAGAATTTATGCGCATGCAGCAGCTGCACGCGTATTCTGCACTCTGAGCGCGCCGAGTCTGCCAGGTTTGCTAGTCTCCAGAAAGAAGCTTTTTCTACAACTCGTCATATGATTCCGTGCGGGCAGAGTCAAGTTACTGGTGAAACAATCTTTTTATATCTACTCTCCTAAATTATGGGAGAAACTGCTGTTTACTTTGTTTAAAAAAAAATTAGTAGAAAAAATAAATGGTATTAGGGAAAAAAATATACAGGAAGGACTATACAGAGTCTGAATGATAAAGACTAAATTGTTAGTTACTGCTTTCTTCCGTGGGCTTTGTTAGTTACTGCTTTTTTCCGTGGGGAAACTTGCAAAGTTGAATCAACTGGATGCAGTTACTGCTTTTTGCAAAAGTGAAAAATTGTATTTTTGGTCACTTTCATTTTTCTTTTTGCAAAACTGACCTATTAACATTGGAGAGCATTGGGTAAACTATTCATTTTTGCAAAAAAGTAGACATTCATAAAAATGTCAGTTACTGCTTTTTTCCGTGGGGGGGCAGTACTATCGCCAGGTGGATCAAGTCTGTCCTAAAAGCGTCTGGAATTGACACAACTACATTCAAGGCACATTCTACACGAGCAGCCTCAGCGTCTGCAGCCAGAAGGCGTCATCTGCCGGTCGCAGATATTCTGAAGCAAGCTGGCTGGACAAATGAAAGAACATTTGACAGGTTTTATAATAAGCCGTTAGCATCAGCTGGCGGTTTTGCTCACAGTGTTTTGGAACACTGATTGGACCTCATGTTGGTGACATGACATGAGCTTACAGGTTAGTGTCTACTACCTGAATTGCTACTTCTGCTTATTGTGCCTACTGTCCTTTGAAATCTCACATGAATTCTCGAAAGCGAGAATTACGAAATAAAATAGAAAGATTAAACGAGAACTTACCGTTTGAAGTTTGATTGTTATTTTATGAGTAATTGGAGGTGAGAGAATTCATGCCCACCTCTCCCTCCCTTACTCAAGATCAACTCAAGTAAGTTCTCGACAGTTCTATTTTATTGGGTTACTACAGTAGCCACAATTGCTTCAAATATTGACATCTGCGCATGCGCATGAGCGGGATCTCACATGAATTCTCTCACCTCCAATTACTCATAAAATAACGATCAAACTTCAAACGGTAAGTTCTCGTTTAATCTTTCTATTTTTCACTATGAACTTACTGACATGAATATAAACTTTTGTCATTTTCTTTATCTTCAGTTAAGAGAGGAAATGAGTTTGAAATAGATCAGAATTTGATTTCTTCTCTGTCCAATTCTAATTGATATCAAGTTGTTGTTTTTTGTTTATTTGCTGTTGTGTTTATTTTTATTTCCATAGATACAAGATAGAAATATCAGGTGGTCTTGGTCCCAGTGCTGGAAAGGTAAGATCCCTTGACGTATCTAATCTCAGACATATTGCAGCGAATGTCTAATTTTCTATGTTATTCTTGCTGTTGAGAATTAGTCCTTTCCATCAAATATATGCAGTGTAAAAAGGTGAGCACCCTTTTAACATTTTCCTGTTTTTTCTCTTGGATCAAATTCCTTCACATTTTGAGACATAAAATTACAAGGTGTGAATTTACTTTTCAAGAATATGAAAGCAGACAGAGTTTAGCCAATTGACACTGCTTGTTGTCATTGTGCAAAGAATGATGATAGAAATGATGGTATTAATGATATTGTTCTTCCAATAAGATGTATGACCATATCTGGCATGATCATTATTATCAACACTGGTATCCTGCTGGTATCGTTGTATTGTCCGGCCCTCAAAGGGCTAGACTCATAAATAAGGGAAATCGTTCTGATTTTCACCAGGTTTGGCGGATTGGGCTGATGGGCTACAACGCTAACCAGGAAAATGTGAAGAGAGTCCTCCGGGCACTAGAAGATGGATTGAACCACTGCAGGACCACATCCCGCCTCTAGACTGGTAGCTGTAGTCGTCATGGCAACCAACAGTGCAGCATAGTTCTTGAGCAATGACATGTTTGCTTTCCAGATATGTTTGAATGTAGCTGTTCTTTTTTTTTAAAAAACAAGACTTAATTTCTTTATTTACTATGACATGCTTACAGCATGCTGTCTCCAAATAGTCATTGTTTGTTCAGTCAGTACTTGACTTGGTGTATCCCCGATCACGATTCCTTTCAAAAAGGCTCAAAATTTGATTTGAAATCTCCACAAAGTGCTACTATAACTCATGATATGTTTATTTTAGATTAGTTTGTAACAAAGGAAGCATGGAAGCATGCTTTTTATTTCAGTTTCCCTTCAGTTTTTGGTGACATTGCCACAAAGAATGTAAATTTGTGCTATTGCTCATCAGACCTGCATACTGTTCTTATTTCATGAGGACAGTCCTATTTTTCAGGGAAGACTTTGTGTATTTGTACAATGTGTAATTGTGGAAGATTGATGAATATCCTTATTTTGCATATTTCACCCCCTTTTGTTCTCATTTGTTAAGATTCAGAATTGGCTTATTTGACATTTGTTGGTGTACACCAGGAAAGCCCACCCTCAAAATTTCCTTTATGCACTCTTTAGGCCTGTGTCTTTCAACAACTATCTCAACCGGCTCATCATTAGCAGTAGTGTATGAAGGACTTATTCTGGTGTAGTTCAGTCCTAGGCTGGCACTAAACAAGCTCATGATCATACTGCCAACCTCTGTTTACTGTCTTCGACAGAACATTTGTTGAGATTTAAAATGAAATTCAACAACTCTCCCTGAGGTATCCCCCAAACTTCCCACTGGCTGTATGCAAGCATCGAGTATGAAGAGATCCTAAGTGGAGATAAATGAAAACCATGTCTCGTTCAAGCTGTTGTGTACTCTCATTATAACTAATATGGTTATACAGAAATTCTTGTTACAAGGAAGTAAAAATTTATGTCCCAAAATGATAATTTATATATCTTTATATACTTTACTGTTTGGCTATAAGGAGATTTCGATATAACGGAACAAAACTGTCAGTCCCTAGGACCTCTTTATGCTGGGAGTCATCTCCACTTGAGTTTAAAAAGACTGAACTACATGCAGTGCACATAATTCCTTCTGAACTCAGTTTAATAATCTCTACTATAATATGCTCTTTTTTCATGCAGTTGGCTTTGAATCCGTTATGTTCTGTTTATGTGGATAGCTGAATATAGCACCCCTAATAGGGAATACGTACAACTGTACTTCTTAATCCATATTTTTCATTTTTGCTGATACCCTGACCAGTATGTTCTGCTATGGTAATGGAAAAGAATGCGTGTGGTGTTATCCCATTAGTAACTTACTCAAGCTTAATTCTTTGGTCTGTCATGTTTTTTGATTCATTTTTTTCTTTTGTTTTTAGTTTCTTTGTTTGTTTGTTTTTTTCTTTTGAGGGGGAGGGGTTCTACAGCTTATTTTACTTTGTTTTGAGATCTTTGAAGGCTTCCATGGCAGTAGAACATTGGGTGGTAGAAGGCTTAATGGTGCACCGCATATTCCATCCTAAGGCCGAACAAATATATCTACCCTAGAAAGAATGTGGTGCACTGTCAAGCCTTCTACCATCTAACTTACCTTGTTTTACTGGCCTTTAAAGGAGATGGCTAGTACCTGATCAGTGGGAATCAGTGGGAATCAATGGAAATGCTGTGGGCTGTTAACAAGTTCCCCTGCACTGTACAGGCATGCTAACCTTGAAACATTGAACTGTACATTACTTGAATATGAGACCATTCTGAAGCAAATAATTTTCACACAACAATAGATATATAATGTACTCTTGTATGAATCCACATGGATTGGAACAATCATCCCCCAGCATTCCCACTGATTCCCTCTGATCAAGTACTAGCCATCCCCTTTCATCACAAATTGCAAAGCATGTTCCAAGGTTAATATCATACAAAAAGAAACCTCAAAAGTATTCATAATGGAAATATATGTACGTTGTATTATACCACAAAGGACCATGGAATAATGGAATTGATATGTACAATGTTTCTGTCGTGTACAATAATTACAAGCTAATTCCATGACTGTGGTGATATACTGTATATGAACATCTTTTATATCTTTACGACATGATTTGCTGTTGTGTCAAAGAGTTCAATTCAGGTATCGTGTCTAATCTTAAATTTTTTAATTTTGTTCTTGTATGAATCTAATTTGTGATAAAGCCTCACTTATTTTTATGGAATCTGATTTTAGCAGTGATAATGGCACTCTATGTAAATACAGATGCAAAATTCAATTTGCAAGAGAGTGTTCATAGAATTTGTTGTGCTCATGGTTTTGATGAGATATATGATTCAGTACACTTTGGGGGTGTGGCATATCATTAGTATATATTTGTCATATGAAAGATATGATCATGGTGCATTAAAATAATTAATGTATCATTTGTGTCCAGTGTTTGTTTCTATTTCTTTTCTCTTTTTTTTTTTCAAATTCCATCACAAACTTCAGCATACATGTATTTCCATCAAACCTGCAATCAAAAGAAACATGTTTCAATCAAATGAATCAGAGGAAAGTAATGGAATCTGTCTTTTAAAGGACAAGTTCACCTTCATAAACATAAGGATTGAGAGAATGTAGCAATATTAGTAGAACACATCATTGAAAGTTTGAGGAAAATCAGACAATCGGTTCAAAAGTTATGAATTTTTGATGTTTTTGTGCCGTAACCGCTGGATAAGAAGACTATGTTATGGGTAATATTATTCCCCCTGCCCTTAGAAAGAGGCAGGTCAAGTGCTCTTTTATTATGCGAAAAAAGTGAAAATATGTTGAATTTTCTTTACATTTTTCTTTATACAGTTGTACGCATATGACTCACAAGCTGTAGTAGTCTCCTCATCCAGCGGTTCCAACACAAAAATTTTAGAAATTCATAACTTTTGCATCGATTGTCCAATTTTCCTCAAACTTTCACTAATGTGTTCTACTAATATTGTTGCATTCTTTCAATCCTTATGTTTATGATGGTGAACTTATCCTTTAATGCTTTATTTTACAATGACTCTGTTAGCAGTACATGTACAGGTTAAACTTCAAGAAATGTCTATACAGCGAACAGCTACAAAGATACAATCGCAATACACTTTGCTCTGGACAGTGCACTCCCGTTATGACAAACATGGTTATAATGAAATTCTCATTACAAGTACAACGCAACAAAATGATAATTTAGGTCCCGAAATTACAATCTATCTTTATACTAGGTCTTCTGTTCATGGATAATGAAATTTTGATACAGTGGACTCGCGTTTATAACGAAGTCCTCGGGACCAGCAATTTTCTTTCGTTATAACCAAACAAATAAACAACAAAAATACAGAGTGGACAATGTGGGAGCCTGAATTTTTAGTTCGTTGTAACTGGAATTTTGTTATAACCGTGTCCGTTATGTTTGGCAGAAGCGGATCTATAGGGGGGGGGGGGGGGGGGGGGGGTTGGGGGGTTGCAACCCCCCCCCCCCCCCCCCCCCCCCCCCCCAAAAAAAAAAAAAAAAAAAAAAATCCGGGGACCATTTTTTTTTATCTTATCTTTTTTTAAAACCTTTAATTTTATTTTTTTCTATTTATGGCAATGACCTCTATATCAAAAATAGTGGTGTTTTAGATGCAAGAAAACGCCATTTTCACACACAGATTTTCAAAAATTCTCCCTACTGTCGGAGGGGGAAACCCGCCTCCCACACCCTCCCCCCCCCCCCCCCCCCCCTCGCTTGCTCCGCTCGCTCGGGCTCGGTCGCTACGCTCCCTCGCATACCGCCCCAACCCCCTCCTTTATAAAAAGCTAGATCCGCCCCTGATTGGAGTGCACTGTAGGCCTATTATAATGAAAGAAAACCACTTGTCCTGATGATTCATAACGGGAGGGCACTGTAAAATGTCATACTCTGATGGAGGTCATCTTGTGTCTTAAAGGGACTGTACAGTACTGGTTGAGGTATCGAGAAACCTCTTATGAAATTTGAAAGAGCATGTAATTTTAAGAAGGATTCAACGTTTATTTGATGAAAATTGGTTTTGAAATGGCCGAGATATCCAAAAAGGTGATACAATGTAATAATGAAAGGCAACAAGCCACAACTTTATTAGGAACTCGTTGTTTAATCCTTGTTTTTGGATATCTCGGCCATTTCAAAAACCGATTTTCATCAAATAAACTTTTGATACCCTGTAGAATTGCATGCTCTTTGACATCTCATAGAGTGGTTTCTGAATATCTCGCAAAACGTTAAAAGCTTTTAAAATCCTCACCTCGACCAGAACTGTACACACCCTTTAATCAGACAGAAGAGAGAGAGAGAGAGAGAGAAAAAAAAAAAGCGAGGGAGTATAGGAGATGGAGAACGATCGTTAGGAAGATAAAAAAAACATCTACAGTGTAGACCTCGGAGCAGGTGAATACATCGATTTCCCTATAGTAAACTTTCCTCAAGAGGGCGCCATTCAATATTGTAAGAGCTACAGCTCCTGATGGACCAATCCTCGACGCACCGAGGGAAAACAGACTAACAGCAGACACACAAACGCATGCACACATCAACACGCACCGTAGTACATGATCGATGTTGAAAAAGATTGATTGAACCACAATTTGTACCCATTCTGTCCTCCCCACCTATGAAAAGGGAAAAAGAAAGAAAAAAGAAAAAAAAGTGCCTTGTTTGACTTTTAAAAAGGCACAATGAATGTATTTCGATGTCTTTGATATCATTTAAAGTAAATTCCCCAGACTGTCATAAACAAAAAAGAGAACAGAAAGAAATTAAAACACCCTGAACTTTAAAACGTATCTTCATAGATCAGCAGGAGTGATTGACACCTGTCATAAAAGCTATTTTCTTATGGATTCAATAAAGCTACCATACTAGGCTTGTATCAGACTGTCGTTTGGCTAGAATGTGAACACGTATACCACAGAATTCGAGATTGTTTTCACCCGCTAGGTTGTTCACCGTGAATGGTTTTCCCACCGTTTTCCCCCCGCACTTCTCGGGCTCCTCGCGCGGATCGCGGTTGATGTGTATCTGCAACTTGTTCTAAAATTGGGCTGGACGTGATGGGTCGACTGGAGGTATATTATGCGCAAGAGTGAATGGCTTCCCCGGAAATACATCGAAGGATTTCTCGATGATTTTGGCTTGTATATTTCGTATGTCGGCGGATGCGGGCATAAGGGAGTCGAGTTTCAGTTCGGTTGGATCACCCAGTGTCAAGTATCGGAAAAGTGTGTGAAAAGTTGGAATCATAATAATTCTTCATTTGCAATATAATCGTGGGCATGCCTAATCGTGAATTGGTTGCGGTGCGGAGGTGACGATCATTCATCCAATATGGTCTGTTGTGTCTTGTTACAGTGAAGAATTCAATGGCAAAGTTCTACACTGCATAAGCAAGGGGCCTACATCTGCGTACACAGTCTTCCAACACTGCAACAGCAACACAGCCAGCACAGCGCTCCGCGTAGCCGTAGACTACATCGTAGCACGTAGGAGAATTTCGGGAGCCTTTTGATGTCTCGCGCAAATGGAGCTACCGGGAAGAATTGAGTTGTCTGAGCTTCAGTGAATGAGCAAGTAAAACACTGAAAGTAAGTTTTCGGTGGAAATGGTTAATTTACGCAGTATGACTGAATTCTATGGAATGTTAATCGCACCAGGTTTTAGGGCCCATACACTTTGTTTATGTGGTAGATCGGTAATTTACTAACGTTAGTAGGCCCTAGGCCTAATCAAGTAAATTTAACAGTTAGAGAACTGTATCATCTGGGTAATATGGTTGGGTGTTCATAATACCGGACACCTAACGTTTTGCTATCAATAGAAACGTGAAAAATCTCACAATTTGCCTGAAATTTTACTCACGTGTGGAGAAAATACTCCGGATTCACAAGCGCGCACTGAAAATGCGATTTGAGGTACGCGCTCTTCTTAGATGGCGGCTTCGAACGCGTGGGGTGTCATTTTTTCCGCACTCAGTTGCCCTGCTCATTTCAACCAACCACCCTGACAATACGTATAAAGGGCACTTAAATGCGTTTTTTTCGACAGGCCGCTGTTTTTTTCTAGCTGTCATTTTTTCCCCAATAATATTTGAATATATTTTGAATCCTTCGATATTACTTTTGAAGGACTGTTTGATGAATTTGACTTGATCTTCATTAGGAAACTTTTCATCGTAATTGAAATAAATTATACGAGTCGGTTTGTTTTTTCACATTCATTTCTTGTTTCTGCATCAACTCGTACGGTCGTAGCGGGCGACAAAATGTTTATGTCATGTGTATGTGTAACGAGTGTGCACGATCGTACAAGCGGCGGTGACAATTTTGCGGTCAAAATCATCAAATTTATTACGGAAGGATACTCTACATCTAACAACGAGTCAGCAAAGGTAGGCTTAGTTATATGTACACTGTTACACGATAAACCTTATTCGATTTTGCTAAATTTTGGTAATTTAGAGGGAATACTTAGTTGTTTTCGCCACATTTTACTTGGTAGCGTAGCCCAGTGAAGAATCGAACACCGTTGCGCGTAGTCCCATGCGTACATTTTCTTTCTGTACGCGCAATGCCATTATAATGCGCGGTCGGTCGTTATGGACCCGGTCGGTGGGTTGAACACCTACCATACTACGGCAAACACACACAATCTGCAAGAACTTCAGCTATCAGTGTTACTAACTTGAGAATTATATTGTACTTGCACACTTATTCACAACAGGAAACTCCTTGGCCTTAGCCCCCTCCAGAAATCCATCCAAAATCCCAAATTTCACCGTCAAAAGTGCAGAATCGGCGTAACTTTCCAAAAGCGTAAGCGTGCGCAAATTGAGCCCAGTTTTAAGAATACGGGTCGCCGAAAAAGCACTAAAAATCAAGAAATACACCGTTCTCTTGCGGGATTTTTTGCTTATCGCAAGCTTGGAGTGTGATGGTATCCTCAAAAACGCAAAAGAAAAAAGTTTTGTACGTGCCGATGAAGTGTCTCAATGTGCAAGTGCCGATTCCCCAGTATTCGGTCACCAACGGGCGCCACAACGTCGCCGATGCAATTGTGCGCCAACAAGGTTGTGCGCAGCGTGTTTTTCAGCTGCCTTGAACACACATTGACTTTGAACGCGCATATCGCGTGACCGAATACTGGTCGCGGTGACCGTATTCTGGGGAATTTTCAAGGTGATATATTTTGGGATTTTGTGAAATTCTGTGTGATATCTAACAAAATGAAAATTGAGGTTAAAGAAATTTGATATATTTCACATACCGTACTGCTGTAGATATGATGTATATACAGCTGTATATTTTAGTTTGAAAAATATTGCAGTAAAGCTTAAATGACTGAATACTGGGATTTTCACCCTAATTCTGATTTTTTTTTTTTTAGGACTGAATTTTTTATATCCTGACCATCTTGTTAGAAGATTACATACATCATGTAGAGTCTAATTAACTTTGCTCAATCTGTGCATGCTCATTTAATTCAATTTCAGATAAATAGAGTTAAATGGATGTAGCAAGAGCAAATGAAAATGGAGGTGAAAACTTTGCATATGTTTTCGGGTTGAACATCATGATATATTGATCAATGTTCAAGATTTTCTATGTGTTATTGACATGCTTCAGTGAACATTTCATTTATCCTAATCAATAATACCATGTACAATGTTACAGTAGAAACTGATGTTTTTAGAATTGTTTGAAAATCACAAACACACAAAAAACCATGACCAAATATAGCTATGGTATACAAGTACTAAAATGATGGTTGCTCATTTTGTCAGCTGTAGGACAAGACAAACACTCCAAGAGCTACAGTAGAGTGGGGCTAGGGTGGCTTGTGAACGGCAGCCATCCTCAAGATGGGGAATCCCCCAAGGTTATGAACAGGTTTCCTGGGGGGCATTTCATGAAGGAACTTGTCGGATAAAATATCTGACAAGTCAATTATATCCGACAAGTTTTGAGAAATTCTTTAGTCTGATTGGCTGATTTCTCTGAACTTGTCGGATATAATTGACTTGTCGGACATTTTATCCGACAAGTTCCTTCATGAAACGCCCCCCTGGACTGATTTGTTTAAATGAATATTTAGTAAACAGACACAATGAGTATTCATGAATATCATAATGTAGACATTTTATGAGTGCAGAACTGCCAACAGTGACTACCAGTATAAATAAAGAGTGTGGAGCTTTGGAGTGAGATACTAGTAGTACTGTGCAAGGGGTGATACAGAAGGGGATTCCCCCCCCCCCCCCCCCCAACAGTGTAGGGAGCTTTGACAATATAGGCCTACCTACGTTGAGTGCAATATGATCAATACTGTCAGGATTACAGAGTGGGTGCGCATGAGGAAAAATCTTGAAATCTGGGCTTGGCAGTATCAAATGTTCAGATATCGAGGATCTTGGAGGCCTTCTTTTTTCTTTTTCTTTTTTTTTCTTGATTTTTTATTTTGGGGGTTCAGCATGAGAATTAATTTCTCAGAGTGAAGCATTTGGAATTGTGCAAATGGCATGAGTCTTGCAGTGATTGTGTAAGAGTCTGTTGCCCTACAAACAGTCAAAAAAAAAATGGGAGGGGGTATCCATGTTACCTCTTTTCAGAATAGCCCTGTATATATCTTTAATAGTACACACATCTTTTTTTTATTTCAGTAATGCTTTGATTTTGCGTAATTTTCCACTACAAGTGTGTAGGTTGTAATATTTTGTCAACTTTGATAGTTATTCTGCAGGGAGTGATACCGCACATGCTTTGACAGATAGTCAAAGCTGGACCAGGAGAGTTGTTAGTGCAGGACCCCAGGAGGGCACCCTACTGTCTCCATCAACCATGGTGGAAGAGGAGGGAGTCCAGTGGCTTGAGGAGCTCCTCGAGGAGACCCAGCTCCAGAAGTTCCTCACCCGTATCCACGACGACCTCCAGGTCTCCCGGCTAGAGCACTTTCACTATGTGAAGACGGAGGATTTGGAGGAGATCGGGATGGGTCGGCCCGCGGCCAGGAGACTCCTGGAAGCGGTAAAGAGGAGAAAACGACGGTCACAGGGTCTTCTTGGTAGGGTAAGTAAAGACACTACTTCTTTGATCTTTAGATCTACAATTTGTTATTTTTTATTTTGTGTGTTTTTTTTTTTTTACACCATGGTTACAGTGTATGATCTTATTTTGTGGTAAGAGTAAATATATCAGTGAATATGATCTTTCCACTCATGTGAAAATGTAGATCATATGTGATCATTAACTTACAAATTAAGGAATGGGCCTACAAGCTATGAATCAACTACTTGTTGAGTGTGTGGTGTATGTGACATGTTCCATTTTTAAATTTTAGACTTCTCTGATACAGAGAACATCTGAAAAATGCTGAATAGGGGACATAACAAACTCTTCTTGTAGCAAAATATTAAAGTACATTACTTCAAAGTTCAAGCAGTATTTTTAAATGCTTTTTTTCAAATGCTGATTGGAATTTTGGTAGAAGGAAATTAAAGTGGTCCGAAGGAGTAAAAATGAGAGTGCACTGTACAGGTGCACATGTGTATCATCGCCCTCTATTTTGTAAGAGCCACTGGTTGGAAGAGAGGTTGTCAACCATATGACCACTGTAAAGCAAGAAATGTTTGTGGCGTGAAATTTTCGTGAAATAGAGCAGACAGCCTCTTTTCGCGGTATGAAGTTTTCGCGAATTGCCACTGGCATTCATTGTAACTGTACAGTGCTTTGCTTGTTGAGGACAGACTGATTTTGCTACGACACATGCCCAAGTATGCTCGGGACTTGTCCTCAATGGGTTAACATTTAATTAATTGCAAATCTAGGCTCTAGCAAAATTTATGAAAATAAAATACAATGTGCAAACATTACTGGTTTTACAGAATAACTCTGGCGTATATCCCCCTCGAGTTGGGGTAAAGTGAGCATGTTCGCACCACTGCTGAGTGCAATCTACAGGGGCAATTACAATGTATGTATCTCATGTGAAGAAATGGTGAAATGCAATGAAGATGTGGTGTACTGCGTTCCTTTTATGTGTCACGAAGGGCTTTCCAGTGGTTCATTGAACATTTTGAATACATGCTATTCCCCTTCTGTATTAAGCGGTGCCAAATGGGTGCACTGCATTCATCTTGAGGCTGTCCACATTATACCAAATGGTGATCACCGTGACATTAGAACTACCATTTGGCACATGTTGGCATCTTTTCTGTATTAAATAGAGCTCAACTGGAATTCCTAGACACTGTGGTTTCATTCTTGATTCTTTAAAGGAGACTGCAATTTTATATGGGTTGTGATGTTCTAATGTTATGTAGTCCATTTTGAGATCAGGGGAGGTGGGATCCACCTCCCTAATGAGATGCACACTTGTTTATTGTATGGAAAAACCATTCAATGCAGGTTTTAATAGACCTGATATTCATATACAGCTGTACTGATGCAACATGTACAGGTAACAAGTATTGCATATGCTGCACATGTAATGATAGTTTTACATTTTGAATATCAGAGGTGCGATATGGGTAGATCATCATATTGCTGCAAAATACACACACACTGTACAGTGTGTAGCCTACAACCCTTTGAAGACTACAGTTGCAGAGACTCCAACTCTCCCGTTTTCGACGGGAGATCTCCCGCCGAAAGCCCATTTTTGCAAAATCTCCCGTTCTCCCGCTTGAGATTTGATTTCTCCCGCCCTGGCTCTGTGTCTCCCGGTGGAAAGGATTTCTTACTTATTGCTAACGTATGTTGAAAAAATAAGCCTTAGATAGCACCAGAGAACATCTAGAACCCTAGGAACTTCACGGTTCGCACACATCAACTTGGAGTCTCCCGTTTGCTAGGGGTTTCGGGCGGGAGAATCTCCAGATCAGAAGGTGCTTGGGGTTGGAGTCTCTGCAGTAATCCCGAGTACTGTACACCAACTATTGAGTACACGGGCATGTGTCTGTGGGAAATGCTTGCTATAGAAAATCAGCTTGTCCTCAATGGGTGATGAATCAGTGCACAGAAGTGCACGTTTGTTTACCAACACATGGATGTCCCAAAGCTCACTGTCAGTATCGTAGGGATCACAAAATCCTACAAGGTAATCCCTCCTGTATCACGTCGCAATTCACATGAAG
The DNA here is from genome assembly GCA_033980235.1 of Diadema setosum. Lineage (NCBI taxonomy): Eukaryota > Metazoa > Echinodermata > Echinoidea > Diadematoida > Diadematidae > Diadema > Diadema setosum. The sequence continues at coordinate 31,541,963 of CM067077.1, read as the reverse complement.
CTGTCGTAATGAGCACACAGTGTACATGTACATTACAATCTTGTATTGGACTTCCAAATCTATTCTAAGCTTATGCCATACTATATAGAGTATATGACCAAACGGTGGGGGGGGGGGGGGGGGGGGGGGAGGGGGTGGGTATAATCATGCCTTAAAAATAGCTCAGCATGTGGCCAAGGGCATTGTGCACTGCAAGGGTAATACCAACTGGTGTAAAACTCCTATGAATGCATGCATGAGATGTATTAAAAATGAAATGTGGTAATTATATGAAATGCCTCAAAAATAGCTCAGCAAGACATGACCATTTTGAAGTTACAACTTACATCGTGTACAATTGTATCTTTGCTACATGTACAGTAGTACAAGTGTGTCTGTCAGTTAGGGGAAAAAAGAAGGACTGCACACATGCAATTAATATCTGATCTATGGAGCCATGGGTATTATGATACAAATGTAGTTTAATAAACAGCTAAAATAATTGAAAATTGAATGATGTAGCAGAGCTGCCAAACATAAAAATGTGAAAGATTGGCAGTATTGGCACTAGGCGTGGTGTGCATTATAATTTCAAACCATATCATCGTGACCTCCCTCCATGATTTGCACTTTTTAAAACTGCTACTAGAAGTGCCATATTGGGAAAGTTGAACTGGCTGCCGTTGAGGGGAATACTATTTTTTTAAGTGTAAATGTTTAGTCCCCAATGAAAGAACACATTTGTGGATGCAATGCAATGTACAGTCTACATTTCTTTTGGAAACAACCATTTATGATAATAGAATCCTAAGAAGGGAAATATTTCCCTTTACCTCGAACGTATTAATCACAGTCAAAGAAATATAAATGAAGAACTATCAAAACAATCCTGGCTATGATATTGATGAGAACTGAAACCTTAAAGTTAAACTTGAGTGAAGGTGAAAATGTTTGGTTTTTTAATATTCAAGTGAAGTACTGTACATGTACAGTATGTGTTATTGTAGAGCTGTGAAATGAAGAATCATTGATAAACACTTATACGTATTCGTACTTTGGAAGCATCATGGTGATAAATGTCAATAATGATGAACTTTTCTGTAGTGTGTACAATGTACACATTGTACGTCCTGTATCATGTATCGATCAGAGTGCGCCTTCAAAGAATATACTTGCATAGCAGGTGTACATTATACTTTCCCTTATTTTTCTATCTAGTGATCAGCATTCAAATCATGTTACCCCCTTCCTGTCACCTTCTCCCCACTATGCCCCCCCCCCCCCCCATGCTGATTTGTTGATTTGTGCAGAACATTGCAAAACATTGCATGTTGCACAAGGGGCTGATCCTGTGATAGAAAATGTGCTGCCTTCTGCTTTGATATGTTTTTTGTTTTTGTTTTTTATAACATAGTATCTCTATCTCTTCCTGACTTGTGCTGCCTTCTGCTTTGATATGTTTTTTGTTTTTGTTTTTAATAACATAGTATCTCTATCTCTTCCTCACTATCTACAATCTCTCCCTCTCTGTCTCCCTTTGTGGTGAGGTCATCTCAATGTACTGAGCCATGGCAAAGCCAGCTGTGAATTCATTTCCTGTAGGGGGAAACGCATCAGAAATCTCCATTTGTCGTACCGCTGGCTTTTATCTCTAGTGCCAAATGCACAACTTGTCCAATTTTACACTGTGCGGTGTGAGTTTCTGCATCCTACAGTGTGCAGTGCAGTGACCCGTACACAATGCATTATGAAATATTGTGCATGTCATGCATCAGATGGTTAACTGCAGTTATTGGTATATTTTCATTGTAATACAAAATGTACGTGTACATGGGACATATGGTTTATAGGGAATTAATGAAGCCAATACTGTAAATGTAGAAATTTTCGAAAGTAAAAAATATTGTGTTGATTTTTTTTTTTTTTTGATTTTTTTTTTTAGTAGGTAGAAGACACAAACAATAAATCGTCGCTGGGGTGACAAAACCTCGTATCTCAAAATTGTCAAATGTTCAGGAGAGCGAAAAAACATGGCGGCCAAAGCACTATAGTGAATGGGAAAGCCTTCTCTTTGACATGTCATGGTGGCTTCATTTTTGGAGTAAGACAGTTAGGATTTTGCCAAGACATCACTTGACCCATTATTTGACCATTAAGCTAAAAGATTTTTTTTTTGACATTTTTGAGATATGAGGTCTTGTCACCCCAGCGACGAAATGTGCTTTATTGTGGGAGTGACAGAACTGGGTAAAGCATTTTTCTTTTTTATTCATCTAGATGGGAAATGCATGTTCTTGCAAAATCAGCCCGTCCTCAACGGGTTAAAGACCCAGTAGCTTGCAGATTTCGTAGGTGGCCCAATTCATTCACTGCCCCGTGGGGTACATTAAAAAACCACAAATAGCACTGGTCAGTGAATTACATTGTACAATGTATAATGTGCATCAAAGCATACACTCATCGGTAACGGTCGACTTCAGTTGAAATTCTTCAGCTGTGTGCATACTTAAAGGACAAGTTCACCTTCATAGACATGTGGATTGAGTGAATGCAGCAACATTAGTAGAACACATCAGTGAGAGTTTGAGGAAAATCGGACAATCCGTTCTTAATGATTTTTTAAAGTTTCTGCTCAGTCACTGCTGAATGAGAAGACTACTATAGCTTGTGATGTCACATGAGTCCAACAAGATAAAGAAAGTATAAAGAAAATTTACATATTTTCACTTTTCTTGCATAACAAAAAATCACTCGACTTCTCTCTTTTAGAAGGCAGGGGGAATAATATTACCCTTAACATACGTCGATAACAAGTTGAAGAAATGTGCACTTTATTCAAAAAGTAAAGTTTTGAGAAATTCTCTTTTCATTTTCCTTATATCGTTCTACGCATCTGACAACATACACTGTAGTAGTCTTCTCATCCAGCAGTGATTGCGCAGACACTTTCAAGATTCATAACTTTTTCACAGATTGTCCGATTTTCTCCAAACTTTTACTGATATGTCCTACTAATATTGCTGCATTCACTCAACTCATAGCATGTCTATAAAGGTGAACTTGTCCTTTAATCAGAGATCAGTGGTAAAGTTAAGCTAAATGGGTCTTTAATGTGATACTGGATATATGCCGTTGTGTCACACTTTGAGAGCTCCACTGTACTTGCAGGCTACTTTATCTTGTACTTCATGTCAACCTTCGAGTCATAAGGAAGTTTCATTAAATTTCCCCCTGACAGAACCACTGTACCAGACAGCGACTGTCTCATAGAGAACAACATGTAGTCCTGAGTAAAGATTGTCATGCCCTTTTTGCTGCCTCTCAAGCGTTTTGTGACATGAAATTCCTTCATTAATTAACCCGTTGAGGACTAGTCCCCGAGTACATCCAATACATGTGTACTCAGGTAAGTGTCCTTGGGAAATGCGTATTGTAGCAAAATCAGCCCGTCCTCAACAGGTTAAAGATGTACAAGCATGTAGATGGAACTATGATTCTGTACATGGAAACATTGTGGACATATAATTTATGTACTGTGCTTTGTAATGAAGGTTACATATTGTCCTTGGTATGGACAAATGAACATTAAAACATCTACAGGCTTGTGACAAATGTAAGCTTTAAAGTTCTTGAGGAAAGGGATATTTGCTGTCAGAACACAACCATTATTACCCTGATCATAGGTATATACATCATTTTTTTTTCTTTTTAAAGTTTGTAATAAGTTTTTTCTACACACCCATCAATTGTCCTTTGTCTTTGTACTTTATACTGAGCGATACAACTGATTGTTTGTTTTAAATGTCAAAATTGGAAAGTTTATCATGCTTGTTTTGTGATTTGTAGATGTAAATGTTTAATGTGTAGGACAGTAAAGGAAGGGAACTTCCTGCAAGGCAGTTTAATATTGAGATTGAATTGAAATAAAATTTTACAACAGAGAGTACGTTAGTGTCCTGTAGGTTGGATGTGCTCACATTTCCAAGGTACATGTTACATATTGAAGGGATGGAACATTAAGTGCAATTTTTCAAAAATACAAAGTCACATTACAATGAAAAGTGAATTTACAATTTGTATTAATAGTAAAGTTCATATGAAAGCCAATATTAGAACGAATTAAACCTAACCATGTAATGAATACTGGTACTGTAGCATCACTAGCCAATCTTTCATGGAGCCCCTGCATGACAGTGTTGTCTTTTGATTACGCTTTCGCTCAATTAATTTTGAGACATGATACTTTAAAAAACCTTCAGCTTCCAAAACATTTTAATGTATCAGTCATTACCCTTGACCTACACATTTTGTAGGATACAGTGTAATGGTCCGGAAGCATGTCTCAATCTTGGTGATTACCGTAGAGGTTACACAACATACATGTACATAGAATACATTAAAAGTGAAGAGAAGAATATCACTGTAGAATATTACAATTTATTTTTGTTGAGACGGGAGAAGTGATACGAACTTTTTCATTGACATCTAGCATTAATTGCTAAATCTATTGTCATGTTTGCTGCCTTGATTCAATGAAGAAAGACCACTTTGATAGCCTCTTTGATGCTGCATTGTATACAGGGAACTTGTGTCACAAGCAGTAAAATTTTTATTAAAAAAACATCAAAGTTTGTGTGTCCCTTTTGCAAACCTGAAAATTAAAGATTCCTTTCATATTCAGCTATTATACAGTGTATATTTTAGAGGTAAGTAATTCAGACCTTTCCTCAGCATGATAAAACTTGAAACTTCTTCATGATGGACAGGGAATAAATGATATAGATTTTCAGTGAATTTAACATTGACACCCAAACAATTCTAACCATTATTCCTGATGCATAAGGGGAGCATACAGTAACATGTAGGGTCCTATTCCCAAGTGAAATGGGGTTTAGTTTTTCATTTCTTGTTTAAAAACTCTGATCTATCTTACTGTAAGATTTCATACAAGGTGTTGGGAGACATATTTCTTTCACCATGCAAAATTTTGTGATGTTTGCAAAATGGTTTTTATTAACCTTTAAAACCTGTACTCTCAGGGAACCCAAACTGCCAATTTCCTAGTAATCTGCCCTACATTTGTAATGTTGGGCCTAATATCTGTGTGTACAGTCTGTAACAGTTTGATAGCCATGTGACTCTCTTTTGGCATTTTGTGGTTTTTTGAGAGGATATGGACTATTTTCAAATGTGAAATGCAGATGTCATGCGTCACTGTGTGTATCCGATAGCTACACACACCCTCAAAGAAGCCCATTGAGGAGAGTGGTGCATCCTACAAGGTTGTATTGATATTCTTTTTAAAGGGGGCGTGTTCCTATTTTTTTTTTCCATTTTTTTTTTTCCTTTGATCCTGGCTATAAATTGTACTTGGTTAGAAGGGTGTCTGACTGCAGATGAACAGAGAAATTCCTACCGATGTACATTTTGTAGACCTGTGTACTTTGCTTGAGTGTTGGACTCACGAAGTTGGAGTGTTGGCCATACCCCCATTGATGTAGTCTTAAATATTGTATGTTGTCAGGGCTTGACCTTAACTTTTTTTCTAGGAAGCCAGCCGGGCTCCTCAGGGACCTTTTTAGGGAGCCAAATTGAGTTTTAGGGAGCCACGTTTCCCTCAGTCATAATCAGCAGTAGAGGTCTATTACATGTATTAACCTGGTGGAGAAGATTTCATTTAGATATAACATTCATTTCTCCATAGACACAAGCCTGAGATACCTTGTTCTTAGTCTCTAATGGGTTTTAGCACAGTCAAAATGTGTGTGTGCGTGTGTGTGTGTGTGTGCCTGTGCCTGCCATGCACCTGCGTGTGTGTGTGTGTGTGTGTAGGTGTTTTGTGTGGTCCCTCTCCCATTCCCTTCTGTAATTTCTTACCCTGGTCTGTTCATATTGTCTTTCTTTCTTGGTTCTTGTTTTTTTAGCTGCAAGGTCTAGGTTAGAAACATTCATGTCACGCCACAATCATGTTGATTGATCAGCAGAGCTGCCAAGCTTTGAAAGCACAAATCCGTACTCAGCAGCTAAAAAATCCGTATTTTTCCACCAGAATTCGTATTTTATTCCATCTCCTTCTTTTTGCTATTTTGAATTAAACTCGTCGACTTATAAGGCTTACAGACTCTAAACATAAAATTACGACACATGCCGAAGTATCGAGCTGGTCACCAGCACGATAAAGAATCCAAACTATGCAATGTTCAGCGTTGATTGCTTTCTCGCAATGCATGTGTACAAGCACATCTATGTACCTCCAGAAACTTGTTGGGCTGGTTATGGAAGCTTCCACTATCTAGCAGGGGAGGGGGAATGCTTTCATCTTCTCAAGAAAGCTTCTGTGTGAGCGAATGCAAAACTCTGTTCGGTGTTTCCAACTATTGTTTACTATAAAACATAATCATGCCTTGTTTTCAGGCTTTTTCATTGTACTGGATTTTAAACATCAGTATTTTCCAAACTTATTGCAATTTCTTTTACCCTGACTGGAATCGGAAAGTCTGCTAAACGATGGTCGCAAAATGCCGCGCTGTGTGTGGTTGCGCCACTGTGCAAACACGTGGTTTCACTTTCAAGTTTAAAGGAATGCGCCATGTGCTCCAGCCTAAGAGGTTACTGCAAGTTCGATGGATCGAATGCGCCATAGCTGAGCTGAATGGTTTGTTTACGGTAAACAAGCAGTTTACATTCGATACGAAGAAGTCATTACGTCTTTCATGAGGAAAAACATACAAAACAAACAAACAAAAAAACACCTATGAACGAATGCTGATAGCCAAAACTTTGAAAAATAATAAGCAGTTATGATGAGCATGAACTGAAATTGTCAGTGGTCATGATTTTTCTGTCTAACCAGGTGATGACTGCATCTCATTGGACCTACTCGTAGTGAATTTGTCTGGGCATATTGCCTTTTTAATTGACTGATTAATCAATCCTTTTTTTATTTTTCAGGGAACATAAGATATTAGATTAAGTACACTATATTCGACTGTTTGATGTTTCCTACTATACGCCAAAAGAAAGGTTATAGAATCACGATATCTTTGCAATGATTCCTTTAATTCAACTACAATGTAATGAGCTGGTTCTTCGATCGATATTTCCAGGATATTTACACGCTGTTTATTCCAGCGCGCGCATTCTTTCATCTGGCACGCACCTGGGTGTGGCACCCGCTTTTGTGGAAATTTCCACAAGGGGAGATATCAGATGGGTGGGTGTCAAGTTTCTTCGAGCCGCAGAGACTGCCTGTATTCAGTATTTCACAATCTCTTCGCTCTAATTTATTGTCATTCGTGCTTTCCCCTTATTCTTTGCTGATATCGAACATTTAGATTTAACTTTATGAAGGTTGGTAGATCGTGGATCTTTTTGTTGTGAGGTGTATGTAATTTCTTTTTTTATCATTCTTTGGAGGGGGAAGATGAGTGTGAAGGGGGAAAGAATAAGAGGAAAGTGAAATACAGTCAAACTCGGATACCTCGAATTCGTCGGGACTGAAGAAAATGGTTCGACGTACGCGAATTTCGAGGTACGTGTACGTCGAATTTTCTTCGACTTATCCGATGTTTATCGATGTTCAACGTTTATCGATGTTCAACATGGTGTCTGTTATAGTGAATACTGATTGTTTGCATGCTTGTCAATTTGAATTGAATCAACTTTTATATGAATGAATTGAGTGAAAATCGGAAATGAAATCAACATTTCAGAAATAAAGATTTTGGTGGCCCGATCGCGCCACCAAAAAAAAAAAGTCGGATGTTTGCCTTTACTTTTCAAAATGAACAGCGGTAACAATCGGCTACGTAAGATGCTAAAATAAATGTCAGAGTTTTGCGTTTAATTGTGGAAATGAATGACGGTAATATTCGACTCGGTATGATACTAAAATAAATGTCGGATGTTTGCTCATACTTTTGGAAATGAATAACGATAAGACTCGGCTCCGTATGGTGCTAAAACTAATGTTAGATATTTGATTTTGCGTTCGGAAATGAATAAGGATAACATTCGGCTCCGGAAGACGCTGAAATAAATGTCAAATATTTGCTATGACGTTCGGAAATGAAAAACAACATTCAACTCCGTACGATTTGTTTGCTTTGACGTTCGGAAAAGAGTAACAATAATATTCAACTCCTGACAATGATGAAATAAATGCTGGATGTTTGCTTTTATGTTCGAAAGTAAATTGCAATAACATTTAGCTCCGGAAGATGCTAAAATAAATGTCGAATGTTTGCTTTGATGTTCTGAAGTGAATAACAATAATATTCAACTCCGTACGCTGATAAAATAAATGCCGGATGTGTGCTTTTACGTTCGAAAGTAAATGTCAATAGCATTCAGCTCCGGAAGATGCTAAAATACATGTCGGATGATTGCTTTTACGTTTGGCATGTTTGGAAGTGAACAGCAGTAACATTCTGCCCCATACGATGATAAAAAAAAAATATTGGATATTTGCTACGGTACATTTCAAAATAAATATCAGTAACATTCAGCTATACGTTTCATAGTCCAAAATGTCTGATGTCTGCTTGACGTTCAAAAATGAAAAACAGTAACATTCGGCTCCGTGCGATGATAAAATAATTGTCAGATGATTCATTTCACTTTCGGAAGTGGACAGCAGTAACATTCGGCTCCGTTCGATAATGAAATAAATGTCGGATGTTTGAAATGAATAACGGTAATATTCTGCTCCGTATACCAGATGCAAAAATAAATAACAGATTGTTGCTTTAAATTTTGGAAATGATTAATGGTATTAATCCGCTCCGTTAGATGCAAAAATAAATAACAGATTGTTGCTTTAAATTTTGGAAATGATTAATGATATTAATCCGCTCAGTTAGATGCTAAAACAAATAGCGGATGTTTGCTTTCACGTTTGGAAATGGATTAGGATAGTATTCAGCTCCGTAAGATTCTAAAATGAATGTCGGTTGTTTGCTTTTACATTTAAAAATGAATAACGGTAACTTTCGGCTTTTTACAATGCTAAAACAAATGTCGGATGCTAACAAATGTCAGCAAATGCTCCCATTTTCTCATTTCAAACGTAAGTTTTGACCTCAATATATGGCCATCAACTTTTATAATAATATCTACGCTTATTTGTCAAATCTTTAAACACAGAGTAAGATGATTGGATTTTCTATTCATTTGTTTTAGACATGGACATCTGTATCACTTCAATAATGCTTAATATTAATTTGTCTATGTTTAGTAGGACCGATTTAGTTTTTCTAATATTTTTCCAGATTTTTTTTTTGTCACCAGATTTTACTTTCTACCACCAGAAAATAAAAATCAATGATATTGGTGGCCCGATAAAACTTAGTGCGGAGCCCTGTGTATTCTATTCTCCATTGTGATCGGCCTATACTTCCAGATTTTCATAATCGCATTGCTGGGGAAAAAAAAAGTTTCAGTGCTTGCGTTCTCGGGGAAGTAAACTTCGTGAAAGGCAAAAAAAAATAGTTAAAAAAAAAAGGCACTACGAGGTAGATTGATGTTTTGACAGTGTACAGAGCGTGATTAATGGCAGAGATATAACTGTCAACGTAAGCAGGTGCGCCCCGACGGTTGAGAAATCTACGCGCACGGTATGACTGTCTCGATCAAAAATCAAAACACAGTGGTTAAAGAAAAGCAAATGATGGGGCAGCGCGTAGTGCTATCGTAAAGCACTCCATTGGCACGGGTGCTATGTGCATACCATGTACGTGTGTTGGTAGGTGTTGGGGATTTTCCTTGTCAGCTGTGTATCGGGTATTTCTTCTTGGGCGCGCGATTGTTCTGGTCTCAGAATATTTACAATCGAGTGTGAAAACATGTGACATGTCTTCGCTGTCCACGCGCGCTTAATCGGAGATGCTGAGTGATGTTTACAATTTCGATTCGAGCAACATGCTGGGAAAAACAATAAGTTAATTAAGATCGGGACATTAGATTTCCCTTCGAGGTAACCGAATTTCGAGTTATCTTTTTCGAGCTACGCGAATTTTAATATACGGAAACTCCATAGGAACAATCGGGACTTTCATTTCGCCCCCGAGGTAAGTGATATTCGGCTTATCCGACGTCGAGGTATCCGAGTTTGACTGTAGAACGAAAGGCACGTACGCTCAGCATTCACAGTAAGCCGTCTTTTTATACCAGCATAATTTTCATCACCATTAGACATCACTCAGATCATTTTAGCCTTTTCCTATCAACATTAAGAAACATGCATAGTCCCTCGAGATAAACACCGAGGAAAATAAATAACAAATACAACGTATCAACACCTCCCAACACAAATATTTAGAAAAGACAACACACGTCGCTTCGATTCGAAAAAGTATTGCTGCAAATCGGAGAAATCGCCGTTACGAAAATAAAATTTCGAGACACTGAAAGAATTATGTTTAAATATTTCAAAGTATAAAGAGAACAGATAAAGTGATATAAAATGGAAGAAATCGTACCAAACGAGGTGTGAGAAACGACAGAAATGGAACGATATGTTTAGTAGTAGGATAAGCCTAAGCCCAAGGCCCTAGCAAAAGTTTGCAGCACCAAAAGCTACGCGAAAATTTATACACATCGGAAACTCGGTATTGCGACGAGATCCTTGGGATCGTCAAGAAACGATACAAAACAAAGGAAATTAATTCATTTTGACCGTAAAATAGTTTGTTATAAGTATTCTGTTATATGAGATCTCCTTCAATAGGCCTAGAAATACATCGATTTTCCACGATACTCGCGGGAAATAAAGCTCGAACGCTTTTCACCTGCACACACTGCAGTGCACATCAATACACGAACAGAAACTCACCTCTTCCTTGCAGAAAAATGATGCAATAACGTTACAAAAAAACACACACAACACTCTAAAAATCATTTCGTACTTGGGAGGCAAGGGAAAAGCGGAAGAAGTAGAGAAAAAGAAGCAGATATTGCACAACGGAGCGCTTCTACCCCGACTCAAAACGAAATAAGGTACTGTTTCAGCTGGCTACAGTGTGTCACGCTCCCCAGCCGGCCACACACATAGGGATACCACGGCGATCGATGTAAACATCCCGGGTCCGTAGGCGACAGGGATTCAGGCGCGCGAAGTTCCGTTCGGTGTACACAGTACGCAAGCAGCGAATTGCGTGTGCGCATAGTCTATATTGCAATTGCAGGGATACGCGCGCCGGGGCCGCTCGCGCTCGTCAAGTAAATGATAGTGTGAGTGTGTACGGTACATAAACTAAATTCTGTGTTGAAACGTGAGGCTATACGGCAAAAAAAAACTTGAGGAGCCAGCCGGGCTTTTTCCACACATTTCTAGGGAGCCCGTAGCGATTCTGGGGAGCCAATGGTCACCGGGCTCCCGCTAAGGTCGAGCCCTGGTTGTAGACTTATCTGCTAGATTTGAAATAAAGTGGGGGGATTGGCATGTTAAATACACTTGTACAGTCTGTACATTGTAGATTCGAAATGAAAGATCCCAATATGTTTTGCATTTGGTTGCCAAGTGAACCACTTTGTTTTTACACACAGTATTTGTATTCTATGACTACATAATCCTGAACTCTATTTACAATTACAAGTATAATTATTCCTTTCTTTCTTTCTTTTTTTCTCTCTCTCTCAAGCTCTATTTGGGGTCCATCACAGAGGAAGACAGCATTTCTCTGCTCAAAATTCCTCATGCTTTATGAATACTTTCCAAAACAAATTCATTCCCATACAGATTAGGGTGGCCTGATCGGCCGCTATGTAAAACAAATCTTTAAATCTGAAATTTTGATGGCCCGAAGTGATAAGTCGCTGGAAATGAAAACAAAAATGACAATCCAATTTGAATTTGAGTTGCCTGATTGGGCCACCAAGAGATAAATTCTGTGGCCCGACACCAATTTCTAGTGGTCCCACGCCACTGTGTCACTGAGCCCTATTAAATAATGTCTGTTTTATGTTAAGTGCTGTCTGGGGCAAATTATTTGTATAGGGCCCCATTTTTCTCTTTCTTCTTTCTTTCTATTAAACAACAACAACAACCCTATTAAATATCAAGCCCTGCCAACATACATGTGGTGCATGGCTCTGATCAAGGGACCCGAAGTGTTTTGGTACATTTGAACTATTACAAAATTGTCTACCTTGTAATGTACAGACTTCGGTCCGAAACATCAGTTGCACAATTGTACATACAATGTACTATTTAAACTGTGAATCGCAAGGGCTTGAAACACTGCATTCAGCAATGGCCAGCCAAGATCAGTGTGTCTCATAGTGTAATGTACACGTTTGTATTACAATTTTGTGTCCTCTTTAGGCCCCCCCAAAAAAATTGTTGCATTGGCGTAACCCGCCCGACCCTAAAAATTCCGCCGACCCCATGTTTTTTTATTATTTTTTTTTGCTATCGATATCAAATATCTTGTTGATTGCGATCGCGATCGCACAAACCCGGAAGTGGAAACGGCTCTGGGGATATCGGATGTACGAGGGAGAGATCTAGCGCCTGGCATTTAATAAGCCTTCCTTGATCAGTACGTCATCTGTTTCCAACACGGACATGTACTCTAACAAGATTTATTCAGTGTATACGTAGCATTCAGACTGCGATGTATTGTGCACAGTTTTGCCATAGGTTTCTTGTGTGGAGAACTTACACGAATCTGTATATGTGGGACTGTAATAGAGATCGCCGTGTGCGATGAAAAGATCGTACATATGGGGCAATTTGCATCTATCTTATCTAAGTCAAAATAGTAAAATATGAAGCGAAAACATTCAGGATAGGGATTTCAACATCTTTAAATTCTGTGAAGGGGTATAATTCCAGTAATATCGGCCTTATAAATGATTTGTAGAATAGATGAACACAGCACATTCGGTGCAGCAGTTGTAACTGTTTACTGAGCTGAGCACGAGTTTTACACGTAAAATGCAGGTAGAAAAAAAAAAAAAAAATCCGCCTGACCGACCCTATTTGAAAATCTCATGTTACGCCAATGCAACAATTTTTTTTTTTTTTTGCCTTATGCTTCTGCATTGCATCTTGTGTGGGTGTTTTTTTTTTTTTTTTTTTTTTTTTTTACTTCTTACATTGCACATCCATGTATGTGTACAATTTAGCCACCATACATTGAATGTACATGTGCACACACTACGCATTTCAACTTTTGTAACGGAATGCCAGTATGTAGGACCCTAATACACAGGGCCTATACACACATGTGTAGGGAAAAAAAAAATGAGCATAGTACAAATGTATTGGCACCACAGAGGCAAATACATTACAAGTAGGCTGCAGACCATTGTAACGGCTTGCACTGTATTCTTGTTGCGTGAACAGAGGCTAACTGCCAACTGGAACACTGCCACAGAGCTTTGCCTTATCAGTTCATTAGGTCTAGTATACAGCAGTTTGTTCCCTACATCATTCCATACCATGCACAGTGTACAATATTCATTGAGGAGTTTGCATCAAAAGTCAAGTCTATATTGTATAAAATAGCTGAGCTTTTAAAACCATAGATGCATTTTGCCCAGTTTGTATTCAGAAGTTTTTTTGTTTTTGTTTCTGTTTTTGTTTTTTTCAAAAATGAAAGCTACATGTACACATTAAAAGCAACACACTTTTGTACATTATGATAGTTATGAAGTCATTTCCATGATTTGCAGTGTTTGCATTAGTTTGTATTGTAATCTACAACTATATAATGTCAGTATCTGAAATAGCATAACCCACTTTATTTTGGAGGGCACAGGTTTAATAGAAGCTGAAAATTCTGACACTAATTTTAATAACTAGTGTACAGTTTATATAAGGCCAAGTAAAAAAAGAAAGTAGTTTCTCGTCCGGGTTTTTTGAGCAAGGCGATGAGGGAGGTCCTTACTATTTGATATCTTACTATTTTTTCAAGGATCGTAAAATGAAAGTAATGTGTGTTTCTCGTCCGGTAATTCTGAGAAAGGTAACGAGAGAGGGCTTTACAATTTTCTATATTCAATTTATGAAATGAAATATCACTCTGGTAGCTGTGTTATGAGACCAGGTCCCAAGTGTACGTCTTGCTTGCACTCTGTGCATTTTCAAACAAATAGATATACATTGTATGTACCATACTTGAAATGAAACTTCATGCATGCAGAAATACATTTGCTTTTTCTTTCCACTACAGATGTCAAGGGAAAATGACCATCTTAATACTGGTACTTAGTGTTGTGATGGCTTTTCTGATACCAGTGTAATTGCAATTCTGATGTATTGTGCTATTAATTGAAACAGGTATAAAACATGTCTTTCAACAAATGTACGACTGAAATAAATTCCATGATATTCAAAACACTGCTTTATTTATTGGTGTTTGTGACTTTTTGTGTCCACACAGCTGGTATGTATATCTGCAGTTCTTCACAGTACAATTGTAGCACATTCAACTGGAAACTGGCTTGTGCAATTGCAGATGGATGTCAAAATGATACTGATATGGCATTCTAGCATTAAACATTTAAAGATGTTTCTTCATGTTCTAAAAAGACATTTGATAATCACTCATTATTTGGATGATGAATGATTGTATAACAGTAGGCCCTACACACTACAGGTGATACCACTCACGGCTGTGTCCGTGAATTTACATCGTGAAGAAAAGTATCCCGCAGAAATACGAGACAAACCAGAATCCGTGGAAAAGTTATTTATTTTGTAGATACACCCATTTAATAATTCTACATTTGCTGGAAAAGCGCATTCATTTTCTCTTCAAAATAGAATGTATCGCCGTGACAGACCAGGGGATGGGGACCCTGGACAGCTACAAAACACGCACACTTTGCCGATATACGGTGCGGCACGGCCACTGCACTGGCACCAGGGAGGTGTGGACCTCCCTGCTGGCACCGTACCTTCCGACACTGCACACACATGCACATAGTCACAATGACATGAAAATGTATACAAACTCGATACCGTACAATCTTCACAAGCATTTGTACAGTACAATTCATCCGCTTAAAATATCAGAAACGGGGAAAACTATGAACAACGCGCAAAATATGCGTGGAATATCAGCGATTGTTCGCAAAAATGTTGCCGCTATCGCGTTCACGACGTACCGAGTGCGCTGTACATCACAGCCCAGTAGGCCGGCCCGCCGCGCCGCCCATCCAACTACAGTGCAGTTCGACTGCTTTGTGGGTCATTCCTTCTTGCCGATCGGCCGAGCTCGCAGTGTGAAATGCATGCGTTATTACATACGCACTACACACAGAAGCTACAGCTGTACTACAGTGTACTGCTAAGTAGAGGACGCAAGACGTAAAAATTAGAAATGAGACGTCACTAGTCCAGGCGCAGCGACCCAAAAAAAATGACTTCTTTCAACCCACCCTGCAGAAAAGGTTTGACTGCATGGTGTGGTCGGTTGGACCCTCTGGAACACCCCTAGGTAGTATGTGATATCAAATTGTGGTATCAATGAAATTTTACAGGCCATTTTAGTTGCGACATGACCATATTCTTCGAGGAAGCGTCTGCGCACACTAAGACTACTACACGTACCACTAGCACTGCTACAGGCGCCAATGCCAGTGGTGCGTGTTATAGTCTTAGCGTACAAAGACTTTTTCCGCGACAAACATCGGTTTTTGCCTGCAAAGTAACTATTCACGCTAAGCTGGGGTCGGTTTAGTGTAGTTTCCAGACGTTTTTATTTCATCTTTATTTCTCCGAGTTGAAGCAAGCCAAGTGAGAGTGCATACCCAGCGATTGTGACGCCCGAACCGTTTTTTGTGGCAATCATTGAGCATGCACCCTCACTCGGCTTAGCGCAATACAGCGGGCTTCTGCACAACACACAAGCTGTAACTCAGAGAAATAAAGGCGAAATAAAAACAGCTAGAAATTAAGACTAGGGTCGGTAACGCTTGTCGCTATTGGGGCACTGAAAATGACAAAATTATCACAGTTTTTGCATTTATTTCACGAAGGATTCATCGAAACGCCTTAAAACTATATGTGCATGTTGCTAGAGATGTCAGCAATACAATGGGATACATTGTAAGGTATAATATTGTGCATGGTTACCATGGTAACCGGATGCTGCCTACAGGTGATTGGTAACTCCCAAAAATATCTGGAATTTAGACAGGTTTGTTTCTTTTGCCTTTCGTGCACATCACTCATTGTAGATGAGCTCTACATTGTAAAATTAGTCTGGATAAAAAGGGAAAAGACGCCCAAGATTTTTCCCTCATTCTCTCCTCAGCATTAATTCATTACTGTACTTTTTGAATAAAATTTACATATCATGATATTTCATTTAATTGAATACATATATATATATATATATATATATATATATATATATATATGAAGAGTTTGTTTGCAAAAACCGATAAGTCCATATTTGCCAAATCGAGATATTTGCGATTAAAGGTCAAGAAAAATAAGGGGATTAATAAGACATTTTTTGCTTCTTTTGACCATAACTTCAAAAATATACCTTTATAATGTAGTGACCAATACATCATTTAAAAGGTATTATTTTGTACTTTATGACAGAGACCGTACTTCAAAATCTTCAAAAATGGACTTATCGAACAAACCCTTCATATATATATATATATATATATATATATATATATATATATATTTACAATAGCTAACGAACACAAGAGTACGCTTAATTCTTTGATGGATAATCCAGCGCACGTGTATATTCCTTCTTTAGAAAGGAATTTATTGGTATTCTTGAATAAACTTCCTTTAAGAACATAAACAATCAATTGCTTTCCTCAGCTCTTTTCCAGGATTGTTTTTAATAACCATTGCTCTGTAAATACTAGAAAGAGATACTCTAGAATATTGCCTTTGCTTTCTGTATTCATCTTATTTTTAAGGGAAATTTGTGTCCATACATTATTAAAAACTATATACATTTGCCTATGCTTTGAAGTCAAATTTGTGTTGAAAGTACGACGGATGCAACTTTTTCATGCATTTTACTATTCGAAAATGATATATTTCTTTCAATGGCCGTTTACATGCCTTTGCTTACAAATTTTGCTGTAACTTGATAATGCTTCAAAATATTCTTCACATATACCTGATGTCGTACACTTTATGCAGAAGGAAGGACATGCTTACTGAGCTTTTTGAAATTATGGGCTTTAGTTTTTGAGTTATTGACGACTAAATTCTGATTGGATAATACTGGTTGCCATGGCAACAGGGAAAACTTTTTTAACGAAAATCAATAAAAAATTGTGTTTTTTTAATTGCATCTATAAGATTGAAAAAAAAAAAAAAATGTTTGCAGCAGCAGGAGGCATTTTGGGGGTTACCAGTCACCTTTAGGCATCCTGTTACCATGGTAACCATGCACAATATTATAGCTTACAATGAATCCCACTGTATGGATGACATCTCTAGCAACATGTACATATATAGTTTTATGCAGTTTTGATGAATTCTTCATGAAATAAATGCAAAAACTGTGTGAGTTTGTCGTTTTCAGTGCCCCAAATAGCGACAAGCGTTTACCGACCATAGTCTTAATTTCTAGCCTTTTTTTCGTCTTTATTTCTCTGAGTTGCAGCTTGTGTATTATGCAGAAGCCCGCTGTATATATTGCGCTAAGTGGAGTGAGAGCACACACCCAGTGATTGCGATTCGGTCGTCACAATCACCGGGTATGCGCTCTCACTGGGCTTGCTTGAACTCTCGAAATAAAGATGAAATAAAAACGGCTAGAAACTACACTACACCGAACCCAGCTTCGCGTGAAAAGTTAGTTTGCAGGCAAAACCCTTGTTTATCGAAGAAAAAGTATATGCGCGCTAAGACTACTACACGCAGCACTGGCACTGGCGCCTGTAGCAGTGCTAGCGGTGCGTGTAATAGTCTTGGCGTGCGCAGACTCTTTTACGTTTGTTCCAACAAATCATGATGAAAAGTGGCCAGTAAAATTCTACTGACACCACAATTTGGAACCACATACTACCTGGGGATGTTCATAGAGGTCCCATCTACCACCTTGTCTGGTCAAACCTTTTCTGCGGGGTGGGTTGAACGAACTCCTTAATAATTAAGCCTCTTACAGGAATTAGCGCTTTGACTTCACGATTGGTAGGTGAATTGTCGATCTTTTTTTTTTCGGCGGCCGAAAAAATAGTAAATATCAAAAAAGTCGATGCGGCAACTGAAAATTGATGCGGGCGGGGAGCGGGCTGGGACGAGAATTATGAATTTCTTGGTATTTTCAGCGCCATTTTGAAAATAGTAAATAGTAAAAAAATTGATGCGGCGGCCAAAATCGATGGGCGCGAGGACGAGAAACTGGTTTCTTTTTTTACTTGGCCTAAAAACAGCAATGGGAGTGACATTGTATTGCTGGTCATTGAAGAGCTGGTGACAATTCTCATTTTTATTTCTCCCTATGAGTTTTCATTAGATCATATTTGGGTCACACATGAGCTGAGCGAGTGTCTTTCCATAACCTTTGATAACATTGCAACTTGAATAGGATGGTGTAATGTTTCATTTTCCTGGTTTCAGTTGATCAATCAACACTATCCAAATACTGAGTTGTGGTCACATGCAAAACATGATGTAGGTTAGCAGAATTCTCACCTTTATGCACTATAGTTTAAGAATGTTATGTTGTTATTTTAAACTCTGCCTTTTGTCCTTTATTAAATTTGATCAATTTTAATTTTGTAGAAGCCCTTTTGACTTTGATCTTCAAGAAGTGAAATGTGATTTCATTTTATGGGTGTTGAATCTAAAATGTTCATTTTTTTTTAAATGTCTCCAGTACACCCTGAAAGGTTTTTAGAAGTTATTTTGCCACCGTTCAAACCATCAGCAAGAACAAATCACTTTGCATACAAGCCAAACACTTCAAATCTCCAAGTTGTGCATGCCTAAACAATGTCTGGAGCATGAGTCGGTCATCCATTTCTAGGCCTCATGTGGATAGCTTTTTGAGCCATAGGGTGGAAACAGAGATTATTTTTTGTTTTTGCATGTCATGCACGTGCACTGTGAGGGGCAAAACTTGCAAGGGGTTTGGAAAGGAAAAGAAAAAACAGAGATGGACCAATTTTTGCATGATACCTGATAGTGAGTTGTTTTTGTTTGTTTCTAAAATGTAGAATTAAGAATTACCATGGTATTAATCTTTGAAGTGCAGAATTGCAAATATTATTTTTTTTTCAAGCTATTGTTTTTGGATGTGTTTGCACAGGCTTGTTCTTATTTGCAGTATTTGCTTAATAGTAGTATCTGATACTGTTACATTCTAACCATAGAGATCAACAGGTGGGCATGGATGCACTTTTTTTTTTAAATTAGTGAGGAAAGGGGCTCATTGAGGAATGGAGTAGGGGCCCCTCTGCCCCTCTCAAAAAGTATGAGGGGAGGAAGGGGTACCACATCTTAAGGGCCTCTCGGTTTTTTTATGCCTCCGCCACGAGGTGGTGCCGGAGGCATTATGTTTTCAGGTTGTCCGTCCTTGCGTCCGTCCATCTGTCCGTCCGTCTGTAATGAATTTTGTGGACAGTGTAACTAAAAAACTTTTTGAGGTATCATAATGAAACTTGGCATGTATCATGTGTATTAGGGGGGTGAAGTTGTGGCCTATTAACTTTTGGGTGCACATGCTCAAGGTTAAAGGTCAAAAGGTCAAAGTCAAATGCTTAAAATTTCAGTATTTTCTCTGTATAAGCACCAGGTTGCTAGTTGGGGAGCCCACATTTTGTGTCTTAAATTTGTTCTTGTTGTTTGTGTTGAAATCATCTCTTGTGAATTTTGATAGTATCAGAGTTGTAACTATTCGTGCAAAGAAAACATGTTTCAGTGGGTAAATTACATGTACAGACCCTGTAGTCCGATGCTGAATAGGTGAGCTACATACAGATACCACCAAATAGATTTTCTCCCAGCTGTCATTCAAGCTTTGTATACAGTGTGTGGAGGGGAAATCTTCCCAAAGAAATGAGCTGCACCCCAGGTGCCCTCATTTGTGGGTATAATGCACATGTCAATGTAATGACTCATCCCACTACCCCCGGACATGGGGTGCGTCATTTCCTCGTTTGGTCCGTCAAATTTGTGACCCAGGTGTTCGTCATTTTACCAGCTTTGTCCGTCAAATTTTTGACCGAGGGGGTGCGTCAAAATCCCATCATTGTCCGGTCAAAATTTTGACCGAGGGGTGCGTCATGGTACGTCACTTGGCTATGGAAAATAACACACATTATTTTGAAACGAGGGGGTGCGTCATGGTACGCACTTGGCTATGGAAAACTGCACGCATTTTTTGCACGCTACCAGTACCGGATACACGTTACCGCGAGTGTGAAATTACAGTGAGCGCTTTCCCGCGGCAAGTGAAAATCAAAGTCGGGAAGCGTTTTGGAATAAGAGGGAAAAAATGCTTGCCAGAATCTGGGCAAGCAAATAATTTAAAAGCCACCCTTTCTCCTTACATTTTCCCTCCAACAAACCCATGAAATCATGCATACTCAATCTCAAACCAGGGACTGTTCAGCGATGTAACAACTTAGTTCAACCTTTACTGTCGAACACTTAGTGCCTATTGCATATTGCGATGCAACACCCAACACACATTGCTATCGAAGAAAGTTCGTTTACATTCCAATACAATGTGCGTCTAAATGATGTTCTGTGGGTGACAAAGGCGAATTTTTGACAGTAAAAGAAGCGGCAGCAAGAAGAAACTGCTTGCCGCATGCCATTTTCTGCTGCGCGGGATAGCCCGACCAGCAGACGCGGCAACGCTGTTAGCTGTGCGGTTACAGCGACTGGGCTGTATGTACTCGCGGGGAATGCCGTGGCGTGGTGTGTACCTGCCTGTATGTACTCGCGGGAATGCCGTGGCGTGGTGTGTACCTGCGCTGCAGCAGTATGCATCCACCGGACTAGCAATGGCCGCGCACACACAGCGCATCTGCACACATGTGATTGTCATGTATGGATTGCATGCACAGAATACATGTACATACTACTGTACGGAATATCGTAGCAGAAGCGTGATGTACGGTGAATGACGGTACGGTGCTTACAGGGCCATGGTAAGGGAAACTTGCTGAAACTTTAACAAATTATGTTTACGAACCAAAAGAAAATGAAATTGCTTGAATAAAACGTATGCAAAAATCGTTTCAGTATTTACGGGGGTGCGTCAAATGTGCCGAGGATGTCCGTCACTTTCAACGTGTTGTCCGTCAAAAAAGTGACTGTGGTGTCCGTCAAAAACCCCGTGTGGTCAGTCAAAAAATGACCATGACGCACCCATGTCCGGGGGGGGGGGGGGGGGGGGGGGGGGGGGGTAGTGGGGTGCGTCATTACATTGACAAGTGCATAATGACATTACTCCCCGTGGGGTATAAAGCCATTGGCAGATCATTTTGGCTATCCCAAAATGTTGCTCAAGTTACAGCAAAGGAGGATTGTTGTGAGAATTCAACTTTTTGTGTTTCTTTCAATATGTTACATTATATCAGAAGGGGTCAATTGTCAAAATACTGGTTGTAGGCCTACCTACATTTAATTTTGTATTTTGGAACATCTTTTTTTTTTGGGGGGGGGGGTAGGAGTACCAAATGATGCCAGTATTCAGTGTACTGTAGTACATGTACTAAAACTCCACAGTGTCATTCCACTGTCAAGTAGTTTTGAAGAATTTGAATAGATTGCAGACTTCTTCTGCAGTTAATTCTGTGTGGGAAAGCCAAAATGTTCTGAAATATACACAGTTCTGAACATTCCATACAGGTCTACAAAAAGCTTAATAATATTGTAAAACAAGCGATGTGAGCTCTGTGTCATATAATGTGTATGGGATACAGTGTTTATTGCAAAGTGGTGCTTTCGTAAGAAAAAAAAAAATTAGAATGTGATCTCCTTCCAATTTTCTTCAGGAAAACCCTTTTGCCTTTGTTGTTATTATCCCTTTGAAGGCCTAGAGAGTAGAAATTGACTCAATTACAAGTATGACAATCCCTTGAAGCCTAATCATGCTTGAAAATAAGACTTCAATGTGCAATGGCAATGAAGTTTTGAGATTATGCTCTCCAAGGTCTAAAATGTCGTCAAATAACTTGTGAGCATGGGAGTGTGTCCTGAATAAAGACCTAAGGCTGAATTCCACACACCTGTCAACAATCACTATTCATGGGAGAGGGTGAAAGGGCATTCTCTTCAAGGTCACACTATGACCTCTAACCTCCTTCCCCTCCCTTCCCTCCCCCCCCCCCCCCCATATCTGGGCATACTCCTCTGCAATAATAATAATAAAAAAAAAGCATTGAGGGAATATTTTTTTTACACCTTTGCTGCCAAACAGGAGTGAAGGAAATGTTGAGCAAACTTCTGTATTGATGTGTGTGCCATATGAAGGAAGATGGAAATTTAAGATTTTCATTTCCTTGGTATTCAGTAGGGTTTTTTTTTTCTCTCTCTTTTTTTTTTTTTTAGGTGATCCAAGTATCCTCTCGGATCACCTTCTGTATCTGTACGGATTCTTTCGGTGTTCTTCTTCTTTTTCTTCTTTATTTCTCCTCAAAAGTTGTGTATCGATTAGCTCAGAAAGTGCTCTTCCTATCAATTTCAGAATTATACCATATATGTATCATGTCCCAAAGACGACAAATTTTATAAAATCATAGTGATCAGTCGACCGTGACGTCACTATGACGTCATTATATGAAAACACATTCTCATTCATATCTCATTAATGGAATGGAATTTTTCAATGAAATTTACGTCACATATAGTTCAAGTCAACTTGATTCTACTCATGTTTTCAAAATTCATCTATATACTTCAAACGTGCGCGTACGCGCGCGTTGAAATATTTGTATGCTCAAATTGACTTCAAAATTTTTTTGCACACGTTTCAGACCATTTAGAGCATTTTTTGAAAAATTAAAAAAATCGGACGGACGCGTACGCGCGCGCACATATACGCACGCACAGCTCATATGCAATGAAAATTTCCCGTTTTTTCACTTTGATCGGATGTCTGAAATGTCAAGGAATATTTCTACCAAGTTTCAAGTCAATCCCACTCAAAATGACGTCATACGGGTCCGTCAAAGTTGAAATTCCGCGCGCGCGTCAATGGCGATATACAGTGCAACAATGCCAAAAAACTGCCAATTTTAAATCCGATTTTACTCGTCAGGATGGACGGTGACCCCCCATTTTCTTTACATATTCTGAAAGCTGATGAGTTGTACATGTCATTTCATGGGTTGGCGATGCTGAAAAAATGATTAAAAGGTATCAAATTTCTTAATAAAGTAAAAAAAGTAAATTTTCAAAATGACGTCATCAAATTTCAAGTTCATTCAAGCATATCTCACTTATTCTTTAGTTGATTTTCGTCCAAATGTCAATATGTTGTAGCTTATTAAATGGTCTTTCAGATATATAATAACAACAATTTAATTGGATGACGGCATCACCTCGTAAAAAGGGATTAAAAGTAACATTGTTAAATTTGACCAGTTTACGTGTTATCTCTATGGGAGTGCAGTTTTTCTGGAAATGAAAACTGACATGACTATCTTTATCGAGCACTAGCTCACTTATGCTTCGGTGAATTTCTCCCATATTTTAGTATGTTGTAGCTGAGACTTTGGGCTATCGCAAGTGTGCCCTTCGTTTTTTCATACGGAGTCGGCATCATGCCCAAAAACTTGGTTGAAATTAAAGCTTATCTTCCATGTATTTTCATATTCCTTTCTTTCTGCAACTTTCTTTGCAATAACTCAAGAAAAACAAGCTCTATCAGCCCAATATTTTGCACATGTTTAGTTTATGTCACGTACATTATTTCATAAAATAACAACTACTTGATCGGGCACCTTCTTGGGTATGTAAATTAGGGTCAAAGGTCAAAAATGTTTCATCCTGTATCTTGGTGAATACATGTCTTATCTTTCCCATATTTTGCATACGTAAAGACCATGTTACAAGAATCATTTCACAAAATAACCACTTTTTGCTAAGACGCCATCTTGTCTGTGCAAAGTAGGGTCAAAGGTCATATGTACTTCTTTCTTTATCTTCATTATGACGTGTTATCTCTATGGGAGGGAATTTTTCTAGATGTGAAAATTGACATGATTGTCTTTATCGACGACTAGCTCAATTACCCTTCGGTGAATTTCTTCCAGATTTTAGTATGTTGTAGCCAATGTAATACTCTTTAAGTTTTCTTCAATCAAAGTTTTAATCGGATGATGTCTTGTTACAAGGATCATTTCACAAAATAACAATTTTTTGCTCAGATGCCATCTTGTCTGTGCAAATTGGGGTCAAAGGTCAAATATACTTCATTCTGTATCTTCGTTAGTGTATACGGAATTGTGTACCATAGATGGCAGGTCTGACTCCCTTTTCTAAATGAGAATCCAAACATCACACGGCCAATGTCCACTAAACACAGATGAAACCGGTATGGTCATGCCTATTGGGATCAGGAGACTCAAATCGTTGATTTACGAACAGATCGGATCACCTAATTTGTCAGTGTTGACAAATTCCAAGTCTAGTTTTTTTTTTTTTTACTCAAAGAGAAATCCGACACCTTGCAAAGTAGAAAGTGGTGTATGTTCAAGCCTATGAAGTACACTTGGTAAGTGTTTTTGTACAGCCACAGTACACTGAATGCACAAATTACAGTATGTAGGGCCTGTGGTGCCAGTGTCATACATTTTTCAGTTGAGTATGGTAACTGCTACACAATTTTTTGTTCATCATCACACACATTGCCAATGAAATCTTGTCATGGAATTTTAGGTTGGTGGTTTTGAAAGAGTTATCTAAGGCCAAAAAAAAAAAATTGTTGCATTGGCGTAACCCGCCCGACCCTAAAAATTCCGCCGACCCCATGTTTTTTTATTATTTTTTTTGCTATCGATATCAAATATCTTGTTGATTGCGATCGCGATCGCACAAACCCGGAAGTGGAAACGGCTCTGGGGATATCGGATGTACGAGGGAGAGATCTAGCGCTTCGCATTTAATAAGCCTTCCTTGATCAGTACATCATCTGTTTCCAACACGGACACGTACTCTAACAAGATTTATTCAGTGTATACGTAGCATTCAGACTGCGATGTATTGTGCACAGTTTTGCCATCTAGGTTTCTTGTGTGGAGAACTTACACGAATCTGTATATGTGGGACTGTAATAGAGATCGCCGTGTGCGATGAAAAGATCGTACATATGGGGCAATTTGCATCTATCTTATCTAAGTCAAAATAGTAAAATATGAAGTGAAAACATTCAGGATAGGGATTTCAACATCTTTAAATTCTGTGAAGGGGTATAATTCCAGTAATATCGGCCTCATAAATGATTTGTAGAATAGATGAACACAGCACATTCGGTGCAGCAGTTGTAACTGTTTACTGAGCACGAGTTTTACACGTAAAATGCAGGTAGCCAAAAAAAAAAAAAAATCCGCCCGACCGACCCTATTTGAAAATCTCATGTTACGCCAATGCAACAATTTTTTTTTTTTGGCCTAAGATTGTTATAGTCATGCACTACCAGCACCAAAACATGCAAGATGATGTTTACACCCCTCAGAAAGAATGTACATGTAGGTGAAACATCCATATAAAGATATACCGTACTGGTGATTATCATTTCAAGGATGAAATGTTAGTTGAAATCATATTCAATAGCTGTAAAAATAGTCATAAAGAAAACAAAATTAGAAGGGGGGGGGGACAGATAGTAATAGACTCGACAGTGACCCCCCTCCCCCCCCCCCCCCCCCCATGGGACGGTGCTTTTCTATTACATGTATTTGATATTGATGTAAAATGGGCAGTTTGCCAGTTCAATATGACGTGTTACTGTTAACAGGCAAGCACACTGTAGGCAGTGATGCAGCGAGAGCATCGCTCATTCTCAAGTGAATACGACAGTCTAGACGTGTCTTTCCTGAGGCATTCGGGATGAAGGCAGCACTGCGGAGAAGGAGGCTCACAACCTGGCAGTGGCACATTCTCTCCGCAAATGACTCCCTGAATTATGCACAGAGTGTATTTCACATTACAGTACACACAACCCGAAGTCGGGTGCACTATACAGTACAGTGTGGCTGGCCATGTTTATAATACACCCCCGTGTAAATTTTGAAAATCGCTGGAGAAAATAATCATAAAATCTGCCTGTATTCGCACTGCATAATTAGGGAGAAAACACCAGCAACACAGTTTAATGATAATTTTAAGAATTTCATTGTTTTTTTGTTTGGCCTGTATAAGAGGTTTGATGAGAACATTACATGTAGGAGTGCGTAATGATTATGAACATGAATGGATGAGTTGACGTTTTCGTTTTTGGGTATAGTGCGGATTGGCTGCCGCCCACCCGTCTTGTCCACTGTATACGTTTGCACATTCAGGCTGCAAATGTTCACATCATGGTGCCATGGTACCCTGCCCAGACCAGCTAACCCCCCCCCCCCCCCCCCCCCTTCAGAAATTCTTATCTTGGCCATCGTGAAACCCGAAAATAACGCCCATCCTAAATAATCAAGAGGAACTTTGAATCAAAGCAAGGGGATGTGAAATCCTGCATGAAGGCCCTACTGGACAGTGCAATAGACTGGGGATTGTGCACATCAGTTTGTTTATTTCCTCATGTACACACATACCACTACCAGAGCAGTATGGCATTTGATGATGGGTGTATGTGTGAATCTCTCAACCTGTTGAAGACTAGTTCCAAGTATTCTTGGGCTTGGGAAAACGGGAAATGCTAGTTTTATGTGTCATGATTTTTTAATTTTTTTTTTAAAGGTATTTTTCAATACATTCTACATTGCAAAAGATGCGCAAGAAGCTTTAAAAAAATGCCCAAATCAAAACAAACTGACCTCTCCTCCTCTCGCTCTTTCGCTCTATATACACTATTTTTCACATGTCCTACCTGTTGGTTCTGGGAATTGCCATTTAGCTTTTGCAAAGCTTCCAGCAAAATGTAGACGATACAGAATTATTGTGAC
Source organism: Diadema setosum (assembly GCA_033980235.1). Taxonomy (NCBI): domain Eukaryota; kingdom Metazoa; phylum Echinodermata; class Echinoidea; order Diadematoida; family Diadematidae; genus Diadema; species Diadema setosum. The sequence goes on along the minus strand of CM067077.1, from coordinate 31,514,927 downwards.
TTTCAGGGCCGGCGCAGCCGTGGGGGCCGTGGGGGCTCGGGCCCCCACACTTTTTGTGCACCATACAAAGGAATACCTAAGGTGTCATCACTTTGTTAGCTCATGAAACCCGGAAGTGGGCCCCCACACTTTTGAAAGCACTGCGCCGTTCCTGACTTTTAAAAGTCAACTCGGCTCTAATCTCGAGTATCTTCAACTTTTGAAACCAACACCATGACTATACAAAGGTATGTGGCTGTGCATCACAGAACGAACAAAAAGTTGGGGTCTAGGGCAATTACCCCCTGGGCAATTTCCCCCCGGACCCTTCCCCTGGACGCGATTTTTTTTTTTCCGTAACCCTAACGCGTCGAAATTGCCAATTGTGTCACTTGAGCAAAGACTATCAGTGTACTGGCTGGTTTTGTACGCATACGCTTGGACTTCACGTTATGCATGATGTACTGTACTGCTATACAGTATGTACACATATACCAGTGGCATGGTCGTCTGCTAACACAGAATCAGATTCGAATGTGAATGGCACGCCCTTCAAACATAACAACGGGTTTGTGTGTAGGTGTGTGTGTGTGTGTGGGTGTGTGTGCGCGTATGTGTGTGTATGTGTGTGTGTCGGAGGGAAAAATTCCTACTTTGGAGGAAATTTGTAAAAGAATAATAAGTTTTCGGGATGAAGAAAAAGAAATTGCTATAAAAAGAAATAAGTTGGGATTACATTTGCTGAAATGGGAAAATGTTTCTGAATTTGAAAGTCGTTTTTATTAGGAAGGAAGGTGGTATCGTTTTGGGTGTGTTTTGTGTGTGGGGTGTATGTGTGTATATGCGTTTTTGGTGTTGGTGTGTATGTGTGTTGGTGTTTGGGGTGTATGTGTGTGGTGGTTGTGGATGTATGTGTTTGGGGTTGTGGTGGGGGTGTGGGATAGGTATGAGTGCATCGGGGTTGGTGGGGGATGGGGATTTGATTTCAATGAAATGATTTCATTCTAGTTTGTATAACGTATTTTTGTTGCTTTTTTATGTATATACCCTTGTATATATATACCCTTACATACTCGATTTATAATCGAGTTGTTATGTTGAAGAGAGATGATTGGCAGTATAAGTATACCATAGTCAAAGATACATATATATATATATATATATACATTTTTTTTTTGGTACATGTCAATACTTTCTCGTGAAGAAATGGTCAGTAGGATTGATTTATAATCGAGTTGTTATGTTTGAAGGGAGATGATGGGCAGTATAAGTTGGTAATGGATTTGTCTTTTGAATGGCATTTGTACCGTTCTTATGTTCATGTTACACCCAGAATGGGTTGATTTATGATTAATTTGAATGAAATCAATAAAATATCATTGAAAAACAAAAGTGTGCGTATGTGTGTGTGTGTGTGTGTGTGTGTGTGTTTAAAAAAGAAGGCGATTCGATTCAGCAGCACAAGTGTGTGCGTAAGGCAGATATGGATTGGCTTGAAGTTACTAAGTAATCAGAAAGCCTTTTCTGAGATATTCATGCTAATGATATGTCAAGTACAATGTAATACGCTACGCATGGTATGATTTGTATATAGGCCTAGGCCTATATTGTACTGTGTGTTAAGAAAAATATGATTTAGAAGCACAACAGATAAGAATTCAGCTGCTTTTTTTTGTTCAAATTAATTTCATTGTAAACATGAGCCTGATATCGATGAAATTCTAATAAAGAATATCATTTTAAAAAAGTTTTTTGGTGTATTATTCTGTTGGCACTGCAAGTATACACTCAACAGTAACACGTTCCCATTAATCGAAGTTCCAGAGGAAAATGAGAAGTGAGGAAACAGGTCGTACATGGTAAATTGGAGCTTTATTCGAAGATGTTTCACAATGCATGAGCAGGCCGTTCAGCAAGTATATCATTTTACAAAACTCAGCACTCGGTATATCGTGTACAACATAAGCAGGGAGGTGACTCACCTTGCTGGTATATTAGCAGGGAGGTAAAACTAAAATTCTCTCACCTCCCCAGTACACGGGAGGGTGCCTTTTTCAATCAAAGTTATAAATCACTGGTCACTTTCACTGACAGCGGCAATCACTTGTGTTCAGTTATGGGCTGCCTTATACGCGGCAGCCTCAAAAGTGGAGTGAGCGTCAGGTGGTGTCCGTTGACAAGCCACAAATGATTTTTTTTTTTTGGGGGGGGGGGAGAGTAGGATAATAGTGCTGCTTGATATAATGATGTGTACATAGGCCGTGAGGTAAAAGAAATTTCATTTCAATTCAATTCAATTCGATTTTATTGTCCGTTTCTGGAAATTTGTTTTGTTAGCATGCATACAAGTTACATCGATACACAGAGCACACGTTTAACATGGATACATAGACATGATAAACACACAAGAGATATACAGCAATACAATGTCAATGTCATTGTCAGAAATACATAACATTAAAGAAATACTAATCTGTATACATCAACATTGTGTTGGGTGTGGTGTGCGTTAACATACACAAGTGTGAGTATCAGATTTATAATAACTATATAAAACTTTTAAACAATATAAATTAATACAGTGAAACCCCGTTATAACGAGGTCTGTGGGACCGCCGATATTGTCTCGTTATAACCGGTTCCTCGCTATAACCGTACGCACTGAAAACAAAGAAAAACATAAGCATGGAATCACATACCAATCCATCAAACTTATGAGCAGTCTTTGCGTTGTTATTACACAAGTAAATGGATCATTATTATTGAGAAAGAATAAAAGGAATCATTTCTGAGTTGATACCAAAAGAATTAAAAAAAAAAAGAAGAAGGGTTGAAAACGCGTTCTTTGTTTTTCTTCCGAAAAATCTCTTCGCGAGTGTTGTGCATGCGTTCTTGAAAAGTGCACGGCATGGTTGAATTTGTAATCCTTTCTAGACCTATCTCTTCCTCGAGTATTGAACCATTCTAAAAGAATGAAAATATCGTTTGTGAAACACAGTATAAAATTTTCAGGAACAAAATCACATTGTACTAAAAACGTTTGTTACTTTTTTTTCTGAACATGGGTGCAAGTAGAGTAACATGCATTATTCAGCTTATTTCACGCTGTGTGCGCCCAGCGGGATCGCGATGATTACATTAATTATTTAGGCTGTATTCCATGATGTTTGCACCAGCAGGGATTGAAAATGCGTTTTGTATTTTTCTCCCCAGAATCTCTTCGCATTTTGTACATGCGTTCTTGAAAGGTGCACGACACGGTTGAATTCGTGATCCTTTTTACGCCTATCTCTTCCTCATTATAACGGACCATAAAAAGAATGAAATTATTCATTTGCAAAATACAGCATGAAATAATAATGAACATCACGATGATATAATTAATTATTTCTCCTGTAATCTCTTACGTAGTGTACACATCAATGGTTATATATCCCATTGTATACATACCATATACAAGTCGGAACTGATATGGAAAGGATTATGATATTAAAGCTGCACATGCATTCCAAAAACATATTTCTCCATGTTCTGTCACCAGTTTGTTTCACTGAATAAAACATTTTTGAATGAGTATTTTTCTTTTTTCACATTACGGACTGGTTTGAGCTAATATCAAGTAGGCCGCCCCTATGCGTGTCTCGAAAAAAAAAAAATTAAATACATGTAATTATGTTCAAAGACTGAAGAACATCGGGCGGTATCCGTGTGTCTTGTCGCATGGTTTATAAGAAAACATGCAAAGAACGGTACTCAGCATTAACTTTTGTCATTGATAATGGAGGATAAAAGAGGGATAACGGCGGGACGACTGAGCCTACAATTGTAGCACATTCCTCTTCCAGCCTCAGATCATTCATTGATAGAGAGACGGCATGAGGATCGCTACAATAAAGCTCACGTGTTTATGCACATATAAAATCGTGATACACGCGCGCTCTATGTGGTCAGAATGACTCTGCAGAACGAGAAAGAGAACAGGATAGCGTGAATTCGGTCTTCAATGTTTCGTCTGTCGCGTGTTTGAAAGCGGCAGGTCAAGAAATGGAACCTCGATGTATCCGATCAAATTGCTTATGTGTTTCTTTATCATGACGCACCGAAGATGTCCTCGTTATAACCGGAATCTCATTATCACCGAACTCGTTGTAACCGATCCGTTTTACCATAGGTTAACACTCAAAGAAAAATGGGACGGACGTGATTACCTCGTTAAAAGCGGTTCCTCGTTATAAGCGAACTCGCTATAAAGGGGTTTCACTGTACATCTTTACGTCTAAATAAGTGATTTATATAAAAATCTCGAAGGCTATTTACGTGCGTGTGTGTGCGAGTATGTGTATAAGTGTGTGAACGTACAAAAATATAAGTCTATGTTTTTTGACGAAACCGTATAAATTACATCCATACGATTGTTCTTTTGTTTTTGTTTTACAACAGCTAAGGTACTGTATATAGTAATTTGCTAGTCAACTGTTAGGATGGCGTTAACACTGTCTGTGAAGGGTTAGCGTATAGGATCGCATTTGTATAACATCAAAAATCTACGGTTTAAAGATGTTCAAAAGCAATGACAGTATTCAGTGAAACATTGAGCCAACATCCATGTGACGTTTACATGAATGGTTAGTCCAGCGTGGCACGACATAATTATGTGCATGTATAAGGTTGAGCCAACATTGGTTCGAAACCAAGATGTTGACTCCACTAGGAATTAATGACGTACACAGTGTTCAAAAATTCATTCTGCCCCCTCCCCCACAGAAAAGTGGTGTTTTGATGTGCTCGTCACTTAATTTATGAAGAGTATTTTGATAATTTTCTCCTTCGTAGGCATTTGTAAAGATGTCATTGAGAAATTTATTTGAAATGTATTTTCCATGATGTTTTGATGAAGTAATAGAACTGATGTCAAAGAGGTTATTTGTAAAATATTTGGAGTGATTACTATAGAGGGTGAATTTAAAATGGAATACAAACATGTATTTTAAAGGTCCTGTTTACCGTTGAGAACAGTGATTTAAAAATGTTCAAGATATCACTTTTGATGCATATTATGTGCTGGTCATTTCGTTGTATCACAAAACATCCCACCATATAAAACGTTTTCAATGAAGCATGAAATATAAGGAGATATCACTATTTTTCTCACTAAACCATAACTGTAGACGGTTTAATCTGGAAACATTTTTTATTATAACTATTGTACACATTTTGTACATCTAAAAATACATAACATCGATGATAATGGTTCAAGGTTGTTTCTATCCCTAACGCACATTTAAGAACTATTTTGAAGCACCAATGCTGGGTTTTTGTTTCATATACAAAAGGTAAATGATGCCTTTACGTTAGACTATGAAATTTTGCATACATATACTTTCTTTTCTATTCTCTTGTATAGGAAGTCGCTGGAAAAGTCATAGATTGCCTGATTTTCTTGATCGATTATAATTTGTTGAAAATTAGAATGATACCTTTCTTAAGAAAGTTTTCCTCAAACTTTAACCAATATTATTTTCTTATTTGCGAAGGTTTTTTTTTTTTTTTTTTTTTTCAAAGAAGTTGTCTTTAGTTTGGACTTCCCCTTACTTTAGGTTTCAAACATAGACCTGTAAATTCATCTATTTCAACGTTTGACGTTGTATCTTGGATCAGCAAAAGTTGTCGATTTCTACAGCCTGGATGCATTAGGATGCGTGCAGAAAATGCACAGAAATTGGTTAGGAAAAACATATAGCACTAATACTAAAGTAGTCATATGAGCGGTTGAATTGGCAGAAAGGGATGGAACAAACTTTATGAACATCCCAGCTAGCAGACGGAGGTCAAAAAGACGTCTCAATTTGGTCGCAACTACATGGTCAAAGTTGTCGCAAGTCTGAAAATGACCAGAAAATGACGTGATTTCAACGTCTCTTTGAAACGAATTTATCACGTCATGTTATGGACCTCCTGATGTGTTACGTCAGTTTTCCGACATATTTATTACCTAATATTGGCGACATGTAACATTTTAGGTCAATTTTGCGACGTAATTTTTACGTCATACACATGTATTAATGACGCAATCTACGTTGGTTTGCAACGTATTCATAACGTTATCTAAATGACGTCTTAATACCGTAATATATACTTTGTTTTACAACACATTTATGACGTCATATGCGCGACGTATTAACGTGAAATTTTCTTCAGTTTTGCGATGTACTTATGACGTCATATTAGCGACGAACTAAAGACGTAAAATTCAAGTCAATCTTGTGACGTATTATTCACGTCGTATTTACGACGCATAAGTGAAGTAAAATTTACGTTGCTTTGCAACGTATTATCACGTCATATCAATGACGTATTATAACGTGAAATTTAGGCTACATTGTTTTGGGACGTATTTATAACGTTATATTAGCGACATATGAACGTTATGTTCACGTCAGTTTTGCGACGTCTTTGTGACGTCATATAATTAAGACTACGAATTATAGTTTTATAGTTATATCAGTTTGCTTTGCAACGTGTTTATCACGTCATATCAATGACGTATTATAACGTTAAATTTACGTTGTTTTGCGACATATCTATAACGTTGCATTAGCGACATATCAACGTTATGTTCACGTCAATTTTGCGACGTCTTTATGATGTCATTTTATTAGGCCTACGAATAGAGTTTTATAGAGTTATATCGGTTTGCTTTGCAACGTATTTATCACGTCATATTAATGACGTATTATAACGTTAAACTTACATTGTTTTGCGACGTATTTATGACGTTATATTAACGACATATGAACGTTATGTTCACGTCAGTTTTGCGACGTCTTTATGACGTCATATAATTAGGCCTACGAATTATAGTTTTGTAGTTATATCAGTTTGTTTTGCAACATATTTATCACGTCATATTAATGACGTATTATGACGTTAAATTTACGTTGTTTTGCGACTTAATTATGACATTCTATTAGCGACATATTAACGTTATGTTTACGTAAGTTTTTCGACGTCATTATGATGTCATATAATTAGGCCTACTAATTATAGAGTTTTATAGAGTTATAGCAGTCGTCAGAATGATGACATTTTCACGTCATTACTGTCGTCAGAAAGACGTCGAAACTGTCAACAATAAGACAAATTTTTGTTCAAATGGAAGATATAAAAATGACGTCATTATTTAGACTTCAGAAAGGCGCAATAATTGTCGTTTGTTTAACGTAAATAAGCAAAGAAAGCAGACATCATTTAGACGTCTTAAACTGACGCCATAAAGTCGTATTTCTGCTCAAATGGATGACGTCTAAAAGACGACATATTTGTGACGTCTTTTAGACGTCTGGGTTGTTATACGAAGACATCATAAAGACGTGTAAATTACTAATTTAAAGACGAGACTGACGTCAAAAAAGTCTTTTAGACGAAAATAAACAAAGATACTGGACGTCATATAAACGTTTCAAACTGACGTCAATATGTCGTATTTTTGCTCTATGGAAGTTGTCCAAAAGACGTCATTGGTGGTCATATAAGAGTCGTCTTAATGACGTGTAAATCACAATTCTAAAGACAAGATGTACGTCAGAACGTCATGAGCACGTTGTTTACACGTCAATTCATGACTTTTTAACGTATATTGGAAAAGAAAACAAGGAATACATCTGAAAGACGCCTTTTCTTCAAGAACAAGGGAAATGGACGTGATTTTGACGTCATTTTGAAGTCGTGGCCAGTTGGTTTATCAGTATATCAGTTTAAGATCTAATAAAGCGCTTGTGAGCACCTCAAGGTACAATCATGATAAAAATATAACCTACCCTACTCCTGCAAATGTCCTAAGCCTTATATCTACGTCTACCCCCTATTCATATATAGTTGCTAGCACTGTTGTATCACGTTTAAGGGGGAAAATTTGTAATGCTTTATGACATGGTTACTAAACTAGGTCACAGCAGGCTCAATCTTGAAATATATGAATATGTGTTCATAAAACACGCTGAAGTTTGAATAACAAACATTTTTTAACAATAAGTGCACAATTTCTGACACTTTTATGATTATGACCAGAATGTTTACGTTTTCAGACGTGAACAACGACCAGCTGTGACCTCGCTTTCATTTTCTTTCAGAATAACTCTTGATTACGTTTTTTACGTTAGCATACACGAAACTTTGCAAGTAACGATATACTGCACACCTATACCACACCCACACAAACACATAAACACACAAACACACAACACACATTGCACGCACTCGCACATACACACAAAGACACACACACAAAGCGCATGGAAGGTGCAATCATTGCACTTTCAGGCGCCCGCCCTCGAGTTTTCGGTGCAAAGAAAACACACACACACACACACACACACATTGCAACATTGCTGATAGATTCCGTACTTTTGTCCAGGCTTGGTATGGAGCTATATAGGACACCATAATATGATGGCTGTCATCGTTTAAACGTATAGTGATATATCAGTTTCCTATAAATGCATATTAGAAAAACGCGTAAGTAGCGTCTGTGACTCTGAACAGATGCTTGATGTTCCAACTTAATGAAAAGACCCTAAATTTGGCTAATATCGGGTAGATTAATTTTCTTTTGGTTATCCTTCACCATTAGAATAAATGAAATTAATTTGTGCCAAATAACAACACATTACCTATTATAAAACGATCGTTTCGAGTCGTTTCCACAAATGTGTATTACTCATATTAAAACTCATGAACCCACCTGGGAATCTGATACCAGTTAATGCCAGGTGATTGTTTCTATAATATATCGATCATGAAGTTTCATAAAAAGTTACGAGTATAACAAGAACTCGAGTTTTGGAGCGCGCTCGGTAACCAGCTAACAAGTGTAAATGGGGCTAGTGTTCTTACAAACAAACAAATCAGTGTTTTAATACTCAATCATTTATCTTCATCATTTAATTGAATCGACTTACAATAAGGGTGCTAGGCCATGTGGGCATTGAAGGGAGGGATCGAGTAGGAATATATTGATACTCGCAATGCTTATTTAGACTGATGATAATGATGAAGCTGAAAATATGCAAGAGATTTCGTGAAGTTGTTGATGGATTGGTGACATGAAAAAAAAAAAGTATTGATAGTGCAATATGGTGGAGGATAGATTGCTTGTGGTAATATTGAATTATGTATACGATGGTAATACGAGTAGCAATCATGGTGATGATGATATTGATGATATCCAGTTGTGAAATGATAGTAATTTTTGTTTTTGTTTTAAAGAATATTTTATTCTTCATCAATGGAAACATAATATACAACATATAAATTGATACAAAAATCTCCGGACCAATTTTATAGTCCTTTTCATCAATGGATGCAAAACTGATACCAAAACTTTACATCGGTTTAACATGTTTTGATACACTCTGGTACATTTTTTTTTTTTGATGATGTTTATGGTCGATCCCACAGAACTCTTTTCTGTGATCGATCCCTCAGTTTTATAATCTGATTGAAGCAATGATGGTAGTGATAACCCAAAAGAGCAATATGGATTGAGTGAACGCAGCAACATTAGTGAAAGTTTGAGGAAAATCCTACAATCGATGCAAAAATGATTCATTTTTATAGTTTTGGTGTTGTAATCACTGGATAAGGAGACTACTACAGTCCATGACGTCATGTGTGGACAACATTGTAAAGAAAACATGAAGAGAATTCCACAAAGAAATCATTTTTCATGAAAATTACACATTCCATTAACTTAATTGATACTGACATAAGTTATGTTAAAGGCAGTAATCATTCCCCCTACTTTCTGAAAGCGGTTTTTATAGTCAAATGTTCTCTCATTACGCAAGAAAAGTGAAAACATGTTTTTATGATTTTCTTTATATTTTCTTTATGTTGTTGTCCACACATGATATCATGAACTCAAGTATCCCCTTATCCAGTTGTACCAACATCAAAGCGTTAAAAATGCATAACTTTTGCATCTTTTACAATATGCGATTTTCCTTTAACTGTCACTGATGTGTTTTACTAATGTTGCTGCTTTCACTCAATCCACATTTCTCTTTGGGTTTGGGTTTCCTTCACTGATGGTCGTTTTGATAGAGGTAACGAGGTATTTGATGAGGAGAACTATATGGTTGCAATGATAAAGTGAACATCAAAAAATATAGACCTATATATTTATATTGAGATCAATTTAAACCGTACGTGATATTAGAATTTTAAATGAAAATGAGTTGCTGTTTGCTTTATAAATGCTGTTTCAAAATGCCTTTATAAAGCTGATTGAATTAATATAATATAAAGATTTTATTGATCGAAATCGACGATTACTCTCCCCCATCTTCGTCTTGGATGTTAGTGCATGAAAATTTAATCATATATCTTGATCTAGCATGAACCTGATCTAAAAAGGAGCCTACTACGCCTTTCTGAATCATTTTTTTTAAAAGCACAATCATCGTGAGGTTGGAGAAGTATAAACCCAAATTAACCAAGTAGTGTATTCGTGTTACCCAATCAGACCTAATGCCCACTTCGAATCTGATTCTGCGTGGCTTAATAAACATGATCAATGTTAACAATAGCAATTGCTGCAGTTGTACGCCTATATAGGCCTATATAATACTTATATCATAATTCATTTCAAGCTTAATTTCCAATTTACTTTTGCAAGATATTGATGAAAACTCTAAGTTTGCATCTTAACAACAATTTGTACTCCATGACTGAATTTCTCTTTTCTAATGTTTTCATCGAAACGCTCAGCGCTTAGAAACATTGTTATAAGCGCTTTATAAATGATATTTCTTGCGAGACAAAGGAAAAGTGTCAGCAGACGGCGAACAAAACCACAGGAATACCAGGTAGTGTAAGCAGAGGGCAAAGCAGAACGCGATGCCGATGGCGAAGTGGAAACACGCACACACACACAACACACACACACACACACACACACACACACACAAAGCCGTTGTTACGACAGTTCACAAGGCGGCGTGCCATTCTCACATTCTAATCTGATTCTGTGGTTAGCAGACGACCATGGTACTGTATACAAGAAAGCAACACAAGTATCGCAACCATTACCAACTAGTACACTGATAGTCTGTGCTCAAGTGCCATAATTGGCAATTTCGACGCGTTAGGGTTACGGAAAAAAAAAATCGCCCCCTGGACCCTTCCCCTGGCCCAAATCCTAATCCTAATCCTGAACCTAATTCTAACCCTAACCCCAACTCCTAACCTTAAACCTAACCCTAACCCTAATCTTTACTCTAACCTTACCACTAACCAGTATTTAGCCTGGAGGTTGGGGGGTAATTGCCCTCTGGGGGTAATTGCCGGATACGAAAAGTTGCACCCCTTGATTTTATGTGAGGACTCACAAAAGGTGAAAACGGGGTAAACCAAGTCAGTTTGGGGTTTTCCATATTTTCTGAAAGAGCTACTCTTGTACATTATTCTTGAGTTTGGAATCATAACATGAATGGGAAAGTGGGTTTTCAGCAGTTTTCTACAACCTTTTTTTTGGTAGAGTAGTGTGGTCAGATATACGTCTTTAATAGAGACCCCTTTTTTGTCCCCGCCGCACGAGTTCGAGCAGGGGACTATGAAACGGGCTCCGTACGTGTGTGTGTCTGTGCGTCCGGCCGTGCTTCCGTCCGTGCGTCCGTCCGTGCGTCTGTCCGTGTGTGCGTCCGTGCGTGATCAAAATGTTAAATTTACTACTTCTCTGTCATTTATGAGCCAATTTTGATTCTGTTTGCTTTATATGATAGCACTACATGGGAGCTTTGAAACTTCTACACAGAATTTCAGTTGTGACCTTTGACCTTGACCTTTGACCTATATTGTACATTTTGCTACAAAATGCTACTCCTTCGCCATTTCTAACCCGATTTCGATTCCGTTTGCTTTATGTGATGGCACTAGTTGAGGGCTTCAAAACTTCTATACAGAATTTTGATCTTTGCCTTCTTTGACCTTTGACCTTGATTTTTGACCTGTATTGTACATTGGCTACAAAATGCTACTCCTTCGCCATTTCTAACCCGATTTCGATTCCGTTTGCTTTATGTGATGGCACTAGGTGAGGGCTTCAAAACTTTACACAGAATTTTGACCTTTGCCTTCTTTGACCTTTGACCTTGATTTTTGACCTGTATTGTACATTGGCTACAAAATGCTACTCCTTTGCCATTTCTAACCCGATTTCGATTCCGTTTGCTTTATGTGATGGCACTAGGTGAGGGCTTCAAAACTTTTACACAGAATTTTGACCTTTGACTTCTTTGACCTATGACCTTGATTTTTTACCTATATTGCACATTTTGCTACAAAATGCTACTTCCGGCGGGGACATATATTACGCACCACGTAATTTCTACTTTTCCTTGTATTTCTGGAAAATCCTTCGTACACTCTTCACTTTCAACTCTTTAACTTTTGAAAGGGTAATGCTACTGCTTTGAAAGTTGACATTAATCATGGACAGAATGTGTTGATAGAGCATGCTAAATTTCAGCTTAATCTAATAATCCCTTCATTGTTTTTGCTATGGTGGTTTACATCCTGTTTTTTGTCCTATAACTTAAGGCACTGATCGCACAGGTAGCACGGCTTGGTAAAAGTTAAAAGTGCTTGAATAGACCCTGTTCTTCAGAGCCTCTTTTCCCAGTTCACACTTTTCAATAGTATGTGATTTCTTTCCAATATTTAGATTTTGTAGGTTTTGTAGGAGAGTCCATTCAAATTGAGCCATACATCATTTTAAAGCTTAGAGTCTGCTATTTTAAATCTACCCTAAACTAGAAATCCATGTCTGGTGACTTTTTGTTTGTTTTTTGATGTATTGCATAATGCAATACACTTTGTATCCTACAATCACCTGGCAAGGGCTGCTGTGACAGATTTGCCATTTACCAACTTATGTTGAATGAACAGATTATGTGTGTTATACAAGACCAGTGTATAATGCCAACAAAATCAATGAACTGGACTGATTTCATTCATTCGCTCCTTTTAATTTTTGTTGTGGTTTATTTGAAAGGGAGGAAGGAAGAGAAAAGAATGCACCCACTCTTGGAGCTTGTGGTTGTGTTGGCAGTATGGGTGGTATTGATGTGGGCAGTGGAAGGTATGCTGTGTAGCATACTGTGGTTTCCTTATCACATTTTTTCAATTGTTTTTTTCTTAACCCGTTGAGTATGGACTGATTTTGCAACAACACGCATTTCCCATACCTGCCCAAGTATACTGGGGACTCGTCCTCAGCGGGTTAAAATTGCATTCCTATTGACATTCAAATGAATGAAATCCACAGTAGGGTGTTTTGTATTCACCATGCTTCTTTGACTTCATTTGTCAAATGAAGACAGGTCACCATTGGAAGGAGACTTCCACTGCAGATAATACAAATAGCGATGAGGTACGGTTGTACACGCACTGCACTTTTCTCTCCTATGTACATCGTTGCATAACATGTCTTGGCCGATGTCCAGTCACTAAGGTTGAAAGTATGGAGTGGAGTGCTTGCACCCCATCTTGAGTCGGAAACCAAACAGTCACTTTTTCCATCTTGCCCCAGCCCTCGACATATGGAGGTGTGCAGTGAGATGTCGGGGCACTTTTGTGTGCGTTTGATGTAGGACCAGATGTTAGGCCGTCATCTGAATATTACTCTACCTGGATACAGTCCATGAAACCTTGGGAGTGCATTGTTCATCTAGAAGAGAATTGTGCGAATATTAATAAGCAAGGAGCTTGACTGGACCATAATGTGATAATTAGCATCCTTTGGTGTCTTGAAAGTTAAATGTTCAGCAAATTGTGTAAGTGTCAATCCAGTATACAGCATGGACTATTCTGATTCAAGTGTTTTTTTGGTGTGTTTTTTTCCCCTCATATTTTTCGCAGCACCTTATCAGATACTATGGTACAAAGTACATACCCAGGGATCTTGAAATCTAACATTATTATTATTATTATTATTATTACTACTACTACTATTATTATTGTTATTATTACTATTATCATTATTACTGTTATTATTATCTAGTGTTCAGATGCATCAATTGCAATATTCCATGCAGTCTAGCAGTATATTTGCTACAATTGTCAGCAACTGCTTTGTATACTGTTGGAGGGTTTTTCCACCATCTAGAAAGTGATTTTGTTTACAGTTTATGAGAATGTGAAACTATATGTCTAGATGTCATCTAGACATGATAAGAATGAGGCACCTGCCAATAATGCAATCTAATTGATTGAATGTGCTTTGTGGTATCCCATGTACAATGTGACACTGACATAGTCCAAAGTCTGCTTTGTAAAGATCAGTCAGTGAACTTTTAACAATGGCCTACTGTCTTCTGTGATTTATTCTAGTTTGGCTAGTGTTTTGGTTTTGGTTTCGTTTTTTAAATGAAGTATTGAAATGTAAAGGTAACTATGGTGTGATACCCAGGTCGACGCTTGAACGTTCAGAGATCCTTAGTGATGATTTGTAAATAGAATGCAGAATACAGGGGCCTGATGTTATTGTGCTTTTGATGCATATAACAGGGCCCTGTTTTTATGAAGACTTAATATTGATTATAAAGTTGATTTCAACTGGCAGACTGTGTGGTAAGGAAATCTAAAATCAATTTTATCTGTTGATAAAACAGGGCCCAGATCTTGTAGTTCATAACATGCATTACACATTTGCACTCTGCCACTGTACTCAGTTATAAGGGGTATGGATAAAGTACATTATTTTCCCTTTCAACATCTTTGTGTGTGTGTGTGTGTGTGTGTGATTGTTCTCCCTTTATTCCCAAAATCTACATGTATTTTGTAGCCTCTGAGTACAGTTATTCACCCTCAAATGGAATAAATGAATATGTTCAGTCAACAGGTTAATGAAATGGTATTAAATGGTTTCCCATTTTTCCCAAATTATTCTATTGATGCTGTTTTTATATCTATTAAGCAATGCAAGGAGGTATGATCATGTCATAAAAGTTCATTTGCATCAACTTCGTTTTGCAGTTGCAATGTTCATTTTTTTTGGGGGGGGGGGGGGGGAGAGGGGGGAGGTGCGAAGGCAGGTAGCCAGGGTTACAGCTCGTTATTCCGAAGGTTCAAAGGCTCTTTTATTATAGTCCGAAGATTTGTTATTCCAAAGGTTCGTTGTTCCGAATTTCATTTTCGGATTAACGAATCTTCGGAATAACCAACCTTCGGTATAACGCCACAAATGTTCGGATTATCGAACCCTTTTTCATTTTCGGATTAACGAACCTCTAGGTATAGGGAATTTGCGTGTTTCGGATTAACAAACCTTCGGAATAACGAACCTTCGGAATAGCGAACCTTCGGAATAACGAACAGCACCTGGTAGCCAGACCACCAGCCACTTGTACATTACAATTGTTTGTTGTTGTTGTTGTTGTTGTTTTTCATATTCTCCCACTTGTTCCCCATGCATATAGACAATCTTTTGATTTATTGTTGTGTCCAGAATAATAGTCCAACTTTGTTGTCATTGAGTGCTGATAGACCCTAATTCATTGTTGATTCAGTCAAGACATGTTTGTAGTGCATTATCCATGCAAGTCCCAAGAAAATTTGCTTTGCGTCATATTGGCATCGTTCATTGGTACAGCTTTTCCTAGCTGACAGTAGAGCTGTGAAAAAAATGATACAATGTACAGTTAGTATCCCAGGAAGAAATTGTCTTTTTTGTGGAAACCAGTGTATGTGATTACGTATTCTGCACATAATTCGTCGGCTGAGAATGATAAGGGCGTTAAGTTGCCACTAAACCCATAGTGTTCATGACCACTTAGCGCCCTTCTCATTCTCAACAGACGAATGATGTGTGTCTGTCCACCACCCCCCCCCCCCACATTACCAAACTTGCATTCATGTGTAAACAATATAATTATGCTGTTTATACAATTGATGCTTATGAGATTCTTTTTTTTTTTCTTCAAATTTCATCTTCCGCTGCAGGTTCTTAATCGTGGGAAGGCAGATGGAACGCTGAATCGTGGCAAGAGCATGAATTCAGTAGCGTCCCAGGGTGAGCTGGGGGGCACGGCCAGCAGCGGCAGTGGTGTCGCTGCCAAGGGGACAAAACAGACGGTGCAGTCGCTGACGTGTCTGATCAGCGAGGCGGAACTCACCCTCCACGAGAAGCTCGGCGACGGCTCGTTTGGCGTCGTCAGGAAAGGCGATTGGAAGACGCCGCGCGGCACGAAGGTAAGATTTCCTAGTCGCCCATTCTGCAAAGTTCATCAAGTGTCGATACAGCCGCAGAATCATGTGTCACAAGTCTTAATATTCTGAACCATGTAGAAAAACAGTAAAAGATGGCAGTGAAAGTGTGTCATTACCTGTCTATATTTCGGTTATGATGCATTCTTCTACTTCAACATAAAGAGATGGATTTTGAAACCTCTGTCTTTACATCGTGTATATCAGGAATCAGTGAAAAGAGCCAGAGCCAGATTTCTCTTTCACATTTTAATATTTAAATGGGCAATTCCGCGGTTAGTAACGTTACATTTGAACAAATTTAGATATTTGTTTTTACCACTAAATTACCATTTATTCACTTCAAGTCAAAATTATGTCAAAAACATGTTCATCCTTCCCAGGTTTATGATACAGAAAAGAATGAACACAATCCAAGAAATATTAGAATTGCTACATAGCAACTTAAAGGGCTGGTTAGTAACGTTACGAAAAAAGGACATGACAAAAAAATCAATGTCTTGTAACAAAAAGTGTGCAAAAATTCAAGTTACTTCAAACAAAGTGTTGCATTAATTTCAATTATTGCATCATGGCAAATGTTCATGCAAATTTTTTTAGCAGTTCGACCAATAATTTTTAGCTAGACCTCCAAAAGCATGGTTAGTAACGTTACGGTTAGTAACGTTACATTTGTCCGGAGTAATTCCGCCAGTCATTTCACCCTTTTGTAATTGACAAAATGTCCCATGACTTCTGGAGTATTTAAATGTATTCATCTTTTACCCTTTAGCAAAACTTTGAGGAAAAAAATTTCAAAGGAACCCACTGTAATTTGCATTTAAGTGAATTTCAGCGTCCCCAGTCCCACATGTACATTTTAAATGATGGTTTTAGATCTCACAAAATCAAGGAATACGAAAAATAAAATCTACTGAATTTGAAAGACCCTAATGATTGGTGAACATCCATGGCATTAGTTGATACCTAGATTAAAGGGTAAGATAAAGAGGCACATTTCTTTTATCCATGTCATGTCCACCTAACTGCGGAATTGCCCAAATATGTTTTTTGTTTCTATTTCTATGACTTTGTCTTCTTTAAGACAGTATTATACAAGTATTTCTTCATACTCCATGCATTGCCTGTTTGCCTGAATACAAGTAGGCCTACATTATTAAAAAGGGACTGTACAGTACTGGTTGAGGTGGGGATTCAGGTTTTTAACATTCCTTTTAGAAGTGAGATAATGAGAAACCTCTTATGAAATATGAAAAGAGCATGTAATTTTAAGAAGGATTTAACGTTTATTTGATGAAAATTGGTTTTCAAATGGCCGAGATATCCAAAAAAGTGATAACAATAAAAGGTGACAGGCCACGCCTCTTTTTATTAGGATCTCTTTGTTTCACCTTGTTTTTGGATAACTCGGCCATTTCAAAACCGATTTTCATCAAATGAACTTTTGATACCCCTTAGAATTGCATGCTCTTTTACATCTCGTAGAGTGGTTTCAGGTGGGGATTCAGGTTTTAAACATTCCTAAGTGAGATAATGAGAAACCTCTTATGAAATATGAAAAGAGCATGTAATTTTAAGAAGGGTTTAACGTTTATTTGATGAAAATTGTTTTTCAAATGGCCGAGATATCCAAAAAAAGTGATAACAATAAAAGGCGACAGGCCACACCTCTTATTAGGATCTCTTTGTTTCACCTTGTTTTTGGATAACTCAGCCATTTCAAAACCAATTTTCATCAAATGAACTTTTGATACCCCTTAGAATTGCATGCTCTTTGACATCTCGTAGAGTGGTTTCTGAATACTCGCAAAACGTTAAAAGCTAAATCCTCACCTCAACCAGAACTGTACAGTCCCTTTAATCATGCCTCAGTGTCTCTCTGACTCAAGCATGTTTATCACATGGAATGGGAATTGTAAGACATCTGCATCATGGCATTTCATTTCTCCCCCGTGTCTCTTCATGGCACACTACAGGTGGAGGTCGCCGTAAAATGCCTGCGCAGCGACATGGTGAACCAGCCGGGATTCTTTGAGGACTTTGTCAATGAGGTGAATGCCATGCACCTCCTGGACCACCCTCACCTTGTCCGCCTCTTTGGGGTGGTCCTCTCCACCCCTCTCATGATGGTGAGTCTCTGCGTTAAAGGACAAGTTCACCTTCATGTATACATGTGGATTGAGTGAATGCAACAATACTATTTTTGTAGTAGGACACATCAGTAAAGAGTTTGGGGAAAATCGGACAATCCATTCAAAAGTTATGAATTTTTAAAGTACAATGTAACTGCGCGGTCACTGCTGGATGAGAAGACAACTAAAGTGTATGCTGTCACATGTGTGGGACGATATAAAGGAAAATAAATGAGTAAAGTGAATTCCACAAAATTTTACTTAATGAGAAAAGTGCATATTTCCTCAACTTGTCACTGGTGTATGTTAAGGATAATATTATTCCCCCTGCCTTCTGAAAGAGGCAAACCAACTGTTCTTTTATTATGTGATATTTTTTTTTGTATCGTTGTACACATGTGACATCACAAGCTTTAGTAGTCTTCTCATCCAGCAGTGACTGAGTAATAACTTGTCCTTCAATATAACCATTACTCACCTGGTCAAAGTAAGTAACTGTATATAGTTCCATGACATTTGCTCTTGTGACAATTGCTGCCATGAAATAGCTGTGCACTAGAAGCCAAACATCATTTCTAACCACAAACATAACCCCAACCCTAATCATAATCCTCACATCAAACTAAACCTTAAACCCAATACAACCATAACCCTAACCCTTAGTCCTTGGAGAAACTGAAACCGGAGCAATTATCGCAGCAGCAAATGTTGTGTCACCACTGTATGCAATATTATTTTAAGTGGTCTACATTAATGCTGGTCCCTGATTGGTCATAAAGCAGTCACATGACTAATGTAGTAAGGCTGGAAGTTATGATATTGCAAGCAGTGATGTCACATCAGGTAATATACTGTTAAACGAGGAATATTTGCATGCATTTTGATTTCGTGTATTTCACGAGAGCCAAGAATGGCAAAATTAAAATGCTCACAAAACTTCTTGTCTACAGTATTTGCATCATGTTTGATGTCTGGAATTTTGACATCAAGTTTCTCTTTAAAAGCAAATAAACAAAAGAAAAGATTGAAATATGCCATGTACAGTAATTCAGCAAACATGCACTTCATTCATATAGTTTATTGACCTGAACCAGTGAGTGCAGTTTTTAAGTAGTGTCAATCAAATACAAATCAAGCATGTCTTGGAAATGGTTTGAATATAATGCACATTTGTTTCAGTGTTCAGCTTCCCGCCCACATGGCATTTCCACTTTCACAGACACACACACGGATCATATTGTCACCGTCGTTTCCTCTTTCCGTGTTATTTCTATCAAAACAGACTTCTGCTGCTTCAATAGATACTCCTCTCTTTACTAATATATTTAAAGACACTCTACAAGTACATTTAGATGCAGTTATTGTCAACATTTACAGTGCAAAGAGGAATGTGTGATTGTGTAAACAGGGCAAAACCGCAGCGAGACAAAGAGTATAATATGTTGAGTGTGTAATTGCCATGATCCATCCAGCTACTGTTAATGAATCATGTGTTTGCCTGGTTTATGGAGTAAAAGATAAGATAGACAAGGAGAGCATGACTTTTGATGTGCGTGCTGGCTGGCATTCACAAATGCCAAAAGTGAAACAGAATATCGTCAAGGGCTGGAGTTGGTACGGGGGATAGGGCTGGGTAACTAGTTGTAGGAAGTTTGTGGTTTCCTCCCTGTCCACTTGACTGTTGGATCCGGTAGAAGGAAGGAGTCTGTTTCACCTCAGGAAGTCATATAGAGTCAATGCTTTTTTCTTTGCCTTAAAGGGATCATACAGTTTTGGTTGAGACCTGATTTCAGGTTTCTGTCATTTTTTTGTTTTTTTTAAATGATGAGAAACCCCTTATAAAAGATGAAAGAGCATGTAATTTCAAATGGAATCTAGTGTTGGTTGATGAAGATCAGTTTTGAAATGGCTAAGCTATCCAAAAAAGGCAATCTAAATAAAAGGTGGGACCCACCTTTTATTAGGATTGCTTTGTTTTACTTTGTTTTTTGGATGTTCCAGCCATTCCAAAACCCATTTCCATCAAATAAACTGTGAAGTCCTATTAGTGAGAATGGTATGTTCTATGCTATTTTATAAGTGGTTTCCATGGTATCTCGCAAAGAGTTATAAGCCCAATCCTCATCTCCACCAATACTATACCATCCCTGAATAAAGGGGAAATTTCCCCAAGAATGTATTCAACATGTGGATTGAGTGAATGCAGCAATATTTGAGAACACATGAGAAAAGTGTGAAGAAATTCGAACAATACAGCTTCTATGGTAGAAGTTTTGAATTTTTAAAGTTTCGGTGCCAGCATAGCTGCATGAGAAGACTGCAATGGTTTGTGACATCACTGCTAAACAACAATATAAAAGGAGAATTTTCAAAGATTCATTAAAAATGAATGAAAAGTATACATTTCTTTGACTTGTTGCTGACATACAATGTATGTCAAGGATAGAAGCATTTCTTTCTGCAAGAGGTTGTACGAACTGTACGGGTAGGTCAATTTTAATACTCTTTCATTATGAGCTAGAAAAATGAAGTGTTGCAGAATTTGCTGTGTATTTTCATTCTTGTTCTGCTGTGCATAGCTGATTCATGCAAAATACGGAAAACTTTAGATTCCATACAATATATATCAATAATGATTTCTTCTTTTATGTCTGATTTTGATAAAATAGACCATTCTGTTTGACTGAAATATCACAGCTAATTCTTTTCTTTGCATGGCATAGAATAACAATCTACAAAGGGGAAAGAAAGATTGTCCAGGTGAATCAGGACACTGAGTTTTAGTATAGGTCATATCCCCTCTTCCAGACTGTTAATTGTGCCTATATTGGTTGGTACATAACAATGTATTTTTATTAGTCAGTCACATTCAGGTTCAACAATTCTGGAAGTTTCAGATTACTTCATGTGAGCATACACAAGGATTGTGTGGGAGTATCCAGAACAAACATTCTGAATTAAAAAAAAAAAAAAAAAAAAAAAAAAATGTGTTCCTTGCTGACGTCATAAAATAGTCTTCCTTGGTTGTGAACATGTCTTTGATACTGGTTAAGGATTTTCTGTTAATGGAGAACAATTTCATAAGATTGGCGTAGGTATCATTGCTTATGATTACGTATGTATCTCCTCTGCAGATTATTGCTACTCTGCTTTTACAATATGTAAATCTGTGTTTCATGTGGAATCTTCTTGGGGAAAAGTATTTCCGACCCAAGAGAAGGCACAGAAAAAAAAAAAAAATCTGTTTGGTTCCAGCCTGTAATCTTTTTTTTTTTTTTTCACTTTCAACCTCAGGAAAATATAATGTTAAAGTTCAGCTTTATCATTATTTGGCTATATTGAAATTGCAGGAAACTCAGGGTTTGTGCACCTGGGTCTCTTTGACAGGTTCTTTGGAAAAATAACAAAAAATGTGTGATTACTAGTATCATGAAAACATAGAGAAAAACTACTCTGTATTGCAGAGTTGTGACCTAGAGCTGTTAGTTACAGGTGTAAGGATCGTGAAAGAAAATGTGGCCATGACCAGTTTAAAATGGATACTGCCATCTAAAGATATTTTGTTCACCATTGGGAGCAGTGATTTATATACTGTAAAATACATTGTATGTTTGAGTTATCAAATCACATTTGATGCATATGTGCAGACATCAGTTTTATCACAAAACATCCTACAATATAAAAAATTTGCAATAAAAAGACTGGAATATGCAAGGGAAATGTCACTTTTTTTTATCAATGAACCATAACCGTAGACGGTTTATTCTAGAAACAATTTGATAAAACTATTGTTTACATTTTGTATTTAAGAGTGCTTAACATTGTTTCTTCTGATAAACATTTTTACATTGGCTGTTTGTATCCCGGTAAACTCACATACATTGTAGAACTATTTTAAAGCAGTAAAGCTGGGTTTTTGTTTCATCTGCAAATGGTAACAATGTCTATTTGGCAAGTTAGTATCATGCGATGGAGTATTAAAACATTCTGTTGCCATGTCTTCTCCCAGGTGACGGAGCTAGCCCCCCTGGGAGCCGTCGTGGACAGGTTACGAGAGGACCCCAGCAAGTTCCTCGTCTCCACCCTGAGCGACTACGCCCTGCAGATCGCAGCGGGCATGAGCTACCTGGAATTCAAGCGCTTCATCCACCGCGACCTGGCCGCGAGGAACATTCTTCTGGCTTCCATGCAAAAGGTACTGTGAAACGAGGAATGTTTGCATACATTTAATTTTGCGAATTTCGCGAGCACCAAGATTTGCGAAAATAAAATGCACGCGAAAGTTCTTATCTACACTGTATGCATTACACACCAGTGGCAATTCGCAAAAAAAAAATGCCACAAAAGAGGCTGTCGGCTCCAATTCGCAAAAATTTCATGCCACGAATATATCATGTTTTACAGTACACCAAAGCACAATCGTACTGTACTGTAGAGAATGTTGGCTGGTAGAATATTGTTGGTTGGGAATGTCCAGGGCTTTGTGTTTTTGTGTGTGTACTAAAACTAATACCAAATTGTACAGAATGTTGCTTTTTCTCCCTGAAGGTAGGCATGGACCTACTACAAAATTGTAAACGGAGGTCTTTCTTTGATCCCATCATCACCACCACCACCTGATTATGAGTACATTCAGGTGCTTTGATAATGGCGATTGTGCAATCGTGCATTGCCATTAACAAAAGAACCATTTCCCTCATTGCGGTGTGTCGCTGATGTGCCTTTTTCAGACGGAAATTGTCTTTGAATAGATACAGAAGATGAGGAGCAGCAAAACCTGAGAAAATGGCAAATTTTGTGTCAAAAGATGGATAATTGCTGATTCGCACATTTTAGCACACGCATTTAAGACCTTGCCTAGTTGCAAGATATACCTGTTCTCTACCATTACAGTCCCTTTTTGCTCTGGAATAAGCTGGAGCAAAGTGAAGGGCTGAGATCACAATTGACAATCATTCTGCCAAAATGTTAGCTTTCTTTTAAAAACTGCCTGCTTCTCCCAAGCGAAATTGTTTGAGTCATGATTTGCTAACATCCACAGCTGCACATTCACTTTACTTGATTTTTGTGAGTTATTTTCTTCTGCGCATAATAGTTTTAGATTTCTCGAATCTCCGTCTCGTTCTTCTCCCGGCTTGCTGGCGGTGACGATCATAGGGATCAAAGCAGTGCAGCATGTTAAAAATGTCTTTGTGGCGCTTTTGAGATGTATACGCGTAGGTGCATGAATTAATTAATGATACAATTAATGTCCATGTGTAGTAGGTCCATGAGGTAGATACCTGCCCCTATTTGCAATGAGGACCACGCTGTATAGAATGCTGCTTTTTCTCCTTACCATGGTGCTGTACATTGCAGGTTACTACTAACATGTATCCCTGTTTGCATACTTCCTCTGCAATAAAAGAATGCTGCTTTCTCTCCTTAAAGGTTTTACTGCCATAATTTGCATAATATTCGCAGCAGTTTCCAAAAGAGTCAATGGTCTGATGCCAGGATTTTTGTTGCAGATCTTTTTTTCCCCTTTTTTTTGATATATCCCAATAGTTATATGATATTCTCCCCTACATGTAACTTTCTCATGTAGCACAAGGTTACTTTGTAACCTTCGTTGCTGGGCATTACCTGCCAATCAGCACATTTGCTCCTGTGGCTTTCTTGGCAAGTACAATTAAGTCCCGGACTATCAAACTGTAGGTGAATATGGACACAATGTACATGACCTGCCTAATCCCAATCATATGATATCAAAGTGGCCTTCCTGTATTTTAAAGAGTGAGAGGTTTGAGTGAGGGAGTACATGAAAAGTCACAGTACAGTACATACATTGTAGATCTGCCATCTACAACAAGAAAAGCATTTAACTGAGGTCAACCAATATCCGCAAGGAAACCTCACCATAATTTCCCAGAATTGTGATCCAAAAACACCTCCAGACCTTCATTTGAATTTGAATTATAAATATTGTGAGTTGATTTGCCATTGGGGTTCACATGGGAAAATATGAAAATTGAGAAATACAATTTAAGCAAATTGAAATTGAACTGAAAAAAAAAGACCTGTGTATGGATTTTTAAAAAAAAATAATAAATGTTGCTTTATAGGAGCAGGTTTCAGCCCTCTTATGAAAGCACAAGTCTTGCACAATGTGTTTGTAATGACTGTGACCCTATGGTGTGTCAATGAGTGCAACACATACATTGTAGACATGATACAATTGTAAACCTTGAATTTTACCATTGTGATGTGTTTTAATAATAATAAGACACAGTGTGTCCAATTTGATGAATGTCAGCTGTGTGGTCCAGAATCCTTAGCTTATGCAATGTACATGCTCTATGAAACTTTGTAAAATGTGAAGATCTGTGATTTGCCATACTCGAGACATATGTTTCCCAGTAGTGTCAGAATTAATCATTACATATTAGTTTATTCATTAGTATGGCAATACGTTTTCATAGTTTCTCTTGATAATCATGTAGATTTGAGAAGTTCTGTAATTTTTAGTGCAATTGACCATCATCACTCAGCTCAGTCAGGAAAGTTTTGACATTTTCTTGAATTAAGCCTGCTGGCCTGCACAAAGTGAAACAGAGTGTTTTAAAATACAAGAAGTTTGAAATTCACTGCAGTCTACATGTATTTTTCAAAGATGAATAGGGCCTACGTCCACTACACCCCTCCCTCAATACACATGACTTTACAGATCATTACGAAAAGTGAGACTGTTGTAAAAATGAAAAAGACAATAGAAAAGAAATGCAGGAAAGAATGGAAAAAGAAAGAAGGAAAGAGAGAAAAGGAAGCAGGGATTATATAGTGACTGGAGTATGGCTGTAGCATTGAAAGGTAAGCATAAAAATAGCTCAAGTGGCAGGGGGGCAGTTCACACTTGTGTACATTCATTGTAGTGTGGGGTGCTATGAATGATAGAATTGACACTAGCATTGACACCAGTCAACAGGTGGGTAACTCATGGGGGAACTGGGGAAACCCCAGTCCATTGACTGATGTATTACAAAGTGTCAGATGCAGTTCAGTCCTTTTAGGCCGACATCTCGAAAGTAGGTCTTGCAGCCAGATTTAAAAGGATTTCAGACTCGTTAACCTCAACGCTGACCCCATCTTTTCCCATTCTGCAGTGTCATCGGCAGTGCCTTTTTTGCTTGGGGAGAGGGGGGTATAATGCCTGCACATGACGTATGGCGGTCATGGTATGACGCAACACGCACACGTGACAAAAAAAAAGACGGATGTTGCGTTACACTCATTAGGCCTGTTACAAGTCTTCCTGTTTCTGCATAAGATTTTATGTGAAGATAACATTTAGTAGCAGAGCTAATAAAGTTTCCTCATTTCGTAAGCTCAAATTACTTTTAAAAACAAACACCTCCCAAGTGTAATGAGATGAGTGAGTCACATGTCACATGACTTCCCTGTTCTTGTTATTTTTACTACATACCATGTATTTCTAGTGGAAATGTACACACTAAACAGAAAATTTCATTGAGTTTTCATCCTGAAAAAGAAAAGAGGAAGTCTTTACATGTACCAATAGAAAGCTATGAGTAGAAACTTACAATTTCTATCTTTTATATTTTCTCATACAATGTACATTAATATCAGTCACAGGAATTGTGCATATTAGTGGAAGGAATAAACTCAGTGTCTCACAGTGCTTCTGTGTGTAGTACGTTGTGACCGATATCAGTTTTTCTTGAAGCATGTGAAACTTTGAAGTTTCAATAATCTTGGTAGTTTGATTTTGATTTTCAAGTTACATAATTTGTTATTTTGTTTTTATTCAGGCTTTTACAATGTCTACTGTTTAGTAGCTTGTTTGTTCCCCCCCCCCCCCCCCCATTCAAGTTAACTTGATGGATAGCATAAAGAGTCCTTTAGGACCCCGTTTACAGTGCGGGGATGGGCCGCGCCCTGCCTCAATTGCGCAGCCGAGCCTCGCAATTTTGTCTGTTTACACTGCTGGGCTCGGCCGCGCTTTTACATCGTAACTCAAACCTTTCAATATTTTGTCGTAGTGGCGCTCTGCTTGTAAACAAACGCAATTTGGTATAGCCTGGTTTTCAGACCCTTTGCCAACTGGATTCCGTGGCGACGAAGTCGCTGTTTGGGCAAAGGCCTTTGCCGAAGGAAAAATCCTTTGCAGGACAAAACCACCTTAAACTATACTAGTTTTCCACGTTGAGGGGGTTAATATCCTGAATAGCGAAATAGTACGGGCAGAGGGCCTGGAAGCCAGACTAAAATTGGCCGCGCATTTGGCCCAGTTTGTGTTTACACCAAGAAGAGGCCAGGCTCGGCCGCGGCTTGGCCGCGGCCGAGACCACCTCCAGAGCGAGGCCAAATGCGAGGCTAATTTTGGCCTTGCATTTGGCCTTTTGCGTGTTTACACTGAAGCGGGGCTGGGCTCGGCCGCGGCCGAGCCGCGGCCGAGCCTAGCCCCGCCTTCGCACTGTAAACGGGGTCTAAGGGTATGTTGCATCTTTTTAGATAGATTACCCCAGGTGCATTACAGCAAATTTAGACTAATTGATGCATGCTGAATTCCATTAGATGTTGAATAATTGTTTGATGTCAGGAAATTGTACAACTTGGCATCACACAAATGCCTCAAAATAGCCATTTCAGTCATACTTGTGGCTCAACATTGAAGTGTGGATATACAGTACATGCATGGTTTGCGGCATCAGTATCAAAATGCAGATTCCTCCAAATTCTGATAACTACTGAACTTTGGAATGTGTCATCACTTTTATTTACAGGGGTCGCACTTAACTTCTTTTTTTTTAACTAGCCAGGCGGACTACTTACATGTAGAATCAATTTGACACTGAAGCAATATTTTGGCTAGCCAGACGGACTAGTAACTTCAGAATTTCATGATTTTTAGCTAGTCCGACATGATTTTGGGTGGCCAATGGCCAGCAGACCATCGCCAATTTCGAACCCTGATTTATAGAATGATATTTGGAATAGCCATTCCCTTGGTATCCACAGCTTTGCAAGATAACATTTACAGGTTTCTGTGTGGAAAAAAAAAAAATGTGTGAAACTAATTTTGATTGCTCTCTCTGGGTGCAAGGTAATAAGGAACAACTTGACAAGGTAGGTCAAAGTGATTTTTGAAAACTCAGTGAAACTTTGTGATGGTAGTTGGAATCAAGCTCGTGTTTATTGCCTTTTATTTTGACTTGTATCATCAAATTTCAATGTCTGAACAAATTTTTCAAAATGGGTTCATCTCTACTTCATCTTTAATATCCTGACTGTCCAGTGATTTGTATGTCACATTCAGTGATTCAAGGTTTATATACCAAATATACATTATATGGGCATGATTTAAGAGATGGTCAAGTGTGTATTTGAAAAAAATAATAACTTCAAACATTAAAGCAGTTTTATTCAGGCATGCAGTGTTATAGAAGCCTTGAATAAGGGGGGAGGGGGATGGACATTCAAGTGACAGATGACAGTATGTTTGCATTTCTTTTCAATGATATTGATAAGTGTTACATGTTTCAATGCTATTTATATCAAAGGATCTGATTCTATTGAGCAGGCTTACTGTAACATGATTCCTCATTACTGTGGCTGAAATTCCTGCATTCGTAGGGAAGTCTGCTTTCTTGTGTTCTCAAATGCTAACAAAATTCCATCTTTCCCCCCTAACTATAAAATAGGTCAAGATTGGAGATTTTGGATTAATGAGAGCCCTTCCATCATCGGCTAGCTACTACATCATGACTGAGCACAACCAAGTTCCCTATGCATGGTATGTTCATTTGTCAGATTCTTCATAGTCATTTTATCTTTCATTAAGCCCTAGAAACAACTCCCTCACTTTATATTTCATCCCCTCTCCCCCATCCCTCCCTCCCCCTTCCCTCCCTCCTCCCCCTCCTCCCCCTCCTCCCCCTCCCTCCCCCTCCTCCCCCTCCCTCCCCCTTCCCCCCTCCTCCCCCTCCTCCCCCTCCTCCCCCTCCTCCCCCTCCTCCCCCTCCCTCCCCCTTCCCCCCTCCTCCCCCTCCTCCCCCTCCTCCCCCTCCTCCCCCTCCTCCCCTTCCTCCCCCTCCTCCCCCTCCCTCCCCCTCCTCCCCCTCCCCTCTCTCTCCCCCTCTCCCTCTTTCCTTCTCTTTCAGTGAGCAAGTATTTTGATATATGTATTCATTAAACTTTAATGATGTCATTTCTCTAATCAGAAAGGCTCATCAGTTTTGATGGACTACTTGATAAATGTGTTTTTCTCGCAGTTACAGCATTTTCATCTTTTTCCACTCATGAAGCATGTACAACCACTGAATATTTCAAGATAAGACTCTACTTTATGTGTATCGTCAATGAATTGTGAAAAAAATACAATTTAAACATAATAGCAAATGATGATAAAAACAATGTTTTGCTTTAGTAAGGTGGAAAAAAGGACACTTTTCTTTATGTGGTGTATAGAACATGTGAAGATATCTTGTAGACATTTGTACCATAACATACAAAATATACACCTTTGTACAACAATGTAAACTACATTGTACAATGTACACTTGTATGTGCAATGTATGCATATAATCAATGTGGATGATACACTAATTGCAGGCCAACATAGGAAAAAAAAAGTCACAATGCATCAAATTTCAAAAGCAAGGACAAGGATATTATCATAATTTAACATTTTTATCATTTTCAACTTCTTTATCTATGATAAACCTGTCTTTTCTGTCATAAGACTGATCTGTTTAAACAGAGGAAGATCTACCAGTTTTCATATTAAAACTGGTGATCAGGATGTAGGAAGCGTGCAATTATTAATGCGTGTCAAAGTGCAGAGTGTTTCATTTTGTGATTTGCAGCAAACTTACGCCCGATATGGCTGCATGTTGTTGTTATAATGTGTACTATGGGTTTATCGCATCATACAGTCTATGGTGTAAAACATGATACTTGGGTGCACTATGGTTTACATGGCTTCATATTGTATGGGGTGTGTTCCGTGTGTATTGTCCCACTATTTCTGAAGAAGGTAAGACCCAGACTCTGGAAGAAAGAAAGGAAAATTGGGTGCGCAGCTAGTTTTTCATAAAATGTGATGCTTCATGACTTTTTGCAATTATCTCTGTTTATAATCAGAATGTCATTGTATCATGCCTCTTGAGGTTTCCATGCTTTTACAACAAATCAGCAAAGATCAGTTTGATTTTGTGATAATGGGCAGCACGTGTCAGGGCGGATCAAACAAGAGGTATCAAATGGGGCATGCAGTCAACTGGAAAGAGCATTAAACATTGTGTGGAAACACTTGATTTCATTCCATTATCATAATTTGTTTGCAAACACAGTGTTGCATATAATATTTGTCATTTCTTTTGATTGCATCTCTGTGTACATTTGAAAGAGATGGTAGTGAACATCAGTAATACACAAACATCAATGTCGTCATTCTATAAGAGCTGATTCGCTCAACGCTCTGGATAGCGCTAGCATCATTTTGAACATTAAAGAAAAGAAATGTCATTCTAAGTGCCACTCTGCTCAATGCTCACGTGGCATTAACATATTATTTATTTAAAGTCATTATTAAGAATCAAAATAAACATCATTCTAAAGTGCCACTCTACTCAATGCTCAGGGTGTTATTAACATTTTTAAGGATAACATTCATGAACAAAATGTTAGAAATTCCATCAAAATCAGACCCAGCTTTAATGATTAAGGAAGTTTTTTTATTAAAGTCCCGATTACATTTGTATATTATGAAATGATGTTTGAAGGCAAGGTCCACATCGGACAATGTTGTATGATTGCTTGAGAGCGTACATTTAGAACCAGGCATTAATTTTGCATTACACATAGTTTTGCCTATGACTGGTCATTACCAAAGAATAATGACCAGTCATAAGCACTTTCATGTCGCAAAGGTGACCAGACAAAATTTCATCAATATATTTTGACTTTTGATGTGGATGATTATTCAAACCATGTCTGACATGATGAATGTTCTTCCATTCTATTTATCAGGTGTTTAATCTGCTTGCATACATCATATTTCATGTCAATTTGAACATTAAAGGAACTCATTAATATTCTGTAAACACGCATGTCAAATGTTTGCGTGCATTGATTTTTGGCTGGCATAAATTCTAAAACACACAAAAATATCTTCACGATTTTCTCCGCACCTTTTGAATTGGTTGATAACCGTGCAGCGTGAATTCAAGACCCAGAGAATATGTTTTTGAGCTGCTCAATGCAAAAAATTAATCACGCAAAAATATGGACACTATGTCGGTATTAGATGAAAATTTCAATATCTGGAAACGCAGAGAAAGTGTGCATTATTATGTGATTCTACTCCAAAAGCACTGCAAACATGCTTTAAATCAGTGTTTCACAACCTTTTCTAACCCGAGGCCCACTTTGGCTCCTGCATTTTTTATTTTCGAGGCCTAGTTAAATGTGAATCTTTTTAACTCATTTTTGGCCGACATTGTCCACCTGAGAGAGCTTTGCAGCCCACAGTTTGAGAAGCACTGAAATCATCATTATTATGTGTACCAACTTTTTCAGTGTACAAAAATTGTACATCAAATTTGTCATTAAAGGACAAATCCACCTTCATATGTACATAAGGATTGAGACAATGCAGCAATATTAGTAGAACACATCAGTGAAAGTTTGAGGAAAATCGGACAATCCGTTCAAAAGTTATGAATATTTTAAGTATCTGCGCAGTCACTGCTGGAAGAAAAGACTACTACAGTGTATGATGTCACATGCGTACAACTATATAAGGAAAATAAAATGAGAATTTCATAAAACTTTACTTTTTGAATAAAGTGCACATTTCTTCGACTTGCTACAGACGTATGTTATGGGTAATATTATTCCCCCTGCCTTCTGAAAGAGAGAAGTCGAGTGTTCTTTTGTTATGCGAGAAAAATAAAAATATGTTGAATTTTCTTTATTCTTTCTTTATATCGTTGTACTCATGTGACATCACAAGCTATAGTAGTCTTTTCATCCAGCCGTGACGGAGCAGAAACTTCAAAAATTCATAACTTTTTAACGGATTGTCCAATTTTGCTCAAACTCTCACTGATGTGTTCTACTAATACTGCTGCATTCACTCAATCCACATGTCTATGAAGGTGAACTTGTCCTTAAAGCAAACATTAAGCATCAAGAGCTCAATGCCGTCATTTGCGTGCTTTATTACATGATGAAATGAACATTAGCCGTAATGTGCTAAAATGTACAATGCTGTACTAATGATAATCTCCATTTTTGTTTGAAATCTACATGTATACACGCTCGAAGTTTAATAGCGACGTATAGAGCAGGAAGTGTGCTAAGCCTCCATTACGCGTTACGAGGGGTCATCCGCATTATGCGTAGACTGCGCTCCTCAG
The DNA here is from genome assembly GCA_033980235.1 of Diadema setosum. Classification (NCBI taxonomy): domain Eukaryota; kingdom Metazoa; phylum Echinodermata; class Echinoidea; order Diadematoida; family Diadematidae; genus Diadema; species Diadema setosum. Next base: position 31,483,132 of record CM067077.1, on the reverse strand, counting down.
CCGGATCTATTGATGGTTTTCACAGATGTCTTCCATTTGGCCAGCCACCCGTGTCCTTTTCTTGCCTTCAGTATATTAGGCATGCTACATTGTATGCATATTGTGCGGCTTGAGCACCACCTGGCTCCCCCCTCCCAAATAAAAATGACAACTGCAACAAAATGATCGTGGGAAAAGACTCAAAACTTTGACATTTTATAGAATTGCGTTTAATTTCATAACCACAGCATGCTCCAGCTATTATGCCAATGGATGTCATACTTAACCTGTTGAGGTTGAGTCTCGAGTATACTCAGGCATGTGTCTATGGGAAATGCATGTTGTAGCAAAATCAGCCCATCCTCAATGGGTTCAGATTAGAATAATAAATGTTAAATGTACTATGGTACACTGTAGCTTAAAGGGTGTGTACAGTTTTGGTCGAGGTGAGGATTTAGCTTTTAACGTTTTACGAGATATTCAGAAACCACTCTATGAGATGTCAAAGAGCATGCAATTCTAAGGGGTATCAACACTTTATTCGATGAAAATCGGTTTTGAAATGGCTGAGATATCCAGAAACAAGGTGAAACAAAGAGATCCTAATAAAGTTGTGGCATGTCGCCTTTTATTATTAGCACTTTTTTGGATATCTCAGCCATTTGAAAACCAATTTTCATCAAATAAACGTTGAATCCTTCTTAAAATTACATGCTCTTTCATATTTCATAAGAGGCTTTTCATTATCTCACTTAGGAATGTTCAAAACATGAATCCCCACCTCAACCAGTACTGTACAGTCCCTTTAAGATAATGAAATATTTGTGTACAATTTGTATGTGTATGGTGGCTCACACCACCTAAGCTTACCATGCGAACAGACTACAGTAATATTCATTAGCCTGATTTTTTAGTGGCAAATACAGGATTTGTAGTTCAGTAAATGCAAGTTCAAATTGTATGGTGGAAGTGAAATTAATGCTCAGAAATTATTAATTACACAGTCATGTCATGTTTACGTGTAGGTAACAGAATCATGCTTCATGCGGCAAATTGTGCTCACTTCTCGGGAATTCTCAGAATTTAAGTTGGATAATCATGAGTACTGGTATCAGAATGGTAGATCTATACAAAGTGTACTTTACAATGTGCAGAAGCTTGTATAATGTATCAGATGACCATATAAAGTGGCTGGTGGTTATATTTCGAGTGCAGTTTAAATTTGTAAAATTATAAATTTAAATGACAGTACATTGGTCAGCACAAGTACGTGTAGCATTCTTCTTTAATGAGCCTGTTTCAGGAAAATGATTATCAAAAGCACAGTACAGCTGGCCCTTCTAAATGACATTTGATAGTGTCATGTTCAATGACATACACTGCACACTTGTAGCATGCTATATGGCAATCAAAAATCTGCTCTGAGCATTTTGCCCAGAGCTATTATTTTATAACAGATTATCACCAATGGAGTGCCAAGTTGGTAAAAGGTATCATACACTGTGCATGTTGCCTGTGTGCATTAATATCCATGTTTGTGATATCAAACTTTAGTGTGCAGTTATCCATTCTACAATCATACAGAATTGACAAAGAAATCACCATTGATATTAAAGGACAAGTTCACCTTCATAGACATGTGGGTTGAGTGAATGCAGCAATATTTAACTAGAACACATCAGTGAGAGTTTGAGGAAAATTGGACAATCCATTCAAAAGTTATGAATTTTTAAAGTTTCTGCTCAGTCACGGCTGGATGAGAAGACTAAGTAGCTTGTGATGTCACATGTGTACAATGATATAAAGAAAGTATAAAGAAAATTCAACAATTTTCCATTTTCTCGCATTAACAAATGGTAACTCCACTTCTCTCTTTCAGAAGGCATAGGGAATAATATTAGGTCCCTTAACATACAGGGTTGTATGTCAGTAACAAATTGAAGAAATGTGCACTTTATTCAAAAAGTAAAGTGTTATGAAATTCTCTTTTCATTTTCCTTATATCGTTGTACACATCTGACATCATACACTGTAGTAGTCTTCTCATCCAGCAGTGATTGCGCAGACACTTTAAAAATTCATAACTTCTGAACAGATTGTCGGATTTTCCCCAAATTTTCACTGATGTGTTCTACTAATATTGCTGCATTCACTCAACCCATATGTCTGTGAAAGTGAACTTGTCCTTTAAAGACTTTCCTAAATTTAACACAGGGCTATGAGGTTTTATGCACACTTGTACAGTACAAAATGTTTATTGTTTATGATGCATAATTAACTACTTATAAAAGAAATATTATCATCAAACAAGGCAAATAAATGTTCCTGTTTTGCATTGGTGTCAATCTGTCTGCTACAGTAGAGCATATTGTGAATAAACAAAGCAAACTAATGAGCAAAGGAGGCATTAACCATTCCTTACGGGAACCTGGTGGCCTGTGTATCATGTCTATGAGGATTTCAGAATTCAGTAGGGAACAGGTTAAAACCCATTTTACCCTATCTATGTATGTACAATGTATGTATCATGTCTTGAACATTAGACTTCCCGAAGATCCCATCCACCAGTATACTGTTACTGTGATGTGCTCTCGCTCAGATACATGTATCAGCATACAGGCTTGTTTGTTGGGCTGATTTTCTAGGGACATAACATTTAACACGCATTTCCCATCTATAGACACCTGCCCTAGTATACTCGGGATTAGTCTTCCACGGGTTAATGCAGGGTCGATAGCCACTCACACCATTCAAAACCACTTGCAAAATTTAGCAGCTATCTGGTAAAAGGAATGGCCCCCTTGTAATTATCTATCAAAAAAGAAAAAAAAAAGCAATGACTTGCCGGGGTGTTGTGTGTTCTGCAAGTGGAGTCAATAGCAAGCTTTAGATCTGTGACGCGAACGCTATAAAGACAAAGCAGCCTCCCTGGTTGGACAATGGAAACAGCTGTGTTGCACATCTGCAGAACACCATTTTGACCTAATTAGCGTCTTCTTTTATACCATTCGCATGGCAGATCTAAGGCTCGGTCAACGATATCTTTGGTTTTTTGATAATATCAGCTCATGCTTGAGAAGGGTACGTACATGGAGGATGGATACAACAGAGTGGTTGAGAAGTCTTTGATTTTATACAATTTAATGAGACTCTTGTTCAGGGGTAGAATTGAACACACAGAGCACTTTAAACCAAGCTTAAGCCACGTTCATCCACAGGAGTTATTGGTTTTAGCATTGCAGTGTGAAAATCTATCTTATTTTACCACTGTTAACATATGTAGCAAAAAAAAGAGGAAATTACTCAGCTGCAAAATAACAAATGAATCGCTTTGAATCTCCTTACTGCGCATAAACAATGTCCGGACCATGACCCCGGGGACCCGAGTGTGTGAACCCAGTGTGGCAGGTTGCATTATGGAATTTCGGGGGAGGAAAAAAAATGATGATCCAATGAGTTTCTTCTCTTCCCGTTCACATACGCCACCACAACCAAATTATCATGAGAGTTCCAGAAAATATCAAGCTGGACCAATTTTCACATCATGACGAGTATTCCAAAAGTCAATTATTTGTGTGTGTTCACACGCAAGAATTGAAATGGTTTCTGCATTGCTTCGCAAAAATGGATTGTCAAAAACTTTCATTTCGTTTGGGTGTGTGTGTGTGTGCGATTAACGGGTGTTCGTGTGAACAGGACTGTAGACTCTAATTACCCTTACCGTAGGGAGGCGATGTTGTGACTTAATCGACCACACAGTCAGGCTTCAATTCACAGGTGACACTCTTCATTAAAAGTGGCAATACTAGATGGGAGTGTCTTGTGGAATTGCTTGCTAATTGTAGATGATGTCTCTTGAAAGATTTCTGCAAAACTTCGTGAAATTTTCAGGCATGGAATCATGCCTCTTTGGGCCTTTTAAATTTCAACCTGCTTTGGCTAGGAATAGTCCCAGGGTTTGGTATGATTGAGAAATTGAATGGATGGTATAGTATTGGTTGAGATGAGGATTCAGTTTTTAACTTTTTGCAAGAATAATAGAAAACACTTTATGAAATAAAGTGAAAGAGCATACAATTCTCAGGTGAATTCAAAGTTTGTTTGATGAAGATCGGTTTTGATATCGGCTGAGATATCCAAAAACAAATTGAAATAAAGCGATCATGATAAAAGATGGGTCCCACCTTTTATTAGGAGTGCTTTGATTTGGATATCTCAGCCATTTCAAAACCAATCAAATTAATTTTTAATTCTGAGAATTATATGCTCTTTCGCACTTTCATATTTCGTAATGGGGTTTCTCATTATCTCACAAAAATAAGTTTAAAAACTGAAGCCCCATCTCAAGCGATACTATACCATCCCTTTAAAGTGCTTACACAGGAGATATCCTAATACTAGGGAAACTGGGATTACATCCATTCAGTTTCAGTTGTGATGATGGGACTGGGATCATGCAAATTGGTAGTGATTGGATTAAAGAAAAAGTTGGAGTGAAATCGGGTATCAAGGTTCTGTCATTTGGTGGCCACAAGGGTTTAATAGTCAGGAAATAACATTCATTTGCCTATTGTTGTTGTACTCTTGTTTCACTTCATACTGGATTCCAGGAAGTGTAGTTATGTGGCTGTACATGTAACCTTGTGATGCAAATTGTCATCACTATCGCTAATCTTTTTTTTTTTTTTTTTTTTGACAAGTCCCAAAATCGGGGTGCGCTTTATAAACGAGTGCGCCGTATACAGTGTAGGAGTTTTCACGGTACATAATTTGTATGCATTGGTCTGCATTCTTTAAAACTGGGTAATACAGAATTCATGCTTATCACACACACAACAGTTCATTTTTTTTTTAAAGAGCAGTTTGGTTCTTTGCCAAAGTGGAGTCAACCTTTAATAAATATAGAGTGGAATCAAATACAGAGAATAGGAGTAGAAGTTCTGCCAAAATCTGGTATGAAACAAACGTAATGAAATGTTCAAAAGTTTGATCATACAGTGTATTAGATCATGGCAATTGGTTTTAGCCACGTACATGTACATTGTACAATAAGTAACTGTAAGAAGTTTAAATTGCAATCATTACTGTAGCTATGTAATCATTGTTTTGTTTTTTTTCCACAGAATAGTAATGATTACCTTGATGATGTACCTTGGGGGTGTTTCATATTAAAGTTTAATACGAACAACTTACGAGCAGCTGGTGATCAATTGTGATGTGTTATACTTACTAGAATTTCAATAATTCAGCACAAGAACTGATCTCCAGTCCCTCGTAAGTCGTTCGTAACTTTACGAACAGCTTTGTGAAACAGGGCCCTGTAGTCATGGTTGTAATGGGAGATTTGAAAGTCCATTTAATACATCATCATATCATCAAATTTGCTGTGACCTGTGTTTCCTGCTGATGTCACCATCTTGTATTAAAACCCAAGTGACCCTGTGAAATTTAGAGCTTTCTTATTTTAGAGCCAGTTTTAATGAAACACCGCCACTCTGATAGTTCAGTCATGTTCTAGTCATTATGTGGCTGGAATTTGATGCGGAATTGCAAAATAAATGTCAGCGACATTGCTCCACGACATACTAGTAGTGCATTCAGATCATTGTGCATACATTGTAGGTTCCAGATGATAAGGGCCTACTTCCTTCCATGTCAAACTTGATCACCGTTTCTGAGAAAATATAGTGTCGACATTAAACATGATCAATGCACATTGCACATTCCATGAAGCTCTTTTTTACTTTCTGATAAGTACATCAGTGTAACATCAACCAAATGCATGAGCACAGATTCTGGGAAATCCCATTTCTGACATCATGTTTAATACATCCCTTGAAGTTCTTGATAGCACTTTTGTGGTGGTGTGACACCGATCAACTGTGATCACTATTTCTGAGAATATCTGTTTTAGACATTATGATAAGACAATCCTTTGAAGTATATACCACTGCCAGTATGTATCTCTAAACAGAAATATGAAACATCAAATTCCATGTGGTGTAGTGCAATTCAATATGATGTGAAAAATGAGCCAGATGTTTGTCGAAGTACACGTGTATGTGTAGTGTAAGACATCATACAAGGTTATCAGACAAACTCTTCCTGAAAGTTGTGGTAAAAATGTATGTTTTATTGTTAGAACAGGGAGTCACCTCATCACATCACATCACGTAACGTTATAAAGTGTTGAAAACAAAAACACCTGTTTTCAGGTACGATTTGTAGTTGTTACGTGTTGTTAACACTGTGTGCATGCGGGATTGAGTGAATACATTTGGTTGATGCAAACTTTCAAATGAGTCAAGGGAGAAGGTGCAAATCAAAAAGGCCCACAATGCTACATTCTATTTGGTGAATTTTCAAGAGAAAACTGATTCTCAAGAAGAGCAAATGTTTAAAGGACAAGTTCACCTTCATTAACATAAAGATTGAGAGAATGTAGCAATATTAGTAGAACACATCATTGAAAGTTTGAGGAAAATCGGACAACCCGTTCAAAAGTTATGAATTTTTTAAGTTTTTGTGCAGTCACCACTGGATGAGAAGACTACTGCAGTGTATGATGTCACATGCGTACAACAATATAAGGAAAATATAAAGAGAATTTCACAAAATTTCATCTTTTGAAAAAAGTACACATTCCCTTGACTCGTTACTGACATATGTTATGGGTAATATTATTCCCATTGCCTTTAGAAAGAGGCAAGTCAAGTGCTCTTTTATTATGCGAAAAAAGTGAAAATATGTTGAATTTTCTTTACATTTTCTTTCTACTGTTGTACTCATATGACATCACGAGCCTTTAATAGTAGTCTCCTCATCCAGCAGTTCCAAAAATCACAAAAGTTTTAAAAATTCATAACTTTTGCATCGATTGTCCAATTTTCCTCAAACTTTCACTGATGTGTTCTACTAAATTGCTGCATTCTCTTAATCCTTATGTTAATGAAGGTGAACTTGTCCTTTAAGTCATACAGATACAATACTACGAAGTACTTGTGATGGTTTGATGTTAAAATTCTTATTTTCTCAACCTTAATTGTTGAGTGAACATGATGCCGGATATTGTAGCTGAATACTAGAATCATGTATCTTGAACCTTACTTGCACTCTTCAACAGAGCAGCCAAGTCTCCCTGATTCTGCAGGAGTCTCCCTGAAAATGTCAAAATCTGTTCATGTCTGAATAAGAGAATTATTAAAATCACCCTGTTTTGGGAATTATTATTGCCCATTGAAATGCATGTAACACACAGATATCTCCCTGATTGCTGTGTGGAATCTCCCTGATTTGGATGTGGGAATGTTGGCAGACCTGCTTCAATCTGAAATTCACCAAGATGTAAAGTTTTATGTTACCATCATGTCTAGTTTGTCTTTAAATTCAACATTTGGGAATAATGTTACCACTTTTGTGCATGCTACTTTTTCCCATCGTCCATGACAGGTGTGCTCCCGAGAGCCTGAAGACCAAGCAGTTCTCCCATGCCAGCGATGTCTGGATGTTTGGAGTCACCCTCTGGGAACTCTTCAGCTATGGGGAGGAGCCCTGGCTGGGCTACAACGGGGCACAGGTGGGCTAAACGATGTCTCTTTGATAGCCTTTATGTCTTACATTTATGAATTACTTTTGGGTTCTAAATAACCTCACCCGGCCCTATTTTTTTTTAGCGCAAACCTGGTTTCAACCCCAAGTCATAATAAAAGACTGACATCATTACTTTGGTACTCTATTGTCATGAATATGTGTAAAGTAGTACACTATATGTTTCTCTAATGTTTTTTTTCTTGAACAATTTCCAATAAATATATGAAGTATTGATGCTTAGGGAGCTACTTGGTACATATTGTATGCCTTTTAGTGTCTCTGAAGATTCCTTTTGCTGTGCAAATTAGGGTACAGTGCTCACCCGTTGATTGGGAACTGCAACAAAACTTGATCACAAAAAGTTTTTCACATTATTTCTACCACTTGGTCAGAACCATAAACTCCTTTATCTGGACAAATTCTGGCTGAAAGCAGTGACCACTGTGCTATGAGTGCTCATTTTGAAGTTCCATTATGTTTGTGGTGTTGACAGTATTGCTCTGAATGCTTTAATGTCTACTGTCAGATCCTGCAAAAGATTGACAAGGAAGGCGAGAGGCTACAGCGTCCAGACCACTGCCCACCAGGCATCTACCAGATCATGGAGTCTTGTTGGCAGGCGTCGCCCGAGGAGCGGCCAACGTTTGAGGTCGTTAGGGAGCAGGTCACCAGGGTACGTCTTTCTACCCGACCCAAACATTTCAATAAACCAAAGTCGTAGGTTAAGAGTTTCATTCAAGTGTATGGCACAGTGTGCCTGTTTAATACCGTTAGCTGACTATTGCTAGTCACCTGGGGCAAACCACGAGGGGTCGGCATCATTCACCTGCTTTTCTTGTATGGGTGGGTAGGGGGACCACTTCAACAGGTTAGCACCCTGCTGTTTGCGATGAATAGATGAAGTGGGTTCTTTAACGTGCGTGAGACGTGGCTAACACACACACACAGGACCTCCATTTAATGTCCTATCTGAGGGACAGAGTGTTTTTGCCTCTTACTAGAGGGGACGGAATGCTTACACACAACATTGCACAGTGAGATTTGGGACTCGAACCCAATACTCTTGGATGTGAGGTTATACGCGCGACCGACTGAGCCATATCCCCACCCTTGCCTCCAAAGTAGCTGGATTACAGGCGCATGCCACAACGCTCGGTCAGAGTGATGCTAATTGAATATGGTCTCTTTTGGTAAAAGCATGCAGGGATACCCTGAAAATTAGTTTGTGTTAATAAAAGCAGATGAAAATTAAGGAACAAGACACTGAAAATTTTGAGCAAATCCCGATCAAAATAAAGAAATTACTGATATTCTGAAGTTGTAATTACTTAAACACAAATTAGCAATCTTGTGATGTAAACACACAAGCTCAACTTCCATTTGTGCTTTCCTATTTAAAAACACAACTTTCATTTTCCCACTAAGTAAATTTCCAGTTGTGCATGCACAGTGAATACAGTCATTGTAGATTATTTCTCTAAGCCCCTTCAATATGTACACAAACATAGTGGTTCCTGTGGCGTACTCTACCGATGGAGATTTTGTGATATACTGTAGTCGGGAAAGGGTTAATCAACTTCCCTATTTCCTTTGAACATTTTCTGATTTGGCAGATGAAGCCAGTAGAAATGAGAGCCATTCAGAGCCTTCACCTTGACGAGCCGGACAAGCTGGACTTTGACGAGGGCAATATCATTACTGTCATCAATGGGAAGTAAGTGATATTAACCCATCGAACACTAGTCCCAACTATACTCAAGCAGGTGTCTATGGGAAATGCGTGTTGTAGCAAAATCAGCCCGTCCTCAATGGGTAAACTTCCCATTTAACTGTGGAATGAAGCTTCAAGCTGAACCATCTCTCTAAATACCAGTAGATCTACCCGACTATTACATGTAGTTACCTGTAAATGGCCTTGCAGAGGTCCTGTAGAATCTTTTTGCCCCCCCCCCCCTCAAAAAAAAAAAAAATGAACAACAACAAATTTTGTCACAGGAAATAGATAAATCATGAAGGGCTGATCAAATATTTTGACATTATATTGCCTGCTTCCTGTAGCTCTGTGCCAAAGGTCACAGTTTCTTGGTGGTTTTTATTATCAGCAACAATGGCCTTCATTTGGGAGACAGCGTGATACATGATCTTGGAACACTTCAACAGTTCACAAAACCCAACGGCAGACATTTAAACGGCCAACAACATGAAGCCTGTTGCATTTAATGCAGTTCTTTTGAGAGTTCAATCAGCAGAGAAGACGAATGCTGTCAAGTCTATCACATTTGTTGCTATGAGTGGAATGGAAAAATGTAAAAAAAAAAAAGAAGAATGTAGCGTAATCAGCGTAATGCTCATAAAGTTTGCCTTATTTCTCTCACATTCATTAGATATTCTACATAGCGTACTTTACATAAACCTCTCGTTCACCATGATGTTTCTGTTGGTGGTTGTTTTTTATTTGTCCGTATGCATTATTTTCACTATTGTAGGCAATCTGCTCTTTCCTTTAATTTATACCTCATGTCAGGGCAAGAAAATGTCATGGTACAAATCTATCCATCCAATAAACAGGCTTATTGTCATGACTTTCATAATACTATGCTACATGTGTTCAATACACAATTGAGGTATATTTTCAATAGTCATCATTTCTCTGCCACTTGCAGCACCCTGTCCACTAATCACACCATATAGTGCTAATCCTGACTGTGCTGCACATATATAAAGGCTTTCTGTCCAAATATTCCTTTTAAAGGCATAATTTACCATTTGCAGATGAAACAAAAACCCAACATTAGTGCTTTAAAATAGTTCTAAAATGTGAGTTAGGGATTGAAACAAGCACTGTAAAAATTTGAATCTGTATAATCGTTGTGAAGTATTGTTAAATACACAAAATATGAACAGTAGTTATGATGAAAATGTTTCCATGCTAAACTGTCTATGTACAGTTATGGTTTATTGAGAAAAATACTGATATCTCCATATATTTCAAGCTTTATTGCAAAAATTTTATATGGTAGGATGTTTTGTGATATGACAGACCTACACATATGCATCAAATGTGATATCTTGAACATTTTTTAAATCACTGCTCCCAAAGGTAAATAGGACCTTTAAGTTTAGGTGGAAATGGTCTATGACAGGGACAGTGGCTGACAGGTTTTTTTTTATTAATGTCTCAGCATCCTGCTGAAGGAAAGGAATGCAACTTGCCCACTCCTTCCTGAAATTTCCACCGTCATATCTCAAACTCATGCGATCAAGGAAGCGAGTGTTTATACAACATGCTGTAATGACCACCTAACATTTTGACATCATGTGATGCGCGTTAAGCCAATGAAAATCGAGAAACTTGGATGCAATTTGTGTGACGTCACTTTGTCACTGCAGCCCGGAGGATAATTGGTGGTTGGGACAGAACATCCACACCCACAAGATTGGTCACTTTCCGCGAAAGCTGCTGGTGCCGCTGTCCGGTGGACTGACTTGCGACGACATCAGCAAGCCCCTCAAGCACAGCTTCATCCACACCGGGCACGGCGACGTCGGCGGGAACTCGTGGGGCCGGCCCGACATGATTGACGAGTGAGTATGGTCTGGCAGCCTTCTGTCAGTTTTTATTAAATACAGTCGGGGAAAATAGATTACCATGTACACTATCATGTACACTATAAGGTTAGGGCGATGACCATATAGACCAATTCGGTTTGGGTGCTGGTTTTTATGGTAATTTCTAACTGGGGGGCTTCAAGCATGCCGAACAAAAGATAATTCATGTACTGACATAGCAACGCACCTGGAACATTGCATAACCCATTGAAAGTGCTTTTGTTCTTCTTTGGAAGCCCCCAGTTATGGCCGCCATAAGTTACAGTGCTCTGAAGTCGGATTCATCTTTAGCCATTAAGTAACAACATGAATGTTGTAGGAATTTTGCCATGTATCAGAGGTATTGGCTTAAAAGCGCATATGAACCATGCCCACATTGTGGACAGAGTGATATACACTAGTATTCATAAAGACACGTCTAGCATACGGTAAACTTTAATTGCCTATCCAGGACATCAAAGTTTAATCTATCTTTGTGAGGAAAAAAAGAAAAGAAAAAGAAAATACCTGAATGATTTCATAATCCCAACAGCAAAACACATTGTTCTGAGATGTGAAATTACATTTTATACCCAAACCAATATTTGCATACCTATATAAAAGCAAGTCTTACGCAGCATCGATTTTCTACAATTTTCTGAAACTCAAATTATATCAACGGTAAGCATTTCAAGAAGTGCTTTAAAAAGATTGTAGCAATTATATCAACAGATGACTAGGAGATCTGTGCAATATTGACTTTCTTTTTTCATCATTTGGTGTATTATTACAAGTGTTACCTTAGTTGATACAGATAACCCAGACATGCACAAGTGAAATTTGTGTCAAATATTTTGACAGGACACCAAATTGTGATTGAGCAGTTTCCATTTACCACGTACTCATGTCATCGTTTTATGACTCTCAACTGATGAGCATCAGTTTTGTTTCCTATTTATTAAAAAAAAAAATGCAATTGCTTCCTCGTTGATGGAAACTTCTGAAACAGAGAGTATATACAAAGAGTACCAGGAAGTTACTGAGTTATTTGACATGCAGAATGCAAACCATTGTCTTGCAGCTGTGGTGATGAGGATAGAAATCTTGTATTGTACTGAATCCTGTATTGATATGATCCTTTGGTTACCTAACATTGCCATACGATTGGCCACTTTGTCCATTACTGTTGTTATTTGCTGATCTTAAATTGAGGGATTATGAAAATGTCAAATGCAACGAATGATATATTTTAACTTTACAAAATTCTTCAGGTTGAACAGACATTGCTCTGTCAGAGCAGTGAAAAATGTACAGTACTACGTATTGCATGGAAAGCGGACCTTTCTTTGTATTAGATGGAAATTACCTCAAGCAGAGGAAACGGTCGAATGATGCTGAACCCTCGTGGTTTGCCCCAGGTGACTATCAATGGTCAGCAAATGGTATCAAACAGGCACATTGTGCCCCTGTGATTGAACCCCAAACATCCTATATAGTATGCGGACAGTAAAAACAGAAAGAGTAGAATAACACACATCACTGAAGTTTGAGGAAAATCACTCGGGAATTCTGTCCAAAAGTAGTTAATTTTCAAGGTTTTCAATAAATCCATGTGCTGTTATCACTGAATAAGAAGTCTATCACAACAATTAATGCCACAATACACGGAACGATATAAAGGAATTCAAAGCAGCTATACAACATTTTATTGTGATGAAAAGTACACACTCCCTTTACATACAATGTACATCATACTTGCCAACTAGTAAGATTTTATCAGATTCAGTAAGAATTTTTAACGTTAAAAATAGCAAAATCAGATTTTCTGTCAGAGAAATCAGATTTTTAAAAAATATTTAGATATACCTTTCATGTGTATTTTCTGAAGATTTGACCGAAAGTAAGATTTTTAACTCCAGTTTGCATAGAAAATAAGATTTTTGCAATCCAGGAGTAAGATATTTCATCTTGAAATGTTGGCAGGTATGTGTACATGTATGTGTAAGGTAATTACTATTATTATATCCCCTGCCTTCTGAAGGAGGTGAGTCAAGTGTACGTTCATAATGCCAGACAAATGAAAACAATGGTGGAAATGTCCATGTTTTGTTTATGTCGTTTCACTACAAGGACGTCATAAACTGTTCTTTAACCTCCTTATCTAGTGACTGCAGCACCTAAACTGTACACATTTGTCAATTATGAACAGATTGTCTGATTTTCCTCAGACTTAACTGAATGTGTTCTACTGAACATGGGAACATGGTAACTACACTTTATCACGGGTAAAGTTCCTTTAACCATAAAATCAGCCGGGTGTTGAATCAACCCCCTTCAACATTTTTCACGACTATTCTGCCGCGTGAAATTTTTTCACCTCACCGCACCGCTCACTGACTTTTTACTTTCAAGTCTCGCACATCTTATGACACCATTATCGTAAAAATTAGGCATACTGTTACAATGCTGCATGACCTTTTATACATGCTTGTCAGACCAAAAATAGCTCAAAAACATGATTTTGTGAACGAAGTCTATTGTTAGGAATGCTACAAAGAATATTATCACCAAAAAATTAGGATTCTATGTAGTAGCAATATTGTGAAGCTTCAAGTTGCAGTCATGTTATTAGACAATGGACATTTTTCTTGAAACAGACATTGATACTATTTGAATAATGCTTAAGCAATCATGACCAATTAAAGAGGACCAAAAAAAAAAGACTTGCTCATTGAATAAATGATATGGAAAGTTGTAGTTGACTTCCTTCTTACCACGTTTACTTGTCCATTTGGTAGACAGAGGCAATGTATCAATACTTTACTGTCCATTGATATGGCTCCTATAGGCTAGAGTAATGCCAGAGAAAGCCCTCTTAGATACTTGAGTAATACTTGAGTCGTTTTGACTCAGTTGTATATAAAGTATTGCTCAAACACAGGTGAGAAGTTTGCTATCTTTTTACAGTATGTTGCATGCAAAATAAACAATGAAATGCCCAAGATTTATTTATTTATAAACTAGACAGGACAGCCATTGTCTTTTTTGGGCTTCCAAAGTTTTGTGCCAAAGCCAGATGGCAGAGCTCCAGGTTTCCTAAAAATAGCAGTTGGCTAAAGTTTTTTTATATCGGGGTTGCAGTAGTAATACATTGTAGTGCAAATGCACTGTACTATGTCCCAAAACGCTTTTGCTGTGTGTGCATCAAAGTACCTTTACTTTTTCTTGTCTTTTTCGGAGGGTGGGATGTCTAAAGTGATTACTATTTTTATTATTTTTTGTCATCATACTGATGATGATTATTATTATTGTAATTGTTATGGTTCACTTTTATTATCATCAACATTATATGACACATTAATGGTGTGCCGTATTTTTTTAATTTTTTTTTTTTTTTTTTGGGGGGGGGGGAGTGGAAGGGCAGAGGATTATTAAAGAGAAAATAATGGAAATTTTCCAAAGTGGAGTGAACACAAATGGTTCCATGATATACAATGTACCCACAACCTAATAGAGAAATCCCTGGTCAGCATTTTCTTTGCATACACTTGTACCTTTATCATCATTAACCCGTTGAGGATGAGTCCCAAGTATACTCGGGCAAGTGTTTATGGGAAATGTGTGTTGTCCAAAAATCAGTCAGTCCTCAATGGGTTAACAGGCAAATGAATAGAGAATTTGAGCTCTTTCAGACAATGGAAATATCTTTCTTGTAATCCTGTGTATGAATTATGATTGTATTGTAATCTTGATTTGTGTTGCAGAACGTTCACATGCTCAGTGAATATCTGTCTTACAATCCTCTGTATTAATCATGATTTTAATCTTGAATTGAGTATATACAGAATATTCACATGCTCGGTGTAAAAAACTAAAAAAGTTCTTTGAGACATGGCAAAAATCTCTCTTGTAATCATGTTATATTATAGGGATTGTAATTTTGATTTGCATTTTGGAGGCGCAAGCTTCCTGATCTGTCAATCAAACTTGCAAAGCGCATCTGGTGTAGCTAGTGCAGTGCAGGCAGGTTGCATTACATTTTGCGCAGTCTGTGGGTCGAAGTAAATGTAGGGTCGAGCTCATTCGAGCTATGAGCTCCTGCTCAATCATGTTTTGGAGGGCAGGCCTTTGAGACTGGAAGTTTACACCAAGCAAAATAAGATTTGACAACACCTCTAGACCTTGATTGGCAAACCACGATTCTAGAATTGGGATTACAATAATTTGCTCTCAGACGCAAGAAACATCTGGATTACAGTCACGATTCTTCTATAAATAGAAATTACAAATCATGATTACAAGAGAGATTTTTCTACCGTCTGAAATGGGGGTATATCTTTTCTGCTGAAGTAAAGAAAGGGCAAACCTTTTCCATGCTTCTTGAATTCCTCAATCCTGTGTCACTTTGATATTTGTGTATTCAAAGTGAAGATGCAACACCCTTTCCCATTTTTGCCTCTCAGAGTTCTCCTGATTGGGGAGTCAAGTCACAATGTACAAAATTCTGCAATTCAACCATCTCCATGGCTGCAAATTAATTTTCTTAATAGACCATTACCATTACCATCTACCCTCCCACTTTCCCATTAAAGTCTTTGGTGATGGAAACCATGCCTCTGAGAAACAAAGGGTATCGAGATTTCATTACTCTTTTTGCATGTTTCAACAGTATATATTCTTTTCTCAGTTTAGTACTTCAGCACAGAATACCCTGGTATGTTGAATATGTGCAGTTAGATAGCAAAGTGTCCATCATTATTTAAGAAAATTTGAAAAGGAAGTCACAATATATAAAAGTGTAGTGACCAGGAAGGAAACACAGACTGCGGTTTTTTATATAGCATTAAAAGTGATATGAATAGAGAGATTTAGAAAAAAAAAATGCTGTACCTTCTTTCTCCTCTCTCTTTGCAACGCATAGGACTTACTTAATTCCGATGAAGCCTCAGGATGCTTGGACCAACGAAGACGACATCATAAGCTCAAAGCCGTCGCTGATTCTTTCGAGCCGAATGAAGCGTGAGTTAGATGTCGCATCGCCTTCCCTCACTCTGCCCGTGATTGCAATCTAACATATCGACGCTGGGCGACAAGACCTCGTATCTACAAAATGTCAAATGTTCAGAAGAGCAAAAAAACATGGCAGCCGAAGTACTGCATCAAATGGGAGAGCTTTTCCTTTGACATGCCATGGTGTCTTTACTTTTGGGATAAGAAAGCTAGTATTTGGACAGGACATCATTAAACTTATATCTGACCATTAAATCCAAGAAAGTCATTTTTACCAAAATATCAGAAACAAGGTCTTGTCACCCCAGCGATGATGTGTCTATCAGGAGCATATCAGCTTTGTAGGTCTTCACGTCAAATGTAGAATACATTTGATGAGACTGCCATCTTTTCTAGCTGAAAGATATACATGTACATGATGAAATTATACATGTATAGATTAAAAGGACTTGTGCAGCAAGTACTACAACTCTGTTTGGGAATGATGAATTATTGCAGAGAAAAAATATTTCAATCCTTGATGAAAAGTATTTAAAGTCTTTTTTTTTTTTATTGCAATTTCAACTTTCGTGGTAGCAGGTATTTTACTCATCGGACATGTACTAGGTTCTGTATCTTGATGGATTACTGTGATGGCAGTGGCAGTTGAGATCGGTAGCAGATCAGTAGCAATAACCCTTCTCTGATATAGACTGTATATGCCAAGTACTTTGTAAGGTTTTCGTTTTTGTGAATTTCGCGATTCAGGTGCTATTCGTAAGGTTAAAAGCACACAAAAATATGAACTCTGGTCCCGACATAAATGTGACATGCACGCATACATTTCTCTGTTCAGTATTGTACTTCGTAATCACGAATTTAACCACTCATAAAATTATTGGGAAGTCCCACTTCACAAAAAATTAGACTCACTATTTCATGATATATACATTACATTCCAGTAACTGTCCCAATTTGGACATAGATTCATTTCAGAATTGCTGGTATTGTGAGTGTTTGACTTCTAAAACCTGAAAGGTGGAGGTGCCATGCTGATGTTGTGAAATCATTTTCAAGCCACTTCAGACCTGCCATGTGAGACCTGTATTCTGGTTGTCCCCGTGGATGCTACTACGGTAGTTGCTCAAGAAGCTTCAGTTGTTTTAACTCGTGGAAGACTAGTCCCTAGTATACTCAGGCTGTGGGAAATATGTGCTATAGCAATATCACCTGGTCCTCTTACAGGATAAGAAGGAGAGCTACTCTACTCAATTTTATGTAGCTAAGTTCTGTTTCTGTTTTGTTTTGGTTTTCTTTTCTTTTCTTTTTTTCTTTGTAGAGGATGGGTAGGTTTAACTGCTAATGGGATGACATTCCAACCTTTATTAACTTGTATTGTATAAAGGTCTTATCTTATTGGAGGGGGCGGAGTTCTGATTGAAATCTGAGAAACATTGATATCCAGGTTATTACAGAGAGAGCTATAACTGGTAATTTGAGAAAATTTGTCCAAAAGACATTAAAAAAAAAAAAATATGGAGTTATGCAAATTCCTGTAGAAATGAACAGGAATATAGGCTTCAAAAGAGGAAGACAAACATTACTGTTGAACTTAACTCGTGCATGTATGTTTGGGTATTTTTTTTTTCTCCATGGACAGGAAGCAGCAAGGATTCTCAGAGCAGGAAAGAGAGCAGCGAAAGCTCCTCACGCAACTCATCTCTGAAGAGGCAGCTGCGCGCTAAGGCGGCACAGCAAGGTTCAGCTGTTGCGGAGGAGGAAACGGGAGACTTCTCCATCAGGACTGGAGAATCTGTGTTTTACGTTCAGGGAGCCTCATCAACGAAGTCGGAAGACTCCAGCTCGCAAACGGGCGTCCTGATTGACCTCTCGGATGATTTGCTGGACAGCACAGACAGTAGCTTTGACTCGGACTCAGTTGAAACCCCCTCTCTGAGTGACATACCGATCACGCCAAACCACGTGCAGCTGAATGCAGCAGCTCCAGAACTCAGTCGCTATGACGACGTTCCTTACGAGGATCTGACGGTTCAGCCCAAAGCCAAAGTGGGACAATTTGTTGATCAGCCCCAGCCGCCTGCCAAGTCCTTTTATTCTAACCAACAAGCTATCTTGGATGGCTATCAAAGAAATCAGCAAATGATGCATTCAGCTTTAGAGACTTCAGATCTGTATGCATCAGTCAATAAGGTGAAAGCGTCGGGAACCAGTGCGTCAGTGTCGAGGACAAGGGCAAACCCCTTCGCCTCATCCAGCAGGCCAGCAAATGACCCCGCATCTCAAAATCCACAACCACCAAAGAATTTCTATGATGCTGTGCCAAATGAACTAGAGCCTCCCGAGCATGATGCTATGGCAGCAGGACTCTTGAAGGGAAAATGGGTCAAATTTCATGATGATTCTCCAGTCAAGAGAGAAATGCCCATGAGTAAAGCCAAAACTTCACCAATGGAAGCTCTTCCAAGCAGGTTTTATGATGAGGTTCCAAATGAACAGGAGCAGCCAACTATGGCTGTCGCTTCTTCTGGGGTCGCGACCAGACCTGTACACCCAGCCAGCTCTGCACCATCTCACGCAACTCCTGCTGGCCCCTTACCGAGTGCAATCTCTGGAATGTACTTAAGACCCATGCCAAACTACCCTACTGCTAAACCTATGGAGCCAGTCAAAGTTCCCCTTTCGTCATCACCAAGTCTTGATTGTTTTGACCCCTTGAAACAAAAACCGGCACCTGTACAAGAGCCCCCTAAAGCAACAGAGAAGGCAAAACCCACCAGCCCGCCTTCTGGTGCCCACGGGACCATTACTATTCCTCCTCCAAAGTCAAAGAAACCCACAAGGACTGCAAGCTCTGTTAACAGACCTAATGCAGCAAACGGACTGCATGGTAGCAAAAGCGTTGCCATGGA
Organism: Diadema setosum; assembly: GCA_033980235.1. Classification (NCBI taxonomy): domain Eukaryota; kingdom Metazoa; phylum Echinodermata; class Echinoidea; order Diadematoida; family Diadematidae; genus Diadema; species Diadema setosum. Next base: position 31,464,056 of record CM067077.1, on the reverse strand, counting down.
AATTGCCCAGAAAGTGGAAGGGAGCAGCAGGGACAAGTATGCGGCGATACAGACCGTGTCATCGGTCAATCAAAATCAATATTCTGAGTGGGACACCGCCAGACTTCTGGAAGGCCAGCGGAGGAACCTGCAGCGTCAGGGTTCCCAGGAGTCCAACGCCAGTCAGGAGGACAACTTCCTCATGATGTGCTTTCCCCGTAAGGACAAGGCAGGGAATAGCAGCAGCAATAATATGAGCAGTTTACAGGGTGGGGCAGGGAAAAAGACCTCGCCCTTTTCCGATGGAAATAAGAGGGATGGAGTGCCCCCTCTCCCACCTAGGAAAGCCCTCGGCGAAGATGTGCTTCCCCCAGACTCGCAGTCATCAGACTCTAAACTCTCTATGCAGCAATCGACGGGGCGATCAGTCATACTGCCAATAATGAAGGATGGCGTCCAAGTGAGTCACACGCATTATTTCCTTCTCCCGGCCAAGCCAGCAACGCAACCCCTCCATCCTTCCTCCGACCTGCTCGCCAATTCCGCCATGTCTGCCAGTAAGACCACTCCGTTAAATCACACATCCCACTCAAAGCCATTTGTGAGGAATCCCACACAAGTCGCCAATCCGGACTATTTCATGACAGGGCCGGGCGGCAGCAGTCGGGGCATGGAGGGCAACTACTTCAGCAAGAGTGGTCCCAAAGCGGGCACCAGCAACGGCGATCTCATGCAGACGTTTGATTTGTCCAACCTGAAGCCCATCTTACCGGAGAGTTCCTCCTCCCCAAGGCCCAGTGCCATGACACCGGCACAGACACACTCATCTGGGGTGCCATCATCTGCATCCTCCTCGCCCCACCGCCCCACTCCCAAGTCCGGTCCCTGCAAGTCCTGCAGCAGGAAGGGGTCCGACCTGGACCTGATGGCCGCGGAGACGCCGGCCACCGCTGCGGAGAAGGTCCGGCTGGTGCAGAAGGAGGTGCACGGTGTCACGTCGGAGGAGTGCCGCAACGCTCTCATCGGCAACCAGTGGGACGTCACCAAGGCGGTGAGGGATCTCAAGACGGAACAAATGTTCCAGCTGGGCAGTGCCTCCAGGGAACACTGTGAGAACCTCCTCAGATCGCTGGACTGGAATCTGGAGTTGGCGAGCTCTATATTGTTAGAGCAGTCAGCACGGTAGCTCTAGAGCTAGTGATAATTTCAGAGGGGTAGTCCAGACCAGTAAAAAGTTAGTCTGAAAAGAAAAAGTAATCATAATGGTGAAATTTCGATCTTAAAGATTATACAATTTTGCTGATTTTTACAAAACAGTTCTTAAACTGTCAGTATGAATATACAGATGAGTGAGTTGATGATGTCAGCATCTCACCCTTTGCATATAAAAGTGTAGTGTGCCCACAAACTCTTGTGATTTTCAGTTCTACTTTTTTTTCCAAACACAATTTTGTCCCAGTTTCAATTGTGTGTCTGGCTTATTATATGATAGTCAATCAGCCAGGAATAACATTATGCTTCACATTTTTATAGCAGAAAAAAATCTATTTTTTGTCGGATCAGTGGAAAATTGTGAAGTGGTGACATCCTCAGCTCACTTAAATGCATACTTATACCAATAGTTTCAGAACTGTATTGCAAAAATTAGCCAAGCTTCACAATATAAACACTTCCCTATCAAATTCTTTATTTGATTTTGATTAAATTTTCACTGTATCTCTTATGAAATTATACTCTTTCTTTTCAGACAAGCGTTACACTGTTGTGAAATTCTCCTTTACAGAACTTATGCTTGCACATGTTTTTATTGTTCTTAACATTTCTATGGAAGTGGAAATGGAATAACATATGTATGCACTTTTCCTGTTTTAAATTATTGGTATATTTATCTGGCATTTGTATAAGATGGTGCTTTATGCATGACAATACCTACACTGTACATAGATCCATGTTAAGTGTAAAATGGACTGTGAATGAAACAGCTATATTCAATCTTTCAGAATGGTCTTCAAGAGAAGGAAATATGTGAATTGAGAATTGGTCATTATAAGAAATGTCACCATGCCACAACAATGTTCTGTGTATACAAACACATGTGCATATTTTGCTGATGATCGAAAGTTTTATCCACATTCTGTAATAGACATATTTTATTGCCAGACGTGCAAACAAGAAAGATGTAATAGAACTTATTCTTACAATGTACAATTCAACTCTGTGGAGCAAAGGTCAAAGGTCAAAGTTTCTGGTCAGTACACTGTACAGTCTTACAGTAGATCAATGCACATGTGGGATGGATTTGTGGCTTTAAAAACCTGTACCCAACGAAACCTTCCCTCTTTCTCTATATATCAATCCATCATTCTGTCAGTGCTTACAATCTGTCCACCTGTCTTTCTTAAAACAAGTTGTATGTCTATCTTTCTATGTGTACATGTATATGTACTTATTAATTCATCCTCTTCTTTTCTGGTGTGTATTGATAGAATTTTACTTGCCCTTACACTGGTGTCTGCAAGACAGGGTCATCTAGAATAAGCAAAAAATTTTATTTGTCAGTGTCTGTTTGTTTGTTTGCGTGTTTGTTTGTTTTTTATTTTAATGCTGATAGAGGGGGAATTTGGTTTTTTAATCTAGTATGTTTGGGATGTACCAGTAACAAACTAAGGTGATATATCATGCTTCAGGATTGCGTACCCCCCCCCCCCCCCCCTTCTAGAGTATCAGTGTTTTTATTGTATTAAAGCTTGTGTTTCTAGAAGTTGGCATGCTTGAGCTTTTCGGTGCAAATGGCAATATTTCATCAGTTTGTGTAACAGGCCATATTTGTTATCATTATTTATTCATATGATGGGAAATTATGGACAATGTGTTTCTAGGATTGCTGATATATTCATTGGAGGAAATGCCTGGGGGGATAAAATCTGTCTCTACTGAAATCAAACTGTAATAGCGCCCTCTAAATGAAGAGGGTCCTTTTGCGCAGTTATGGTAAACCATTGTTAGTTTGGTAATCCCATTTGTACACCACAATATTATGCTGAGGCCATAAACTACAGTGTACTTGGACATAGTATGTGGATCAATATTATGTGTGCGTCACTCCTTGCAATTTTGTATACCACTATCCAACAATGGAAGACTCAACACAGGAAATATTTTTTTTTAAATCTCTCTGTTGCGTAATCGGTTTTGAAAAACAAATCTTTTCATTATGATACAGTATATCTGCTAATCATTGTATAGAGAAAAAAATCACCCCTGTTCCTTTGTGGATGATATCTATGTCTCAGAATTTTCAAAGCCTTCTTAATTGGTGAATTTCATTGATTCTTAGGTTAGCAAAATATTTCAGAAGATCTTTTTTATCTCTCAAATTGGAGGATTGTTTCTAATTCTAGATATCTGTTATTTTCTGCAGACAGAATGAATTTCACCAGGTCCAGCTCAATTTTCTCCCTTAACTCAAGAGATGCCAATTTAGTGACGATAAGAAGGTAATAAATTCTCTGTAACAAGATCACTCCAGGGCAATGATGGGCTAGGCAACTCTATATCCCCTTTTCACATTTATGCTGGCTTGAAACCGCTTGCTAGTCTGTAATGTGCTGTATGCATGCTGTTCATACACATGATTGCAATTTCCTCGTAGTTCCGGTTGTTGTGCGCGGTCCACAATTTTGAATCACAGTTTCTGATGACCACATAGAGCCGCCGAAAGGTTACCGTTGGGTAGCCACGGGCTGCATTAGAGGAGAAGTAGTGGTGAATCTGACTGAATTATCATGTAATTGCAATGTCGTATTACATTTTGATGGCGTAACCACATACATTTAACAGTGAACTCTTTGCTCAAACTGGAGCTTGATAGTGCAAGTACCCGCATCATTTTTGTGCAATTTTGAAATCAAGCTTTGCAAAGATTTGCTTTTGCGCAATTCAGTTGTTTGTTTTTGTGTCACTTTTGCATGATAGAAAATTTACATCTTTTTTTTTTTCAGCAAAATTTCAGATGTTTCATTTTATGTATCCAGAGTTTTCCATTGACAAGTGTATGCCATTGGCAGAATGAATTGATCTTTTAGCATGGTGATCATTTTTATGGCACCTTATTGTAATGATAAAAATAAAATAGGATTCACTGCAAAATTTTATGTAACATTGGCCCTGCTGTCTTCAACAGCTTTCGGCGTGTACTACAATTTTAGTTTATGTGTCTGTTATACCTCAGAGTGTGTGCATTTCTCTGTTCGTTTGAATGTCAATGATCCGGATACACAATGATTATTTCCTGACATGAATATGCAGTAAAATTGCTTAGAGCAGTTTCAAAGAGTGAACCTGAAGTGGGTAAAGATATAGATGAAGATGTAATACATGTACCGTACGTTTGTTTTTCATCCAATTGAGTAAAGAAGTGTTAATGGTACACTGTACCTTGTGCACTTTGCACTGGTGATGGGTCATGCAAGGTTTCCTGTTATGTGGAAATCCTCTTAATGGCAGGATTTCTGTAAAGATCCAGCAGATCACAAAATGAAGGAAATTGCGGGGGAGTCAATTATTCCTTGTATTTTCTGCCCGTTTGTCATTCAAAAAGCCCCTGTCCAATTAAGGGGGCGTCTTCGTTTTTCATTCACCAATGAGCTCCATAGTATTACAGTTCTTGCGATACAAAATAACAAATGTAATTTATCATGTTGTGCATACATCATATGGTAACTACAGTATGTTCATGCAAGACATCCGGGATGTAATCTGGCAGGTTTTCCTGTATACATGCAAATCTGGAGTTAAGCAACTAGATACTATGGGTCATTCACGCAGCTGCAGTACATGCAATTTGATGACTTACGTATGTCACTTTGCAAGAGAAATGTATAGTCAAGAATTTAGAATCTGGAACGATGGCACCAACATGCCACGCCCTCAACTCTCTAAGAGTGAAATAATTGGGTGGAAACTGAGTTTGGATATCTTATTAGTTATCAGGTATTGTATTATATTGGTAGTTAAGGAAATTTGATGAAGAGGAATCAAAGCAAATAATTTGCTAGGTCATAGTTATGTTTATTGCCTCCATTCTGAAGTGCTGGGGGCAATAGTGCTATCATGGCAATCCTGATTCTTGCATTGAACAAACAGTCATCAAGGATGTGGAAATGCCATAAATATCAACTGCTATGCAATCTTTTCATTTGGTATGCGAAAATTAATGTGTTCCCTTTCCTTTGTTGAATTTTCTTTGGCTGGAATAAAATTTCTTAATTACATCGTTAGAATAAATCAAAGTGTGGAAAGATTGTTCAAGAACAAACTCGTAGTGCCACGGTACTCGATGGTATGATGAAGAAGACACGCAGGTCATTCACACGTGCAATGTACAAGTCAAAAGTATGATGGCAAAAGGAATTAACTCCATTCTTGTTAATTTGAGATATTTGCCGTTAGAGGTGCAAAAAGCAAGCAAACAAACCATGAAGAATCTAAAAAAATGTGGGTTATTTTTCATTATGTCTTCAAGAATATTCCATGCTTTGTAACAAGCAAATTATCACTGGAAATGTTTTATTTTCCTCTTGACAATGGACTTACTTAAATATGTTCGAATGGCTGTTTTTCCTGTTTTACAATCAAGCTTGAGTATAAAGCAGTGTGTGTTTAGTGATGCGAGTCTAGCTGAAAAAACAAGAAGTAAATTCAATTGGATTGCTTATGCAGGCATGCGGTAGGTCTGCTTAATACCGACTGAATCTTTGAACAAAGCCGGAGTGCAATTGAGTCTTCCCAAATTATGCTGTCACTGGTACACAGTGTGTAATTTTGGTCCATTTTCCAGACCGTCGCACTTGTCACATCGCCGAAGAGGACAAGTAATTAGACTAATATAAAGACTTGTTTTATCGACAAAAGCGTAATCCAAGCCAGCGAAGAGAAGAGAATCTGGAAATTAAAGTTAGAGTTGGAGATAAAGTTTGATGCTTACAATTGAGCAACCACGCAGGTTTACATGATTGTAGGTACATGCATTGTGCCACTGCAATGTGTGCGCATTAAATGCAGCATCACTTATGAGTTTGGCAGGTCATTGCCGAGTATATTTCGAGTCACGGAATCGAAAAAAAAAATGTGACTTAGAAGGATTTTTTTTTTCTTGTTTGTTTGTTGTCCTTGGTTTTTTTTTTTTTTTGGTTTTTTTTTGTTTTTTTTTTTTTGTTTTGTTTTTTTTTACTTGGCGTTCACAAACACTTGTTGCTGTTTTCTTACAAGAGATTTTAGCGGCTCATGATTTACCTGATTGTATGTTGGCTTGCCAAAAATTAATAAAGACAGAAGCTGGTAGTATATATGCCACACGCTTTAAAACCCGACTGTGTATAACTTGAAATAAATGGTACATTAGCATCATTTTCTTGCAAAATATATCATGATTTTTAGTTTCAGATTTTTTTGAAATTGTTGCAGACAAACAAGATGGAAAAAGTTGTGTTTTCATTTCTCAAGATGGGAGTCCAAATAATCAGGAATGTTAAAGACTACCATATTATTTTGCTTTCTTAACATGTTTGTAATTGCAAATGAATGTCAAATGTTTTAAGACAAGGCTCGCGTGTGTTTACGTGTATACATTTTGGAAGGGTACTTCGAGATTATTATGACTAGAAAACGGAGAAACTTTTCATATCTGCTTTGACATCGTCAAATTGGACACTTATTATGACGTCATGCACAACCTTGTCACTGGCATTGCACTACACATTATTGCAATGTACATGTTGTTAGCAGCAGGAATGCAGATGGAAGAATTGTGGCTTATATGGGGTTGTTTTTGCAAAGCAGCCAGAGTTAATTTTGTGCAGGAAGAATTTTTAATAGTTGTGTATTTATACATTTGTAACATCTTTCATAAAGTTCATCTCCGACATTATTTTTTTATACTTTAAGAGCATAAAGATTTATTGTAAATATACCTCTATTCTATGGTGTATCATTCTAGATTCGTTCGCATTTGCCATTCCATGTGAGTGTGAGCCAGATTTTGGTGGAAAGATAAACGAGTAATATTCCGTCAGTGTAAACATTTTGGAAGTTGTCTCGTCCAAGATGCACTAACGCGAAAAAATTATTGTGAATATGATTATACTGTATTGATGCAGCATGCAATGGCGAGTGTAAGGTACAATGCATGTGGCTATAACTCTGCATGCATTGGCCGTTATATACCACTCGCTGAATATCTGTGTAACTCCAATCTTTCACCCTAGAAATGATTAAAGAATTGAAAATGACCTAATGCTTTCAAACACGGCAATCTGCTGTCAAGTGTGTCTTATCTCGGGTTCCCCTCCCTGTTTGTTTTACCATGAGCAAGATCTTATGAGTGCGATAGCGTTGTGCAGAAGGGTACAGATAGAAGCGTGCGAGAGTTTGCAAGCTGTAGAGGAAGTCAACAAACTAACCAACAAATAAACTACAAGGCGTCCCCGTGACAACAAACACGGTTATGACAAAATTTTGTTACAACGAAGTAAAAATGAAGACCCCAAATTAATTTCATTAAAGTATACAGCGCATAATTTACTTCGGCCATATCAAAATTTCGATATAATGAAAGGAAACTGCCGTTCCCGAGGACTTCATCATAACTGCAGTCGCCTGTTATGCAGTATTGATATGGTGGAGTATACATGTACTAAGTAGGGCCTACAGTCCTCGCTTGGGACCGGCCGTTTTCTTTCGTTATATCGAAATTTCGTTATAACCGAACATGTAAACAAAAAGCAGAGAGCGAACAATGTTGCAGTCTGAATTTTTACTTCATTGTAGCCTAAAGGTGCGATCACACATCGCCGGTTTAGATGGCGGTTCATGGCGGTTCTCAAACCGCCGTGAACCGTGTCCCAATGATGGCGGAAAGCACTTTGACTACGTTCTCAACACGTTTTGAACACGGAGCAAACGCGGATTGACGGGGTAGTAACACGTATCGTCCCGGAAGGTGGAGGAGTCCATACCAAGCCCATGTAGTTGGATGCAATCAGAGCCCTTTCACTTGTCCTCAATGGGTTTCAACAAGGAGCGTTTTGCTTTGTTAGGTAAACACAATTTTAAAGAAATTGTGAAACGTTGTAATCCCCAGTGTTTTACAGAGTGATATAAGTGATGCAACAAGCAATTATCTTCAAGTTTCAACGTGACTTTTCTCACTCTTTTTGCATTTTTAAAATATCCGTATTAACTGTCATTAAAAAGACATACATATCAAAGCAGAATCCAAAATAGTTTCCAAAGTTTCCTGTTCATTTGTATGTTTATTTATCAAGTGATGTATAAGTACTTGCTTGTTTCAACATCTCTCTTTTTTTAAAATTCTTTCTTAATTAAGTTTTCACACAATTATTTCGCGTGTTGAATTTAAGATCTTGTAGCTTGTTTATCCATGTTTTCACAAAATTGCTCCTTCTTATCTTTCACAGCTTCATGGGAAATATGAGCTTATGAGAGTTCCTAAATCGTAAGGGGAATCTGTATGCGATACCCTCGATCCATTACGACAAACTACTATGGCAAACGTGGTTTATGCCGCCCCAAAACTGTGGAAAAGCATCCCAAGTGATAGAACATGAAGTTCCATCAATAAGTCCAAGATGTTTTTAAATAATTTAACTGTTAAAATAGTAACATAGTGATTGTAGATGATGATTTATGCAGCATGTTGCTGTTTCTGAAATTACCTTTTCCTGTTTATCTTTTTGTTCCCCCTCTAAAGCGCATAGAGACCTTGCCAAAGGTATTATGCGCTTTATAAGAACGGTAATGATGATAATATAATAATAATATCTTTAACAACAGTCAATAAAAAAGACATATTATGTACATTATACATTATCAAAGAAACATATATAGTATTATGTGCATAGTTTCCTCTTTACTTACAGGTTCATGTAACATCATAATGGTGTTTTTTCAAGTTTCAACATTGTTTTTCCCTATACTCTCTTAAGTTTCAACATATCTGTATCAACATGCAGTCTTACAAAAATGGCATACATAATTACGAAAGCAGAACCCAACATAATTATTTACATAAGTCTTCTGTGTGTAACACGTTGCTGGCCATCTTAAAAGTTGTTGAGCTTTGATAAAATTATGAACTTACCTTTTAATGTAAATGATTTACTATTCAACATACCTAACAACTTTTTGAACATTAAACTTTATTTGTTACTGATATGTGTTAAAGAAGTAAAGAAACAGTAGCATTCAATATATTTGCCCGATCTTGCATTATGGGTTCATCTTTGCTTTTATCTCCATTTCTTATTGCTCCGCCACGAAGTGTCACCGGAGCCATTATTCTCTTTTAAGTTCATTGTTTCTTTTCGCTTGAAAATTATGGCGGTATTAACACGGTATTATCACGGATCTTGCGGTGCAAACACGGAGGATGCCGTTCTTAACACGATGAACGGCGATGTGAACACCGTGCATTTCAAACCGCCAAGACCGCCACGAAAAATTAAACATGTTTAATTTTTCTGGCGGTTCCCCGCGGTTCCCCGCGGTTCTCGGGGTTCATGGCGGATGGGTGACGGATGACCACGGTTTGTGTACGGTTTAAACACGGTCTATGGCTGAGCACGGCGATTTGCTGAACCGCCATGAACCGCCATCTAAACCGGCGATGTGTGATTGCACCTTAAGTGTCGTTATTATTGTGTTTTAACGAGAGTGCACTATTCAGACTTTCAGTGAAAATACAACTATCTTGGTTTGCTTTTTTTTTCTTTTTTTTTTCTACATCGACGTAAATAAACGTAATAATTTGAATAAGAGGTACGAGACGGTGTACTCCGTCTTGCCACAAAATTTATCCAGAATGTGAAAATGACTTGAGATAACTTCTAGTACAATAATAATACCCATCAGTTGTCGGTTGTGACTGACACGGATGATACGGGCGTTAAAATGCCACATAGCCTGGTGTGTTCGAGGCACCTTAAAGGGACTGTACAGTAGTGGTTGAGGTAGGGGTTCATGTTTTGAACATTCCTAAGTGAGATAATGAAAAGCCTCTTATGAAATATCAAAGAACATGTGATTTTAAGAAGGGTTCAACGTTTATTTGATGAAAATTGGTTTTCAAATGGCTGAGATATCTAAAAAAATGATAATAATAAAAGGCGACATGCCCCAACTTTATTAGTATCTCTTTGTTTCACCTTGTTTTTGGATATCTCAGCCATTTCAAAACCGATTTTCATCGAATAAACTTTTGATACCCCTTAGAACTGCATGCTCTTTGACATCTCATAGAGTGGTTTCTGAATATCTCACAAAATGTTAAAAGCTAAATCTTCACCTCGACCAGAACTGTACACACACTTTAAAGGTCCTGTTTACCTTTGGGAGCAGTGATTTGAAAAAATTTCAAGATATCACATTTGATGCATATGTGTAGGTCTGTTGTATCACAAAAACATCCTACCAAATAAAATTTTCGCAATAAAGCCTGAAATAAAAGGAGATCTCAGTATTTTTCTCAATAAACCATAACTGTACACGGTTTAGTCTGGAAACATTTTTATTATACCTATTGTTCACATTTTGAGTATTTAACAATACGTAACATGGATTATAAGGATTCAAATTTTTACAGTGGTTGTTTCTATCCCTAACTCACATTTTAGAATCATTTTAAAGCACTAATGCTGGGTTTTTGTTTCATGTGCAAATGGTAAACTATGCCCTTATCATTCGCAACCGATGCGGGGGGTAGTAAGAAACAAAAACTCTGGCATTCATGTATATGAAAGTTGGCTAAACTGCTAAATTGAAATTCCAGACCCCAAAACAAAAACAACAACAACAACAACAACTAGAAAAGTTTACAAAACCCACATTTAACCTAGATGCACACCCTTTTGCCATAAATAGTGGATTTTGGCGGCCGCTGAAAGTACAGATGTAGTCAGTTTTGTAATAATGTACCTCAACCATAGGATTTACATGCTATGTAGTCAACACTGGTGATTATTTTGATTTAATCAAAGGGTGTATTTGTTAAACAAACGCTCCATATAACTACAAATTTCCTACCATACAAATATTTTGTTTTGATGTTTCATTGTTTATCATACCCTGAAAAAAAAAGCACACACACACATTTCCATGCAGTAAAGTGATTGCACTTTGTAAGGAGTTTACTATGAGTCGTGTATTGTATTACTGAGAAGAAAAAAAAAATCATAACATCATTCGTTATATCTCTTTATAGGTTAATTTTCATGAGTGCACAATAATGTGTAGGCAGGCAGGAAAGCTTTAATGGCAGAGGCGGTCGTCAATAGTGCGAACACCAGTTTTGCACCAGTTGGCGTTGGCTAGAGGTTTATGCTTCTCTGTAGGAAAATGCGGTGCCTACCCAGAGCTTTCCTCTTTATCATTTCCACTGGTCGCTGACTTGTCGCAGTCCGGTTCAAGACTAGATTTCAGAGATTCCCGACCTTTGACTCGATGAAGTTTCTTAATCGGCAACTGTACTGTAGGTTGCTGGGTGCCTGGAACCTGCAGCTGTACATGCTCTTCTTTTGTGGTCCCTTCCTATTTCACAACTTGTTAAAGGGATCGTACAGTTTTGGTTGAGACCTAATTTCAGGTTTCTAACATTTTTTGGTGAGATAATGAGAAACCTCTTATGAAATATGAAAAAGCATGCAATTCTATGAGAAATTCAACGTTTGTTTGATGAAAATTGGTTTTGAAATGGCTGATATATCCAAAAAAAAAAAGAGCGATTCTAATAAAGTGTGGGACCCACACTTCATTACGATCGCTTTGTTTTACTTTCTTTTTGGATGTTTCAGTCATTCCAAACCCGATTTTCATCAAAAAAATAAACTTTGAATTCCTCTTAAAATGGTATGCTCTGTACTATATCATAAGTATTTTCTTGGTATCTCGCAAAGAGTAAAAAGCCCAATTCTCATCTCCACCAATACTGTATCATCCCTTTAACAATTTAAAGGTACTGTTTACTATTGGGAGCAGTGATTGAATGAATGCTCGAGATATCACATTAAATTGATGCATAATGTGTAGATCAGTTGTATCACAAAACATCCTACCATGTAAAAAATTCGCAAGAAAGCCTAAGATATAAAGATACAGTGTACCACAATTTTTTCTAAATAAACCATAACTGCAGGCTGTTTAGTGTATACATTTTTATTATAACTATTGTTCACATTTTGTATACTTAACATTAATTATACTGATTCAAATTTTTACATTGATTGTTTATATCCCTACCTCACATGTTAGAACTATTTTAAAGCACTAAAGCTGGGTTTTTGTTTCATCTGCAAATGTAAATTATGCCTTTAACATATATTGTTGTTAGACCTCTCATGGAGACACATCTTTTAATCTATATATATATATATTGCTCTTTTCTTAGATTTGCTTGTTTTATATTGCATAATTTTAAAGTGAAGTAATTTGAATTATGTTGATAATCGATCTCATTGATGGATCTAGTTTCAGTGATCCAATCAATTTGTTGCAACCACGTACATTACGCAAAGGATCGTTAGTGGTTCTTTTATGAAATATATTGCCCAGTCTCGTTTCCACTTAACTTTAATCCGCGCTTAAACAAGCCTAAGTGTATCGTTACGTGTAGTTTACAAGATACGAAAACACAGTATGGAGAGGTAAGGAGAGAGAGTAGTGGACATACAATCATTCAGATACCACTATAGTTTATCCTTCCCAGAACGTTCCCGTTCTGAATCTTTACGAAAATTCATGGTCCTTTATTTTGCAAATTGCAAATATGGAACTTGCAGAGTTGCAAACTTTTTGCCATTTAAACCTATTCAAATGCGCGTTTGTCCATCCATCTACCGTTACGTATTCTCATATAGAGAGAGGTCTTATTTAGGAGTTACATCTGGGGTCTCCACTATTCCACCATCTGATACAAGGAAAGAAAGAGACCGAGCGATACACAAAGACTAAGGAAATAAAATCGCCTTGTAGGCTTTTCGGCATGGTTGCGATTATTCTTTTTAAACCACTGGGGGAGTAAGAGGGTGTAAGGGTGGTAGTATTAATCGGACAATAACTCACCATTCATACACTCTTCGGCAACGTTCCGGAGAGAACCACTCTTTTTCATAGGGATAATCACTTTCTCTTGAAGACGTAGTCGGAGTCGGGTGCCCAATGTGTCTTTTGCGTCCACAGACTGTATGAAGAGCCTGGGAAACATAATTAGCTCGCAGTAAGATACCTTATGTAAATGTTTTTACATGTGCTTGTTAGCGTCTTTTTGGTTCCATCTGATTTTTGTTTTTATTAGTTGTTGTTGTTGTTGGTGGTGGTGGTGGTGGTGGTGGTGGTGTTGGTGTTGGTGGTGGTGGTGTTTATAGATTGTCTTATTTCCACTCAAATCAACTTCGGTTTTGATAGAGCATTATAACGGGATCGTATCGTAAGCTTATGCTAATGTAGATGCACAATGCTGAGCTCGTATGGAGCCAAGCTAATGATCACATTTTATGTACACAGTCAAGATTTGTCATTTTTCTTTATAGATAATGGTGGATCGATTATTTCTGGTGGCCCGGGCCACGAGGCCACCGCTAGTGTCTATAGCCTTGTAGAAAATATCATAGCAAGTGTGACAGCGACTGTGTATTTTTGTGTGTTTGGGACAAAGGAAAATTAACAATGGCATTCATTCAGGGTACTATACATCTCATTCATTAAATCTGTTCTTCAGGTTTCTTTTCAAAATGGGACATTCAGTTGAAATTTGTCCTGGCCAGTTGGGAACTTGATCAAAATAAACACTGTCTTTCTCCACATCTGAATCGTAAATTATTTTCATGAACAAGAACGCTGTTCCGTGAAAGAAAAGAATCATTTACCATTTTAATGTCGGACAATAGGCCTATGAGACACTTGAGGCTTCCGAGTTCAACAACTAGTCTATGATGGTTAGGCCTATGTCCTTGACCACAACCAGGCATTTCTGTTCGGCGAGCAGATCCAAATCTGATCCGCCTCAGTATCGACAATCTTGGACTAGCTGTTTTTATGATAACCAAAAGTTCCCACTTATAACCTGTTTGTAAAATTCGGCAGCTATCAGTAGCATGGTATGTGTTCTGTGAAGACATTCTCGATGAGTCAAAATGAGGTGACTTCACGTGGTAAATAAGACCGTGCTGTTGATTGTGAGTAGAATGAGACGGATCGGATCCAACCTTTGTAAATGAAACCATTCGTGTCAACTTCTGGACAAGTAGAGCATGTTCGTAGATATAATGTCACAACGTATGAAGTAGCAGAACATTGCATAATAATCGCTTATCGCTACATAAAATGCTGAGATTCAGAATGTGTGGAAACTGCTCTGATGATACACGGTTACCGAGGATCGTGCAGTTTATAGCGTGGCGTTATATTACTAAAGAGAAAATTGTGGACGAATCAAAGCGTCGTATATTGTATATTATTCAAAGGATGATAATAATGGGTGATTAAAGCTAATTCTTATATAGCGCGCTTCAGACATGTTCAGAATTACAATACTCCATACACATTATTTCTTCAGGTGTGAGTTTCTTCACTTTGTCTCCCTGTACAAATTAAATTTGTTAAGATCGCAACTGCTGATCTGTAAATTAACAAACATGTCGGAAAAGGCACCAGTGGGACTCGAACCTGTCATCTACTACTTTCCGGGCAGCGGCACTACCACCAGGCTGTCCCTGGTTGCCGGCAGTGACACGATGAACATGGAACAAATACCCAAGCTCCGAAATTCCGACATTGTTCTGTTGAGTAGTCCAAGGCGGACAAGGTATATTAAATGAAAGAAAGATATTATTCAGAGGGGTGAAGGTTCAGGTGTGAGTCAGATGTAGCATAACAATGTCGGAATTTCGGAGCTTGGGTATTTGTTCCATCATCGGTTCATCGTGTCACTGCCGGCAACCAGGGACAGCCTGGTGGTAGTGTAGCCGCCCGGAAAGCAGTATATGACAGGTTCGAGTCCCACTGATTCCTTTTCCGACATGTTTGTTAATTCACAGATCAGCAGTTGCGATCTTAACAAATTTAATTTGTAGAGGGAGACAAAGTGAAGAAACTCACACCTGAATCTTCACCCCTCTGAATAATATCTTTCTTACACTACTTCTTGTTAGACATCGTTATGAATGTCCGAGTTAAAAATATAACATTCTTCATTAAAGATTGAAAGATGCTGATAACTCAATTTGTACTCGTATTTTATTCAACTGTCGCTGGAGCAAATCTGCATGTTGGCATGCAGCTATTCTGCCATCGAAAGTTAACTCCTCCGCCCTCCCTCACCCCCCTCCCCTTTCCTCGCACCCTATTTTACAATTCAGATATGTTCCGTAATCATGCAATCTTTATTCCACCTGACATTCGAAATCTGGTTATAACTGTAGATCAAACATGTCAATGACGTATGAAAGAAGTGGAACATAAGAACTAGCTGGTATGTGTGGGTGGTTCTAGTACACTTTTTGTACTTAAAAGTGGGAGCCTTCTATACATTATACAGTGCGACCATGGATAATTCCACTAAATATCCAGGTCTCGTAGATTATGAGCTTAGGACACAGTAATCCTATAGCAGGTATTAGGAAGAGACTCGAAGAAAGTAAAAGAGAGGTATGTCTACGTGATCGAATGGGTAGTATTTACCAGAGAGTATTAAAGAGGACAGAAGGGGAGGGCGTGGGCGAGGTAACGTTCTGGATTTGATAATCAACGAAATCAACGACTATTTTTTTTTTTATTGTAACCTTTTTTTTTCCTGACAAATAAACAAATAATCGTATGCAAAAGGTATGACTTGGAAACTTAAACAACTTCATAAAGCATACCGTATTCAGGAAGGTCCTGAAGACTTGATAATAAAAAGATAGATTCTTTCTCTCATTTCACAGCGTTCTATATGTTGTCGATGGCAACGTATCTGTTCTGATCTACAGGACAAAAGAAAGACACTCTGATCTTACATGGTATTATTGTCCTTCATGATATTTCCTCCTCGTTAAGAAAAAGTAGCTCAAAGTTTTGTCACATTGTACAGAAAGCAGTGTTTCTATAGAGAAGTTGGACAATGAATATTTCATTGAACATTAAGAGTGTAGAATAAAGTCAAAAGAAACAGAAAGTATCGATAAGGTTGCAGAAAACGGAGCGATTGTGTACGCACCAAATTCAATTCTGCTTATTAAAAAAAAATAGTTATGTGAATATACGCTATAGCAAAAGCACCACCCTCTGTAATCGCATTTATACACCCTTCCGTGTCATCTGTGGTGGCTTTTCTTTCTAAAGTGGATGAATCATTCAGCATAAAGCAGTTCTAAACTAGATCTTAGTGATACTAATATGTAACTGGTCAAACGATGGTGATACGGATTACGGGTCGTTACTGTAAATCACCAATAGATTCTACTTTTTCCCTCGAATTAAGGAGGTACCAGGCGAGCTCGCCTAGTGCACCTTGCTCTTACGTAACCGAACAGATCTTAATAAGATCGTAACATATTTTCAATGTCTGTCTACTTAGGACGAAGTGTGTTTGAGGTATCAGAAATCGTTGTCTTTTTAGCCACTTAATAGAGGGATTCTGTTTTTCATCCTCTTCTTATCTAAGGCACGAGGTAGAGGAGAATGCACCTCAAAGGAAAGTTTCGCTGGATCCTCCTGCTGTCATTCCTGGCTACCATTGCGACACAACTCTATCGGGCAGGATTCAGAGTTATACGGGTCCACCACCCACGAACCGACTACTCCATCCCATGGTCGGTCGACACTGAGGACAGCTACGTGGCGGATATAACCTACGTGACACGCGATCCACGACTGGACCGGAATGCATCTCCAGATTTCAGACGGCGCCTTCCAAAAGCGATCATTATCGGCGCAAAGAGGTGCGGTGGGGGCGCCCTGCTCTCTCTTCTGGACACCCACCCGTCTGTCGCCGCGGCGCTGACCAAGGAAATTCACTACTGGAGTAGCCGTCAGCATTTGGGTATCGAGTGGTACAGGAAAGAGATGCCGATGTCGCTGGAGCAGCAAGTCACTATAGAGAGGTCCAACTCGTACTTCGAGGCTCGCCACGCCCCGGGGGTCATCGCAAATGGTCTTGCTAATGACACAAAATTCCTACTGGTCCTAAGGGATCCTGTGAAACGCGCCATTTCAGATTACACACACGTTGCCACGCTTTATCCTGAGAGTGTTAGGGTGAACGCTTCGATCATCAACGAACCGTTGTTTCAAAAACATGGAACGGACGATGACAACGTTACTCAGGAAAACCCTAGCTATTTTATAAACCAGAATTTTGAAGAGAGCATCATAAGGCCAGACGGCACTGCTTTAATCGAAAATTTGCTTATTTACAGAGGCATTTACGTCGAAGCCTTACGTAAATGGCTAGAACATATCTCCATTGGGAGGATCTGCGTGATCAACGGGGACGAGTTCTTCACAAACCCTCTCCCACACCTCCAACGAATCGAATCATTTTTAGGGCTTCCGGAGTATTTTAACGAGGAAATTATTTATTTTGATAAGAAAAAGGGTTCGCACTGTACCTCCAGGCCTGCGACGTGGTGTTTGAACGACAGATCAGGAACAACACACCCTCACATACATAAAGATGTACTTCGCAAATTGTATGAATTTTATCAGCCATACAATCTTGAACTCGAGCAACTGCTGGGGAGAAACCTCTCATGGAACATGCTTTAGGTACCTTTCGTTCAGTTCAGATAGGCAATGATTTCAGCAGGAATCGGCGGAAAAATACATCAGAAAGAAATACTATGGGCAGCCAAGGCTGGATAATGTTTATGAAATGCCACAATTTGAATGTTTCACACAAAATTTATAAATGGTGCTTTGTTGCTGTTGATGCTGTAAAGAATGATGTGTAACCTAAAAGGATTATGAACGACAGAGGGCATAATAATTCTACATTCAGCACATTGATACAGCCACGACAACTCAGCGAAAGCAGCGGTGAACAAATGGGTGAAAAGGCGGTAATTTGGCTCAGTCGGTATAGTGCGTACAGTCTCCAGATCCAAAAGACCCGGGTTCGATACCCAAGACTACTGTAAAACATGATATATTCGCGGCACGAAATTTTCGCGAATTGGAGCCGACGGCCTTTTTCGCGGCAAGAAATTTTCGCGAATTGCCACTTGCGTTCAATGCATATAATGTAGATAAGAAATTTCGCGTGCATTTTAATTTCGCGAATCTTGGCGCTCGCGAAATTCGCGAAATTAAAATGCACGCGAACATTTCTCGTTTTACAGTATGTGAGTAATGTTGTGTGTGTAATCATCCCGTCCCTTCTTGTTAAGAGGAAAAACACTCCGTCCCTGGGATGTGTGAACATAGAATAGCGTTCCCGTGTGTGAGAGAGTCACAACTACTCATGAACGTAACAGATTCCCTTTTCATTCATTCATCACAAAGAGCAGGGTACATAACCCGGTGAAGTGGTGTCGTCTCACATCCAATTTGGCCATATGAAAATCGGCTATATATTAGGTGCAGTTGAGTATGGGCTATCCAGCAATCTTCTCAGATAGAAAATGAATCAAAGAAACAAACAAATAAAGCGTGGGATTAATGGGATCAACCAAAACTAAGCATGCGTGCACTGTTTAAATATAGCACGGGAATTTTTGGAATATCACTCAGTATGTTGAAGAAATTTACAATAGATCAAAATGTAATGTTTTCTAATTCGCCTGACTGCAGCTTTTATCGTGATGCTTCTCCATCTTCATGATTAAAGTATGCTACTTCAACATAAACGGTATAAACAGGCCCTCCGTAAGCCCCAGTCGTTGAAATATATTGTATCGGCTTTTAAAGGGTGTGTACAGTTCTGGTCGAGGTGAAGATTTAGCTTTTAACGTTTTGTGAGATATTCAGAAACCACTCTATGAGATGTCAAAGAGCATGCAGTTTTAAGGGGTATCAAAAGTTTATTCAATGAAAATCGGTTTTGAAATGGCTGAGATATCCAAAAACAAGGTGAAACAAAGAGATACTAATAAAGTTGGGGCATGTCGCCTTTTATTATTAGCAATTTTTTGGATATCTCAGCCATTTGAAAACCAATTTTCATCAAACAAACATTGAATCCTTCTTAAAATTACATGCTCTTTCATATTTCATAAGAGGCTTTTCATTATCTCACTTGACTTAGGAATGTTCAAAACATGAATCCCTACCTCAACTAGTACTGTACAGTCCCTTTAAGTTTAGATGCCGTCAAGTTGCTGGGGAATACTTATTTCAGCATAATGGTCAATTACCAAATACCATGACAAAATTGACACAAAAGACGTGATCTGTCTGTGTATCTCTAAGGGTAGTTATTGTAGCATTTACTCTCCAACTACTAGAGGTTATCTTCAAAGTTGTCTGACAAGATAATTGCGGTGAAAAATATGGTAATCTATTATGTAGAAAGAAGTGGAGAGAAGGGGAGAGAAACTTTGTTTGAGATCACATGAATTATGAAAATAATCGCTGGGACCATTAATGCAACTAACTGATGTACCATGGCATCGAATAGCAGTATAGTGTATCCCGGTCATTTCCAGAAGAATTACACTATTCTTGTACTCGCGGGGTCATCCCATGAGCATTGATGAGACTGACACTCACAAGTCATACAGATTAAGACGAGTTCGACATTGAAAACAGGTCCATGAGTCATACAGCTCACGAGTCATACAGCCCATGAGTTCAACACTAACTAAAAGCAGCCCACGACTTCGACAGATACAACAAGGGGCTTAATGTGTCGGTCTCGTGGGCCTTGTTAGCTTTGTGTTGAACTCATGGGCTATATGACTCGTGAGCTGTATATTACTCATGGGCTCTATGACTGATGGGCTGTAATATGACTCGCGGTTGTCGGTCTCGTGACGTGCACCGTACTCCCTACCTGCGTAAAACCATAATCAGGATAATAACACTTTATTGAATAGCTTGATAACATGGAGAGTTCATCAGAAGAAAGATGCAAATGTTTATCGTTGAAACAAAGTGTCTTACTGGATTTCAAATATCATTACTGATAATAGTATGCCAGAAGACAAGGAGAAATTGAAGGGAATTTCCTGTAAACAAAAATGTAGGCATATTCCGTGAGTATGTATAAAATCTTCTTGAATATTTCGTTTGACATATTTCATCCTTTGCAGCCGTTTATGTGTGCTTCTAAAATCAGAATAAATGTTCATGAAAGAAAGTGTGTTTCTATCGTTGATCTTTTAGTTTACAGTATTATTATTTATGTGACTTTTTTTTTCTTTTTAACGCTGACAATTGCTTTTCCTATAGGTGCAATATAACACTTGACTTTCCCTCGATCATGAGACAATCATTTTCCCTAAGATATCATAACTCATTGTCTGGAAGGGACTCTATAACTCAGAGGGACTGTCAAATATTGTTGCAACAATGTTCAAGGCAATATATGCAATATTGCATGGTTAATGATTACAAATACACATGATGTAATTCTATTCCCGTCGACAGCCAATCCATATTGTATCATTCATCACTGATCATCTGACGGGATGTCATGCTTCAAATTGTAATACTATTGGATCATCGCCGCATTAGTCACGTGATTGATAAGTAAACTATCCGTATTGGAATTGTTAGAATACGTTTCATGTGGAAATGTGTTTTTATTATGTGTATTGTGTGTGCGTGTGTGTGTGTTCGTTAATTTTTGTCATTCTTGTATCAACTTTACTCACCCTATTATTTCAGGGTCGCATCCCAACATATGTTACCTATTTCTGTGTAATTTCTCGATGTATGTCCTCCTTAAACATTTACAGTGTATAGTAACACTGTCATTGACTGTAGAGCTATCATGTTCCATAAACTATTATCCCTCTATGTAAATGTATCCCTGCATTTTATGATCACCTATTTCAGCTCTTAAACACAATAAACGTTGTAATAAGCGATTTATAAATGATATTTATTATTATTATTATTATTATTATTATTATTATTATTATTATTATTATTATTATTATTAATAAAGCTCAAAGACGTCCTTATCTTAAAACATTAATATTCTCGTACAGCATGTGTAAGTACACGACAAATCAATATTATTATTATTCATTGTTCCACAACACATTTTACTTCAGCTGAAATATTTCTTAAAGTAAGGACTGGTCTTCTACGACGGATCATCTTCTGACCCGTCAGTTTCCGATACTTTGAGATGAGCCTTTCGATTTCTCTATGACTTGGGTTTGATTATGATGCCTCTTGGTCTGTCTTTGCTAGGATGCTATAGATCCTCTCTTTTGCCAACCCTGTGGGATCGCTCAATGTCCTTCAACTTCAGATCAATTAAAGGTGCTTGGTTGCTACTTTCAGCGAAGTGTTGTCGGTATTCTCCTGTGGTTTTCCCCAGGTATTAAGAGAGCTAGACAAGATTTATCCTCGAAATCGGTTCGTGGGCTTCCTTTTAAGTCAACTGCATGCAGGTCATCCGATTGTGTTTGCTAATCCCCGTTTGACGTCGCTGATTTGTCTGGATTTGTTTTTGTTGCTGACTTGTAGCTCAATGATAAGTGCATTTTCTATCTCTTCTTCCACTGACCCGCTTAAAGCCATTGATCCTTCACATCAAAGAGTGAAAGCTTATAGCTTTGAAGAATGTCTGTTATGATCTTTTTGTAAAAGTGCGGAGTTAACTCCGCTCCATAAAATGAGACCTGGTCTTTACGATAGACGAGCAATGGCCTGATGATAGACTGACATATATAATATACGGACAGTCTTCAGTACTATAGGCAGAGGTCTGTCATCTGACGATCAGCAAGCAATCAGCGAGAAATAAGGAGCACACACACACACAATCATCTTTTACTTACTAAAAAGAGTCACTTTTTAAAGCGAACTCACGGGTAAAATTTTTTAAAGCGAACTCACGGGTAAAAGTGTGCTCCTTATTCGGCTTATTTCCTAACTTAGTGTCTAAGCTCAACCTGCTCCGTCAGTGGCAAAGAATAAAAAAAAAAATAGTGTGTAATAGCCCTAATGAAAAAATCGCTTCTGGGAACTAGGATTAAAAAAATAATAATAATAATTACTATATTTTTTTTCTCATGGTTAATTTTCTCTTCCATTATGTATATGACACGCATTTAACTTTTGGAACCGATTAGTACCAGGCCCGTCACTAAAAAAGAGAAAGAAATAAAAATAAAAGAAATAAACGAGAATAAATGAAAGGGGCACGCACCTCCCCCTTTATTAATTGATTTATTTTTAAGAAACCATCTTTGTTAGGCAATTGCAGTGCCACCAGAAAATTGCGCTGACTTTTTTTTTTTTCGTTTGTCAGCTGATTAAACGCAGAAGTGGGACCAGAAATGTTTTTTTTTTTTTTTTTTTTTGCACCCCAACGCGTAAAATAATGGAACTGTACAGTTAACAGTCATGTCCCTCCACTCTCAGAGAGGGCGCTATGGACTGAGTTGCACACTACCTCTCGTAAGTCTCGCAAAACTGACTAAATTTCACTTATTTTGGATATCCTCCTGTTTTATGTGAATCACACAACTTCACCAAACGACGGATTAATAACTACTGTGCAAGATGGAACCACTGAAGTCTGCTCGTCCACAGCGGGTGGCCGCTACCAAGCCGAAAAACTATGGTCCTGCATCGAGAAAAATCACTACCCAGGTACATTCAAAAAGCCCGCCAAATCCCAACGCGAAGGTTGCCAGCCCCACGCCACTGACTCCGGCCGCCGTGCAGCGAGAGTCATTAGACGGTCAGGCAACAACCAGCGATGCGGAATCAGTGGAACTAGTACCTGATGACGTCACAAATATGGCCGCCGGATCCACATCGGTAGATGAAGAGAACACGCAACACGCCGTTCCCCACGAGAAGGAAGGCAATGCCATGGCCTCAACACCTACCCATATCCTTACACCAGGATACTTGGATATATACTTCAAGCAGGCAACAGATCGTTTCCACTCTATGATCCAGAAAGCAGTGGACCAATGTCTTGAGAAGCTGACCACACTGGAATCCAGTGTTGATGCCTCCATACAATTCGAAAGGAAGCGTGTCGACGCTATAGAGGAAAATCAAAAGTTGATGGAAAGCAAAATGAAAATGATGGAAAAGGAAGTTGCCGAGCTCCGTTCTGAGGTAATGAAAAATAAAATTGCGGCGAACAAAAGCGAAAGAATCTCCAGGCGGAACAACGTTCGCATCGTTGGAGTCCCGGAACCACCACAGGACCAGAGGGAAGATTGCGTTGAAGCTGTTGAAGGCTTACTTCGATCCAAGTTCGAGATGGAAACGAAACTGGAACGAGCCCATCGTGATGGTCGTAAGGTTGAAGGCCGTCCAAGGCACATCCTAGTTAGATTTCTCTCATACCGAGAAAAGGTAGATGTGATGCGTCGTGCCCGGGAGGCCTTAAAGGATGAGCGATGCTTCGTCGTCGACGACCTCACCCAGAGTGACCTGGAGGAAAAACGAAAATGGAGGGATCAAGTCCAAGAAATGTACAAAAAGGGGACCAAACTGAGTTTTTATGCCGGGAAATGGCGCCAACATGGAGGCATTCCCTTCAACTTCAAGTGAGTAGTTAAACATGTTCCCTCATTCACTCCCTGATCATCGAGTGAACATGGTCAGTGGAAATTTATGACACTGTTTGACATAATACATATACAGATTGATTTGTTTGATATATACAGATTGATAATATTTGTAGTAAACTCTTTATTGAAACCTAATAATGCATCAGTTTCAAACTGCAATTGATACATTTACTTGTGACATTTATAGATGCCTATACTACGATGTAATTTCGTGATATAAGACCGAAGACTGAAAACAATCGTAATTATTATTTAAATATGCATTTACATAAGACAACTAACACACCGTACAATTTCACTATGATAAAAAAAGCTCAACAAAAAGCTTACCAAAAGGCTGTAATGACCCTAAATTAGATCGTACTGCATGATCTGGTCAATTGATGTGATAAACTTTACCTTAATAGACAATGATATTATTGTAAAGGATGCTATTGTCCTGCCCAATAGGACCCATTTTGTCAAAACGTGCATACTGCTTTTTTTTTTTTTTTTGTTATTGTGGCAGAACTCCCTGTTACTCTTGTAGATTACTGTATGATTATGCCTGTACTCAATACTGTTAAAAAGCGAGGTATACACTCAAAACTGCCGTATACATTAATTTATTGACCTCCCCAACACAGTATGACGTTGTAATCATGCTGATACATCTGCAATATATAAACACAAACAAATCTTACTGTGTTCTCCAGCAATGTACCAATATAATGCAAATCTTATTGTGTATATTTATATAGATACATTATACACTTATATCTTGGAATGCCATTAAAATGACATAGCCAAAGGGAGTACAGTATACCAACGAAATACGCAGAAAATCATGTACAACGAACAACGTTTTATATCATTTGTCGCATGTTTGAGCACAAATCCACGACGAATGTCTTTATTATGTGGAAGAGCTTTCTTTTATCGTTGCTTTGTTTCCCCCCCCCCCCCCCGTAAAACAAATCAAAGTCAAAGGGGCAAAACCAAAATTAACACATTTCTTTTCTCTTTCTTAAAGAGGTCTTCGTGGATTTACACCCACCACATCATTCCATTTGGATTTAATGAAATATAATTTTATTATTGTCATATTACTACTTAGAATGCATGAACTTTGCACAAAGTTTCTATCCGTTAGTCCACAGTCGTTGGCAGGGGTTAAGCAGCATGACCTAGTAATAGCAACTGAGATATTTTTTTTTTTTTTTTATCTTGTTATGACCCTTTCGTCCGAATGCCGGGCCCTGCCTGCGCCGCTGCATTACCGGAAAGACTTTCTATTTACGTGCATATCTGATTATACCTAAACTGTACTTACCTTTCAACCTTGATATTGACAATAACATCAGTTGGCCGCATCTTGGTTTGTTTTTGTTTTGTTTTGTTTTGTTTTGTTTTTGTTTTTTGTTTTTGTTTAAACTGAACTTCTTCCCCATAGAGCACTATTGATCAGCAGAGTATCATTTATTTCCGCTTCTGACGAATTAAACAACATACCAGCTTACATTTAAATCAGATTCTAAAAAAATTGTATAAGATAAACAAACGGCTGATGTTTTTGACGATCGGGACAAATTCAATTGGTCTGGATTTTCCTAAACTACCAGTAGATAATGTATACAGAATTAATTTTTTATTTTTGTCAAGACAGTGTCCGTACACAGTTATATCACTCAAGAATGTCCCGTTTGCACTCTTGTAAACTTGTGAACCCTTTCATTGTAGTTTAACACAAGAATTTTCCTCCAGATGTACATTCCTCCTTCATGTCTCACCTTCACAAACTATCTCTACGTAAATGCATAGGCTTTCGAAGGGGCTTGTCAGCATGACTCTGTTAAACAACCAATCTATTTTTTTTTTACCTTAACTGTTAGAACACCTTGTTCGTATGCTATTATCCACCGTACACAGTTATAGATCACTCAAGAATGTCCCGTTTGCACTCTTGTAAACTTGTGAACCCTTTCATTGTAGTTTGACACAAGAATTTTTCTCCAGATGTACATTCCTCTTTCATGTCTCACCTTCACAAACTATCTCTACGTAAATGCATAGACGTTCGAAGGGGCTTGTCAGCATGACTCTGTAAAACAACCAATCTAATTTTTTTATACCTTAACTGTTAGAACACCTCGTTCGTATGCTATTATTGGAGTAATTCTATCTCTGTTATTACCATAGAAGCGCCTTGTCTTCTTTTATAATCATTGTTATTTCATATTACGCATACGAATTTACCTCACCAACGTTAAGTGTAGGAGGATTCCATTTACTTTTGTAGACATAAATTTAGCGAGACTATATGATGTAACATTTGTTCTATTGTATAACGTAAAAATGTATCAGTATCATTATTGTTATTATCAACGCACATGCACTGCACACCCCCACACATGCACACACTCACATTTACATTCACGCACAGACATTGCAACGTACTACACAAAATACATGGCCCCAGAACAACCATTCTCAACTTTGCACTCAAATCCTCATGACTCATAACAACGATCATCCTGACCAGGGTATCATAAGTAATCACAGTAAATACTACACTATTTCGGATTTCAATAATATGTTCCAATCTTCACTTGATTCCACTGCAAGTCATGTTAATAATTCCTGTAGCAATTCCACAAATAGGAATGATGACACTTATTATAACCCCATCAAAGATTTTAGCTTATTCCACTGGAATGCTAGAAGCTTAAACAAAAATTTTGATTCATTTGAATTACTTCTTCTTTCTTTACAAAATTTTCCCTTTTCCGCAATCGGTATAACTGAAACTTGGCTAGGGCACACGTCTCCAAATTTGTTTAGCCTTGATAGATATAAAATATTTCGCTCTGATCGTAAGAGAGGTAGAGGGGGAGGGGTAGCCCTATATATATATAACGAATTGCGAGTAAAAATAAGAACTGATATTGATATTGAAGGTTGTGAAAGCCTGTTTGTGGAAATCATTAATGATAAAATGAAAAATAAGATAATTGGTGTTATATACAGGCCACCAAATCATAAAACCGAAATGTTTTTAGAAAATTTTGATGAATGCCTCAACACGATTACACAAGAAAATAAGGAAATTTACATTATGGGCGACTATAATATTGATATGACGAAAATAGATACTTTAGCGGTAAAATTAAAAACTATTCTTTTTTCATATGCTTTCCATTCCCATATTGATAACCCAACAAGAATATCCCAAACATCTAAAACCTTGTTGGATAATATTTTTTCTAATAACTTTTCTGTAAATAAATTCATTAATGGTATCTTATATTATGATATATCTGATCATTTACCGATATTCATTATTCTTCGTTATTCTGAAAACGTCAAAAGTATTTCAAAACCCAGGCCGATAATGTACAGAAAAGAATCAGACGAGAATATTGAATTACTTAATCTTGATTTAGTGAAGGAAGAATGGCAAGAAGTGTATCTTCAAAATAACGCCGATAAAGCTTATGATATTTTCTTAGATAAACTTTTATATTATTATCAAAAAAACATTCCTTTAGTTAAGAAAAAAACACGCAGAAAGAACAAACATCCTTGGATTACAAAGGGAATCATCAATTCAATAAAAACCCGTAATAAATTGTATAAACTGGCGATTACTACCCACAATACAAAATATTTTACAGATTACAAAAAGTATAGAAATATACTCAGTAATTTGATTCGTATTTCTCGTAAAATGTATTATTCCGATAAGTTTGATAATCAAAAGGATAACGTAAATGGCTTATGGGAAACTATATATGAAATAACAGGTAAAAATAATAAGGAAACATCGTCCGTTTTTTATAATGACAACAAAGAACTCATAAACCCTGATGAAATATCTGATGCTTTTAACTCATACTTCGTAAATATTGGCCCCCAATTAGCTTCAAAAATAAAAAACAAACATGTTCATTCAAACTTTACTGAATTTCTTCCACCAAACTGCGACAAATCCCTTTTCTTTACCCCAACAGATGAGGAAGAAATACTGGAGATTGTTAACAGATTAAAGCCAAGTAGATCTAGTGGCCATGATGAAATAAGTGTTTATATACTGAAGAAAATCATCAAACAAATAACCACACCTTTATCTTACATTTTCAATCTTTCACTGTCTTCTGGAATATGCCCAAACTCATTAAAAATTGCGAAAGTAGTTCCAATTTTCAAAAGAAAAGACGACCCTTCTCTTTTAACAAATTATAGACCAATATCGTTATTACCTAGTATTTCTAAAATTCTGGAAAAAATTATTCATAAACGCCTGTACATTTTTCTTCATGTAAATGACCTACTTATACCTAATCAGTTTGGATTTAGAAAGGGCCATTCCACCGATTTAGCTATAATTCAATTGTTAGATAAGATTACTGAATCTTTTGCAAATAAAAAACATTTTATAGGAATTTTCATGGATTTATCAAAGGCTTTTGATACCATAGATCATGATATATTAATTTACAAATTAAAAAGATATGGTATTCGTGGTTTAGCACTTTCTTGGATTATTGATTATTTATCCAACAGAAAGCAATATGTACTATTTAAGTCATCTAAATCTCCGAATTCTAATATTGTATGTGGTGTTCCCCAGGGATCAATTCTTGGCCCCCTACTGTTCCTTGTATATATTAACGATATAATAAATACATCAAAAACTCTTAAATTTATACTTTTTGCGGATGATACTAATATTTTTTACTCCCATGAGAACCTCGAAACACTGTTTAATACTCTGAACACGGAAATAGACAAAGTCTCCCGATGGTTTATATGTAATAAATTATCCCTTAATGTCTCTAAAACAAATTTTATACGTTTCAAACCTACTGCTTCACAGAACATTAACAGCAGTTATAATATCAATATTGATGGATTATCTTTAACTGAAGTAAGATCTACTAAATTTTTAGGAATCACAATTGACTCGAGTTTAACTTGGAACGATCACATTCATAATATCCACACGTCTGTCTCAAGAACTGTAGGAATTTTATATCGACTGAAAAACTTCATTTCTCAAAATTCCCTGACTATTCTATACAATGCATTGATCTTACCACATATCATATACTGCAATATCGTTTGGGGAAACTGTGGCTCAACTAAAATTAATCCAATTCTTACTCTCCAAAAACGTGCTGTACGTTTGATTACCAATTCCCGTTACTTATCCCCATCCAATCCCCTATTTCATCAACTAAAAACATTAAAAATTGAGGATCTTCACACCTTTCAAACTGCTGTTTTTATGTATAAATATACATTTAATTGTCTTCCAAAAATTTTTGATGGCTTCTTCACTCCAAATTTCACCGTTCATTCATATCCAACACGTCAGTCGTCCGATTACCATCTCGAAAACCCCAGAATCATTTTAGCTCAAAAATCTTTAAAGCACAATGGACCAGATATTTGGAATTCTTTACCGCCTAATTTAAAACAACGTACGTCGTTGAACATTTTCAAACGAGAACTAAAAAACACCCTCATAATCCAGTATACTTCTGACACATAAATATTCATACCACCTGATCAACAAACACCCTAAACAATGAGTTCACGGCCATAACTGAAGTAATATTCACCTCATCACACTGATACACAAAATAACACTCAACGTACAAACCAAGATTCATCCCAACACAATGCACACCGCACTGCACCGCACGCCCTTCGCACAATTACTTCCCACTCAGTGAGTGGCAAGATTTTCTTTATGTATTTCTTCTTTGTGCCCTTTGCACAATTACCCCCCACTCAGTGAGTGGCAAGATTTTCTTTATGTATTTCTTCTTTGTGCCCTTTGCACAATTACCCCCCACTCAGTGAGTGGCAAGATTTTCCTTATGTATCTCTTTACCTGGGGCCATCTTCCTCGTCAAGCTTAGCTTATGATGATGGTCCCCTGCATTTCATTTTTATCATCTCCTATTGCTTCCTTTCATATATGATATTCGTTCTTGAATAAAAAAAAAAAATGTATGTAAGATCCAAACGATACGAATATTAGCTGTGTAAATGACTATGTAAGTATTTGTTGATTTGTGGATTTGTATTGATTTTGAAATGCAGAAATAAAAACTGAACTGAACTGAACTTTGTCTCCTAATAATAAGCTGCAGCAATATCATTTCAAAACCTTTGGATACAGTTCATTCTGAATGTTCTCTCCCTGACCACGCAATATCAACAGCGTTTACGTTACGAGACCGACACCCACGAGTCACACAGCCCACGAGTCATACAGCCCATGAGTTATACAGCTCACAAGTTATGCAGCTCACGAGTCATACATCCAATGAGTTAACAAATCCCACGAGACCGACACATTAAAAGTTCCGTGTTGTATCTGTCGAACTCGTGGGCTGTTTTTGCCTAGTGTCGAACTCGTGGGCTTTACTTGCCTGGTGTCGAACTCATGGGCTGTACTGTATGACTTGTGAGCTGTATGACTCATGGACCTGTTTTCAATGTCGAACTCGTGGGCTGTATGACTCGTGGGTGTCGGTCTCATGGGATGACCCCTATCAACAAGGTTATCATGATAATCTGCACAATCCATACCAATATTTCTCTGTGGAATATATGGTTAACGTGCTGTATTCCAACGCGACAATGAAATTGTTGGGACATATCTGTACATAAAGTATGTAAATTAAAAATAAAAGGGTTGTTGAACGCTCTTCCTGTCAGAGAGGAATGTAAAGGTAAGGAACAGCTAGCTGGTGCTGAAAAAATTTTGCTTAGCACACGCGAGTGAGATGAGTGAATGAGATGCGCAAAATGAAAGTTTGGGGGTCCATTGATGGTGAAGGTTGGCCATCGTTGTATAATTTAAAGGGTATTACTATACCGGACAGCATGGTAATAAGTCAGTTCGTAGTTCCACTTTGCACATGAGCAGAAAAAGGTCATTTGTACCAAGAGGCACGTTCGTTCTTAAATTCACTGAGATAAGCATCTGTCATTTATTCATGCAATCCTTGACAATGTTGCTTGCCAGTACATCCACCTGACAGCAAGCCTGGTATTTGGCAATATGAATTTAAAACAGTTTTTAATGCATTCATCGCAAAACAATGATATGGATGCTTCCCCGACGGGTGATTGAAGAACTAGACAGGGGGCCCAGAAGATTTATTCAGCTGAAAAGGGTCACAGGGTCAGCCAAAAAGGGTCACAGCTAATTTCTTTTGCAATGGAAGTATATAGTACTCGTCAGAGATATCCAAAGCACCAAAGCCAGTTATTTTATCCTGGCCCCAGACAGTAGCCCCAAAGTGCCCCCCCCCCCCTCCATCTACACACACATACACACACACACATACACACACATGCACACACACACACACACACACACACACACACACACACACACACATTAGTTTCATTCAGCTGAAAAGGGTCACGGCTAATTTCTTTTGCAATGGAAGTACATTTATTGTAGTACCCATCAGAGATATCCAAAATACCAAAGCCAGTTATTTTATCATGATTGTACGGGGCCCCAGACAGTATAGCCCCAAACACGGGTAATTTCTTTTGCACTGGAAGAAGTACCTATCAGAGATATTCAACACACCAAGGCCAGTTATTTTATCCTGTACAGAGCCCCAGACAGTAGCTCCACAGTGTCCTATCCATTATACATGTACTGTGAATCAGCTGAAAATGGTCTTACAAATTCTTTTGTAACGTTAATATCAGGGCCTACTGAACAGAGATATCACAAACACCAAAGAAAGTCATCTTATCCTGTATACGGGGTCCTATCTAGCAAAACACCCAAGAAATTTGCAAAGGAAGCATACTTCTGTATAGTGCACAACCGAGATTACCATATTACGAAAACCAGTCATTTCATCCTATACTGGGCCCAGTACAGTAGCCATAAAGTGCCCCTCCCCCACTATTATGACATCATTAAATATCTGAAAAGAGTCATAGTTGTTTTTCTTTTACAATCGAAGTAGGCCTTAGTTTACATCATAGATACCCAAAACATCAAAGCCAGTTAGGTTTTCCCAGCCAATTTCGCACTTTTGTCGGTTCATTTGATAGAAGGTTCGAATTCGTAAAATAGATATTCAAATTGGCTGGTACCCTACGTTCATTCAAATTCGCATTGACTTGCCGAAAAGGGTATTTCAGTCATTAAATTTCGCGAAAGACAGTCAAATTCCAAACGTGTTCATTCAAATTCAAATCATGCTATTTCTTTGTTTCAGATCATTTTAACGTGTCTTTCTATGTGTGTTTTCGTTTAATTTATAAATTACTGTTATAAAGCAGTAAAAGTATCATATTTTTTATCTAATATAACTGGATTTGGTTGTTCTGTAACGCTCCTTCTCTTTCATATGCATGTCGTTATAGGCCTATACGTGTACCAGTAATGCAGATTAACTTCATTTTTTATAGTCATGACAGCACAGTAGATACAGACGTGTATCTCTAGAAGACATAGAAAGAATTAAAAAAAAAAATGAGGATCATAACCTTGACTTCCTGGAACTAGCCGACCGCTCGTAATAAAGCGCTCGTAACGGCCAGATAATTTGTGGCTTCTTACTTCTTCGGATTCAAAAAGCACGTAAAAAAAAAAAAAAATGGTGTCAAAGTCTCTTAAACGAATACGAAAACATGAACTGTTATGATGCTTACAAAACAATAACTACGATGAAAGAAAATAAGGAAAGAGGTCAAGCATGAACATATGTGTCTAATTGACTGCAGAACATGTTAAATTAGATGGCCAGAAATCAATTTGAATGAACGAGCGCATCATGTGATCACGTGACTATATCATTATGAATTTATGAATGAACGGATAGTGGAATGGTGCTTGTCTTATATTATATGGATTTCAGTTGAAAAAGTGTTATTTAGAATAAGGTTAGAGGTAATGTGAATGCTTTAAAATGAATTTGAATGAAGAGATTATGACATTGAACTACCATTTGTGTATTGTCATCTAGGCGAAATTTTTGCTAAATTTAATTCAACATTAAAGAATTCGATTAAAAGAGGTGCAAAATTGGCCCGGATGCAGGGCCCTTGGCAGGTATAGCCCCAAGGTATTCCCACCCCATATGAATTAAGCGTTTTTAAGTGAAAAGAGTCATTTATGCCTATTTTCCTTGGCAGTGGAATTAACAGCTGAGATACGTAAAACACAAACCCATCCAGTTATTTTCATTCTTTAAGCCCCCCCACCCCCCCCCCCCCCCCCCCCCCCTCCCCCAGCCAGTAGCTGGAAAGAGCTCCCGTATTATTCTATTCTAAGTGAAAAGAATCACTGCTATAATTTCTTTTGCAATGGAAGTAGTACTCAACGAGGTATCAAAAACACCGAAACCAGTTATAAAGCTGTACGGGGCCCCACGGAGTGTTCCTAAAGTGTCCCCCACATGTAATTCCACTATCAAGATCTGCATCCCGCTCTATTCAATCTATCAGATCGGGGAGAGAGCGGCAAAAGTGTACGGGGACCGGGAGCATTGTAGCAGCAGCGTTTGGGTGATGGGGTTGGATCTGGCAATTTTACAGATCTGGGAGAAATTTTGAACTGGTTCAAAATTTCTTCCCCATCTCCCCATCAAGATTGACCCTATTTTGAATCGTAGCTCAAACGGGGGAGAGAGCAGTGACAGTGTAAATACCGCGGGATGAGCGTAACAATTACAGGTTTTTCTGACCGTAGAAACAGCGGCACAAGAACGGGAAGTAGTCTAAACTATAGACACAAACGACATGGTCCCGCTGCTGCGCCGCTTTCTTGATCAAAGCACGACCTTCCCACTTTAACGACGCTCTCACTAAGTTCTCTACTCTCGTATAAAATGAAGGCCTGTTCCTACGACGCTTTATTCCTGCTTCGATAACGCTGTTGGCCGCTTTAGCTACGCTGTTCCTACGCTTTCCCAGACTCAATTACGCATGTCTTCCGCTCTCGCCGCTCTAAAATCGAACGTAGCCGATACGCTGGAAAATGTTTGCCAGAACAGCAAAACTGATGATGATGAGGAGGACGTTGTCGTTGTCGCGAAAATGAAGACGAAGGAGGCATATTTAAGAAGAAGAAGAGATGCAAACAATAAAGAGAATAAAGCAAAACACTTTGGAGCTACTGTCTGGGGCCCCGTGCGGGATAAAATGTCTGACTTTGGTATTTTGGATATCCGATGGGTATACTACTTCCATTGCAAAAGAAATTAGCCGTTACCCTTTTCGGCTGAATGAAACCAATATATATGTGTGTGTGTGTGTGTGTGTGTGTGTGTGTGTGTGTGTGTGTGAGTGTGTGTGTGTGTGTGTGTGTGTGTAGGGGGCGGACTACTGTCTGGGGCCCCGTACAGGATAAAACTGGCTTTAGTGCTTTGGATATCTCTGATGAGTACTACTTCCGTTTGCAAAAGAAAGTAGCCGTGACCCTTGTCAGCTGAATAAAATCAATGTGTGTGTGGGGGGGGGGGGGAGGGGGTAAGGGGGCATTTGGGGGCTACATGGGGCCCCGTGCAGGATAGAATAACTGGCTTTGGTATTTTGGATTTCTCTGATGGGTACTACTTCCATTACAAAAGAAATTAGCCGTGACCCTTTTCAGCTGAATGAAACTATTGTGTGATTATGTGTGTGTTGTGGGGGGGGGGGGGCACTTTGGGGCTACTGTCTGGTGCCCCGTATAGGATAAAATAGCTGGCTTTGGTGTTTTGCATATTATCTCTGATGGGTACTATTTTCATTGCAAATGAAATTAGCCGTTACTCTTATCAGCTGAATAAAGTCAATGTGTGTGTGTGTGTGTGTGTGTGTGTGTGTTTGTACGTAGGGCTTATAGGGGTATGGCACTTTGGGGCTACTGTCTGGGGCCCCGTGCAGGATAAAATAGCTGGCTTTGGTGTTTTGGATATCTCTGATTGGTACTCCTTCCATAGCAAAAGAAATTAGCTGTGACTCTTTTCAACTGAATAAATCAATGTTTGTTGTGTGTTTGCACGTATAGGGCTTATGGGGGTGGGGCCCTTTGGGGCTACTGTCTGGGGCCCCGTACAGGATAAAATAGCTGACATTGGTGTTTTGGATATTTCTGATGGGAACTACTTCCATTGCAAAAGAAATTAGCCGTGACCCTTTTCAGCTGAATAACACCATATTAAATTTGTGGTGCCCTTTGGGGCTACTGTCTGGGGCCCCGTACAGGATAAAATAGCTGGCATTGCTGTTTTCATGAAAGTACTAGTCCACTGCCTGGACTGTTTTGTGTGATCATTTACCGCGCGCACACACCGCTACAGCACGCGTATGCCCCACCGTACGCTCGTGTATTATTTGCCACGCACGCACGCATCTCGACCTCCAAAACAGTCCAGTCTGGTTTGCCAGTCTGGTTTGCCGAAATATTTCGGAAAAAATTGGCCCCACCCCCACCCGCTCATTCATTTTGAGCATCCTGATTGGTCGATGAGATCGCATCCAGGCTGGCAATTTGCGGGATCGAAAAAAGTCGATCGATCTCTAATCTTGTAGTCTTATTGCAAACAGGTTCATTGCATTTAGCAATATAACATACGTATTTTACGCCAATATTGGTATTAATCTCAACATATATTACTGGCATTTCAAAATTATTTTTCTTTTTATTAAAATTGCTCAAATAGTATATCTTAGAGATCATAAGAGGAGAATGAAATTAGAACGTACATAAACCGTGTGTAAGATTAAGACTAACTTCTACTCGTTCCCATAATTGTTATGAATTAAATTATAAATATCATAATTATCAACAATTTTGATCTATTTTTCGACAAAAAAAAATAATAATTTAAAAATAAAAAAAATTGATAAAACAATACGTATAGAAAAAATATTCGCCCATTTAGAGAATCGTGACCTATCGTACATGTCAATTTCGAGGTGGCTTTTTACTTCTCGATCGGGGATCCCCCGGATCGCGTATACAGCATACAGCTTGTGTAATGTGCTTTTCGTATTGATTCCGAGTCTTGCGTTTTCCGACCAAAATCTGTGCAGCATTTCAAGTATTTCCTCCAAATCTTGTTTACATGATCAATGGATGTCAACATCAGCGTCTCGACGTCGCTTTTCTGACAATGAGAAGAGCATTTAATGCAATGTGCTACTGAGAAGCTTGGATTCGTTGACGGTTTCGGGGAGCAGCAGCAGAACCAGAACTCAGAAGTCCCTACTACACGTACTCGTTTCGTTTCTCCGTGCGTGGTCATGATTTTATATTTGTTTATCTCCCTGCCGACTGGTTTCGGCAATAGTGTGGTGTTCCAACTTCCAAGCAGCACCGTTATGCGTTGATATTCTTCGCAAACTAGATCTACATGATGGACCAGACTCTCCGAAAGCCGTGGCTCCTGCTGTCATGCCTTTGAAGTCTTTAATTTCGGACCAGATGAGCAGAGCTATGGATCTTGCTTGGCCTGCGTGACAAAGTCAAAGACTCAAGCAGCCTAGCGGTAAGCTAATCAATTTAGATCTATCCAGTTTCTAAAAATGATTCGTCAAGGCAACTTTCATTACGTGTCTCTTGTCTTGAATTACAAACTGTAACTGTAGGCCCCTAGTTGAACAACAAAAAATGAAATCTTGTAAAACTATTTATGTCTGGCCTCTGGGCCGGGTAGGGTAAACACATGGCAGGCTTCTACTACAGTAATATATCTTGTGAGTGTTCCTACTAGGTGTACTGAGTTAAATCCTGTGTAATTGTGATAAATTGTTAACACCGTAACTGCACTGGTTTAATTGTTTTGTACAGTACAGTAACAACTGTAACTTTCTCGCATACAAATGCAATTACACATAGGCCTACTGCCTTTTCATAGCTTTAGTCTGTGAGCTACCCCAGCTCGAAAAAAAATATCAGAAAAATATTATAAAAATATTCCAAAAATCACCCAAAAAATATATTTTTACGATATTTTTGTATCTAAAAAATACCCAAAAAATATATTTTTGAAAATATATTTTTTACGTTCAGTTTTGGAACACCGAATACTGTATGTTAAAAATATATTTTTTGAATATTTTTTGACATCGTGCTGCTACAGCAAAAAAATACTGTGAAAATATGTTTTCTAGGTTTTTTTAGTGCCTTTATCCTTTGGGGCTACAAAAATACTGCAAAAATATATTTTTCAAATATTTTTGTGTTACATTTTCAAGTTTGGACAAAATGAATATTGATTTCTTGAGTTATATTGATGTTTGAGCTTATCCTAGAACACATACCATCTATTTGGTATATGTGAAGTCATTATCCATATCCAAATTAACCTTTCATAAACATAACCCTGCAATTAGTCTTAGAACCTAGGCCTATGTAAACCATGTATCTACACCCTATACCTAGTTGGTACCAGACACATCACACTAACTTATATAGGGCCATTTTGTTATAATGTTTTAATTAGGCATGGTTACCAAGTAAATTACACTTTTGATGTTGAAAAATGAAAATGCCACCTCATAACAAAAGTTAAAATTATGAATACCACAACAATAATATTGAGTAAACTTTCTAACACAGTTTAATGCTTAATGTAATCATAAAAACAATTAAAACTATATTTTTTTCTTTAACTATTCCAAGAGAATTTGAATAGCTCATGAATATGCATGATCAGTAGAAATCAGTGAAAACCAACAGGTATTATGGTTAATGGGTTTTAATGTGGTATGAACTGGTAAGCAAGCCCAGTCAGGTACATGGCTTTCAAGTTTCAACAAACTGTTAACACACAAATTAACACGCACACGCAAACACACACACACACACACACAATTATATATATATATATATATATATATTGCCACACAAACACACACAAGAGCATTATACATACTTGGTCTACACAATAGTCTGCTAGTTTGATTGTCAACTGACTTCAATTTGTACCAACTGAATTCACTTTTACCACAAATTTACCACATTTTTTATTTTAAAGCATATTTTGATGCTTTATTTATCAATTTGTTTTTCACTAATTAAGCTGAAAAAATACGGGAAAAATATAAATAGTATTTCAAATTTGACAAAAATATCCGAAAAATATCCTATTTTTAGAGTATTTTTACAAACTGTCAAGAATGTTTATAGGGAAGATGAAAAAATATAGAAAAAATATTCGTCTCATCTCAAGACTCGAAAAATACCCCCAAAATATGCTATTTTCAGAGTATTTTTAATAAATATTGATAAAATATGGTATTTTTAGAGTATTTTTCCAAAAAATATCACAAAAATATGCAGTTTGAAAAAAATACTAAACAAATATCCAAAAAATATATAAAAAAATATATTTTTTAGTTGGCAAAAACGACTGGGGAGCCTGTGCCTCGTCGGCTTTGCTCCTCTACACAGAGGAGCAATCGAGACACACGCTGTGGCCCACAGACTAATTCTTCATGTGCATGTACATTGAGAAAAAACTCAAATGGGAACATGCTTCAGTATGCAAATGTACTCATGTACTTGTTCATCTACAGAATAAAATTATGCAGTCTTATGGCTATGTGATATGCATCGTAGAGACTGCAGGCATTATTACAATCACTTATGTGCAATGTAGAAAATGTTCTTTTTTTTTAATCTTACTGGTTTTTTTTTTTCTTATTTTTCAAATAGGGGGACCGCATCTGGAGACACCAAAGCATTTCGAGCAGCGTATGGAAAATTGGGTGAATTACGATCGAAACTTAAGTCGTCAGTCAGTCCCGCTGTTGCCCTGACAGCCACTGCAACCAGAGATGTGCGTATGTAGTGGTATCATCGAAAACTTTGGTCTTCGCAATTATGTGTGGGTAAATCAGTTGCCGGACAAGCAAAATATAAAACATGTTGTCAAGTCTGCTGCAAGAGATTTAGATACAATGTTCAAGTGGCTGGCAGATGACTTGAAGACTCATGGTGCATGTTGTGAAAGGATGATAAGAAAACTGTGCAGTAATGTGTACGCGACCTTTATGGCACTGCTTCCAGAAGGTTGCCACAGGTATGTTAATAAGTTTATAATATGTACCACTGGAACACGGAAACTGATGGCAACAGATGGTGAAATCAGAGTTCTGATAGCTAGCATTGCGTCTGGCCTGGGTGTTGACGTAAGTAGCGTACAAAGTACGGTTTTGTGTGGATGCCCAAGTGATCTAGACGATTATATCCACTTTTTAAAAGCACTCAATTTTCAGGCCTTATCAGATATACTGGTAACATGTACAGCTGCATGCTGTACAGTTGTACATCGTAGCTAAGATTTTTTTGTTTTTTAAACTGAAAAATGTTACGTATACACGTGTACATGTAGCTTGTACCTTTGGGCTTTGAAAATTGTTTTTTACAGAATTCATATGATTGTTTTAAAACAAGAATCCACTGTGGGTGTTTTTCCTCCTTAAGGTTTGTAATGGTGAGTGGTTGGTACAATGGTTTCTGGTGCACCTAAATTTTTGCAATTCCACGCTACATATACAATAATTTTCTTTTTATCACTGCAATTACTGTACCTTGCTCTTATTTATAGAAGCAAATGCAATGTACATTTGAAGAGTTTGTTTGTAAAAACCGATAAGTCCATTTTTGAAGATTTTGAAGTACGGTCTCTGTCATAAAGTACAAAATAATACCTTTTAAATGATATATTGGTCACTACATTATAAAGGTACATTTTTGAAGTTATGATCAAAAGAAGCAAAAATTTTCTTATTATTCTCTTTATTTTTCTTGACCTTTAATCGCAAATATCTCCATTTGACAAATATGGACTTATCGGTTTTTGCAAACAAACTCTTCATTTGTGCACACCTACTTTTCAGGCATGAATATTTCATTTCATTGGACATGTTGATGGGTACATATCGTAATTACAAGTGATAAGATTATGGAAAAGTTGAAATATTTTAGTTCAAGGTTGTGTTTTTGTGATGTAGTGGATTACATGTACGTATGTACATACAGACCATGCCAAGTGGGGATGGGCTGTGTGTTTTGGGTGTTTGGGTGGGTGTTTGAAAATTGAACTGTTATGCCGTTTGTCTGCACATGTTATTGTACATCGCATATTCATCTATGCATACATGTACATACAAGTGTATACACGTGTACGGTATGTTTTTGAGTTGTACAACTACCAAGAACTTGTTTACACATACTTTCTTTACATACAAAATCATTCATGAGAAGTGCAGTATGTTCTTTGGCCCATTTTGATAAAAATAAAACTATTTCTGCTAATGCACATGAACATTTATACCTGTAGTTTGAACTGTGTAGCAATGAATTTATTTTCTTTTTTTGAACTTCGAAGCAATTTTTTTTTTACCAAGAATTGTTGTAAAACACAACAAATGAAAAAAACAAAATCTACAGTGGGACCAGGAAGATTTCTTTGTCATAACTTGTAACCAGTTTGTGTTAATCCTGTGTTTTTGATGTGTAATGAGAGTCTACTACACATGGTAATCAGACTGAAATGTGACATATCATATTATTTCTCTGACATCAAAATTCAGAGTCAAACAGTTTACAATGTATTTTGTTTGAAATAATGCACTGTTATTGAACAATGATCATGAACTATCATGAATATAGAGTAAATGTATTGGATATAACAGTACTTGTACATGTACATATACAAATGAAAGTGTATAATGAAGGAATTTCAAGAGCATGGAGAAACAACTGAAATATGCCTAATATTTTATAAACTATAGAACATTTAATTTCAGTTCCTTATGAGTACTTGGTGGCACAGAGTATCCAACTTTGAAGGCACTTATGCACCTGAGGAATTATTTTGAACGTCCTTCCCAGAGTGACAACTTTTTGACCTCATTATTGGCAGTTGGGAGTGGGATGCTAGCTTTGAAACTTCCTTAGTAGTTGGTACAACATTAACAGTTTTACCATCATGGCCAAATTTTTATAATGAAGGCTTAAGAAGTAATGTGATTAAGAAATGTACAAATTATATGTTCAAATTACACTACTTGTAGTCCATTTGTTTTCACTTTGCTGTCTGCTCTTACTGGACATGAAATGATGAAGACTACACAGTGTATTTAACAGAACATACATTGCACATGTACAATGTACATGTACACTGTACATTGTACATTTCAAAGTACAACAGTGATAAATTGACGTATTTTCTGACCACACCTCAACACTGAAAAAAAAAATCTTAACTTATTTACCAATAATCAGCCGCCATAAACGTGGAAAAAAAGTAAAGTCTACTACATTGTAATTACAGCTGTATGTACAAAGTATATGTACAATGTTTTGATTTGGATGTGAATTGTAATAGGGGGTTTAATCAAATTGCTAACACGTGAGTGTGTGTATGTGTGTGTGTGTGCACATGCGTGTATGCGTTTGTGTGTGTGTGTGTGTGTGTGTGTGCACATGCGTGTATGCGTTTGTGTGTGTTGTGTGTGCATGGCCCACACATTTCCCAAGCATAATTTCATGCTGATATCCCCCTTAAATGTTTGTGAATTAGAAACAAACAAGTTGCTCTGTCATACAGTCTTTTGATATGAAAAGGCCTACTTATCTAATAATGTATATATACATGGAGCTACTATTTTGAGCGAATACAAACGTATGGTTTGCAAAAAAAAAAAGGAAGATATGATTGGATATATATATATATATATATATATGCATATGCAGAAGGGCAGTTCAACCAAAACTGTTCACTTCTGTAATTGCAGAGACCAATCTACCAATATCTCTGTAGCAAAAATGCCCTTAAGCGTCTTCATCTTGCTTTACTAAATTTAGCTTTATTATCATGAAGACTAACAGACAAAAGACTGAATGACGGGGTATTCTTACAACAGGGATATTGGTCTGATTGTCTCTGTTACAGAAATTATCAAGGCAAATAGTTTCGGTCTAACTGCCCAGTAGGCCCTACATGAAGTGGTAATAAAATGATAAAAGTTTTACAAACTTAGCGCAATTCTTTAAATTTAGACTGCTCTCTACTAACATTTGGGGAAAAGAACAAACAAAAAAGGCATTTTCTGGTTCCTTACATGTACTTCAAAACTTTGCACTACAAATTGTGTAATGTATCCCCTTCACCTTCTCCACCCCTGAATATGCTTGATATCTTGTATACCATAGCTAAGTATGGTTCATAGAACCCACATCTCACAGCCCTGAGCTTATATTCCAAAATTATATTGTTACTTAGTGGGCCAGATAATATTGAAAACAGGTGCATACAAGTGCCTATGTCAATTAAAGAATTTCTTTAATTTCTGAATATTTCATCATACAATATTATTAATGAAGAATGACAAAATTATTTCCTTTAATGAACATGATTGGCACAATCCCCCCAAAAAAACAAACAAAAAACACATTGATCCCCTTTACCAACAATAACATCGCCAAACAAATCTTCCAACTTTTCTTGAGGTCCACATCTCACGACCTTCACAGAGTTCTTTGCAGTTTTATGTAGTGTTTGGACGTTAGAAGTGGCACATCACAAATCATACATCGGCGAGCTGGCGATTTGTAGCTAGCCATTTCCAATCTCAAGAATAATATTCAAGTCATCATCGAATCTGGGCACAACAAAGTCCAAAACACAACGTGAAAGTAGGTCCTAGATTACTGCAACCATAACTTTCAGTCAGTCAAAAACGTTGCACGAATCAGCTGTGCAACAATGCATGGTACGGATCACTGAAGTACTGAGTTTCGCATTGCATTGTGATCAAAGAGTTGGCTCTTTGATTGTGATAATATGTGTTGT
Organism: Diadema setosum; assembly: GCA_033980235.1. Classification (NCBI taxonomy): domain Eukaryota; kingdom Metazoa; phylum Echinodermata; class Echinoidea; order Diadematoida; family Diadematidae; genus Diadema; species Diadema setosum. Next base: position 31,421,491 of record CM067077.1, on the reverse strand, counting down.
GCAAAAATGCAGGCATCTCTGTGCACATAATTAGTAATTGTTGCAGATCGCACTGTATTCACGGTGCAATGCACACAGCTGGCTGCAGATCGATCGATCCCACAGAACTTTTCTGTGATCGATCCCTTAGTTTTCATGCATACGCAATGAGCTTGCGAGAGATAGGGCATTACGTCAGCATACCTAATATGAACTTTTGACCCTACGCACTGTCAAACCCACTGATCTCCAGAGGGGAGATCAGTGGTCAAACCATTCTGGACGTTTTTTTCGGACAGGTTTGTTGGCGCCCTCATCGATATCGAGCGGTTACAGGGGATAGCGCGATAAGCTGTGGAGCGCGCGTGGATGCGTAATGATAAAAAAAAAAACAAACGTCCAGAATCTGGACTAGGACGATCCAGTCTCCTAAGTTGGACAACGGAAACAGCTGTCTCGCGCATGACGGTGTAGAACAACATTTTCTGCCTAATTAGTGTCGTCTTTAATAGCGTTCACGAGGCAGCTGATCTAAAGCTCGCTATGAGAGAGTTTTCGCAAGCACGACGCGGCCGGTAGTTGAGCGTGTCGTGTGCAAAATTTGCTTGCCTTCTGCGTATGATCAAATCCGAGAAACGTCCTGTCCTAGTGAAAACGAGTACGGTAATTCGCCAAAATAGCGTTCGGTCCCGACGGTGGGCAGGAGTGAACCAGCCAGCCAATCAGCGATCTTGTCCCCACGCCTCTGTCCTAACATGAAAGCGAAACTACTAAGATATGGGGACGGGAGTCAGATTGCTTCCGCTTTCCCTCGGCCTTCCCGTCGTTATAGCGAAAACTCACAATCCCTCCACTGGAAGAACAGTATGAGTGACATGTCAGCACGCACCATTATATGCGAGGGATCGCAGTGATGCCATTTTCCACAGTGTGTGTTGTTGAACTCAGGTGAAAGGAAGAAGGAACCAGGAATCATGCTACCCAAGTGGGATCCTTTGCAGGTATGAAAAGAACATTTCTCAATGCATACTATAGCACTTTTTTTTCCATGTGTGTGTGTGTTTTTTTGCGTGTGTGTGGGTGGGTGGATGGGTGTGCGGCGCTTGTTTAATTCTGTGGTTAGATAGAAAAATAATCGTACAAAAGTGTATCATTGTGAAATATTACTCTTTTACTAACAGACTAAGTGTTTAGGTACATATGAGCATGTATCTCTCTCTATTATGTAATATATACATAATATGTATATCTATTTTGACTATGTTTATATCTTAGGATGTCACTGATAGGGAGACAGTACATGATAATTATTACTATATCAAGGAGACACTAAAACTCAAGGAGACAAATTTGTGTATTATATCACATTCAATTCATGCTTTAATGCCGAAAAAAATGCTTAATACACGTTGTCCGTACACTGTTTCCAAAAGCTGGATACAGAGTTATATGTATCTTGTGATATATACCAATACAGTTTTCTTTTTAATGCCTGTGAATGTGAGAAGAGACTTCCTGAATATTTAAACGTGCAGACAGTGAATTATGTGCAATATGATGCGTATGAAAGTAAGCTATTTTTAGCTTGTTTTGATGGTCATTACATATCGTACTCACTCACTATATTCAATGACGAGTCGCCTCATTGTAATTAATAATGTTTTTCATTGTCTTTTCACTCAGGCATACTTTGGAGTGGAGCTGGTGCTGACTTCAGTGTAAGGTTATGGACGTGGCTCATTCTTTCTAGACTTACCCTGAAAATCTTTGGCTTACCTTACCTTGAAATGAATAAACAATTGAATTGAATTGAATTGAATTGAATTGAATTGAATTGAATTGAATTGAATTGACTTGAATTGAATTGAAGTCTTTGGCTTGTTCAAGTTGACTCTGATAATTAGAAAAAAAAAGAAAAAGCGAAAGTTTCATTGAACTGCACATAAAGAACAAAACCAGTGATTGGTTTCTGTGAACAGTGATAATGCAAACAGCATATTCAAATCTAATTAGGTATATTCAAATCTCAGAACTTCTAAAACAAATCCAGAGCCCTACTCACTATATTATACTGTATTTAACTGTTAAAACTGTCTCATATTGTCTCATACTGTCTCATGCTTACAGTGTTGTTAAAGGGGTTTATTTAGTTTTCTCTTTAACATAACAGATATTAGACAGTAACGTCGAGATATTCCCACAATCTTTCCCTCGTAGTATTACCATAATGTATGGCGTCGCAATCCAAAATCCAGGTTATGTTTCGTGCTTGTACATACATATCATAGGATGCTCCTCGCCGGCACGATGGAAGGTACGTTCATTCTCATGAACGCCCTGACTCTTCAGTTCGCACTGGCGGCACTCCTTCTACCAAACTCTAAGAACTGTGTTACCATGGTAACCAAACATTCGATAAACAGCATTTGACTGAGGGAGGGAGAAGTCCTTTCATATACTTTTTATTCTATGAATCAGCAAATTCTTTATATATATATATATATAATTTAGTGTGTAATGGACAAAGATAAATGGAGTTCACAGCAAAGAATAAAAAATCAGATAAATCACAGAAACAGGTAATAAAGGGGGAAATATGCAGCATAACGAAATGAATGCATAAAACATTACATATCAAATTACCCTGTCGGTTAACTATACAGTTTCAAATTAAATTTCAAACTTCCATTTTTGAAAATGAGTGGCAAGTTTACCTTTCTTTCTTGGAAACTCTATAGAGGTCCTTCTTTATTTCTTTATTTTTTTAAGTAAGCCTGAAAAGATTCCAAAATAGGGTTTTATTCTGGAATTTGCAGATAATATACGAAATATTATATTTATTTACTTAAGATACATGTGAGTGCGTTTCTCTCCATGCCTGTTGTCATTAATTGTATTGTACAAGCGTCTACACAACGCCTTAATTTTGACGTTCTTTAGTTTCTCTATGCCATGTTTAATGTTATCAGCACTGATTTCTTTACTTGTAGATAATCAATGATATGCAAGAATAGGAAAAAGTGACAAAAATTACTTCCTATCATAAATTCACAGTAAACCTCATACAATTTACTTGATATTCTTCGCAAGACTCTTACACATGCCACCTTGGTAAAGACAATTATAATGAATAAACTATGTTTTTGACAACGTCAAACAAAGTAAAGTGTAAGTATCACATTTGTATATGTGTATATACATAATATATATATATATATATATATATATATATATATATATATATATTTATATATATATATATATATGTATATAATTATTATATAATTATATAACGTTCGTGCAGTGTAACTGATACCACAGTTCCATGAAAGTTTACGAAACTGCTGAGAGCCATTCACTCTGTATATTTATACATTCTTGTCCGGCAGTGATGTTACTGCCATCAATGTTGGCAGTAACATCACTGCCGGACAAGAATGTATAAAAATATTGTTAACAATGTTAAACACCACAATAACAAATTGTCTGTTTTCCTGTACATTTGTGACAATTCTGTCGAAGGCACACTTCTACTTCCTCACAGTCTTTTTTGACACTAAATCTTACATAAGATAATTCAGAGGAAAAACAAAAGGCGTTCGAAGGGGTTTTCTCTAATAAGACTTATGGTACATAGATTATTGAAGACTGAGACGATAGCAAAACACATTCCCTGAATCTATCTCTGCCATTTTATTAGCTGTTTCACGTCAATATTAAAACATTTCTCTCATTCCACTCCCCGCCCCAACCTTTTCAGGTGTTCATCTACAACGTACTTTCATGCTTCGCAGAGTTGGTCTGGGTAATTTTTCACTTCATTCAGAGACAGACAGGACTGGTGATGCATAGAGCTTTTAAGAGAAAGAGTATACCATTCGTAAAATTACAGCGAAAACTGCCAATAAAAATAATTGAGAAATGCTGAAGAGGTTCAAGAAATCCGAGGGAGATTTAGCGGGTTTAGGTCACGAGCTCGACACCCGCTAGTCATACAGCCCACGAGTCATACAGCTCACGAGTTATACTGTCCACGAGTCATACAGCTCACGAGTCGTACAGTTCACGAGTTATACAGCTCACGAGTTATACAGCCCATGAATCATACAACAAAGGAGCTAGACACCAAAAACGAACAAGGCCCATGAGCTTGATATCAAGTAAAACAGGCCCACGACCTTCAGTATCTCGTCCATAAGCTCGACACTAGCAAAACAAAGCCCATGAGCTCAACGCTATAGGCAAAAAAGACCCGCAGGACCACTATTAGGCCGTACATCCTATTGACATCACGGGGCTTTAATGCACGCGTTGTCTGTTTGGGGGCATTTGTGTCAATCTCGTACGCATTAAATGCTTAGTGTCGAGCTTGTCGGCTGTGTGACTCCCTCGTGGACTATGACTCACCCTTTTATAATGTCACGTTCGTGGGTGGTACGACCTATGACTTGTGGGTGTTGAGCTAGTGGTGTATCGAGATGAGCGACTCTGTTTATACCCCCCCTCCCCCCCCCCCCCCTCCCCCCCCCCCAAAAAAAAGAGTTAATTGGTAAATTAGCAACATCTCTACCGTAAGACTTCTTAGGTTAAAGGAATGGTACAGTTTCGGTTGAGATGGGGCTCCGGGTTTCCAACGGTTTTTTTTTTTTTTTTTTTTTTTAGATTTAGATTTAATGAGGAACCTGCCATGAAATATGCAAGAACAAAAGGAATTCACAGTTTATTTGATGGAAAATGATTTTGAAATGGCTGAGATATCCTAAGCAAAGCGATCCTAATAAAAGGTGGGATCCATCTTTTATTAGGATTGCTTTGTTTTATTTTGAGTTTTCTTATATCGCAGCCATTTCAAAACCATTTTTTTTTTGTCAAATTAAGTTTGAGTTCCTCTCACAATTGTGTGCTCTTGAAAATTTCATTAAGTGGTTTCTAAGTATCTCGCTAAAAGTTGAAAGCTGAATCTTCACCTCAGCCAAGATTATACCATCCCACTAAGTCCCTGCATCCAAGTGTATTGACCTCTATTCCTGCCTTTTGGTCTGTCCTCAACCAAATCAATGAATACTTTTTGGAAATACGCATGATATATCTTTAAACTTTTTTCCTAAGTTGTTCTACACTCTGTTAATCCAATCTCTAGGGGGAAAAAGAATTGAAAGAAATTCCCAAAATCATCTCTATTCATATTGCAGCCATATCATCATTCTTCTGTAACACTTGAGCTGGGCAATAGCCACAGTCAGAAATGGCAATTGTCTTTCAATACTGACTCACTACGTCAAAAATTTGTCATAAAATTATATAATATTTTGAAGACAAAAAAGAACATTATCGTCATGTTGTTGTAAGTGCAGGTAGTAATAGCAATGAATGGTAAGGCAAACAACTGTAATTGCTTAGCTTAAGTGTTACACGAAGATAATGGCTAATGAATATGATACCCTTGACTAATGGGGTAACCTCATTGTTCGAAAACCGCAACTCTCATTTAGAACAGAAATAATTCAGTACGTTGCAGAATATTTGCAATGAGGATGTTCCTTGCATTCATTTTTCTTCCATAATCCCAAGTTATTATATCACTAACTTTTCCCGTATCATGCATATAAATGAGAAATTCGCTGTATCCCTGAATATTTGTATTTTCTTTTGTATTTTTTTTCTATGTTTTGGTCATTTTTTTGTACCCGTGCTCCTTATCTTAATCTTTACGCTCAATTCTAAGTGGGACCTACGTTTGACAAGCTTGCTTCTAAGTAGGTTCCATCATATTTCCTTAGCATCCATTCTCAGATTCCAACTTTCATAGTATCGACCACTATGCTCTATATTTTTGCAATACTTTATTATACCTCCAGCTGGATATAATGTATTGTTTCATTTTGTAATTATGTGTCATAGCTGAATATCATGTGTTATTTAATTTTGTTGTATATGATGTCTTTTTTTTTCATTGATGAATATGAAAATAAATTGAAATGAAATGAAGTATAATTTTCCCATGGCGCAGGAAATATGTGGAAGCTTTGTATAGTAGGGTTACTGCATTATATTTTACTTTTTTCTTTTCGCATTTTTCTTCTCGTTCCTTTGTTGGTAGGTGGTGTACAAGAGGCGTTGGATATTGTTTCTAATGTGTATCCTTTTGAAAAATGCAAACAGGTATACGATATAATAATGTAGAGTTTATATTCTTACGCATAACTATAGTCTTATTTTTAACAATTTGCAAGAAGTTTGAGTCATTTCTCTTCTAATCTCATTGTAACTACCCCCCCCCCACCTACACACACACACACACACACTTTTTCTTTTCTTTTTTTCTTTTTTTTTAGAATGATATTCACCTCCTGGCTAATTTAAAGCAAATTCAGGTCTTGGTCTCAACAGGTTTCAGGATATAAAAATAATCTTAATTGTTTCAGACTGCTTTCACAATAAGACATCATGATTATCATGAGTAGGCCTTATAATGTTTGATATAGACCATTACATTGTAATACATAAACAGATAAACAGATTGATATACACATAATATGTTATACACAATCACTAATGTTAACATAAAGGATAAATGTGCATGCGTATACACATGTAACTTCGGGATAGGATCCTCATCATTGTACATGTTAAAAAGAGATTTATAGAGTTGACTACTGAGTATTACTGAGTATTAGATGCAAACATAATGAGTGCACATGTGTACAGATTGTATTCCTTGATATATATAAATCATTCAATTTGCAGGGCGTGCTTACTTGACGTTTTATCCAAAGTGGCTTTTGGAATTCTGATATATATCGAAAGAAAGAAGAGGCCCTTGAATGGCGTAAATGAGGGAAGGATAACAACATGTCTTGTGGTAAAGTCTTGCTTTCTGACTTGCTGTCATGTCTGCGATTAAATCTAGATGGAGGCTCTCGAAATCACATCCTTGAACAGTATAAAACGAAATGTGATGATGGAATTACATAAACTTTTGATCAACGCACTATCGGGTCGATGGACAAAGCATTGCACAAAATATCTTGTATAACTTACAACTTAATTCATTTGAATGAAATAATTATATAATGAGGATGTGCAAGCTAGAACTGCCCAAAAAGATGGCAATACCATTATATTTCCGAGTTCTTTAACGATCCTTTTTTTTTGCAAGCTGATTATACATTCACAAGGACTTAGTGATTTATATTCATGCTGCAGTTAGTTAGCTTTGTAGTCTCCTTTTGGAAACAATTGTCAACATGATTCTAAACTAATATGAACACTGTATATTATTATTTAATATTCTTGTTTATATCTCTCTAAGATTTATAATGTTTGTTTTATGTTAAGTGATGTCTGGGGCAAATTATTTGTATAGGGCCCCATTTTCTCTCACTCCTTTCGTTCTTTAAAACAACAACAACAATATATAAGGCGGTATGGATGACTGAGGTGAGAAGCGTCTAGTTCGTAGCTAATGATATTTTACAGTGCCGCAGGTAAGAAGAAACCTTAATTTTGTATTGAACAGAAAAACACCTTCATTAGCGTTGGAGTATATGCTATATGTGATTGGATAAAAGATAGATTAGCTTATAATCTTACACGAATGTTAGCTCTACATACTGATAATATGCATTTATACGTGCAGTAATTTAAGAAGTTACGAAAACATAAAATTGTCGAATGTAAATTATATACGTCTCATTCATTCGTTTCAATTTCGTCTAGATCACCCTGACTGTACAGCACGCGTTATCGGCGTGGTAAGACAGCACAGGAATTATTCTCATTTTAGGATTTGAATGATTCTCTTTCCCTTTTTTTTTATTGGGGGGAGGGGTGCTGGGTTTCCAACATGAATATTCCTACAGAAGTCAATTGATTCATTTCACACGATGTAAACAATTCTTTCTACAACATTCATCTTTGATAAATAAGGAGTCAAAAATCATGCACGTTTCAACATTTCTCGTCTGGCTATTTATATTTAAGTGCTTTAAAATAAGTGAATACCAGTCCTTAATGTCATGTGACCCTGATTACAGTAGACTAGTTCCAGTGATTTTTTTTTTTTTTAAACTGCAAATGTTTCGTCTCCATTCTGTGGGATTCATGGCAAATCGCAAATTTCTCCGCTGGGGAGAACAGTGTCTCACAGTGTGTTCACAATCATGTGTTCACATAGTCAACTATGTTAAAAGCCCGAATTTAACAGCGTGAAGATGACTTCACACACTGTGGCGTCGTTTTTCACAGAGAGTTCACATAGGAGTGTTGTGTTTCACACAGTGAATTGATGATACACAATGTTTTCACATCGTTAAAATCAAATGCTCAAATTTAATAGTGGGAAGAGGTTTCATACTGTGGGACACTGTGTTCTTTGCAAGAATAATTGATTAGCATTAAAGAGTCATTGTACTAGACCATGTAGACTGTCAGTAATAAACATGCAATTTCTCAATCAACTAAACATCTTTGTTATCGTTGAAAACTGAATCAGTTGAAATCAGTTTTGTAGAATCAGTTGGATTTACACCACGTTTCCCATTGAGGAAACAATTACGTAATGCCATATTGAACTTTAAAGGCATAATTTACCATTTGCAGATAAAACACAAACCCAACATTAGTGCTTCAAAGTAGTTCTAAAATGTGAGTTAGGGATAGGAGCAACCAATGTAAAAATTTGAAAGAGTATAATCGATGTTAAGTATTGTTGAATATACAAAATGTGAACAATAGTTATAATAAAGTCTTTGTAGACAATTATGGTTTAAGAAGAAAAAATAGTGATATCTCCTTATATTTTAGGCTTTATTGCAACAATTTCATATGGTAGGATGTTTTGTAATACAACTGATCTATAACACAAATGCATCAAAAGTGATATCTTGAACACTTTTTTGAAATCACTGCTCCAAAAGGTTAACAGGACCTTTAACAACCTACCTTCATGTGAGTCGTAGTTCATTTGAAAACAAAAAACAAAACAAAACAAAACGACCTGACGTGTACCCATAAACGTGAATGTGGGTTTCATAATCATGGTATATCAACGTTAACACAAGCATCGAGCTTGAAATGAAAAAGTTTATAATGCCTATGGTGCTGCTGTTACCCAATAGAAAGAAAAAAAAAAAAACACGTGGAGTGGAGTTGCAGCGGGCTCTGTTCAGTAGAGGACATTCAGCACCATCCAGGCCAAACACTAGCTATACACCGGAACTACGTCAAAAATTTTTAATGAACCTGCTTTAACACTTTGTTTTGCTCTTATTCATTCGTTCGTTGTTGTTGCTTTTTTTTAGTGGCTGCCTGTACAATTTCATAGGCTTTGGATACGTCTTTGTTAATGGCTTAATACTGGATGCAGGAGCAATACCCATCGCCATTGGAAACGAGCATGTTCTGTCTTACGTAAGAAATCAATTTATGTAGTATTGTGCGAGACAAGGAACATCATTAAAAAAAAAACGACACTAAAGGAAAAGAAACTGAAAGCAACAAATATCACAGCTTTAAGTGTATGGAACTTTTTAATAACAAAAATTATTTATTTAAAAAGTTAACTTAAATAAATTGTGATAGAATGCGTGATACATCTTTGACAAAATACCATACAAAGTGTACAGAAAAAAACAAAACTTCATGTCGTGGGTTTTTTTTTTAAAGGAAACCAAAACCCAAATAGCATTGTGGATTGAGTGAAAGCACTGGCGTAGCCAGGGGGGGGGGGGGGGGGGGGGGGGGCGATGGGGGCGGTCGCCCCCCCCCCCCCCCCCCTAAGATTTGGACCGAGGATTTGGGAGGCGGAAAAAAAAAATGCGTGTATACTGTATGCATGCACATGAAGCGGGTCTCCTTTGCAACCTTTCATCAAATAAGATTTTTTTTTTTGAATATTTCACTCAAAGTGTGCACCAGATCGTTGAATTTCATTTCAAAATATGCAAAATCTCTCGTGCTTGGGAGGGGGTATCCCCCTCCCAAACCCTCCCCCTCTATGCCTCTTTCCCTAGCTAAGTACACTTTTTAGATTTACAAAAAATTCTGAATAATTCTGAGTGCACAAGACTTTTCACTAATATTCCGAAAACTGAAGGTTCCCTCATGTTTAAGGGGAATTTCCCCTTTTAATCGACCCTTTCCTCCCTCAGCCCCCCCCCCCCATCATTTTTTTTTTTGATTACCCAAATGTTGATTCCATTAATATGCGTTATGCGTATACGAGATATCTCAATTTCAACCTTAAAAAGATAAAAGCTCCATCGGAAGGGAAGAGTGGAGATAACACTCGCCAACGCCTTCAACCTGCTCGCCCCCCCCCCCCCCCCCCCCGCCATGCAAAGAAGTAGACTATGGCTATACCAAGATCGCTTTATTTCAATTCTAAAAACGCAAAAGCTCCGCGAGCGGGAGGGGGAATCCCCCTTCCCCTAAGTTCTATCTCACTAGACTTTATACATACGCACAGATGGTGCACATTCGGAATAAGAGCTAAATTCCGTGATTTTAACACTTCGATGAAAAAGTGTTGCACCAAAAATTTGCACCAGATCGCTGAATTTCAGGTCTGAAAACGCAAAATCACCTTCGTGTGGGAGGGGATATGCCCCTATCGACACCCTCGTGTGCATGCTTTTTCTGTTTGATTGTTGAACAGACAGCGTTCATGATATTTAGTGTAAGAATTAATACAAGAAGACTAGTGTGTTTGAATCATACTGTTTTATAGGCAAATTGTTCAATAATAGTCTCCACTAAAATATACTGCAACCTTAAACATGTGGGACTGTTTCAACTCGTTAAAACACGCAAAAACATGCATCAAATTGCACCATTTGCAACATCAAAATGCAAAAAGTTCTCACCGTAGGAGGGGGGACACCCTCCCCCCACACCCTCCCCTACCCCCTCGCTCGCTCCGCTCGGGTTCAGTCGAGTTCGTGATATACAGTGAAAAGAATTAATACAAGAAGTGTATCTAAATTATATCATTTTATAGGCAAATTGTTCAATAATAATCTACACTAAAATATACTGCTACCTTAAACAAGTGGGACTGTTTCAACTCGTTAAAACACGCAAAAACATGCATCAAAATTGCACCATTTGCAACATCAAAATGCAAAAAGTTCTCACCGTGGGAGGGGGGACACCCCCCCCCCTTCCCACACCCTCCCCTACCCCCTCGCTCGCTCCGCTCGCTCGGGCTCAGTCGCGTTCATGATATTCAGTGAAAAGAATTAATGCAAGAAGTGTATTGGAATTATACAATTTTATAGGCAAATTGTTCAATAATAATCTACACTAAAATATACTGCAATCTTAAACAAGCGGGACTGTTTCACGTCGTTAAAACACGCAAATACATGCAACAAATTGCACCATTTGCAAAATCAAAATGTAAAAAGTTCTCACCGTGGGAGGGGGGAAACCCCCCTCCCCTACCCCCTCGCTCGCTCCGCTCGCTCCGATCGCTCGGGTTCAGTCGCGTTCATGATATTCAGTGAAAAGAATTAATACAAGAAGTGTATTGGAATTATACCATTTTGTAGGCAAATAATATTGTTCAATAATAATCTACACTAAAATATACTGCTACCTTAAACAAGTGGGACTGTTTCAACTCGATAAAACGCGCAAAAACATGCATCAAATTGCACCATTTACAACATCCAAATGCAAAAAAGTTCTTACCATGGGAGGGGGTACACCCCCCTCCCACACCCTCCCCCCCCCCCCTCGTGAAAAAGAATTAATGCAAGAAGTGTATTGGAATTATACAATTTTATAGGCAAATTGTTCAATAATAATCTACACTAAAATATACTGCAATCTTAAACAAGCGGGACTGATTCACGTCGTTAAAACACGCAAATACATGCAACAAATTGCACCATTTGCAAAATCAAAATGTAAAAAGTTCTCACCGTGGGAGGGGGGAAACCCCCCTCCCACACCCTCCCCTACCCCCTCGCTCGCTCCGCTCGGGTTCAGTCGAGTTCATGATATTCAGTGAAAAGAATTAATACAAGAAGTGTATTGGAATTATACCATTTTATAGGCAAATAATTGTTCAATAATAATCTACACTAAAATATACTGCTACCTTAAACAAGTGGGACTGTTTCAACTCGATAAAACGCGCAAAAACATGCATCAAATTGCACCATTTACAACATCCAAATGCGAAAAAGTTCTTACCGTGGGAGGGGGGACACCCCCCTCCCACACCCTCCCCCCCCCCCCTCGCTCGCTCCGCTCGCTCGGGCTCGGTCGCTTCGCTCCCTCGCAGACTAACCGCCCCCCCTAACATGAAATCCTGGCTACGCCGTTGAGTGAAAACAGCAACATTATTAGAACACATCAGTGAAGTTGGAGGAATATTGGACAATCAATGCAAAACTTATGAATTGTTAAAGACAGTTTTGGTGTTGTAATGACTGACATCAGTGAAGTTGGAGGAATATAGGACAATCAATGCAAAAGTTATGAATTGTTAAAGACAGTTTTGGTGTTGTAATGACTGGATAGGGAGACTACTTCAAGTTATTGCATCTGTGGACAATAATATAAAGAAAGAATACAGAAAATCCAACATACTTTCACTTTTTTCTACCTTAATAAAAGAGCCCTTGACTTGCCACTTTCAGAAAGCAGGGTGAATAATTACTACCCTTAACATAGGGTAGTACCCTTAACATTAACAGCATCAAGTTGATGGAATTTGTAATTTTTCATGAAAACATGATTTTTTTTGGAATTCTACTTTAACTTTCTTTATATTTTTGTCCACACATGACGTCATAAACTCTCGTTGTCTCCTTATCCAGTGCTCTTTGGGTTTTGGTTTCCTTAAACTGCATGTAAACAGGACATGGTAGATATACAATTGAATTTCAGTATTGAAAGTCATAATGGGGAATTTTAAATACTCCAATCCAATGGTCAATGTCTTGAAGTTTTGCTATGAGCATGTATATAACTGTATTATATCACTTCGTGTGTATGTGTTGTTGTTGTTTTTTTCGTTTCCCTTCACCTCAGTTCAACATCTTCGAGATTTCCGGATTCCTCCTAGACGTTGTGTATTTATCTCTCAACAGATATAACTGTAAGATTATCATTCTTTACCGGAATGCCAGCTGAGAAGCAAAGATTTCATGAAAATAGCCACTTGTAACTTCATGCCTGTTCTCTTTCAAAACCAATTTTACAATACACACACACAACCCCCCCCCCCCCAAAAAAAAAGTAAAAGAAATGGTTCATAATTTTACTCATTCATTATTCTCACATTTTGCTACCGAGCGGTTTGGGTTATCATATAAACGAACAGCAACTGCTTTCAGTCTATGATATAGCCCAGTATTTTATACCAGGGATTTTACTAGGGCATTCGAACCCGCCAACCTCCCCCCGCCCCGGCCGGGGGTCCGCTTGAACAAAGAGGAAGAAATGTGTAACAATATCTGGGAGTTGTAAAGCATAGATAAATAAAATGTAAAGCATAGATCGGCATGTTGCCACTTACAGATTGCACCAACATTAAGAGAGATTTTGTTCTAGATATATTACCCAAGATCATTTCATTTTACTTCTTTTACGGAGCAGGTTTAATATATATATATATATATATATATATATATAAACATTATTTAACCACCATTAGTTGGGGCTGTCGTGGATCTCTATCTCATCTATGATTCGTAATATACATGAAGTTTGTCTGCCCCAGTTTCGCAAAAAAAAAATTAATTAATTAATTTACAAAAATAAATTTAAAACCATGTACTCAGATTGGCTATTCTGGGTAATAAGAATTTAGTGTGACTGTTTTAAGCTTGATTCGATGCAACTTGATTTGAATATATGTACATAAATAGTGTGTACATTACGAATCTCCCTTTTGCCTGTTTTGTCAAGGTTTTTCGACCTTTAATCGTCCAGGTTGAAGGAGCGTTATTGTGAACATTCAGACCACAAAAGACAACCATGTCCCCGAATAAAAAAAGGAAAGAAATAAAAAATGCTAACAATGAGAGGAAGGACATCTAATTAAAATTTTCTTTCCGCTATTTAGACGGATTTGATTCGTTTCATTTTATTTTCCTTCATTAGGCGATTCAAATGAAGGAGAAAACTGCGTTCTTCAGACAATCGGCCTGGTGTATCCTTTAAAAGCATGATTCTCTTTGTAAGAATTAGAATGCAGCAAAACAATTCACTGTAATAGTCATTGATCAGAGCCGGCGTAGTGTTTTCAAAAATGTGGGGGCCCACTTCCGGGTTTTATGAGCTAACAAGCAAAAAAAAAAAAAAAAAAAATGGTCCTCCCATTTCCGGGTGTTATAAAAAAAAAAAAAAAAGGTCTTCGGAGAAAACACATAACCTCACCGCCGCCATACGTCAAGATCTCTATATTTCTATTTTAGTGCCACTTACGTACTTCCGGGTTGAAAAAAGTATGGGGGCCCAAAGTGCTGACACCTTAATATGTATTCCTTTGTATGGTGCACAAAAACTGTGGGGGCCCGAGCCCCCAACGACGGCCCCACGGCTGCGCCGGCCCTGTTGATAGTGTGACATAAAGAGAGTATGAATATGCCAGGTTTGAAGAGAATTGCATCACATTCTTTTTTACTCACCGAATCACTTGAAAGTAAAGCTGTCTTTGCTGGTTTAACGAGTACACTGTGCTGTTTATGATCCTTGACCAGGTAGGTAATCGGCTCGTGTAGATCGTGTAGCATTAACGCCACATGGAAACTTGGCAGCAGCATTGCCCTGCAGCTATACTTCAGAAGTACTCGATAGTAGGCTTGCTAAGGGCGAAAAAAGGGGTGATCGCTGCATTTTATAGTACAAATGTCCTATTTGGCACACATGTTCCTCTGTACAATTGGAATTTTTTCATCTAAAGAGACAATCTGTATCTATGCAAATAAGCCTTAATTTGCATAATTCATGCAAACATACATATAAAAATTATTTAAAAATATATGTGCATCCAGCGGAAATACCTAATTTGGTAGAAGTACTCTACAGAGTATGTGGAAACAATTCCTGCGAAAGTTGATTTCATACCTATGTAAATAAGCTTAAAATTTGCATAATTACGCAAGTTATTGAGCAAAAATCTGCATTTTTGAAAGAATTTCTAAACTATTAAGCACTGGATCGTGTAGTACAAAGTTTGAATCTGGGATGGATGTTCCTTGTTTCAAAAGTAAATGAGTCATCTGAAGAGACCAACTGTCTCTATGCTAACAACCTGTTATTTGCATAATATGCATATCAATACCTACACATCTATAGATAATCAGAACAAACAAAAAGCCTTAATGAAGCCTGAATGAAACTCCCCTTAAATCTCATCCTAGTTAGATATAACCCGTTAGAAACACTTTATGAAACAAAACGAGAAAAGAATTTGAATAATTGAACCATCATTGCCAACTAATTTACAAAATTACTAAAGAAAGTAAAGTAAAAACATTATTTTTAAAGTTTTTCTTACAGTCTAAGAACTGCATTAAATGATGAAAACTATGGAAGTAGTATGCATTTCCTTTAGTCAAAAGGAAATGGTTTGTAATATCAAAACACTATTTGTCTATGCAAATACCACCTAATTAGCATATTGTGCATATTAATACCCGAATGTACCAGAAGTCAATGGTCAAGGTCGACTTAAGAAATTTTATCAGTTTACGCGATAACTCAAGACTGGATTATGCAAATTTAACCAAACCTGGTCCAAAGATGACGTATGATGGGCCAAGTGATTACGCAATTTTCAAGTAAAATCGACAAGAGATCAAAGGTCAAAAAGTTCAAGGTCAATGCTAAAATTTCGTTATTTTCTCCATATCTATGCAATGCCAGAAGGTACTTTCTTCAAACTTAGTGACTGCATACAATGTACTACCAAAATAAGATTCTCCAGAGAGTTTCAGGTCAAGAGATCAAAGGTCAAAGTTCAGGTGAAAATGTTAAAATTTCACTTGTTTTCTCTGTATCTCGCAAATGGTTCAAGGTGTCTTCATGGAACTTGGTACTGGCAGGGATTTTCTAGGGAATTTAGGGGTCATTTGTCAAAGGTCAGAGGTGAAAGATCAAGGTCAATTGGGCCCTCAAAATTTCACTATTTCCCTCATGTTTTTCCAGTGCTTGTAGGATTTTTCTTGAAACTTAATATATACATGTATTACCTAATGGATATTCTCTGGGAAATTTCCTGCCAAAATGTCAAAGCTCTGATGAAAGTGCTATATTTCACTATTTCTTTCATATCTTGAATGTGAATCAAGGTATCGATCATGAAACTTAGTACATGTTCTACCTGACAGTGATACCTTTGTTGATTATCGAAAAAAATGTTAAGCCCTCCCCTCTCAAGTGTTTTTGTTTCCTCTTGATAAGTAGGAAAGGACATGGAATTCAGTGACATGGTATAGTCATCACCGTCATTACATGGGTCACTTAGAAGTTAATTTTGATGTACACATGTATAACCTCTGACATTCTTACCTTTTACATTTTTACCTGTGTATTTCTTTTAATTTAACCTCTGACATCTTTACACTAAACCGGTTAACATAATCATTTTTGGAAAAAGCTTCAAGATCATGTAGGTCATGATCATCTGTACAGGTATTAGCTGATATGTGGTGGAATACAACATTCTTTGGACCGCCAGGGAGTTACATTATCCCAAGGGAAAACAATCAAAACCAGGGAGAATATGACATTTACGATTTTCGTAAACAGTAACCTGTGACGATCTGTTGACAAATCACATCTTAGTATTGTAAAAGCCATCGAATATACTCTTTTATGGCTATGAACATATTGTTTCTGCTTTGATTCATGGTTGAAATTGACTGATTTTAAGTCAGAGACTTAGATTATTTGACTTAAAGTATAACATCTCGTATATTGTTTACATGACAATTTTTGCATAAAATATCAAATATTGTATAAACAGGGAGGTGGAAGTCTCTTTCCACCTCTCTGGTATAAATTTCCTAGCATAGTTTCCATGCCATAGTAGCTCATAGTAGGCCTGTACTGAGTTAACTGTTTTTGTTTCAGAAACAGAGCTTGTTTACAAGTTCTTAATGTGTGCAGATACCCTTGCATCCACATAATTTGCACAAGTTTATAATCAGTTTGATGTAAAAAATGCCTCATATTCGCTTGATTGCCTACAAAATACAAAAACGTTCCGTACAATGAAAATCAGAATTCACACTTTCACTATTGTAGTGTTTTTTTGTAATGATTTTCTAACCATGACGTCAGTTGTGTACTGTTTGCAAGTTGCCCTGAATTTCCTTGTCTTAGTTTGTGTTTCAGGTTAAAGTACCTTTCATATAACTAACACTGTGAGACTTACTCATGTTATCATGCTCTGATACGAAACCATTATCCCATGATTACTAAGACATGAGAGCACTTTGGGGCGAGTAAGTCTCACAGTGTTAGTTATATGAAAGGTACTTTAACCTGAAACACGAACTAAGACAAGGAAATTCAGGGAAACTTTTGAGGTACCAAAACTTTATATTATTTTTAAGCTACTGAAAAGTGTAGTTGTGAGAATATTGTCTTATTCTATTAGCTTTTTGGACATTAAGTTCAAAGCGACTTAAGACATTGTCTCATTAAGGCTTTTTGTTTGTTCTGATTATCTATAGATGTGTAGGTATTGATATGCATATTATGCAAATAACAGGTTGTGTGCATAGAGACAGTTTGTCTCTTCACATGAATCATTTACTTTTGATCCAAGGAACATCCATCCCAGGTTCAAACTTTGTACTACAAGATCCAATGCTTAGTAGTTTAGAAATTCTCTCAAAAATGCAGATTTTTGCACAATAACTTGCGTAATTATGCAAATTTTCTAAGTTTATTTACATAGGTATGAAATCAATTTTTGCAGGAATTGTTTCCACTTACTCTATGAATACTTCTACCAAATAAGGTATTCCTGCTGGATGCATAAATATTTTTGAATAATTTATATATATATTTTATAAATTATGCAAATTAAGGTTTATTTGCATAGATACAGATTGTCTCTTTAGATGAAAATTTTTCAATTGCCCTAGGGAACATCTGTGCCAAGTAGGACATTTGTACTAAAAATTGCAGCGTTTACCCCCTTAGCAAGTCTACTACGAACCGCTGCAGAGGCTGCGGCCGTGGATGCACAAGACTGAAGCAGGCCCACTTGAGATGGCGTTTGAAACTGTTACAGTGATCTACCATGTCTATACGGCGCGAGCTGCGTCACTGGGCATCCAGAATGTACGGCTCGCACCTGTAAATAATAATGGAATATCCCTGACCGCATCACAAAATCGTACCTAAGATACTAAAAAAAAAAGAAGAAGAAAAAATGAGGAAAAAATCAATTAAAAATCAGAAAGGCAGTTTGGCAGAAACTGAATAGCTGCAGATATTAAGTGTGAATTCCTCTACAAACTGCATGTTGGCTGTAATATGACTGCGTTTCTCATGGAATTTGAAGGGACTATTTGATTGGGTGCATGTACAGAAAATTTGTGATTATTTGAGAAAAAAAAAATTGTAGTCTTGCTTTCCGAACCCTTGGACAGAGTTTGAGCTGAAGAACCCCACTTGGAAATTTGATGGATGAAAGGGTATACGCCTACTTCAATTATTCACGTTTACGAAGATGAAACATCTCATTTCTCCCAGCTATTTTACAGATTTTTTTTTTAAATTTTGAGTTGTACCACACGTCTCTATGGGGAATCATCCGTGTGAGCCCTGTAACCGTTGTTTTTCACGATTAGCTCCAATTCAGACACAAAGGGGACACTAAGTCAAGACCGCGTTGGCTAAAGGCCTGTTATGGTATGATCGGCGGACCAATTTGTCAGTTGTCTGGGATGAGGGCACACACAAATGCCACTGATAGTTCTGAGCATGAGAAAGAGCATACTAGTAACCAAGGAGGGGTGCAAGGGTCGTGGAACTTTTTTGAACGTATAGGGGTGGGGCTTCAGAGCAGGGTGGGTGTATTATAATTAATGGATTATGGAATGTGTACATGCGCCAGCGTGCGAGTTATTTCTCGTTTTGGCGAGGAGAGTAAAATGTGTGATTTCTTTTTTTTTGTGGAAACACAATTGTGTTCATGTATATTGTGTTCGTACTCCTTGTGCTTCTCTCGGGAATGAGGACCTTGTGGAGAAGAATTGAGATCTCGGTTTAAAACTGATTTATGAACTAATAGCAAAATAGCCTTATGAAATGAAACTAGTCAACAATTATAATTCATTAGAGATGAAAAGGTAAAGTACTGTAGTTCTAAGTCAATTGATTGTGACATAAAACAAAGAAGTACATGATTGCGCTATGAAAAAAAAATAAATGAAATATAGGTATACAAAGGAATTGAATTGATTCGAAAAAAAAAAATATCAATGATGAATGCAATTTCATGCTTGCTTTAAAGGGAAGATAAACCCCAAGAACAATGTGGATTGAGTGAAAGCAGCAACATTATTAGAACACATCAGTGAAAGTTTGAAGAAAATCGGACAATCGATGCAAAAGTTATGAATTTTTAAAGTTTTGATGTTGGAACCGCTGGATGAGGAGACTACTGGAGGTTATGACGTATGAGTGGACAACAATACCAAGGAAATATAAAGAAAATACTACAAAAATCAATTTTTCATGAAAATTACAAATTCCATCAACTTGATATTGACATATGTTAAGGGTAGCAATTATTCCCCCTGCTTTCTGAAAGCGGTTGGTCCACTGCTCTTTCATAATTCTAGAAAAGTGAATTTTTGTTGAATTTCCTTTATATTTTCTTTGTATTGTTGTCCACTCATACGTCATATCCTCTAGTAGTCTCCCCATCCAGCGGTTCCAACACCAAAACTTTAAAAATTCATAACTTTTGCATCGATTGTCCGATTTTCTTCAAACTTTCACTGATGTGTTCTAATAATGTTGCTGCTTTCACTCAATCCACATTGTTCTTGGGGTTTATCTTCCCTTTAAGAGAGAATTGACTGGAACTTAATCTAAACAAAATTAAGGATGCTATTCCACAAATTAGGACTATAATGTGTTAAGGATTTGTAGGCCATTATCATTCGTTTTTTTTTTTTTTTTCTATTTGTGAGGTGTAAATTTCCAGCATTGCGTGGTGGATAATATGAAGGAAGCCTGTTATTCAAAAATGAAGAGTTTTTCAAAGATGGGGAAAGGTGTTGGTTGATATAGTTCAACATTAAAAACCTCAACGTAGAGAGCGTTAATACCGGTCACTGTGAGCGAGTTTCACTTTTGAAATAATACATGAATTAGCCAAATTAGGATTATGGGTATTTTGCTAAATATCTACGAGAACTTTACAGTTTGATAGTAAAAGATGGCAATAGCTATTTTGATCGTAATGATCAAGATATCAGCATAACATTTATTAGACCAAGAAGCACAACATTTACTTACTTTACACGGGGAACTATAGTTTGTGTAACATGGGGTGATATAATACACTGTTTATAGGAACAACTTTTAATATTTGGTTTTGTACACAATAAACTTTGTTCATTTTGTCAAATAAAAGGAAATCTTGTTCACGCTTAATCTTAATGTGTCAGAGTCAAGCTGATGTGGCAGTTCCTTATTGAGAATTTAGGTTCGGTCAAGTTAAAGAATATGAACTGGGTTTTTTTTTTCATTGCAAGGTATTTGAAATAGAATGAAGTGTATGATTTCGTTGATATTTTTTTTTTTTTGGTGAAATTTAGAATATTCCAGCCAAGAGTAGAAAATTCATCTTCAAAGGAAAAATACAGAAAATTATCTTGAATTTTACAGAGGAGGAAAAAATGTGATAAAAGCAGGAAAGCTTAGATAATATTTGCAAAATGAGAACAAAATAAAGATGCAGTACATATATTTGTTAATTTTGAGGGCTTTTTTTTCCAAGGTTAGATGAACATCTCGATTGTTTTTAAGAGCATATCTTGTTCATCTTTTAATTTTTCTTTACGTCCGACGTCCGGCCCTTTTTTTTTTTTCTTTTTTTCTTTTTTGGTTTTTGATTTTTGGTGTACTTTCAGGAAAAGGTAACCATGGTAGGAACGTATATAATGTATGATTATGCATTTTGTGGATAAATCAAATCAAATCGAACCGAAATCAAGTAAGCAACAGAAAAAAAAAACTGTGAAAAAATTGTGATATGTATAATGTACACAGATGTATAAGTTTATCAACTGAACGTTCCAGTTAAGCTGTGAATAGCTTTTGACGATTCACATAATTAAGATAAATGTATATTGCATTTATGATTTTTTTCTCACTATAATGACTATTACAATCCCATGTGCAAACCATTTATATGTATGTGTGTAATGTATGTATTGTGCGTTTTGTGAATAAATCAAAGCAAATCAAAACTGAGTAAGCATGAGAGAAAAAAAACCACTGAAAACTGGTCACGCTGCATAATTATTTTTTTTTTAATCAAACATCGTTATTCTAGGACCTAGTAAAACGCACTAAAATTGTGTAGAGCACGTATTCCTATTTTGTATCGTGTCATTTTTGTGATTTGCTGATAATATCAATAAAGTTTATTGATGACTTTTTTCTTTAATTTCAATTAACAATTATATGGATGCATAGTTGTAGTCTTAGAGTTAATCTGATGATATTGATTGTGATGTATGAGTGTTTGTGTGTATGTATGTGTGTGAGTGTGTGTGTGTGTGTTTTTTTGTGTGTGTTTGCATGTGTGTGTGTGCGTGTGTGGGTGTGGGTGTGTGTGTGCGTGTGCCATTGCAAACAGATGGAAATGAAGTGAAACATAGGGTGGGCATTCGTTCGATAAAGTGGCTTTAAACACTCTAGGAATTGTTACAAATAGCAGATAGGTGCCATGCTTTCGCATGGGGGGGGGGGGGGGGGCAGGGGAAGCAGTCTCCCCCCACCCTACCCCTCACACACACACACACACACACACACACACACCACTACCACCACCACCACCACCACCATGAAAGTATGGGATAGGAGACGAGCAAGCAAGACCACGACGTAATCACGATATTTTTTTTTCAAGATCGTTAATGGGGATAGGGGAGGCTGGCAGTCCTGATGTAATAATATTGTTCATCTGACCTGTGCGTTATGAGTGTTCTCATCACTATTTATGTGCAATTCCACACTCCATTGTTTAGTGGCTAACAGTTTGCATTGATCAGAATTAGCATGTAGACCTATAGGACAGTTCTACTCATCCCCTACAAAAAAAAAAAAACCAACAGCAACTACAATCAAAGTACATAAGCAATTCGATGATGATAAGAAATTCAATGTCAGGAAATTCGCTTTTGGAAATGCGCCATCTACGAAGAAAACCGTCATACACTGCACGATATGATTTACTTTACAGTATTCACTTTGAGCACAAGGAGAATCAAAGGTCACAAAATTTGTATGATCAAGTATGGTAAGTTTCTGAATTCACTGAGATAAACATCCGTGATGTAATGTCTATTCGTGTAATCCTTATTTTATGAATAATAGTGATTGCTAGCACATCCACCTGACAGCAAATTTGGTATTTGTCTATATCTATGGAAATTTTCAATTTCAAAACAATGACATGGATGCCTGCTGAAGTGTCAGTTGACAGACCATTCTGATCACTACGCGAGTTCATTCCAGATTGGAACATTAATTCCATCAAATTCCATCATCGGTCGGGCAAGCTTATGCTTTGAAGTGTCTGACCAACCGAGAACAAAAAGAAAAGTCAAGTGCATCGCTGTGCACATGAGCTAACTGTGAAGTGGCTTATTGCGTAGGAATGGAAAGTTTGATATTTCTTAAGCAACGTTTACACTTTGGCGAGGTGGAGTCGCGAGTCGTGCGGGAGCTGTGCGAGCTCCAACTCGCGTTAACTCGCACAAACTCGCGCGAAATGTAATTTTTTCTGGAATTTGCATAAGTGATGTAAGACTCAACGCCGTGTTCACTACGCTCGCTGTACGAGTGAACCGAGCTCTAAACGAGACATACCGAGCTTGGTATGAGTTGCAGTGACCTTTATACGACTTAAAGCGAGCTTTAAACGAGTTGTCAAGATCTTATTACGAGTAATAAGAGTTTTATACGATCGAAGGGCGGGAAATGCACATTTTTGGCGCTCAAAGATGGATGCCAGAAGCATTTTCGCTGTGCTTGAAGAAGAAGAGACCCTGATCTTCTGCACGATTGGTGCGACCCTGTTGTCAAGAAGGCGCCGCAGAAAAAGAGATGCTCAAGAGAGGACCAAAATGCTTCAAAGGAGGTTTTGGACAAGACCCTGGTTGTTGAGGAGGCCAAAGTACGGACACTATGAGACGCTGACGGCGGAGTTAGGTGGTGAAGACCTGGACGGTCTTGCGGAGGGAGATGACAAGGCGAAAGAAGACCTTCGTAGATCTCTGACCTCATCTGCTCGCTGGAGGAGCTACAACATATAAAAGGATACCAGTCACTTCAATACTCATAAGGGTACATCGTTTATATTTCACCATGTTACACAAAACTAGTAAGTTATTGAGCAGTTAACCAGGAATTATACGGTATCACGAAATTATCTCGAGAGTACTGAAACAAAAACAAAAAATCACAGTTAACCAAACTGTTCTGCACACGTAATAAAACATATTTTGAGATCTTGAGATTAATGACAGTAATGTAACACTTTACTGTTCCTTTTCTTTAATACAGAACAATGTTCATTATCATAATCTTTAATCACCTATTAATGTATCCCAGAAAAACCCCCAAGAACTGAATAATTTCAGTAATAATTTTGTGCGTTATTTTAATTCATGTTAGTGTATGGGACAATGCCTGATCAAAATGTTTGTTCACTGCAACACTTAGTGTTCAAAGCTTGTTTTAATATCGAGTGTTAAAATGTACTTGCGAATCTTTATTCCTTAACATCTGCCATATTAATTCAAACATAAATATGTAGGTGAATATATACAAAACTACAATATCAGCGAAATTGAGAACAGTTTGATATTCACATGTTAAAAGTAAGTAACTCCTTTATAACATTGAGATTAAATATTTCCAATTACTCGGATACAACTGGTTGACGAAAATGTAAATTTAAAGAAATGCCTATCGTGAAAGCATGCATATAATTTTACTTTGACGGAGTTAACTCAAACAAATAAGGTTTCTGTGTGGTCAATCGCAATTTACGTGTTTAATCTCTTGTTTTGATGTTAGAGGTAATACATGTATTTAACATTATGTTCAGTTAAAAAAATGAGCTCCATGTCAAAGTGCTTTCAGAATATATGTTTGGATGTAAAAGTTACATTAAACGTAATTATGCTTCACAGTAAGCATTCTGTCCTTCCAGAGTGAAAACCTAAAACTTCACCTCATGGACAACTGTACTGGAATTATTATTCTAGCAGATGATAGTTACAATTTTCATTAAAAAATCTGGGCTGCATGTCATTACATGTTTTCAGAATATATGTTGGGATGTAAAAGTTAACCTTTGAAAAAATTATGCTTCACAGGAATCATTTAGTGCTTCAAAAGGTGAAAACCTAAAACTTCACCCCACTGTTCTGGAATTATTACTGTAGCAGATAATAATAAAAAAAGATTATAAACATCTTGGTAGTGAATGTGTGTCGTTCGTTATTTTCATATTCTTGGTTGTTTTAATCAATCTGAACATAATTAGACAGGCCATGCAGCTCATTTTAAGAATATTTTTAAAAATCGACCAACCACAATGTTGCAGTGGCCTTAATGGATATACGTGTTGAGTATCCTTTTCACCGGTTTTATATCATGGCGTTATCACGATAAACACACGAATGGAGTTTTACCCTCTAACAATATGTTGGATTAGTCATTTTTGTTATTCGTACATGTACTTGTATTAAAAAATAAATGTTCATAAAATACATGTATTACTCCATCCGTACTCTCTTTCCTTTACAAAAATTAACCCCACATTCACCTTTTCCAGCAGTTTTCTGTCCTTGGCTTCTTCAGAGGCCACCTTGGGGGTTGTACACCTCCCTTTCATTTTGCCCTTGCCCTTGCCAACAATTGATAAGTTGGTGTAAGAGGAACCAGCTTCATGCTCTGCTGGGGGTCATCAGCTTCTTGGGTGGTCTGGTCATTCTTACTGCTGTCATTATGCCCATCAGTCTCAGTATCCTGGTCGGGGGAAGAGTATGTAATTCGTCTTCTCTTGGTTGGGATGCTACTTGTCCTTTAGAGGTCTGCAAAAAATAAGTAAATCACTCGATCAACATCTTTTACAAGAAAGACACACGATGGCGATTTCTATATTTTGTTTAAATGTAGCTTATTACAGATCTTAATAAAATCAAATGCATATTTACCCTTCCCAATGTTCTCCCTTTCATCCTCACAATATGTCCCTCCAGGACGCGGAATGTATTGAGAATCCACTGATCTCTCTCACTGTAAGGTGTGTCTCTGGTCCCCTTTCCAGACTTTGGGTTCGTCAGACGTCTGTACTGTGTCCTCATAGACTTGAGGAAATGGTTCAGCTGTTCAACTGAAAAAAAAAATCGAACACTGGGAATTTAGATCACATAAATTAATGGAAAGAAACAAATAACTTTATTAAATTCTTGTTTCTCATACAGTAAAGTATATAGCTAGCTAACGGGATAAACGAAATGTGGGGGTCAAAATTTTCAGGACTAAATATTATGCATGTCATGTTGTCAGTTGTTTACAGGATTTTCGATAATTATGGCAATCATAATCATAGCAGTAATCATGGTTATGAATTCAACAAAATATATTTAGCGAAACTCCGTTTTGCCGCCAAAGCCCCCCCCCCCCCAAAAAAAAAAAATAGATATTAATATTCATCTTCACTTACCGGAGCACACCGAATCGTACTCCTTGGCCTTCTCTTCGATAAGCATTGTCTTCTTTGCAGTATCCTTGTATGACTTTAGTCGCCTGTTATACAGACAATCGTGATCTCTGTACCACTCTGCTTATTCTACTTCTTGCTCTTCAGTGAATGTGTATGCAGTGAGGTGCTTTTCGTCTCTTCGGGGTGGACTTCTTAGGGGTGGACTTCTTGTTTGGGGTGGACTTCTTTGTTCTTTTTTTTTTTTTTCGTCTTCCCTGGCGTGCCAGACCGAGAACCTTGCGAGTGGAGAAAAATGGGTTCATTTTCCTCCCCAACCAGTTCGACAGGCGAGGCCTGATGCTCAGTAGTTTGAGCTTGGACCTGTTCTAGTTTGGTGTCTTGTTCTTTTACCTGTCTCTGCTCGTCATTGATCTCCTCTTCCGTCTCCATTCTCTCTTTCTGCACTTCTTCTACTTCTACCCTTGTTTGAATGACATTATTCTTTCGGTGTTTAACTACCTGAATGGCCACAACTCTTGGATCTCTTGGGTCGGGGCATATTCCTCTCCTATTTTTGCTAGTTGTAATAATACAGTGACAATGGCCGTTTTAAAAGTACGTGTACATGCGTGGGTCGATTAAAATGTGCTCTCATTTTGAAATATATATGGAAAAATAAAGAACACTGGATATTTATTATTCAGCTGGCATGTCAATGTGCATTTGCAACGCAATCTGACTAAACTCATACGAAACTCGCTGTAACTCGTGGTGCTCGATCTGAACTCGCGCTAATCTCGCGGGCACCTCTCCTTCACTCGTAATACGATCGCAGTGCTAGTATCTCGCTCTAGTAAACTCGGAATGCACTCGCGTATACTCAAATATGGCGAGTTATTACGAGTTATTACGAGTTTATCTCGAGCTTCTTTCGAGTTATTGCGAGTACCGCGAGTATATAACGAGTCTAGCTGAGTTCAGCACGATTTACAGCGAGTTAGCAAAAATTTTGAACATGTTCAAAAATTTTGGGGCTGCTCACGACTTCAAAGAGAGTTGTCCCGAGCTTGAACGAGCTCCGCCGAGCCATGCCGAGTTGTCGCGAGTTATCCCGAGTTACATGGTGAGCTTCACGCGAGTTATCGCGAGTGCCTCATTTTGGCAACTCGCCTTAACTCGCCATAGCTCGCCATGTCAACTCGCCAAAGTGTAAACGCTGCTTAACAGGGCAATGATTACCTATTTTGTTTTACACGTTTAATTCATTAAATTTAGTAACTGATTTATAAACATTATGTTGTCTTGGGTGAACACATAATTTATTATCATCTGCTATCATCACTCCTATCTTATCAATATCCTTTAAGGCGTATATGCGGTATTGTTCGAACTTACAATTTGCTATTGAATATAAGCCTGTGTTTTGTCCGTATCGCAATGTGTATATCAACACTCTTCCATCCAAGTTATCCCCACAACAACAACAACAACAACAAAATCATAATGTTACAATTGCCACCATCGGCCTGAATTCCGTATTATGTTTTTCCCGTATTGTAATTATTATTCGCATAACAAAATATCAACATTACAGGCTAACTTAGTTGTTAGACCAATCGACTGACAAGGACAGCGTCGTTCTGGTGTGTGACTATTATACAAACTCATTTAAAATCTAATACTACCTAAGTTCGAGTTATATTTCTGCAATTTTGGAATGAAATTTGAACTGAAATAAGGAGAAAAGAAATATAACAATACAAAGTGAACATTTAAGCAAAGTATAGGATGATAAACTGTTATTTGGTATCTGGGCTGTAGAAAGAATAAGTATGGTATTTTAATAGAGACTCTGAAAAGAAAAATCCAACCAAAGACACAATCGTACGCTACGAATTGGTTATTTGCAACCAGATGATGCTTCCTTAGTTTAACATACATTTTATTTAAAGATAATATAACGTTTTGGTACCTCAAAAGTTTCCCTGAGTTTCCTTGTCTTAGTTTGTGTTTCAGGTTAAAGTACCTTTCATATAACTAACACTGTGAGACTTACTCGCTTCAAAGTGCTCTCATGTCTTAGTAATCATGCAATAATGATTTCGCACAATACGTGTTTATTGATTGTCGCGGTACCGCGTCGAGTCAAACTAACGGCTCGTTCGAATTTTTCAGAGCCCGCTCTGCTCTGGTACGAAACCATTATTGCATGATTACTAAGACATTAGAGCACTTTGGGGCGAGTAATTCTCACAGTGTTAGTTATATGAAAGGTACTCTAACCTGAAACACAAACTAAGACAAGTAAACTCAGGGAAACTTTTGAGGTACCAAAACTTTATAATCTTTAAACTGAAAGCGTTCTCCCCTCTCACGTCATTGACACTTTCATTTTTTCCTTGTTTGTTTATTTGTTTGTTGTTTTCTTTTGAGTAGGTTGGAGTCATTCATTCTAGCGGGATAGTATTCCATGAATTCACTGAGAAAAAAAAAAGGAAATAGCTTATCAAAATGAAACGTAAACCCACTTTCCCTTTCAAATTCCTGAGAAATATTTGTCTCCACAAAGTCAGCAAAATCAAAAAGAAATAATTACCAGAAGAGCACGGATACAGCAATTACAGTATACACAGACATATAAAAACGTAACCAAAAACAAAACAAACAGAAGAAAGGAAAGCCCCCAACTAGGGGAAAAATCTCGAGTCTGATGACTTTCAGATTCAGGGAGGATTGGGAGGTGGGGATACGGAACCAAGGAGAATTAAAGGCAACAAAAATGATCTCCAGAGATGTGAAAATCTGCATACTGAGCGGGGATCAGGTGGGATGAATGCAAACCGAGGAACGCTCGGTGGAAGCCGGGCGCTCCATCACCTTCGCGCACGGCCTGGCACAGCCTACGTCAATGCAAAATAGGAGTGGCGGCGGATGTCGGAAATACATGTCGACTTATCTTCGCGGATTTGCACTCACTTTATTCGGCGAGATTAGGTGTGTTTGTGAATAGATGAGTAAGTGTGTTTGTGTATAGATGAGTAAGTGTGTGTGTGTGTGTGTGTGTGCGCGCGCGCGCGCGTGTGTGTGTGTGTGTGTGTGTGCGTAAGGATGTGTTTTTTACCCGTTCTTATTTCCCGTTTATCTTGGCGTCCCTCGAAAACGTAAATCCTCCTCAGCGGGAAATGATAGTCCTCTTTACTGCTACGATACTCTTTCTTAATCTTCCTGGTGAAGATGAAGAAGAAGAACAAAGCGGAATATGTTCGTACACAGAAAAACAGCACTTCTGACTGACGTTACATAAAGAGCGGGTCAATTACACGGTTTTAATCTCTGATGAGAGAGATGAGAAAGCATGCGATTGACGTGTTTACGTTTTTTTCAGTAATTACTCTAACGTTTTGTACCTTGGTAACATCGCGGTTTTCTCCGTTTTATTTTCTTCCTTTAAGAATTGTCATCCGTTAGCCCTCTTAGATACAACAAAAGTTACACGGAAAGCATCAAAAACAGTGTGTATGTGTTTTGACATCACATGATGGTTTATTAACTAAAATGATGATAACAAACGTCAGTTGTATAATTCTGCTGAAGTTTAATTGTAAAGACAACATTGAAAATGACATTAACCTTGATGATACATACCTCTTAAAGAATATACATTAAAGCAAAGGCGCTTCGTACACATCATTAGAAATGAGGAAAGCAACATCGAGTGGTATGTATATTTTCAGCATTCTTTTTTATGGTACGCTAAACAAGCAAACATGATTATAATAGTGCAGCACGGAAATGTAATAATAATAATACTGCTACTTCCAACACTACTACTACTACTACTACTACTAATAATAATAATAATAATGATAATAACAATAATAATTGCATTTATAAGGCGCTTTATACTGATATTTCTAAGCGCACAAAAAGACTAAAAAACAAAATAACATTAGGACAATGCAAAACCAAAATTACAATCACAAAAGAAGAAGAAGAAAAAAAAAAACAGTATCATGTGATACAGTATGATACAATAATTGATATCTGGCAGTGTGTGTGCACCTCCAGAAAAATAAAATGTAGAGTGAAATGTACATGTGTGCATATAATGCATTAGCGTTTTATCTTGATTTTTAAAGATTTTTATTTCAATTAGTTCATATAGGGGAGACAACGAAAAGCTGACACCTTCATATACCATACGTAATAGACTCAAATACAGGAATTATTTCTTTTCTTGTCGGGAAAGTAATCAAAGCTTAGATTTTTTTTTTTTTTACGCTGCATTTGAAAATCGTTTTATGGCAGTATCTGTGCATATCTATGATACCTGTGTGCACATAATTATTCAAATTCCAGTATAGCATTATGATTATTATCAAAGTTAGATATCCTTGATCTGATGTCTTCGATTCTCCACCATTCCATTTTTTTTTCCAGAATGATCATTGCATCATTCTACTAAACACTCTGTGCATATTTTAATGACGTTGTCATATCCCCCCCCCCAAGCACAGTCACATCAGAATGGATGACATAATATCGGTATCCGTAGCTTAGCAACGGGAAAGCTTGCGTATATTCGAGGTTTTTTGGTCCTACTTTATTACGCATCATGTAAAAGTGGAGGACGGTAAATGTTTATCAAATATATATGTCAACAAACAGAAATCTAGTTATATTAGAGATTTAAAGTTGTCATAACCTCACCGATCCGTCCTGTCAGAGATAAAACGACAATAAATCATGATTATAGAAAGAGACCTTGGCGGGAAAATACCTTAGTATGGTTGAGGGGTCTAGATATCGCGCACGAAAATTTGAAATGCTCTTATAATAGAAGTTATTCCATAATCGTACCTGAATTTCTCAATGAATATCACGAAAATGCAGAAAAATCACCTCCCAGAATCTCCTGATGATACGATGACGGAGTAGTGCGCTGTCGCCGTTTGTATGTCGGGCTTTTTTTTATGCGTTCACCTTCTCGGGGTATGTAAAGATCGCGCAGCTGCCCTATGTAGTTTCATGCGTGAAAGTGTCTGCCCCTCTCTGCGGCTGAACGTGCTTCGGCTTTCGTAGAATATTATAAACGATCGATCGAACAAAATACGAATTCTATCGGCTACGATCATACGAACGAGACAAGCGAGACGACACGTCTTGGCTACAACATCCTTTAAAAAGATTTTAAGCTAAGGTAGGTAAACTATAACGTAAAAAATTTGAAATTTAGTGAAAAATTTGTTCCAAAAAATTGGAAATTTAGTGAAAAATTTGTTTGAAATCTAAATTTCTTACCTGCTTCCTTCTCATTTTTAGCGGTTGTCAGGTATGTTTATTCCATGGGCGTATCGGCAAATTTTGCGCTTAGTCTTACGCGTATTAATGCTTGCTATACGCAGTTACGCTATGCGCGATCATTACGTCCCTGCGCGAGACCTAGTACCCTTACTATACAATATAGGCTGCCTGTCCCGTTCCCCAGTGTTGCCATAGTCGCGATGTTATATCTGATCACGAAAGAGCGCCGGATAACTCGTGTGTGATGCGCCCTTTCTCCCTCTCTCTCTCTCTCTCTCTTTTTAATATCAGTCGGGTGAGATTCACCGAATGAGTTTTGCCCCCTTTTATCATTAAGTTCTCCGAGGCGGGGTTCAATGCACTGTCAGCTGGAATGAGCAGTAAACGAGTGAAGGAAGGAAGGAAGAGCTAATTTTATGCGTCTAAAGTAAATATGGCGCCTGTCAACGCCATTAAAACCTGTTTTGATTGGGATGACAGGGGATCATACTTATACACACACACACACACAGACACACACACTCACACTCACACACACACACAAACACACACACACACACACACACACACACATATATATATATATATATATATATATATATATATATAATATATATATATATATATGTATATATATATATATATATATATATAATATATATATATATATATATATATATATATTCAGTTTTATTCAGTTTAAATTATAAAAAAAAAGAACAGGGTAGTCACGTTAGGGCCCAAGGGCCTGCTTTTCAAGTGAGCCCTGTTACGAATAGTACATAATTATTGCGAGTAAAAATCACATAATACAACAGCAACAAAAAAGAAAGTAAATGAACACATAGAAACATAAGTAAGAAAGTAAAAAAGATACAAAATTAACAAATTAAAAGTAAAAACAGCAGGAGATTACCATATGCAAAAACAAAATAATTTATGTATACCAGAATGTATACAAAAATAATGACCAAAAGGTGATATGGCAACGAGTAAAAAGTACACTTTCACATATATATATATATATATATATATATATATATATATATATATGATACATGCGTACACACATACATAAAAGGACAGAAATGCATAAAAACAAAGATAAAAAGAAGGCCTTTTCATAATCACTATGATGCTTGAATGGTTGTGTTTGCTTTAAACTTATATACAATTCCCATAATTCATATACGTTGACCGGCAGTCCTACCGATTCTTTGTATTTTGAAAAAGAATGCACAAAATTGAATTGCCCTTTAGACGAGGATTCCATGTCATAATAATTTTATTATCCATATCATATTTTCATGCACTTTAAAGACGTAGTACATTCGACATAACATCGTTTTGTGTGTATGTGTGATGTAAAGTTTCTTTATCCACATTGTATCATACACACACGCATGGACACACATGTATATATAAACACCATACTCCCATACAGAGTATGAAAAACTTGAATGCAAAGACAGATAAGCACCATTTACATTTTTTAAAGTACATAAGATCACTATAAAAAACAAATTAAATGATTTCCAATGATTCTACAAGTTAACGTTACATAACAAGAAATGTCTTTAAGATATTATTAAAAATATCCATATGATTTGAATTACTTCTCTCTGTCGTAGCTTCCATCTCAAATAGCTGAAATTTGACAAAGTTAGATATATTTTTGCACTTAAACTCTTTTTATATATATTATGCATAAATATCGTATATGCAATAGTTTTAATCTTATATCATAGAATATAAAGGGAGAGAGAACAGATAAGGAGTGAATATTCACATGTTTTATGATAAAACAAAGCCTGTACAATTCTGATTATTGTATACCATTGTGTTTTGGCATTTTGTTGCTATAATTAAGCAGCATATAATAAACAAATATAACTACAACCACACAGTGATGATTTTTTTTTTCGAAGTTGCAATAAGAATACTGGTTTTATGTTAGGTATATGTTGGAAAAGCCTCTCTCGCTTTATCTTCTATAGTTTTAGTTTTTCAATTCAGTTTATTCAATTCATTGTACAGTCGTTCACTGCGGTGGCGTTGTAAAGTGTCAAGTTGCCAAATAGGTTTTATGCAAAGAGAAATCACATAAATTTATGACCATGTTTTAAAATAGTATGAACTTGGACAGCGTGTTTGGCATACATCTCAACCAAGGTAAATTCCCTGATCTACTGCACGAATCGCGTTACGTGCGCTGCAGCCCATTACAGCCCTCTCCAATATGACCTACTTATATCTACATTAACCGCGCTCGCTCGGCGCGGGAAACTCTTACAAGCAAAATCTCATTAGATAATTGGATTTTAACAAAGAGTGAGCATATGCTTGTATGCACTAATGACGAAAGAGGGAATACTCGCTGTTCAGAATGTCGTGCCCCCCGTCACGGGTAACAGGCAAACCTGACTGAAACGAAGTGGTCCAAGTGTGAACTTGCCACGACTACAAAAAGTGAGTATCTACTTGATCTGTACTCGCAAGATACAGGGCTTAGATATCGTCCTGTTGTAATATTATTCACTCTTGCATCTTGTTTGCTCGGCGAGGCGCCTTTTTTTCTGGAAGTTCGCGCTCTCGCGACCACGCGTTTACACACCACTGTCATGTGTGGCTTCCCTATACACGATCCCTATCATTTTCGTAACACCTGCTCGTGCTGCACAGTAGCTCTCCCCCACTCCGTTCTCTCTCTCTCTCCCTCTCCCTCTCTCTCCCTCTCTCTCTCTCCTCTCTAATCCTGTCTCTCTCATTCTACATCCTGATCTCTCCTCTTTCTCCCATTACGTTCTTTGATAACGCTCTCGCGCGCAGCAGCGTGCACGCATGCCGGCGACGCCAGCTTCCATACACACCGTTGCCGTGTGACGCCGCTAATCGTATGGACACAGTACTGTTGATACTGACCTGTAGCACCACCACATTCCGTTTTCCATTCGGATGGTAAAGACACATCCACCAACTACGGATTCTCCTCTCTGTGCATGTTAAAGTGGGTTGCCTTTCCCTGTGATTCAACGCGAGCCTTGACTTGACCATGAACAGGTGAGTGAATGCGAACGTCGTGTCGGTGTGTATGTATGTATGTATGTATGTGTGTTTGTGTGTGTGTGTATGTGTGTGCTTGTGTGTGTTAAAGCAGCCTATATCTATTGCATGTGTCGTATTAATAACCTTTTCGTGAAATTTAGAAATGCTGCATTGATAAAAGACGATGTTTCCCTGTTAGACTCACAAATGTTATGCTTTATTCTGACAGGCGCATTGCAGAATTGTTATACATCTTGAGAATATTCTGCGTGTCTTTCTCCCCAATGCTAATATTCAGTATTTGTATCATAATTCACACCTTAAACACTCTTTATACCACTTTGATTCCCTGGGTTATGGGATCAATCTGTACACATGTTTAACAGCAATCCTGTTTTTGCCATGGCTATGTCAATTCAAGCTTCGCGGAGATTATCTAAAAGATGCCACTGTATACTTACGTTTACGATATACTGCCAATCCATGGTACATGTACGAGACTACACCACCTTGCACTTGAGTTATAAATAGGCCTCTTTTAGCCCGAATGTCGATATGATTATGATATTAATACAACTGGTTGCAGGAGCACTGTCAATGAAGGACGTACATTTAATTAATATTATATTATCTACGTATACGAATTTCGTGAAGGGATTCTGGCTTGTCTAGTAAAAACAAACACACACATAACACACACGTATATAAATACTATATATATATATATATGCATATATTATGTATTATGTGATATTTAGAGTGTGAGAGAGAAGGGAGTGAGAGAGAGAGAGCTATAGTAAAGAAGTGTTTTGTGTATATACATAACATAATGTATATATAATATCTATAATATATTATATATATAATATATATATAAATTATATATATATATATATATATATATGTATATATTATAGATATTATATATACATTATGTTATGTATGTATAAATATATATATATATATATATATATATATCACAGAACATATATTATTATATATATATAAAATATCGTGATTACATAATATATATACATAAATATATCGCTCTCTCCCTCTCTTGTAATATATTATATTAAAAGAGAGGGAGAGAGTGAGAGAGGAGAGAGAAAGAAAGATTTGTTGCCACATCATAATCTCAAAAGATGGTTTGTTTCCCTTTGATTTTGCTTCATGGCAGCATCACAGCTGAAACCATTCCTTGACCAAGCATACACCCCCAGAAATCTATACAAAAAAGACATATCATTTATACATTTTTCTACATTTCAAATTTCATTCAATATATACATATTTGTTTATTTATTTACTTATTTATTTGCCTATTTATTTATTCATTTACTTATTTACATTATACAGATAGATAAAAACTATATCCAAAGAAAGATAAATAGATATATACAATATTTATTAATAAAGACATATACATACACAACAAATTAAGATCAATTTTTCAATTTTCAATGATCAATCTTGTGTGTTTAAACATATACGCATGTGTGTGTGTGAGGTAAAGTTCTATAGGTCTTGTAACCTTTTTACGTCAGTGTGTAATGTGTGAACCACATCCAGGGAGTATCATACTTCATTCAGTTTTGATTTGGTAGATCAACTATACAAGAGCGAGGTACATATTCAAGCTGAGAGAAAGAAACATAAGATGTTTCGAAGAGCCTTTCCTTACTCTGTTACATTATCCAGGGAAGCCCGTCGCTTGGATATTAATAATGTATGAAAGTGAAGCGCGGAAGACGTACATGTACTAGTACTCGGTTTTCTCCCGGAAGAATAGCAGTGACAAGATAAACGCTACCAATATCCTTAATGAGCTAGACGGGCATTTTGTGTGTTTGTGTGTGTTTGTGTGCGTGCGTGTACGGTTAGAGGGTGGTTGTGCGTGGCCTGCGTATGAAAGTATTATATACCTTGTGTTATAAATGCATGTGTGTGATGTGTGTGTGTGAGTGTGGAGTGGGTGCTAGTGAGTGCGTTGTATTAGTGTGTGTGTGCGTGTGTGTTTGTAGGTGGTAGACACACAATTTGTTGTACCAGCCATTCGACCCAAATCTGTATCTTTTAGGTGACAAAACGTGTATAACTACTTAATACGACATTGTGATAATATGAACGGTTGTGTGTATGTAATATTTAGTATAGGTATGAGCATAAGTATGGGTGGTATAAAATTTGATGACATAAAACCACTAAGCTGCAATTTCATGTGAATATAAAAATTGGAGGGGAATTTGAATACACTGATTACCGTTATTTAAGAAGCATTTTCAATCTTTAAAAAAAATGAACATAAGATGTCAGAGGAACATCTGCGTTGACATAGCCATTGAATTAATGTTCCATTCCAAATATAGCGCCCTGCCTGTATTTTTATTATTCTGAATCAGTACGTGGTGAGAGCGTCGACTGAAACCCTAAAACACTGAAATCCATTACATTAATTATCCATGATACTGATCGGCAACGATAAATAGTGACGTCATTAAATTGTTGCTGTTTGATCCCACGGTTGAGCGGATCGAGATGAGAGTAATTTGTTGGGGTGTGTGATTATGTTTTTAATACTGATAGCAGAGGTTGCACGCATCCCCCCCCCCAAAAAAAAAAAAACAAAAAAACAAAAATAAAACAAAAACAAAAACAAAAACAAAAACAAAAACGTGTGTGCTATGAAATCGAAAGCACTTACACCAGATTAGGTTCAATTTGCTGACATTTTTTTTATAACTAGCTTATGACGTGTATAGGTACTACCTCATTTAGACAAAAGTCGATATTTGATTAAACATTTACAAGCAAAACAAAAAACAGAAGAAGAGGGAAAATACCCGAGCCGTTCTATATCATTATGCAAATTTTCCACAACGAAACTGCTTGTTGTTTCCGCATTTGGTGAGATATGATGGTTGGTTGCATTTACTGTTATCCGGCTCTTCAGTCTATACTGACACGCGATACCCTTTCGATATGATGGGGAAGGGTTATTTAGTATAACGTGTATACAAGTACCATGTACTTCAGATTTCTCTTATGGCAGTTTACTGTGGGTGATAATGTTTGGAAGGCTGCAGTCTGGGCAGGATAATATATCTCACTGTGAAGGCAGTACACGCACGAGATACGAGATTAGATTACTGAAGTATATTCTCATTAGGCTAATTGACAAACCCAGTGATTTTTTTTTTCTGTTGTTGCTGAGGGTCGTTCCACATACTAGGGATATACGCTCTGATTATTCTGATGTTGTTCGTTTCATTTCGTGTGAAAAACGAGGGGAAATCTGCAGATTAAAGTTTTACACTAGTTTTCAGGTCATACGTTGGCGTCTTGCTAATTCACTCTGGCTGTTTAAAATAATTCTAACAGACGACCTTGAATAATACGGACCTTATACCCGCACATATAGTAAAATGATGTTTGAACCTTTGATTTAGTGTAATGAATGACAGAAGAAAACAAAATAAAAGTAGACACTTATGTTTAAAGGTGTATCGCCATATCTGACAAACAACAGTGACAATTTCCGTTAAAATGTATCATCACATTTATATTGAAACGTTACATGTAGACCGCTACTGACAGTGACTGAATTGCCAAATGCAAGGAAATTTTATATGACATCGATTGATTACAGGATACGCTGTAAAAGGATATGATATGATGGGAGAAATATGACTCGTGACTACTGTACTTTGTTTCATAAAATATTACGA